>CM076406.1:10316073-11752243 GCA_038363315.1 Mugilogobius chulae | reverse complement strand
AAAACTGCATGCTTTTTACATGTATGTATTTGGTGATGACTTAGACGGATAAATATAATTTTAGAGCTCAGCAATAAGATAATAAATCCTTTTTGACCTAAACCAAAAATTTTTTTTTTTTTTTTGCAATTATGTTTGCTTTAATAAAATAAAAATTAAAAGAAATAAGTTCCGCCATCTCCTCTGAGTAGACTCACCCACAAACCTAGTTCCTCCAACTCTAACCTAACCACTATTTTTCTTGCTTGAGTAGATCATTAAGAATGCTGTGAAGAAAACCCATGCAGACTGTCCCAATCCCGTGTAGAACTGCGCCTTCCACTTTGCCATACCCCCCATCCTTTTTTATTGACTTTATGCACCGAGACATTTTAACAGAAATACCCTTTTTTAATATTCAGCGGCGACACAACAGCAGCCTAAGTCCCATCGATCTGGGCTGAATTAAAAGTACCTGATGCAGGGCGTCTGTAATCCGCAGGCTCTTTTAGGAGTCACCTGGTCAGACAAATGGGCCCTTTTAGAGGAGTATAATGTGTTCTTAAATTATTTTATTGATGGGAGGGGCCGGGCCACTCCAGGTACCCATACAAACTGACTTAACATGCTGTGAAAGGGTCAATTTGGCCTCCATTTTCCATTTCTTCGTTATCTGCATTTAGATTCACGCTGAGGGGCGCCGCGTGAGGTGGGACAGCCTTTGAGGAGCCACGGTGAAATTCGCATTTGTTCCCATTTAAGAGGTTTCTGCAGAGCTCAGGAAATTTGCTAACAGTTTGTGTGGGCTTTGTTCTGCTGCCGTTTTATTATGATTCTTCAATTCTGTGCTATACCATTTTCCTAGCATCCACTATACATTTTAAACTGCTTACTGATTATTTTTCTTTTCTTTAAACACACAGTCAAATGTAACATTGCCTAAAATGTTCAAATTTTTGTTTTGTATTTCTGACACACTTGACACATTATACGAAAGTGTTCTGTTGACAATTAAACATTTTATTGTTTTTATCGGAGGCTCTTAAATATAAACCTCGTTTCAGCTTAAAGCAAGACTAAAAGGCAGTTTAACACATGACACAAAGCTTTTCTCCTCACATTTGTCTAATGAATCCACTCGAAGAAGACTGCTCACTCGGGGCGCCAGCCAGATTGACATTTTGTCTTTCATAAGCCACTGATTCCACCCCGTAAAGTAACTGATTAGCGTTGAATAGGCTAGAAAAGGTGTGGAACACTTTTCAAATCAGGCCTAGCTCTGGAAAAAGCCCGGGCTGCTAATTGCGCTGCTGTTTGTCTGACCTCTGCTTAAGTGCATGAAAGCCTTCTGCGAAATAACAGATGAAGCTGCACTTTTCAGGAAGATTTGAAAGGTCCGCATGGGCACTCTGCCTAATAAAGCCATTTGTAAATGATTCCTCTATTTGAATCCATTAGGAGAGACATTTTGTCATAGGATTCTGAGTCAATAAGCATGTAATCAGGATGTCCCGAGAAGGCAGCGGCTGCTGGAGGGGATAATTAATCAGATTGCCTTATGAACTGCTTAATTACTGACTGTTGGCCTCTTCAATTGTCCCCACAAGTGTTGCATTTGTTCCCCAGTTGCAATTATGGCCTGATTGACACAGGTGGAAAACATGTAGAGAGACATCCAAGTGTGTTAACAGGCTATTTACATAGAGAAACCTGCAGATGTTTAGCACTGCCACTGTTAATGTCAGCACAAGGACAGGGGGTGTCTGAGAGGAGCAGCTCTGTCACAACACACAAAACACATAAACACATGAGGCAGAAACTATACGCTAGACAATGCTGTTGGATAATAGAGCACATAGAGGCTTTATATTTCAAAGTAAAAAATAAGCAGTGATAGACAACATGTTAGAGGTAGCACTTGCTGTAATGTTTGTAAATTATCACGATCATATTATCTGATCTTTCTAAATATGATTTATGCATACGTATTATTACTAACCACGGTGACAACTATTTGGTGATTAGACAATCTGCACTTTTGGTCCACTATTGACATTGAATTAAGCTGTAATCCAAGATCAAATATCATCATATTATCATTATCGGTATGGGAGAATCAATACCTATATCAGGAATCATCCAACCAATTTTTTCTGAAACCTCTGTCATTTATAAATGATTTGTAAATATTTATTATTCGAAAGTGTTACTATGAGAGGACAATAGAAGGAGTAGGTTATTTGTTGTCCTTGTCTCCAGTTTTGATGATGGGCATTTCCAGCCTAATGACCCCATGGTGAAGTCCTCTTAAGAAACAGAGCCTATAATTGAGTAATATGTGACACAATGAGAGTGTCTCTTTACAAAACACGACAATTCCAGGTTTTACCTCAATGATGAGTCATTATGTGTCATTACAGAAACATAGTCAACCTGTCAGAGTGACCTACATATTCTGTCTTTTTTTTTTTCTTTTTTGTTAAACAGTGCCAATGTTTCTTTCATTCATTCTTCTTGTTGTCTATTGAGGAATAAGCAATAAAGTGCACATTTTTGCGTTTAGTTGACATTGTGGTCAAAGCCAGATCCTGTCAGATCTCAGAAGCTAAGCAGGTGAGGACTGAGAAGTACTTGATGGGAGACCGTAGGAACTCCTGGTTCCACAGTGGGACGAATTGAGAAGAAACTTGTCGTTGTGACCTCAGGCAAGACACTCACCCACATCTGGTGTGTATGTGCGTGAATACTTGGTGATTATCCTATTTTGAAAGTATACTATTTTGGCGATGGTGCAAAATAGCATCCTTTCTTCTGCCCCAGGCCAGTAGTTTACCAATATAAGGTGTAAAATTAATGAATAATGTGAAATGTGATGCATCTTTGGGCGTCATGAAAAGTGCAATGTAAATTCAATGCTTGTATTTCCTATTAAAGTCATTTTATTTCGTGTTCAGTGAGTGGTCCTCAAAAAAATCGGGTGGGGTCAAATTCTTTCTCATCAAATTTATTCATTATTACTTTATTTGAACTAATTACACTTTTTGCTACGATTTTCTAGAATGAAAGACAACAAAAGACTAACAAGGACCTTCACACAAACAACCTTTTAATAACCAAACCAACCATTATATCCATGTCAGTCCCAAATGAGACTATAGCTGCCGTAGTTGCGCCTCGTTGTGGGGTTAAAGGGGGTTAATGTGTGAGAGTGAGAGGGCCGGACCACTCCCAGCTTTTACACATGCTCACGAGTGTGTCCCTGTGTGTGTGTGTAGGGAGGGGGCTTGAGCTTGTCCAGTCTATTCTCTCCACTGAAAGGAGAGCGGGGGGTGCCTGGCCTCCCCTCTTGTCCCGCGCATACAGACTGTGTGTCCGCTGACCCGTTATGACCCATCCGTTCTGTCGGTAACAAAAGTGCGAGCGAGGAGGCGTGAGATCACACACGTCTCGATGAAGTGGCTGAGTGCTCTTGTCCATGTATACCCATCAGACCGCAGCACTGACACTCGGACCGTCAGATTAACTCATTGTTTTGACAGCGCGCTAGCTCCGGCTGTGTAATTAGTTCAATACCTGTTGTGTTTCCCACTCAAAGCCGTGCTGATTAGGTGATTGATTATCTATGTGCCGCTCGGCTCCGGACACTTGTGCAGATCTGACACAGGCGGTTAGGGCTGTAATGGAGGAGCAATGGCCACGTCAATTGTCTCATATAGATTATTGATGAGAATTTATACTCAAGGACTGACTCTTGTTTAAGAGTGCTGTGATACTGCTGGATTTGTACTGTTTTAAGTCCATGAATTATCCAGACTCGATTGGAGTATTTCTGCAGCATTGACAAGATCAGCTTGATTATTTCCTCATCGTATTTCTGTTCATAATCCAGTAAGCTCCAATATGTTCCGATGTGGGAAACACATGGCTGTCCAGCAAATTCATTCCGCAAAAAGTAAACCTTCAGTGAGTAGACCCTAAAATGTAAATATTGCAAACATCAAGGTTTTAACAACACAATTTTACTTGTTTCCATCTGTATTAATATTATTGTTCTCAACTGGTGGTCTAGACCCCTATGGGAATCACAAATGGATTTCTGGGGGCCTCCTGTTGATATGTAAAAAATCGAACATTGATATCTTAAGCAAGGTTTGACACGTATCTACAGTGATTGATGTAGATTCTTATCTGCTGGCACCAGCTGAATTTTAATGGCTTATCTTACAAAAGAAAAAAGACTACTCTATCTCTTTGCAGGTAGCCTACATTTTGTGTTTGAGGGTTGCATATACCTATGTATGATTGGATAATTGGGTGTTATGGTTGAAAAAGGTTGAGTACCACAGCCATAAACTATAGTGATGTGATGTCATCTAAAACCCAGCAGTCCCTTCATTTAAATGTCTTTTTCAGAATATGTTCACAATGATTTTAATTTTATCACTGCATAAAACGCAACATGTGATGCAAACAGCTTGTCTTAAATGTGCTTTGTCTGTGATATGAGAAAGAAAAACATACACATATGCTCATCACAGCTGCGTTTCCATTTTTCCGACTAATGACAAGGTTTGCAGCAAACTGCCACAATTTATGTCTTTGGTTTAAAAAACAGAATTTTATTCTGATCACTGCAACAAGCCAGTATCTTTGTAGTTTCATTTGTCTGGAGAAAAAAAGAAAAAAAAAAAGGGAGTGGGGGGGTGAAAGGAATAGAAGTAAAAAAAAAAAAAAAGTATCAATGAAATAAAAAGGCAGCCAAAAGTGAGGTAATTAAAAATCATGAGGAGAATGTCTAAATTTGATTTTTATGTTAAGGTATTTATTTTATGTATATTGTAGTAGGTACTTCACGGGAGTAGTTTTAGTTTTTGGTTATGGTTACTTACTATATTATGTTGTGTGCTTAACCACAAGTGTGGTAAAACATAACAAAAACCAAAACAGCAAACATTATCATCAATCATCGATCATTATACTGAATTTGTAGTCCAGGCCTTAAGTGGAATATCCCTGCACTAGATCATTTGAGCTATACACTGGTACACTGGTGGACAATGTATTGGAAAAATAAAAGTGCAGTAAATACAACTTTTGCTTGATTGCTTGCAAAAACATAAACAAATAGAAAAGTTAACCAAAAGGCTAACAACAATAAAACTTTTAAATTTAGTGCTACATAAGAACAGAACACACTTAATCAATATTCACCTCAATAGATCTATAATAACAATAGGCTATATCTTGGCATCTTTGTAATTGTCATTATAATTTTTTATTAAGATGTCAAGATGGCAGCCTTTCTTACTTCCATTACCATTCAATCCTCCACCATATTGCACAACCCCCAGAAAACCTCCTGGATTTAAAACTAATTTGGCGTTATTAGAATCTGAAACAGTCCCATCTTCTATATTACACTGAATCCCAGGATTTCCCAACCTGCTTTGTACAATTAAACTGTGTTGGGAAATGCAAATGGAATCACACATTTTGTCCGGATACCTAATATCTCAAGCCTGAACAAGGGCTTAGTCATTCACAGCTTATTCCAAAACCGTGCTGCGAGGGGCCGGAAGTGCAAACCTCGGGGGGAGTTTTCCGCTTCAATGGGCCGCTTTGCTCCTCCAGCCCCAGTATTCCTACGGATTAAATCGCTTACATCGGTCTGTTATCCTTTACCAACAGGGGCACCATTTCAACATGTCTTCCCATCGCCTTTGCACATGAGGCACCACTAGCCCTTTTCTTGCTCACTTGGAAGAACTCAATTAGCAACATGCTCTGCCCGACTGGGGGTTTGGGTGCCCCTGTGTGTTCCCCCCGCCCAGAGAATCCAGCAGAAGTAAGTGCAGTGTTGCCAGATTTTCAGAGACCAACAAGCGACCAAGACTTTGAAAAGACAAAAAAAGCAATCTCAGCTCTTCAATAAAAACTTGTATTTCTATTGTTGATACAAACATGAAAATATGCTAAAACCAGCGGTGTCAGAACGTTCACACTGTAGTGTAATGTTCAGGGGTCACGCCTTTTTGTAGTTGTGTCCGAATGTCCAACAGGTCGAAAACTAGTGCACTCATAATTTCACACAATACATCTGGAAAAGTAGTCAGCGTTGATGACTACTAGAATGGTCAATACAGACAACTAACAATTCATAAACAAAAATAAAAACTCTTAAACAATTCATTGCGAGAGTCAAATTACTTTTGTCAAATTTTTTCCAACCAGTCAGTCACATGACCCTCGGTGAGTACACCGCTAGTCTGAAAGACCCAACAAAATCTCACTGAAATGTAGAGTAGTAGTACTTGAGACCGACTTGGTCTTAAGATCGGTCTCGAAACCATTTTTTAAGTCTTGGTCTTGTCACTGACTTGAGCACATTTGGACATGATCTTATCGTGGACTTGGACTTGGCCTTTTCTTGGACACTGAACCACATTTCATTCTACCCCACTTTGCTAAACTTCCAATAGGTGCGCAGGGGCCTGTATTAAACCCTGTACAATAAGATTATGTAGACACTGATAATTGCATAAAATGACAAAGATGGTCTCGATGGATCGCAGTCTTTGTCTTGTCTTGGTCTCAACCTGCTAAAGTCTTGGTCTTGTCTCGGTCTCGGGACTCTGTGGTCTTGGAAAATTCTTGGTCTCGATTATTACGGTCTTAATACCACGCAAATTTAAATGCTGTGTATACCACATAATCTGTCCTTTTTATGTACGCATGGTACACATTGCTGCCCCAGTTTATTTCCGTGGTGGATGCAAAATTTTTTTTTTCAACTCTGTGATGTATCAAATAATGTATAATGTATCAAAGTAAATTGTGTCTCTATTTGATGAAGTAGAGACAGTTTAAAAGAGGCACACAAAAAAGATTTACGCATGTATATTTGCATGGTACATTTCTGTGGGACCGTGTTGAAGACAATATGAGTCCACAACGAGTTAAAAATAGTGATTGACTAAAATCAGGATTAAAAAAAAAAAAAAAATCGCAACTTAATCAAAAAACCATCGCTATAAAACAAGAAACTCAATGTCGCTATAAAGAAGCCAAGCCTTGGCAGACTCGGCCCTGCATGCTCCCCGCTGCCCCGAAGATCAAGCTGAAGTAAGTGCGGGATAGTGAGGGTGAAAGGGGGAGGCGCCGGAGCTAGCATCTGCCCCATACAGATTTGCTTAATTGGGTTTGACTCCTACAATTACAAGCTAATAATGGGCCTTTCAGCTCCACCACGCTGAAGTGAAAGGCAGTTGCTCGGCACACAGGCGCACAGTCAGATGGTGCGTAGCCAAGAGAGAGGGACACGGGGAAAAAGGGAGGGGCGCAGAGGATATGGGGGGGAATTGCCAATGGACTTTGGTTAAGCAGTGGTTATTGAGTCTTTGATAGGACTCCGGGAGGCCAGGGCAGCAACAATGACAGAATTAATGGGCAAGGCACGATGAGAATGTCAGCTCCGCGGGGGCTGCAGTGGCCTTTGAGCTGGCTCCTGACGCCGATGTGATTGTTGCTCTCCACTAACACGGCAACACTGAAAAGCCTTGACCTGTTTGTTGGTGGATCTGCGATGATAATGTTTAGCTTCCTTCCGGGCATTGTGAGTTTTAAAGTGGCGATACAAAGATTGGGTGTGTGAAAAGAAGAGGTTATGATCAAGTGCATGGCGTTGTCTTCGATGTGAATAGCAGAGAAAAGCAACACAGTATTTGTAGGTCAATAATATTTACTACTGATGGAAGACAGTTAAATGAATTTTCTTTAAATGTTTTTGTTGTTTGTTCATCACATAAAATTCAGAAGGCAAGATTAACAGATGATTAGCCAATCAGTATAAAAACACAACATATAATAATGATTTAAGATTATTAATAAAAATATATATCTTGGGGAACTGGAAAACATTTTGCAGAATCAATTAGCAAAGCAAAAAATGAAAAAAATAAAAATTATGTGAGGTGAGTAACGATAAATTTTGTTCTAAGTGACGAACAACCAATTCCTCACTATTTGGCCACATCATGTTATAGAATGTAAACTCAAAATGTGGGTTGTGTTTTTGACTGTGACATCAGTCAACTATAGTCAGCTTCTATTCAAATTAAAAAAGGCCCTTTAATAGGATTTTTGCCGCTACGCTAGCTCCGGTTTGCGTGATGCCTGTTAAATAGTTCCTTCTCATTCCGCTCATTCGTTACAGGGAATTTGTAGAGAGGCACTAAAATTAATTAATATATAAAAAGCTCAAAGCAGAGAGTGGAATTCAACCCATCACTGGCAGCAAGTTCAGAGCAAACACACAGGATAAATACTTCACCAAAGAAAGCCTTTGTGTTTATAAAAGTACATCATTTTGGCGCAATGCTAAATGCTAACAAATAAATTAGAGTAAATATAAAACAGACAATTTGATTACAATACATTACATCCTAACCTGAGTGTTTTTGTAAAAGCTAGTTAAGTTTGTGGAGTTACTTTAACATTAATAATTAAATTAAATACAGGTTATTACTAGCTTCAGAACTGAACGGCACATTTTATAAATATTTATATTATAATATTTATAAATATTTACCTCATACGTGATGGTCTAAACATGCTGAAAGGATTTTCATGGTTGTAACTAGTGCATTTTGTGTCAAATAAATATTTATTTAGTTTACGGTCTTTGAGCTAGCCAAGCCGCAGCATGAAAGGGGTCTATAAAAAATCCTTGTTTTTACATGAGAGCTTTAATTACAAATAAAGATCACTTACTTCTAAAAAAAAAAAAATATTAATTCCGAAGTAAGTGGGTGGTTTATGTCACTTTTGAAGCCAAATATTTTATTTCCTTCTCATGTAACTGTTTATTCAGCTCAAAAATAATTCCTGCGCATACTCATTGCATTGCCTTTCTGACGGCAGTGACGCACTGCAAGATGGCGGTATTTTATATCTAAGTGTGTTACAGGAGCTACAAATAATGAAAGAGTGCATGGCAGAAAACACACAAATCTTTTCAAAGAGGCAGCAGACACTGCGCAGATCTGAAACAAGTGGAAACTGCACAACTTCTCCTCAGCTCACAGAACATAATGATGAGATGATTCTCCAGCTGCTGCTTAAAGACAATCATCGGAACGACTGCTAAAAAAGCTAGTGTTATGTTTGTGTCCATGGTGTTATAACAAACCCAGGTGATAAAAGCTGGTATCCAGCTGATGTGTGTTTTTCTGGTAACATGAGAACTCTTCCTAATCATCAGATGTTAAGTGGAATTAAATAGCGTGCGTTACATGTAAACCTTTATTCAGAATTATTTTTCCATGTAAACTTGATAGAAAACATTTTCATTCCAAACTATTTGATTTGGAATTATTTTTTTGGAAATAGGAAACATCATGTGGCCCGTGTTTTTATCTCAACATTTGTGGCAGTCGAGTGGTTGAATATGGAGTTTTGAATTTTTGAATCCTGCCAACAACGCCAATCTGTGGCAGTCGAGTGGTGGCTTAATTCGAAATTTTTGAATTTTGAGTTTTAGAGTGTTGCAACAATGCCACTCCCTAAATCTTAGAGAATATTTTGTCGCCTAGAATTGCTTTTCTAAAAGGCAGATAGGTAAGTATACCAACAACGCAGCCAGGTTCTACAGTTAACGTTTTTTTTGTTTATAGCAATTTTAGTGAAAGCTGGGTTACTTGATCTATTACCCTACATTTAATGAGAAAACATCGAGAAAGGTAGCACTAAATTGTTCAGCAGCCCTCCCCATGGGGTGTAAAAGTATAACTTCAGCATTTAGCCATTCAAAAACTGTCTTACCACACATTGTTTTTAATTCTTTTTGTAAAGCCGTATAGACTACAGAGACAACAGTGTGAAAATGATTAACTTCGGCTGGTTACCATTTGACCAACCCAAATCACCTAGGCTGTACCAGCTGAGAAACAGAGAACAAGTAACTCATTTAAGTAAACCTTTACAGCAATATATTCTATCCAAAGACATTTTCCCAGAATCCAGTACGATGTTTTCCAAACAACACCTGCTACGTTCAGTGAAGCTGTCAAAACTGGGACAGCTTCACAACCCCAACCCTCACCAGGGCAACCTTTCTGGAGCATGAGTCTTAGAATGGGCCTTAGAGAATCATCTCTGTTACTCTGTTATTTGTGGTTCATTTGGGATGTTGACAGAAGGAAACTGAAATGTCCATCGGAAATGTACCCAGTCATGGAGAGACATATGCAAACTCTGCAAAGAAAGTTCAGAGATTGCTGAGAACATGCTGAGAGTATATGTTTAATATACACTGCCCCTGATATGAATAAAGGATGAAGATATGAAAACATACAAAACAATTCCCAAAAAACTCCACACTACTTCATATGTTTATACATACGAGTTAATTTGGTTATTAAGACCTGTTTTAGAGGATAAGCCTGCAACTGTCTAATACATCTGATATTTTTACTTATGATAAACAACAACAAAGACAACCACATGTAATACTAATAAAAGTCGTTTTTGCAGTCAAAAGAGAATGTAAGAACTAAGTCCTGCCCTGTGGGGTAGCAGCAATTAGCATTGTTTTCAGACTCCAACTGTTGGGAAGGATTTTTCTTTCATTTACTTGTTATGACTGTACAATATTGTTTCTACAAAGTAGCTCACTACAGAGCTCTGCTGATGTCCTGCAGGCTCTGAAAGTTTGCTGTGTCCGAGCTTTATGGACTTAGAAAAAGGCTGCTGTCAGTCATGATTAGATCTAACGACAGGCCCATTTTGACACTTCAGAATCAAGTCTCAGTAAATAGCCCTGGGAAGAGGAGCCATATGCTACAAGATGGCTTTTCCCTGATATAATTTGAGACTGCAAATTACAAAACAGAGGCCCAAATAATGTGTAAAGTCAAGTTTGGTGAGAGAGAAAATGGAAAAATTTAGGCCTGTGTGCCACTCTAATGGATATCCTTGTGGCGGAGAAAAAATGGGGCCCAATAATGTGTCCTTAATGTGTGTTTCAGGGAACGTATCAGGAGAGATGTCCCCTGCCATTTCTGCAAGCAATCACTTAATGGGACGGGCAAATCTCAACAAAATGGATGTACTGACCTATTTGTGGTTCTGACAGATGGAATGAGTCTGTGGCTCTTAGAGACAGAAAATAGACAAAAAGGCGAGAAGGCGAGGAAAAGAGCAAGCTCCAAACAACAGCAGATCAAAACAAGCCTTTCAGTTGTGAGCGAGCTGCAGCGAGCTGCTGGTTCTGTTTGTGAGCGCTAAGTGCAGACGCTGACAGGAATTTCAATTATTTCATTAGGGAGGGAAAATGAAAAGACATAAGTGTTGTGATTTCAGCAGTCTTTCATAGATCAATCTAATGTGCGCTCACATTGGAAATCAACCAAGATGGAAGAGGGGCAAGTGAAGGAGCGTCTTCCTAAATCACGCAATTAAAATGGCAAATTAGTTTCTTGATATATTCATTTAAGTGGTTAAGTGGAAAGGTTTCTCTCCCCATCCTCGCAGCTGTCTCCTGGGTGGGTGTAGAGAGGCAGCGCCTCCACATGCTCTTATGATTAGGAGCCGTTCATTTGCCCAGAAACGCTGAAAGCACTTGCAGCACAAATTAGCCATTTGAAGGCTTGAAAATTCAATTCTGAGGAGTTGATTTAAGCATTTAGGCAAAGCGTGGCTGAAACGTAAAGATTTAGAAGCATTTGGCCCGCTAATGTCAATAACTTTCAGGGGCCATTATAGGTTTTCTGTGTCCTTGTGTCTTGTGCACCGCACAGCAGGAAAACACTGCTGTGGCCATGGCTCATTCTCTTCACCTTTGCACTGTCTGCCTACTCTATATATAGGCCTTTGTGTTCAGCTCGTCAATGTACATGATCACAAGAGAACATGTGTGCTCATACATATACACTGTCAGATACTATACATACAGGCTCCAGTCCTGCTTGTCAGCGGCTGTTCACTTTGGCCAAGGCCGCCCTTGAAAAAGAGATTCCAATCTCAACATGTTTACAGGTGAATAAATAAATGGACACATGTCCTAATTAAGCATTGGCATTAGAAATCATTCTGTGTGCTTTTCTGTATTTCAAACCCTGTTTGTTTAAATGCATTCTACTGTTTTCTTTGTACTGGCATACTCACTCCACAAAATTCATCTCATTGCAAACATGTGGCTATGGGCATTTCTATACAGAAGTAATTACTTACTATGCCAAACTATTCTGCAGGGAACACCATCAGCTCCTTAGCCAGCTCTGAACACGGACTTTCCAAAACAAAATTGATGTGTGAAAAGCCGGATGGATCCTGGAGACGGTAGATTTGCACTTCTGTCACATAGGCATATTGTCCACTTTGATGGTGCATGGGAGGATATCAAATGCCCTCCTGGCTGCCACACTCCAGATGGAAGAAAATAGGCTGTGGTCTATAAAAATGAAGTTACGTGTAAGTACTGCACTCAAATCTGGGGGAGAAAAAATGCTTTTCCTGGGGCATTTTGTTGTTGTCAATTGGTCTGAGCAACTTGCTGTAATGCAGGTAATGGAGCTACTCTTCTCCTTTCATCTTGGCCATGGGTGTGCGAGTGTGCGTGTCTGTGTGTGTCAACAGCAGAGGAGAGCCGGCTGGAAGTGGCAAAGAGGCAAAACAGCAGGGGATAGAGCTCGGTGATGGGCCCAGTGAAGGGAACATGCACTGGTCCATTTACCTGCCACTTCTGACTCCAGCTGACCCACATGCAGGTGGAAGGACACGTCACAAACAGCACTGATGTCCGCAAATGGGGCAGATAATGTCTTACACTGCAGAGACTGAATATGTAGCCTTGCCTAAAAGGACTTGGACTTTTAGTCTTAATTTAAGTTGTTTAGACAGAGTTAGATTGATTGCTTGTGTGATTTAAAATGTTTCAATTGTTATTTAGCTTCAATAAGATGCTTTTCTTGTCTGGAATTTGATAATATCCTATTTGCAGACAAAAACAATTATTTTTTATCAGCTCTTTTTTACATTCTGTATCCTAACATCCCTTCAAGTGATGAGTTAGATTAGGAATAAGTTTGTCTTAATGTTAACGTTAAATTACTATTATTATTTACCTTTATTTTTCCAGGCAAAACTTTTAGAACAAATTCTTATTTACAATGTTGGCCTGGTGTGCAAAAGCATGTTGTGCATCAAAACACAGCAAACAGCTGATGCTAAAATGTTAGCTAGACTACCTTTGTTTTGGTTAGTCTTGTCAATGATTTAAAAATAAATAAATAAAAAATCTATGATAAAATTGCTAAAAGGGACAAGAGAGTATCAATCAGTCTACACATACTGTACATTCAAGAAAAATATATATTTAAATGTCTCTTTCGTTTGCAGCAACTTTGATCACCTATTGGCATTTTTTTTAGATCCTATATTAGACAACGTTGAATTGAGTGAGCTGTGTTAAATTGTTGTTTCGTTATCAAAGCATGACCACAGTTATGCTTTGTTTCATTTAAAATTTTTTCCACTCAAGATACAAGATATTTCTTTTGTTGATGTCATCAAGTGGTAGTGCCAAAGGTGCACTGTATAACCTTCTGAAAGCAAAAAGTGAACTATGCACTGCAGTAGAAATAAAATAAATAAATAAAACCACTTTGGAACATAGTGATAATTCTGTGATGCCATAATTGAAAAATAAAAAAAATAATAATAAAAATATATTTTGCTTTTGGAACATCTTTTCTATGGAACAAACAGGAGGAGGCCCTTCACCAGGCAAAGTCATAGTTAATATTGGGGTCATGCAAGTCCCCTCAAAGTGAAGACAGTGTTTTCTATTGTCTATTTAAAGCATCAAAAACATTTAAATGACAAAAGCTTGCTTGACACTTTTATTCCAATCTAAACCTTTAGCCTCGTACAATACACTAGAATAACTTATTAGTTTTATCTTTTGTTAAGTTGAGATCATAATAGAAAGCGTACAATTTTCTGTAAAGCAAATCCAAAGCTAAAAATAATAAAATAATTTAAGGTGGTTATGGATCTTAAACATAACGGAGCACTTCTGTTTTACTTCTTATTAATGACACCACAAGGGTTAGGGTTAAGGTCCTTTACCACTACTTTCATTTAGAGAGAGATTTCGATACCTATGACATATATTTTTTAACAGTTTGCGAACAATGAGACAAAGGTGTTCTGGGAAACTGTCCACTATAGCCTGTTCAGCCTTCTACTTTCAATCAAAACCATGCAGTCATCACTCTCCCTTCACTTTGCCAAGCTCGCTCCATTTTTTGTTTTTTCAGCAGATTCCCAAACAACAAAAGTGCCGCGCTGCGATTGGCCCGTGACAGGACAGGCCTTTTGTCCCATGACTGTTTGCCGTTGCCCCTGTTTCGTCCTATTCACCCCCCATCCAGCGCTAGTGCCTGTCTTGGCATAATCGGATCTACTTGTATTTTGTAACCAGTTTTCATAAATCATCTCCTCTGACGGGTTAAGCGAGGTAAGAATATTTTGGGGCATTACATTTTGATTTGTTGATTCCCTTGTGAACTTTGGTTTTCTTCTCTCAACTTTATCGTCAAGTTGTCTGCGTCATCAGGACCGCGGAGAAAACGCTTAAACGCAAAGAAGTTATATTGTTTTTGTAGATCAAATGCAGACAAAACCACTGGAGAAAATGATGATTTGATAGACGCAATAATTGAAGTATAATCCAAAACTAATCCGAAGGGAACTAAAGGATTTTTGAAATAGGATTGTCCTCATCTTATCATCTTTCTTTAGATGTTTTAAATCAAACTGTTTTTTTTTTAACATCTTCAGGCTATACACCAAAACCTTTCCGCTTTGTATTTTATGGGCTAAAACGCTTTACATGCAAGCAGATGAAAAGTCTGTAGTAAAGGATGCTTGGGCCAAAATGTCATCCCAAGATACTACTTCACCAAATGCACAAGGCTCTCAAAGCGGTTCGGGTTCAGACATATCTATCTATCGTCGGACGAAATAACATATGAGACAACTCTCCATGAGGAAGATGTGATGGCTGCAGGAGATTGCATCCAGGTGGAACAATGAGCAATAGATGTATCAAGTATCAAAGACAACAAGGGGCGCGACTGATCTCCGCAGAACAAAGTGGAGTCGCGCGGGCACCTCTGACCTCGCGGTTCAGTCCACCGCCAGTAATATGTTCGTTACAACGCAATTACTGACACTTACTGTGCTCTTTCTCTGAGGGAAAGTGCTGAGGGAGATGAGAGGCAGGCAGGCCGGTGTGAAAGGTCCTGTGTGCAATGTAAAATACACTCCTGTTGGATTTTTGTAGTTACCTATCAAAGACATGTTCGAATAATTCTGATTTCTATGTTGTCTATATTAGAAAGTGCTCAATTGTAGCTGTTTTGTTTTTTGTTTTCTTGAGCGTCAACTGACTGCCTGAATCTACAATGCACAATCATGAAATATATAATGCAAAATTGACTTTATAAGTGACGGAGCCCTAAGCTTCACACACACATTTCAAACAGAGCTAGTAAATCAGCAGTGTGGAAGAGCATAGAGGGAGATGAAACGAGTGGAGAACAGCAGTATGATTGGTTTGACAGCAGGTGTTTGTGATCAGCACATCATTTGTGTGGGTATCACGCAGCTATACTAGTCAGTTTACTGATTTGGCCTGAAACCTGTTATTTAGACACCATACACACAGCTTAACTGTCAAAAAAGGTTTCGTTTAGCTAACTTTAGCCATGGACAAAAAACGCTTGTTCATCAAAAACTGTTAGAGTTCTGTGAAATAGTATTGTTTTACCTTCAAGCCTCAGCAAACAATGTTCTGAATTTCCCAGACTTGTGATCTTACAGATCTTCTTTTTGAAGCATTAGCACATCAAACAGGACTGGTTATTTTTTTTTTACCCCTCTGTTATTTATTTATTTATTATTTATTTATTTATTTATTTATTTATTTATTATTTATTTATTTATTTTATTTATTTATTTATTTATTTATTTTGTACACTCACTACACAACAATAACATTGCCTTAATTACTCTTAATTCATCAGATGATGACTTTCAAGATGTTAAAATTAGGTTATAGGCTTAGTATCAAAGCTGAGGTACATAACATTTTTGATATAATTATTTTACATATTCGGACTCTAGATGCTGCCTTCAGCTTTTCAATTTTGAAATAATTGAAATAATTGTGTATCAGTAAACCCATGCATATAAGTTGTTCGTGTGTCCAAAGGTTTGTGTAATCATTACTAAGTGGTATCTTTCCTTCAGATGCACCAAAGTAAAGTTGAAATGAAACCAAACTAATAGCTGTAGCTTTAAAATTGTTCAAGTCAAGGTTGAAATTATCTAAATGATCAAAGTGAAGGTGCATCAAGATTAAAACAATAATGCACTTCCTATTTGTATTAGCACTTGATGACATCACAAAATGAGAAAGTGTGTTTTCAGTTCAAGAAAAGAACACAATTTAAACATTAAACATGTGTGAATAATAGATTTAGCTCATCCTAAGCCTTTTGAGTGACCATATGTGTGTGTCCAGGTGCAGGATGTACAGCTTTATGGGCGGAGGGCTGTTCTGCGCCGGTGTGGGGAACATCCTCCTCATCGTTTCCACGGCGACTGATTACTGGATGCAGTACCGTCAGTCCAGTAACTACATGCACCAGGGTCTGTGGCGCTACTGCACTCCGGGCAAATGCTTCCCCCACAACGACAGCATCGGTCAGTGTTGGTATTGTTATCACACTTTTTTGTTTATTTATTTAATGAGACAGGAGTTAACAGTTATGTAGTTGGCTTTATATAGATATATAGCCAAGTAACTGAAAACCAGACTCTCATGTGTTTTTAAATACACTGTTTACCACCAACAAAGTCTCAGAAGAAAACATTCAAACAAAATGTCAAAAAACAAACGATAAGCATGTCTTGACGACTTTTTTTACATCAATATGTTATGAAAAGCCAAAATGTAAAATAACAAAATTTTGTTGATGTCATGTGGCGACATTTTCTTTGGGTTTAATGGGTAAGTTTAGGGTTCAAGTTACCAAAATGGGTAAGGTTAGGGCTGAAGTTTAATCAAATCAAGCTTTATTTGTAAAGAACTTTTCGTACAAACAGTGTAACACAAAGTGCTTTACAGTGCATTAAAAACAATCCCACATGACCACAGCCCTCCCTCCCTGTCAGACAACCCCCATATTACAAGTACATACCCCTCATTCCCGCACACGCACATATACCTCCCATAAACACTAAAATAAATAAATAAAAATGTTGGTACATTCACTGGGCTGGGTACAGATGAACCAAAGGTTTTCATAACATATTTACATTTTAAAAAGTGTGAAAAAGGTGTTCATCATATGTTTTTTAACAATTTGTTGAATTTTCTTTGAAAGACTGTGCTGTTTACCACATGACGGTACAAATCATGAGGGTAAAGTCAGGCAAACTTGTAGACTTGATTAAACCTATAAAGGTAGCAGAAGGAAGAAGGGAAGGATCAGCATTGATTAGGGTTTTCAAATACATCGCTTTGTGCTTTGCCTAAAAGATGTCCTACTTCCAGAATCAACTGTATTGAACATGCTCTAGAAGTCATTGCTTTCTTTACAAAAAAATAACAAAATTTGCAAAAATGCTGCATTCACACACTTCACCCTCTGTCATGGTCCATCATGTGATGATGTGATGTTGGTGCAAATGGTCAATAGTTTCTCATATAAACTGATAATAAACTTTATTTGTAAATAATCATTAGATCTCTTCAGTTGCCACATGTCAGCATTGATCTGATTAAAAATGTATGTTTAATCATGAATCATTTAATTTCCACCATAAAACCTAACATTCAGTTATGATCTCATCCATATGCTTTACTCTTCTTTATATTGTGACAGAGTTTATATAAATACACACATCAGTCCACATTATGGGAGCAGGTTTGCTTTGAAATGGAGCTATTGTTGTTGCCAGGCATGAAAATGTGCAGTAGTTTGTAGTTTTATCAGCTCTGTTGGTGACACGTTCCACTGACACAAGAGAGAGAGATGAATTTCCAAATGTTGTCCTGCGTTTTGGGACTGGCTGCTCACAGTTTGATCCACGCATCAGTGGTCACTCTGCCCCAGGTCATTCATTTCACACCCAAATGTTCTGTTAGCTGCACTGTTGCTACTGCCAAATGGAAGCAAAAATCTGTATTATTATTCAGTGAAAAACATAAATATTTAAGCACTGCAACAAATTTAACAACAGACTAAGTTGAACAGAGGTGGGACCAAGTCTCAAGTAAGTCTCTCAAGTTTAAGGCTTAAAGTTCTAAGTCAAAGAGAAGCAAGTTCAAGTCAAGTCCCAAGCATGTACCCCACAAGTCCAAAGTCTTTCTAGTCTTTTTTTTTTTTTTTTTTTCAAATTAGCCAAATAAATCTTGTATGTCTACAATTTCATAGATTTTATAATTTTTTCATTTAAATACAGTTGGAAATAAAGTAAACTACTGATTTTCTGAAGAGACACGTCAAATTGTCTCAAGACACATAGCTCCAAATCCCAAGTTAGGCCCCAAGTCACCTCGCTGTCAAGTCCTGAGTCACTGAACTTTAAGTCCAAGTTATCAGGTCATGTCTCAAGTCTGACTCGAGTCCAAGTCATCAATTGCAAGTCTACATCTTTTTTTTTTTTTTTTTTTTGTAACTGACTTGTTTCCATGAAAATGTAGCTATAATATTCCACAAACTGCATGAAATTTATGTATAGTATAACACTGGAACAAGTTTTGAGTCCCACATATATATAGCCTATTTTGTTAAATAACCAATATGATATGAACATTAAATGTTTTACCTGCTTGTGAGTTGCCTGCTTGTGAAAGCCTGATCCCGTCAGATCTCAGAAACTAAGCAGGATGGGGCCTAGTTAGTACTTGGATGGGAGACCGTTAGAACACCAGGTGCCACAGTGGGACAACAGGAGTAGATTGTAGTATATAAATAGACCATTTACCATTTATACCGTACTCAGTTTTTGCTTCCTTAAAAATGTAAACAAATAGAAATAATATCATTTTAACCTTCCTATATCAATGTACAGCTTTTGCTCACTTACCTAATACATTCTGAGCCTCTGAATAGGCTCTGTGCACGCAACATCAGTTGGCTTTTTTATGTTCAAGCATTTCCTGTTCAGTTCATTTCTATAAGGTTTTCTCCACTCT
Source organism: Mugilogobius chulae (assembly GCA_038363315.1). Lineage (NCBI taxonomy): Eukaryota > Metazoa > Chordata > Actinopteri > Gobiiformes > Gobiidae > Mugilogobius > Mugilogobius chulae. Next base: position 11,732,994 of record CM076406.1, on the reverse strand, counting down.
AGTTTAAAACAAAGAAATATTCAGAAGATCAGACAGTGAACTGTGAGTTGTGGTGAATGTTACAGTAAACATGTTAAAGACAAATTAGAAGAATATTTGTGTGTTTGAAAAGAGACGTGTTTGTGGCTACATGCTAACGCTAACAAGAAATGCTCATAAGTACAGTTAGCTATTCTGAATATAAACAAGCCAACTGGCGTTCTGTACACAGAGCTAATTGTTCACCACAAAGTGTTTTAAACTTTTTTTCACAGCTGTTAGCAGCGAGACATGTCAGTATGCTAGCAGCAGTTAGCCACAATGCTAACAACAACAACCACAGACAAACGATTAGACGAGTTAGGATATTTCAGACTAATTTCCAACTAGATAGATACATTAGAGATCTGTGCAAGGGGGACATTGATTTAAGGTATTTTATCTAAAAATCTGTTATAGTCAAATTGATGGGTTTCAGATGACATCACAACATTCAACAGTCCAATGTTATTTCAATTAGATTGGGGGCAGCTACAATTAATATTGTTTAAACGAAGTTTATTTTTGCAAAGCAAAAGCTTATTGGGTCTAGTCACCCCAAATCATAACTTTTTAAATTTATTAAATCATTTTTGAAATATTTCATGGCAAAGGCCATTGTTATTAATAGGAAAAACTGGATCTTGCCCCCAACCTGGCTTTTAACTGACAAAAATTCTAGAATGTGAAACCCAGCATTAGTCTCAAAACACGGTACAGCAATGATGGCAGTTCAAACTGTTCCCAAGGATAAAACACACCTCCATCACACACTCATTTGCACTTCCACAATTAGAACGAGCTTCTAATGGTCTGTTTTTCATTCTAAACGACACACGGTACATTTGTGCGACTCTTGCGGTCACATGTCCGGACAGTCACTCCTGTAGCCTTTAACCTCACCCCTTGACCCGCCGCCGTGACCCCTGTTGACCCTGTCTTCTCCACAGCCCACTTAGATGCCACGCGCGCCCTCATGATCCTCTCTCTGCTGGCCTGCTTCATCGGCATCATCATAGGAATCATGGCCTTCATCCATTACTCCTCCTTCGACCGCTTCGATAAGACCTTCGCTGCAGGCATTTTGTTTTTCATCTCATGTAAGTCGTCTCGCCTGAAGGTTGCCGTTCTGTGCTTTTTGAACTCACATTTTTATCGACAGCGGATGGTTATAGACACCAAAGACTAAGGCTGAAGTCATTTGGACGCCTCCATTATCTCCGCAATTTCACAACAAAGACAACATGGCCTTTTAACAATCAAAGGGATATTTCACTTGTCGTTGTGGCTCTTTCTCACCAAGCTTTTGTTGTGAAAGAGTGGCAGCACTTTTTATATCATAGCCCTGTTTGTTACTGACAATACACTATTTTAGATTATGGCACTTTGGCAGACAGATGTAGTGCCAATAATAAATGCAATCACGTTTATAAAAGATATTGTAAGTCAGACTGTGTGCTTTTGTTTGGCAGGCTTTTTCGTGTTTCTGGCTATGGCTGTGTACACTGGTGTGACTATTAACTACTATGGGAAGCGCTATGGAAACTGGAGGTTCTCCTGGTCATATATAATCGGCTGGGTGTCCGTGGTCCTCACCTTCTTTCAGGTAAAGCATGCAGTGGCTCAACAACAACAGCAAATAACTATTTTTAATGGAGACCAATTGTGTTTTGTATGTATTTAGTAATAAATGTTTGTATGTATCAAAATGAATTTAAAACGACTTAGAAATAAAAACAGACCTATTAACTATTAACTTCCTGTTCAAAACTGCAGTCTTGAGTTCTGCCTTTTGTAAAATGTATAACAAGCAGCAGTTTTTGGTTTTATTGTTAGAAAATAGCTACATCTGAACAAATGAATACAGACAAGGGGGCGGGGATAGGTGGTAGGTGAAAACAGGGATTTTCTAAGCTCTCATGCATCATCTACAGTACAATGCAAGATTACTCAAACATCAGGAATCAATCCAAAAACAACTTTGAGAAAGTTAATAATGAGACAACACCATTACAACATGATAGGAAAAGTGAACATTAACAAGTTCCTTAAAAGGCAAATGTTTATTTTGAGCTTGGTCATGTTCAGTTTTAATAAAATACTTTTTTTTTTATGGCTCTCAACATAAACTCCAAAACACCACTCTGTAGCATTTATACCTCTGTCTCTTATCTCCAGTACATCCGACTGTCCTTCATGATAATGTCACAGTAACAGTAAACATCCAGTTGTTTTGGCTCTTACTTTTCAAACACACTCCACACTCAGATACTCTCCACCCTGTCTATAATGTCTGCCGCCTCTTTTCTTCTCTTTTCTTTGACCGGCCCACTTTCTTTCCCCGGCCACAAAAAATGCCTTCACATGACCACATGTACTGTGTTTTGTTATGTGTTCTTGTGTTTTTGCATGTATGCTTTGCATTTCATGTTCTGAAAAACGAGTGGCGGCGCACATAAAAGCGCAGTGGGCCCGGAGGCTCACTCCAAATGTAATTTTGTTGTACTTTGTGATAATGACAATAAATCTTTCTGTTCTGTTCTAGACCATACATAATGACAAAAACAGGATTGGAATGTAGGATGAAGTCAGTATTTTACTGCTCCTCATATGTTGCGTTTAGATAATTACCAACATGTGATATCGCCAAAATAAATCATTTATTATTAAAATTAGTCCTTATATTATAAACATTCTTTTACAGCGTTTTTGATAGTTATACTTGTATTATATAACTTCCATCGGCAGCAATGCACAGTAAACAAAATTCGAAATTTAAATATTGTATCTCCTTATCTTACCACAATTATCCAGAGATTCCACCCGATTTGAATGAAACCTTTATTGCCCCAATGGGGAATTTGTCTTGCACACACAGAGACAATGGGCATAAAGAAATTAAAAAGTAAAAATAAAACACATAAAACACAGTTATATTAAAATATTAGGCATAAAAACATCTACATCAGAGTTTGTTGAGTAACTGTATACTTCGTGGAACAAAGGATGTGATGCCTCTTGATTTGTAACAACATTTTAATATAACAGATGAAGGTGAATTTCGACATCATAGTAATTTAAAAGGTTGTTAGCACTCTTTGCCTCATAGTAAGAAGTCGTGGGTTCGACTCCTGGACGGTTCCTTGTACCACAAAAACAAGGTCAATAAATTAAAAATGCGTATATAATCTTTTTATATCTTTTGTTTTAGATTACCTGGCAATCCACACTTTTAGTAACCTTAATAACCTTAATATTTAGTACTAATAGTCTAATATGGCAGTAGATACAAAAATATAATCTACTTGTTCTAATCATGTATCAGTAATGTTGTAAATAATGTATTTTAAGCATTCTAAAAAAGTTTTCAGAAGTTAACAAACCATCAGTCCATTTAAACCATATCATGCAGCCATATGTATAGGCTAATGCTTTTGTATGCTATAAATACAAGTCAATCCCTGGTTTCCTTTATAATGGAAAACTGTCAAAGCTTTCCCCGGTTTAACCCTTTGCCAAAGCCGTCCAATCAATGACATGACATTATGAGTGAGTGATGCTTTTAGTACGTGTCCATCTCTGGGTCCTCATCCCGCTGCGAGTACCTGCCTGCCAGCGGGAGCCCTACTGTACTCAATATCAAACTGTTTTAGTGGGAAATCACTGCCAGACCCCCGTTCGACTGGTTTTACTCGCCAAAGCTAATACAATTATGTTTATTCCGTGCTTCTCTTAAACAGCATGCGGCCCACACAGCGGCATTTAGGGCTTTATCTTGTCCGCTGTCGAGGGGAAGGTTGTCTGTTAGCAGGACAACACCGAAGTACAGCAGCAATTTGGTGAAATGTGTGGAATGAGGAGGAAATGGCCAAAGGTTGAAGCTATTTGACTTTGCAGATCCATAAAATTGCTTGTTGTTTTTGCCGGTGTGTTGGAAAGCGAGATTAAATTACTGGCACTTGTGGGGCCTTGGAAAAGTGACCGTTCTGACTGTCTTCTCTGCATTTGTTGTACGAGAGTGTGGTCTGACTTTGCTGCAGGGTAAGACTTATTGGAGTATGAAAAAATGGTGCAGGGTCGAAGAAAACTAGTGACGCTTTCTGGCTACTTTGGATGGAAATTGGTTGTTTTTTCTAATTGTTCATTTGAAAAATAGTGACTTTAAATACATAACAAGGTGACTGTTTAAACTGTCCAAATATGTGCCAATAAAGTTTACGTCAAGAACTCTTTATTTGTTTATTGTTTGTTGTCTGGGTCTTTCCATGTGTTTGCTTTCCTTTAGCCCCTGTTCAGTCAGAGGAACTACCCTGTCCCCATCTTTGCGTTCACACAGCAAGTTTCTGAAAGTGGGGTTAAAAAGCTTTAACATTAGCCTCTGTTTAGTCTAAAACGTTTAAACGCGTCATTTGTTGGAGTAAGGAAAACAAAAGTTGTTTTTCCCCTTCTACATAAAACTGTGATGTACAAAAAATAAAATCGTAAAAACAAAACTATTCACAATTATTCTCAATAATAGTTACGATTTAAAGTTAAAAAAATAATTGGGAGCTACTGCTTTTAATGCGTTTAATTATGTTTTCTCTGGAATAAAAAAGTTTGTCTAAATATACGAAAATATAAAACATGTGTCCAAACAAAGCTAATGTTGTAAACGTGCGTGTGTCACCAAAAGTTCCTGGTCTGACTGCAAAGTACCTGTCCTAGAGCAGGAGCTTAAAAAAGTTGCTAAAGTGTAGCCCCTCTCCACAGTTCCTGTTTTGTGCAAACTCACCCAAAATGGGGACTGGAACTAAAAAAGTAATAGCAACTGAAAAAAGTTTCTACTGTGGGAAAAGGTCTATTATAGCCCGGTTTGCTTTCATAGGCTGGGTCGAGGTGGTACGGTACAGTCCTATTCTGTTTCCACTGTGCAAAGAGATCCATTCCGCCCCACTGGATGGGTCGTAGTGAGCCGCAGATGGCCCTGCTTTCACAGTGGACCTGGAGCAGGCCCATCCATTGTTAACTTGTACCCTCTTTAAACATGGTGACTGAACAAGAGAAAACACAGGATCAGGTCAAAACCACAGACAGAAAAGAGCCGATACTAACATGAAATAATGTTCCTCGCCAGACTTGATCTTATGACAAACTGCCATATTTCCAGTGATGAACTCTTTAGTTGTTGCTCCGATAAGCTTAGGAAAGCCTAGCTAATACATTAGCATTAGCAGTTTCCTGTTTCTCGGGTTTTGTAGCAAACTCCCGGGAGCTGGAACCTGCAGTCCAAAATTTCTCAACTTCGTGCCTCTGAGGTTTCAGCAATGATGCAGAAATAGATTTGTCTTGAGAGAAATGAGACATTATTTAAGTATGTGGAAGTTTGTGTTTTGTTCGTATGTACAGTTTCAGTAAGAATTCCACACAACATTTTATAAATGAGACCTCTAGTCTTGCAGATCCAAGCTAATGGTAACCCGCTTCTTTAGCCTCAACCTAGAGAACTCCCTTAAAAATCGATTATGATCAGTGGGACTGTCCTCATTATATAAAGATTAAATATTTATTGTTTTGTGATAGATGAAAGATGAACTTTAGTATTGAATCCAAGTACTGAATTTTAAACTTCTTACACCAGTCCATGTGGTAAGCAAACTTGTGAATTCTGCACATCTGGATTGTTTTATACAATGAGTTTGAAGCCATTTTTCCAACTTTTAGAGGTTCTGCTGTGTCACTGTGCCAACAGGAGGTAGGCACAGTGCTAACAACAATAACTAGAACATGTTGGATATGGAGATTGATGGAACAGTAGCCCTCAATTATTAGACATAAACAGGACATGCCAAATTATTGTTAAGTTTTAAGTTAGTGCCTTTAAAGGTAAAACTCACCTTTGTTCAGATAGAATGTTTTTATGTCATACTTTCAGACCAGGAAAGAGACGGATTTCTTTTTTGATAAAATGTTATGGTAAATTCACAAAATGTAGCTCAGAACACCTCACATATTGCAACACAAACTGTCACTTTAACAATATATATAGTTGGCCTTTCCTTGCACTGAATACTGTGATGATATCTGAAGCTTAGTCATGTTTCACTGACACAAATGTTCAGAAACCGTAAACCTTTATTGATCTCTAAAGCATTTCCCCTTGTTTGATCCACAGGTATATTTTACATGTGTGCCTATCGGATGCATGAATGCCCCAGGAGCGGGAACTCACATTAGACAAGTTAGATCATCATCCACAACCAAGCCATGGATCCAGCTCAACACATCCAGGCCTTTTCCAACCTCGTGGAAGCACAGCGATCACAGCTTAAGTGTCATCAATAAAAAGAACATCAACAAACTCTGACTCTGTCTGTTTTTTCAACTCAAAAACAGCCAAACAAAAGAACTGGCGACAGTAGACTACAACAACCAGGCAGTAGAAATAGGTAGATAGTTTTAAATAACTCAATTACATTTGATCTGCACATTATGGACATTTATTTAAAGGTCCTATATACACATAATTGGACTTTTTTATTTTTAGTCCTTTTTACACCTTAATTGGCCTTAGTAAACCATGAATAAAGCATAAATAAAACCTTAATTATTCATTAACAAATGGTGAATTAAGGAATGAAAAAGTTTATTAATGCTTAGTAACTAATAAACTAAGGAGCTAAGGTTAGGATTTAGGGTTTGGGACAGGATTTGGAGAAATTAAGTAGTTACTAAGCATTAATAAACTTTTCATCTATTAATTAATAATTTGTTCATGACAAATTCAGTCTGTATTAAGGTTATTAATGATTTATTAGGTAAAAAAAATGCTTAGCTATTCTAAAGTGTTACCGTTTTTACTTAACATAAAAACTAAAACTAAGTTTATTATTTGCAATATCTTCATGAAAACATTTATTCAATTAAATTATTATTTTTTCAGTTTACTATGAGCTATAAAAATAGCATATAAATTAAATATGTAGAAAATCTCTATTGACATACTTACAATAGCAGTAACTAGCTACTTTGACAAAGAGAAGCAACATACTGAACTCATTTTAATATTACTGCTTAGCTAGTTTGTTCTTCCAGCTTTTATTAAGTCTTACGCTTGATAATTAAAGCAGATAGAATTATTTTCCCAAACAGGCATTATTTAAGTTTTTATGCAAATTTATTGTCAAATCTAGCTTGCTCAAAGACGAATGGTGTTACGAAGATTAAGAAAGAACTGTAAACTGTCTCTATTTATTATTTTGAACGTCTTAAACATCCTTATGAGCAGACTTGATCATTCTGAATGTGTTCCTGTGTCTCGGAAGTGGGGCACTGACAGATCCAAACGCGCGATTTTACGCAGTGACGCACAGCTTCCCCGGCACATTTTACTTAATGAAATGGCTACGTAAAGCTGCTTAACGTCGTGGCAAGTACAAACCCTTAAGACGATTTCATCACCATTTGTTTCATTTACTTTCTAATTTGCCCTCTAAAAGCGCCTTGTTATCCTGGCGCGCTGCGTAAAGGGATTGAAGCGCGTTCGGCCAGGTGCAGCGGGCGCACCTCCATCTGCCAAGTCCTAAAAAGCCCCCTTTCTGTTCCTCTGTGCTGCAAACGCCTAGGTAACAGCTCTCTAATCTGGATCGATCACTCAATGCTTCAGTAATCCGCCATCAAATAATAATTGGTTCCAAAGTGTTCTCTGTAATTGTATGACATCAGTAACATATAAACAAATACATCTAAGTTTCCTAATTGAGGCAACCAGGAAATGTTTAAAGTGATTTCATTTGAGAAACTGGATTACTCTCATCTCAACATATAGCTAAAAATAAAAAAATAAAATAAAAATCTAAGAATTGAGTTATGTGTATGTTGCTTTAAATACAGTTTATTATATGTATGGCTAATACATACATAAAATGGTGGTTTAGACATGCATGCGCAAATGGTTAGAGGGCCAAATTGGCACCTAACACATTTTCTTGGCCCTCAACTTTATTTTTTAAAGAATTTACTTTAAACCCAGTGTTGGGTGTAACTTATTATTAGATTACATTTTTGAGTAGTGTAACTTAGTTACTGCATGTGAAAATAAAATAAATGTAAATAAACTACAGTTAAATACAGTTACTAACAAACGTTATTTGGTGACATAAAACGGCTCAGAGACACAGATCAGAAGCTGGAACAGTGACAGAATCATGTTTAAGTTGATTTTACTGAATTTGAGCCTGTTTAAGCAACTCATTTGTTGTTTGCCTTTGTTCAAATGCCAATATGAATTCCCATTTTGATCATGTTTGCAATAATACACACAAAGTAATCTTAAAGTAATGTAACTAAGTTACTTTCTTGATGCAATAACTAAGAAGTGTCACTCATTAAATTTTTAAAAAGCGCAAGTAACTTAATTTTTCAATACTTTTACCCAACACAGTTTAAACCCAATTATAAAGCAATGTAGGCCTACAATATCTTATTTAGGTTTTAACTCTGATCAAAAGATTGTGCTCACTTCCTAAATACAGCCATTTTATTTTTTGACCACTTTTCTAAGACCATCCATATTGACAAAAGTGAATATCTCAATATTTTTGTCTCCATGACGATATTCAGATAATAGTTTATCTGTCCAACAAAAATGTGTACTGTCACTGTAAAACATGTAATGTCACTTTTAGTAAAACAGTGAATTGAATTTGAGCTCCTTTAGCCTAGACTCTATTGGTCTACATAATGTTGTGATGTCATGTGAACACAACCTCTGGCCAGACAAATGTATAATCATCACAAAACTGCACAAATAGACTTTTGCTCCCTTAGTTAAAAGTTTAAAGATCACTTTTTTACATTTTTATTTTTAATTAGCTTTTTTGTAGTTGTATTTTGATATCTTGAAAACAACATGTATAATATCTAAAATGTGATATATTGCACAGCTCTACCCTCCACTTTGTATTTCAGCTTGTGACTCTTTAAAAAAAAAAATAGTTTGAAATATGGCAACAGAGACTTTACTTCTATTTTTAACAAAGAAAACTAATTCACAGACATTTCTTCCATGGAAATTCGCTATACGATGGTTGGTTTTGTCATAAAGATATTAAATCCTACTGAATGTTTGTGATCCACTCCAGTCCTCTTGGTGCCTCCAGAATTTAGAACATATTGATAACATATGCTTTAAAGATCTGTCCCGGATCTGGAGCTATTTTCTTCTAAAATGAGAATCCTGTCTTGGCCCAAGGATTACAACTTGGGCTCTAACATCTCCCGTAATTGCCTAATAGCATTGCAGCGTGAATTCTGCCTACATTAAGACACTTTAGCATTAAGCGCCTGATTGGAAATGTGATGACAACACCATATCAACAAATTACTGCGCAGCGCTTTCTTTCGCAAATGGCCACAGGAGCGCCACTTGTACTCCCCGGATTTGAATACCCACAATTACAGCCAATTTGGGTGGAATTACAAGACAGACCTGCGGCGGCCTAACTCTCCAGTGGCGCGTACTACAAGACTGCTGCTGCTGCTGAGAAATCTGCCGCGCCCACAAACACAGTTATCCAAGTGATTTGTACCAGCAATTAAAAACTCATTTCAATTTCACGCGTCAGGCAATTTAAAGTTTGGAGTCAAACAGCGTCGTTTGTAAATATATTTGGGGATTTTTAGCTGCTTTGAGCGTCATGGATGCTTTTGCACATGTCTGGTACTTTACGCATGTGAGTTTAAGCGTGAAGGAGACAATTACGCCAAATAATTATACAATACTTGAACGAAGTCAGTTTTGGCTTGTCTAAAAATATGCTTCAATCATATATAAACTCTTTATATAAGTATAAATGTCATCAAAATGTTCAAAATTTAGGACTAGAGACAATTAGAGAGACAATGATGTTGACCAAATTCTAACCCTTAAACAAATCTTCATTTTATTACTTCAAAAAGAAGAAATCATTTTGAACCTTAAGGGCGTAACTGTATTTTTATATTTTAAAAATGTCCTTTTAAAAAGAAGACGCTTCCTGATTGGATACAATTGTCAATTTTATTTAGCTCTTTTTAGATATAACTTTCACTTTTACTTACTAAAACTATTGCGTGTGGCTTGAAAAAAGTCAGATTTAATTTAGGTCAACTAATAATAATAATGTGAAATTGTTAATGTCTCCCTCTGATATCATCCACAAGTAATCACATTTTTTGTTGTCAAAATAATTGTATTTTTTCATATTTTATGACAGGTTGTCCTGTGCCAGCTTAATACTGGTTTCTTCATTGAAGTCACATGATGCATTTGACTCCTTAGAATTTATAATTTGGATGCAAGAGGTCTGTATGGTTTCATAATTATTTTTGTCACAGTTTGTTTGCACAATTAAAGTTTAATGAGTAGATAGATACATTATGGGCTACAAAAATATAGTTACAACTATAGGTTACCAGAAATGACAACAAAAACATTGTAAATCAATAGTGTCACCCATAATAGTTTATAATTGCTCACTCAAACCCAGCACATAACACTGTCGTATTCTAACGTATTCTAAACTTCAGAATGGGATCTTCAACAGAAATAACACAAGATTCCCGTGCGTCCTCGTTTATTTGCAACGCGTTTGATTCCCCCAATCCCCTTTCTCAGCCAATAGCAGAGAAGAACCAACCTTCCGCAACTCCCTCGGGCTCTGCGGCCTCTCTAATTGGCTGAAACCCAAATCAATTCACCCAATCCTTCTGTCCGCCCGAATAAATACTTGTTGGTAACACGCCCTCCCACCGCTACAGTGCCATCCGTGCTCCAACACAGCGCAAGGGTTAAAACTCGGAAAGAATACGCGCGGATGCTAGTGGAAAAAGTGCAAAAAAAAAACAACCAGAATCCAAAAAAATGAGTCTAAACTACGCTTCAGCGGTGCCCACGCAGAGGTCCACGTCGTTTTTTATCGAGGATATTTTATTGCACAAGCCCAAGCCGCTGCGAGAGGTCATTCCTTCGCCTTTCTGTAACTCGCTGGCTTCCCGGATGCCCATCCTGGAGTATGGATACCCGCTCATGCCAACGCCGATCCTGGCACCGCATCCGCACCATCCTCTGCACAAACCGGAGCATCATCAGTACTTCTTCACTTCGGGTAAGAAAAAATCTTATATCTGGACTATATTTCTGTTGTTGGATGTTTTGGCAAATTTGGATAATGTAGTATGGCTAAAGTGCAGAAATGTGTGAAAACTTTTTGTGACTTGAGAAAATTTAGATTAAATAATGTTGCATTTTGTATTTCCGTTTCTCCATTTTCCATTACGCACAGTGGTCTATACATTTTAGCCTGTATATTGCAATTTAATGGTTTTACCAATAAGTTTCATAAATGGTGACATCATAGCATTCTGGCTAATGTTATTTCAATCCGGAGGAGAGCAGCTAACAGTAACATTGTTACATTAAATGCTGCTTATTTTTGGTGAATGTTGACAAACAAAAACAACAAAATCACCACTTTTTAAATGTGTTACATTTTTCTGGAAATATATTACGTCTATAAAATTGTATCTAATTCTACAACGTGGATGGAAATTATAAAGAAATTAGGAGTAGTAAAATGTTTTAAAATATACATCTTGAAAATGTCCCTTGTATTACTATTTTTCATACTGGCCTTTTATTTTGACACTGCTTGCATTCACTTCTCAGGGATGCAGATGCCGGCCTTGTTCCAGCATCACGCAGAGCTGCCAGGGAAGCACTGCAGGCGCAGAAAGGCCCGGACCGTCTTCTCAGACTCGCAGCTGTCCGGGTTGGAGAAAAGGTTCGAGATCCAGCGGTATCTGTCCACGCCGGAGAGAGTGGAGCTGGCCACGGCTCTCAGCTTGTCGGAGACGCAGGTAAAGCGCGCGCACACAACGAAATACGTGTGTTAAAAAAGCATGATTGAGTCAGTGGTTGTTCGATAAAAAGAGGATGAGGTCATTGTTACAGTAATGTTTGAGAATACTTAACAAAACGTCAAAAAAGCTGTGCGTAAAACGTGCGTAAAAGTGTAAAATTTTGATCATGCGTCTTTTCATTACGTGGCTTAAATATGATTATTAGGCTACTACGTCAAAATAAACGCTTGACTAATCTATTTTATACTTTTTTTTTATTTTTGTTGTTTCTGTGTACTATATTTTGTATGTAAATTTAAAATCTAAACCAATTCGCGTTTGTATTTTTCGACAAAATGTGTAGCTTTTTTTTTTTTTTCTTGACATTGTGGGCCCATATTCATTCCATACGTGACTTTCTGCGTTACAAGGTGAAGACGTGGTTCCAGAATCGGCGCATGAAGCACAAGAAGCAGCTGCGAAAGGCCCAGGACGAACGCAAAGGACCCGGGGGGACGTGGACAGGTCTGCGGAAAACTCCAGCGAGGGCGAACTGAACGACAAGAGCACCGAGGAGCTGAAACACACGGGGCTGGAGGCGGACTCGTACCTCCTGGACGAGCACGAGGAGGAGGAGGACGACGACGTGGACATTGAGGATGACATTTGCTCCCCGGAACATCTACTATAGCGAGAGACTTACGCACGGTACACGGGACTTTCGACATGCAGCTGTAAAATATAGAAAAGCACAACATTGACTATATTTATTATGTTGTAAACGATCATTCAAATGGCTTCGGAATAAGCATTTTTACATTATTATTATTATTATTATTATTATTATTATTATTATTATTATTATTATTATTATTATTATTATTATTATACTTTGTGTACAAACCACGATTGTTGACTTTGTAATATAAATTCACGTGCCCCATTATTTGCACTTTTTACAGTCTCATTTAACGCGATTATAGTTTTATGTTCATTGTTTTCCCTTTAAAATTGTATAATACTACGAAGCACTATAATGATCTTTCATAAACTGATAATTATTTGTTGTAAATACAGTATATAAATATAACAATATTACAATGGATTGTTTTTGTTTTTTATTTTATTTTTTTCTTAGTTTCACTTTTGTTTCACTACAAAAGCTTTTCTCCTGCGCTGAGTGAAAAAGACAGTCAGTCTGTAGTTGTAGGAGCAGTATGCGCAGCCAGACGCAGAGGCAGAGCAGTGAATGAGAGGCGGCGCGCGCGCTGCTGGCGTCCTGCCTGGTCTGGAGCACGCTGTGAGCTGAGCAAACGCTGAAGAACCACTGAGCAGGCACTTCCTTCTCTCAACGCACAGAAATCTTTATTATTAGTAGTAATAGTATTTCACAAAACCATACTGGCTATTAGAATGGCATAAAAACCACAACGTGTTTATGATTATTATGTATTTTTCTTATCACTCAGAATTTCTAAAACAATTATCAATTAGATATATTTGACCCAAAGCATCCCCTGTCCTTAGACTCTCTTTCTTGACAAGAAAAAACAGTGGCAAACATTATTTTATCATTTATTTATTATTATTTACATTATAAGATTATTTAACAACTAATTACATATACAGTAAAACATAGATAAGTGTAATATATTATGATATTTATTCGTACGACTGGGCAATATCAATACAAAATCAATTGGTGAGTTCATCCTTGTGACAATCTGATTTTTCGATTATGCTGTTGCTAAACACAGACAATTTTTCCCTTACTTTTACTTAGTGGTCAGCAATCGTCAGGCTTTTGAGCTGATTTTTTTCATTCGCAATGAAGTAACTTACTGATAATTTACCTCAAATGCAATAAGAAAACATGGGGCTTGGTCATTGAATCAAAATTGTGATCTGTCTCCAGAATTCTTTATAAAGTGTCAGTATGTCACAACTTAAACTATTCTCCTAACACCAAAACTGTGCTGCAGACTTATAATAATAGGCTCTATAGTTTGATGTGACAGCTTCATAGAACAAATTGAAATAAATAGTTAATAGCACAGGCCCTTTTAAACCTCTCACTCATTTGCACAACATTGCACACTCTTGTTTCTTCACTTTGTATTGCGCTCCTGTCTTTTGAAAAGCAATTTATCTCATCTTCAAAATGTGATGCTGATTAGCAGGGGCGGAAAAAAACTGTTAGGAGCAGGCCATGCAGAAGGTGATCAATTAAAAGATTAAGCGTTTTGCAACACATGGACGCATCTGCATTTGGGCCTAATAGCGGGGCCATCAGCTCATTTTCAGGAAGCATGCCGCCTACTGAAAGCGTCCTTCTCACATCAAAGCTACCTCGTCTGCCTTCGCTTCCCAATGGGCCAAAAAAGGGATGCTAATTTGTCCCCTTCATGTACAGCACTGAAAGACCCCTTCAATTAACTGGATTTCAATGGTAAAAACAAGTAGGTGGGAGCAGAAAGAGATGCAAAGAGAGCGAGTCTGGATGGGCAGAGCAGCTCATTAAATCAGAAAGGGCTCCATCATTTGTTTCCAATGGCGCATCTGAGGACTTAACACTAAAAACATACAGCTTCAAAGAGTCCATGATGGGTTAAATAGAGACTATAATCTAATTAAAATATTGTACAGAGATAAATAGTGCTTTGATAATGATCTGAGGGTTCTATTAGTGAAATGAGCGGCTCGAGAGCGTTTTGTGTCAGGGTGGAGTTACCACTTAAAGCGTGGACACATTAAGTAGGACCAGGGACAGAATCAGGTGGCCTTCACAACGTCATTCCCCCATCTGAGTACGAGGTTAGCATCTGTAAACCACGCAAATGTACACAAGAGGAAGTTTATTGATGAGAAGGCAAGAGGTCAAGGCTTTGGCAAAACTTTAAAGTGCAAGTGTCAGGTAAGGCTGCAGGATTTGGGGAAATTGTCTGTTGCAAATAGATCTGTGATGCATGTTTCAATAATCATTCTCATTGAAACAAAATGACAAATACTGAACAGACAAGCAATTGGCTATATTTAAGAACTTGTTTGTAACAGGGCTGTCAAAAGCATTGAAATCAGACTGATGATAAAAATCGAAATTTTAATCCAGTATGATTAGCAGTTTTAAATTAATCATTCATGTGTGTATCCTGACTCTTTTGGTCATTGGAGTCTTAATCATTCATTCATTTTCTATCACTTGTTCCCATTTGGGGTTGTGGATGACTGGAGTCTATCCGAGTGACTTTGAGCCTTAGGCGGGGGAACACCCTGGACAGTGGCCGACTCATTGCAGAGTTAACACATAGAGACAGACAAACAATCATTCACTCTGTCAGTCATTCTATTATTTAGATTAATACGTGAGTTAGAAAGCAAATCTGTCTAATCTGCCCTTTAGATAAGAAAATATATTGAATATTCATTTTATATATTTTTTTCTGTATACATATTCTTTCTAATGCATTTTCTATTTATTTATTTTATACGTATATAATGATTCGGGATATTTGTTGTTTGTGGGGAACGTATGATTTTCTAAACATTCCACACTTGTCATTGCTAATTTCATCTATTCAAATTGCAAATTCAATGTGATCTTGCAGCTCTAGAGTTGATAAAGACGAGACATTATCTTGTGTGTGGCTTTTCTGATTGTTAATTTCACTATAATGCTTTCTATACAAAACAAACAACTTTTTATGATCAGTGCTTAATGATTGCTCTGTGTAAACTTCGAAGCACATATGTTTACGAGCAAAGACACGTCCTTCTATTGGATTGACCACTCTTGTACATTTTGTCACAGAGCATGTATTTTGCGTAACATGGCCACAGCCTGTTTCTCTGCTTCGTGTCTCTTCCTGAGGATTTCTAGCATGGACAGCTGGGACAGATCAAGTCCCTCTACACGGAGAGCATACTCAGTGTGGTCTTCTGTCCCATTCACCTCTCGTTTGTCTATCCTTTTGGACTGGACTGGTGCCAGAGGTTTGGCGATGGTTTTAGCGTACTCCAAAGCCTTGAAAAGACAAGGTGAATGATTAATTAGTTGTATATCATACGTTTGCACTTCACAATTGTTGTTATAATGGTCAAAGCAGTATTTAGTAATAATCTATGATATACTGTATGTAGATCGTAATTT
Source organism: Mugilogobius chulae (assembly GCA_038363315.1). Taxonomy (NCBI): domain Eukaryota; kingdom Metazoa; phylum Chordata; class Actinopteri; order Gobiiformes; family Gobiidae; genus Mugilogobius; species Mugilogobius chulae. Next base: position 11,716,970 of record CM076406.1, on the reverse strand, counting down.
ACATTTTGTTTTTTGTAAAACACAAAATTGTCTAAAAAAATCTAAAATGGCTTAGAAATATAACCAGCTCTATTGACTTCTTGTTCAAAACTCTTCTTCACAAAATGCTAGTTTAGACAGTTTTGAAAACATGTTTTACTAGTAATATGAATTTCTGAAGTAATCGTAAGTAAATACAGACAAGTGGGTGGGAATAGGGGGTAGGTGAAAACATGGATTTTCTGGGCACTCGAGCTTCAGCTGAAGAACAATACAAGATGACTCAAACAAGCCTGAATCAGTTCAAATACAATAATCAATTCAATACCATGTGTTTTTAAGAGCTTTTTGCTTCTTTAGAACACAAGTGGAACTGTGTTGGTTGCTAACAACAGTTAATCAAATGGAAACAATATATACAAATGCACTTCCTGGATTTAAGTGATCAAATGATCTATAATTAATGTAGACAGAACATGGTAAGCGTATATTAATCTGAAAAGATGTTTGACAAAATTTGTGCTGGAGGAAACTGATTTTAAGTTAATTTCTTCAAAAAATAAATACAAATTAGGTAATTTGCCTTAAATCACAGCATCAAACAGTATCATGGCATCTAAGATATAGAACACTTGGCATGCATGTAGTTAACTATTCATTGAGATATTTAATTTTAGAAATAGCACAAATATTCCCTGTATATTTACCAAACTGGTAAAGAAGCTGTTTTTAGCTAGCAAGAATGAAAAGGGTATGGGAAAGTATAAAGCGCTAAGAGAGGCAAACTGAATAGATGACAGTATAATGTGAAGGAGGACAGTTGTTCATGTTTATAATATTGTAGGTGTTATTGGAAAATTTACATGAACAAAGTCCTAGTCTACTATTTTCTATAAACAACATTTTTCTGCATTGACAGGACACTATGAGAGAGATTTAACAGAGACATTCAGCAGATCAGACTATGCACAGCAGGTGGCAGTCCTCTGCATAGCATAACTCTATAACAAACACATAACAAACACATGAAGACATAATACTAGATACTAGACTAGATTTTCAGTCTACAACAATAATTTAAATACTCATATTAATTTGTTTTGTTTCCTCTACAACCTTTCATCGGATCTGACAAATTTATTGCTGAGGACTAATAAGTGAGATTTTAAATACATACTAATTATTCTCGCTAAACCAAATGTATTATTGTGCCATCACCTTTCAGTGCAAATACACACCTTTACTCTGGGAACTTTCTTGTTGTGGGTTTCCAGATCCTTGGCCGGTAAACAGGGAATCCTACTTGTCTTTTTGTTCTGCTCGCGGATCACATTTGAATACAGCTTCTGTCGTCTCATTTTCTCAGCATGTTGATGGTAACAGAGGGAGGGAGGCATGGAGAGAAGAGACACAAGCAGATTATGAAAGGGGTTTTAATTAACTGAGCCATTTCTCCCTTAAGGCCCTCAGTCATTGTGTACACGCTCGGCACAACCTCTCCAGCGAGCGCAACAAAAACCTAACACAGCCATCCATTCAAGGGGTTTTCAACATTTACACATATCATTCGCTAATAGGCTTGGCCCTGAAGATGCACGGGGATCAATCTAGTGCAAATTGGCCAAACATGCTCACTTTTACAACTGCAGATTAACAAAAGATATATCAAAGGACAAAGAGCACTTAACTTCTTCGGGGGACTCTCATTTGCTTTGTAAATGTAATTTTATCTGCGGCGCAGCATGGGAGCCTTTAAATTGTGAGCTCAGACGAATGGAAGAGGGTTAGCGGTACACAATGACACCGATGGACACAATGTTTTAGAAGGCACAGCAGATTGGTAAAAACAAATGACTAGGTTAGTAAAGCGCGTTGTGACGTTGAATAGATTATCGATGTTTCTTACTATTTTTTCAGCAGCAGAGTAATCTGGTCCAAGGCCTTGTAGAGTGACATCAGGCTTTAACTGTTTGTAATCTTTCAAGCTGTATGCCTGTAAAGAGAAAATATAACAGTACTTATATAATATCATAAAGCAACTGTTGGTAGAATCTAACATATTCCCATTACTTGAATTGATACATATTTTATGTAAACGTACAATAAAAGATGATTGGCCTGTTTCATCTTAAAACAGGGTTACAGGGTTTACATAAAATGTTTCCTAAAAATATACTGTTTTACTTGTTTTGTCATGTTTCTTGTTTGGAAATGGAGCATTCTGTAAGGTAATACTCATGAGATGGGCACATTTCCAATGTTATTAGAATGAATGGAGCAGGCTGACCTCACAAAGAGTTCTTGACATGAACATTTCACAAAAGAAAAATAATAATCTTTTATACACTGGAGTGCATGTTTGATAATGATCTCTTTTCCTTTATATTCGTCCATGTGTAGCTGCGTGATAATGCTGCATTATGTAATGTGTAATAAAACTGTCTCTTCATAGCACAACTGCCTTTTGTGATTAAGATTGTAATGAACAAAGGTTGTTGCATTTTGAGACAAATTATAACAAAATATGGTTGATATGTAATATTAAGTTAGCCGGGTTGGCGCCACCTAGTGCCTCCACTGCACTTTCACACCAACTACTAGGTCAGGTATCACAGAACTGCAGACAGTTCCCAAAAAGCAGGAAGTGCGGACGTCCAATCACAGGAGCGAAGCAGTGTGTTGGTCAGAACCAACCCAAGTTGGGATAGCAGACTGTATACATTATATTCCTTTGACCTTGTGTCAAATTTTAACATAAAATATTTTATTTTGTTTAAGTTACAAGCTTACCACATAGAAACGGCAACAAATACAGACACACATGTTTATGCTCTATTTCTTAAGACTACAAAACAACCAAAAAGCTGGGATTGGTTAAATTTAAAAAGTCCCTGTCTACTGTGAATTGAACGAGCCCCAATGATGCAATGTCAGACCATTTCCACAAAGTGAAATGAAACCAGCTGATGCATCATTATGCTATAGCTCAACAAAATCAGGCTCAGACTCAGAGATTCTGGGCAGTGAGGACTTTTCATGTTCCATTAACAAATAAGAAATAATTTTATACTAAACCATAATAATGTTATGATACCATACTCATCCTCATTACTAAATGTAATGATGATTATTACGTGGTATATACAAGACAAATCCAACACTTCACTTATGAATAGGATTCATTTTTTGTAATTAAACTATTCTTTAAGTATCTCTAACTCTATATGAATGTTGTCAAACAAATGGTCAGTATTTATTTATTGTAATAATATGACAACCGGACTTAATGCTTTTACCACTATTTTTTTGTAATTGCATATTATTACACTCAAATTAATCATTTTCTCAAATGTATTAATTAGGTATTAGTTTTAGTCCTCAATTTACTACATTTAGAATCATTATTGCAAAATGCTGTGCATAATAATACAGGCCATGCTTATAATAATGTATACACGTTATTAATATAGTTTAAGCATGACCAACTTGTAAACATTTCATTTGCCATTTTTATTTTCAATTGAGGTAATTCATTTTTTTTGTTTGTTTGTTTGTTTGTTTGTTTTTTGCCGGCAATACTCTCTTGCTGTTGTTGTTGGTGATCTTTAAAAATCTATGTGATTAAGTTGCTAACAATGTGTACACAAAGCTTACCCAGACCAAAATAAGCGACTTACTGCAGAATGCACAGTAGCGTTTGGCAAAGCAGGATGTTCTGAGAATTAGTGATCAGTCATAGACACAACAACAGGGCACCTTTTCTTTTCAAGTGATCTGCTCTCAGGCCAGTGTGTAATCTGGTCAGACATGATGGCCTGACATGGTGGGAGAGATGGAAGCTTTCAGAGTGGGGGCCTGGTGGGCTCTACAGGAGGACTATGTGAAGGCTCCAGTGGCCACAGAGACCTAAGCACATAATCACGGCTTCCGGTTTTCCACCATTGTTCTGTTAAATCGATCTCCATGTGGCTTACATAGAGAGACATGAAAGCAATTAGTCTCTGTGGTTACACGACTTTCGCATATACTGTAGCTTTTTACACTCATGCTTCAACTGTTCAATGTATTGTGAGGAATAGCTTATGGACAGGCACATAATAAACCTTAGGTGTGCAAACAAATTAATTTATCAGTTATGTACTATATGTAAAATATTTTGACCTATTTTTAACCACATCAATTTTACTTTTAATATCACGATTTTCTTGGAGCCAGACCATGATTTCAGCTTTATTCTTATTCATGTCTTTTTATTGCCTTTGATGTAAATGAGATAATCTGCTTCTTCAGAGAATGTCACTGTGATTGGTTGAATCCAGCTGTCAATCACTTAGAGCATGACAAAGGCTGAACAATAGTTAAATTTTGAGGTTTTGACAAGTTTACATACCTGTTTCCAATACAAAGCAGTTCTAGATCAATTTCACAATAAAAAGACTTCAAAATAATGTGTATATGACAGGTTAATAATAATATAATAATAATAATATTAATAATAATTGTTAATAATATTTTCAGTGAAACACAGCAAACATGATTATATTTATAATTTCACCAAACAATTTGCTTGTTTTCACCTAGATTGGCTATTTTTATTAAGTCTGTAGTTATGTTCTGTCCAGCAAATATGACATATGAAGAGAGGAACCCACAACTGTTACCTAGCAACCGCATTGTAAATGTGAGCCAAAATCTACATAACCGACATAGATGTTACAAGTTTACAAATGATGTTATTTTGAACACTTGAATTGTGTTAAAGGATTGATTTAACCCAGAACTGTCAGTTTGTTGTCTTTGCATTTTGGCGCTTTTTCACAACACATGTGGAGGGATTTTGTTTGAAATTCAGCTTACTTCTGTAATTTTCTCTATAATTTTCTCTTAACTCTTATTTGTCAAATCTTCATAATTTGCAACTTAGCTGCTGCAAAACTATGATAAATATTTACCACAGGACAATCAAGGACACCAAAACAAGTCAAATAAAAACTGATCTGTCATGTGACTTAATAAACTCACATATGCGTTGTAGTAAAGTAAAGGACAAGTCCAAAGGAACACAGTGTTTGAGCATCTTTAAAGTGATGGCCAATGAACTTACAGCTACCTGTTTCTAGAAAAAGCATGTCATTTATAGTTGTCGCATTCTGAAAAGACTGCAACCTGTAGACGTTCACAATCTCCTTACCTTTTAACAGAAAGTTGGCATGACCTCAAAGGTGTAAAAAATACAATATACACATTGTGAGCGCACCTGCTCCGCCGATGCTAACAAGCCAATGATGAAGGTAGCAAACAACAGCGGAGAAATAAGTGAATGCAAATTGCCATCTTTAGTGCGGCCGTTCTGCACATACTCTTGTCTAATCACCTTATCTCTAAACACATCTTCACGTGGCTTTTCAGAGGCCCCGGCAGCTCTGCGCTCCATAGAGTCATCATCTTATACCAATTAAGTGTATCTTAGTGGAGCTAGACAATTAGACTGATGTTTTGTGCCCTTAGCCACTAGAACACTCCCTGTGGATTAGGCAGGCCTGTATGGAGACAGCTCAGGGATTATTGGGGACTTCAAAGGGGCATTTATTTGTGTAACCTCTTGTATGTAAGGATTAATGCGGGGTATGCCATTCAATTTAGGAATTCATGTGGCACTTTTGTGTGGTGAAACTGCATAATGTGTTTTTCTAACTAACATTTACAAATTGTTGAAAGACTATTGTGCGCGTTGAACCCGGCAGAAACAATTTAAAATTCATGAGGATTAGAGAGAACATTTTGCACTCTGGTTAAGGTGTACAATGCAAAGAGGACAAACTGCCACCAAACCTTGTAAGCAGGCCGTGTTCTCAAGAGCTTCTTTTTCTCCATCTGTACAAGGTAACCGTCAGATACTCGTCTTTGGCCGGCCTGTGTGGGACTAACTCAGCGTCTGTCTCTGGTTCCAGCTGGCCGATAGGGGGCAACACTTTGTAGGAGCCGGAGCTTTGTGATGGGCTGGACGGTGTGCCTGAGAGCTGTGGCACAATCTGACCTGCCGGGACATCTTAAGACTTTCCCTCTGGTCTTCTTCTTCTTCCACACAGAGTAACTGGTCTTTTGAAGTGGCCAGTCTGGAATCACACACAGAATGTATCAGTAGGTTGTGTCCGCGTACTACAATGTGATGATTTATAAGGGTAGATAAGGACAGGTAATACTTTTTCTTGTTGATAACATTTTACTTTGCTATAAATCATGTCAATGGTTATTTTATACATTTTCAAATAAAAAATGTCTATAAATTGCTACAACTGCTACAAAAAACATTTAAACAATATTACTTTAAGCTGCTTTCCAACAGAACTCATGTGCTTATTTCAGAAGTTTGTAAAGTGTTGATGAGTCATACTGCAAAGCAATTAAAGCTGCAATACCTGATTTTTTTTTTTTTTGTTTTACAATTAAATACCTTCCCTACCCTCCCTACCACAGATATTTGTTATTAATGAATCAATTCAGGTGGAAATTAATCTTGAAATCTGAAAAAAGCTTAAAAGACACATTGTGGTGAGGTAAGCAAGCAAAACATGTAGACCAGGGGTCTCAAACTGGCGGCCTGTGGGCCAAATGCGGCCCTCCAGATGGTTTTATCTGGCCCCCACATGAAATTGTGATTCTGATTATTACTGATAGTGGCCCACCAATCAAAAATATCCTTGAGATGTGACTATAGACCTTCTAAAATGCACTAGAATACAGCAAATTACTTACAATTTCTCCAAAAATTTGAAGGCAAAACAGTTGGACCCTGGTTACACACTTTTAATTAGTTTATCACTTTGTGTGTGCAATATAAAATGGATGTGAATATATAATTGCTACATTAGGCTTTACATAACCTAATATGCTTATTTATAGAAAATATAACAGTGAGTCCTGTATTTTAAAATGTGTCCCTTGACCAATGTCAGCCCGAGCTCCATTTCTGTTTGGGACCCCGTACGCAGACTGAAGTAGGAAGTTTAAAATTAATAATTTTTGTTTGTTTTATAAGGAAGCAAAAACTGGGTATAGTATCTTTAAGATTGTTTTTCTAAACATTTTACACATTTCATTCCAATTTCGTCCTTTTATTTGGGATTAAAATGGTACTTCCTCAATTATAAATTAATTTAGGAAGTAACAATTAATTTGTTACTTTTGGACAATTAATTTGAGAAACTAAAAGTAAATGTTTTGATTTAGTCCAGAATGTTTGAATAATCTTGTATTGTCTACAAATAACACTCAAAATGGCAATCTTCAAGTACCACCTGTGCCAGCCCACCTCTTGTGCTTTGTGAGTTGAACATATACAACTATACAACTATAAAAACTTTGCAATTACATTTTAATGCTTGTCACTGTTAAATGTTATTGTAGTATGAAGCTTGGTTGACAAGAAGTCAAGGGACGTGTTCATATGAGTTCTCTCGACCCATTTTTCTATGAGCATTGTGTTGTTTATTATTATTTGAGGAAAAACTGAGTATTTTGAGGATACATTCTAAAATAGAATGACTTGTAGCATAGTAAATACTGCTTGACAGAACATTTAATAGTAAGTACTTTACCTTTGCCATTGTGCAGAGATGCTCTCCAAGTTAACGTCTGTATGAAGAGCATCCTGATAAACCATGAGAGGATTTCTGTGACTTGTTTGCTGTGGAGTCAAAGCGATGTGGAGTTGAGGATTTAAATGGGGTTTTCTATAGGATAAGTTAATGATGGAGTCACGTCCTTGTTGTGTGCTTAACAAGGGCAGAAGTGGAGTGGTGTTGAGGTTGATATTGAGGTGGATGGCAGGAGACAGAGGCTGGGATGAACTTGGAGGTTTGTCGAGGCTTTTTACAGCTGCCTTTGTTAAAGGGGAGCTCAGACTGTCTTTCTGCTCAGCTTTGACCCCTGGGGCAAGAGGCTGCCTCGGTCCAGCTGGATTTAAGTCTTCTTTCCGCTCAGCTTTCTTGCCCATTCTCATCGGACTGACCTGAGGTTACAGAACAAACTGGATTATATTTGCTTCTAAGATAATAATTAAAATGCCATTTCATTGCATTGCTGGCTTGAAAAACAAGATGCACATGCTACAAACAACACCCTAACAACCCAGCTTTAGAAATGCCAAATGGTATTTGATTTTTAATAAATTTCAGTCCGACAATGACTAAACCATTTAAAAGTATATTAGTTAATATCAGTAGTATCACACTGTTCTTAACAAGTGTGTGATTATAGCTGTCAAATGTAAATCTGAGTTTTCACAGCACATACACAAGAATGAACTGTAAGTGAAGCCCAGATCTTTCCTTGGACTAGCAGGCCCATCGTCTCCTCTGCATCATCGAACCAAATTATTTCTCAGGAGCTGTGCGAGCGCGCATGCAATGCTGCTGATTTAGCACACACACGTTTGGCCCATTCCACGGGGGATATTTACCCGACTCTGTGTGGAAGCGTTACAGGGGCTGCTCAAGTGCTTTATACAATAATGCCTTTCTATCGTTTGCTTCCCCCGTGTTTTTGTCTTTCATCCCACCCACTGTTGCAACACTTTGATAGAATTAACAGGTCTTTAATAAAAAACTCCAGCTTTTATTGAAACCTATTGATTTTGGAACTTACCTTTACCTGCTGTGTGTTTTGCAGCTGAATTTTGCTTGAATCCCTGCTTTTGGAGCTTGCTGAGCCTGTAAAAATAGAAACTTAAATTACAAAGTAATAAAAACACACATACATGCATGCAATAAAATAAGTTTCTCTTTTAAACAGTCTTTTTCACTGTTCACTACAGATTATCGGCTCCAACTCCAGTGGTTTTTAATGCACCAGTTTACAGCAATGAAATACATTGTGTTAATGCTCTAATGAAAATCATTTAGTCAACTTCAAGGCCCCCTTCGGTGGAAGAGGACCATCTGAGTGGATCAATGATATTGACTGAATGGAGACTTTTCACTGAATGCCACTAATACTGTGAGCGTGTATGGGTGAAGGTCAGGAATAAGTGGATCCAATTGTTACAAATCTATCAATAAACTGGTTCATAATAGGCTGACATACACGTGCATTATTCTCAGGACTCTCGAGAGTCAGGGTGTTTGTAAAAATGTCTTTTAGACGCTATAGCGGCATGATGATTGTCTTAGGCACTGTTAACAACAATGAGACCCAAGCTGTGAGATCAAGAGCCAGTGTCAGAGCATAGTGTGTGATAAGCAGACATCAGCCTTTCACTATCACCCATTGGCCTGCACTGTCGCCTTTTATCACCCATTACAAAATCCCAATCAGTTGAAGCAAATGATCAAGCCAGATATTGCATTTCAAGCATGATAAGCAGTGTAATATCTTCCCTGGCAAATTGGGGGGCCCGTAATTGCTTTCTCAGCGCACATATCACAACAAAGTCTGGCAATTGTAGCTCGCTGTATTACCTCCTGTACCCAGCGAAGACTTCAAAGGAGCTACGGATTCTTGAATTGCATTTAGCTGCTATTGTGGCCGACCCAGGTAATCTTGATTAGGTGTTTAGACTGAGGCAGGGTATACAGTGGTAGAGAGCTCCCCAGAAGCTTTGGTCTAAAGCTATTAAAAGATTGTACATTATGTTCCCCCTGGCTTTGAAGTGAGGGCCATGCAGAGGAGAAGGGACTCGGAGGGGCTGAGTGCAATAGCGCAAGATTGATCTGCTACTTCTGTCTTTATCAAAGGAAGACCAAGCCAATGATCGCGACCGTGGCTCTGCCACTTGGCCCAGCTAAACATTTGCTGCATTAAGAAATTGTGTACATTTAATAACAAGGCTAATTGTCACAAGTCGCTTTCGCTCTCTTAAAAGACCAACATTAGGGTAGGCTAAAAGGGCTCTAACAACTTGATTGTCTGGAGCCATGCTGAGCAAAAGGCTATTTGTATGAAGATGACATAGTATCTATGAAAAGGAGATTGGATAAGGAGTAATGATTTGTGATCCCGGTGATTTTTTATTTGATGAAGTTAGTAATATTGATTTGATACTAATACCATTGACTTATTTATTAAACTAACTAACTATTAGACTTTAGTATTAAACCAGAAGCACTCTTTTTTATTGAATCAAGCTCATAAAAACACACACAAAAAATAAATAAAACTGTGAGGTAACTGAGAGAGTCGACTCATACTTCAAATGACCCAAAAATAACTATGTAACCATCACAGAGACATACAAAGACATTTTACCAGGTAAAATGTTATTCAGTTCTAATGTAAAAAATGCTTAAAATGTGCTAAAGCCTCTACTATGAAGAATTTACAAAAGTTACATGATTGTGCATTTGTTGTTGTGTATTGTTTATTTTTGCTCTGGTCTGAATTTTTAACCATGTGTGTCCTTTATTTAAAATATTATATTAAAAACTATTTAAAATTGAGAATCTGTGATTTTTAAAGCCTATCAGTATTTGGTGTCAATTTGCCCATCAATTTTTATGATTATGATTTTTTTTAATGATTATTTTATTAATAGGTAGCTATAAGGTAATATTTCTGCACTTTTGTGATTCATTTTACAAACATTTTACATTTGTCATGTTTTGTTATGACATGTTCTGACCAATATATTTATTTTTGTAAATGTAGCCCCAAAACTACATTAGCTAAATAAAATCTTGTGATATGTCCTATACTATTGGTGCAGCATTAACAAAACCAACACGCCACATTCATTTAATTTCACTTTAAAATCGAACTCTCTGATCTTTTTACACCTGTTTACTTATTTTCTTTAAAACAGGTTGGTTTGGATTAGTCCTTTAAACCATTTCAACATCACATGAAAATTGTGCCTGTTGCAGATTTGTGGCTCCTTTTTCCTACCCTCTGTCCCCCATTACTCGTGACACGCCTTGGAGGATACACAAGGCAATGGAAAACTAATAAGCGGTCTCAGGGGCAAAATGGCACAACACAATGGCCGGAGAAGAAACAGACTCTGGCTCTGTTTACCATTGCACAAAGATAACAGCTCTTGACTATGTAAATGGCAATGATAGGAGAAATTGTAGCACGCTGGGGCTCAGATGGGTGAACAAGCTTGGGGGTATTATAGGCAGCCAACAGTCTGGTGGGCCAACAAATGGGGAACGGGGACCTTCACAAGCAATTATGCCACTGTGCCAGGTGCAGGGATATCTGAGAGCCTATTGGTAACCGTGCTTCTCTGATGTTCTTGTTGTACACATCAACTCATAATAAGCGGTGCATAGCCAGACATGGCCCTTTTCAGACGGTGGAGGAGAAGCACATGAAATAGCTAGCCTCCTCAACCAATTAAATTCCCAGCTTTGGTCAGAAGATACATCATTGAATATTCTTCTTGTGGCTTTGGTGATGACAATAAACCACAAATACACGCCGGGAACCTGATCAGTGCAAATAGAAAGGAGAAAAAAAGAATAGAATATAGCTGGGGTTTATGTGTATGATGTGCGTATCATGGTGGAACAACTGCACAATATAATAAAGCAGTCAGCTTAAAAAAAGTACATTATACTTGGGTGATATGACAGAAGTGCATCTCAAAATATATTGCACATTTTAGTAACCTTAGTCCGATGAATATTATTTCAATCTCTGTTAAATTAATCACAAACAGTATTATAAAAGCAGCATTGACTATAACTGCACAGTCAAATACAGTACAGTAAAAAATACACTCCAACCGTGCTTAGAAATCAGAAACATTCAATATACTCTCTTTCTCAACATATCTCACATTACTAAACAGAGACAACGCCATGTTACCAGACATTTCTAATGCTAGAGCAGCTCCTGGTGTCTGCTTCTGTTATTGCAATCTAAATATTCCATCAAGAGTGGTTGTGACAACTTCCTTTCCAAAATCCTCCGTCACATGGATAATAATAATAATGTATTTCTTTTTGGCTGCAATTATGGCTGAAAAATCACTTCTTAGAAACAGCAAAGTGAAACTGAAGAGGACCCCTCAAGCACAGCCAATCAGAGCTTAGCATTCAGCTCCTGAGAACTACAATTCTTTATTATTCAGTTCAGACAGTACTCGGTGGTCTAATTTTTTCCACAAAGTGCTGCATTTACCATAAACTTTTTAGTGGAAAACACAAACTAATTTATAAATATAAAATGTATTTATCCCAACTTTCAGTAAAACAACTGATATTTACCAGAGTGGAAATCAACCAAATAACACAAAAAACAGCTCATATGAGGTTATTAAATGTGGTAATGCATATTTGAACAGTGTATTTATGGTCCACAGACGTATACAGATCCTTATAAGCTTTGTAAATGCGTTTTGTAAATATTTTACTAAATCTGTAGTTTGTGCATACATTCTTTGCCATAGAGCTGTGGCTAAAGCTGAGGTTTACAGACAACAAAGTGAAACTGGAGCCAATCAAAGCATTTGATTCAGCTATCTATGAAAAATAAACTTTTTGTAGGAAAAGCTTACTTATTTACAACAAAAAATGTCAAGTACCCTAGTTTTAAGATTGGGTATGTAATGTTATTGTTTGGAAAAGGTGTTTAGCTTGTTGCTGTGTAATAATATCGATGTTACATTAGTTTGCTATAACTGACCTGTGTGTGGAAGTCTACTAATTTAGATAATACATACCTTTGGCCCATACTGAGGAGTCTTACGTGCGTGTGCCTTTGCGTAGGACCCATATTTTGCATTGCGTCCCAGGGTCAGTTTGTTTCGTTCCACAATATCACCCAGTGGTTTTTGTACATTTGCAGTTTTGTCCACTTGTTGCTCAGTTGTTGCTTCTGTGTAGCTTTGGGCATGAGTGCCAGGCTCCTCAGTTAATTCTGAAGAGACATTTTTACTGTCATAGTTTTCCTTAGATGGTTTAAACTGTAAAATGTTGGACTGAAGAGGTGGAGGTGTAGAAACTACATTATTCCATTCATTTTGTGGGTGCAGAAGATACGGCTGATCGTAGCTGAAGTTTTGGGGAGTCGTCGCCAGTTGCTGTCTTGTGCTGGTAATCAACATGTATTCATCTTTCTTAACCACTTCTTTTCTGTTTCTGCGTGGTTTCTCATCTTTGTTTAGAAAAGATTCATCCACAGAGATAAGGGGACCCTCATGGGACAATCCCATTCCTTTTGAGATGATCTTTGGACTGGCATCATAGCGCTGGTGTGAATATGGATCATCTGGGAACACCTGGCTTCAATGACAAAAAAAACAGACAACAGCAATTAGGTCATTCAACTCAAAGTGTTTACCATTTAATTTAATCAAGGCAAATGGGGGCTATCAAATCCAAATCCACACATAGGTATAATTACATAATTATTCAAATGACATTTAATTGTGGTAAACATTCACATTAATGAGATTTCCATTTTTAAAGGAAAGTGTAAACGCATGCTGGCACAATGTTCTGGTGTGGCAGGAGGTCAGCGGAGCAAGAGACATGAGAGCATGATTACAGTGATGAGGCTTTTAAACAAAGGGAATTGAGCAGCACCACAGACTTTTCAAATTGAAACAGATGAGTGGGATTATGAGGCTGTAGTTACAGATAATTTTCGTATTTTCACCTCCAAACTCACTAATGAGAGTGTGTTTGAGAGCTACTAGCGGGGGAATGGTTCACAAACGGCAATTTTCAGCTTATGAAATGGCCCGAAAATTGCAGGCTAAAATGCTCTTTCTGATGGTGATGAAAAGATCTCATTAAATAAATAGCAGAGAGCCTCTTTGTTGTGCTTACACAGGAGGACGAGGGGAGCCTAATTCTACTGCCGCTGATGTTGTGTGTTGGGGGAGGGTTGCCTAGGTGTAGGGCCCTTCACTTCTTATGAGGCCAAAAGGGTAAGGGATGCCTCACTAATGACTTACATTCGAACAAGTTGTAGAATGCATTACAGGCTACATGCAGCTGGGCACTGCCAATACAACACAGCCTTTTATTTCTCGCCCAAGATACACATACAAAAGATGAAGAAATAGTGTCATATTGTGCCAGTGAATGAGGATATGAGAAATACTCCTACGGTCTTTGCTCAAACATCCGTTAGCAATATTTCAAGTTGGATAGCTGTGAAGTATGGTGCAAAAAAGATGAATGGAGCATCCTAAATAGGAATCTTTCACTTGAATGAAGAATGCCCAATGGGTTTGTAAACTATGCAATGACAGCCATTGTGTGAAAGGGCTTACCCGCTTTGAGGAGGCAGTAGAGAGGACTATGAGAACATGATGATGGGGATAGGATTGTGTCCACTGTCTGGCTTTATGAAATAGAGCCTTTTGTGAGAATATGTCATGGTCATTTTCCCATGAAACAATACACTTTAGAGGCAGACCCACACTTGGTGGGCATCAATTCACTCGGGTTAATGACGGGAAAATGGAAAATGCCCTCTTTCTATTTTGAAGGGAAATGACTATCCGTGTCTGAAGGAAGGCGAGAGGAAACAGCTAAAAGGGTGCAAATAAACAGATGTGACAGAGTTCTCTCCATAGATACCCACCCAAAAGAGCTTTCACGAGGGACACTTATTGTGATTTACCTGAGCCAAAACAAAATCTAATTTCCCTTCCTGAAAAGCAGACATGTTCAAAAAGGTGAATTTGAGCATTACAATAGAACTTCCTTTCAAGACATTTTTTTGTTTGGGCAGCAGTGTTTGTTTACCTGCTAAATAAGTTTTGGCTAATTATTTTAAAACAGAAAATAGTTTACAAACCAAAAAAAAAAAAAAAAAAAGACTTGAATCTAAATGTATGCTCTATTATCTTTTCCCCACTTCAATTTAAAAACAGATACAAATTAATTATTATGAATAATGGCACTACAGCCTATATATGGTTACACAAAAACAGTATTTAGCCTTTTCTTGATCTTATTATTTATACATGTTATTAGCCTTCTGAAATCATAGGCCACTTTGCTGATTTGATGATTGTTCGAGCTTTGTAGTCTGCCACTGCCATCTGGTGGACAAATTGTAAAGTGAGTGATAGGGCTGTCAAAACAAAAATGCAATTTGAATGAATGCAATTATCAAACCGCAAAGGCTTTGGTTTATGAAGTACAAACAACAAAAGATAATGTGTTTATGATTTCTGAATAAAAAAATTTAGATCTGTACAAGTATGTTTTAAAATATGCCATACCGATCATTTTTTAATTGTCAGTTCATATAGGTTTATTTTTTTCCTTTTAATTCTTCTGCTATTAAAATGTGAGAATGATTAAAACAATAAATTGTAAATCTAATTATTTGTAATCACAATGCATTTCTCCAGAGCTGTAAATGGGCAAAAAGAAGTGACGGTAGTGTACATAAAGAAGTGGCAGTTCTCTCATTTTTATTTAGTGTCGGTCTTGTTAAACTCATGGGGTGAACATGCTGAACACTCACAGAAGTGCCAGTACTTAAATGGGGCGGAAGTGGTGGAACTGAGTACCTGTGCATCCCTGCCTACTCTCATTCACTCTCAATGTACAGCCCTAGTAAGTATGAGTCATTGGTTTACCTTTTTGCATGTAAGGCAGCCATCTTTCTGACAGATTGAGAGTTGGACATTTCTAAGCTGTCAAAGGCCCACAGATGTTCATCTTCATCTTCACCTTCATCTGTTTGGTGTGAGGCATGGACATTGTTGTTGAAACACACAGATTGGCCTGTAGAGCTGTTGCTTAAATTCAGTTGTAGCTGCTGCTGATAAGCCCTTTCCTGGGCCAGACTCTCTGTGTCAGACTCCGCACTCTCCCAGTCCAAACTCTTGTATGCAGACAGTTCATGTGGTTGTTTAGTCAAACACTGATGAATGTTCACATGTCTCTTATGCATGCTGGCATGGGGCACTTAGTCATTTTCCTTCATCTGGAAACTATTGGAAGAAAGCACATGTAACATAAGTCAAAGGAAGATATCATTAAACCATTTAGATGCACATATCTTTGAACAATATAAAAACTGGCACCAACAAATGGCAAATACTAAAAGATCTGACTTTCACAAACAAGGAAGACACTGGAAAAAAACAAACAAACAAAAAACAATAATTAACCATGATATTTCCCCTCATTTTTTATCATTTTGTGAAATAACATAAAAAACAAATAATATTTTTCCTCAAAGGTTCTAAATCCAGTGAAGAAATTCTCTAGTTAAACAAGTAAATTTAACGTTACTAGTCAGTGTGCCTCCATAAAGATTTTGAGTTTAGCCATGCAGACAGCAGGTATTTGTTTTCATAGGTCTCCTTTATGGCTTTAAGTTATCCTTTTCAATATTTGTGATATGAGATTGTTTAAAAAGAAGCTAGCCCTAAGTTAGCTGACGTTAAATCATATGTAGCTAGCTAGTAATATTAGCTTAAGTTAAACAGTTTTGTTGTTTGTAAAGATATTATTCGAGAAAGTGATTCTCTAAAACTGATGTCACCGTCACATGTTGCAATGACTTGACATTAAGTTAACGCTAACTTACTTATTATAGTGTAGAAGGAGATTCCCTTTTAGTTAAAGTGCCACAAGTGATCCATTTTTGTTGTCACATAGCTAGGGGTATTTTCCTGGAGTTCAGCTAGCACAGACAAGCATTTTGTAGCGTGTGACATCATTTAAGATTCATTGAGAAAGTTAGATTGTACAAAAACAATTTCCATTATATTTACTAGTTATATATATAATCAATTGGCTACTTATAAAGATATACAACACATAAAAGGAGTATGCGAAACATACCTGTCGATTTCCTTCAACAATGTCACCATAGAAACCAAGAACGCACATGATGCGTTTGCGTGCATCTCGGAGAATTGAAGATGCAAACAAACAAAAGGCTACTTTCTGCCTAATGTGCCCGTCACTCTGCATAGCCTTAAACGTAATATTCAACGTTAAATATAAAAATGTGAAACGCTTGTAATATTATACTGTTAATGGTTCAGAAATCTCTTTACTTAAAAGTTAAAAAGGCAACTTTTACTATATTGCTGGGTTTCAGATGACATCACAACATTCTACAGGCCAATGTTATTTCAGATTGGGGGTAGCTAAAATTAAATTTGAGTTTATTTTTATAACACAAAAGTAAAATTGGTCCAGTCAGCCCAGCAATAACCACTTTTTAAATAGTTCATGGCAATGTCCAATGTTACAAATAGTGAAAAATGCCTCTTGCCCCCCAACCTGCCCTTTAACTACCAAGACTTCCACGTGACATCACATTGGACTGGCCAATGTTATTTCAATGAGGTGGAGGGCAGGTAAAATGATTGTTTAAATGCAGTTTATTTTTGCAATTCAAACCAGTTATGTCTAGTCATTCTAGAAATCGCCACTTTTTAAATTAGCTAAATCATTTTTGAATTATTCCATGGTAAAGTCCAATGTTATTAATACAGGGTTCGTACAGATTGTATTTTATGATTTTCCATGACTTTTCCATTACTTTTCCAAAACAATTGTCAACATTTCCATGACCGATTCACGCGACTTACAAGTATGTGTCAAAAAATTGAAGGCCTCTGTCTACAGCAGCCTGGGCTTCAGGTCGACCTGAGCAGAGCCACAGACTGATCTCCTGCAGACCTCAGCACACTGATAAAGTAACTCGTGCAAAAGAACACACAGCTAAATATAAATGCATAGAAATGCACAAACTCTTCAGAAATCTAACATTTCTTGTTAAAATATCATTGTTTATAATAATCTTCTGTAATGTTCTAATTTTTTGAAACACGGAATTTTTTATTTTTACCCTCTTAAGCCAGAACAATCCAAATTTCCCAAATAAAGGCTTGAATTATTTCACTTCATGTGTCACAAATCTAAATTAAGCACTGGTTTCACTTTCAGAATCTATTTACAAAAAATATCTTGATATTCTAATTTTTTGACACATACCTGTATCACACGTCAATTAAATATTTAAATATTTGTTTTCATAAACTTAAGTCCTAAATATATTAATTTCTCAGATTTATAAACATAACAAATGACATGTTTTAATCTTGATTCAGTTACAATAAAGCCCAATTACAACAGGAACTCTATTTAGCTTGTGCTTTTTCTATGTCCAAGTTAAACAAGAGTGGGACTGTGTCAAAGCAAATTATCCCAACTCGGAGTATTGTTCAGGGCTCCAGACTAACTTTTTTGGGAACCATCCTAAATTTCTTCTCATATAGCCTAATTGGCTAGATATTTAAACATTTTAATAAAAATATAGCTGTAAGATATGAAAGTATGTAATTTGTGACGTAATTTCAGTGATTCTCCTTTAATAAAGCTACAGTTTATAGAACCCTTCTAAATAAGGCTTTAAATAATATATATTTTTGTCCATTTTGACATTTCTGTGACATCTTTATACCTAAATAAAACAATTTGAAAAATATGTGTGGTTATCCACTTAACTTACTTATTCTAAAGTCCTAAATAAAAACATTTCATTTGTTTTGACAGCAGCCTAGAGAGACAGAGAGTTTATATATTTGTGTTTGTGCTTGTATGACAGCAACAGCACATCAGATTAGCAGTGTTAGCATCATAGTTTAGCATCTGTTAACTCTTACACAAGCTGACTTCTGGACACAATGTAGAGTTAGTGTTGAAGAGTTTTAGCGCATTTAGTAACAAAGCTGCTGCTCAAATGAGCCGCACGAAGCAGTTTGAAAACTCGGAAAAAGTTTAGATTGAAGCTAACATCGCATCGGGCTAGCGGTACCGCGTGTGCTCGCGCGTAATGCCTTTTCTTAAAAACATGAATGTGAACAAAATTTGATGAATCCCGTAATTATTCCCGTGAACCACAGGCGTGGGGCGCTTAGGGCCAAAGTACAGACAGGACACGCACAGCTGCTGCACTAGCATCAGCCTCCTCCCTCTGCTCCACTCTGCT
The DNA here is from genome assembly GCA_038363315.1 of Mugilogobius chulae. Taxonomy (NCBI): domain Eukaryota; kingdom Metazoa; phylum Chordata; class Actinopteri; order Gobiiformes; family Gobiidae; genus Mugilogobius; species Mugilogobius chulae. The sequence continues at coordinate 11,698,067 of CM076406.1, read as the reverse complement.
GTGGAGGAGAGAGACGCAGCAGGCTGAAGTGAGCGAGGCTTATCGACTTAAAATTAGTATTTGGGGGATGGCGTTAGTCTCGAACCCTGTTTATTGTAATTTTCCAAAACTTTCCAAACCCAGTAAAATTCCAAAACTTTTCCAGGGCCTGGAAATTGGATTTTCATTTTCCATGACTTTTCCAGGTTTTCCATGACTGTACGAACCCTGTTAATAGGAAAAAAGTGCCTTTTGCCCTCCATCTGGCTTGTAACAGCCAAGAATTCTAGAATGTGAGACAGCAATACACATAAGCAATGAAACTCCTCTATAAAAAATTTTACAATCTAAAAACTAATTTGATTAGATAATCATTGACCAATGAGTTTGTTTGGCTCCACAACCCAGCTTTCCACAAGCACAGTAAAATTGTGCGATGCAGGTTGCTTAAATATTTTTACATTTTAATATACACATTCCTAAAATAAAAAGATAAAAATCCTAAAACAAAACAAGACTTTACACATGACAAAACAGATTTAAGGGTCAAAAGACAGTTTTATTGCCAAAGCAGAAATTCTTTAAACAACTTTTGGTAATTGAAACTTTAACTCAAGTGCACATACAAGTTGTGAACAATGCAACGTGATCCCTGAACCCTTAAACACTCTTAGGTCGAACTTGCACCCAAGAGGGTTAATTTCTTAAGAAGATTGGAGGTAGTGGCATCATCATCATTGGAATGTTTAATCAACCTCCTCGATGGTTGGTCCAGAGGATCCACCTCCGGGAGCAGCACCACCAGCTCCAGGGAAACCTCCTGGCATACCCTCAGGCATTCCACCAGGCATTCCCCCAGCACTCTGGTACAACTTTGTGATTATAGGATTGCACACCTTCTCCAGCTCCTTCTGTTGATGTTCATATTCATCCTTCTCGGCAGTCTATAAGCAAAAAACATGTTAGAACAAACTAACACACAACATTAACAGTGTTTACAACAATCTTTACCTGGTTCTTGTCCAGCCAGCTGATGACCTCAGTGCATTTGTCCAAAATCTTCTGTTTGTCTTCATCACTGATTTTGCCAGCAAGTTTCTCATCCTCTACAGTAGCTTTCATGTTGAAAGCATACGACTCAAGCCCATTCTTTGCAGACACTTTGTCACGTTGTACATCATCTTCGGCCTTGTATTTTTCAGCCTCCTGGACCATACGCTCAATGTCTTCTTTGCTGAGACGACCTGTTTTTTAAAGTAATATTTTTACATACTGCCGCCTTTTTGCTTTAAGCATAACCTTGTTCATTTAAGTAAAATTACCTTTGTCGTTTGTGATTGTGATCTTATTCTCCTTTCCAGTGCTCTTGTCCGCAGCAGACACATTCATGATACCGTTGGCATCAATATCAAATGTCACCTCAATCTGAGGAACACCTCGAGGAGCAGGTGGGATGCCGGTCAGCTCAAACTTGCCAAGCAGATTGTTGTCCTTTGTCATGGCACGCTCACCTTCATACACCTGTTTAAAAAAAAAAGATATTTTAAAGCAATTCATGACCATTTAATTCCGTGCATGTCAGAAGCGCTGTTCGCTCAGACATCCAAGGAAGGGCTGGGCCATCTTTGGTCTTTCAACCTCTGGTGGAAACTACGAATGGCTGGAATAAACGTCATCACTGCGAAAAGAAAGACTCAACAAGTCTGAAGAGCCTTACCTGAATGAGTACTCCGGGCTGGTTATCAGAGTATGTAGTGAACGTCTGGGTCTGTTTGGTAGGAATGGTGGTGTTACGCTTGATCAGTACGGTCATGACGCCGCCGGCGGTCTCAATGCCCAGAGACAGAGGGGTGACATCCAGAAGCAGAAGATCCTGGACGTTCTCGGACTTGTCCCCACAGAGGATAGCAGCCTGGACAGCTAAAAACAAGAACGATAAACATTTGGTCACTCACATTTTTACCAGTCACATCATTAGTTCACATTTTAAAACTTACCTGCTCCATAGGCCACAGCTTCATCTGGGTTGATGCTTTTGTTGAGCTCTTTGCCGTTGAAGAAGTCCTGGAGCAGTTTCTGGATCTTGGGGATACGAGTGGAGCCTCCGACCAACACAATGTCGTGGATCGCCGCCTTGTCCATCTTGGCGTCACGCAGGGACTTCTCCACTGGGTCGAGGGTTCCGCGGAAGAGGTCAGCGTTGAGCTCCTCAAATCGAGCCCTGGTGATGGAGGTGTAAAAGTCCACTCCTTCATAGAGGGAGTCGATTTCAATACTGGCTTGGGTGCTGGAAGATAGCGTGCGCTTTGCTCTCTCGCAGGCCGTACGCAGACGACGCACTGCCCTCTTGTTGTCGCTGATGTCTTTCTTGTACTTGCGCTTGAACTCTGCAATAAAGTGGTTCACCATACGGTTGTCAAAATCTTCCCCTCCGAGATGAGTGTCACCAGCGGTAGATTTGACCTCAAAGATGCCGTCTTCAATTGTTAAAATGGACACATCAAAGTGCCACCACCAAGATCGAAGATGAGGACATTCCTCTCAGCGCCAACCTAATACACATTTTTGCATTAGTAGAAAATACACTTATGGGTAATCATTGCATTAATAAGCAGCAAGATTTTGTACCTTCTTGTCCAAGCCATAAGCAATAGCTGCAGCAGTTGGCTCATTGATGATACGAAGGACATTAAGGCCAGAGATGGTGCCAGCATCCTTTGTAGCCTGACGCTGGGAGTCATTGAAGTAGGCAGGTACAGTGATTACAGCATTGGAGACATTCTGAAAAACCATGACAATCCATCAGCATCATTACCTACCAAAGTTTCAAATTTAAATCAATCGTTATAAAACCTACTTTTCCGAGGTAGGCTTCAGCAATCTCTTTCATCTTTGTCAGCACCATTGAAGAGATTTCCTCTGGATAAAAAGTTTTTGTTTCACCCTTGTACTCAACCTGAACTTTTGGGCGAGTACTGTCGTTTATTACTTCAAACGGCCAGTGTTTCATGTCAGATTGTACTACAGAGTCATCAAATCTTCTGCCAATGAGGCGCTTGGCATCTGCAAAACAACGCTCAATTAATAAAAATTTTCAACAGGAGATCACACAGACATGAAATAGATAAACTGAAATCACCATTTATCTACAATTTTATGAAAAAAATATGTAAGGCAAGAATGCCGATACTTACCAAAAACTGTGTTTGTTGGATTCATGGCAACCTGATTTTTGGCTGCATCTCCGATCAGCCTTTCTGTGTCTGTGAAGGCAACATAGCTGGGTGTGGTCCTGTTGCCCTGGTCATTGGCAATAATTTCAACTTTGCCATGTTGAAAGACCCCCACGCAAGAGTAGGTGGTCCCCAGATCGATGCCGACTGCTTGGCCCTTCGACATGGTTACTAATTGGGAAAAACAAGTTTGAAATTAGCCTTTAAATGCAAATTTATACACCAATTACTTGTCACAACACGTGTCATCATGGACACCCCCTTCCCTCCCTCGCCTATACTGCATACTACACACTCACAACTAGAATGCATATTAAAAACAATACAGACACAGCGAAAAGTCAAACACATCATGTGTATGTTTTATTCTTTTCGGTTGTATCTATTCTTAAGAGCCAGGAGAAGTAAACGACCGGTTCGTCGTGCACATGCGCAGTAGTAACTGACTCTTCGAGAACATTCTGCAGCCTCAGAACACCCCTCCCCCACATTCTCTTCCTGCATTCTGCTAGCTAGCTAAAGAACCACATGTACTGCGGTTAATCATCATCATCTGGCGTCTAAGCAGCAGTCACTCAGCATGAAAATTATATTCAAATGGGACCCGTCGTTAAAAGTTAAGCTTAATATACACCAGTGATCTAAAATAAACAGAAAATAAGCGACTAGCCCCATCCAACGGTTCGATCTGAATGTAACCTTATGTTTCCAACATACACAAACGCAATCAGAAAAAATACAACGCGAAAAAGCCTTACCAGATATTTTTTACTAAAGAAGATGAATTTGGTGGTGAATCGCAGTACAAAGAGGACGATGTTGTGTCCTTGCCGGTTAGAGAAGGGAAAGGGAGGGAATAAGCGCTATGGACGCAGTATATATAACCGGCAAAGCGACCAATCGCAATCCAGCTCGCTCGCCGCTTTCAGTTGCTCAGGCCAATGGCAGCGCTTTTCACTGATGACGTACACATGCCAGGGAACACTTCCTGTTTCATTGTGAAATTTCATAATCGTTGATGGCATGCTTTCCATCAAGCTGCTGCTATTTACTCCACATTATCTAACTTATTTTTTAGTTTATGAATTGGCAGGTGGATTAATGATTCAGGAAAACAATATTTATTTATTTTAATGTTAATATTTTTAAACATGTACAATTTATCAAACAAAGCATAGCGAAATATACATAATGCACAGTACAGCTTTACAGTATTTTTACTATACATTCAAGTAGACTGAAACTTCTCCAATTAGCAGCTATGAATGTATTTCACAGCTCCGTTTCCTTTACATTAGGTTTTGGAGCAGCTTGTGGAGGAAGTTGGGTTTGAGAGTTCTGTTCATTGACCATATTCTCTGAAGATGTCACAGCAGCTGGGTTTGTCACAGAGGTGATCACTGTTGGCTCTTGTAAGACATATTGTGTGATTCCTGTGTTGAAGAACCCTGTTAGACAAAAAGTAAGACTATTGCTCAATGGCCATGACTCACTGTAAGTACGTAGGATCAATGAAACCTGTGTGTCTGGGTGTGTATAGATTATTTAGTCATGTTTGATAAATAGAATGTGTTTGAAGCTTTTTAAAGATCACAATACAATTATTCCTTAATAATTATCCTACTACTTCTTTGAAAAGGCTAGGTACTTAAGGCCTACCAAAAGAAATATAAGATGTTCTTACAAAAAGAGCTTTTGTAACAATATTTGGCACTGTAATTCACTGTAAAACAACTGACTTCCTTGACACAGAGCTACTAGTCTTTTACAGATGAAACATGACATTAAGAATTTACTTATGTGACCTTAGTTGTAAGTAAGATTTTAACCCTATAAGTTACCTTTTCTCCTTTGATTGTTTTTGTCCTCTTGGCTTGATTTTGATTTACTGCTGGCTTCAGATGTGTCTGTGTCATCATTCTCTGTTAAAATAAAACAAATATCAATAAAGTAGTAGCCTAGATTAGTGGGTTAAATACTGCTCAGTGTTGAAGTGTAAAAATGTTAAAATTAGGAAGCCTGTGTTACATATATATATTTTTTTCTTTTTGCATACCCCGTTTCCATATGATATGGGCTTTCTCAGTTTGATGGCAATAAATATTACCACCACCAACAGTCCAAATATAAGACAAGTTATCAGGAAGACAAGTAGAGATACATTTCCTTCACTTCTTTTCTGCCTTTCCATATCATTGCCACGTTCTGCCAAAAGCATAATGAAATTTGTTACTTAACAGTCACATGTTTGTTTCATTAAAAAAATACTACCAATAAAATGTTTAGGAACTTTACCTGTATTGTTTGCTTTGTTTCATTGAAGGAAAAATTTGCTGGTAAAGCAGCTGATGTCAACACTAAAAGAAAGATTTTGCTTGGTATTAAACAAGAATATTTTTATCTTTGACTGTGGTCTCAACTCACACCACTAGATGTCAACAAAGAACTTACAATTGCTTGTTGTATTCATAATTCCGCTTCTTTGAGTGGTTGAGTCTTGTGTTGAGGCTTCTATTGAAGAGAAAATGTATAATTAATGCTGTCACATATATATTTGTAGAAAACAGTTGTGTGTTTTGTAGGATTTTGACTGCAGTTTGTTTATAATTTTGTCCTTACAATTACTACAGTGAGCTTACTGTGAGTTTGTAGGAAAAAAAACTTATAAGCAACAACTAAAGCCTTGGAGCATCAAGCTGTTCAGAATGTTCACATACAGGAAACCCTTCATGTGGTGTTACTGAGGCTATATGATACACGCTGGTGACACTACAGTAGTATTTTCACTTTCTAAATGTGTACATTGTACTTATTGCTGTTGTTGAGTTGTTAGGTGTTTATGGTGAATCCTGCAGTGTCATCTAGAACAGCAATAATACACCTATGTATGCTCAGCTCACCTGTACTAAACTGTGGAATGTCTGTAGGAGAATCTTTTTCTTTTGATTCTGCTGAGGTGAAATGGTTAGAAGTTATTTGTGTTGTGGATAAAGTTTCCAGTTGAGTTGTTCTCTCTTGTAATCTGATTGTTGGTTTCGTAGAATATTTTATTCCTGTAAAACACACACAAAATTCCACTTATTAATAGTGTCAAGATTTTTTTTTATTGAAAAAAGTGAAAGCTGATGGCTTAAAATGGAACACTGTAAAATATTATGGCAACAATTATTTTAGAAGATGACTAGTCATAATTATTTCTTTTGTACATCTGGGTTGCATGATTTAGGAAAAATGTCTAATTGCCATTTTTCTGATTAGTTTTACAGTTGAATTTAGAAATGTATGCTCTAATTTTAAGCATGTCAGAGAGATAAATACGATAACATAATCACATCTGTATTTTTGCAAAGCTGTTAATGCAAAATACAGAATTAACAGCTTTGATGTAGAAAATTACAAAATATTTTGTAGTTTGTGAAGGAATTTATGGTACTTCAAAAATTACAGCCTTTTCCATTTGCTTAAGGTGATAATGTGTGCTATCTAATATATTTTAAGACTTTTTACCAACTAAATACAGGTTTAATATTACTGAGGGCTTCAAGAAAGGTTATGCTGAATTTACAAGGAAAATCTTAAAATCTTTAGTAAGTCATTCTAAATGTATAGAACACATAAAACTTCTTTAAATTCACCTTATGTTTTTACACTATATACTTCTTAAAGTGTGTATATTCTAGTGATGCTTGTACCACTTTTGGTGTTGACATCATTTGTTTGCCTCTCAAAATAAAATGTACTGAATGAAGGCTTTTAGAATTGTTTTCTAACCTGTAGTTGCAGAAAACTGTGACTTCCCATCTTCTTTCTCTGTTGTGGTGACTGGGTGAGTATTTTGTTCTGGTGTAGAATCTAGAGCTGGTTCTGTTGTTTTAGACCGATTTTCCCTTTCTGTCAAAAACACACAAAATTCCACATTAGTGATGCAGAAAACTGAAGTGAAAGTGCACGTCTGTTTCTGACAGCATCTAAGTACAATAAAAGTATTGAGGTTGCAGTAATGTTAATAATAATAAGGTTAATAAACATTTGATTTACCACTGTATTGGTTTTAAAAGTGTCTTTTCATAGTTCAGAGTTTTCTGTACAAGCAACAATTAACAAAACATGTTATGTTTGCTTTTTATTGGGAACAAGTAGTAAGTTATTGAAACAAATATTGTCATTTTACTCTAAAAACAGCTAATCAAACAAAACAATCAAGCAAACAAACAATGTACTGTATTAGTTATTAGGTCAATTCAAAATACAAAAACTTTATTTCTTTACAGTGCGTCTGACAAGTTTGACCACATTTTTAGTAAAACACAGTGAACATGATTATACATAAGATTTGATTGAACATTGAGCTTATTTTTTTTAGATGTATACTTGTCTTTTGTCCAGTAAATATTACAAATATAGATGGAATTCCATGACTGTTACCTAGCACCAAATTGTAAATTTGAGTAAAAATCGACATAAATAACACTTATTTTACGATTTGACAAATGATTATATATTGTATCTTGTATTTTACTTAAATTTTGTTAAATGATGGATTAAATGAACTCCTAGGAAACTGTGTCTGTTGTGTACAATCAATCTTTACATTTTCATAATTTTCAACTAACTTGCTGTAAAACCATGATAAATACCACCAAATATTGTGATAATCTGTCATGTGGGCCTTAAATTCAACATAGGATAAGTTATATAGTATATACTTCTGAAACTGGTATATATGTAGTGATCATAGTACCAGTTTTAGTGTTGATATCAAAATGAAATTGTTGTTTTTGTATTCTAACCTGTAACAAATGTTGTCAAAACCTTGAAGTAACCGCTTCTTTCTCTGTTGTAGAAGCTGGGTCAGTATTTTGTTCTGGTGTCGACGTTGGAGCTGGTTTTGGTTTAGGTCGAACTTCTCCTTCTGTACAAGAAAACATCAGATTCTATTAGTGACGCAGAAAACTGAAATGAAATGAACGCTGATTTTTTGACAACACAGTCACAAGTTCACACATCTGTTTTTAGGAAATTGGAGTATTTACAAGATAGAAAAGAGGAAGTAACGTCTTAGGGTTTTTAGCTTAGTTTCTTAATCCACCTACACATCATGGCAAAATCTCACTTAATATCATACAATTTGTCTTTTAACAGCATTCTGGATTGAATTAAAAAAGCTTATATCATTTAATGTTGTACTTACTGTTTGTCGTTTTAATATTGACAAAGTGTTTCAGTGTTTTGGAGTGCAAGGCTGGATGGTGGACAATGCATTTTACACTGATTTGCTTCTCGGTTGGCTTAATATATAACATGTCAATCGCTACATATTTTTTGTCTTCATTGATGACTTGTGAATGGCCTGTGGAGAAAAGATTTGTTGATTTAGATTTTAAATGCTTGGCGAAAAAAAAAAAATCTAAAATCACACTTTCAAAACTCGTATCATAAAGTTGACGATCAAATTCAATCTATCGATCCCATCTATCCCCAACATCAAAAAATGATGCTGCAAAATAATACTTTTGGCCGTGATTAGGGTGTTAATTATTTCTTTTGTATAACTGATTAGCTGTTTTTGTTGCAAAAAGCTGATAAATGTGAAATTTGTATTAAATTTGGCCAGTACTGCAAAAAAAAAAATATTTTTAGGCAAATAAAATGGTCTTAAATTCATAAACAAATTATCTTGGTTTGAGTATATTTCGTAAAGTAAATTCATCTGCTAATGGATCAAGATGCTCGTTCAGACATCTTGATCAGACCACTGATTACTGTCTGAAATCAATTATACGGAATTCTAGTTCAAATCAGAAGACGAATGGCTGTGCTTTGGTGGTTTCCTCTAGTTTCACTTTGTTGTTTGTAAAAAGTTTTTAAAGCTGTAATTATTGCAAACAAAATGAATGTATGTGAAAGGATTTATAAGAGGAAGTTGTTAGATTCAAAGCCTAAATAGGTTTGCGGTGTGAAATCAGCTACCCACTGTGTTGTTGGTCATAAGCATCACCAAATTACCTTCAGAAATATTCACCATTGGTCACCTTTACACATTAAACTTACATGCATATCGTTTTGTGCTTTTTCTTTCACATGACTTTACACTATGGCCATGTGGCAGCTTACCGTGGTGAAATTCAGGTCCATTTCTGAACTGCCAGTAGATCTCTGGAGAGGATAGTTGCTTTCAGCTGTACACTTGATGACAGTTAACCCCTTGTGTGTTGTAACTTCCATTAGGGTTGGCCTATAATAAGAAAGTCAATGAGGATAAATGACAACTTACACAATCATTGGATCTCTGTCTCATCACACTGACCAACAACTGTGACCTCCACTTTCTTTTCTTCAACATTGCGAAGGAAATGGGAGCAGGTGTATTTCCCTCCATCACTAAAGGTAACATTGGAAATACTGATGCTGTACATGGACTCGGACAGCTTCAGGAGGCTGTAGCGTTTGTCTTTAAGAACTGTCAATGGCAATATAAGAAACATTAAAATGGATAATTAGGACTTTGTTGAACACAAAAGACACTGCATCCTTTTCACCTTGAATCATGTTGAAGAACATAATATTACCATCAGAGTTTTTCCACTCCACGGGATGGTTGAGGGACTGTCTTTTGAGTGGGCAGTCCAGGTGCAGTGTCCTTCCTTTCATCACTGTGATGCTCTGCCAAGCTGCAAGTGCCACTTAAAAGAGAGATGTAATGTTTAAAAATTTGAAAAAATGCTGCATTTCATTAACCATATGAATAATATTCTATATCGACTACTAGTGTTATTTCTGCAACTATGTAAAATATGTATTAACTCAAATTGTCATTCATTTTGACCACAATTAAATCAAAGCAAGTGATACAAAAATAAGTAAATGCATAGGGCTGGCCGATATTGATAAAAGTAGATATACAAATAGTTTTTGGCGTATTTCAATAACGAGATTCTGACGATATTACGACAAAGCAACAGGAAAATGTTCAAACATGTCCTTAAATGTATTAGCTGAAGTGTAATGAACAAACTAATAAAACTGTAGTCGACTTAAGACATGTTTCAATGACTGACCAAACTGCATCAAAACACCACAACTTTTTATATTAAATACTAGTTGTAAAAAAACAAATGCAGCTAAACAAAGTCAAATTATTACAAATTTTGGTCAACGAAGACCCAAATGATAAATAATAATTAAATATAACACAATTCTAGAAAGTTTGCAGTGTTTCTTCATTTACATTGTCAAATAGCTCGTTTGTAGCATTTATTTATTTATTTATTTTTTACTATTAACGCTATACTTGATATTCTGTTTTTGGATATCCTCAAGACAACAATCACAATCACACCTCTATACACAATTGCATTATTTTTTGGGGATTGTCACCATAACAGTATTCTCTCTATTCAGATGTGAATAGACAGAAACCAGTCAAATATTTCTTGTCGCCATGAAAATACAAAATAGATAGAAAATATATATTTAATGCATAACATCAACATGACGACAAGCAGATATACCCCAAAAGCTTCAGTCCACCTTCTACTTTTTTAATGCATGATTTGGGACAGTAGCGTAGAAGGTGAACTTACAGAATGACTCATTAACTCCTACCACTGCAAACAAAGCATAAAAAGTGAGAGGAAAATACTGTATAAGGTCTGGTAAAGCAGCAGCCCCCTTGCACTTCATACAGTGTGTGACAGGAAGCAGTGTGGTCAAGTTAGGCTTCAGAAAAAAAAATGAAGGCGACACATTTATGCACTGGTTTGATGGTGTCTTTCCTCTGTGGGCAAAGTACACCTATGGGGGTTTGTTGACACCAATAAACACATTTTCACACAGATGGGTGGATAGCCACTTCAGTTAAACTTAGCACTGTGTGAAGAGAAATGGCCACTGAAACTTTCCAAAGTGTAATGACATTTCGTGCTTTAGTAAGGGTGTCACTTGCATGCATTCATCATCATATTAAAAAAGGAGTCTAGACCTAAAGTAAACTAAACTAAACTACAAGAACAAGAATAGGACCTATGCAAGATCAACTAAAGATTAAAATGGGCTTGACTTAGAGCGACACACCACCCTGAAATTAGGAATTATAATAATAATGTAAAATAACAATAATATTATTAAAACAATTCATAGTTTGACTGTATGTGGAAAAATTCGACTTTGCTTACTTGCTTGTTTACATAGAAATCTTGTTTCTTTAGCTATAATATCCCACAGTATGTCATGAATCTGATGTGTATCATTGAGGAATGCCCCAAACTAACATTTTAACTTTATATTTCAAAAGAACGTGCAGCTGATTTTTCACCCTCAGAAGTTGCACGGTATTATAGAACTAAATGCTAGCAAACAAATATATACCGTATAAAAATATTTTTTTGTGTTTCTGGGCAAGACCTTTTCCTGATATAAATATGATGTGTGATTGAGTAATTGGTTGGTGGTGGTCAGAGGCATCAATGGCACAGATTGGTAGCCTACGTCCATCAGTCTAACCCAGGGTAGCTGTAGCAAACTACCACTTCTTACCACCTCTACTAAACACGGCAATGTTTTAAATCTTTTTGTTTTTCAAGCCAAAAAAGTGAAATGCAAGACATTCACTTATGTAAAGAGCACTACTCACCATGTAAGTGTAGCATCAAGACACAGAGCTGCAGCTTCCCTTCCATCTCGCCGGTGCACAAATAAAGTTAGTTGTGCATTTCCTCATCTCATCACTTTTAAACATGTGCCGCGTCGTGGAGGGACACTTCCGTGACATCACAGATCTGTGGTTTCCACCAAGTTTTCATCTGACTCCTATGAGACAACATTAGGTTAAAAGGTCATGTTTCACTTTTATCAACCATATTCAACAATGACCATTTGATTCTGCCAGAGGTGATTTGTTCTATAAGAAAGAGCCCAGCTGAATAGCTTTCGGACTTAAATTGAAGCATTACATTACAGATAGAAGAACTGATCACATGAAGAAGAGCAGAACTGAGAAAAGGTTGTATTCAAGTTCTGCTCTTTAATTATCATAATTTCATAATCTCAGATAAGGGCAAAAGTCAAAATTACTTTTTAGAAATTTTTATTTTTTTTGTTGTTGCTGTGTTGTTTTTCAAGAAATACACATGATTTTCGGGTGGTTGGGTTCACAAATTTGTACGAGGTTGTTTTTTAGTTTTGATTCTTTCAACTGACAACACGTTGAATAATGGCCTATACTTTCTAGTGAAGTACTTTCACTTTTGGTTATCTATGTCGGTAGGAAGATATTGAACTGTGTAGCAGTTTTTTGTTTATGCAGATCAACTCCGTATTAAAAGATATTGGTCATAAATAACAAATCTATAATATGACACCTACACAAACTCAAACATTTAATTCTGACAAGTCTCTAGCTTGTTTTTTATATAGGCCAAGAGGCATTCTAGAATATTATGAAGTTGTAAAAATGCACCCAGCCCAGCACATGCAGTATGACCTTCACTACATGGCAAAGTGCAAGTGAAATAGTTTGTCAATGTTTGCTGACGCCTTGAGAAAACATCTTGTGAGTCATCGTGATATTATAAAACCTAAGCTACCTCTGTACTCACTTGCATGGCAGATTGTAGGCAGCACATTGTGATCTGCCTTGGGTATGGGTGTACCTAACTGGGGGGAAAAAACAACAAATTGAATGGTTTTAGTCCTGAGCCAACTTCTTTTAGACATTTGATATGGAATTAAAAAAGACTGAAAAAAAAGTCAATGTGCGTATAGGTAAGAAATATAAAAATACTATTGCTCTTTTTTGGTATAATTTCCTTGGTAATTTAGTTGGAGGAGCTCTGACTCAATTCCTGACATGTGAAACGCATGGCTATGAATTTTTCTAATACTAGTTTTCTAATGCTTAAGGGTAGCTGATTTTTACACTGCAAACTCGATTTAGGTTTTAAATCTGGTTAATATTATGGTTAATATCAAATTTATTAATTTTGGTTGCATTAAAGGCTCATAAACTTCTTTTACAAACAGCAACGAGAAACTGGAGAGGACCACCCCAGCTCAGCCAATCAGAGAGCTGCATTTGGCTCCGATTAGAACTATAATTCTTTATTATTCAGTTCAGACAGTATTCAGAGGTCTAATTTTTTTCACAAAGAGCTGCATTTACTATAACCTACTTTTTAGTGGAAAGCATAAAGTTAACTATTTACAACTAAAAAAGTTAGCTACCCCACCTTTAAGTAAAGGTCCAGAAGAGCATGCATAAACGACAAGAGCAATGCAAAAAATACATCATATTTGGTCTTTACATAGATTTCTGAGTATTTTGTACTCAGAGATGAAACATTAAATAATGTCTTACCTAAGTTATGTGGGAAAGTGTATGAAACGTGTTAATTTACTACATATGGCAACTTTTGGACATAGAGTAATCATAAATTGAATGTTACTTTACTTGATTGTTAGCTAAATCAAGAATTATTGAGATAGAAGAAAAAAATATTGTCTGTACGTGGTGAGAAACTACTCTAAAAAGCAGTTTCTTCAAAAAGATACAGCCTAATATATTTAGTATCACCCGACACTTCGGGAGTGCCATTAAAATCCCTAAAACAATAATTATTTAATACACGTGCTAATGGAAAGCCCTAGAACTTCCAGCTCATTCTGACATCATTTCTAAACCAGGAAGACCGCAGCGCTCTCAGCCAATCACAGAGCGGCATTTCGATCCAGAATGTGCTAGAAGTCCGCTCTGAAAGCTGATTGGCTGACGCGCACTGGCATTTGGCACCGTTAAGCACAGCTCTACAAAGTCACTGCGCTTGTCTCGTGAACTCTCAAATCATTCCCAGACGCGAGGCAGGAACACGTTTGGCTCTTTGGCATCGTGAACAGGAGCATTTTCGAGGTAGGATTCATATTGTCATGCTTTTGAGTTAGATATTATTAATAACACAATGAAATCTATTAACACGTAACTGTTAGCTAGCTACATTTTTATGCCAAGAAATTGAAGCATTTGTTTTCATTCAGCAGTTATGACGGAAGTTTCCAGGAGTGTGATATGATGAATGATGACCAATAATTTTGTTAGATTGTAGGACTAAAATTAAGGATTACGCAGTAGAGGAGTGGCCATGGGACCAGCACGTAAAATGGCCCCATTCAGCAGCAAGATGCAGCATTTTGCAAACTGACAGCACGTGTAAAAAAATGTAAAACTGCAGAAGTCGGGAAAAAAGCTTGCCAAATCACAAAGATACGTGTTTAAGGTGATTAAGGATGTCAGAGATATGCACTGAGTGCCTGTAGTAGCACTGTGCAAAGGAAAGACATTTTGTTCTACAAATATTTTGGAAATGAATGGCAATCCAATTATGGAACAACATGTTACAGAAAAGTCTCAGTGAAGAACGTTGTTGATAGTACACAAATGACTTATGACATGTTCTTTTTTTTTCCATTCAGAGAAACCATGTCAAAGGGAGCTGCAGTTGGCATTGATTTGGGGACCACCTACTCCTGTGTGGGAGTCTTTCAACATGGCAAAGTCGAAATTATTGCCAACGACCAGGGCAACAGGACCACACCCAGCTATGTTGCCTTCACAGACACAGAAAGGCTGATCGGGGACGCAGCCAAGAATCAGGTTGCCATGAACCCAACAAACACCGTATTTGGTAAGCATTACTGTTTGGTTAACTGATAGTCACCATGAATTATTCAATTGAAATGATCACGTGGTCTATAGGAGACATATTGTGTTGTTTTGTCCAGGTACTGTGCATCTTACAATGCATGAGTATATTTTGTTATAAACTAACAGCGCATTAGATGTAGACACCTTGCACATTATTTTGTCCAAAAGTCCTCGAATAATTATAAACACGTACACATGATGTGGGCTAGGGGTATGTGAAAACAGGACTGGAACTAAAGTAACTGGACAAGAAAGAATAATTTAATGCATAATCAGGAAAAATAAAACTTTGAGCTTGATAATGATAAGAAAACAATATTATAACAATGTTAAGAAAATGTCAAAAATATATCGACTTTAACAATACTAATGCACACTTACTACCTTTTCCAGATGCTAAACGTTTGATTGGCCGGCGTTTTGAAGATCAAGTTGTTCAGTCTGATATGAAGCACTGGCCTTTTAATGTTGTCAGTGACAGTGGACGTCCCAAAATGCAGGTGGAGTACAAAGGAGAAACAAAAACATTCTACCCAGAGGAAATCTCATCCATGGTGCTGACTAAGATGAAAGAAATAGCTGAAGCTTATCTCGGAAAAGTAAGTTGCATTATAAAAACAAAAATTACATCACTTTGCACATTAATGGTCATGTTTACAAAGTATTCTTTTGGATGAAAGGCTAACAATATCTTCTTCATTTTTTAGTCTGTGTCAAATGCTGTTATCACTGTACCTGCCTACTTCAATGACTCCCAGCGTCAGGCAACAAAGGATGCTGGCACCATCTCTGGCCTTAATGTCCTTCGTATCATCAATGAGCCTACTGCTGCAGCTATTGCTTATGGCTTGGACAAGAAGGTACAAAATCTTGCTTCTTTATAAATGCAATGATTACCCATAAGTGTATTTTCTAATACAAAAATGTGTATTAGGTTGGCGCTGAGAGGAATGTCCTCATCTTTGATCTTGGCGGTGGCACTTTTGATGTGTCAATATTAACAATTGAAGACGGCATCTTTGAGGTCAAATCTACCGCTGGTGACACTCATCTCGGAGGGGAAGATTTCGACAACCGTATGGTGAACCACTTCATTGCAGAGTTCAAGCGCAAGTACAAGAAAGACATTAGCGACAACAAGAGAGCAGTGCGTCGTCTGCGTACGGCCTGCGAGAGAGCAAAGCGCACGCTATCTTCCAGCACCCAAGCCAGTATTGAAATCGACTCCCTCTATGAAGGAGTGGACTTTTACACCTCCATCACCAGAGCTCGATTTGAGGAGCTCAACGCTGACCTCTTCCGCGGAACCCTCGACCCAGTGGAGAAGTCCCTGCGTGACGCCAAGATGGACAAGGCAGCCATCCATGACATTGTGTTGGTCGGAGGCTCCACTCGTATCCCCAAGATCCAGAAACTGCTCCAGGACTTCTTCAACGGCAAAGAGCTCAACAAAAGCATCAACCCAGATGAAGCTGTGGCCTATGGAGCAGGTAAGTTTAATCAGTGTGAACAAATGATGTGACTGGTAAAAATGTAATTGACCAAATGTTTGGCGTTCTTGTTTGTAGCTGTCCAGGCTGCTATCCTCTGTGGGGACAAGTCCGAGAACGTCCAGGATCTTCTGCTTCTGGATGTCACCCCTCTGTCTCTGGGCATTGAGACCGCCGGCGGCGTCATGACCGTACTGATCAAGCGTAACACCACCATTCCTACCAAACAGACCCAGACGTTCACTACATACTCTGATAACCAGCCCGGAGTACTCATTCAGGTAAGGCTCTTCAGACTTGTTCAGTTTTTCTTCTCGCAGTGATGACGTTTATTCCAGCCATTCGTAGTTTCCACCAGAGGTTGAAAGACCAAAGATGGCCCAGCCCTTCCTTGGATGTCTGAGCGAACAGCGCTTGTGACATGCACGGAATTAGATGGTCATGAATTTCTCTAAAATATCTTTCTTTTTAACAGGTATATGAAGGTGAGCGTGCCATGACAAAGGACAACAATCTGCTTGGCAAGTTTGAGCTGACCGGCATCCCACCTGCTCCTCGAGGTGTTCCTCAGATTGAGGTGACATTTGATATTGATGCCAACGGTATCATGAATGTGTCTGCTGTGGACAAGAGCACTGGAAAGGAGAATAAAATCACAATCACAAACGACAAAGGTAATTTTACTTTAATGAACAAGCATTACAGGCAAAAAGGCAGCAGTGTCTCAAAATATTACTTTAAAAAACAGGTCGTCTCAGCAAAGAAGACATTGAGCGTATGGTTCAGGAGGCTGAAAAATACAAGGCCGAAGATGATGTACAACGTGACAAAGTGTCTGCAAAGAATGGGCTTGAGTCGTATGCTTTCAACATGAAAGCTACTGTAGAGGATGAGAAACTTGCTGGCAAAATCAGTGATGAAGACAAACAGAAGATTCTGGACAAATGCACTGAGGTCATCAGCTGGCTTGACAAGAACCAGGTAAAGATTAATGTAAACACTGTTAATGTTGTGCATAAGACTTTCTTCTAACATGTTTTCCTTGAACAGACTGCCGAGAAGGATGAATATGAACATCAACAGAAGGAGCTAGAGAAGGTTTGCAATCCCATCATCACTCAACTTTACCAGAGTGCTGGGGGCATGCCTGGAGGGATGCCTGGTGGAATGCCAGGGGGCTTCCCAGGGGCTGGTGGTGCTCCCTCGGGCGGAGGAAATGCTGGACCCACAATTGAAGAAGTGGATTAAGGAATTTTGTTTTGCATGCTCTGTCCTGTTCTAAAATAAGCATGAACATACAAATAGAATTACAATTGCTCATGTAACCAGTGTTATAACACAAACATTTAAAGCCTAAGCACTTTGTTCATTCTGATTTCATATCCTATGGAAGAGGTTTTAATTTTGCTTCATTCCATGCTGCTTTACATGCCCTGATCTATTTTTATTTAAAACAGATATTCTCTGGCATGGTTTTTGTGGACCATGTTATTTTTTTATGTGTTACAAGATGTATATGTTATAAGATGCTAAATAAAATATACTTTGACTTACTGTCTGTATGTTATTTACATCTCCTTTATAAATGTAGTCTATAGATTAAATGACTAGATTCAAACAAGATAAAAATACAGTAAAATAATTGCCTGAAGAATTATAATGGACACTCCTATCACCTCTTTGTGCCTGGGTTGCTAGTGTGGACGCTTGAATGAAACAAATGCGTATCACGTCACAGTTTACTGGTCCTACATCAGAAAATTTATTGAAACTACGTCACATAAAATTACAACAACATGTAGCAACATCGCTAAACATTGATTCCCCACAAAAACATTTTGGTCCAAAATCCTTTTTTTTTTTTTTTTTTTCTTTGTGAAGACCGACTCCATCTTCTGAAGGAGAGGCGATTGAGCTGCCTACGAACAGTCAGATAAAGGGGACTGAACACTGTTCCAAATTGTGAATAATTTAGTCCATGAACACTGCGCGGATATCATCAAGTAACCTCTGTCTGGCTTTATTTGCTCTTGGCTGGTTTCTCAGTCTTCTTGGGCAGAAGCACAGCCTGGATGTTGGGCAGAACGCCTCCTTGGGCGATGGTCACACCCCCGAGTAGTTTGTTCAGCTCCTCGTCGTTACGCACGGCCAGCTGCAGGTGACGGGGGATTATCCTGGTCTTTTTGTTGTCTCTGGCCGCATTTCCTGCCAGTTCCAGGATCTCAGCAGTCAGATACTCGAGCACCGCGGCCAGATAGACTGGGGCTCCGGCTCCGACACGCTCTGCATAGTTGCCTTTGCGCAGCAGCCTGTGCACTCGGCCCACGGGAAACTGTAGGCCAGCTCTGGACGAACGAGACTTCGCCTTTGCTCGGGCTTTGCCTCCGGTTTTTCCTCTGCCAGACATTATTCTTTACAATAACGATGTCAAACACAACAAAAACAACGCTGTGCGCGATCAGAGCGGTTCAGATGTGAGATTTAGCCTACGTAATGACATCCAAGGGATGTTGCGCTCATTGGCTGCTCTGATTGGTGCGCTGAGCGTAGGAGAGAGGCACCAATGGGGCTGTGCGTCCTTATGTCTGGATTTCCTCGTGAACACAGTCTGCCAATTGTACACAAGGCACAGCACACTGTCATTTGTACAGCCAAGCTATAAAAAAAAATCAAAAGTGTGTCTTTAACCAGAAGACTGGTCGCAGTATGAGCAGTGTAAGGAAAAGGCAATTCCATAAATTAAACTCCTGTCGTCCTCTGCCTTTGAAAGACTACCGTCAGTGGGTATGATGGAGATGTTTTGAATGCAGTTGTTAACTTAGACTAGCTGAATCTAGCATCTTCCAGCTCTTTCTGCTCTTTTCTGAACTCTGAGGTGAAGATAGATATCAGAAACTTTTTTTTATTTTTATTTCAGATCAAAATAGCCCACATCATTCTTGGCTGCACTGCAAAAATGAATTTCAAGACGAATTGCAGCTTATTTTAGGATTTTAAACCTAATTTCAAGCAAGCATTCAACCTCGCTTTATTGTAGTGACAGTGTTTCAAAACTATTTCAAGACATTGCTTCTTATTTTAAGCCAATTATGTGCCAGTGGGTTAAGAAGACTGCCCCCCCCCCCCCCCCATTTTAAGCCAAATTCTCGTATACCCTGTTAAAATGTCTTGAAACTTGTGAAATAATCTACATTGCATAAGCAATTAAATCTTGTCCAGTTAAAGCAGCTGGAATCTTGATTAAAATTCTGATTCCAAGTTATTTTAAGCAAGTCTAGATATGTAGTGTTTGCATTGTGGCAATGTTTTCCAAACATTTTGAAGAGAATTCACTAGCAAGAATAATGATGATGCTATGAAAAGTTGAAATAGATGGTTGGATAAAGAAACCTGGGATGGAGCCTGTATCAGGTAGTCATGGAAATTATTTAACATAGACATGGTTCTCTGTGAGTAACATGCCATTTAAAGATGGAGCTTCTTTACCTTTAGCAGTGTCCATCATCAGAGACAATGAGTTTAAGCTAATGCTATCACAGCATCAATATAGAGTGCCTTTGGCAACAAAAAAGATGAACAAAGGTTCATGGGAACTGATGGAACGTATTTGGATGTGCAGCACACTTTTTTTTAAATGAAGCAGATTTTTATGTAGTATTTAGCCACTGTTGAAAGCTTGACGAACTGTCTAATGACCTGTCTGGTTTTTGTTATATATACAATGACCAAAGACACGGCTATAATGGAAAATAAACTTAAAGCTGATAAAAATGAATTTCCCATGTGTTACCAGATATTGTTACCAAGTAAGTTGGCCATAAATAAACTGTAGACAATATCGCCTAATGCTATGCTATGTTCAAATAAAATAGAAAAAGTAGATCTGGCCTGCTGACAATTTTTGTTTTAAGGTTTCCAGTATTTGGAGTATTCGTTCCAAAAGTAACTAGATAATGTAATATAATCTTTTTCAGTGACACAGTAATGCATTTCTTTACAACATATAAGTATTTGTTTTTAAACTCCATTTGGTCATTCAATCTTGTAAGATTCATCCTCCTCATCTTGTGTGTCTAAATAGTCACCAGTACTGCCACATTTTATCTTACAAAAATTGTCTTTTGAGATATAGAATTGTTATTTATATATTTGGCATGTAAAAATAAATCAGACCATTCAATCCAGTTGAATCTCCTGAATGAGACAGAATCTCTCCGCTCTGGTATGTTCTGATCTCTGGGTTTTTTGCAGAGAACTGAGCAGCAGATGCAAGGTTCAGGTGACGCAGCTGGTGTGGGACGTGTTGTTTGCCAGGGTGTCACTAACAAGAGTCTAAGATGATGAATGAGAGACCTGGATTCTCCACAAAAGATGCTGGCCCCCGGCAGAAGAAAGAGGATGAGACAGGGATGTTTTTAGTACCAAACCACACCGGTGATCTTTGTGGATGCTCTTACAGACAACAGCCATCGTAAAGTAACTACCAAGAAGATGTTATACAATACCATAACAATAGTCCTCTTTGATTCCTTTATTACCAGTGCCTTAACCATTATTACTGCAGTATAAACTAATTAGTAAACTATGAATGTCACAAAAGCTAAATGAAAGTCAAGAAGTAAAAGAAACACTTGCATATACTGATGGCATTCAATGGTTTACAGAATATATTTACAATTTAACCCATATGCACCTTCTTGACATTTTTCTTGTACCTGCAGTTTTCCACAAAATATATTTTTGTGCGTAGTACTACTTTAGAGGTTTACAACAAACAATCAAACATTCTAGCAAAAGAAAAGAAAAATATTTTATGACATAATCAGGTGATGGAACACAAATACTGTTTCAAATTGTGTAAATAATAATTTGATTTTAGTTACATTTTTAATACCCTTTTTGTCCTGAGTTTTAAGTTAGTATTGACATTTAATTTCAGCACTACTTTTAATATTTTTTATAATTAAATTAATACTTTTGACAAACTAATTTGAGGGAAAAGCACAAAAGAGATAAAGAAAAATCATGAAACAATTATTTATAAATGTCCCTTTTATTTCCAGCCCATATTTTGTGTTAAAAGCACAACCCACTGAATTACACTACACTGGTGAGGACATGCTCTCATTTCTTTTGTCCTAAAAACAACAATGCTAAGTGTGGCTCACATGGGCCGTATGAGGTTAAAGTGGTCTTTGCATTGTTGAGGGTCTGACAGATGATCTGACTCATACAGCTTCTTTAAGCTCCATCTCCTCTCACAGGTCTTTTTTTTTTTTTTAGATGCAAATCAGGTCAGTATAAAAGAGCAGACATGAGGCTAAGAGCACAGAGGGGCAGGCCAGGAGGGAGCAGCAACAGGAATCAGCATCATGACCAGTCACAGGTAATGTGCACTGCTCTTCATATTATTCATAACTTATAAGAGTTACATTTGTAATTGTAAATATACTTTTTAGTCTAGTCAACAGATTATTTCTCTTGCACAATAAAACTTTTCATTTAAATAAGTTGAAATTTCAACTTCCATTATTATTCTCAATGAAAGCTTGTATTGAGAATGATTATACATTTTTTTTTTTAATTGATTGATTTTTTTTTTTACATTTGGCTATTCAGTACTGTGCAATACTGTGCAACTTTGCTATTAAAAGTTACTTTATACCAGTGTTTCTCTTATTATGCTAAAACTATGATTAACCAGTGCAATTATTTTTAAGTTGCATTCTTATATTAATGGTATTTCAAAAATACCAAAAACAACAACAACAACAACAACAAAACTAAAATTGTATCTGCATTTGTCTGCATTTCAGATCATTTAAAATGATATGGCTGGCTTTACTTTTGCATCAATTTGTGGGAACAATTCTGGCTCAAACAAATCCTATATGTTATGGAAATCCGACGTTCAGAGCCCCAGGTCAGTAACATCAGATTTCACTCTCACCCACTCCCCTTTTTTAACACCCTTCCATTATAACAGAAGTTACATGAGAAGTGTTTTTTACACCTTTGCTGTTCTATGTATATAGTATCAGTATACTGCACAGTTTGGATTTAAAGGAGACATTATATTTGTTTTTTACTTTTATTTACTATTGATAAGCATATTACACAAGCTTCTCTTAGCTTTTGCTTTTGGTGTTATTGCCAAACCCAGAAGTTGTGTTTCATTCCATTTAAAATGTTTAAGTAATCCTCCAATAATATTACCTGGATGCATTCTCTCAATATGTGTGACTTTCTCAAAAGCTTTGTTTGACTTGAACAAAGTTAAAACCCAATCAGCCGTGATCAACAAAGATCAACAAGAGTTGAAAGTGTCCAATGAGAGCACAGAAACACGCAAGATCGTATCAACGTTGACTGCCTCATTTTGGATCTATAATCTTCAGAATCCGCCTGGAAAAAAAAACAGTTGTATGGTTAAAGACGGCCTAGATCAGGGCTATTCAAATAGCGACCAGTATGATGTGGCCCACCTTGGTAAAATGGGCCATGGACTGGGCCACATTGTAAAGAAGCCAGGGAAACACTCTGTATCTGATTTACAGTAAAAGGTGGTGGATACAGCAACATAATGTTTTGAAATAAAGACTGTCCCATCACAATAAAGTGGGCAAGGGACTGGGCCACATTTCTTGGTTAGATCTGGTTTTCAGTCGCCTGCAGTACTTTTAAATCAACTTCATCAGCTAAAATTCCAGTGATATTTGTTTGTTCTCTTTTGTTCTGGTTCATAAATTGTTCTCTAGTCTTGTTCCAAATTGAGGTTCACCCTTGAAGTAGCAAATATGTAGACCTAGAGTCATAGAGTTGGATTAACTTTAGGTTTAGCCTAGTCCTTTATCTGTTGTCTTTTTGTTTTTGCTCACGTTCTAGTTTTCATTTATCTCTGCTTGTGTAAGCCTGTTAAATGACAGAGCAATTTAGACTTATTTTCAATTTACTAAACATAAGTTCTTGGTGCAGTTTTGTTATTCGGACCATAGACCATAATCCTCTGGGTGTAAAATATAATTGAACAGCCCTGCTGTAGAGCAATAAAAACAGACGCAGGCAGCATTAGTTATTAGCACTAGAAACAACTCTGGTCTTGGGCACAATCTTGCGTCAAAAACTGCGATGTATTGTGCAACTGCCCGGCCCACAAGCCATGGTCCTTGATAAAATCTGGCCCTCTGAAAAATAAAGTTGAATAGCCCTGGCCTAGATGAACAAGACCAATCATAGTGCAATCAAACATGGCGGCTCAGGCAGACGTACTTCGACCTGTTTCAGCAAGTTATTTATTATGTATTTAGACTTTTGAAAACATGCACACAGAGATGTTTTGTGCATTTGTTGTTGGAGAAAGATGTTTGTGCTTTATTCTCAAACCAAATTTAACAAAAAATGTAATTTCTCGGCCATTTACGCATTGTTACGCTTTGGCCAATCTGCATCAAATAATCACCCCCAACTTTTCAGTTTTGCCGAAGGGCTTTCATGACAGTGAATCAAATCATGGATCTATAGAAGAACTTAATTCAGAGTTTGCAATATCAGGCTTTCTACAAAATGCATTACTCCACCTTTTTATGTTATTAAATTTTACTTTTCAAACTTTTTTTAATCCTAAAATAAACTCCACAATACACTACAATAGACTTATATTGTGGTTTGTGTTTTCTATTTTCACTTCAGCATTTGTGTGTTAAACATGTGAATGAAACAAAAGTAAAATACATCTCCTGGTATTACTCTGGGTTTCGCACTGTTCTAAATGGTTTATATTTAAGAATTTGATCAATATTTCATCCTATCCGCAGCTAACAGTGACATCGATGTGATCTGTGGCTCTGAAAAGGTGTCTCTGTCCATCCTGATTTGTCCTATTCAATACAACGGTTATAATGAGTCCCTGATGTCTCTCAATGCGCGACACACAAACCCTGCGTGTAAAGGTGTGGTCGACTGGGACGCCTCTCCACCTGTTCTACGATTCAACATCAGCATCAATGAGGATGCGATCACCGCGTGTGGCAGCAGTTTGACGGTACGTGATCACACGATATTGTAACAAAGTGCAAAAAGTCATTATACTTTCTACCTACCCAAGAATCTATATTTAGTGGCCCTAACTGAGAATTTGTTTGTTTAAATTAATTCATACAGCAATTAAATGTACAGTGACTCTTTACGAACTGCACTTGTTCATTTGGAATGCAGTCTTGTATATAGAGACTTAAAACCTTAGTCTGGAGAATTCAAACTGATGTCTCATTGTATTATTTTATACTACAGCTGGTACAGATTTAAGTCTGGAAACTTCCAAACTACTCAAACTTATCAGAAACAGAAACCTGAAGTATAGAGTCGGACAGCTTGGAATGACTTGGTACAGACTGGTTAGCTTGGCACTTAAAGGGTTACCATAATTTTCGGTCTTTTCATCTTAATTTGCCTGCTTACTTTTCTTGGAAGAGCACCTCTGAGATTCTTAACTTAAAGGTGCACTGTGTAACTTTTTGGCAAAAAAACAAACAAAAAAAAACTTGATTATCATTTAGATGTCTTTGTTAAACCAAAGGAATAAGATTAATCTGCCTTTTTTACTTTGAACAGCCTTGCATGGCCACAAAATGAACTTTTATTTGGGCTGAAGAAGGGCCCGCTCATGTTTGTTTCTATAGAAAAGTGTTTTCTTTATCTGATTTTTCTTCCTATTTTTGCATTGAATGCATTTTTTCCATTTAGAATGTCCCAAAGTGTGGTTTTAGCTTTCCATTTCTACTGAACTGTTGACTTTTCATCACTAGAAAGTTACACTGTGCATCTTTAAGCACAGCCATAACAACATTAATGATTAGATACAGTGCACATACACATGCTGTACCTTGTTTGAAAGTTCATGTAGAATTTAGTCTCTGGGTTTATTTTAACAGTGTATTTTTAGCCATGCATGTTAGCTACTTTAACAAATCTAAACAGGAAGTGTCACTCTTTTTCACAAGCTTTGAACTCTACTTATAAACAATTCAGTTAATTACAGATTCTTATGATAATAGAGCAAGTCCTACCGGAGTTGATTGCCAATCTGCTAACCAGCCCCAGAGAATCTCTCTCTATATATGTACTTCTTAATTTTTTTAATTTTATTATTATTATTATTATTTTTCAATTTGTTTGATATCACTATATTCAGGTGCACTCAGTAGTACTTATTATGACAACCCTTTAAACACAGCAGAAAAGTGGAGTATCTTTCTATATACAGAAAGTCATTGGTAATGGGGGGTTTGGGTGTTCTCCCCATAAAAAAGTCATTATTGTGTATTTTTTGCTTTATCTAAAGTAGCATTTAGATATTTTTACCCTCACGAGAGCAAGAAAGAGTGAGAAAGAGAGAGAGATGTGTACATGTATTTGTTTTCTTTCACCATTTTTGATATACTGTCAGAAGAAGCAATAAAAATTTACACATGTACAGCAAAGCTCAACTTAAAAGAAGCCCTCCCCATGTCCTTACTTGTCATAACAGTTGTCTTAATGCTGTTTTCAAAGATCTCTCACGAAGCGGGGACAGGGCAGTTCCAAGACTTCTCCACAGTGCAGTTCATCAACATCTCAGGTTCCATTTCTTCCTATGACCCGGCCAATGGAGCCATCACGTACCACCAGGAAGTCATGTACCTGTTCTCCTGTCGCTATCCACTGCAGTACCTGATCAACAACACTGAGATGAATGTGTAAGTTACCGCTGACATGACAAAACATTTTTATTATGCCACAAACAAATCACACACACAAAAGTTTAAGCGTACTAAACTCTTTATTTCTATTAAGACATTTTGTGGCAAATTAAGTGTATTTTTTAGCACAACTAGTTGAGTCACAAGCACCTCTAAATGTAGGTTGTTGATGTGACGTGTTAGAAAAATAAACAGAAAGTTAATGAAGATGCTAAAACACTCCAGGCGGCGCTAGCATCACATTAGCATTTAGCTAGCTAGCAAATACTGTTAGCATTGTTGGATATATTTACATACTTGGACTGTTGGATCACTCAATTCATCTCCATGTTGTCGTATCTATATTTGACACAATATATTCCTCAACTCTACATTTGCAGAAGTTGTTGAACAGATTTCATTATTATACTTGGGTGTCACACTTGACTCCAATTTAAGCTT
This sequence comes from Mugilogobius chulae, assembly GCA_038363315.1. Taxonomy (NCBI): domain Eukaryota; kingdom Metazoa; phylum Chordata; class Actinopteri; order Gobiiformes; family Gobiidae; genus Mugilogobius; species Mugilogobius chulae. The sequence continues at coordinate 11,671,492 of CM076406.1, read as the reverse complement.
TAAGAATCATGTGAAAAAATTGCCAACACAGTAAAATTTAATATTCAAAATTTTAGGCAAATCAGGCCATTTATAACTCGTGATGCAGCCAGAGTGTTTCTCCACACAATGATATTATTCACATTGAATATTGTATCACAACTTGGTCTTTAACTACTGTAAGTACATTTGAAATAATGGAATCACTTTAACAAAAAATCTCTTAAAGGTCTTTGACAGAAAACCCCTTTCATTCCATGTTTGTAATATTTTAAAAAACATAATCTTTTTAGCTTTGAACATTTTAAGCATTTTTAAATATGCATGCTTTATCTATAAAATGCTACATGGATTAGCCCCGCTCCCATGTCAGTATTTTTTCAAAACAAAAACTAAGTAGTAGCAATGAGGACCAGGGCCTCTTCCAGAGGAGACTGTGAGGTGCCCTACAGAAAAACTGCCTTTGGACAAAACGCTCTCTCTGTGAAGGCCTAAGTCTGGAACAGTATTTCCTCTTCAAATAATAGAGTGCTCCACTTTATCCAATTTTAAAATTCAGCTTAAGGTTGGCTGAAATCACACCAGTTCATGTGATCATTAGCCATAACATGTTATTTACTTTTAGATGTTTCATGTATTGTACAATTCCTTTTGTTTTGTAAATTGTTTATTGTACTTGTGACCTGCCTAGGGACTACGGATGTAAATTAGCTTCGTAGCTACAATCCGGCATATTTACATTTGTGTATACAAATGTTCATTAATGTGCATTGTCCCTGTCCAAATAAATTAAAAAAAAAAAAAAAAAAAAAAATCATGCTGGCCAGCAAAAAAATAACACAGTGCACCTCTAATCTTACTTTATTTTACTTTACTATGAGGCTTGTGCAGGTAAAAATCAGTTAGATGCTGGCTTGTTTTTCAGAATCATATTTTTTTGCTTTTTCATATTGATATTGATTTTTTTTTAATTTTGAAGTTATTGTTCAAAGAAGGTTTCACATTTTACCGTTAATATAATTTAGGATTAAAGGATAAGATTCATTTTCTAAAATAGCACTTCACTCACATTTTTGCATATGTTTCTTTAAATTAGAACTAGTCCAACACAGATGAATTTCTGTATCAAGTCTGGGAAAGCTTCATAGGATATTGCACAATGTGGTCTGATTTCATTAAAGAAAGGCGTGTGAAAAGTGTGTATGTTGGAGCTGGTAAGGTGTCATGTTCATAGTGCAGTGAGTCCTGTAGGTATGCATTACTCTTAGCTATAGTCTGACTAAGGCTAGAATCACACCTCTCTGTCTTCTTTATGTATCACATGTAGTATGACTGCTTGTGGATAACACGGGTTTTCCCCTTCTTCACTTTTGAGTCACTAAAACTGAATTTCTTCCAAACAGAGAAGGGGTCACACTAGCGGTCAAAGACACTAATGGGAGTTTTATCAGCACATTAAGCATGCAACTTATGCGGTAAGACAAATAACTTGTCTAATTTTGTAAACAGAATGCTGTGTTTTTTCCAAAACGGTGGCTGTCATGTGATATTTTTGCCTTCTCTCAAGGACAAGACGTACAGCAGCGAACTAATCATGCCCATAGAACTAAAACCAGAATTTTTGTTCGAGTAAAGCATCCAATCTGACAGGTAATACTTAAACCACATGCTTTGAACTGCATGTCACTATATTGTGTCATGTTTTGAAAGGTGATGCTCACTTTCTATATCAATGTCTCTCACAGATTCTTCGTACTTCTTGATCGATGCTACACTACAACATCACCTTTTATCTCCACAAATGAGTTTTATGACCTTTTTGTCGGGTAAGTCCTCCACAACAAGTAGCTTATTAAAAGTTATGTCAACGATGTCTGAAGTCATGCTCTTTTCCAGGTGTAACGAGATGTTCAGACTGTGATGGGCACCAATGGAGAGAAGCAGGAGGCCCTCTTCTCCTTTGAGGCCTTTCGATTTATCAAAGACACAAACTTGACTATCTCACCTACTACGTGCACTGTGCCACCAGGCTTTGTGTGGACACCATCTGCCCCACTCTCATGCAGGTGAAGATCTGCNACAGGCAGTTCCAAGACTTCTCCACAGTGCAGTTCATCAACATCTCAGGTTCCATTTCTTCCTATGACCCGGCCAATGGAGCCATCACGTACCACCAGGAAGTCATGTACCTATTCTCCTGTCGCTATCCACTGCAGTACCTGATCAACAACACTGAGATGAACGTGTAAGTTACCACTGACAAGACAAAACATTTTTATTATGCCACAAACAAATCACACACACAAAAGTGGAAGTATCATTCTATTTTTCTCAAATTTGAGGTATTTAGATTTTCTTGTCCCTGAGTCACTATTCACTAATCATATATTAATAAGTTTAAGCGTACCTAAACTCTTTATTTCTATTAAGACATTTTGTGGCAAATTAGGTGTATTTTTAGCACAACTAGTTGAGTCACAAGCACCTTTAAATGGAGGTTGTTGATGTGACGTTAGAAAAATAAACAGAAAGTTAATGAAAGATGCTAAAACACTCCAGGCGGCGCTAGCATCACATTAGCATTTAGCTAGCTAGCAAATACTGTTAGCATTGTTGGATATATTTACATACTTGGACTGTTGGATCACTCAATTCATCTCCATGTTGTCGTATCTATATTTGACACAATATATTCCCTCAACTCTACATTTGCAGAAGTTGTTGAACAGATTATCATGCTGGCCAGCAAAAAAATAACACAGTGCACCTCTAATCTTACTTTATTTTACTTTACTATGAGGCTTGTGCAGGTAAAAATCAGTTAGATGCTGGCTTGTTTTTCAGAATCATATTTCACTTACACTTCAGTAAAGTCTCTGGAACTTAGCATGTTTTGTAGAACTGTAAATGACCACTTAAAACACAATGAACTTAATGTGAAGCTATCCAATAAACTCCACCTCAACACAAAACGAGTCTGGATGAGGCCTATATGAACTACCTATGACATTACAGATCAGGGCATTCAGAACAGTGTTTTGGGGAAAGGAAAGGAATCTCACAGACAAAACTTTAGCAGTGTTTTGACATAGAGGCAATTTTAGAATAGAAATAAAAACTCACATTTTTGCATATGTTTCCTTTAAATTAGAACTAGTCCAACACAGATGAATTTCTGTATCAAGTCTGGGAAAGGCTTCATAGGATATTGCACAATGTGGTCTGATTTCATTAAAGAAAGGCGTGTGAAAAGTGTGTATGTTGGAGCTGGTAAGGTGTCATGTTCATAGTGCAGTGAGTCCTGTAGGTATGCATTACTCTTAGCTATAGTCTGACTAAGGCTAGAATCACACCTCTCTGTCTTCTTTATGTATCACATGTAGTATGACCTGCTTGTGGATAACACGGGTTTTCCCCTTCTTCACTTTTGAGTCACTAAAATTGAATTTCTTCCAAACAGAGAAGGGGTCACACTAGCGGTCAAAGACACTAATGGGAGTTTTATCAGCACATTAAGCATGCAACTTATGCGGTAAGACAAATAACTTGTCTATTTTGTAAACAGAATGCTGTGTTTTTTCCAAAACGATGTGACTGTCATGTGATATGTTTTGCCTTCTCAAGGACAAGACGTACAGCAGCGAACTAATTATGCCCATAGAACTAAAAACCAGAATTTTTGTTCGAGTAAAAGCATCCAATCTGACAAGCAGGTAAATACTTAAACCACATGCTTTTTGAACTGCATGTCACTATATTGTGTCATGTTTTGAAGGTGATGCTCACTTTCTATATCAATGTCTCTCACAGATTCTTCGTACTTCTTGATCGATGCTACACTACAACATCACCTTTTATCTCCACAAATGAGTTTTATGACCTTTTTGTCGGGTAAGTCCTCCACAACAAGTAGCTTATTAAAAGTTATGTCAACGATGTCTGAAGTCATGCCTCTTTTCCAGGTGTAACCGAGATGTTCAGACTGTGATGGGCACCAATGGAGAGAAGCAGGAGGCCCTCTTCTCCTTTGAGGCCTTTCGATTTATCAAAGACACAAACTTGACTATCTCCACCTACTACGTGCACTGTGCCACCAGGCTTTGTGTGGACACCATCTGCCCCACTCTCATGCAGGTGAAGATCTGCCTCAGGGCTTTGTCTTTTCAACTTTATCCAACATGTTAGGAAGATACTTTTAATTATTATCACGATAATGGGGTACATACGATAATTGGTATAAACCAAATATATTTGGCTATTTTCTTCTGTATTAAACCTCAGTTTGCACAATCGTAACATAAAATGTTATTCATCAAAACTATAAGCTAGTCTTAAATGTCTTTTCTCCAAAGAAGCAACAAAATTGTAGCACTGTCACAAAATAATATACCACATAAAAAAGTAATTGTGATCTATCAATTCAGCAGCGCGGACTGTATTACCAATTTAAGTAACACATGATTTGAATATTTTCCACGCCCCTAGTTTCCACAATATCCGAAATGTGTGTATTTGCACAATACCAAGAAGTCCACATAATTCCTCAGTCCCGTATGCTTGTGTTACATATAACAATAGTAACTGAGTCTAACTGACTTTAACACTTGTATCTTGGTCATATAAAACATCTGAATGTGAAATTAAGTGGGATTGAGAAAACAAAGCTAAATCTCACTTCATATGGCTTATTTTGAGCCTTGTAAGCCATAATCATAAAAAGGTTTTATTCCCCAGTAACTCTGTGTGACTATGCATCAAATAGTGACAACAAACAAACTAAAAAGCACCTGAACAAGGTTCCCACTATGCAAAACCCTTTTTATAAGCATGTAAAAGTCTATTGCATCCGTGTTGACCGTGCATGAACTTGCAAGGCTTTAGCTGTGGATCATGAACATGGATTTATTACGATCGCAAATGATTTTAAGAAACAACTTACGAATTATAACTTTTAGTCTACTTTAAAGAACTGCTCCTGTCCTTTAAACCCTCACTTTAGAATAAAAAGTGTAGAAAAGCACACATCCAGTGTTGTGTCACTGTTTCCCATCTCAGAAATGTAGTTATAGTTCGAGCTACTGGCTGCAAAAAAACAAAACAAAACAAAAAAAATAATCCAATCGATCTTTCTTGATATGCTAATTCTGCTGAAACAAAGATCGCAGACATTTAGAACAGGGTGTTCTGAAGCTCAAAGGAGAACAAAATATATTTCACAAACAAAACTTCAATTGTATTTCTGATGAAGAAGTACTGTTAGAACAGGATTCTAAACAAACTGAAAAGAGTTTATTTTGGATAATTGGCCGACTGTATGTGCCCTTTAATGGGAAAACTAAATTTAATATATTTGATGAATGACTAGTATTATCATTTTTGGACTTTCAGAACTGCACCTCTAATAGAAGGCGTCGAGCAAGTGATCAGGACACTTCAGTGAGCGATGTCGCCACGGTTACCTCCAGAGCCATCACCATTAACTTGGAGAAAGGTAGGGCTCTGCTTGCACTATGAGTCATGACATGCATTATACATTCAAAATGACTAAATATACTATGTCTTCTTTCATAGGCTATCTGATCACTTCTGATGGTAAGTACACAGCCAATGGCAGGAGGAGTAACAGATTATGTGAAGGTTACACACAATTAGGTTTGAGTTCTGCACATGGTTTAGGTGTGTGTGTTGTGTTCATATAAGCAAGTTTTGAAGACTTTTATAGCACCTCCTTGGTTCAAAGTTGTAATAAGACCCAGATACACATTTGTAAAGTTGCGAGAAAGGTGTTCATTGAAGTCAAGTGTAACCTCACATGAAATGAAAGGGCAGATATTACTTTTATTCTTCTTCTCAGTAAACATCTACTTTTAGAACTTGAAAAGGAAACGACAATAAATCTATCTTGTCTATCTATCATGTTAGTAGTGCAGAAATACTCAAGTCTAGTTTCCTGGGAGCTCAAAGAAGAAAGAATGGAATCAGACAAAACTCCAGTTGTGTTTTTGATTGGGAAGCAAGGTTATAATATGATTAAAAACTAAAGTCAATTTAGCATAGTTTTGGTGCTATACAGTTCTAATTTGGTGTAATTTATTTTCACTTTTTGGCACTCATTGTGAAACATTTGTGTGAATATCCCCAGGCCCACTGGCTTATACAACATTTGACATCATTGGTAGCATTGGTTTATTGTAGCCCGATCTTAAAGGTTTCATATTATTCATATTTTACTGGACTTTTAGTCATGTTATGATGATGCTACCACTTTGAAAACATACTTGGGTTTTGCTACATTCATACTCTTGTCTACATCTCCAAAGCTCTAAATATGTTCCACCTTGTCATGTCATTATGTGGTAGTTTTAGTGACGTTAACAAACAGAATAATATTGAGTTGTGGGGTTGTTTTTTGGAAATTGTTTTGTTATATTGAGACAACAAACAGGCTTCAGTATCAAGAAGTGAATGTTTTCAAATAGGGTGAAATCTAAGTAGGCAAACTAAATACTTGTACTGAAAATAGGTCTTCAGAATACTAATTTAGAGTAATTGTATTTAGTTGCAGTTGCTTTTTCATTTGAAGGTATTAGAAATACAATTACTTTTCTAATATCTGAGGAATTGATTTTGGCGTTTCAACACACAATTTAGGTTTCAACTTTTTGGAACAAGAGAAAATTTCAAAAAACAACTTTAATTGTGAGTGCAATTATTGATCAGTGTGTTTTTTTTCTCTCTTATAAACAGTGGGAAAGCAAACTGCGAACTTGAACTCAAAAGCTCAAAGTCATACATGAGGGTCGCACATCTTCATGAACTTAGATTTTTTTTTTAAATAGCCGATGTTGTCAAAAAAAAATTGTGTGTATCTCTGTCTTGAAGTTTTTTATCTAAGAAGATGTGCAACCTTTTGATTAATTGAAATTTTGTGGCAGTTTAGCGCTCAACTTTTGAGGACGCGCAATCTTCACTACTTGACAACTCAAAGTTTTTGCACTTAAAGTACTAGCATATGATGTAATTCATTGTAAAAGTATTTTAAGTATTCAGAATACTATATCTTGATTAAGTTATAAAACACAATACAAAATACATTTTAATGCAAGTATTCTGTAACTAAAGAAATCTTCAAAGTATATTTCCCAACTCTGGTAACACAGGCCCTTTAAGAATGGCTTGTTTTACAGGTCATCATCAACTTTGTTTAAAATGCACAGCATAAAGCATCATTGTTAGCATTTGTTTACTCCATCTCAAGGATAGGCTTGGTTTACAGGTCATATTCATCTTATTTTATAGTGCACTGCGTAAAACATCATTGTTAGATGTTGTATACTATATCTTAAAAACAGGTTTGGTTTACAGGTCAGTAGATGATGTGTCTAGTCTTGTAACAATATTAAGAGGACGGCATAAACAATTCAAATATTACTCTTCTTGGGAACAAGGTAATGGATGAGATCACCCATTGTTTAGAATATCTTAAATTACCTCTGCTTTTAGTTTCTTATGTTCTAAAAAGAAGGGTAAGTGCTGGAGGCAGTATAGGCTAGAATTACACACAAGGTGTTGGTAAGAACAATGAGGGGTCTCACCTTCAAATCTGCCTTTGCATGAGAACTACTGTGAAAGAACTGTTTTTAGAGAACAGCATGTTTAAATATCTTGTTTTGTTTGCAGATTTTGGGAGTCAGGACAAAACTGTGGTTGCAGTATCAATCATCGCAGGCATCATTGGAGCCATCTGTGTCACTTTAGTGGGATTTATTGTATACAACAAATACTACTCCAATAACATGCCAGGATTAGGGAAGACGATAATGTACCCACGGGATTGACAGTGCAGTGACGATGAGGCACTGGAGAAACAGCGCAGTGGCTTAAGCATCATTATGTATTATGTGATTTGACTGAATCGTCAAATCAATGTAACATTAAAGATGCCGGTTTCAAAAGCCTCCAATGTTATTACAACTATGCTTTCCCATTTCTGTTAATCAACAGCATGAGTTTGAGTGATGTGCTTTTCAGTTGTGAAGTGTTGCATGCTGGTTAAAGCATAGTTTGTTGTTGTTGTTGTGTGCATAGAATGTGTTATAACCTGCAACTGTGCATTGATGACACCTGACAACACATTTTACCTGCTGTATTTTATCAGCAGCTGCTGCTGGATTGCTGGAGTAAACAATGTACATATTTACTTTTCCACTGGTCTTTGGCAGCACAGTTCTCATAGCTTCAGTGGAGAAGCATTCAAAATCTCCGAATCCACATCTAATACCTCAACACTGGTGTCACACAAGTGGAACTAATATTTTCAAACTGTTGAGTGTACAGAAGTATTTAGCGTCTCAACTGTAGCATCTAACTTATTAGCAATAACGCTCTACTCGAAGTATATGGACAATGTTCTTATATTTTCTATGCTTATGGGTACATTTACTTTGGCATCTTGTGTATTAGAACTAAATGTGTAATAAAGCACATATAAGAGTTGTGTATTTCCCATGTTAGGATTTGAGTTAGTGCTATATATCTACATCATAACAGTGAAAATTAGAAAGGGAATGATATGCTTATGTTGCAGAAATTAGCCAAATGAGTCTGGATCTATGGCCTTAAAACAGTAAGTAAATAAAGCTTACTTACTAACAGTGTAGAAGATCTAAGATATCTATCTCTGAGATCTGAGACACTTGGAACAGTGTTTTCTGAGGCACAGAGGAAAAGAATAGTATATCAAAGACAGAACTAAATCAATGTGGATGTTATAACATTTAAAAACTCCAAAAGTCAATTTCAAAGCACTTACCAAATCATAACAGAATACAAGCTAAAACACAGCCTTTAAAAAAAGACATACTTTTTATTAACAGCTTAGAAACAACAATATTTTCATCTTTCATTTCAGACATTTATTTAGACCAACCCTTTTCTGGCATTCACACACACATACACACACAGAGTCCACAGTGAACCTAAATTCTGATGTCAAGGACCCAACTGCTCGAGGTAAAAATAGAACATTCAAGTGCACCTCTTTCTCAACATTTAGCAGCTGGTGAAGCTTTCAAATGCACAGTTGTCTGTCACTAAACAACACATATTCAAGCTCTTTTGTAGGGGCATCAGTAGATCTGTTTATCATCAAACAAAATTAAATTGTGCATGTGAAAGACTGAATGCCACCGTTTAGGCTGTGACCACACTTGTCTTGGGTTTGGTCCTGTTGAACACAATTTGATGCTGTTCGAGTCCTTGTTTAGTTCCAATAGTGACGTTTTCTGGGCAAGTGTGAACACAGTCTAATTTTACTCAAGGCTTACGGCATACATACATACAGGATTTTTCTGCCACAAATAAATTAAAGTGCATATGACAGGTTTTTACGGAAATCTAATTTTGACTTTATTGACGATGTCGGTTGTAAAGTTTGTATATAAATCAAGAGCAAGTTCATATTTTAAAATATCATGAAAAAGGGGGTGCACAGTAGCAGAGTGGTTAGAGTTCTGGCCTCCCAATAGGAAAATCGCGGGATCGACTCAAGTCAAAATCTCGCCATCTCTCTAGGTGGTTTGCATGTTCTCTCCGTGTTACTGTGGGTTTTCTCCAGGCACAGGCCTAAGGATCAAATGAATGTTGAATTTTTAAATTTATTGCATCACACTAGGGAGACAAGACACACATTTTTTAGTCTGCAAGTCTAAATGTTGCAAGATAAGCTGTTTTTTTTATATATTTTGGGCCAGTGCACAGCATGCCAGCAAGGTGTGTTTCTATGTGATGCCATCAACTATTATATTATAAGTTTTTTTAATCCTAGAAAATGGCTATATTACATTTGTAAAATATTTACAAAAAACTTAAATATAGTGAAATAACTGTTATAGCGCTGCAGTACTTTAGTTTTAATTGGTCGATGAAGTCTTGGTCAACCCAAATTTCTATTAGTCAACTAATAATTTTATTTTTATTAAATGGACTTGAATAGTAAAAATAAGAAGTGAATTAGCTGAAGATTTTGGACCAAATCATTGATCTAATTTCGCTTTTATGCGTGATTTATAGTTCTTGCATAAACTCCATTTTATTTTTGTCTTTTGAGCACAATTTGGGTCAGTTCAAAACACACTTTCTAGCTCCAATGCTAGAAAGTGTGTTTAATCGACTTTTTTTAGTCGATTAATCAATCTACAAGACTGTTTATAGTTGACCAAGAACTTCTTTGGTCGACCACAGCCCTAGCGTTGTAATGAAAGAGTCCAACCTGTCACAGGCACTTTAACTTCAGATTCCTCAAAATTTGCTTACTTCAACTTAAAACTGAAGGCCATTGTTAGAACACTGAACAAAACCAAAATCAAAATTTTCTATGGAAATCAAAGCGACCAGGACTACTTCCAAAATCCTTACAAACAAAGCCCTTTCAAAGATCCATGAAGTTGCAGTTGCTGGGACAAACGATAACTGAAGAATCCAGTGTCCATTAGTGATCTTGTTAGCATCATCAACAGTGATGCAATGCAGTTTTTGAAGTTTGTTTTTTGTCTGACAGGTGCGCTTGTTTGCTCACAGTACTTATGTCAGACTGGATCCAGATGATGAGTGGTGTCCAACCTTTTTCAAACACTTTCAGAAGTTCATTTAACCGGAACAAAGAAACAAATGCAGAACGGAAACACAAAGTTGGAGGAGCATCAACATTTACATACCGTCAATAAATAGAGATATTGAATCCTTTATGATTCCAGTTGTTATAATTCGTCGTCTACATGGTTGGTTTTAGCTTCGGATGTTTCTGATGTTTCTGGAAAAGGAGAACACAAACAGAAATTTAAAGTCAACAAGTGTGTATTGCAGAGAATATTTAAACACTGCTTGCAGAATAAAAGTATTTCATAATGCTGGTCCTTTCTATTGTAATCAGTAAAATAATATTTAATAGGGTTAGCAAAAGCAAAACCTATAAAATTACATTTTAATCGTAAGGACAATAGATTTATTATAATCAGTCTATGTATATTATAGGCATGTTGATTATACTTAGGAAAAAAAGCACAGTAGAGATAGTATTAAAAACCCCAAACTGCTTCCAAGCTTTCTGAAAGATAATGCGAAGATAAATAAAAATCCGCAGACATGAGTTTGTCATCACTTTAATTACATTTAAATATAAAATCTTATTAAATACAAAAACAATGTATTTATTACAAAAGACTTACTCTTTATAATAAAATAACATTATAAGCTCCAATAAGACAACAATGTTTCGGCCAAACTGTGTTTTTGTACAGTTAATTACTTTGGCATCACTGTGATGCATTTAAGCAGATGTTTCCAACACAGACTTCTTTTAATCTGTTAATGTTCAGCTTCTGTCCATTTTGTGGTTTAATAAAACTACTGTATCCAGATTAAGGACTATAGCTCCCCTGCATCGTCTGAATGGGGAGTAGCAGACCGACCTGTTTCCTCTGCCGGCTGAGGCTGGTCATCTGATTCAGTTTGTGAAGCGTTGTCCTCAGTGGGTGGAGCTTCACCTGGCTGTACCTCCTCTGGGCTTTCTGCATTTGAATAAACAAAACATATCAGCAAAGATTGGGTGTGCACGTTCGACCGCAATGTACTCACCAGTGGTTTTGTCTGAATTCTCCTCTGAAGGAGGAATAACCGTCTCCTCTGCTGTGCTGTTGGCCTTACTGCTTTTCTCAGAACTTGTGCCGTTTTTAACCTTGGGCTTAGTTTTGGGTTTGGCAAACTTGGCCTTGTTCAGCAGGTAGTTGACTTCCCTGTCCAGCAGACCTAGTTTATTTTCAATATCTTTGGATAGCAGAACAGGGCGTTCTTTGGGAGAACGCTTCTCTTGTTCAGCGACGGTTTCATTCTTCCACGTCTGGGGGGAAAAAATTTAAAAGGTTAAGTCTAACGCACATGTAAATAAAATAGGTACTGTTACGAATACCTACAGTTGTTTCATTGATCACTTTTTCCAACACATTCAGCTCCACTTCAGTAAATATCTGGTCATCCTCAGGAATCAGTCTGGCACTCCTGCTCATAGAAACAACAAATACTGGTATTCAACACAGCACCTAAGTTTCATTACAATCTTGTTTTTGACTCTCACTTTAGGAAAAAACTTGATGTATTAAGCATGCTTTCCAAAGAAGCCAGGCGCTCAGGCCACTTCCGCCGCTCTTCCACTCTAAAGAACATGTCCTTGCACAAGCTCTTGAGCCCCGACAGCTTCCCTCGCAGTTCTTTAGTGGTTGCTGAGTATCCGTCCTCATCCATCCACTCAGAGGCCTCTTTCAGTTTAGCTAAAATCTGCTCCTGCTCTTCCTCTGACACCACCAGCTGATAGTCATCCTGATACATCTTGTCCTAAATAATCATTCATTAGAAGCAGCTGAGCACAAATCAAGTAGCTACATTTATTGGCACAATTATTACATGTGCAAAAATAACTTTCAGTACTAACCTGCGTCTCAAAAATGAATGCTTCCAGATTATTAAGCGTCTTTTCTCTTTCTTGTTTGGCCAAATCTCGGTCGGTCAAATCCTGTAGTCTAAAAATAAAGCAAAGCATTTCATGAAATTCATTACGATTGAAACAAATGCTCAGATAAAATGACTCAAGAGGATTTACTTCTTTTTGGAGGCGACAACTTCATCAGAGGTTGGATCAACAATATCATGGATGACTAGCTCAACCGCAATTTCATCTGAAATTTTACTTTTCTTCTGTGGTTTGGCTTTTTTGTCTGCTTCCTTGTCTGCGCTTTCTGACTTAGCAGCATCTTTTTCATCCTGAAGTGACACAGAAGTATTAACATGATTGAAAGTAAGTTTTACCTGAAGTACTGATGCTGTGTACCTTGGCTTCAGTCTTGCTGCCCTCCTCCTCTGTGGTCCCCTTTTCAGAATCACTCTTCTCAGATTGGTCCTGCTTGTCTTTATCCACTTCATCTTTCTGTCCATCATTACTTTCCTGATCCTTGTCATCCTTCCCAGATTCAGGAGGAACTTCTTCTTCATCCTTTATATATATAATATAAAAAAAAAAAAAAGTTCCACAATCCAAATTCAGAAAAATAAGTCTTGAAAGAAAATGAATGAGAGATTACCTGGACAGGTTCGGTTATGTTGGGAGCCGGTTCTGAAGATCCTCCGCCGAACAAGGTGGAGATTGTGTTTCCCAGTTCTGTGTAAGAAGATAGGATCTTACTAGTATTGTGTGAGTACATTATAAAAAGCTAAAATAAAAAACTGTTGCCTTAAAAAATGCATTTGATAAATTAAAAAGCCTTTTGCCACACTAAAAACATGAAATGAACCTACTTGTTAATGTTGATTCTTCCTCCTTCTCCTCCACAATGGTTTCAAACACAGATTCAACCTAAGCAAAAATTTTCAGTAAGTTTTATTATAGTAAATTTATTTTGTTTGCCAATATTATGATACACTAACCCGATCCAGCACAAGTAGTCCACTTTCGTCCATGTTGAAATGGGCTTTGATTCCCTTGGATTCAGCATCAGAATGCTTTTGAAAGCTGCTACCCACTCCTGACAGTTTGACGGTGGTCAGGTTTCGAGAACCAAACATACTGCAGGACAATAAGAATAAATATTATTCAATTTTATGAAAGATCTGGGCAAATTACAATGGAGAAATGGCAACATACTTAAGATCATCTTGAGTTAGAAAACTCAGGTCCCCATAGTTGACCTCAAAAGTGAAGTCGTCAGTATAGCGGTTGAATGTAATGACCTTGCGCTGAGGATATGGCGCCATCCTCTGGAACAAAATGCGCTTGTTGTGCTTGACAGATTTCACACCCTCTTCATCAGTGTCACGACTGAACTCCACCTGTGCACAACAAACTGACTTTCACACAAATATTTCTTTTCAAACATATCACAAACTAAAAGTTGCATTCGAACCTGAATGGGGAACACCGCTGCATCTCGGACAAGGAATGGTTTCACTTTGAAGGCTTTACTTAGAACAGCAGCCTGGTACACAGCACCCATGCTGCTGCCTCATCTGCATTGATGTTTTTCCCGAGCTCTTCTCTGTAAAATTAGAGACATTTACTAATTAAATACTGTATGAAATACTTTGTCTGCATAGTAATTACTGTGATGCTTGACACTTACTTGCCCACAGCTTTGAGCAGCACTTCTTGAACTTTTGGAACACGTGTTGAACCCCCAACTAAGATCACCTGCTCTATTTCATCCTGTGTGAAATAGGGGTGTTAGTGAAACACTAACACTACTGCAATGTGCTGTTACAAAACATTGTGTACCATTGTCATCTCTGCACTAGTGAGAGCATCCTGCACTGGCTTGGGGACTCTCTCAAACAGATCAGCACACAGTTGTTCAAAGTCACTGCGGCTCACTTTGGCTTTGAAATCAATGTCATCCATCAAGCCTTCAACCTGACAAACATAGTCAAAGGTGTAGATAAATGAGCCTCACTAAATTATAAAAATATGTTAAAAAAAAAGCATAAAAACAATTAGACAAACCTGTGCCATAAGTCCACATTGGCGCTGAGCACTGTTTTGAGTCTCTGAGCTTCTTTGAGCAGCTTAGCCATGGCTCTGTGGTTCTCTCTCACATCTTTCTTACTCTTTTTCTGTTCATTGAACAGTTTCGCCAAATGGTCACGCAGTCGCAGGTCCATCTCAAAACCTCCAAGACCACGGTCAAAGCTGCACTCAAAATGAAATCTTCTTAAACACGCTTTAAGCATTACTTTAATTATATCAAATATTTGTAGTGGCTTTATAAGCAGATCTCATAAAAATTAAAATGATGAATAATATGAACAAGCCCTGAAATTATTGGAGATTCTATTATAATGCTGTTATAATAATGATCAGCATTTAAGCAGATTTAGATGCAAAACAGCAGATTGCAGACTACATGGAATTTGGGAATATTCACAGAATATCTTTTGAAATAGTTATTAGCAATAATTTTAACTCAGTTGTTTCAAATTACATCAGCCCTGCCCCATACTGATTCATGCCGAATGACAAAATGACAAAAGTGAAAAGCCAAGATTTTCCTACTGATGAAATATTTTTAAAGTTTTGGCTTTAAAGTAGTTTGGCCAAAGTATT
This sequence comes from Mugilogobius chulae, assembly GCA_038363315.1. NCBI lineage: Eukaryota > Metazoa > Chordata > Actinopteri > Gobiiformes > Gobiidae > Mugilogobius > Mugilogobius chulae. The sequence goes on along the minus strand of CM076406.1, from coordinate 11,656,371 downwards.
TAGCGTCTCAACTGTAGCATCTAACTTATTAGCAATAACGCTCAACCCGAAGTATATGGACAATGTCTTATATTTTCTATGCTTATGGGTACATTTACTTTGGCATCTTGTGTATTAGAACTAAATGTGTAATAAAGCACATATAAGAGTCGTGTATTTCCCATGTTAGGATTTGAGTTAGTGCTATATCTACATCATAACAGTGAAAATTAGAAAGGGAATGATATGCTTATGTTGCCGAAATGAGCAAATGTGTCTGGTTCTATGGCCTTAAAACAGTAAGTAAATAAAGCTTGCTTACTACTTACTTACTTACTAACAGTGCAGAAGATCTAAGATATCTATCGCTGAGATCTGAGACACTTGGAACAGTGTTTTCTGAGGCACAGAGGAAAAGAATAGTATATCAAAGACAGAACTAAATCAATGTGGATGTTATAACATTTTAAAACTCCAAAAGTCAATTTCAAAGCACTTACCAAATCATAACAGAATACAAGCTAAAACACAGCCTTTAAAAAAAAGACATACTTTTTATTAACAGCTTAGAAACAACAATATTTTCATCTTTCATTTCAGACATTTATTTAGACCCCCCTTTTCTGGCATTCATACACACATACACACACAGAGTCCACAGTGAACCTAAATTCTGATGTCAAGGACCCAACTGCTCGAGGTAAAAATAGAACATTCAAGTGCACCTCTTTCTCAACATTTAGCAGCTGGTGAAGCTTTCAAATGCACAGTTGTCTGTCACTAAACAACACATATTCAAGCTCTTTTGTAGGGGCATCAGTAGATCTGTTTATCATCAAACAAAATTAAATTGTGCATGTGAAAGACTGAATGCCACCGTTTAGGCTGTGACCACACTTGTCTTGGGTTTGGTCCTGTTGAACACAATTTGATGCTGTTTGAGTCCTTGTTTAGTTCCAATAGTGACGTTTTCTGGGCAAGTGTGAACACAGTCTAATTTTACTCAAGGCTTACGGCGTACATACATACAGGATTTTTCTGCCACAAATAAATTAAAGTGCATATGACAGGTTTTTACGGAAATCTAATTTTGACTTTATTGACGATGTCGGTTGTAAAGTTTGTATATAAATCAAGAGCAAGTTCATATTTTAAAATATCATGAAAAAGGGGTGCACAGTAGCAGAGTGGTTAGAGTTCTGGCCTCCCAATAAGAAAATCGCGGGATCGACTCAAGTCAAAATCTCGCCATCTCTCTAGGTGGTTTGCATGTTCTCTCCGTGTTACTGTGGGTTTTCTCCAGGCACAGGCCTAAGGATCAAATGAATGTTGAATTTTTAAATTTATTGCATCACACTAGGGAGACAAGACACACATTTTTTAGTCTGCAAATCTAAATGTTGCAAGATAAGCTGTTTTTTTTTTTGTATATTTTGGGCCAGTGCACAGCATGCCAGCAAGGTGTGTTTCTATGTGATGCCATCAACTATTATAATATTATAAGTTTTAATCCTAGAAAATGGCTATATTACATTTGTAAAATATTTACAAAAAACTTAAATATAGTGAAATAACTGTTATAGCGCTGCAGTACTTTAGTTTTAATTGGTCGATGAAGTCTTGGTCAACCCAAATTTCTATTAGTCAACTAATAATTTTATTTTTATTAAATGGACTTGAATAGTAAAAATAAGAAGTGAATTAGCTGAATATTTTGGACCAAATCATTGATCTAATTTCGCTTTTATGCGTGATTTATAGTTCTTGCATAAACTCCATTTTATTTTTAGTCTTTTGAGCACTATTTGGGTCAGTTCAAAACACACTTTCTAGCTCCAATGCTAAAAAGTGTGTTTAATCAACTTTTTTAGTCGATTAATCAATCTACAAGACTGACCAAGAACTTCTTTGGTCGACCACAGCCCTAGCGTTGTAATGAAAGAGTCCAACCTGTCACAGGCACTTTAAATTCAGATTCCTCAAAATTTGCTTACTTCAACTTAAAACTGAAGGCCATTGTTAGAACACTGAACAAAACCAAAATCAAAATTTTCTATGGAAATCAAAGCGACCAGGACTACTTCCAAAATCCTTACAAACAAAGCCCTTTCAAAGATCCATGAAGTTGCAGTTGCTGGGACAAACGATAACTGAAGAATCCAGTGTCCATTAGTGATCTTGTTAGCATCATCAACAATGATGCAATGCAGTTTTTGAAGTTTGTTTTTTGTCTGACAGGTGCGCTTGTTTGCTCACAGTATTTATGTCAGACTGGATCCAGATGATGAGTGGTGTCCAACCTTTTTCAAACACTTTCAGAAGTTCATTTAACCGGAACAAAGAAACAAATGCAGAACGGAAACACAAAGTTGGAGGAGCATCAACATTTACATACCGTCAATAAATAGAGAAATTGAATCCTTTATGATTCCAGTTGTTATAATTCGTCGTCTACATGGTTGGTTTTAGCTTCGGATGTTTCTGATGTTTCTGGAAAAGGAGAACACAAACAGAAATTTAAAGTCAACAAGTGTGTATTGCAGCGAATATTTAAACAGTGCTTGCAGAATAAAAGTATTTCATAATGCTGGTCCTTTCTATTGTAATCAGTAAAATAATATTTAATTTATATGGGTACAAAAGCAAAACCTATAAAATTGCATTTTAATCGTAAGGACAATAGATTTATTATAATCAGTCTATGTATATTATAGGCATGTTGATTATGCTTAGGAAAAAAAGCACAGTAGAGATAGTATTAAAAACCCCAAACTGACTTCCAAGCTTTCTGAAAGATAATGCGAAGATAAATAAAAATCCGCAGACATGAGTTTGTCATCACTTTAATTACATTTAAATATAAAATCTTATTAAATACAAAAACAATGTATTTATTACAAAAGACTTACTCTTTATAATAAAATAACATTATAAGCTCCAATAAGACAACAATGTTTCGGCCAAACTGTGTTTTTGTACAGTTAATTACTTTGGCATCACTGTGATGCATTTAAGCAGATGTTTCCAGCACAGACTTCTTTTAATCTGTTAATGTTCAGCTTCTGTCCATTTTGTGGTTTAATAAAACTACTGTATCCAGATTAAGGACTATAGTTCCCCTGCATCGTCTGAATGGGGAGTAGCAGACCGACCTGTTTCCTCTGCCGGCTCAGGCTGGTCATCTGATTCAGTTTGTGAAGCGTTGTCCTCAGTGGGTGGAGCTTCACCTGGCTGTACCTCCTCTGGGCTTTCTGCATTTGAATAAACAAAACATATCAGCAAAGATCGGGTGTGCACGTTCGACCGCAATGTACTCACCAGTGGTTTTGTCTGAATTCTCCTCTGAAGGAGGAATAACCGTCTCCTCTGCTGTGCTGTTGGCCTTACTGCTTTTCTCAGAACTTGTGCCGTTTTTAACCTTGGGCTTAGTTTTGGGTTTGGCAAACTTGGCCTTGTTCAGCAGGTAGTTGACTTCCCTGTCCAGCAGACCTAGTTTATTTTCAATATCTTTGGATAGCAGAACAGGGCGTTCTTTGGGAGAACGCTTCTCTTGTTCAGCGACGGTTTCATTCTTCCACGTCTGGGGGGAAAAAAAATGTAAAAGGTTAAGTCTAACGCACATGTAAATAAAATAGGTACTGTTACAAATACCTACAGTTGTTTCATTGATCACTTTTTCCAACACATTCAGCTCCACTTCAGTAAATATCTGGTCATCCTCAGGAATCAGTCTGGCACTCCTGCTCATAGAAACAACAAATACTGGTATTCAACACAGCACCTAAGTTTCATTACAAACTTGTTTTTGACTCTCACTTTAGGAAAAAACTTGATGTATTAAGCATGCTTTCCAAAGAAGCCAGGCGCTCAGGCCACTTCCGCCGCTCTTCCACTCTAAAGAACATGTCCTTGCACAAGCTCTTGAGCCCCGACAGCTTCCCTCGCAGTTCTTTAGTGGTTGCTGAGTATCCGTCCTCATCCATCCACTCAGAGGCCTCTTTCAGTTTAGCTAAAATCTGCTCCTGCTCTTCCTCTGACACCACCAGCTGATAGTCATCCTGATACATCTTGTCCTAAATAATCATTCATTAGAAGCAGCTGAGCACAAATCAAGTAGCTACATTTATTGACACAATTATTACATGTGCAAAAATAACTTTCAGTACTAACCTGCGTCTCAAAAATGAATGCTTCAAGATTATTAAGTGTCTTTTCTCTTTCTTGTTTGGCCAAATCTCGATCGGTCAAATCCTGTAGTCTAAAAATAAAGCAAAGCATTTCATGAAATTCATTACGATTGAAACAAATGCTCAGATAAAATGACTCAAGAGGATTTACTTCTTTTTGGAGGCGACAACTTCATCAGAGGTTGGATCAACAATATCATGGATGACTAGCTCAACCGCAATTTCATCTGAAATTTTACTTTTCTTCTGTGGTTTGGCTTTCTTGTCTGCTTCCTTGTCTGCGCTTTCTGACTTAGCAGCATCTGTTTCATCCTGAAGTGACACAGAAGTATTAACATGATTGAAAGTAAGTTTTACCTGAAGTACTGATACTGTGTACCTTGGCTTCAGTCTTGCTGCCCTCCTCCTCTGTGGTCCCCTTTTCAGAATCACTCTTCTCAGATTGGTCCTGCTTGTCTTTATCCACTTCATCTTTCTGTCCATCATTACTTTCCTGATCCTTGTCATCCTTCCCAGATTCAGGAGGAACTTCTTCTTCATCCTTTATATATATATATATATAAAAAAAACAGTTCCACAATCCAAATTCAGAAAAATAAGTCTTGAAAGAAAATGAATGAGAGATTACCTGGACAGGTTCTGTTATGTTGGGAGCCGGTTCTGAAGATCCTCCGCCGAACAAGGTGGAGATTGTGTTTCCCAGTTCTGTGTAAGAAGATAGGATCTTACTAGTATTGTGTGAGTACATTATAAAAAGCTAAAATAAAAAACTGTTGCCTTAAAAAATGCATTTGATAAATTAAAAAGCCTTTTGCCACACTAAAAACATGAAATGAACCTACTTGTTAATGTTGATTCTTCCTCCTTCTCCTCCACAATGGTTTCAAACACAGATTCAACCTAAGCAAAAATTTTCAGTAAGTTTTATTATAGTAAATTTATTTTGTTTGCCAATATTATGATACACTAACCCGATCCAGCACAAGTAGTCCACTTTCGTCCATGTTGAAATGGGCTTTGATTCCCTTGGATTCAGCATCAGAATGCTTTTGAAAGCTGCTACCCACTCCTGACAGTTTGACGGTGGTCAGGTTTCGAGAACCAAACATACTGCAGGACAATAAGAATAAATATTATTCAATTTTATGAAAGATCTGGGCAAATTACAATGGAGAAATGGCAACATACTTAAGATCATCTTGAGTTAGAAAACTCAGGTCCCCATAGTTGACCTCAAAAGTGAAGTCGTCAGTATAGCGGTTGAATGTAATGACCTTGCGCTGAGGATATGGCGCCATCCTCTGGAACAAAATGCGCTTGTTGTGCTTGACAGATTTCACACCCTCTTCATCAGTGTCACGACTGAACTCCACCTGTGTACAACAAACTGACTTTCACACAAATATTTCTTTTCAAACATATCACAAACTAAAAGTTGCATTCGAACCTGAATGGGGAACACCGCTGCATCTCGGACAAGGAATGGTTTCACTTTGAAGGCTTTACTTAGAGCAGCAGCCTGGTACACAGCACCCATTGCTGCTGCCTCATCTGCATTGATGTTTTTCCCGAGCTCTTCTCTGAAAAATTAGAGACATTTACTAATTAAATACTGTATGAAATACTTTGTCTGCATAGTAATTACTGTGATGCTTGACACTTACTTGCCCACAGCTTTGAGCAGCACTTCTTGAACTTTTGGAACACGTGTTGAACCCCCAACTAAGATCACCTGCTCTATTTCATCCTGTGTGAAATAGGGGTGTTAGTGAAACACTAACACTACTGCAATGTGCTGTTACAAAAACATTGTGTACCATTGTCATCTCTGCACTAGTGAGAGCATCCTGCACTGGCTTGGGGACTCTCTCAAACAGATCAGCACACAGTTGTTCAAAGTCACTGCGGCTCACTTTGGCTTTGAAATCAATGTCATCCATCAAGCCTTCAACCTGACAAACATAGTCAAATGTGTAGCTAAATGAGCCTCACTAAATTATAAAAATATGTTAAAAAAAAGCATAAAAACAATTAGACAAACCTGTGCCATAAAGTCCACATTGGCGCTGAGCACTGTTTTGAGTCTCTGAGCTTCTTTGAGCAGCTTAGCCATGGCTCTGTGGTTCTCTCTCACATCTTTCTTACTCTTTTTCTGTTCATTGAACAGTTTCGCCAAATGGTCACGCAGTCGCAGGTCCATCTCAAAACCTCCAAGACCACGGTCAAAGCTGCACTCAAAATGAAATCTTCTTAAACACGCTTTCAGCATTACTTTAATTATATCAAATATTTGTAGTGGCTTTATAAGCAGAAAATTAAAATGATGAATAATATGAAAAAGCCCTGAAATTATTGGAGATTCTATTATAATGCTGTTATAATAATGATCAGCATTTAAGCAGATTTAGATGCAAACAGCAGATTGCAGACTACATGGAATTTGGGAATATTCACAGAATATCTTTTGAAATAGTTATTAGCAATAATTTTAACTCAGTTGTTTCAAATTACATCAGCCCTGCTCCCATACTGATTCATGCCGAATGACAAAATGACAAAAGTGAAAGATTTTCCTACTGATGAAATATTTTTAAAGTTTTGGCTCACCCAACACCGCGAATCTGCAGCTGAGGCTGGGTACCCAAATCCTTTGTTTTGACAGTCTGATAGGTGACAATTGTTGCAGTTGTGCTTCCAGAGCCCATGTCATAGAACATCACACTCTGAGGAAAACCAGTAAACCGGTAATTAAATACTACAACATAAAGAAAAAACTATTTCCATTTCCTAAAAGGTACCTTAGCAGTGCTATCAATATCCTTTCTTCTGAAAACGCCGTAGTTAAGGGCCACAGCTGTGTTGTCATTAATGAGCTGAAGGACCTTTAGACCAGCCATCTGAGCAGCCTGCAGCACGGCCCTGCGCTCAGCTTGGTTAAAGAAGGCCGGCACTGTGATCACCACATCTTTAATGGGTTGTTCTGTCAATTGCACAGGTTATTGTAGTTACACTTTAAAAAGGATGACCATTATTTTGTGACAACTACACTAACCAGCAAAATCCTGTGCCAAAACCCTTGAGTAATTGAGCATCATCCCAAGTAACTCTTCTGGTGAATATTGCATCTCTCTGGAAACAAAAACAAACAAAGAAAGAAAAAATATATATATATTTTCAAACACACAGAAAATCTGTGTGATCTGCAAACTTACTCTGCATATTTAAAGTAAACTGTGCCACGCTGAGGATCCTCTTGTAACTGATGCTCAGGGAAATGCTTCTGATACAGCGCCACCTGTGGGTTGCTGAGTTTTTTGCCCAACAGGAACTGAAGATATCTGTAGACTGTTTTGGGATTTTTTACAGACTGAAACATAGCAAATATAAGTTACAAAGAGAAACACAGACAAGTCACACAATAATAGAAGAATAGAGGAAGGGGTCATACCACTCCTAATGCACCGTCACCAAAAAGTCTTTCACTTTCCTTCAGGCACACAACAGCTGGAGTTTTCCTCCTCGACTCTCTAGAGAGAAAAAGATCATTTCAGTCATCATTTCCAGTGCATCAATTGCTATGAATAGTTTATAAAAAATAGTATTTTATTGATCATGCCAATTGATAATAATTACTTCTCACATTATATGCTCAATTTAACAAAAGCATAGTTTCTATAAAATTAATCTTTTACAAACCGTAAAAGTTATTCATAGTGGTAGGTGTTTTAAATTTCTAGATCGAACATTTGAAAAAACAGGAAAGCACCATTATTACAAATCAATTATATGAATATGAACAGGTAAATTCTCAACAACATATATTGAATTAAAGTACAAAATACTTATCTAAAACTTTTTACATGTATATTTGGCCTTACCACCTTGTCATAGCCTATTCTTAATCAGTTACCAAAATAATCCTTAGTTGCAGCTCTTATGGCGATGACATATAGCCATTTCTGAATAACAGTGAATAATGCAATGTAAAGAGCTGTGTCTAAATAAATTCAGTGCATGAGTAATACAGTTTATAGATCAACGGCTTTAACCTGTAGCACATGTGGATATATTATATGTGCACACAAATACTCACTTGTTGAGGACAATCTCCATGGGAACACCGGGCTTCACTATGGCCATTTTCATCCATTCACTGCCCAGATCGACAGACATAACAGCCACAGAAGCTACAAGATCAAATCATTATTTTATTACAAACATCTTAAAAGCAAAGATATGTCAAAATGTATTTATAATCAGTTCATCTAATAGACAAAGTCAGACATGTAGTTTTACCTGCATCATGAGGCAACAGCACCAAAACAAGGCAGAAGAGTGTAATGACTGGCAGCGTCCTCCCTCCCATCATGAGCTGAGAATACACAACACACAGTAATTTAATTCAATTCACCTTTATTGTCATTGCCACAGGTACAACGAAATTTGTTTATGCGCCAGTAAAGATGACATAGTATGCAAAATTAACATTGGTTAGCTTCAAACATCAAGTTGCATTATTACTACCTCATGCATGTTTGAGTAACCCTGTATTTTCCTGCAATACAGGGTCACCTACCCCCTATGTCCAACCACATTCCAGTACTTAGTTGGGATGATTTCAAGAATTCTTGGTACAGTGAAATGTCAGCAAAATATCAGTAAGAAGAGGTGAGTTCACCCGTTTTGCAGTTTTGTAAAGGAAAAGACTTTTTCCAAGTCAATATTGCAGTTTAATTGCTAACAAACAAAATAAAAATCATTGTTCACTTCAAAGTATTCTAAAAAGCTTAAAGTGACTCCCATACTAAAGACAAATGTACGTACTTCTATGTACACTCTAGACTTGATCATGTGTTTTATTTAAACAGGATACAACAGAGGTCACCAGCTTTCCTTCAACTTTTAGAGTTTTGCATCAAGCTCAAGAAAGACTGGCAAATTACCACTGGCCACATGGTACAAGGACATTTGCACAAAAAGAGGTGTGAACAAAATCCAGCTTAAGGAAATGAAAATATCTGAGCTACACAATTTGAATTCACCAACAAAAGCTCTGCAAACACGTGGTCTAGTGTCAGTTTGAGGTTGAATATTATGAATGAACCATATGGTTAGAAAAACATACATAATCAAATTTCAATAACACTAGCCAGATTTGGTGGTTCCCTCTATTCCCTCCCTCTATTCATGGGCCATAACACTGAAGCAGACACTGATAAAATGATAACAACATTTTCTTCATATAGCCTATTTTTCAGTAACAGGAAAAGATGGCTAATAGTTTGTAGCAAAGTTGCTGATGCTGTGCCTTTTTGTAGCATGCCTTGTGGTGTGCCATTTCAATATATTGTACATTATTACCATTGCACGTGAAAGTAGAACAAAAACAGCTTAAAATGACAATGAAATTAGTAACTACAAGATAAATGTGTAACAAATTGACAGCCACAGCAGCTAGCTCACTCACATCAATGGGAAGCATGAATGACATATTGCAGTTCTGTGGACTTACCTAATTGTTTCTGAGCACTGAATCGGCTCCACTTTCTCCACGCTGCTTTTTATAACACTTTCGTGCCCTTGTCGCTGTACAAGATCTTTCTAAGCGCCAGACTTGGTAGTTTTTAGCTGTCTTTCTCACCGGCTTGCTGCTCTGTGTTGGGCCCAGGACGCGGCGTCAGCTCATTGGATCCACTCTAGTCTTCGCTCCAGCAGAAGCTAAGTGAAGCTAACCGTGTTTAATGCCACCGTTTCCGGTCCACGTGAAGCCGCAAAATACAAAATTAGAAGCAAACTATTTACAACAAGAAAATCAACATATACAATAAATATTCTAACGTAATTAATTATCATATGACTATGCTACTGTAAAAATACACAGTTTTTTTGACCCATTGTGACGACAAATCAACTAATACTGCTTTTACTTTGAAATACAAGTCCACTACTTCCGTTACTTCTCTCACTCGGGCTTGACACCTTTTGAAACAAGCAGCATGAGCCAGAGTGCTAAAGCCCACCTTCCGCTCCACGCACTGGGCTCTGATTGGTCCACGTGACGTGCCAAGAAACCGGCAAGTGTATTCTGGCTGCACGTCATTGGTCCACGTCCAAAAGTGGGCGTTGAAAAGACGACGACAGTTCCAGGTGAGCGTAATGCAACCCATCAATCTATTAAATGCAATTACAAGCCACATGTTTACTCAAGTAAGACTAAAGTTACTTTAAATATATAGTTCAATTGGAAGTAAAAGTAACTTTTGTGCTTTCCACAAAAAAAGTATATCGTAAATGCAGCTCTTTGTGAAAAAATGAGACCACTGAGTCCTGTCTGAATTCAATAATAAAGAATTTTTGTACTATTCTGGAGCTGAATGCTGTGCTCTGATTAACTGTGCTTGGGTGGTCCTCTCCAGTTTCACTTTACTGTTTGTAAGAAGCGATTTTTCAGCCATAATTGCAACCAAAAATGAATTCATGTTGATTTTAACCATGTGTCAAAGAATTTAGAAGAGGAAATTGTCATATTTAAAACTTAAATCATGTTTGCAGTATACAAATCAGCTACCCCACCTTTAAGTAAATGGATAATAACCTTTTTTTTGTTATATTGGTAATAAAATGCAAAAAGGTATTGATATTGTACAGCACAAATGTTTATTACAGATTTATTGATATTATTTGTTTCACACATTTCACAACATAATATTTTTTTTTTAAAAACTACTGCGTGCAAACATGTTCAGTGGGCCTATTTAACAAAAATATTGAATGTCCACCTTAATGAGTTTAAGAATGAGCAACTGTGAACATTACTGTGTTATGTTTTCAAAGATGAATTTAAGCAAATTTATTTAGTTGATACTTATATGTAAAATGATTTATTAATTAACAGTCACGCAAACAGATACTTAATTGGGACTTCCAGGCAGCTTAGGTCAATATGATGATCGCAAGTATAATTGATGTAGATGGATTCAGAACAGGAGTTTTCTAGTTGTTCCTCTTGGTGTGAATGAGAAAATCTCTTTGCAGGTTCACATCCAGGCTGCCAACACTTTTACTGCCCGGTGGATCAGTGACCAGCGTGAGTTTGTTGAAGACACCTCGGGCAAAGTAGTCCGCCACCACAGAGAAACCATCATTAGAGGCGCGCAGCTAGAATGGAGAAAATATGTTCAATAAATCATGATTTATTAGTTAAAATTATTATATCATATAGAATTAAGTCAAAAAAGATAAAAAAGTAACAACAATAATCTTACAGTTTTTGCTTTTACATTTTTTCTTAGTGTAGTTTAAGTCTATTTTTTTCTCCTAAACTAATGTGGTGCTTACCTGATTATTAAAGTGGTCATGTAGATCTCGTTTCTGGTCTTGTGCACGCAGCATATCCATGACTTTGCGATTTTCCGGAGTGCATGTTGGACATTCAGCCTCGCTCTCTGCGTAGCTTTCAAAGCAGTGTTGGTGAAAAGAGTGGCTGCAGAGGAAATGTACCGACGGCAGCTCCAGGGGGCTGTTGCACATGTTGCACTTGGTCTTTTGAAAAATCTTGGCACTGCATTCAAAAGAGCAAAACGAACAATATATATTACATTATAAAACAAAACAATTATTTGACCCACCTTGTCTTAAGCTCTTCTATTTCTGCTCGAAGGTGAGCGGTTTCCTCGCGGTATTTTCGGATTTTCTGCTCATCATTCTCAATCTGTTGGCTTTCCCTCTGAAGCTTGGTGATGAGGTAATCTTTAATGACCGACAGTGTGGCAGTAGAGTTGTGTGCTAAGGTCTGGACCACTACAGACAGGAAACATTACTATTTGCCAAAAAGTTTCAAATAAATGGGTGATGATGAGTAAAAGAATATTCTCTCACCAAGTAATGGAGGCATCAGATTGTTCTGGTCAATGTGCTGGAGCACTTCACTAATGTGGGTCTTACAGTCTTCTTCTTTTCGAGCAAAGTATCCCAGGGCTTGTTCCCACAGACAACAGTCCTGGTCACCGTAGCGTTTGCAAGCCTCCACTACTTTAGTATACTCTTCATTCTGCATGTGGTAGTGCATGATTTGTTGGTACCTTAATCAAAACACAGTGGGTCACCTCAGTAAAGTAGTTACTTAATAACAGCGTTATATGGAAGTGAAGTGATTGTAATTGATAACTATACTAAAAAGTTACTCACAATTTGCCTTTTTCATAAAGATATAGTACACCTTCCTTAAAGTTGTGCATTTGACAGAGAACTAAGGCCTTGTCAAACACTGTGTGGTCACTCCTCAACAGTGATAATGCCTCCAACTGCAGGACTTTCTTTCTCTGAAATACAGTCAGAACCATTTACCTTTGCATTTTAAACATTTTAAAATTATTTGCATCTTAAAGTGACACTAATCAATACATTTCTGCTTACACTGACATTTCAAATTAAGCTCCATAAAGTAAAATAAAACTGAGGCTGCTGCTTTAGGCTGGCAAAATTACCTCGTCTTTACTAGAATGGCCAAAAAATGACTGAACAGCAGATTTTTTAAAACATTCTAAACAGAATTTAGTTCACTGTAAATATTCTGTCAGATCATATTCTATACCTCAGAATCTTTTTCGTGGGCCCAGTCTTGAAGCCTAAGCTCCAGTAAAGTGTCATAAACTCCTTGAGAAGATCGAGGCTCCACCTCTATCATGTGTTCCAGAAAGGCTTTTAGCTCACGAGGGTTATTGGCGAAAATCGGGATGAACTCTTCAGAGTTAGCCTAAAACATATAACAGATTAGAAAAAAGCTAAAGATGACAGGAATCACTTTTGGGTAATTTAGGTGAACTAACCTTATTAACTCGATTTCTGTCTAGACTGATTGTGTCTATGGCGTCTCCAGTTGGTTGGTAATTGGTACATAAGCCTTTCAAAAGCTGTGTGGTGCCTTCAGGGACATGATGCATCAAGGTCTTGCCGTAACGCTTCATGTTGCTTTCGGCTTGGTCAAAGGCAAGCGCCCAATGTAACGCAGACCCTCTTGGTAATTCTTATCGAAGAAGCAGAAGTATGTATTTTACTAAACACTTCTAATGACTGCTTTAAAAAGTGAATGCATTTTGCTGTACCTTCAGATCTTCTAGCTGGATTTTCAAATACCATTCGTGATGCTTGTGTTTCTCAGCCAAAAAAACAGCATGGCTGTGGTAACTGGCTTGGCGCAGAACCTTGATTGCAATCTCAACATCAAAGTGGACCTCGCTTTCACTTGTCTGTTGTAGTAGGAATTAAAGTTAAAACAATTGATTGTCAATATTCAACAAATGCTGTATTCACCTTGATGAATTCCTCTAGTTTGGAGCTGTCCTTCAGCTTTGTGTAGCAGTTGAGCAGCAGTGTGGTGTGATCAGCGTTGGCAAGCGACTGTCTGTGTAGCGCTTGGAGATATGCTGTTAAATTGTGAATTCTCTGCGCATCCAGGAACTTTCTGATAACATAGGAGGGCTCCAATTTCCCAATGGTACTACAGAAATAATGAAGAAAAAAGGAAGACATTGTGAGAAGTGACAAGCATTACAGTGAAAATCCATTAGTATGTACTTGCACCGACCGAATGTACTGCTGAATAGCTCCATCATGATCACCCTTGAGGTACAGATGATCTCCATACTGTCTGAAAATCTCTGACAGGCCATCACTGTCTAAGTGCTGGCTTTTTGCAAGGTTTATAGCCATTACAAAAAGATTTTTCTTAAATAACATCTAAAAAGGGAAAAAATATTATACATTTAATCAATACCAAAAGCAAGAATATTATAATGATGTCCATGTACAGTTTAATGCAGAATTAGCAAAGACAGGTGCTTCAAATGATCAATTACAAATTATTTTTCAAAGGATGTGTTCAAAATTCACCAAAAAACAGCTGGGTTCTGTCAGCAAGATTCTATTCTTTTCCCTCTGAGCCTTTTTTAAAGCCCTCTATTTTGTGATGTCATAGGTAGATCTCTGAGCTCTTCTAAATTGTTTTTAAGTCCATTAATCATTCACACCTTTTCTCTATGTCCTAATTTTGTTTTCCAAAAAGTAGAGAATAAACATGTGGTGCAAGGTACAATATCATAATCTAAGTTAATATTTTAGACAAGGTCAAAATAGAAGAACAGTCTGCTGCTATCTCAACTCGGGTTGGTTTTGGTCAACATGCCACTCAGCTCCTGCTTGCCGATTGAACAAACGTACTTCCAGCTTTTTGGAAACCGTCTGCACTCCTGCGATACTTGACCTACTTGACTTAGTAGCTGGAATGAAATGAAATTGAGTGGAGCCCCCAGGTGGCGCCAGCCTGGCTAATTTTCTGCATTCCTACTGCAGAATAAAGAGGTATTATGGCCTTAACTGAGAATTTTTATTTCATTAACTTATGCTCTTCTCAAGTTCATTGGGGCCTTGCAGCCTGGCAGAGCGCCGCCAGATGGAGGCAAAATGCATCTAGTAGGTGAGGCTTTGCGCACTAATTGGAGCAAGAATGCAAGATATGTTTTTGTGTCCAGACTGACCTCAAGTTTTGTTTGTGTGTCCTTCTCTTGAAGCACAAACATCTTTCCGTCTCTGGTCAGAATGTAGAAAGAGCCCCATTCTGCTACAACATCAATTACATCATCAAACGAGGCACTATAGGCAATAAATTTGTTGTCCAGGTCATAAATAGTGAGCAGCTGTTTCTCTGAAGGGGAGTTTTCTCTGCCTCCATATCCTGGTCTGCTAAATGGAAAGCATAGCTGTGTTTACTATAGGCATTTCTTGTCTGAATAAACAATAGTGCTCTTTTCTCACTTGTTAGGGGATTTTGAGTCTCTGATAAGTAGAAACAAGTATCCTCGATGCCAGTGAGCCAAGAGCTTGTGTCCTTCAAAGGCAAAGCAGGGCCCTCGCTCATCTGGCTGGTACAGGTACACACAGTCATCCCCGGCAACGATAAACTGTGAGTCCTGAGAAGGATCTGCCAGAGCTGAACAACGAAGCCCACATCCATGAGTGTCCAGTTCAAGTTTGGGGTATTCCTTGTTGGACAATGTGTAGCACTGAAAAAACAAGAAATGTGATTTACTGAGGAACTTCAAGGGTTTGATTGACATGGTCAACAGGCCAACAGATAAAGAAATACCTTGCTTTCTGTTGACTAATGTTTTTCTGGCCTCACCACAGTTTAAATATTTGTATCATTCTTTTTCTGTTTACTACAAGTTCAAGTATGTTACAAATCTATACAACTGTTTTTTTGAAAATCATCCATACAATCAGGCAAACTAGATTTCGAAAAATATATATTTAAAAGCACCAGAATACAAGAAATTACACCAGTTTTTCTCTTAAAAAACTGATTTGAAATGATCCTAACATTTTATGTTTCTCATTGTAGTCACTCTAAAACAATAACACAAGATAAAGGCAATTACAATAAACCGTGGTTGCTTGTATGAAAGATAGCATAAAACTGCGGTTGGTTATCGGCACGTGTCAACAATTTTTGAGTGTTCCTGTAACTGTTTTGGCCTGATCCTCTTTCCTTTTTAACCTCCCCTCAAGTGTTCCTGTAAATATGAATTTACAAATTAAGCATTGGGCTACTGTATATATTTTTTGTCTTTTAACTTTAACTTTTAACTTCTTCTATCATTGTCTGAAATGAGTAAGATTATTCCACAGTTAAACAGTACTTACATAGACTTTTTCTAGTGTAACCACAAAAAGGTGCGTGGTTTTAGCTACTTGACGAAAAGCCAGGCCTGTGACTGGACTAGCTCCTTCATGTAGGGTCAAAGTTTTACTGTGACGGTCCCTGGTGATGTCTCCTTTGGTCAAAACAACACTGCCATCTGTGAAACCTGTTACCAAAACAAAAGTTATTAGTTATTTGGAATAGATGCAAGCAATTTAAAATTATTTTAGTCATTAAATTCAGAACGTAAATTATTTAGGTCAGGGTTTCTTTTATTAATTTTCGCCTTTCTTTTAGGTTAATTGTTGTTTAGATCTGCCTTATCCATGGCATACTCTCATTTAAGACCAGTATTAGCCAGAAATCAATCATTGATTTAATTTCTACCGTTTGATCCCATTTGGGGGTGATTTTGGACCTTAGGCGGAGGAACACCCTGGACAATGGCCAAATCATTGCAAAGTTAGGACATCCATTCACTCTAGCCGTAATACAAAACATAATAATTATTCTAGGTTATTTGTGGTGGTATTGTATTAGGTGGACATTGGTGTGAAGAGTTTTAGATACACTGACCTACTGTATCTAATAGAAGAAAAACTCTCAATATCTTCAACTGACAACAGTTGTTTGTATGCGTATAAGAAATCACGACTTTCTGTAATTATTGGGAAACATGCCCGTTTTTGATTCACGTAGGCCCAATAATATAGAGATATTCACCATATTACAAGGCCAAAGAAATGTGACAGGTATACAGCAAAATTGACCAAGAATTATGATCTATTCTCCAGGTCAATTTTCCTATAATTAGTTGGCATAAACAACCTAATATACATGAATGTAAGCATTAAGAATGGGACAAATTTGAACGATTCTGGCATTTCAATTCAGTTGCTGCATACAAGTGCTTTGAACATTTTTCAACATTTTTCAACAGTTTCAAACTTATTTCCATCCCTATTAAGCATACTTGAAAAAAAATATTCTAGCTGCTTTACCAATTGCCATGAAGTTGAGATTCTCGTGCACACTGATGCATGACACTTCTGTTGGTTTATTTCCGGGTATTGCAGGAAAAATTCTCGTACACAGTGGATTTCCGCTGTCTCTCTTGTCCAAGTTCCATACTTTTACCTAAAACATGAAGAGCTTCTTTGTTTGGTTTTTTTTTTTTTTATTTGTTTTATTTAGAGTAGTTTGTTTTTTTTACTTCAGATGTGTCCACTTACCAGAGGGTTTATTCCATGCTCATCCTGCCCCACTGACACAAGGATGCTGTGTTGTTTCAGTTGGAACACGTGTGTTACTCGCAGCTTATACGCCTGAAAAGAAGTTAACTGCAGAGAGCGAGACAAGAGCCAGATCATCCCATCCATATGTATCAAGCCGTTAAGGACAATTTTATTCAGGTCTGAAATGACATGGCAGGCAGACCAAGATGTTCAATTATCTTTTATTTGCTTTTAACACACTGACAGCTTATCAGAAGCTTACATAAAGTTCTATATTTAATACTTTATTCATGCGTGACTTTTGCATGTTCAGCAGCCAAGGCTTAGCTAATGCTCAGAATATTTCAGTTTTCACTTACCCCCTATCACCACCCACAGCTGATCTGTTACATGCCATTATGAATAAATAAACAGCATGTCAGACTTGTAAATGTCAAATAGCAACACAAACATTGCCATTATGAAGGTGTATTGTTTCTTTTTTTCTGAACAGGAAGTCAACTGATCTTTTTCTGCAACAAACAAATTATAAAATGAAGTATGCTAGAATTTAACAATAAAGACTTCTTTATGGTTTTAAAGATTCACACTGTCCTATTCTGCCCTAAGAATATGCTTGAAGTTCAACAACAATAATCTGAAGCTTTATATTTCGCTTTACAGCTAAGAAAAGGGGTTAGAGATGTGCAAAGTTAGCATAAGCACGCTAACAGACTGAAGGATATCTGCCAAAACCACATGGCCGCGGCCCGAGTCACAGGCGGAGATTCCCGACGGAAGCACGAAGTTCTTCCCATTTTCCACAGGATCTTTGACTGTGTCTTTATCAAAAAAGACAAATTTTCTCCACTGTAAAAACGCTGCCATTTTAATGTGGAGTTGTTGTCGTTGTCATGTGACTTTGCGTCACGTGACCCCAGTCTAGTATTTGATTGTTGTTGCACGTTCGCACCAGCAGAGGGAGGTCCTGGACTAATGATATATGGTCTTTAATTTAAAACTCCATTTTAAATTAAAGACCAACGACCTCTAATGAAAAATATTCACGTTTCTATTGTTGAAAAATAAAATTGTTTTATGATTTCTCTCTGTAAAAGATATAAAATAGAAAATCACCTGCACAGGGCAGAGTGACTCATTTAGCTTGTTTTCAGTATTTAGTTGTATCATGTTGTAACGCTTGCAGAGGCGTCATTAGCTTTATCTAACATTAATGGATAAACTTAACATGAAGCTAACCCTTAAACTTCTCCCACAAACGCCTTTGGAAAGCATGAGGAGAAAAACGAAGAGCTGAGAGTGGAGAGCAGCAGTGTGATTGGTTTGACAGCAGGTGCTTGTAGTCAGTACACAGTTTAGAGTGGACAAATCAGTGCTGATGTAATTTCTATTAACTAAATAACATTTCTGCACTATTTGATCACTTTTCACTAAAATTACCCTCTAAAATATCTGAACAGTAGGCAATGCTGTTTAAGCCAGATTTTAACAAGTTTCACTTTAACCCTAAATCAGAAGCTCATTATGCATTTGCTAATCATAATTGCATGGCATCAAAACACTTACTAAAAAAAAACAAAATTTCACACACTCTGAGGCAATTGATTATTTATGTTATTTTAATAGGTGTTCAACAAGTTATATTTGCGCCAGCAGTTAAGTGTAAAAGAAATAACAGTTGCATCAGCAAACAGTGTTATGACACAATAATGGTGGGATGGGAAAGGCAAGGTGGGATGGCTAAAGGATCCTCATTAGGCAGAGGCTCCAGTAAGGCAAGGCTGCTATAAACAACAAACATATGCCATTTGTGATTCTCATCAACATAAATACAATTATGCACAGGTTGTACAAACTTACAGAGGAAAGCGGCTCCATGATCTACATTCCAGTAAAGGGAAGATAATCTTATACAGGTTTGTATAAATGGGTGCATATTCAATTTATATTAGTGGATCAACTACATTTATAAAAAGGAACAGTAATAAATAAGTTGAGACTCAAGCATTCAAATGTTTAGACAGACTGCCAGAGTGCCCCCGTTTTAAACTGTCCTGTAACCTGAACAGATGTTCACTTACTTCAGAAAAAAATAGAACAAATCCAAAAATAAATGGATCAACTGACCCATTACTACAGTAAAATTTCTGATTCAGTCAAATGATCAAACGTTAGTCCTTTAAACTCCACATAATTCTACTGAATTTGCAGTGCCGCAGCTATCTTCTCACAAGAACTGGCTGTAACAAACTACGTATGCACCTAAGGATCAGCATACCATCATAGCATACATACAATACAATCAAGACTCAATTAGAAAAATACAGGTACAAAATGATTACATTCAAGAAGACAGTTCTAGCACAAAAGGATACAATAGTCATTTAGATAACCATCTAGGAATTTCTTTATAGATGCATTTTTATAGAAAAAACTATGGGATTTGAAAAATTTCTTAAGCTATATGGCTGTTTTGTATATGTGTGGGGAAAAATTAGGCATATTTCATTATAATTATAATGCATAATGCTCATACATGGGGTAAAAAATTTTATATCTTTTTTAAGATTGTGATTTTGGTTTGGGTCATAAGGTGCAAGTATTAAAATAGGCTTTAAGCAGTGCCCTTTTGTTGCACATCATTCGAACTGTGGCTTCATACACTCACTGGATATACAGGATGAATTGTGCTGATATTGTTACCTGAAGATTAACACACGAGAAAACTAAGTACAACTGTCATGACAGATGTTATTCCTTTTAATAAACCTGATTATTGTTTGAATATAACTTTCCCTTTTCTTTGGCAAATGTCAATAAACTTAACTTGTAAGCAAATATAGATGGGGAAGACATTTTCTGTTACTTGCAAAGGTTTACACTGATTTAAATCAGTGGAAGAACAGTTTCATCATTAAAAAAACACAATTATAATATAGCGTTCTCTTATTCTCTGCTTCTCCAAGAAAATATAAGTGTAGCATTTTGCAATATGCATTTGGAGCATATGGTGCTTCCCTTCAGCTTAAGAGGAAATGTTTGTTACATGAAATTCTTCCCACATTTTGACAGAAAGAAAAAAAGGTCAATTCATATTGTGACACGAACTGCACAAATGAGCAGCACAAAAGCTCAAAAAAGCAATTCACATTTAACCATGTCTTGAAAAATGCTTCATTTAATGACAGCAGAAGGAATAGGTTTCTTGCTTTTTAAATATATCTAGAGTGAAATGCACTCACTCCCAGAGTCAATTATGTAGATTATACATTTGGTTTCTGTCCCTAGGTAGCGTCCATGCATTCATATTTTGAGAGCTTCATCTCTAAATTCTAGTTACACTTGTCCCTAGAAATTTGGCCAACAAGTAACCAGTAATTAATTAATGTAATGGACAAGAAAAAGGGCAAAAACCTACAGAAACGATTCATTGTATCCATGTTATGAAAGACAAGCTACTGTAATCAAAAGACAACCTAACCAGTGAATGAGGAGGTGGAATTGTTGCAAATATTTCATTTTTCACAACTGCTCTAGGCACTCTTCTATTTCATTAAAAATACACTTTGAGTCCATCTGCTGTACCTACTACATCAGAAACACACACACATGGTCAAAAATAAACGTAGAAATGGAATGATTAGCTAAATAAAGCAAAGATAGTTCCAACAAAAACACAGAAATCACATGATTTACACAAATAACTCTCCTATACCGACAAGGATTATTCTGAGCAAAAATACAATATAAGTTGGCAATAAAATCTCAAAAGGCCAATGTAGAAAAGGAATTACAAGTGGATATTGTCAAATGCCTTGTCTCCAATAGCTCAGAAGTGATCATTGACAATTAACTTGCTTAAATTATGATTTATACTGATACATAGCAAAGTCCAGTTCAAAATAAAATCATGATTCTTAGATGTGCTTAGCAATCTGCATACAGTGTGACAGGAGACAAGACATTTATTACTCAAAGAGAACTAAGCCCTAAACACAAATTAGTGCAGTGGTTACCTAACCATTATTAGTAAACACCTATCATTAAAGAAATCACTCACAAGTTATGAAGGACCATTCTAAATGCTACGCAAACTGCAATAAGATTAAGAAGTAACAAAACTGCATTTCACTACTTCGGGTTTCTACAACTTTAGAATGGTGATGGCATTCAGCAACAAGCCGGTTGAGGATTTTGTGGTGGAAAAAGGGCTAAAGGTTAAGGCTATATTTGAAACATTGTATACAACATCCTCATATCAAAAACAGCTTTAAGCAATCAGGTCATATACCTGACAAGGGGAACTACTGAAGATTAACAAGACAAAGAGCCTTAGCGAAAGTCAACCTCAGCAAGGATGCAAGGGTAAGCACAAGTTACTCTTACACATTCAGTCTAACATGATTATTGTGCCTACTACAAACTCTGTGTAACAGTAGCATCAACATTTACTCTACTTAACCATTATTTTCACCATAATGTATGTGCGCCAAGTTGGTGAACCAAAGAGTAAAAACTAAGCAAATGTAATGAGTGGAAGTGAGTCAATCACAATCTTTTACCCTGGTTAAACAATTTTGGGCTGAAGCTGGAGGACAGGAAGGGTGCAAGCTAATAAATACAGAGGTATTCTACCAGAGGTGGTTTCTCAGTAGGTGTGTGTGAGGTAACAAGGTGACAGAAAGCCAAGTCTTCTAAAAAATAAACATTTGGAAAAGTAATGCTTACCTACGATTCTAGCTTTTAACTGCATAACCATACAATGAACCCATAAAACCACCTCTAAAGGAAGTCATGCACTGAGAGAAACAGCTTGGTTCTTCCACAGGCGTAACAGAGCATCTAAACAGGTGAGAGGAATACAAAAGACATCCTCCCTCTTACCACAGAGGGCTTTGGGGAAACACTGAGATAGTGGCGAGCAGGGGAGAGAAGCATTGCTGTCTCTTGCCCCAAGGAGAACCCTAGCTTAAACTAAAAAACCACAAGAGGGTTAGGTCGAGTCTATCCAAGGCATCTTGATCCAGTCTCCCTACTGTGTGGGCAATCAGCTCACAAAGGGTCATGCTCAACTACCAGTGTTGTGTCTCAGCAGAGCAACCAAACTTTCACTGATCAGCACAGGAGATGAGGACTGGAGTCTGCGCAAGCTCCTTCTTCTGACTGTCAGCCAAGCTTCTTTGGCCTCTGACAAAGCACACATATGGATATTTCATCAATCTTGTCACAAAATGTTAAAAAATAAAACCATAGATATAGAACCCTGTCTTACCTATGAGCATTTTCCATAGCAGCTACCTCAGCAAGGGCTGTTAAACTAAAAAAAGCAGGCAGATCTTGTGGAATAGTGCTCCTCTCGGCCTCCTCTTCTGTGGCATTGCTGTAGCACCCTTTTTCATTGCATAAATTCTGTGGGGGTAATGGCTTCTTATCCTGTTCCTGGATCAGGTCCTAAATTTATCACCTGAAAAACAAGATTTCAACTTGTAGTGGTGCCTCTCAAAAATTTCAAACATTTTTTTTTCTATAAACCCATTTGCAAACATGCTCAACGTGCACATACAGAAGCATTTTCATTCTAGAGGGCCGCATTTGACCCACAATTGGTCCAATTGCTTGGAACAATTTCTGCTATTGTCAAATTTTGAGATTTCCACCACAGTATTCAAAATAACCACCATTCTGACGTCATAAAAACCTAGAATGAATGTTGAGTGTCTTATTAAAGTGTGGTGGCTCACAAGAAAGTCAAATGCAACGTTTTCAATGATTAATTTAATTTACATCTATTATATGGCCCCATGATCCACAAATGTTTCAAAATGTTGCCCTTAGTAAAAAAAAGTTTAGACGCCACTGTATTAGAGGCATAGTTGACTGACTCAACCATAAACCTACTACTCTATTGATATTTGTTGGAGAATGGCAATACGCAGAAACTAGAGTGTCAAAATAGGCAAAGGAGAATATGTAGTATTTTATAAATAAATACACTTTTATAAACACATTATTAAATAATAATTTTAAATATTAAGTACAATTATGCAGAGATGACAAAAGTACTTACGTTCACTACTCAAGTAAAAGTACAGTTACTGTGTAAACAATGATCTGGTAAAAGTCAAAGTCCAGATGAAACTCCTTTACTTGAGTAAAAGTAAAAAGTACACCAGTGTAAAGTTACTTGAGTAAAAAGTAAAGTACGCTCACTTTGCCAAAACTACAATCTCTCAGATAAACTACTAGAATACTAGAAATTTCCAGGTTACTCACTTGTTTCAAGACATTTCTGACTCATTACAAGAGATTTGAGCTTGAATCAAATTTGCCGCAGAGGTAAGTAAAAATGTCTTCTGTCATTAGCAAATAATTTAGCTTGAATGAAGAACAAATGTATTGAAACAAGACAAAAACATCTCAAAGCAAGTCATTTAATCTAGTTCCAAGTAAAACCATCTTAAACAGACAAATAAAGTAAAAAATAAAGATTAAAATCCAGGTTTTGAGACGTTTAGCCAATTTAGAAATACATTTTTTCCAGTCTGCCATGTTAGTTTGTAAAGTTGTGGAGTGTGAGATGGCCTTTACAGTGAATTAATTATAATTAATCAGACTTTTATCAGGGATAAAATATGTAGTTGTTAGAAATTGTGAAGTTTTTGGCAATTTTCACCTGTTTACTTGTTACCAAACCTCTGATACACGACAACACAGCAGATCTAACCTGGTATTCAAAGGAAAACAAATGATTATGAGCTCATAAAATAACTCACCTGTTTTTAAAAAGTAGGGAGTAAAAGTAAATATATTTCTTGAAAAATGTAAGAAGTCAAAGTAAAAAGTCTCCAGATTTTGTAATACTCAAGTAAAGTACAGATACTCAAGAAAACTACTTAAGTACAGTACTTGAGTAAAGTACTTAGTTACTTGTCACCTCTGCAATTATGATATGTAATTATTTACACACAATTATTACAGGCTTTGACAATAATACAGTGATACATATTTAATGAAAATCTTCAGTTTTCAGACATTTTTTATGGTTTTTGAGAGCACATTGGACTAGTTTTATTTAGTAGATCTGGCAATACTGATAAAAAATAGGTAACTTCTTCTTTTCTAAGGTTGATGTGGGCAGTCGTAGTACCCACACAGAAATGCCTTATTTTTTGTACAATGTAATCCAAAACTGGCATGAAAAAGACCATGTGAAATTAGCTTGAGGTATTTTCTCAAACTAGACCAAAACGAAAAGTTACTTGGGATGGTTCATAAACTTACTTGAAGATAAAGATTAAGAAGCTGAACGATAACACAAACCTTCAACTGGAGACACACTCCCATCAGCTGTGCGCACCAAGTGTGTGATCTTGGTCTTCCGAGCTTTCCTCTTCTGGCTTCCCACAAGCATCTCCATGCTAGCACTGCCCTGGACGTCCGGGCACATGATGGCAGTTGGGGCACAAGATTTGGCTTTTGATACGGAGTCCAGCAAGGTGAGGTCATTCTGAGCCACTGTTGTACAAAAATAATAATTCATTATTTTAACAAAATACTATTTCCTTTTATTTCCAAAAAAATGTGTTCTAAACATGTTTACAACGTGCACATCCCAGTTCACCTCTTTCCGCTGAAACTGGCTTGTCCTTTTTGAGTTTATGTTTTTTAACAATCTTGTGGAATGAAGTCTTTTTCAGAGATGGAAATGGTCCTGATATAGCAAAAGAAAATAAGGGAAATGGAAATGCAATGTTATGACATTCATGCAGTTGGTCGAAAGCTTGCTGGTAACAAGTATGGAAGGTGAGTGCAATTTGCACATATTATGAGTAAATGAAGAAAAATAATAATAATTAATGATATTCTGCATGTCACCTTTACCAGCTTTTGGGGCCTCATCTTGGACACAGTTGTCAGCCCTTTTCCTCTTTGCAACAGTTGTGCCCTTTCTGTCAAATATAATAGGACTGTACTGAGGCAGGCTGTTGAACTTCTTCTCAAATTCTTCCTCCAGCTTTCCCAAACTAATTAAAAAAAAAAATCAATTATTAAGTGGTTGAGTAAGTTAATACAGCTAAATTACCATGTTATAACAGCCATAACTTATACCAATACTAACCCAGGGGAAGAGTCATCTTTGGACTTGGACTTCTTCAGTTTTTTGGGATTATTGGCTCCCATCTGAGTAAGTGTCCAGCTGTCTTCAGTCCAGTTTGCATCATTATCAGAACCACGTAAGGCACCTCTTTTACCTTTATAAAAGCATAAACAACACTGATATCCTCCATCATATCCTGCAACAATCTTACTGCTTTTAATGCTTAGTTAACTTGTTACCTCTGTCAATATTAGCTCTCAAAGACGTCAGCATACCCTCCGAAACCAGTGTTTTGTACAAGGCGCCTTTGCAGCTCCTCTCAGACTTTCTAGATCCCCGGCTTTCAGTGATACACTCTCCTTCATTGAATCCATCTTTGCTTTTGTCCTCTTCCTTTGATTTGGTAAAGGAATGCTCTGGTTCAGTCATGTTTTCCACAATGTCTGTTCTCTCAATGATTGTATCTGGTACATCTGTCTTCACAATGGTCTCAAACATCTCATTCCCCCTTCCCTCAACCAAGTTATCACCACCATCCTGTCCACTGTTTTCATCCTTAGATTCTGTTTTCTCCATGGAAGCCTTCACTATGGGCTTGAACTTTTTAGACATAGCATGGTTCCCACAATTAAGGCTGCTTTGGATCCTATTCATGTCTTGTCCTTGCAATGATCCTTTAGCAACTATTTCAATAGTGGTGGAAATCAAGTCAGCAACTGTTTTTTGATGATTTTCAATTTTTATAACCTTGACTGAAGTTGCACTTTCGTCTGCATCATGTTTTTTTGACTCTTCTCTCTTCTTGGGCTTCTTTTTAACACGGGGACTGAGACTGCTGAGCAGGGGCATGGGATCACTGGAGGTAGAAGTCATAGAGGGAGGTGAGGACACAGGGGTTGGGTGTGCGGACGGAGGCTTGATGTCAGTGTTTTCCTTCTCCTCCTTGAGTTCAACTTTTACAGTAGCTTGCTCCAAGGGGGGCCTAGAGCAGCTGTCCTCCGGCTGAGCAACCTCTATGTCCATCTTCTGTGCTTCAGAGGCTAAACACATCTTTGTATACAATTGAGACACATTACCGGTAGTCATTATTTAGTATTATCCACCATAAACACATTTATATTCCAATGTTAAACATTTGATTAAATGAACATTTTGCAATATTTTTCAAAAAAAATGTGCATTGTTCACAGTATAGTATTGTTGTGTTAAGCTGGGATAACATTGTGCAGTATAAATTACCTCTGCGAGTTGGAAGAGAGCAGACTGTCTGCATGGTTTTACTTCTGGTGCCACAGACGACTGAATAAGAAAAAAACAGATGTGTTACATTGTTCTTAAAAAAAGTGTTATCATAAACAGAGGAAGAGTCATACTTCTTCTGGAGGGGAAGGAGCAGGCTTAACCCTGTTTTTAGTGATATCAGGCACTCTCTTCGGTATTGTTCCAGACAATAACTGCAATTAAAATAGTGTCAGTAAAAAACAACTATAATACAATGTATTTTCTGCCAATATCATCGTGTTCTACTACAAATACAAACCTCTGTTTGATTTTCTGGAAAGGAGTCTTTTTCACTGACTGTTTCATGTAAACTTTGCTTAGTGCTTGAAGGGACCTAAAGAAATAAGTAGCAAAATGCAATAAATCTCTTTATATTATACTAAAATATGCCCTTTAGATGTCATTTATGTTTATATTTTATTTCACCTCAACACTGTGTCTATTTTTAAAATTATTACCTTATTTAAAATTATGTTTCTATTCCCCTACTGTTCTTGAACTGTGTTTTGCAATACTGGAATTTCCCATTGTGAGACAAATAATATCTTTTCTTAATTATTTTTGACATGTGTTCTTACACTGCTCTTTAGGGCCATCTTGTGGAAACATAGAGCATTACAAAGGACAAAGCAGCTTACCTCTCTGTTTGTGAGGGCATGTTCACCAGCCAAAAGCAGCATACTGAGGCCTCCCATCTTTGTAGGATCTGATTTACAAAGGAATAAGTCAATATTACATTCTAATAGCTATGTATAGTTATATAGTTATATATAGTTATGTACAAACCTGCCATGGCAAAATTTAACTGTGGCGTGCTGTCGGCTTTGGGCACTTTCTTGGCAGTGGTGGAGTCTTTACATGGCCCTGAGAGGAAGGGCCACACTTTTTTGCGTGCATTACTCACTGGCTGACAGGGAGGGCTTTTTACTGGTTTGCTTGTGGTAGGGCACCATTTGTATCCCGGGTTTGCCTTCATAAACGCATCTTTGTACTGAAACACACAAATTCACAATTCATTCTTCTACTAATTAGTTTAAAGCATGATTATGTTTGGGTCACCCTCTTGAGAACTCAAATTTAGCTGTATTCTAGGACATACCAACAGCATAATTATGATTATTATTATTATTCATTATTTTAACCTCATATTGCTAATTCATCACATCTAGTGCACGAGCAACTCTTTTTTTTTGTCAAATAAGTGCAGCTCAATGCCTCTAAACTGGTTCATTGATAACCATGTGTCATTTGAGTTAAAGCCTAAATAATTCCCTTTAAATAGCAAATAATAATCCATTATCAAGTCCAGGCCTAACAGTAAAATATTATTTAAACAAAAGAAAAGGTCAAAATGATGAGTAACATAACAAAATAATTAAATATAATTAGTGTTTATCAAAATTATCCGCCTAATACAATAGAAAACAGTGTATTAATAGTGCGCACCTCCTTGGCCATGTCAGTGTACTTCTGTTTTTCCTTTGGATCCAGCACTGCCCACCAGTCAGCCAGAATTTTAGTAGCCCCTCGATTATCCAGACGAGGGTGCTCCTGGCGCACCAGTGAGCGATGGCGCTTGCAGAAAAGGAGGAAGGCATTCATAGGCCGACGAGCTCTCTGCTCAGTAGGGTCATCATCCCCTTCTGTGGGGTTTCCACAATGCACTTGTGAGCCCTGGTCCTGAGCATATCAAAATAAACTGTAAGCAACGCGTACAAACACACACATCATTTAGACTTTCAACATGTTGATGCATTTTTCTGCATTGAGAAAGAACTTTGTAACAGATTACATAAAGACAAGAATATGCACTTCTTTTATTCTTTTTCTGGCATTTACCTTCTCTTGCTCCTCTTCGTCATCCTCTTCCTCCTCCTCTGAGAAGTCCAGGGCCTTTTTGGAAAGAAGAGGATGCCACTGCAAACATTTACGTTTGGGTCGTTTCCCTGCTATCTCTCCAGCAACTGGTGGTTCCTTTCCAGTTCCTCCACCCTTCATGGTACTACCGCACCTACAAAGACATTTCTCTGTTACACACACCTCCTTATTCTTGCAGAAACATCTAACAAATAACTAAATATATTTATGGGAAAAGTTTACATAACTATTACAATCGATGTTTGTTCAAATGCAAATGCAACTTGGATAAGGCTTCCTCCCTCCCATTTGCTCAATGGTCATTTTAAAAAAGTGCACAGTTTAGGCAATACTTTTTATCAAAAAGGTCGATGATGACAACAGATAGTAGCTCTTTTTGTTATTAAATAGGCACATTATTGCTTAATGCTTAGATCTGTAGAATATAACTCAAGCATGTATTCTGCCAAAATAAAAGTTTTATTTTTATTGTTGTTGTTCTTATCTACTATGGACCATGGAGACAGTATAAGAAAAATATTAAAGAAAACATTACTATCTAATACAAAAATTAGTTTTAAATCTGGAGTAGACTAACTTTGTGCAAGGTTTTGTTACTAAATTCCTAAATTCTAATGCCATGTGAAAACCTATTCATGAGCAAAAACAGGACAAGAAAAACTATTAAGTGAATGAACTGACACTGCTAGACCAGCAGCAAATGAAGTTTGACAAATTATGAAAGTCAGGTGGAAAAACGGGATACTTACAGAGGAAATAATATGGAAATGCTGTTATGAGTGATGAAGATGAATCTGCCACAGCCCTTGTCATGCAATGACGATGACCTATAAAATACAAGATACTCTCGTCATGCGTTAAAGTGACACTTATTCAACTATTTCCTCCTACAACACGGGATAAGCTGCAGGACAATGTGATGCTAGACAACTTTGGCATAGCGCATAACGACCTCATTCGCTTCAAAACTATGGTG
The DNA here is from genome assembly GCA_038363315.1 of Mugilogobius chulae. Taxonomy (NCBI): domain Eukaryota; kingdom Metazoa; phylum Chordata; class Actinopteri; order Gobiiformes; family Gobiidae; genus Mugilogobius; species Mugilogobius chulae. The sequence continues at coordinate 11,627,039 of CM076406.1, read as the reverse complement.
GGACATTTTGTTTCATCCAAATGCCGATCGCAGGCGTCTCACCCACCACACGCCCCTGTGGCCAACAGCAGAAAAGGCATGTAGGCCAAAACCCTGCGACCACTGGGCACATTTCACACGACATTATGCAGCCGACAGTGATCGGGCACAGTGGCCAAAGCTGCTGCGCAGAGGCTCGTCTCTCTCAGGTAAAAGTGCTGATGCCCGTGTCACAGTGGGCTGCCGTGTCTAGGCTTTCCCACACCTTACCAGTTGAAATTAAGGACTCCTCCTGTGTAAATGATCTGACTGGTGACAGTCTGCGCCCTTACCTCTAAGTGCACGTTTTCATCTTCGTGCAAAATGTCGATGTGAGCTCTGACAAGACAGACAAGCCGAAAGCGAGTCCATCTTGCTCCGGATTGGAGGAGAAACGCCAAGTACAGTACAGTACTGGGGGCATTTCTGTCACTGAACTCTTCACTGCTATTGTCGTCTACAACACATCTAATGGTTAATTAAACCTGAGTTTTTCTGCCCAGGTCCATAGATCCGTGTGCAGTACTGATCACAGCAGCAGCTCCATTTCCTCGCACTGTTACTGGAATAAAAGTAGCTAGTTAGCCTGCTAGCGCTGCAGCCTGCTAACTGGACGTGTCACTGTTATTGCAGTGGTTCCTCAAACAGCTGGGCTGAGAGTTAAAGCTTGAATTTTGAACAAAACACTTGATCACGCGTGTTGAACAGTTTTTCTGTCACGCAGGTTTGTGGCGGAGTATGTGGATCATTTGATGCAGAGAGGAAGAGGGGCAAGTCAGCAGCTCGCACAGGAACAGTTGCTTTGCCATTCATTTTGTAATTTCAGATCGAAGTGAAGAATAACAGAGCAACATGTCCACTATCTGAGGAAAATCCTCATAGAAGGTTCTGGGGTTCGAAGTAACGTCGATACAAACTACGACACATGCAAAGCAAAGCCAGCAGGCGGACATCATGTCCAGGGCAGCGATAATAACATTTTTTCAGTGACTGAGAGCCAGAGAACTGAAGAACCACATACATCGGGCAATCAATAACACTACAAGTTTTCAGTAATGATCGATCGATTATTTTATGAACGTACCTCAAAAGCCCAGCACAAGAAACAGCAGACCCCTCTCATCATCGGTGCCGAGAACAGTTTTAACTTATTGACACATCATAACACACTTCTGCACTGGCTGGACTCACGGTGGCGTCAAGTGTGCGTCTGTGCAGCGCGAGCACCGGAAGTGCTGTCAAGTCAAGGGAGCTCCATGGGTGTACATCAATACACCTTATCAAATACAAGTATACATCCGTAACGCAGAGAGGAGGGCAGACAGATGCTTAGATTATACTAACTACAGAACTATTCTATATGTTGGTAAGTAACATGCACTTGATCTTTAATTTGTCATTGCTGGATCAGTGAGGTTTTGAAATTATAATTTTACCATCACTAAGCAGTTCTACATGTAGGCTACTACTGTACTGTAGAGCAGTGTTTCCCAACCAGGGGTATGTGGACCCTAGTGGGTACATGAGCCCTCACCGGGGGTACGTGGAATGAATTCTGACTTTAATAGAAGGTGAAATGTAATTTTAATTAACATAAAAATGTAGGATTTTTTAAAATACTTTTGTGGCATTTAAAGCCAGCATTTCATAAAAACAAGAAAATACAAAAGCAACATTTGGCACTATTCCACTAGAAAACCCATCGACATGAGAGACAAAATTTAGGGGGTACTTGGGACAAAAAAGGTTAGGAACCACTGCTGTAGAGTCACATTCACAGATGTTCTGAATTGGTCCTCATTTTCTTATATATTTATTTATAAAAAAATTATTTATTTATTTTTATTATTATTATTTTTTTTTTCACTTATAGACAATGAAGTTCATCATTCAGCATGAGACATTTGGTAGAGAGCCAGCAATGACCTAGATGGAAATGTCCAATCTGAAATGCACAGGTCATCCTCTATAGTTTGGGCATCCAAGATGTCAAACTGACAAACTTACCCTAAGGGGACAGTAAGATAGAGGATGAGAAAAGTAATGATCCAAAGACAAATCCAGAACTGTTCTGGTACATTGATTTTGGGCCCATTTGGTGCTCCCAGTTGCAGGGACTTCTAACAGGGGCTTAGTGATTTTCTGGTTGAGATCTAGAAGAAGACCTCAAAGTACCATTTATTGTTTCTTTTTTCTAGGACGTGTTTTGTTTTTGCTTTGGGGGCGTGCGTTTAATTTTTGTGAAACATTCTAGCCTTTTTGTCTTTTCATACTACAGTAGATTTCTAACCTCGCTTGAAATGATTCTTTATTTTTGCAAACACAAGGTTTGTAATATAATTTATATATAATTGTGTTCCTCAGCTGTCTGGGTTAAAAAAAGTTTTGCTTATTTGTAGTCTGTGTTTATTGATTGATGTAAATGTACTTACCAAAGATATTTGGAGTAGATGCATCTTATAGTATGCATCAATATAGTATGCATCTTATAGTATGCATCAATATAGTTTTTGTCATTCTCCCAATGATTTTCCATCATTTTGCTGTGTTTGAAATGTGTTTGAGGATGAGGTATACTCCAAAATAAGATTTTAATTGAAAATAGACAAAGTAGAAATTACTTTTTGAGCTTTAATCATATTCTAACATTAATTCCTCATCAAAAACGCAGTTTGAGCTCTAGCTGTAAGATTCTTTTTTTTTCCTCTTTGGACTTAAAAAAATCATTCTTAATGTCCCATATTTGTGATGTCATCGAACCACGAAGTCCATAAATCATCAAAAATCATTCTGAGCATCGATTTGAATATTATATTTCCTTGCGGACTGAACAGCCTCTTCTGTAAGTTCTGAGTTCTCATGCCTCACTCTTCTTGGACCCTCACCTCTGCCTCGGCTGTGTCTCAGCCAGTTTGGTTCGGACTCATTTTGACCTGGGCTCTGCTAAACACTGTGTCTGTTCGGAACCTGCTCGAGCCCTCCATGGTTTTATTTCAGCACCTCTGTTTCTCTTTTTTTGTGTAGCCTGGATGTCCTTCTGCGTGTTCAGGGTGCTATGTGGTGCACCAATATTAAGCTGTCTAGAAGCCATCAGGGGTGGTTTGTCAATTGCAGTTCATGGTGATGTTTTAATTTGTTTATTATGTTCGGCAGTGTAGAATTAAATTCTTTACCTTGCATCAGTCAATAACGTGCCCAATTACTCAAAAAAAAGTGCATTCTTACTGTGAGTGAAGTTGCCTCTTAAGGGTCTTTCACATCAACGCAACCCCCAGTCGCTGTCGGTAAGGTGGAGCGACGCAGTGTCTCTACAACATTCACACAAACACGATACAAACAGCCACCAGTCGACATACATTTGCCGAGTGAGATGTTTCTAACCTTACTTCATGAATTAAGCTCAAGTTTTATTTCCCACCACAGTCCAGACTTCGTATTGCGGTCGCTGCAACTCCTTGGTCTTTGTTTACTTCAGACCAAATGGTAGCCATTCTCCTCCGTACTTACGTCCCGTTTGAAACCGTGAAAATGACAACAATCCATGCTCGGCTAAATACTGTTTTTCTGTAAGTGTCATTTTTGGTTTTCCACACAATTTTCTTGTGCACTGATTTGCTGGTTTGCTAGTATCCAGGGGCCAATCAAACAGCTGGATATGCGGCAACTGGCGACGCAGACTCTTCAAGCAAGTCTTCCAAACTTTCCCTCCACGACCTGCTCTGTGCTCTTCTGACCCCCAACAGCCCCATTCCCACTTAATCAGCTCGATGTATAATAATAATAATAATGCATTGGATTTATACAGCGCTTTTTCAAGACACCCAAAGACGCTTCACATTCTGCATTATTCATTCATTCCACACTGGGTGGTGGTAAGCTACTATTGTAGCCACAGCTGCCCTGGGGTAGACTGACGGAAGCGAGGCTGCCATTTTTGCGCCATCGGCCCCTCCGACCACCACCAACCATTCATACACACACCAGAACCATACCATGTCACTGAGCCGCAAAAGTTGCCAGACCGGTTCAGACGGGCAACCCTCAGCTTGGTGTGAAAGACCCTTTACAAGAGTCTTGTAAAGGGTCATAGTTTGGCAAAACTATGATTAGAAATAAGTTAAAAATTCACTCCCAAAATAACCTCTTTATTAGAATCTAAAAATCAGAGCTTGTGTTTTTATGAATGCAGCCAAAATCAGATGTTTGGTGAGATCATATAGAGACATTTGCTAGTTTTAGTTTTAGTCAATTAATCGATTGATAGCATAGGTCAACAAAAATATCTCTAGTCAACCAGTTTTCTGATCTTTAAACTTCAACTACTGTAATGCATTTAAAGACATGCTTACTTGGTTTGAAATTATATTGACTAAATATCGTAATCAAGAAATGACCAAAAAAAAGTAAAATTAATTGAGATATACAGTAAATTTATCTCTGAGATATAGCTACCAAGTTTTATATATTTTTTAACCCTTTTTTTAACCTAATTTATGAAAGCCCATTGGCATCTAAAGTATGTTTAAAGACAAGCACAGTGCAAGCATTACTCAATATTTATCCAATAAATTCCGGAGAGGCTAGAAAGCAGTTTTCTCGCTTTTATTTTATTCTCCTAACCGGAAGTGGTTAGTCTAGCTGTGCGGTTGTTGACTGTGATACTTGCTGTCTACTTTACCCGAATGATGAATGTTATCGAGGGCAAAAACAAAACTTCTTCCGCGACACACGAAAACGACAACAACAGGTCCCGATTCCAGCTGAAACACAAACTTGTTCAGTCATATAATGTATCTAAAATGACTTTCGCTTTCCCTGCGGTGGGAGAAGAGTCTCTTGCCTCTATCCCTCCCCTCCCCCGGTTTGCAAAGTGCTCACAGCAGCAGCCACACGCAGAGGAGCACTGGCCTACAGCCTACAGCCTACTGCTTCTTCTGTAAACTTCACATTATAGCCCCGTCATAAGTCAATCTACATCACAAGAGCCAAATGTGCCACCGGAATTCAACTACTTACAACTACGCGTCCACTCACTGTTCCCTTCAATTCAGCCACTTACTTATTAAAAGCTTCCTGGGTGTTTGACCGCGATGAGCCGACATAAAACGTGACTCAGATTTGAACACGCGAGTCCCACGACACTAACCTCCAAGCACGGGACAGCAAATCTCCCGTTCGCCTCCGTTTTCTGCGATGAATGTCAAAATATCAACAGTTTTTGCAGCATACTGTACACGGCGAGAACACCCGCCCCGTCATGTATTCGTGGCTGTGATTGGTCAGCGGCTTTGACGGCTGCTCGAGTTGTCCAATAAAAAGCCAGGTTATATTACGGCGTTGTGAGATTAGTGTATGCCCTTAAATTGAGTGTTCGGAACACGTGTGGTGAAATTAGGCCTAAAACGATGAAGGTGCAGGGTCGAGATATGGAAGGAGAAGTATTCTGATTCATCTTCTGAATAATTTTATATATTACAGTGTTGTTCTCTATAGATACAAGGGAATAGACTTTGTGAATGAGTAATAAATAAGATCTACAAGCTTATTAGTGTGCTCCAACAGATAAGTTTAAAGGAGACATAAGTTATTATCCTTTTTCAGGTAGGAACAACTTAGAACATTTTGTTAATCACAATATTATGCCAAATATCTACTTAGCTGAAATTATTTCAGTGACATTTTGTTCAGCAATGCAAAACAGGTAAGCACCTACTCTTTTCATGGGATAGTTTCACAATTAAGTTACGTTTTTATCATTTAGAAGCCTACCTGCACCATTAAAGTCGTAATAACACAAAATCTTAGTAATGTGGGCTGGGATAGATGGTAGATGAAACCAACTTTGGTTTCAGTTGCATGACAGGATTACTCAAACATGCAGGAATCAAAGCATCACAACAAGGTTTAAGGCTCATTATTGTTCATTTTGCATAAGATAGGCTGTTACGTATGTCCCATTTAACTAAGGATAAGGTTTTTGTCTAGGGCTAGGCTTAAGTCTGTCCCATAGAGCGTTTTGAAAGCCTGTATTGATTGCATCACTTTAATCAATCAAGAGGCGTAAACAATGCATACAATGTAGTAAAAGTAGTTAAATGCCATGTGGTAAAAAGAGGACATTCAATTAACAGTGTAACAGGCATGTAGAACCACTGGCCACTGAATTTAAAATGTACTTAAAATGGAGTGAAATATGCTAATGTCTCATAGGTGACATTTAAGAGCTGGATTTGGAAAAATGAGTGCAAGGAAGTGCAGAAGCATGAAGTGACAAAAAGGGGAAATGTGGCATTGGGGTTGGATTTACCAAGCCACAAAGATTCTTTTGTCTCCTGGAAAAATATACAAAAAGCAGATAATAAAATCATATCAAGAGTTATGATCAGGCCTATTCAACTTAAGGCCCAGGTGCCAAAACGGCCCTCCAAAAATATGGTCTGTCCCTTAATTTACTTTCCAAATCTTACAAAAATATTACTTTCTCTTGTTTGTAGATTTACATATAACTATATATAATTCAGGGTTATTACTCTGGAAATAGTGGCCAACCTAAATTTCTTCTAGTGTCAGTCATGTGTTTGAACATTTATATAGGTCAGTGGTTTGAACTAGGCACTAGTTAAATTTGCCATGTGGATCTAGTGTATTTTCTTGTTTCAATTACCGCTGTTGTTTTAAAATTGATTTCCAGTGAAAAAATGCTGTCTTTTAAAATATTTTTAGCAAAAAAACAAACAAACAATGGTACCACTTTAAAATAACTACACCAGATTTAGTCATAACAACGCCTCAATAAAGCATGAATAAAGAGTTACTAATCCATCAATAAATCATCAATTAATAGATGAAAAAGCTTATTAAGGCTTAGTTGCTGCTCACTTAAAGAGCTAAGATTAGGATTTAGGGTTGAGGGGTTGGGCTTGTAGTAATTAAGTTGTTACTAAGCCTTAGTAAATACTTTAGTCCATTCATTTCTCATTTGTTCATGATGAATTAACTCATTATGCATGCTTTATTAAGAGTTTATTAAGGGTAATCAAGGTGTAGTTATTATAAAGTGCTACCAAATCAATCAATCAATTTTCCTCTTGTTCTACTGGCAAAATTTATTAGAAGAATTTACATAAATCTGACTTAATTTAGGCATTTATTCACTCATTGTTCAATTTAAGATGGTAACTTTTCATAATGTATCTTTCAGTTCTGATAAATTCTTTAATGCTGAGATTCTCCCGATTCAGATTTGGTTATGTGGTTTTGATTTTGTAGAGAAATAAAAATTGATTGTAACATTAATTATTATCACTATAGAAACAAATCCTGTGATATGGTGCAACCTCATGTCAACAGTGATGACGTATAGTACAATAATATGTAGTTGAACAGCCCTGGTCTAGTGAATATCTGTTTTGGGTATTATAGTATCTTACACGTATCTTCCAGTAACAAAAATCTCACAGCACATTCATCTTTTTCCGTTCAATTATTATTATTTATTAATGAGGTCCATACATTTTCAAAACAAGCACCACCCATCATGACTGTAGACAGATTAAATACTGAGGTACTGGCGACACAAAATCGTAGTATCAGAACAGTGTACAATGCACTGTATTTGCATTAAATCTGTTTTTAGCATTTTACAGTTTCTCCAGGTAACTGTGTTGACCTCTGGGACACTATTTTCATTATAGGGGGCAAGATTATGTAAGACGGTAAAGCTACAGGTGCTCTCTTGCACAATATTCAAAATTATGTTATTTCTAAAGGGTTTTATAACAGTACCAGTGGGATACCTTTATATACATATGCAAAAATATTCCTGATGGTAAGAAAATTGGTCAAGAAATTTAAATAGGTGTACACTGCAAATAGTGACTTTCAAGACAAGTTAAAATAGCTTGATTCTAGGATTTGAACCCTAATTTCAAGCATTTTGACTAAATTAGGCTGTAATTATTATAGAAACCGAAATATTTTTTCTTGTATCAAACAGTTTTGAACTGATTTCCAGATATTACTTCTTATTTGAGCCAGATTATTTGCCACTGGGTAAAGAAAATTCCCATTGGCAAATTTTTGTTCTTATAATAAGCCAAATTCAGTTAGAAACGCCTTGAAACATGAGGAATATTCTACATTACATAAGACATACAATTTTATTTATTTAAATTGACTCAAATTCTAATTCTAATTCCAAGTCACTTTGAGCTTGTTTAGATATATAGTTTTTGCTGTGTAGATAGATCGCCTACATGGATCATCTCCTACATTTGTTTAAAATAGAGAAAGAAAATCTGCATATGTTTATCACATTAAGAAGGCATGATGCATATACCCCTATAAAACAATTTAAGCTGGTACTCTTTTGTTAGTAAGCAGCATAAACCTTCATATGAACCATTTACATTATTTGACAACACAAATTCAACAACAAACAAACAAAAAAGGTAACCCTATGAGAGAAAAGTTTGAGGACAACAGGGCTGTCACCTTTAAGTGGATGTGAAGGGGAAAGTTGGCGCTTCATTCAGCTGTCTTTACCTGTGTGGCATCAGCGTGAAGAGGAGGGCTGAGGGGGCGGACAGCTTTCACTCCTGACCAGAGAAACAGACAGTGTCCCACACACCTGACTCCTGAATCATTTTGGATATTGTGATCCAGTGATTCATTTGGGCCACAGAAATTATTCTAATGACACCAGCTTGAAGCACATAAATTCTAAGGGCACAAAGACAATTCATGTTAAAATATACATTGGCTTTATTTAGTGAGAACAATTCAAGGCACAGAGGGCTGTCAACTTCCTTTTCACGTTTCAGATAATGCCTGCAAACACTCCTCTGCATGTGTATCAAACATAATGATTTTCCTCTGAGCAGAGCTTGTTCTCTCTTATAAAGAAAAATATGAAAAGAAATAAAAAGAAAGCCTCAATTTCACAAAGAGTCCAGACAGTTCTTTGTGCTCCAAAGAACTTAAATTAGAGATATATTGGTCAGCCAATATTTTGGGGCCGATATTTAGATTTTTTTTTGTATATCTGCCTTAGTTGTGGCAGATATCTGATCAGGCAGTTGTTTGGGCTTTTCCTCTGTGGGAAAGCCTCACTCACAGTGATCAGCTGAGTCTGAGTTGGTTTGGAGAGAAACGACAAGACTTCTTTTATCTCTCTCCATTCCTAAGTCTGCAGTTTTTATTTTTTATTTTATTTTATCATCATCAACACAACTTTATGTTGTATTCTTGTTCTATGACTTTAATAAATGCTTGTTTGTTTGTCAATATGTTCAATAATGATTGTTTCTTGGACCAAAATACAATCGACCATCATTACATTGTGAGACGCACATCGTGGTGAATAATTGTTTAGGTTGAAGTTTTTTTGGTTATACTGTCTCACCCCAGCTATGCTTTTAAAACTAAATTAAGAAAATTGGCCAGATTGATTTCGGCATTGGCTGACAAAATTTGAAACATCAGTATCGGCATCGGCCAAAGAAAAAACAATAGCTGTTAATCTCTAGTTCTAATACAGATACAGTTAGAACTGGAGACTAGAGTTTGAGGCGGGTAAAAAAAAATAGTCTGAATACAAAAGTGGTTTTAATATATGGCTTAATTTAAGTTTTGAGACACTTTCAGACCACAAGGACCTGTTGACCCTAAAACAGCTACTGTACTTACAAGCATCAGATTACACTTAACATTTATACAAAATTCAAAAAAGTCATAGTGCAAACAGGAGCAAATCTTGATGGACGTGGGAGTGACCCTGTTTTCCGCAGCTTATTCTGTTTACTAGAACTCATTACAATTTTCAGAGAAATACAAAACAATAATGTAATATGAGAAAGAATATTATAATTTATTAGAGGTTAGTCTAGTAGCGCAAAATAGTGGGAGTCAACTTCTGCAAGAGAACAAACGACAACAAATAAGTGTTAATGCAGTTATAACCTATAAGACAGTAGGGGAAATGCATTAATGTACACATGTAGAAAGCATTTGATTATATACATTTTTGAGACCAGGAGCTGAGCAGCTAGTTAGTTTCTTCTATGCTGTCTCATCCACCTTTTGTCTGGCAAACATTACTATGGGCCCGGTGAACGGCCTCAAACATTATAGAAGTAGGGAAGCTTGAGTGCCCAGCCATTAGAAACCATAACATGTCCCTGTAGAGTCTTAGTCTATCATGAGCCAGATGAAACTTCCTAAACGCCAAAGGACAGTATAATTTACAAGCAGAGTCTGTTGGTATGGCATAGTCAGTCAGGGGCCCACATGTGCTCACCTCCACCACAACAAGAGGAACCAGCTCAAGTTACGCAGGTTGCTTGAGACTACCTTTGGGTCCCTCTGGTGGAGCTAGAGAGAAAGTCTGATGCAGGTAAAATCTCATCTTGTATTACAAAAAAGAAGCATTTATTTTATCTTTAGTGTTGTTACTTTTCATAGGCAATCATAGAAATGAAAGAAGCAGGACTCAAGCATTTACAACAGTGATTTATTTGGGTTTAAAATAGACATATGTCTGGTTGAATGACTGATCATGTTTTTAACACAGCCATAACTGAATGCTTCAGTTGTGTCGAGTATTGCACATCCACAGGAAACAGAAGACTTTTGCAACATGCATAGGTCAGAAGTCCTTTAAATCTCCAAAGAAAATGGCTAAATTGGCCTGGAAAAGTAGTAGTGTTAATTAGTATACATTGATTTCAGAGGTGTTTGGGGATTAGCAATTAATAGTCAAGCCAGTAAATGACACAAATGATTTTACACGTAATTGTATAGCTAGCCAATCACATTTTGGAAAACTGGGTCAATATATATTCCCATTAGTTGAAAAGATGTTACCTCACACTCCAGGTAAAGTTACAAAATAGAAATCTCTTTAGTAGTGGTTCTTTACAGCCTCAAATAGTCAGTAAAATGTTGCAACAGCCTCAACATAACAACAGAGAGCTTAAACTGGATTCAGCCATTGTTAACGAACTTTAGGAGCTAAGGAGAAATAAGTAACATGTCCTACTATTGAAAGGAAAAAGTACATTTAGAAGCCTCCATCTGATATACAGTAAACCTACTTTGTTAAGGCAAGTGGTGACCAATACGGTATTGAGCATTTGCGAAAGAATGACAGCAGATATTTTTGAAACACGTTGCAAAGAATGTAAGCAGTGTTGACCTACATATCAGTGCTAAAAAATGTGCACTCGGTGTTTGCTGCTATTAGCCACAACCACTACCCAACACTAGATTCATATAAGACCACATCAGATCCCCCACACTTAAAGGTGATGTGTTTAAGTGCCCTATCTAATCCTAACAAAGTCAGCCTCTCGCAGATTGCTCTTCACACATGTCATTTAACACAATAAATCTTTTCTCTATTTGCTTATAAAGTTGTATCGTACAGTGTCTAATATATTTACCAAAATGATGAGTAAGTGCACTTTGAAAAATCCCATTGATTAGAGAAACATATTATATTATCCTATAGTCACTATTGAACAGGTGTAACATGCTATAAAATAAGGTGGAAATACAATTAGTGAAGGGATCTAGCTTTACTGCTTAACAAAAGGAGGAAATTATTGATGCATTAGTCATTCCGAGTGCTTTTAAGGATTTTTATATCATTTTATATATTTTTTTGTACAAAGCAAGGTTTTGTATGCCCTTTCAGTCAAGGCAAGCCACTGGTGAGTAAACCTTAGATTGAAGGGGTTATAGATTTTTCGTGCTGGGTCAGTGAAATATAATTATTTTTCAAAAACTTTTTTTTTTTTTTTAATGCAGCTATATGCTTGATTCAGATCTCTGTTGTCCTTGGTTTAAAAGGAAACCCATTTTACATGTTGCTATTTATATTCTAATCTAAGCTTTGTGCTAAGCCAACCAAAACCCTTTTAAATAAAAGAATGAATGAGATTCACAAGAGCAGAAAAAACATGAGCTAACCTTCCCTGATTCCAGTTGAATGGACAAAACCAAATCAGAATTCACAAGAGACAATCCAACACAAACACAGCGTTGTGTGAACTAATTGCATGAACTGAAGCATTACATGAGAATCTGACCAAATTATTTGTTCATAAAAAATAAATCCTACATATCTTTAACATAAATGTATGCATACTTGAAAATGGTCTTTGGCAGAAATTTTGATTAGCTTAAATAATGTTTATCAATTCACTTTAAAGCCCACCGTGTAACTTTTCTAGTTGAGGGTTCTGCCCCTTGCTTATCTTCATGACGATGTTATTGTTTTACCAGGAGTTTTCCACAGTAAGACATGAAACTCATAAGCAGGTCCAAGTTACAGGTCAGATCTGTGAAGAACAGGTGACCCCATTTACAGTTGGAACACATGCTTTTTTGACCAATAAACACACCCAGCTAAAATATATGCTAGACGGACACATTTAATCCCATACAGTGGAACATTCTAGTGAGAGCAATAACATCCATGGAAACAAGCAGGTAGCACACCAGACAAGTTACCCAGTGCACCTTTGACCTGATATCACCAAGGAAAACAGACAAACTGATCCCAAAATATCCTTCTTTTGGTTCGTTTTAAAACTTTTTACATTTTCATATTTCAGTTTTCTTTCATAGATTTTACAAATAGTGAGAAAGTGCTACTTAGGCTATGTTTCAAAGTGTATTCTTCTTCTGTGTAGTAAAAGACAAAGATTCCCTGTAAAAATTGAATATCTACACCCGGTCAACACCAAATCAAAAGACAGTGCATCTGATGAGACTCACAACATACTTCACTCAAATAATAGATGCTCTGTCAATGAATCATATCATCGTAATAATAAATAAGTCTGTGCTTTTGAGCCTTTTGGCTGATGTAGCAAAATAAAATATTACATCTCTATCTGCTTTTTACCAGCAGTATTCTCCCTTTTCTTAATAAATTGTCTTTGCAACAGCTAGATGACCCATTTCTCCTAAAATACAAATAAAACCAGATTTCTTTACATAAATTAAATAGATTCTTCACATGTACACATTCCAATAAATACAAAACAGGGAGAAAAGATGATGTAAACAAATAATAAAATAACAAGGAGGAGCACAAATGCGAGACGTAACGTTTTAAAACCTGTCACTGTGCAAAGAGTTCATGTGTCTGCCCAGAGGAGCAAACGTGTGACAAAGTTCCGTTGAGTTGAAAATAAAAAGCAACAGATATTCATACAAATGTACAGAGACCTAAAACCCTAAAACACTTTGTGGTGTACATTCAGGAACATTCATGTTGCGTGTGAAAAAACAACAACAACAAAGCAAATAAAAAAAAAAGAAAAGTAAATAAACATATTCACATGAAAGGTGTATGAACTATGAAGCCTATCAGTTTCCATACAGTTATCTTATGTTACAACTTATTACTAGGCTCGAGCAGTCCAGTGGTCGTGGAAGGGTGCAGTTATAGCTTCTCCTTTGAGGGGATCCAGATATAGGGTCCTGCATGTTCCTCTATCACTTGTTTACATTGGTTATAAATTTCTTCTAAGGTGTCACCTTGAACCAGCGCTGTAAAAGAGGGGAAGAGATTATTTGCAATCTTTATAGCAAAAAATAAAAGAATTACAAAGAAATGTAGAAGAATTACAAAGAAGCCAAGAGGTTTTGTTTAGTTAAGACATTTACATTACAGAGAAATTATAATCTATATCGCAAGACTAGTTTTCCCTCACAGTGGTTGCATAATTTATTATTCATATGCTTGGTTTGACATTTTAGCAGACTGTGTATTAAAAATAAAACTAAAGTGAAGAAGAACTAAAAAAAAAAAAAATGTTTAATTGTAAGTGACAAACTGACATTTTTAAGTCTATAGTTACAAATAAGCACAGATAGCTTGTTAATTTTTCTTTTCAAGTGGAAATGAGTCTGCTATGTATAATGTATAGTATGTATTATAATGTCCCATTTGTTCACCAAACTCTACTAAGTTTGTCTGTTGTTGTTAGCAGTAGCATCTCGTAGCTTCTAACAGCTGGGAAAAAAGCTTAAAATACTTTATGGTGAACAACTCAGAGGCATTAGGTAAGTGAGCAAAACATGTGGACAGAAAATGTATTATTTCTGTTTACATTTTTTAAGGAAGCAAAAATCGGGTACAGCACCTTTAAGAGATACATGCAAAAAAGATTTTTTTTCCCCAAATTGCTTCATCAAAAATATACCAGGAGTTCTGTCTTTGAGATTTTGTTCTTTCCTCTCTGAGCCTCAAAAATTCTATTTTGAATTTCCCAGTTGTGTGATGTCATAGGTAGATCTTCAAGATTTTTTGTATCACTATTTTAAAGTCCATAAAACATCCACATTGTTTTGAGCATTTATGCTTCAAGCTTGAGTTTGATTTTTTCCTTTATCTAATTTCCTAGTACCGTAATTTCTGGATTATAAGCTGCTACTTTTTTCATGAGCTTTGAACTATGCGGTTTATAGGGCAATGCAGCAAAATTATAGATTCTTATAGACTTACTATTAACAAGTGTGGCTTATATATGTACTATCATTTTTCTTACTTAAATCTAGTGGGTGCGGCTTATATTCAGGTGAGCTCAATAAGGCAGAAATTAGTTTTCAACAACATGTATAAAAGACAAGAAAAATGCAAATAATAATACATCATATTTGTTCAATAAAGTCATGATTTTGATCCAATTTAAATCAACTGACTATTGCATATGCATACTCATGTAACTTAAAGTTCACTGTGATAAAACTGAGATGAAATAAAATGGTAAGGCATCCGCATTAAAAGTGTTCCTCTGGTGTTTTTGGTTTTCATTTTGCTTTAATATGACCTGGACTTCTGTTCTGTGGTGTAAAGGCCAGGCGTCAGATCAGCGGGAGTGTTTAATCAATGTCCGTGGCAGATGCTTGTGTGTGTGTGTGTTGTGTGTGTGTGCTCATATGTGACTCCACACAGCAGTGGCACATGGCTTTGATTAAAAATACCTGTGAAGAATTCTCCAAACTCCTGCTCCAACTTCAACGCTCGGTCAAATGTCTTCTTGGCTTGTTCCTCAGTCAGTCTTTTATTCATGTCCCTTTGAAAAGCAAGATTTATGCTCTTATTGTATAGTAAGAATGAAGAAAATCAAAACATAAAAAAATACATAACTGGACTCATAACTATTTTCATCCAAACTTGTTGTTAGTAAGACCTCTGACCATCACAAAAAACTCTGTTTCAAATTCTCTTCATTTGTGACATCACAAATAGAGCTTTGAGATATTCTGCCCTGTTTTAAAGTCCATAAATTATTGCTACACTCATTCTGACCATTTCAGTGATCAAATTGCATTTATAAAAATCTAACATTAGTAAGTCCCAGCAAGCTAGGTTTGTTTATTTCAACATAATTTGTTCTGCAGCCAGTAGGAGGAGCTGTTACTTAATTCATAATGTGAAAGACTGATATGAAGAAACAAAAAAGACCATTTTTAAAAAGTAGTTACATTTCTAAAAGATGTCACTGCAAATTTACGCAATGTGGCCCATTGCAAAGCAAGTAACACTGGAAAAAAATGACCATTTTAAAACAAGTTAAAATTATTTAGAACAGGTCAAGATTTAAAAAACAAGTGTATATATGTTTGTATAATCTAAAATCTAGTGTTTTTGTCTTAAGACACGGCTAATATTAATTTTATTCCTGATAGTCCTGGTTTAGTCCAGTTTTAGTCCTGGTTTGATATATTTAAAAAAATCCATTCTAGTGATCAAAGAAAATACTTTGTGTTCACTAGATAAAATGTAAAAAGATTAAGAAATTCTATTTTTATTCCCATCTCAATTCAACAAGATTTTCAAGATGTTTTGTTTGATAATAAGTCTTTTTCATCTTATTGAAATTACCTTAGCTAAACTGGTCTTAAAATAAGTCTTGACTAGATGAACTATGCAAAAACTAAGCGAAATAAACTAGAATAAGATATGTGTTTTTGCAGTGAAGTAATTTTTTAAGCTAAAACTCATTTCATTAAGTCACATACTGAACTATTGGGCAAACCTGGATGAACAGAAAAGCAGTGCCTCTTTTAAACAGACAAAAACATGATTAAAAAAGATAAATACCATAATTTTTAGACTATAATCATCTCTTTTTTTCACACTACAATAATGTTCTTTCTTTCTTTCTTTCTTTCTTTCTTTCTTTCTTTCTAATGCAACCTATATTCAGGTGTGTAAACATTACAGTGCATGCAATCAATTCTTACATTAATGAATCAACAGATCTGGGTTTAATGAAGATGGCAACAGGATACAGTTGTGCTACTTGCAGCCGCTTGATGGCATTTCCAGACACATCAAGAATACAGTGTTTACCCTGCAACACAAAGTATTATTGGATATGAGGAAGAAGCCCACACACATCTCCCAACTGTAAATTAGTCGTGATTCTGAGTAGAGTAATAGTAGTTCACCCTCTCAGCCACGTATCGGACAGACTGGACACTGGTTCCGTACAGATTGTCGTTGTACTGTCCCGCCTCAATGAACTTGTGCTCTTGAATGTCCTTCTCCATCTGTTCTCGGGACATTACAAAATGGTAGTCGCGTCCGTCCACTTCATAGTCGCGCTTTGGTCGAGTCGTGTCTGCGAGAGATCAAAATCATTTTATTAAAAAGGCTGTAGGACATTTGGAAAGATACAAAAATATGGCTGTGACTACAAAATAGGAATTAGAAGTAAATGTAAAATCAACAGAACTGAAAACAGCGCTATTCAAATGTGGCCTACTAAGCAATATATTTTGGCTCGTCTAGTTAAAATTTGCCTTGAACCGGACCACAATACAAAAAAAGCTAGGAAACATTTTGTATTGCATATTGTGTACAGTACAACAATGGGTATTCAGCAACATAGCACAGAATCAGGTGTTGTAGGGCAACATCTGATTCACATATTTAAGATCTCACAATTTATTTCTTGTCCAGATTTTTTGCTCTTGTCTTGTTTTAAGATGTGGTTCACACCTGAAGTAACTACTGTACATTACTACAGCTTAGCCTTAGTTTTGCATCTCTTATTTCATCTGATCAAGGGGTGCAGTAAAAAGTTAATCGATTAACAGCAACTAATCGATATTGAAAAATATTGTCAACTAATTTCATAATCGAATAATTGTTAACTGGTCTTTATACTAGTGTTGTCACAGGTCTAAATTACTATTATACTACAGTATTTCAAATGGGACCCGATACCAAGGAGAGTACTCCATTCTCGATACCAGTGTCAATACTACTTCTGCTTCAAAAATGCCTTTTGTTAGGTCAAATTTTAGACAAAAATTACATTTACAACACAAAGTCATTGGTTTTTTTGGTTTCTAAAACTGTTCAGAAAAGGTCAAATTGTATTTAAGGACTCTTACATTCTAAACAACTAATTGAGTAATCGAAAGAATAATCGCCAAACTAATTGAAGATCAAAATAATCAATAGTGCAGCCCAAAATCATTTTACATTTTAGCTCTGCATAGTCTTGCTTTGGGCCTGACCTAATGTGACACCTTTTTTGCTTTTGTGAATTTATTTTTATTTTTATTTGAATAGTAACATTTCAAATTGTTTGTGAATGTGTAAATGAAACATAATTGAAGTACGTCCCTTAACCATAGCCCTTCAAAAAAATCTGTCTCGAATATCCCTGATCAAAAGCATGATTTCAATTTAGTTGCGCTACTACATTTATACTGTATTTACATAATTTCTAAAAGCTTTATGTTATAATTACTTCAACTCACCTTGCTGCCCTGAACTGTTAGCAGCTATACATGCGTTTAAGAGTAAAGATGGGGACATTAAAGCATGCAAAAAATATAAAAAAGACAATAAAATAAAAGTGAATAAGCATTTAAAAGAACAAACCACAGACATAATGATGACAAAAGGAACATACACTTTTAAAAAGAATCATTATTACTTTACAAAAAGGACCATCAATACATAAGTCACAACAACATGCATTTTCACGACACAGGGATGTAGAAAATACTTACGTGGCACGCAGGAACCAAACTTTTCTGGGAACTCAGAGATTAGATCATCATTGATTCGGTCTTTCATTGGTCCCAGGATGATCACAGGTCGGGCATAACTAACTGGAAAAAAGATTTAATGTGTTTGAATATTGTACACAAATGTTCCACTTGTGTGATTAATATTCAATGTAGAAGATAAACTGAGAGGTGAGAGTAATAATCAGCAAGGCTAAAGAGAACTTTTAATAACCCTGAAAAAATGACGAGTTGTATCTGATGCTATGCCGGAGAACTGAATTTTTTATTGTTAAAATTCACAATAACACAATTAAGTTGAAGCAACTTACTTTCTTGCCTCATGACAGGTTCATACGAGAGAATGACATCCTCTTGACTCCCTGTATAACATCATTGATAAAAAAAATCAACATTAGCGAGAAACATAAACACATAATAACATGAAGTTCATGCAGCTGTCAGATCACATGCAGGACAACATGTGAACTTATAGAATTATCTATCAATAAATATTATATAATATCAAATTGAAACATAGTTAAATACATTTGTGCAAACCTATATTTTGGGTTTAACAAAAATATATTATATGAAAATACATTATTATGGCCAGTGTGGGCATAAGCCATGAGGTTCTGAGGTTCTTTGTATTATATATTATACTAAACATATTTGGAAACAGAAAACAAAACAAGACTGATTGAAAGTGCAGCATGCAGCATTGCAAGCAAGAACAATTAAACCAACTAAAATGCAAAGACAAAATACTAATTTTTAAGAAGAAACAACTGAACAACAAGAACCATTCCTCGACCGACTTACTGAATGTCTTTGTCCCATACCCATCATCACCTAATCCCAGGATGTCCTAATAGTCCACAGAGGAAGAGACAAGCACAGACGCAACAGAGGCAGAAGTAAGAGGCTGTTAGAGACAGAGCTGTGGACAGTGTGCCATCGGAGTGTCTCGATACTGAGCGGCCACAAGGGGGAGCCAGACTCAGTGTGTTGAAACTGGGTCGTACGATATGACCATATGGGAATGCATCACACACTGAACAGCTTCAGTTTGGCTTCCCCCCTGCAGACTGCTCAGCATCTTAGACTCTCTGAGGATGGCTGTTATCCCAAAAAAGGAGCAGAGAAACACAAGACGATTGAAAATGTAAGAAAAGCCCTATATGTGAGCCCTACTCTGACCTCTGACCAGTGCATGTGCGGTGTCTGGGTCTGCAGCTTACTTACTGTCAGAATCACTGCCATCCTGATCACTCTCCTTGTTCTTGTAGAAGGGGAACTTTCGTGTAAAGATGAAATTCTTTTTACGTTTATCATTGAATGACTGTGAAGGGAAAGAAAGCATGGAGCAAACAGGTGTATCTGACTGCTGTCACTGTCATGCAGAGAAAACAACCACTTGCACACTGCAGGACATCAAGGAGTCTGAAGTCAATTGTTCCGCTACACAGTCTATTAGACTTCTTTTGTTAACTGTGCAAAACCTGGCAAGTCTATGGGTTTAGGTTATGTTTTTCTTCATATATTATTGGAAAATATATCTGTAATATCCATCTACAATAATATATTATAACTGAAATGAATAAAAGTAAATGCAGATTTGAATGAAACTTAAACTTGTTTGAAGAGTGTAGATCTAGTACAATTAGGCTAAGAAATCACATGATCAACAATCTTTTGCCTTTTGCCTTCCACGCGTGATGGACGTTAAAAGAGTTCTCTTCTTGATGTCCTACAGTTGCAACATTGGCAGAAAACATAAAAGCAAAGTGACAGTAAGTTATCATGCAAGACGTTCACACAGATTCATGCCGAAACTGTAAAGGAAAGTGCATACAATAAATGGATTTACTTATAAAAAAAAAATGATTGAAGTAAAATGCATGTTTTTTATTCCTGAAATTCTGAAATAACAAATTAAATAATGGTACTGATAATGTGTGGAAAAAATTGCATGCAGTTTGAATGGAAAGATGTTTCTGCTTAAGAAGCCTTCATATGTGAGTAAAATAAATGATGTAATGTGTGACAGCTGGCCTCTAGTCAGTTTATACGTATCAGGAGGAGTCGCTAAGTGCAAGTAAAGTTCACTACCGGGCATCTATACTTGTCTCAACATTTTTTTTTGTAAACTGTACCATCCTAACCATATCATCTAATTAATGCGCTGATTTACGTGTCACTTTCCAATCTCATAAAGCCACTTACCCCTTTCGAATCAAATGAACCTGGCTTGGCATTGAATTTCACAGTCTTTAGTCGTGCCCGCTCTTTCCTCTCCACCCTGCCAAGCACAGAGTACCCCATCAGCCTCAGCAATCACACTTAATGGCATGGAGTTAATGCAGTAGAGGTCTTTCACAAATTGGGGACAAACTTTAAACCGTCCTCGTGTGTCTGTGTGTGTCTGCGTCCTAAACTCACCGTCTCTTGCTGGGAATGACGCCCATCTCCTCGCTGTCTCCGTGTGGGGTAACTCGCCGAGCCTGCCACCACTCGTCGTCGGAGGCATTGATCACGTGTAGGATGTCTCCGTACCTGAAGCTGAGTCCTTGGCTGGGGAGGCCACTGTCTTTTGACTTCTCATAGTCAAACAAGGCCCTGTAGATAGAAAAATTACTTGAAAGATCATTGGAGACAGTAGTACACATTATAAGCAACAACTATTTGGTTCTGTGGGAGTAACGCGAAGACTGTATCATGAATCAAATTTTAAAGTGCGTATGATTTTGGTTTAATTTGATGCCTGTTGTAAATTTAATTGATCGTTTTAGATGAGTCAAGAACAAGTTTGTTTTTACACCTGGCAAGGCGGTGTATATTGTTACAATGGATACAAGCACAGCCTCCAACCGTAACACAATGGTACAGAGAAACTTTTAAAGTTTTTCCAATGGAACGCCTCAGTGCCCTGTTAAAGGGTAACTCCGACACTTTCTACATGGCAACCTTACGTGGATCACCTACCTAGGGAAATAGCTGAGTACTTTGTAAAAGAGGCTTAAATTTTGCTTTCAAGAATAATAACTGACTGCACCTTAAGACCTACTGATATGTAATTCTGACCTAAATTCTATGTGCACTTATAACTAACTAGTTAGGTATCTGCTGCACTGTGCTGATTTGTGTTGTGTTTGTTTTGTTGAAAAGACAATAAATTATAATAAAAAAAAAAAAAAAACAAGTTTGTAAAGAAAAGTTTGAAAATAAAATAAATAAATAAAAAACAAGAAGCAGAGAAAAATTCTAAACTGATGACGTCACACTAGAAAGATGAGAACAAGTTTCTGATTGTGGAAACATACATTTAGCAAAATGAATATGTTCTTGCACATTTGCTGTCTCAAGTTAAAAAGCCTGTTACATTAGAGGAATTTGACCCCATTTATTACAAAATTCTGGTGTGATTCTGGTGTGTCATCATTTACTATCAGTAATCCTAAAAAGTACTAACTGGGATGAAATTTGTAAAATGTTTGTTAAAAAAAAAATGCTTGTAACTGTTTTAGTGCAATGAGTAGTTCAACCTCATTTCACTAAAACACTTAAGAGTAATACTACTTCTGGGACGCTCACGCTAGTCCATAATCAGGAAGTGAAAGTAGTCTCCCACCATAAATAACTTGGCATTTTTTTAAATGATTGCGCTGATGAAACGCAGTCAGCAAAGAATTTACCGCTGAATTCTTTTTCAGTCAGTGCCATGATTCTCTCTTGGTTCTCTAAGGCCTTCATCGAGAGCCTTCTGTGTTTTTCTTTTATCTGATGGGTCCCTAATCTTTCACTTAAGGACAAGAATAGCATTGATCGTTTTGTGAACTATTGCTCAAAGATCATTGGGATTCAGCAGAGAGACATATCTGTCTTCTGCGA
The DNA here is from genome assembly GCA_038363315.1 of Mugilogobius chulae. NCBI lineage: Eukaryota > Metazoa > Chordata > Actinopteri > Gobiiformes > Gobiidae > Mugilogobius > Mugilogobius chulae. Next base: position 11,605,082 of record CM076406.1, on the reverse strand, counting down.
CCAGCGAATCTTAAGAAAGGCTTGTGTCATTATAGCATCACCGGGGCACGTGCTGAGAGATGAATTTAGTCATTTAGTCATAGGCACTTCAAGCAAGATTAAGTAATTTCTAAACCAAGAGATATTTTTTGCTTTCTTTGTCCAGTCCTAAATAAAATCACAACACATGCCTAAAATATTTCCTTGAAAATAAACTGTAACTAATGAAGAAAAAGAGTAATTTAGGATGGTATAAAGCTAAATGAACAGAGCAAAAGTAAATCTGTTTTCAGCTAAGTTTTTTTGACAGACTGTATTGTGATTACTGTATGGGTTAATGTGTGTGATTTTTTTTTAAGTCTCTTTTTGGGCTGTCCAAAAGAGAGAGCATGCTATAAAAAGCTTCTATCCTAATTCACACATCTCATAAGTGATTGTAAAGTGCTTTTTCCATTCAATTCCAATTAGGATAACAGAACCCCCATTCTAACTTTAGACATAATTAGAATCACGTGAGGTGTAAATTTATATCTCGACTGAATTTAGCCTGAACACTAGGAACTAGGTTAAAATCCAAAATGGCCCGACCTCACATAGAGCGATCTCTTCTGATTGGTTCTGAGGGATCCTGACCCAGAGCTCATGCTGTGGTTCATCATCTGTTCCCGCAGGTCATGGATTTTGGCCTCGAAACGCCCATACTCTGCAAGACAAGATTAGCATAGATCAACATGGGCAGCCTGGTCTGAAATGTGGCTCCAATGCATGCTGGGAAGGAGAGACAAAACAACCACAAGTGATATCTCCCAGGAAAAAGAAAATATAATCCTTTCTATATATTACCTATCTTCAATTTGAGCAAAGTTAAAATATAAGCAGTAGATAGATTGACAAAGTCCTTGTTTTCCTGGTCGGTTTTGTGGAAATAAAAACACTGACAGCAAGAAAGAAGATATAATTTACCATTTAGTCATTTTGTTAAAATCCTAATCATGTGAAACTTCTCTGGAAGGCTTGAATAACAACTACATTATATCAAATGTTTATTCAGTAGTTTCTCACATTCGAATCCAGTCTCTTCATTTACATTGTTTCCCTGACCCAGTAGTCACCATGTGCTGATGTTTATGGCCAAGAACGAATGGCTCTTGGCGAAATAAGAGGATGTCAGGATGTGCAAGGCAGTTAGAGAGCTGACAAGTCTGCTTTCCCTGACAGTGCACTGACTATGAGCAGAGGACGGCTCAAAACTATTGTAATGACTTCTTTTGCTATGACACCTGCAAGAGCCCGCTGTGCACTGCAGTGGCACAGGCTAGCAGATATAAGCATACATTTGCAAAAACTCCTACAGTAGCAATGGTGAAGACAGAAATGTCTTCATCGTTAGTGGTACTCTCAAGAAAAAAATATTACATATGTGAAGTTACTTGTTCTTTCAATTAACAAAATAGAGCACTTTGCGCAAGAACAAATTCACTGTAAAATAGCTTAGTTCCAAACATCATCTTTAACAATAAACTTACTTGTACAAGTGACCAATAAATACATCAAATGTCACTATTTAAATCCAGCGTATACATACCTGCCTGCATGTTGACTTCGATCTCTGACCTTTCCTCTGTCACCTATGGTACTGTGTGTTCAGCTAAGGCGGTCTGTTTGCCCTGTATAGTCTAAGAGTGTGACAGTGCTGAGTGCTCAAGAGCTGGGAAACACCTCTCTCTCCCCTGTGGCTGGTCATAAGAAGCACAGCACAGGGGCGGAGTCTAGAGCAGACCAATGGACCAAACAGCATCCACTTTAGTATTAAAACATGGTATGGTTCTTATTTTATTTTAAGTCCTACCGTGTGAGGGAAACATTAAAGTCATTCACTTTTGTCATTATTTATTTTTTTAACAAACTAAAGAAAGTACTTTTTTGTTTAAGACAAAGTTATTTTTTAATACCGATAATCTGTACAAATCAAGCAATCTTTAATTAACATCTTTAAGTTTTTTGCAGTGTTAGCAGCCAACTGAAAACATCATGCTTTTTAGACAAAACAGAAGAGAAGACACAGTTGGGGACACGGCCTGGGCAGAGGGGCAGGGTAAACTCAGGCAGGTGTAGTGAGTGCAGGTGCAGGCTGGGCAGGTGCGGGTCATGTGAAGGGGTCAGAACGCTTGGTGAAGGAGACATCACACTGTCTGTGACAACATTCACTCAGAGGCTCACAGAGCCCTGCTGTGAATGACCTAATGCTCAGAGCAGTCACAGGTGCCAGGCACAAACCTGGAACTGGAGATGCAGCGCGCCTCGGAGAGCACAGAGCAAGTTCTGATGGTGAAAAGAGAGAGCAGTTAGTCCTGTAGCTAGGGCACGGCCCACTATGTCTGCTACACGTCAGTCACATGGAAATGAGGCAATCGGTTGGACAAGTGTGACCAAGTCACTAATGAAGAAGATTCTGAGTCATGCCCAAACTTAGAGCAAGGCTTTCATGTCCCAGAGCTGAGTTTGCCAACACAAACTGTCTCTCTGTTAAATTCAGTCACAAAGATACACTTCCTGTCATATCATCATAGTATGTAAAGAGAATCTAGTGAGTGTGTAAACAAAATGCAGACAAACTACTGTTTTTGCTCCATGCTCTGTGCAGTGTTTTAGAGTGACCTTGAACAAGTCTCTTTTGGGTGGATGGTGACTAAGTTTAAGTGAGTGGACATTCTGGGGTTGGCACCTCTTTGACACTGAGATCCCTGACCGTGACTCAAGTGTGCACAGCCCTCAGCATCTCCTGCCAGTGTTGACCTTAATGAAAGGAGGCATGCTACCAGTCAAAGCTGTCTCATCCTTTCCATGTTCACAACGCCACACTGTCACACACTTCAAGTTTCAGCTCATGTCTACTTATTGAGTGTGAGCTTTGGGTCTACAGGAACATTTCATGTCACTGTAACACTGACTATTGGTCAAATCTTGGTGATTTATAAACTATCGCACTATCCAAGGGGCTCTCTTTTGCAAAAAGGCTAGTGTGGATGCTGACTCACCTTCTGGTCTGTACTGGGCGATGATAGTGACCACCTGTCCTGCGCCTTTGAGAGCTGCTGCAGCTTGCTCATGAGTGGCTCCTCGCAGATCTATGCCGTTTACCTGAAAAGCAACATAGATATTACTTACTCAGTACTGTATTAGTTTACCCCCTATAAGAATTATTATTATTTTATTTTTTCAGTTTCAGAACTAAATATTTGAACTGATTTGACAATTTATCTGAGGTATTTATTAAATATCTGTATGCACTCCGATGCTACAAGTTTTGAGAGAAGAAACATCACAATTTTATTCTTATTCAGTGAAAAGTAGTGGTGGGCAATACTGTATTGAAAAAATGTATTCTGCTTTATCACGATTAATGTGCATTGCCTATTTTCTTGATGCCTTTGAGATAAACAAAATAATATGCTTTTTGAAGACGTTGACACGTCACTGTGGTTGGTTAAATCTAGCTCACTTAAAAGATAAAACAATTTTGACACTGAAACTATGGTGTACTGTAGAATCTGTTTCTGTGGAATCTGTTAGTTAAAAAAGGCTGATAAAATATTATGAGGAAAGGGTTTTATGACATCACATTTCACGTTATTCAGTAGTCAGGTGTAATTATCATGAAAGATGATTAGTATTGTACTATGTCTTAACAAATGTGTGGTTAGCTCAAGGTAACTCAAAGTACAGTAACTCGATTACATATTAAAAACACTAATAGTGTGATACAAGAGTATTCCATGTTTATCCCTGCATATAAGAATATATAATGACATTTTACAATCACTTCCTGAACACTTAATTCTAATTTAGAACACTGATTTATAATGGAGTTTTGAGGACATGTTCTTTAGTACCGGTACCTTTATTGTGTTTCCATGTGTTTTATCCTAGTTCTGCTAAAAAAAAAAGATCATATTTTGGTCAATCCTAATCAAAAATGCTGTAGACGTTTCTCATGAGCATTGTTTCTTTTTTTTGTTGTTGTTTTTGTTTTTTCACGTTTTTTTTTACTGTGACCTGAACAATCACTGTTTAAACGGCTAATCTTGATGTCCCTATCCTATATGTTATAGTTATTAACTCAAGTACATGCTTTTATCATAGTTGTTATGGATCAGGAACTGTGGAGAAGCTAAATATCACAGTGATAGATTAAATTAACAAAACATGGGTCGATAGGGATATTTTGGGAATTTGGCTTCCTGTATTTCTTGTATAGTTACTTTTTATAAAAACAAAAACAATTTTATTTATCTGGGATTTTAAATATTCTAATGTTATGATGTAAATATGCAGCCAAATTTTAGTTTAATAGTTCGTGGAGAACATGGATTTGACAACTGGGTAGAGACAAGTCAACTTTTCACAATCTCTCTGGGTAGAGTTTGCATGTTCTTGTGAGTCTGTCTCTCTGTTCCCTTGCCTAAGACCAAATTTATTGAGATAGGCTCCTGTCATCTTCGACCCTAACAGGAACAAGTGGTAGAAAATTAATGAATGAACCCCTTTAAGAATATCAACACTGTTATTTTTTGACACGCCAAGACAAATATCTAATTATATTGAAAATGTTGAACAATGCGATACTGATCCTGATATATTGCCCACCCTAAAATGAACCCAGAATATATTTCAAATTTGTCAGGAATCACAGTGCTGACTGTTTTCCATGAACCAAAAAAGGAAAGCCTGTGCTTGCTCATCTGTGCAATTTTCCATGAGAATAAGTACAATTTTACCATTCATCTGACACGCTTCTTTTTTAACATTTGTTTGGCTTGTTGTGGACAGAATAACAAAGCAGTGGCAGCCATCCAAACAGCCTCAGGTGTAAATGCACAAAGCTCATGTCAGATGTGAAAGTTATCAGCGTGCATGCTCAATAGGTCGGAAGAAGCAGAGAGAGAGTTATTCTTAGCCTTCAAAACCAGGGCAGTGTGGGAACTCTAACTGTCCGCTTTCATCAAGGTAAGACACCGGCGCTGATGGGAGCCAAACGACGTGCCAGTCAGTGCCATGTTGGTTTAAGTAAGTGTAGCATATACAACAGCAAATGAAACAGAACCGTGTAATTTGTGCTGTGTGGGAGGCAAACTATAACTGTTATCCATAATGAGGTAGGACAGTCATTTCCTTTCAGCTAACGCCCACTGTACACTGTTTATGTTTGCTCAGAGTGGGTAAAGCACCTCACACTAGGGCTGCGCGATTAATCAAGTTTCATTTTCTGTTTTAATAATTATTGCAATAACTGACAACAAAAATTAAATAATTGAGTAATTGTGATTTTAAACACTACCTTTAAAGTGCACTCAGTAAGCATATGTCTTTCTTTGAATGGAAAACTTTCTCACACATTATATCTTGTTCCATTTTTTTGCAATGTGTCACATACTGTCATTTCAACAGTTCTGTGCCGATGCTCTGCCTCCTCCTAAGCAAATAATTATCTGAATGATTATTTGTTGTGAGAAGATGTTTTAAAAATGCTTTGTGTAACTTTTTGACCAAAATAGACTTGAATAAAAGCGTGTTTTTGTCATTAAGATTTATTTGCTGCACTTTATAAATAATAAAAACTTGCAACTTTACTTTGAGCCGGCTTGCATGACCACAAAATAGATTCTTATTTGTTTGAGAGGAGGGTCTCCTTTTGCGTGTTTCCATAGAAAACCTGCTTCTTTAGCTGTACTTTTTCTCTTATGACATAAACAGTTTTAAGGTATGGTTTTAATTTTCTATTTCTGCTGACAGTTGACTGTTCGCCTCCAGAAAGTTACGCAGTGCATCTTTAAGTAAAGGTGATCATTATTCTCTCTATAATTGAACAGCCTTACTTTTTTACACAAATTATGTTAAAAAATATTTGTAAAAACAAGCTAAATTTAAGCAAAAAGCTTAATTAAATAGTAAAGATTGGGAAAATGGTGATATTCTTTGTAAGCAACATCCCACTTAATAAAAAGAATAATAAATTTATGTTTTTGAAAGAATACATTTTTGGTAATTATATTACTTTAAAACCATCTATCAAACTTTGTGTTTATATTTTAAAACATCTAAATTGGCAAGCACCTGGTGAATGCATCTCAAAAAGCATTGTCACAAACAAAAACACAATTTCAGTGTGTTTCTCAACAAACTAATCACTTTAACTTGATCAAACAACATGTTATTTTAAGTACATTGATACTAATTGTGGTTGTGACTTGTCAGGACTTACTGATAAGATCTGGTCTCCTCGCCGCAGCTCTCCACTCAGGTCGGCTGGTCCTCCGGCTAAAATGAATGACACAAAGATGCCTTCTCCATCTTCACCGCCCACGATGTTGAAACCTAGACCCGTGGAGCCTTTGTGCAGCACCACCTTCCGGGGTTCTCTGTACAGACAGTTGAGATAGTACATGAGCTCGGGGGATCTGTGTGCTGCAGCATGCTCTGACAGGACAGTAGAGACAGAGGTGGACAGGAACCGGACAGGACTTTCACACGAGTCTGACTGAAGCTGGGCTCAGGAATCTCAGCTCTGACACTAAGCTGCTCCACAGGGGGATGGTGCTCTACTTTTATCATCACTGTCCCAAATACAGTTCTGACAGGAGAGGAACCACTCTGCTTCAACATACCATTCTTTATTTTCATTACAATTTCTTATTATAACCACTTATTATAGTCATTTAATGCTTCAATGGCAAATATAAATATAACTAGAGTAAACAGTTACAAACACTTGCAAAAGCATTTTTAATGTAACATGCAAAACGTGTAATCCGGTTTGAGGGTAATCACACTGTGTGGTAGGCAACAAGGAACCACCATGCCTTTGTGATAAATAAATACTGCCCAACAACATGAGGGTTGTTTCATCTTCTTGACCACACTGCCATCTATTGGCGAATATAAAAACTACACAAGTTATCTTTACCTCGAACTTTTAGCCTCAAGACTGAAGTGACATTTCTTAAAATATGCATATACATAACAATGGCTTTAGAAAAGAAAAGAGTATGCAAAATGTTTATGACAGCAAACAACATAAATCCTAACTCACATACAGAAGCATTTGCATTTTCAACAGATACATATTTATAACCAATTTTATTTTCGTTTATTCTATTCCAGTAAATGGATCATAAACAAAAATGATATCAAGGTCTCTCTTTCATCAGAACACAATTGAGGCTTAAAGCAGTCATTTTTATCTGCTTTAACTGAGATGGACTTTATCAAATACAATTTTTTTTAAACTATTACAGTTAATATTGTATTTTGTGCTTGCAAAAAATAAAGCAGGTGTTTAATTCTGTCTAATCACATCCTTGTTCTCACAAATCGTTCAGCATATGGTTAATAATTTCCACATAAAGTAAAATCATTTTTGGCTGCAGTTACTGTTAAAGAACATTTTATTACAGACAGAAAAGGGAAACTGGAGTGGATCACCCAAGTGCAACCAATCAGAGCGCTGCTTTCAGCTATCTATGAGGAAAAAAAGACTTAAACAGGTGATACTCACTGGTCTGTTTATTTAGAGTAAGTAAGTAGTAGTAAGTAATCTTTATTTTGTATAGCGCATTTCACAGACACAGAGTCACAAAGCGCTTCACAGTGAGATGAACCCCTCCCCTCCCCACTCAGTGACAGTAAGTTGCCCTGGGGCAACTCAGCAGAGGCGATTCACCTAACACCTGGCGCCTCAACCTCCGACTACCACCAAGTGTTCCTAACATGCATGTTATTGGTTGGGGGAAACCGGAGTGCCCGGAGGAAACACCCAGACACGGGAGGAACATGCAAACTCCACACAGAAAGGTCCGGACCTGAGCGGGAATCGAACCCGCGACCTTCTAGCTGTGAGGCCAGAGCGCTATCCGCTCTGCCACCATGCAGTGAAAAAGACAGAGTCTACTAATTTACCGCAAAAAAGTCAGGTTTTATGATTCGATTGCAAATGCTTAACTCTAACTTGTCTCACTTAAAATCATGAACTATTGGGTATTGTGGCAAAGTACTACTAGAATATTTAAAAGACAGATTCCTACTTAGACGGTATCACATCTGCCATGAGAGCCTGTCTGATCTGAACACCACTCCTCTTTCCACTGCTGAATAACTCAAGAAGCAATCTCCAAACTGCCACTGGTGCCTCCTCGTTTCTCGACCCTGACTGCCCCTCCGCGGCCCACAGTCCCACTGATGTGATTCACTGAGTATTGGGTCAGGGCTGGGGAAATACGCACTTATACCTCATTTTTACTCGCACTGGGTGGAGAATAAAAAAAGCAGTCTAGGATGATTTAAGCAGCACAAGTTACAAGGCTGCAAAGCAAAAAGTCGAGTACCTCAATAAAGAGGACATAAAACGGGGGCCTGTTTTAATGGATTCATTTATCTGCACCTCTGTCCAACTCATTACACCTTTATGAATAATTCCATTAGTTCAAACTGTGATACCTTTGGGAAAAGAATAGAGGAACATGCAGTATCTTCACATACGTGTTTTTTGTATATCTGTATTTTCAATAGACAGTAAACAAATGCCCAAAATATGATTGTAACTACAAAAACATCAATATGACCAAACAGTGCAATTTATCATTTTCCTCCAGAATACTATTTAATCAAATTTTCTAAACCTTAAAGTATTGTTTTTGTGGCATAAACAACAACTAACTATACTTTTAGCGAATAGGTTGTGTAAGTGTAAATTACTTAATTTAGATTCATTAAGTTGTAAATGACTGTATTGTGACCTAATATTATAATAATTACTATAGCAATCTTCTTTTGGTAAATTAAAACTTGAGCAATCAATGTTTTTAGGTCACTGGATTGATTAAATAAATTGATTTAAGTCTATTATTAAATACGATATATTGTATAATTTAAACACCCATAGAGGGTCAAATAACTACAACTCAGCTTCAAAAATACATTATGTTTCATTTTGGTCTTAATTGACAGCTTGATTTTGTCTTTGTTTTTCTACGTATGGTTTGGTTGGAATTGTATTTACTGACACTTCAGCTAGTGTCAAGTGCAAAAGCACTGCAGTTCCAATATTATAATTGATTGCATTATTTTCTCTAACACTCTAGTGTTGGGAAGAATGCGTGAAAATGTATTCATGACAAAATAACAAAAAGCAACAAAATGTCATTTGTATTGCATTCCATCTATTCCTTTCTCAAAGAGTACTATTCCAAATACTGTTGCTGAACTGGATTATTATTATTATTATTATTAGTGAAAAAACAACAACATGGCATTATATTAAACAGTTTTTTCTTTCTTTTTTTTGCTTCATTGTATGAATGCATTTCATAAGGTAATTAAACCTTTATCAGAAATTACAGCAGTGAATATTACTCAAGACCTATAATTACTTGATGTCTGAAGCCTTAACTGCTTAAATATCACATAGCAAATATTTAATCCTTGTGTCTAGGAGAGTTTTACTCCACTTTTTTTGCATTTTTCACATTTAAATTGTCCACTTGGAGATATTTCTTTATTTATTTATTTTTTTGTTACAAACCTTAGTGTGAGCCATATTTTCAAAAAATCAACTCAGTTTCACTGAGCCCAGAGTCAAGTCATTTACAATTGTGCTGTCCTTATGTTCTGTTAGAGCCCTTTTACTACATCTTTTCTGACACCTGTAAAATATGTAGATCATTTATTTTTCAAACTTTTTTTTTTGCTTAAGTTTGTTAATATTTATTTTAGCTTAAATAAATATTTTAGTATAATTTTACAGCCGTCAAAAGAGTGGAGTAAAAGGGGCTAACATGAGATTAGGAACTTTTTTCTAACGAGACACAAGAGTTAAGTGTATTCCTCTGGTTTTAGAAAACTAACTATTCAGACTAACACAAATAGAGTAGCTGTATATTATACATAAAAATGTGTCTTGTGACAAGCTTGTGACTTGTGTCATCACAATTAACAAGCAACCAAATACTCTTTAATACAGTAAAATAAAGCACAGCATAGAATTATGCATTTTTTTAAGAAGAGTGTATGTATGATGCCTGTTTAACTCCAAGAGACAAGCATAGCAAAAGTATCCAAAATATCAAAAGGCACATCTTGTAGCATGCAGCAATAAAACTAATGCATGAATTTCTCTCATGACATGCAAAAAAAGGGGGAAAAAACAGTTAAACCTTATTACTTTGTACATTTGTACATTTGTCTATTCTAACTTAGTTCTCAATTCTTCAACCAAACTTTTGATAGCAACGTGAAAATGTGTTTGTGAATGATAAGCCTAGACCTGAGCCCTAAAGAGTGAGAGAGGACACAGGGAAATACAGGACAAAATGAAATGAACATCGAGCTGCCCGCGGCTCAGACTGAGAAGCAGACAAAATGAATAAAAAGGGAAAAGTGTTCTCGACGACATGAGAGGAACATGCATTTTCACAGCACACGATGAGGCGTGGGACACAGAGAATGAAAGTGGTGGTGGTGATGGTGTGGAGTACCTGGTGAAGTCCAAGTCAGGGTACAGGCTTAAGTGATAGTTGGGGAAGGGGACGGAGTGGAGGAGGCTTTTGTCGCACTCCACTGGGGAATAGTGTCGGGGGAAGGTGCTTTGTCACATAGTTTGTTCACAGTGCTGTAAACGGGCTCAGGAGGCCTACAGTGGAGCGAGAGACAAGAGCAGAGAGGTTAGTGCCCGGACACACAGGGACGAGACGCACTGGGGTGTAAGAGAAATGAGACACAGTGGACAGCTGGAAGGCAGTGATAGACACACGGCACGGACGCGACCGGGGAATTGAAAAATGGAAGGAGACAAGACTTTGCACATGGATGGAATGGTGATTATAAGCAGAATTGATCTTACATTGTGTGAGCGGGCAATTTAAATTTTTAGGGCAGTTTGAATGTTGATAAGGACGAAGAAAGGCAACTTACAATAACAAGCCAGTGTTGACTAAATATTGTATATAAGTCAATGTGTGTTTCTGTGATAAATGTATTTGTATTTTTACTAAAAAAATACATTTTGCTGGTATTTTTCTTATAATTAATTGGGTTTTTTTTGCGCTGTTATTGTGTGAATTTGTGACAAGAAGGGAAATCAAAATGGATAAAATACTAATCAATCCAAAACTGAAAATGGATACACATTTAGTATTAATGCTGAAACTATTAGAAAATTATATCATTATAACAATATTTAGATCTTGAGTTGTATTAGAACAAGGTTAAGTTTGTTTGAAGTTTTTATTTTTTACAATTTTGTTGTTGTCAAACTCTGTTAAACACAGTTGTATAGATTTATAACAGCCTTGTACTTATGGTAAACAAAAACTACCAAAATACAGCAATACTGCACAGTCAAACTGGCCAACGAAAGACAAGTTTGCCTTGATACTGGCCTGTTAGCCTGTTAATCACAATCATTATGTTCCTAAAATAACGCACTGGCCCAGCAAACATTGGAGGAGGCGGTACATTTTTTGTTTTTTCAGTATTTATATTTTTTCAGTTTTGACCAAACATTGAAATATGGTGATTGAGAACTATGACAAAGAGAATTTGATAATTTTGTATATTGGTTAAAGTTTGTAAAGTTTAATTACAAATATTAAAATACACCTATTACTAGTTACAGTAACAAATATTGGTTAATCATTCCAACTTCAATTTATTTTATATTAGTTTTAAGTTTAAATTCACAAGACAATGGAAAGTACCACCAGAGAAAAACAATAATTACTAAATTTGACAGAAAAGGAAATGTTACAAAAATATAGTGTTGGGAAAAACAAGACACAATAACTAGAGAGAACATAACTCAATTTAAATCTCTGGCATGCAAAAGGCTCATGCACAAAAACACACGGTCTGATTTCTGATACAAAAGCATGCTGGTGAACCATAATAAACGCACATGCAAACTCTCACCTTAACTGGAAGTGGGAATCAAACCTATGACCATCTCCGTCGTCTAGTGAGGAATTTCTACAAGGATCGACAAAACAAGTTCACATAACAAACTCACTCGAGCCTAACGCTATAATATTTGTGTTGTTTACAAGCATGCAGAGAAATTTGACTGGAGACTGCACACAACAGGAAACAGACAAGTGCCGTGTCAGGGATTCACATCAACATCATCATTGGCACGAACAACCATCAAAATGTGTTAGCTCATACGGAGAGAAGAGGCTAATCTGACACAGGCGTTAATTCAGATTGTGGGCTAAATACTGAACTGACTGAACATTCAACCAGGAGGAGTGTGCTAACTAGAGCATGCAATACTGTGAGCAGCAAAAAGTCAATTAGCCTCTGCTTAACAATGAGGTTTACGACTAGATACGGCTATACTATGATGAAGTAGGTCTGGGCGATAAAGCAAAAAACTAATATCATGATTTTCTTGGAGGCAGATCAGATTTGATTTGATCACAGCTAATGTAAAGTGCTTATTCCTGTCAGTGAGATAAAGGTTGGCAAAGTATCAAAGTTCAGATCATATGTGAATATTGTTTTGAAGATTCCCAAAAATGTGTATTAAGTGTAGAAGACTTTATTAAAAAAAGTTAGGCATACATTTGTAAAGTTGTAATTTTGGGGGAAATATATTAATATTTCAATGAAATGTATGCTTCATTGATGTTATTGACCTTTCACACTTTCCAAACAATTAAACAAATGAACAAACAAAACAAATGCATGTAACAAATGCATGTAACAAATTTTGAACATTATTTATTTATTTATTTATTTATTTATATTTGTGAATTATTATCATTAGAATATAAAATATCCAGATGACTTATTATCATCGAAATACTTTTTTTTAAAATAAAGTACACCAAAAATAACGAAATATTATCAAAATAGCCCAACCCTACTTCACACTTCAGAGTGATTGGTTATTTCCAGCTCAAAAGTATTACATAGGATGACCAAACAGAAAAACAGTTTGAAAAATTAGTCTGTAAACAGACAACTACTACTACAACTACTATTTGTTATTTTTTTTAATCACCTTGACAATAAATTTTGAATCTGAATTTGATTAAATAGAAAAACGTTATCACAATATGACAATTTCATCAAAAAAGCAGATTGTCAAAGACTTTTATCACTATATTGCATTGCCCAGCCCTATGATGACGGGCTTATATAAAGTTGTATGACTATTGTATTGGATTGACATTGACTATTTCACAATTTAGCCTACCTAGATTCATTGCAGCATTGCCCCTATTCACCTCCTGTCAGAAAAATACTTGAAATGAGCAGCTACGATAACAGCACACACACTACATTACACACTAAGGGCATTTTTTGACAGTCTTGGGAGATAGATAGCGCCCATAAAGTCCTAAATAAAGAGCTTGGGCTATTTTACGTGGACTTATTCTCTGCCACATCTTGACTTCACCAAATATATTAGCTGTCCTTCAAGATGGGGCGAGCCATTAATCATAATCAAAAATATATACTCAAAGTGCCATAAGATTGAAAGTGAGAGACTGTCTCAAGGCAACAAGGAGATGACTTTGAATAGGTTTTCTCTTGAATGTGATCAGACAACAGGGTGGGCAATGCTCAAATGTTGTCACATGTGAATGTAAGTCGGTCAAAATAACACGTTTGACAACATTAGAACATTTGCATTAAAACTACACTTTCCCTGTGTCACAGTAATGCTCAAGCAAGATTTCCTAAAGGCAAAATGTTATTAAAGGAGACGTATGATGGATTTATTTTTAGATGTATTTAGTAATAAACTATGATACATGTCAGTGTTTCCCCTAGATTTATTGGCTGAGTAAGGATGCTTAGGTCCTGTATGTGTACTACTAAACAAATATAGGCCTACATATTGCAGATTTATAATCAATAGTAGTAATTTGAGACTTTTATTACAAATTAAAGCAGTCACACTGCTATAAATTGTATTATAATGACATTTTTGGAAATTTGTAACTTCAAACTAAAAAAAAAAACTAAAAATCTGTGATAAGCAGGGTGGTGAGAGCTAAAACACTGCATCTAAATCAGTAATTTGCTCATTGTTTAATACAAAGTGAATCTAAAACAACTCATCAAATATGAACAGGCCCATTGACAGATTTTCCTAAGCAGTTGCAAGTTAATACAGCCATTGGGCGGGGATAGGTGGTGGTAAAACCAGAAATTTTCTGGGCACTTGAGCATCAGCTGGAGGACTTTACAAGATTACTCAAACATGCATGAATCAATCTAAATACAACTTTGAGCAAACTAAGGACAAGAGAACACAGTTATAACAAGATTTAAGATTATAAATTTGGAAAAGTGGATTTTATATAACAAGTCTCCTTTATGTCCCCATAAGCTACAATATGTATAAAAACCAGAATGAGACACTTTAGTATCGCTGTTTAGACTTGATCATTTGTTAAACACGCACGTTTTTTTCCCCTAACAGCTTTCATAAAAATGTCCCTGCTAATGCAAAAAAATTAGTACACACAACACAATATTATTATTGAATTAAAATGTCAGTATAGTAATTGTGATTAGGTTTGGGTTAGAGTTAAACAAAATCAGACAAAAAGTAGTTATTTTTTCTAATGAACTTGCATGAACAATTTATTCAATATTCTAATTTTGCATACTTCATAATAAGACTTCCAAAAATATCTTATAATTACAATATCTTGCCCACCTCAATCTGAAAACAATGAGACAGTTCAGGAAGAAGCATTACACCATAGAGGCATGGATTGGAAATTCAAATGCTGGCTTGTACAGAACAGAAAAGATTAGTCAGGGAAATGGCCAAACGGAGCCAGAAAGACTATTGTAGCAGTTATTGCATGTTTAATATCCAGCTTTGGGAATGATGGGCTTGGTGAGTCGTGGATGGCAGAGAGGTCTGGACAGTTGGCTTGGTTTCTCCTGCTGAATCATTCATACAGAGTCGAGCAGAAACGAGCCAGCCAGTCAGTCCGCATCAGAGCCAAACGCGCTGACCTTGGAAAGACCCGCAGGTGCATTAAGATTCAGGGAGGGGACGGCACAGCTGGCCACTAGCCATGATGATAATTCCTC
The DNA here is from genome assembly GCA_038363315.1 of Mugilogobius chulae. Lineage (NCBI taxonomy): Eukaryota > Metazoa > Chordata > Actinopteri > Gobiiformes > Gobiidae > Mugilogobius > Mugilogobius chulae. The sequence goes on along the minus strand of CM076406.1, from coordinate 11,589,992 downwards.
TTTTTATTCTCTCTAAACTTGGAAAAAAACATCACAGCTATATAAATTTACTGAAACCATAAAAAAGTTTCTTCGGTTTGTTTTTGAATGGAGTTTTGAGAAACAACATCGGCCCTTATCTGTCACCAGTGAACGGATGCCAAAATTTAGGGGAGTTAAAAGTTTATTTACTCCAGTTATGAAATATTTATGAGTGTAGACAGACTGGGGTCAGTCAATAAATACTTATCAACAGCACACAATCCCAAATTTCTGCTACAAAGGGGACATATTATTCAAAATCCATCTTTTCGAATTTTCAACCATGTTACAGCGGTGTTCTCTCATTATATTTACTCAATGTTGTATTTGGATTGATTAATGCACGTTTGAGTAGTCTTGTATTGCTGTGCAGCTGAAGCTCTTGTGCTGTTTTCACTATCACCAGTATTGACAATTAATCAATTGTGAATAATCAAAAATTCAGATTTTGAGTAAAACGGGTACCGTTCAAAATTGTCACTTTCCAACAACAACAAAGCCATTTTAAATCTACTGCTTATTTAAGTTACATTTTACAAAGAGGTGGGGCTATGATCTGTGCTTCATCTGTGTTGCAATTAACTTCTATTCCTAAGCAACTTAAGCTACATTTTTGTGTTTAACAAATGCCATAGTTTCTTCGTAAATATATGGGGAAAAAAACAATAGGACCAAGTAAGATGTTTTTGTTGGACTAAAAAAAACTAACTGTATCTAACTTTAACTTCCAGAAATTGTCTGAGTCATTTTAACTGCCTGTTCCTGTTAAGTAGATCTGTGAACCTATATCTCAAAAACTCATTGATACATTCTCATCTGAAATGACTTTAATAGTAATGAATCCGCAGAAACAAACGTGTCAAATTGCCATCGCTGGGGCCACGTTATCAATACGGACATAAGCTTCATGTTTACACAATGTGGCATAACCTGCATGTTAAGTACGTGAGGTGCCACACGCTCATGTCAAAGTGCTGCTCGTTAGAACTGCGTGGTAATCTCTGAGGTTATTAGGATGCACCTTGGCCAAGAGCTGATAGTAAACCTCTTAACTCCAAAGAGAATGGAGCACTAATCCTTCACTCAACAAAGCTTTATACAGGGCTCCTCTGGTTACTCTCGAAAATGAGCTTTTGTTATCGCCCGCTGCAGTCTGCCTCCATCGCACAGTTTGTTTGGCAAATGCGTGTGACAACCAAAATGTTTGTTTTAGCATGCAACGATGACCTAATCTATGACAGCCATTATGCATAAGGGATTTTATAAATGAGTATTTTAGAAAGTACTTCTGCGAGTGAGTCATACTGCACAGACAACCAAGAAACAACAAGGACTGCGTTTGAGAGTATTTGGGGAAAAGGGCTAGAAGGTGAAACTTCCTCTGTTTGGTTTCATCTCACAGCTGCCATGAGTGGTAAATTACTAAACAACACATATCAAGAAAAGTATGACAAGTAGTTCAGAGGGTTATGGCCAAAACAACATTTCAACACTTTTATAAGAGAAGAGAAATAATGATGTAGAAAATGGTGCTGTTTCTTACTAAATCAAAAGCCCTGATGCTACTGCAGCATGTTAGTTTTTGTCTTTGGACAGACTGTGTCTTAACTTTTCACCCTAATCATGGTGATATTATGTTGGAACGAGTTGCCCTTAGCAACCTGAACAATAATGGCATGTTTTTCAGGGTAACAGACAAATGAATGAGAACAAAAAAAACTTTCTCAAAGCCAGGCCATACAAAAAAACACACACAAAGTTGAACAAAGAACACAAAGAATATGTGATGCTTTTAAAATACTATTTCAGGCATCTATTTCTTGAAATTTTGTATTAGTATGGACTACAGAAGGACACAGGAGGAAAGGGGGACACGTCTACCTGTTGTTCTAGTAGTCTGGTCAGAAGGGTAATTACCGTAAGAAGGAAAAACCATCCAACCTGTTTATATCCTCTTCCCCAAGTAAATGCTTAGGGAGGGGGGAGTAATTCCCAGGGGAGATTGGGGGGATGCCGGACTTGTACTCCAGAGTGCCACTGTTGATGGGGGACGAGATATGATTTTCCATGGCTGGAGAGAATGCTGAGAAGAGAAAACAACATGCCTTACACAGTTTGTTTAACATTAAAAATAAAAACAACAAATATGAAGGTGAACCTAAACTGTGATCATCTAAGACAAAACACAAAAAACAGTGTACTCACAGTGTGTGATATCAGGAGGCCCATAGGGATCTGATAGGTAGACATTGGTGGGTTTTCCCACCTTTAAGTACACCACATCTGATGTGTTTTTCAAAATGGCGACAGCCTCTTCGTGAGAGACCTCCTCTAGACTGTAGTTGTTGACCTGTGTGGATGACAGGCTTTAGTTCAGCTAAGTTCTCAAGGAGCCGATTTCTGCCTCCTTAAAATGTGATCAGTCCGTGTGTTTCCTCCGTGTGTGATCCTGGACTAAGACAGATGGTGTTCAGCTGAGATCTCAACACTAGGAGGGTAATTTAATTAAGCATTAAGTTAAGTAGGGCGCCATCCTCTGGAGAAACATAGAAGTAGCACAATTTCTGGAACTAATCACAACTATGTGAAATAATGTCTTGGAGTCATCAATTAATTATTGTGATTTAAGACACAAGAATAAAATTGTCAACAATGAACTCACGGTTTTGGGTATAAGACCTATGAATCCAAAACTGCATCAAGCCAGGCCCAGGCAGGACTACAAAAGGATGCACTGTAATCTCATGTGTACTCGGAATAGTGACAAGTTACATAGTGACACTCACTGAGAAAGTAATAGAGAGTAACACAGCTTGTATTTGTAACTCTTAGGTCTGAACTTAGCCTGGGTTCTGGACTTAGCATTAGCACAGTATTTATTATTGCCGCATATTTTATTTTTATTTTTGTCATTTTGAAAAGTATACACATAATGTCACTGACCATTAATAACCGATCTCCAACTTGTAGCCGCCCATCTTTCTGTGCTGCTCCACCATCGATGATCTTTGTGACATATATGCTGTTATCTCCAGGAATGTGCTGGTTCCCGACCCCACCTGCAATACTGAACCCAAGCCCTGTGTGGGCAATGCACACGAGTGAGCTACAATTTTTCACAAGAGACTGAAAAGAAAAGCTAGGTTTGATACCTTTTGGTCCTTTGATAAGCTTAATTTCTAGGATGGTCTCGAGCATTGGCCTGCGCCGCCGCACGTAGAGTCGGACTATAGAGCCTGCGACCTTCAGGGCTTCAACTGCTTTGCTGTGGGAGACTTCAGACACGTCGGCATCATTTACCCGCAGGATGCAGTCATTTACTCTGGAAGAGGAAGACAGGAGATGAGCTATGATGAGAATAATTGCTAATAATTAAGTGCAGCGCTGCTCTCACACTGTTTTACTTGCCATAAATCTACAAGCCTTTTACATCAGATGTTAGAAGCACCATTTAGAACTGAAATAGGAAGAACCGATAGTAATTAAATTTATTAACAGATAAACCTTGTTTCTTTGCAGAGTTTACAAATGACACAAAAGGCCCAGTATTACTATGTAACTTTCCTGGTAAAGCACCTGCCACCATCTTTTTCTTATAGAGAAAGTTGTCTGCTTGGAATTTTACTCTGGAAAGGCAACCTTGCTCATGTTTTTTTGTCTTTTGCTATAAAACCACATGTAACTGATTAATAGCAATAATAAGATAGATAACTAGTCTGTAGGTACAATATCAGGGTGTCTGAGCCCAAATATACTGATGGCAAAAAGAACTATTTATAGAGTAGATACAAGAAAACTGTGCATTTAAAAAAAAAAAAAGTATTTCTAGGTCATGATTGCCTCCCAAATCTTCTGCTGACCTAAATGAACATATTTATGTGTGATTTTACACTTAACATATTGTTATACACATTGTTTTTTTTATTTAATTCTTTAGTTTGACTAAAAAGCATTAATAAAATGTGTACTCTGAGTAGAATCCAGTTTTTGTGACCTAGAGACCCTCACCCCCTTGTCTTATTTCCATACAACTGAGGCTACAAAAAAAAACCTTCGTGATTTTCTTAAGCACTGTTCTATTACACACTTCAGCTCCATAAGCACATTGTTGTGTGAGTGTTTTATTATGTTCACTTTTACGTGTAGTATCAATATGTAGCACAGCCTTGTCTTACAGGATGCTATTTTTACAATCCCAGTGGACCTCTGCATATGTCACAGTGTAGTCATTGGAAGCGGACCATGTTTACATACAGTGGTGATCTGTGTATAGCGGGACAAGTATTTAGCGTGTTTTGAAATAAGCTTTAACATCTGTGGGGAGGATCATGTATGACCATAGATGGATGCATGTGGGTACAAAAGTAGAAAAATGTGCGTCGGAGAGCAGTTCAGTTTGAATCCCCCCAAGGAGAAGACCAAAACATCCATGGCCTGGCTCTGAAGGACACTGCTCTCCTGGGGGGCACGCAGGAACCAGCTGAGACCCACACACTCATACAAACTGCACTGCATTTTGTGGGAAGCAGAGCGAGAAAATCTGTGGATGACGGCACTCATCAGTAGCATCAAGAAGACTTGCACAATTGTAGTTTGATTATATAGCTTGGCCAGCAATGCTATATAATTTTATTCATAACAATTAGTAAAAAATAAAATAAAATAAAAAATAGCTTTGTTTAAGTCAAAGATCTGACCAGTACAACACTGCTATTACATAACTGTAAACCATTCAATTCACATTTTGTATACAGCGAATTAAAAGGGAATTGAAGTGTTACAAGGTTATATTTTCCAAGTTCATACAGATTTGGTATTACATATAGAGCATTTTTTCCCACAAAAATTTGTTTATTAAGGTATTTTCACACAGGAAAGTACCAAGAACTAGTCCCAACATTCCTCCAGCCCTTGTTTAGTCAGAGGAACTATCTTGACCCCATGTTTGTGTTCACACAGCAACAGTTCCTGAAAGTGGGTATAACTGGGTTTAACATTAGCATGCTGTTACGGAAACAAAAGCTTTTAATTCCACTTAAGTTTTTGATTGCACATAAAACTCTGATCTACAAACCCTAAAAACATCACTGAAATTAACAATAAAACAAAATTACCAGTAGTCACTGAAAATCCTCGTAAGATAGGCTACTATTAACAAATTAATTAACTATATTTTGAAGTTACTGCTTTTATTTAATTTTTTTTCTTAAGGATAACGAAAGTTTGGTCTAAGTGTCAGAATATATAAAACAAACATGCTTGTGATTGTGTCATCAAAAGGTTCCAGGTCTGACGAGAAAGTACCTGTCCCAGAGCAGGAGTTAAAAAAGTTCTTAAAGTGTGGCCCCAGTCTTCTGTATGAATGTGCCTAAAATGGGGACTGGAACTAACTAACTGAAAAAGTTCCTACAGTGGCAAAAAGCAATTAGTAGCTGTTAGCTCTCTTGCTGAAAATAGATTAGAAATGTATCCAGTTGCATAATTAAGATGCCCAAACTGCAATAGGTGACCAAGCAAAGCATTTGGACTGCTGAAAAGTATATTTTTCTTGTTTTAACAAAAAAAATCTCTTCAACTTCTCCAGAAACACTGCAGCTCAAATAAAGATGCTTAAAGCCCTTCCAGTGGTTACTTGAGCTGAGTTGGTGCATTAAGTATGCTTAGCGCCTTGCTACTGTCCCAACGCAGCGACAGGAAGTGTGTCTGCCTTCCATAATGTTAGAGCGAGCAAATCCCCATCACGCCTGCTCCCCGGCACAGATTAGACTTTCTCCATCCATAATGCATTAGCCTCACTGCCCACCTTGGACTGGGTGACCATCAATTAAGTTAAGTGTGATTTATGCCCGGTTCACTTCTCCTGCAGTCTATGGGAGATTGACGCTGTGCATGCATTACCTTTCCCTCCAGCATCTGCGATCTGACAGTAATGCTCCAGGCTGCGGCCTGAAAGGAAAACAAGGGCTGGCTGGCTACCAAAACTAGCATTATCCATCACAGAGGCATAAAAGGGTTAGCGCGGCAAAGGCTAATGATGATATGAAAAAAAACCTGCACCTGAAATCCTTTTACTTAACAAGGCGGTGAGGCATTCGGCTTCTGATTTGAATTCATTAACCACTTTCCAGTCAATTATAAATGGCCTGTGTAAAATTCCTTTACCACTTTATTACAGTCCAAAGACAGTCCATAAGCTCTGCACTCTAATCATGACATAAGCAAGCTTTAGATATTTTTATTTAAAGAAGACCCATTATATACAATTCACTTTGCTGAGTTTTATCAATGCATAACAGTGTTCTCCCATAGCTAGTTTGCTCAATGCTGTATTTGGATAGATTCATGAATGTCTTGTTTTGTCCCAAAGCTGTTTCAACTACCACCTTTCCATAGACACTTGTCTGTGTATACCTGTGATTGATTAAGAAATAAAATTTAAAGTTAACATAGAGTTTAAACTAGTCATTCCAACAATAATAGTGTGTACATTAAAATCTGCACTTGTCACAGTTACATTTTCCAAACAAGAGCCGAGGCTTGTCAGTTCTGCCATTTTGATCAGGAAGTCAATAGATCTGTTTATATTTCTAAGTTGTTTTAGATCAACTTTGTGTTTTGCAATTAACAAAATGTAAATACTGATGAACATAAGTCATTGTAATAGGTCTTCTTTAAAATCTTTTCCTGTCCTTTTCACCATTGGTTGCCATTGATCTAATTTGATTATATAAACATTGGCTAACACACCTTCCTCTGCATTACTGTTTAGTATTGACAGACACTGTAGACTAATACACGATTGCCCAAAAAACTTATTTTTTATACGGCTTAATAGACAATAAAAGCAACGCTTTTTTTCCAGCTGTTTGAATTCTATACCTGACACAGTAAGCAGTGTTTTCCCTGGAGAAAGCCCTTCGCCTGCGCTGAATGATAAACGAGCCCAGGTTCTGTCCTTGTTCCTTTGATAAACTGCAGAAGGGAAGGATGTGACGGCTGTATCCACACGTCTCTGTTCCTTTAATAAGGCTGTTATAGGCTGAGGCTCGCATTAAGCTGTGAGCTAGCAGCTATCAGGGCATCAGCACACAATAAGCTCCAATTCTGTGGAGGGCATCTGGACTGGTGCATTCAAGGGGGAGTAAAATTAAAAAAGAATAATGAAAAAATAAATTATTGAGTGCAGAAAATTGGAATATTAGGTTAACAGTTGTATATGTTATAACTGATTGAAATTAGGCATACATGACAAATTAATCCGACTAGTTTTAGTGTAGTTAATTAAATTAAGAAGAAGACGTAGGGGTCTTTCTTGGTGAGTCAAAAGATTAAATTTTTTTCCACAACAGGTCAACGTTAATACATACAGAACTAGCCTGCCAGTGGGCCAAGCCTAATTTTATTTTTGACATCAAAATCTTCACGACATGACAGTTTTTTCTGAGCTCAAAGGGGAAAAAAAGACAAATGTCAGCTGTGTTTTTGATAAGGAAGCAATAAACAAGATTTTACAAAATGTTTTTGCATTTATGTGTATGGAATTCATTTACACGTTACCATGAAACTTATCAAGTTACCGTTCTTGTGGTACAACACATCAAAAAGTTACATTTCTGGATATAGCCAGCTCCACCAGTGTAGATGTGAGTGAATAGTGAAACAATTAGTCATGAATTAAAACATTGTGTTGAAGTCAAGCTGAAAATTAGATAAAGACCAACCTGAGCCGGCCGTCCTCAGCTGCTGCTCCTCCAGGGATGATCTTGGTGATGAAGATGCCAGGGTCGTCACCGATGTGTGGGTTATCTGTCCCTCCGGCGATGCTGAAGCCTAGTCCTGAGTTCCCCTGTGCCAGTGAGGAGGAAGTCAGTGAGGGCAGACAGAAGACAGGCTTAAAATGTATGCACTGTGTCAAATGACAACACATCACCAGAATACGAGCAGACCAGAGACAGCTGTCACTAGTGGCAAGTAATAGATGCACTTGTGATGTGGACATGACAATTATCACAAGGATGTTGTTATTACATCACTGTAAACTGCAACCGTATGAACTCTCAATGTCAAATATTTTATTACATCAGATTACATGCTGAGATTTACGTTTAGGGATTTTTACATCAGCAATTTTATAAAGTATCATTATATATTCTCCACTTGTAATTACCAAAGTGCACTGTACTTGGAAGAGACGCTTCTCTAATCTTCTGTTTCCAGAATATATTTTGCTAAAACAACTTTTCAGATCACGATCAAAAATGTCCACTGCCCTTTAAGGTCTGCACAAATAAATCCTCCCAGTTCACTCTCTCCAAATGAAAGTTGGGCTCTGATTAAGTTGTTAGCTGATGGGAACTGCAGCTACGCCTGATTACAAAGTCTAGCAAGCTTCCCTGTGGCTCTTCACTGCCTGGAACACCGGATTGAAAATTGCAGCTCTCTCCGGGGACAGTGAGGAGACGACACAGGCCTGTCTGTGCTTTGAGGCTACACAAAATGGTTGTGGTCATCTTTTAACGGGATATAATGAATTCAGAGCTACAGGGAAACAGGGTGCAAGCTTGGTGTTAAACGTTTGATCTTCTAAACCTGACTGTAAAGGTGATATTGTGCTGCCCCTGGTGCAGCTGGCTTCTGCTTCGATCGATTTGTCTCTGCACGTGATTGTATTGGATTGTGAAACAACAGAAGTAATGCTAGAGTCCAGGACAATCATCTAGTTCATTCTAACATTTTTAAACAGTGATTTGATAAATTTAATAAGGATATTAGGATATATACATATAAATATGTACAGTGAGGCGCCAGTGAGGTATATAAGTCTTTAGTCGCTTTGTGGATTGTTCAGTTGATGGTGTTGACAAAATGTTTTATTAGTTGACTATATAGGGTCATTTGTTATTTATTTAGACCACAATAAAAAAGTAATTGTGACCATTTTAAAATTCTTTTTGCAAGTTTTTCCTGCATTTTTAACATGGAAAATCCAGACAGTAAATTAGGGGTTCTTAACCTTTTTGACATCGAGGCCCGAAAATCAATGTGCAAAGTAACCTGGGGCCCAATCTCGTAATAAATGTATTGTCATTTACTAATTGTGCTGCCCTCCAGGAACTGCTTGGAGCTCAACTTTGGGCCCCGACTCTATGGTTAAGAAGCACTGGTCTAAATGACAGATGACCTATCAGCTCCTTTGTTTCATCTGTGTCACACAAATACTGTAAACCATTCCGATTGGCTGGTACGTTGTTGAGTTGATCTGAAATGCATTGGGGGAGGCAGTGATCAGACCCACTTTTCACAATTTGCAGAAGCGTGGGCTCTGGATCCCAGGCAAATGAACATCTAGATTACTTTCAATCTTGTGGGTGCAGATTGGTGAACAGTCAGATAAATTATGAGATTTGACCATTTTGCCGGCTTTAAAATACCCCTTTTTAGTTGACTAACTTATCACAAATGCATGTCTTCAGTTGACCGTTAGTTTCTTTAGACTACAACTGCCCAACTGCCAGGATTAATTATGGACCAATATGAGTCACTTTCTAAACCCACCAATAGTGTGAAAAAAAGTGTCACTGAAAACTAACTTCCTTCTTCTGGTTAAATTAGTATTTTTGAGAATAACAAAGAATGCATTTGAATAGACAGCAAAGTGAAATTCATGAAAATGAAGTGCATGTAGGAAGACCTGTGTAATTAATCAAATTTGAATGAAATCTTATAGTTAGTGTCTAATTTAAAACATGTGATTAATCAAGTGGTTGCTTTCAGATGATTCACAACATTATAGACCATTTTTACAGATGGAAGGCAGCAAAAATGAAATTTTGTTTAAATGTATTTTATAAAAAGTCATTTAAAGAAATCATCACACTGATGAAAAAGTTAATATTATTAATAAGAAAAACTGTCTCTTGCCCATTATTTGTTTGGCTTTATAACATTATAAAAACATGAAAACAAAAACTATAAGGGATTGTAAAGTTAAAAACCTATTTCTCAACCCCTTGATGCAGGTAATTATAGAATGAAACACATTCAGTTGAAATGAAAACACTCTCTATTCAAGGTAAGATGTAATGATGAACAATGCTGAGAGCACAAGTTCTTTAATCCTCTCTTGGGGCAGCGGGGTACTTACAGTCCCACTATTGCAGCTTTGCATTATATTTTAGTGCTCTCGGTGGATGACCGGCCTGACGCACAAGTTCTCACACATTATGAACACACTCTTGTTATTAATTAATGTTAGATCAGCAATACTCACCCTCTCAAGAGTGATTTCCTCAAATTCATATTCAATTTCAGTCCCGTTGACCTGAAGGAACACAAACAGGAGAGCAATCAGCACATTTTTTGCACATAACTAAACCTCTAGCCACTCCAGAAGCAGCGAAATCTACAGTGATATCACATAGTATTTGCAATTCAGAGTCCTCTAAAGGCAAAAGTGACGTTAATCAACATCAGTGAAGACAGAAGTTCAGAGAGCAGAATTTCCTGTATCTGACTGAGAAGATTAATTATCAGCAAGCTTTCCGTCATTATATATTCATACAGAAATAGCGCAGGGTATGTACAAACTCCCAGGTGGGCTGGAGTATGAGTGGCACCAGTCATTATTGTGAAATCACATAACCATGACAAAAGACATTTTGTTCTATTACTAGCCAAACAATTAAAGCTGACAGTATCCAAAATTTGAGTTTTCTAAATAGGTAAATTATGTAGATTTTTAGTGAAAAATTAAATTGCTGTCAATCATCCCATTTTACATCACAGCTTAAAAAAAGTTTAAATCTTTGCATGCGCCCATATAAATGAATAAATAAAGATATTAGATGTTTAGGAACTAGTTAGATTAAAAACATTAAAAACGTCCTATTGTGATTTGAAAATAGGTGCCCTACCTTTAAATCGCCTATATTTGCAAACGTTAATCTAAACATTTCATCATTTTCACTGTAGTAACATTTAACCCTTCGTTGCTGCACAATTATTTCATAGCTTACTCTTTCTCCCTGATCGAAACAATGCAATCTTCAGTATTTATTTTATGGTTTACTTATTTTGCGTACACAAAACAATCTAGCTGTTCTTCAACTGTCTGCGTTTCCCACTTATCAGAAGTCGGTGCCTGCATTATGTTAACAGTAGCAACTGTGCAAAATCTCATGAGGAGAAAAGCAACCTCTCCGCGCACCGCTCCCATTTCCACAAAAACCTCATATTTATTCACATCTCCTGCTTTGCGCCACCGTTGCGTTAGTTTGTTTTGATGAAATGCCGTGAACACCGCTTGCGACAAAGATCTTTCGAAATTTGCTGTTTTTTATTCATGACAAATATCAATAATTCAAAATCTTGACCTCATTTGTTTGATAGCGATAAGTTGAGCCTTGAAATGCTGTTCATAGTTTTTCACTCCATGTTTCGCAGCATGTTTGGAACTTAGATCTCTATCAGGGATTTATCCAATGAAGGAAATATTAATTCAGCTTAAATAGACACACAAAAAAAGACACTGGACTTACATAAGGTACTGACTCCAATGTGTCTGTGTTGACAATTATGGGTGCGGGACTAGCCTGTAAAACACAAAAACAAAGAAGGGGTTAGGTTTAACTTTTCAGCATCACACAGGGAGTTGCTGAAGCCCGTCCTACTTTCTATAAAAGGATCCAGGGGACAAGCTTGTGGATTTCTGTATCATCAACAATTTATTAGTCTTCCATTTGCTGGATGGGACTATAAAGCACTCTGTCTCCAACACAGCACTCTAATACTGCTATTATAGGCGTACGGCTGTAGATTGGAGTGGAGAATGAGAAGTGGGGTATAAATGAGTGAGCGGAATAGATTTGTAGCATGCAGAGACATACTTCTAGGACACAAGGTGGCACCTTTTTGGTATATGAGATTGAAACATTACAAATGAGAACAGACGTCAGCCATCATTTTGAGAATTCTGACCCTGACAGCAACATTTGCTTCTCTTTAGTCAGGTTTGCAATTAATACTTGACATTGAAGGTAGCACAAAAAATCTTACCGAAAGCCACAAAAACAGAATATTAATTGACAAGTAACAAAATATGATAAGATAGATAAGATCATTGAACAAATAACAACAAAAACTTGAAATCTTCAAGGTCTTAAAGGAGACCTATAATCTATCAAATCGATTTTTCTAAGTTTTTAGCTATGTTATAACAGTATTCTCTCATCCCTCGTTTATTCAAAGTTTTATTCAGAATGATTCATGTATGTTTGAGTAATCTTGTATTGTCCTGCAGCTGATGAATGAGTGCTCACAAAAGCCCTGTCCACACCTACCACCCATCTCCGCCCACTTGTCTGTATTTAACTGTGACTATTCAAAAAAATTCAGATTTTCGGTAAACCATGTGTGGTTCCAAATAGTCACAAAGCAACTTTACAACAATAAACATTACAAATTTTAAATCTGCTGCTTGTTACAATAAAATCTTACAACAAAAAGGCGGGGCTTATCAAATCTACAGTAAACAAACATCTTTCTATTGTAAGCTGTACATTACTGATCTACATACAGCACATTATACTTTATTCCTAAATACATAAAAAAAACCACAAATATTTGTTCGTTAGACAAGCTCTTCTTCTTTTACCTTTTCATGTTTTAAAACAATTACAAAGACTACCAAAATAATCTCATGTAACATCAATAATAGACTTTGGGCTATAGCTGCAAAAGGGAATACAAAACCACAAATTACACTGACAAAATCAACAGATCTGGTGATGATTTAAAAACCTAGGGTTTCAATCAATGAAGTCACAAAGCCAGAAGCCTGAAATGTGTGTGTATGTAACATGGTTAAAAGATAAAAGTGATTAACTAAAGTTATTGTTTTTTTAGATAGCTCTGTCTGAACATGAGATCATAGGTTGAAATATCTGTATTCTGTATCCATTACAACTCTACCACTCAGCTCTGCAGTTTATTGCAATTCTCAGCTCCAAAGCGGTCATAATACAGCACTCATAAATTGTGTGATATGAAATGAAAGCTGCGACCCACACTGAATGCGAGGAGCCCGGAGGAGACCCGAGCAGATGGTTGAAGGCGACACTCCAGAGACAAAAGGTCTGTGATGTGGTCAATGCAGGAGCAATACAACTGTATAGCCGTCGTGCAGTTTAATCTATAATAATAAAACAGCCAAGCAGCCTAGAAGCATCAAAAGACAATGCACAAGGACGTATTTAGAAAATCTTTTGAAATCTGGCCTTTGATCCTGAGCAGAAAACATGAAACCCAACCAAGGGCAAAACATTGTGTAAACAGTATACTAATGCAATGCATAATACGTGTTATATCAGCAAATGAGAAAATTCTTATGTAATCCTATAAAGGTTCAACTTCAGAAGATACACCGACAAGTAGTAATTGCTTACTGAATTTTTGTTGTCTTAGACTTAAGTCTGCAGTTGGAAAATTATTTTTCTTTCACAAATAAAAGCAAATCAAATATTACATTTCTTTTTATTTAGATGTTGCCAGAGCTGGATATAACTTTTTGGGGCCCTAAAAAATAATTAGCTTCAAACCTTAATCAGCCAAGTCAAAGCATTTACATAGACTTTTTCATTATAATCTATAAATATAAACGGGTTAGGGTTAGACAAAAATAATTGTAGCTAAATATATTTCTCATAATAAAGAGATACTGTAAGATCATGCCCCAAAAATATTTGAATAAAACGTGCATTTTACCTAAATCTGGGGCAGGATAAAATCTAAAACTTTTTCAGGACAAAGGTCTTTTTGCAGACTACGCAGAGGTCAGCTTTTTGTGTGCGTAGTTTAGCACACTATTGGAAAATACAAATTGAGTAACTGGTTATGAGATGTAACATGCATTTGTAGTCCAAACTGTTCACAAACTCTTGGATTTTGAGCTCAGTGCTGAGAATGACCAGGTGCATGATTCTACTTCTGTCAGTTTAGAGCGCAGCACACAGGAAGTGTCTTTCCACTGTCACATGGACAGAAGAAGGGAGGGCTGATCACTTTAAAGCTTGTAGGATTGGTCAAACCGAGTGAATGAACATGTGCTCAGAAAGCACGGCCCTCCACAGATGCAGGGCCCTACGCAACTTGCGTAGTCTGCGTATTGGAAGATCCAGCTCTGGATGCTGCTGCTCCAGTGACAAAAGCTGGACCATTGATTCCCCTTTAATATTAAGGATATGGACTTCTCCCACTTCCGTCTAGGGGATTAGCCTGTCCTCATTCTGCTAGATAAGTCCTTTCCCTCTGCTAATGGACTCTGGATATACAATAGAGGTTAGATTCTGGAACCGAGCCTGAACCCAACCTTACTTTTCGGCCAGGTCCATATTTTTTGGGCCGGAACTTAAACATCTGTTCGTTCACTGTGGCTCCCCCAAGATTTCTATTTTTCACAATGTTTTTTTTTTTTTTTTTTAGTTTTCACTGTGAGGAAGGACAAAGGATGCTCTATACATTTGCTTGTTTGCTGTTGAACAATCTGCTTAGACAATCTTGACCAATGACTTTCTGATTTTTTAATGTTTCAGTGATTTTCTAACATTGCTGTTTGCTAATCCAACAATCTTGTGAAGTCCTCAGAGGCGACTGTTACTGCCCAAAAGGAGATTTTAAAATAAACTGACTACCAAACAGCAGAAATTATTCACTGCACTACACTGAGGGAATTAGTTTGGTTGATTGCTGCTATTTTTTTTCCCATTTAAACAGGTTGTAGTGAAAAGTATTTAGTAGTCAAAAGGTCAAAGATAAGAGTCTTAAACAGGCAAATCAACTAGACAGCATTTAATTCTATTGTACATTAAGACTTTTTAATTACATTATCATAAAATCAAAATAAAGATGGTGAGCGAAGGCTATTAGATAGAGAATTTTTACAACTTCAGTATATTATTAATTCAAATTAGTTTTTTGACATTGTAATGTAACAATGACACTGACTTTGCTATAAAAAGTAATAGTGTTATCGTACAAACACAATGTATCACTTGTTTAGCATGTGAACTACAATTACTTGCTAATGATAGTGTAATGTGATTTGTTGCTGTTTGTATGAAGTGTAACAAAAATGATATTGTGTGCATATTGAGTTTTGCTTCCATATGGTAAAGAGTGAGAAAAATCTTGCTGCTGATGTGGTGCAGACCGACTGAGAGGATGTGCTTGGTCATCAGTCCAGTGACAGCACATGTCATCAGGGCGAGACTCAGCCTGTCTCCTTCAGTCTCCATCACATGCTACACAGGCAAGACTAGTGCAGGTATAACACAGGGAGAGTGAAAATACACTGTTAAAAGTGATTCACGCGCCACTTCATTCGAATTCCTTTTATTTGTTTCCTATTTAAGATAATTATTGTTTTTGTGATTTCAAATTGCATTTTGTTTTGTATTTACTGTTTTTCATTAAAATATTCACTTTCTCAAATAATTGTGTTTCATCAACACAATTACTGATCCTTATGTTTTAAAACAACAATTATATTACTTTCAGTAAACAGAAAGTAATATAATTGTTTTGACGAGAAGTGATTTTCCTGTGGGCGGGCCTTGTGTGGGAGGAGTCACTAGCAGTTTGAAAACTAACAGCTCACCTGCAGCAGACACTGTTCTGAGCCTCGTCTGGACTGTCTGTTTGAGGAGGTAAGTCTGCTTTTGTGCATTACTAAGTGAAATAATGCTGCTGTTGTCAAATGTTATGTTTGACATCATGTGTTTTCTGAAAGTTTGAAAAGGAAAATGTTTGATGTTGTGCTAGCAATGGTATAGTCTACAGGTTTGTCTGCTTACAACAATTTTCCTTCACAAAATAAAGCAGAATTGTGAACAGCCTTTTTTAATGTTGGAGTTGTGTTAAACTATCATGCATGTTCAGTTTGATATTGTTCAGTCTGGTTCATTTAGCAACATAACTCTGTTATTCTCTGTTGCAAGAGTAGAATGTTGGTATCTAATGTATTTAGCAAAAATATATTTTCTTTTTGTCTTTCATGTCTGTCCTCATGTTTTTTAGACGGTTGTACAGTTTGATGCTTCTGAGCTGAAGACTCAATGAGCTTCCATCTGCTTCTGAATGAACTCTGGTGAGTACAAACTACTTCATTAAGTCAAAGCATTAGATAAAATGCATGTAAGTGTTGTTGTTTTGAGCATGTATGTAAGTGTATCTAAAATGATCAGATACTGTAAGTTTAATGATCATCAGTGTGTACATGCATTGTATATTATTAGCATTTGTCTTTTTGACAGACGCCTCAGATAGAGTGACAGAGTTGTAATGCCATGTTCAATCAGTAATTGTATCATATTTTCCAACAGGAATAACAGCAGCTGATATGTGACACATGACCAACACCAGAAACACTCCAAAGGACCTGCAGCTGGAAGAACAAACATGTCACAAAGAGGTAATCTCATCATTTATTGTCCTTAACAACCAAAGTGTGTGGATATCAAAAGTTCAAAGTGTGTTAGTTTACTCATGACAGCTGAGTGTATTAAAGATGATCTTATGTTCTGTTGTTGTGTTTGCAGAGCCAGAGTTTGTCAATCTGATGCTCAGAGAACAACATGGTCAAGCTGCTCAGATCTTCATGGAACATGGTTCATCAGGTGTGTTACAGTGCAGAGGTTCTGTTCTTGTGACAACATCACATTCTACAGTCCAGTGTTATGTGGAGATTTGGTGGAGATTTTTTTGTGTTTGTTTGTAATACAAAAGGTTAAGGCGTCCAAGCACATGCAAAAATGACCAGATTTACATTAATTATCTGGCGATTATTTTTGTCTTTCTTTCTTTCTTTCTTTCTTCTACAGACCAATGTTTTTTGGAGGAGCAGCTTATTGTACATAAGAGTTTTTAGACTATTATAACTTTGATATATTTTCTGCTAAGTCTATTTTAAATGCTGATGGGACAAATAAAGGATATCTTAATTTTTATTATCAAAACTCATAAATGAAAAGTCTCTCGCACACTGTGTACTTGCTACACCAGTGAAATTTATTAAATCAGTGCAACATTTCGGCCTGTGGCCATCAGGCAAATATATTATCAAAACTCATGACGTGATCACATTTTAAAAGTGATCAGAACTTATGGAGCTTGAGTTGAACAGTAACAGAGCAGCTCTATGTCTCTGTAGTGAAACGTGTGTGTTTTTTTACTTTCAGAAAAAAACATTTTGAGTCAAAAAAAAGGAGAGCTGCTTCTACGGACTAAAGACAAACTGTGACGGAGGTATTTGTTCACTTTGCAGTCATGACTGGATATATTTGAAGTATTCACTGAATACATTTATTCATGTGTTGTCAAACTAACTTACTCATTTTAAAATGTTTCCTAATGTAATGATGTTAAAGGTTTTCTTATTGATTATGTGCATTTTGAATTGAATGTTCATTAAAATCATTTGGAAACTAATGTTTGCTTTTGGTATTACATTTTACTTTATATCAAGTTGAACTGATCACAAATGTGGTTTTGTGGGAACACAAAAATCTGAGTAAAATTAATAATCATAAAGTAATTGTTTTGCTTTGGCAGAAAGAATAATTTTCTGAAAAATTAATAATTTTGACACAATTGTTTTGTTTTGTATAAAACAAATATAAGAGTAAAATTAATAATTGCAAAGCAATTTTTTTGTTTTGTGAGAACACAAAAATACAAGGGAAATTGTTTAATTGTAAATAATAGTTTTGCTTTGTGACAAAGTAATTTTAATACTTTTTATTTAATTAATAAATAGACGAAGTTGACAGAAAACAAAAAGTCAAATGCAACCTCTTAACCCATTTTTTTTTCTTTGGATCAAAGCAACACTTTTTACAGTGTAAGCTCATATACTTACACTGGCACAGACAAGTTTATATTCCGCTGTCATACGGAGCAATGGAAAGAATGGGTTGTTTTGTGGAGACTGCACACTGCACGAAGATCTACCTTTAGATTTACATTATTTTATTTCATTAGCAATGTCAAAAATATATATTTTTTTAATCTAGCCTATATTAAAACACTGTAGGCTTATAAAGACTTTCTTCCACAGCATAATAAAATGTTATTAAAAAATTATAAGCTTTCTTCAAAGCAACACATTGTGGCTACAACAACAACAAAATAAAAAGTCATTTAAGAGCTCAAGCTATCATCAATTCTCTTATGAGTTATTGGTGATTAACGAGGTAACACTGCGAGGAGGGGCTTGAGAAAGCCATTTTTCCCCTTTGATTCGCATCAACAACAAATGGATGGGTGGAGGTTGGACAACACAGCATGAGCAGGTAAGATTTTACCTTATAAAGATAAAACTTTGACATCAACTTTCACTGTCTCAAAGATCGACGGATTGGACACCACTGCAGAATAACAACTTGTGGTGTTGCTGCTATGTTGAAGCAAAGTGATATGTTCTGAAACTTTTGTCAAATCATGAACGTAACACTTATTGTTAAGGGGTAAAAGTATAATGCAAAACATAATTTTTGAGATCACAAAAATGTTAAAGACTGTGTGTTTATTTTACACAAAGCTGTACATAACTGATGTTTGAGTAATCCTGGGTTGTCCTGTATTTGTGACAAGTTTGCTCAAAACATGCATGTTTCAAATAAACTAACTTTTTAAGAAATATTATCACAACTCAACTCAGATACCATTGATGATCTATTAAAAAAACTGTTTCATCATTATTCTACAATGCATTCACAGGGACAGTGCTTGATTTGACCAAAGTATAAAAGTAAACAAAGCAACATATAGTGATGCTTGGAGTCACGCCAAAGTGGAAAAATTTACCACAGAACATACGAGAACTAAGTCATTTTTATAGCTTCAAAACCAACTAAAAACCTACAGTATTATTATAGAATAAATTTTGATCTTGTGTGAAATTGTTGTGCTACTGTTGTTGTAATGTTTTTTTGTTTTTGTTTTTTAGGCTGGTTGGCCTGAAAGCAACAAGCAATGATTGTGTTTTTTATAGGAAATATAAACTGATTTAGGTATTGTATTGCAGGGGTTCTTAACCTTTTTGACCTCAGGGCCCGAATGTTCATGTAGAAAGTAACCTGGGGACCAATCTCATTGTAAACGCCATGTTAGCTTCTGACGTCAGTAGACCTTTGGCCCCTCCCATCTTCTACATCTCATGTTACTCTGATGCTCTTTGAGAGATGTTACAGATCCCTGCCAGCCAAGTACGGAAGGTTCAAAAAAGCTTTTTTCCCTCAATTGTTCTGAAAAGCTTGGCTTGGACATATATATATATATTTTTTTTTTCATTTTTAAAGCAGATTCTGTCAAATTGCTTGCGTACCCAAAGATAAAGATAGTGATTCTGTCTGCTAAAGTTACCCTGAAGTTTGCTCATCATTTAAGCATAAATGTAAATCAGAAATCTCCAAAAAGCAATCCACTTTGAAAAGGTCATTGAAAATTTGAAGCAGATGTAAGCAAACTTGTTTTTTTTTATTGTTAAGCTGTAGATTAACATTGCAAGTTAAAAGGCCCATAATATAACATGTTTTTAGATACTGAAAACTTTATACCAGACAAAAACATTAGTCTGTCTCAGTTTTCTTTGCCATGAAAAGTAGTTTGCTTTCTATATCGTTACATCAGTTTAAAATAGCACATACAGATATTAAAAGCTTTATTTAGATCAAGACAACTCTTCCACTGGAGCGAGATGATGACAAGGATTTAAGATGAATCCTGTCATTCTTCAGAAGCAAATGATCTGAATAAATTTGAATGATTTAATAGCAGTAATTTTACATTTGAATACCTCAGCACTCTCCAGTTCAGTAAAAAGTAGTTGAATAATTTGTTCAAAACACCAAGAAAGAACAAAGCAACAATGTCTGGTCTGTCAGTGCTTTGTCTAGAGAGAGCCAAATGCCACAATGATTCAGATTAAGGAACATCACTGTTTGGGAAGAATTATCCATGCAAAGCAAAAGGTTAATTACCAAAAAGCACCTTAATCACCCAAGTCAATGAATAATGCAGGATGTCAATCAGTAAAATTATTCCATCAAAATGTCAAAGTGCCATCTAAGTGTATTCAGAACAATGTTTCAGTAGTTTAGAAAAGTCGCACTAAATAATTCCTCTGTCATGATAAAGAAATTATCATAGCAATCTAAATGTTAGCACTGAGTGGGAGAAATGCATGAGAGTCAATAGTAAGAGGGATTTTTTTTCTGTAGGAGCATAAAACAACTAAAATGTGGAAGAGCTACTACAGTATAATAACAATATAAACAATGTGACACAGTTTACATCTGACGCTCAAAGTAAACTCTAGCAGAATATCAGATAAACAACATGAACAGAGCAGGCTTCTCTCACATACACTGTACATATTTTGGGATCACACGCACGCAGTTACTTGGCTCGTTCTTATTCTAGTCACAGTTTGTTCAGTCTGAGTGAAGAAAGAGGTTCACTGGCCAAAGGGAATAACACGGCGCGATGGTTTGAAAACATCTGTCTTCTCCCTCTGCTCCCACACCGCATCAGAGTAATTATGTAAATGCTGTCGGCCAATAATTAATGAACATAAATCAATAATAAATAGTGGCTGTTTGCTGTGTTTACGTTCTCCATTGTGCTTCCGGCTCAGTATGGTGATTAGATTTGATTTTACTTTGCATTCTGTGCATTTCTTTGTCGTCTAAACAGAGAATATAGTACAAACGATCGATCATCTCCAAATATACTGTAGTAGGACTTGACTTTCCAGCTCCTTCCGCAATTACGCAACACATTTTATATTAAGGCTTGTTAAATGTACACTCGGAACCGTGTCTCAAAAGCCTATTTCCACTTCAAACAAAAGAAAATGAAACAATTTTCAGCCCGAATGATGAACTGTTTTAGTAAAGACCAGTGCGTCACAAGGGAAAGTGACAAAGTGAGTCAGGAGTGCTTGCAAGAGCCTGCATGATTACCACTCTTCACTCTCACCACAGAGAAGCACTGGGACCACTGAAAAGAAGAAGTCTGTTTGTGACAAGAATCGAGAGTGAGAATAACACTCGGCATGGACTGTCACAAATTAATTTATCGCCTTTGTGTATAGTGAAAGATTTAACTCTGTTTACTGAATGACATCCCTTTGTCTTTTAATAAAACGTACATGAGTTACTTTGAAGAATCATGTAACAGTGATGGTTTATCATATTCTTATTCATAAAATGATTTAGGAATGTTTGAATAATCCTGTATTGTCCAGCATTTGAACATTTTGTTTTCACCTATCCTACCCCACCCACATTAGATCAAAGATGTTCAGTACCGCTCTTAAAAAATGTAAATCTGTTGCTAGCCTTTGTGAAATGCTACAAAATAGGCCACACTTCTCAATTTTGCCAATTTAAACAGAAGGTCTGGGAACAAACTTAAATACTAAGTTGTTTTAGGTCAACACTGCACTTTACATTGACAAAACATGTTTCCTTTAACCAATGCATTTTTCTAAAGCCTTGCTCCGTCCTACACAAATAGATTACAAATTCAATACAAAGAGTCTCCTGCAATGCAGTGTTTTCCCGATAAGACTTTTCTGCTCCCAAAGTCTGTTTATCACATATAGAGAAAAAGAACAGGAAGTTGGAGGGAGATGAGAAAGTTCAGTTCATCTAATTCAAAGAGATTATGGTCTGATATTAACGGTACTTTTTGGCTGTCTGGAATTAAAAAAACACTGAATATTCATATTGTATTTAATATCAAAACCACACAGAACATAAGTCAAGAGCTGATGTAACTGATGAAGAGCTCATACTGTATGTGTGAGTTTGTCTGTGGCCCCACATGTGACACACGTGTGCACACAGGCCCCCCGAGATGTAATGGCCACTCAACTGAGCACATAAATGGGATGCTTAGCTGCACTTAGGCTCATTCCTCTTCTTGTGCATGCTCCCCTCGTGGACACGTGACATGCCTCCAACAGCACATGAAACCAGTGGTCCAGCAGCAAAGCTCAGCTCATTTGGTACGATGCTCCGGGCAGTTCAAAACTATAGGAGCGATAATATCACCATATCAAAGGCTGCATAATACAGTGGAAACTTTTCCTCCAGAACAAATGTGTGAATTAACACTTTTAATTTAATTAAACAGAGGTGCTTTTGTATAATACATATACACAAAGATGGATATCTATTCTAGAATTTTTCTGAATCTTCTACCGTATTTACTGCATTTAGTTCATTGCTTGACCTAAAAGAGGTGACATAAAATTGCCACACAAAAAAAAACACGGCATTGAGTAAAAAAGATCAGCAAGATGTTAACAATGGCAAGAACTGGGAAGTTTCTAGGTTAATATAGTGTGCCTTGAATAAACTGTTTAAAGCGGTAAAATATGCTTACGTTTCTCCAAACTATTAGCATTTTGATTTCATGTGAACATTTTAATAATATGTGCACTGTCAAATATCTGTCATTTAATTATTATTAATATTTCACACATAAATAATCTACAGACAAGTAATATTGTGTGACAGCGAAGAGGGTGTGTGGATTTGTTTTCACAACCAGGGGTCGCACACAGCATGGCTCGCTTGAAAAAAGTGTGATGCATATTTTTCAGCCAAGCCTGACCTATGAGCATCACAACACTTTACTCATGCGTTGGTGTGCACAATCTGAACAGAAGCATCAACAACTTCATTCCATATTATGGACTACAGCTCAGGACTGAATCTCACCTGCTGTTAGAACTGTTTCAGTTCCCCAACTATAACCGACATCACAAACTTGAGCCTAGACAGTCAGAGTTGCTTGTACTTCCTGAGTGGATTCTCAGACTTCTGCTGAGTTTTGCTCAATAATTTAAGGAACTGCTATGTATGGTGGCTCAAGAAAACAGGAGAATCTATGAATAATTCACCCAATTCGGTGTAAAAATAGTCAACAACATAGTGAAATGTGAAGATAGAAGAGCCGAGGTGAAGCCAAAATGATTTTTAGTGGCTAAACTGCTTTACCATTTTGATGGATGGTGATATACAATAGACTCATTATAAATAAATGCAATGACAGTTTGTACAACAGTCTTGTGCTCCCGGCAGTGATGCATAATTTGTATTAAATCACTAAAACTGCCATTTCTTTTCCCAAGACAAACTTACCAATCACATAGTCCTTGAAAGACTAGACAAATTAGCTAAAGACTATTGATTTCATTATTGTGTGTACTCCTTCTACTACTGTACTAAAGAGAGTATGAATCATTTTTTCAGGCTCTAGATGAAAAGAACCACATGATTTTAGTTTTAGAGGAAAACATATCACAAAGAGGAACATCTATTTTAAAAAGCAGTGTGAATAAAAATACAAAACTTAGGTCTTTATTTTTCTATTCAGGAGATTTTGTTTCCAGTGGCAACATCTCGCCAAAACATACTTTTTTAGTTAATTGCTATGGTAAGCCCTATTTTTTTCCTCATCCATCTGAATCACATGAATAAACTGCACAAGAATTAAGCACACAGACACATACTGCTTTCCCACTGTAAAATCAATAGATATCTTGTCCCATCTTCATTAGCCCCCTGCTGTGAGTCTAATTCTCCATATTATAAAAGACGGATCCGACTATGCATTACATGATGTTGCAAATACAGACATTCAGGGTAAAGTGTGCAGGCTTGACAAGGGCTTAAAAATGCAATGCAAGCAATAATCAATGCAATGCAATGCGACAATTACATACTTAAATTAAAACAAAACTGGGTCTATACTGACCAGTTTTAAAATTATATTGAGTGTTATTGTAACTATAAGATTAAGCTGAATATTATATATAAAAACTCATCATTGTAGCATTAAAACTGGCAAAAAAAATTAAGTATACTCCTTAGTAATAAAATGGAGTTAGACATTTTTGTATGGTGACAACACTGTTATAATGTATTTCAAACAATAGCTGAATATATGAATATCTGCTGACCAGTGGCTAAAAATCACCTCACCAATTGAAATCTGAAGCATAGTTAAAAGTATTTCACCAAGTAACCATACTTTCCTCGGTACTACAGGATATCACTGTCTCCTTCAGATATGCTTTGTGAAGTGAAAATTCGGTCAGTTCATTCATCCTTGAAATCAATTTCATCAGAGGCCGCCTTTTCCAGTAATCCCATGTCTTTTACACTGCAGTGCGAGTACGATGTGTAAGGCGAATCAAAACAACATCTGAAAGTACAGCGTCTTTCCTCGCGTTGCAATTGTTCTCGCAAGTGTGCATGATTACTACACAGCCCAGCACCACCGTCTCTTACCTAACCTCCATTAGAACTGACATATGCTGCTAATTGGCATAAAGTATCTTCTACATGCCTCTAATTTTGATGACTCAATCTTTTCAGCTTTGCTTTACTTATAGAAAAATGGAGTCAAACACAGTGTTGCAGCAGTTAGCACAAAGGTAGAATGCTTTACATCCATAAGACTGTATGCTAAAGAAAAATTAATGCAGAAACAACGAATATTTTCAAATGTTTGTGTATTTCAAACCAGGCTCTAATCCTCATACAGTCTTTTAAGTTAAAATTGTGTAAATATCTTTTACACAGAACAGAAATTCAATGTAAAAGGAGAAATAAGCACGTCAAGCTTCGATGTTCAAGCTTTCATTTAACCTTATCATCCACATTAAGTGCATTAATGTCTACCCTATGCCTCCTGCTAATTGGAAACCCAAGAGTCCAGGAGTAAAATGGAGACGTTTGTTTCAGATGATTCTGTATGATCATCTGAAATGCTTATCTCTCCGAGAGTTAATTACGAACCATGTGAAGAGTTTTAGCCTTGTTAGAAAGAAATAAAATGGTATAGACTGGATGGTGCTCGCAAAGATTCTGGAAAATGTCCAATCAGCAACATAAAAAATTTGTTAGATGCAGCAGTAGGGAGAAAACGTGCACTTCAATTAGCAATAAATTATTACTGCAACTCTGGCGACATAGCACTGTGTCTCTGGGCAAGACAATTTGCTCACAACGTGTAGGACAAATCACAAAGTGCATGACAAATTCGCTCGAACATCCACCATATAAACAGAAGCCAAGATCTGTGTCATTATTTACTACACAATTTTTGTATTTTCTACTACTTACCACATCCTATGGAAAACTGTTTTAGAAATGATGTAGTTTATTTGCATTAAAATGTATATTGTACTGTATTCTGATATGGTGTCCAATCAAAGTACTGTATTCAGAATAACTGGAATACTTTCACTTTTAGTTGCAATTTTATAATAGTAAATTATTGTAACATCTTATGTTTGCTTCATTGTAGTGCATTCTTAATCAGTAATTAAACAAAAAATGCACACACAAGCTTTGATTACAAGAGCTGTACATTATGTTTTTATCACGATTTTCTTTATATCTTGCAGAATAAAGCCAGAATTTCTCTGAATCCCCCCAAATGAATGAGTTGTACTTAAAGCAGTTCCTTAAAATATGTATTCTGATTTGGTAATTTCAATACATGCATTCAATAACTTTCCAACTTTGATCTTCTTGCAATACAAAAATCCTATTATTGAAATATGAAATAAATTGTGCAGCAAACCACTTGCAGCTAGGCCTTAGAAATAATTCAATAAGATTGTCCAGTGTGTGTGCCAGTTTGTATCCCATTAGCACATCTGAACTGTAGCGCGCAGCCTTTTACCTGATAGGGCTCATGCCAGTTATGATGGCAGCCACACTCTGAAGGCCACAGGTCACAGCTCCCTCCTTTGGCCCTCACTGATCCAAAGTGACTGGGACTCCTATGGGACAAGCTGTCCGAGTGATGCCAGACGCCCGGGCGACCCCCCCTCCTGGGCAGGGTGGCACCTCCTGGCACTGAAGCATAATGGTAGCGCTGGCTGGGCTGTTGATGATGATGCTGCTGATGATGGTAGTGATGTTGAAGAGTGCCAGGCTGATGTGAGTGCCAGCTGTAGGAGCTCGGCACCTCTCTGTCCTCTCTGCCATCCAGCTCCGAGAAGCAACTGTGCTGCTTGCTCAGGTAGGCGGTCATCCTGAAGACGCGCTACGCTAGCCTGCACTTACTTCTCCACTTGGCTTCTTCCTCTGGTTCCTTCACTGGTTAAGTCAAACAAAACGCGCTGCCTGGCTGATGTACGAGCCGCTCGCAGGATGAATGATAAATGAAGCGGCTGGCTGGCTGCTGGAGCAGTGCTGGCTACTGAGGGGGGAGTGTGCGAGTGGATAAACAGGGAAGAGAGGGAGCAGAGGGGGACAGAGTGAGAGAGTGAGTAAGAGGAGGTAGGAGGAGAGCTGAGAGAAATGACGGAAAGGGAGAAAGATGAATACCAAGCAATGATGGGATGGAGGGAGGCAGATAAGAACAGCAGGGGATGGAGAGAGTGCGAGAGTTGTTGGGAGCGTTGGCTGCCAGCCCTGTGTCAATAAATGAGTCAACTGACAGCATCCGCACCTCCAGGCAGGCAATTGATGGTCTCTGCTGCTGGGAACACCGCGGCTTGAACTACAAATACCTGGGTTTTTTGCAGAAGAGGCAGTTATGTTTCAAAGGTCAAAGTAAGGCTATATGCAATAAGAATTGTGCAGACACAGATAAATATCACGTTAGGTTAGAGAAAGCGCAAGGTAAGTCTGGGATTACTTCATACATTGTTTGTTTTTATTAACATAAATTCATGAAGTCTAATATGTATATGAATCAAGTTTTTAATTATTACGATAATTACATTCATGGATAGTTATGAACATGTACAATGTACAATACTCTGAAATCAATATCCTGGCAAATCAATATTTCCTCTTGACCCCTACTGACCAGGTGCTAGTCGTGCATGCAAAGGCTTTTAAGTAAAAACATTGTTGCCTTATAAAAAATAAACCTGGCCTATTACATTTTAAATGAATGAATCTGGTTTAGATAATCTTCTCTCCTCTGAGCTTCAAAAAAAGGTAATCTAATTTTACAGTTTTGTTATGTCCAAAGTCAAGATCTGAGACTTTCGCTACCAAAATTACCAAGCTTGTCTTGAGCATTACTGCTGTCCAATCAAATGCATTACAACTGTGTACCTGCATTAGCATGCTATTTGTTCTTTAAAATGAAGCTAAGCACAAGAAACTTTTTTAACAGTTAACATGCATATATGATGCCTAAATAGCACTGATTGGTGTATTCTTTTTTTTGTGTCCCAATTTTAGTTCAATCTGACCAAATTAGCAAGTTTCAAGTCAAAATAGTCACAAACTTCCTGTGTCTCACTTCTAGTAGAATTGTGACATCAAATGGAGTTGTCCACACAAAAATATGCCCTCTTTTCATCTTTTGGTTTTCCAGCAGCCAGTTCTGTAGTGTATGGAAACATATACCCTTTAACTGGGCACAAAATACATATACTTTCTTTATTTGGTTTGAAACTAGTTTTGATTAGGCTCAGAATTATTCTTTAACTCATCAGAAAATGTCAACATTTGTCCTGTTAATGATGAAGTAAGGATGCTTGTTTTTCTGCCAGTTTTAGTGTTGATGAGAATCTGATTTTTG
Organism: Mugilogobius chulae; assembly: GCA_038363315.1. Lineage (NCBI taxonomy): Eukaryota > Metazoa > Chordata > Actinopteri > Gobiiformes > Gobiidae > Mugilogobius > Mugilogobius chulae. The sequence goes on along the minus strand of CM076406.1, from coordinate 11,562,347 downwards.
ATACTTTTGACATACCTTAAGTCTACATCTCCATGACATTATCAATCAATTTTCCAAAAATCTTCAAGTCACTTTTGTGTTCCAACTAATCAATTACCAAAATAATCGTTAGTTGCAGCCCTAATTTTAACTCTGTAAAGTATTTAAAATTGATAACCAGTAAGTTCATTAGCGAGGGCACACACAGTAATGCTTAATGAAGTACAAAGTAAAATAGTCCTATGACGTATTGTTTTTTCCACAAGAAAAGTATCTGCCTTTAATCCCTCCTGAATCAAGTAATTCATATTCTGAGGAAACTGTAAAAACACTATCACAACTAATCTCACAAGCCACTGATCCAGAGATTGAAAATTCCCAAACCTTCAGGAGCCAATCTCACAGCTGATGAGCATGGAGCTGAATGCTGCTGCTGTTGTGGGGGATTCTAATTCTGTGGGATCAGAAAGTGCATTTCTTGGTCCCACCTCCCCCTCTGCCTCAGTCACATGAAATCAGGGTCATGTGGCTTTAAGTTGCAAGCAAATGATGCCAGGACATCCGGCCGCTTTAGCGTCAACATGTGCTGCGAAACGAGACGCATGCCTTAAGGTGCAGCCAGCAAAAATGCATACAAGACACAGCGCTGACACCGTTCCTTTGCATTAACTCTCAAAAAGTAAGTAGCAAACAAAAACACTTAATAATCTTATTACTATTGTTTTCTTACAACTATATTGTGTGCAACAAGAAAAATATCTCTTGCGAAGATCTATACTTATTGTGCAGAAAAACTCAACAAAAAACAAAGCCTTTGAATGTTTATTCAGTTTGTATATTTATAGATAAACACCATTCAAGGGTGAAGCTGGTTGATGTCTGTTCATGAACTTTACTCACATATTGTTGTCAATAGGGCATCATTTCACCAATAGAAAAGTCTTATATTTTCCAAAGCGCATACGCTATGGTGCGTTGCATGATGCTAGCCTCGTGTTTGCGTGGGTGTTATCATCAACCACAAAACAGTCAGTGATGGAGAATAATAGCTCATCAGAAAACAGCGCTGGCCCCGTAGGAGAGAGGGCTGTGTGGGCAGCGGGAGCACGGCTGGATGGATGGACGCTCACTTTAAAAGATTACAAACACAGACCTTTTGGGCCAGCTGCCATATCTGTCATGCACCTCTCGCTCTTCAATGCAAGGGTGCGGCGCTTAGCTTGAAAAAGGGCAGAGTTTACTCTATGCAACAAAACATGGTCAAAGAGGCTAAGTTGTGTCAAAACACTAGAAGTGAGCTACGTTTTAAAATACGAAACAAGGAAAAAAGATTATGATCATAAACGCTGAGAATAAATTAGTTTGTAAAGCTAAAAGGTAAACCATGAATAAAGCATAAATAAACCCTTAATTATTCATAAACGAATGGTGAATTAATGAATGAAAAAGTTTATTAATGCTTAGTAACTGCTTAACTAAGGAACTAAGGTTAGGATTTAGGGTTAGGGGGCAGGATTCGGAGTAATTAAGTAGTTAGTAAGCATTAATAAGCTTTTTCATCTTTTAATTAATCATTTGTACATACTGAATTAAGTCTTTAATAAGGTGTAATTAATGATTTATTAAGCGTAATTATTTTGTGGCTATTCTAAAGTGTTACCAACCAGGTATGATAAACTGCATTCTCCAAATCTAAATCTTAACCTACCCCATGCACCAGTTCTAAACTTACTCATTTTAGTAACATGAAGCCTAAACTTACCCTTTAAACCTAAAGAAAATGTCCTCATGTGGCTTCAATCAAAACTTGTGTATATTTGAAGCTATGACATATCGTGTGACTTTTACGCTTTTTCATACCGTGCAATATATACAGTACTGCATAAGAATAATATTCAAAAAAGGCGTGAAATCTTGCTCATTATACGCTTTTTGTCTCGTGGTACATATACGCTTTCTTGTGATACTATGTTGAATATTCACATATGTACCTAAATACAACAGCAACATAAATAGTGAGAAGAGCATCTGTCTGAACTGCTTTCAGTGACTCATAACCAAATCTGTGAGCTGTGTTTACAAGTCCAGTACGCTGCTTATGTGTCAGTGTTGTCTCATATACAGAATGTACACTGACCTTGAAGACGCACAAAGGACTGCGCTCACAAGTTCATGCAACAGTCTCATACATAATGTTTCATCTTTTCTTCAATGCCAGCGCTGTGTGAAACTATTTTGTTCTGCAGTAAACAAGAAATAAAACACAAATATCAAAACATTCTCCAAGGTAAAAGTATTAAAGATTAGACGTCTCCTTCAGTATAGAGCAATTCAGAGAAATAATTTTGTTGCATATTACTGTAGCTATATAGTTCAACTAAGTCCTGCTCTAACATTTATTACAATTTATGCTAGTATTAGTGGAGAGCTTTGGTTCAATGGGATTTCCAGTTTGTTCCCAGTTTTACAACGTCATAATTTTCTATTACAACCATTTATAAACTCTGACTGCAAAATAATTTGGAATGAAAATCTTAAGTGAGCTACCATTTCTGCTGATCACGCTGCTCCTTTCACCGCTTACTTAATATATAGTTGAGTCTCACTTCGGTAATAAGACAATGCTTTTACACAAAGTGGAAAAGACACGGTGTAGGACCAGGTCAGTGCTGTTTCTCACTGAAGGTAATCGTATGCACAAAGCCTGCAGGCAGCACCACATTATCTACAACACTCCTCCTGCCACATGGAGCCACTTACAAGGATTTATGGAACGGCAGCTGAAGATATTGACAGCTTGGGAAGAGTATGCTTAAATACAGTAGGTGCACATTTTTCACACGCACTTTACAGTATTTTGAGTGAAGCTGAACAATGACAATGTATTTATAAGCTTAAATGCCTATGACAGGTTGAACTACTCATTTCATAAAGATGTAGTTAAGATTATTATATTTAAGGTTTTACTAAACTTTTTTTTTTTAATTTTATTCCAGTTTGGCCATTTTTGAGCATTCAAAATTTACTTCCTGTTCATAAATGATGACATCACGCTAGGTAGTTGCCTGGCAACCATGTTATAAATTGGGCTAAAACTCTTCTAATGTAACAGTTTTTTTAACTTGAGCCATAAAAATATACTAGAACTCACTGTTTTGTTGAATGTGTGTATACAGGGCCATAAAAATATGTTTCTTGTGAGAAAATATCTATGTCTCCCTAGTGTGATGTCATCAGGTTAGAACTCTGCTCTACTTCCTGGTATTTTCAACATATTTTCACATTTTTCTCAACAAACTTATTCTTGATTAACATAAAACTATCATTTATAATTACAACAGGTGTTAATCTACCAACTAAATAAATTTTGAAAACGTAAAAACCTGCACCATGCACTTTTACCTCTCTTACTATGGAGACTATTTTAATAAACAGAACTAGTTCATTTTAATCTACAGTATTTGTCATCATGCAAGATGCAAAATGTTCTTTGTGGTCTTTTATTTGTTCTAGGGCAAAAATGTGCAAAATACTAAATAAGTATGGAGATTAAAATGTTCAAATTTAAAAACGTGAATTGTACAAAAAAGCTTCTTATTAAATAAAAATGATATTGCAAACATTCGTGGCATGTGTGCACCTTTAAGAGGCATTTCTCATTTGTCTAATCTTCAACTAATAGCTACATTTAATGGCATGTTGAGCTGGCAGAATATCATCTGAATATTGTCATGTAGAGATCCAAACAAATTAAACATACCTTTAAGCTAACATTGCCCAGCTGCAGGTACAAACTCTTTTTACATTCTCAAATTTTTGAAACCCACATTCATTCCACCATTTACTATAGTGCTCTCGACTGTGCTCTTGTTGACATTCATGCTTCTATTCTCATCAAGTTGATTTATTAGAGGCATTCCAGCACAAGCGCCATCTGTGCCCGAACAACACTAGTAAAATTGTATCTCTGATAGAGGAGAGCAATTCTATTTTTATTAAAGCCAAGTATATGTAAGCCATTGTCAGTCAGCTCAGGTCTAAGCTAACATTTGACCTCCATTCAATCTGGGGATGAGCCAATCAAACACTGACAGGTCATTAGATTAGAGTTAGAGCTTCTCCATGGAGAACACTGGCTGTGGTGGCTTTGGAACGCAGTCAATATAAACGACATATAAAGGTGGATCTGGAACATTAACACTGACTTTGAGCTTGAGGACACACAGAGCACATGGGAATCAAGAAATAAAATAAATACATGGTATGAAGTAGAAAAGGAGTCAATATGTCAGGTTATATTTGTTTAAGATTAATAACAAGGTCGTGTTTTATAGAAAAAAAAAGCCAGTCAATAATAGAACAGATGATGTCGACACTGTTACGTGTAATGTCTGTAATTTACCACATGGGGGCACTTACTGTTCAGTTTCAATCTGAACGTCTCACTAACCACACTAAACAACAGTGATTTAGTGAGAAAGCTGCAGTCCACATTTTCTAACAAAAAAAGTAAAAGATATACAGTACACTATAGTCACTGTTTAAATGCCATGACCACACAAAGAATAAGTGACCACTGCTCTTCAAGACATAAAATAAGCTGTGAAATAAGCAGTGTTATTAATTTAAAGCTAGCAATGCACTTCAATAAATGTCTGAGTTCACTTGTTGAATATGATTGTGGGAGAAATTTTGAATGTGCAAAAGGGTTAAGTATCAAAAATGTGATTACAAAAAGAACTTCGTGTATAGAAGCTAGATAGGAAATGATTACTAACAAATCACAAGCTAAAATTGGACCTTTTCAGTACAGCAGAATTATCTTAATATGCTTAGGAATTAGTTTAAGATCACGAGATGTTTCATTATTGTTGTGGCAGAAATTTTATTACTGAAAATCAAATTCTTTTCTGAGTATCGAAACTGATTTTGAAATTGTTGTATAATGACAACACCAATTTGTAATTAATGTATCTTTATTAAAATGTTAATTAACATAAATGCCATAATATCTGTTTGTAATTAAAACTGTGAAATGTTTACTCATACATTTGTTCACGTTGGGGGTCGCAGGTGACTGGAGCCTATCCCAGTAACTTTGGGCCTTAGGCGGGGAACACCCTGGACAGTGGCCAACTCGTCGCAGAGTTAGACAGGCAACCTTTCACTCTCTCATTCATTCACAGGGGAAATTTATGATGTGATGCACAATTAACCTAAACATGCATGTTTTTTTTGGAGGTGGGGGAAACCGGAGTACCTGGAGAAAACCCACAGTGACTTTTATAAAGATACATTTCACAGTTTAAATGTTTGTAATTAAAACTGCGAAATGTAGTCAAATGTAGTCCATATAAAAGCTCAACTTTATGCTAGAAATGTGGATAAAAAAATATTTGAATTAAGGATGAGTTCCCATAAGTTCATCTTTAACACATAATACCGCTAAGTGATATTGACAAAAATAATATAATTATTTTTTTCAATGTGTCAATAACAATGTTCAGACAATATTAAGTAAATCAAAAAGTTAAGCATTAAAACATGTTCTAAAGCTCATTAGCTTATTAGTCAGAGTACTGTGATAAGAAAAGTGCATAAATATTACATTTATATTATTATCTGAAGCATTTTTGTTTAGTGTATGCATTTTTATTATACTGTATATAATATAATCAAAAATCAATTTTTGGATTGCTTGATAGCAATGATATCTAAAATTCAATGTACTGTCTACCCCTAAATACTGTGCTGTATCATGCACAGTTATTTTCCCACTCTACCCTGCCAAAGTGGTCTTTAGTCCAGGCACATACACAATCCATCGAGTGGTAAGTTTGTGCAGCTTTAGGGAACGAATTGATTTGTAAATAGCAAAAACTCTCTGTACAAAACACTGTGGCAAAGTCAAAAGTGATTCTGGGATGGACGGGCCATCTGGAGCGGCGGACATTTTCCCCCTGATGGCACGGTCAACCTGTGTCAGACAGAAAGACAAAGAAACTGCCCTGTTTGATCTTGCATTAGCCCAAAGACAAACATACAGGTACGTGCGTGTGTCATAATCCTGTATCCCAGAGAGCAGCTTGACTTTGGAAGATTGTGTCTTTGATTTGGCCTAGTCCTGACGACAGACTGACTGTGTTGGACATGCATGCTGGATGAGTCAAGTCAATAATATTACAGAACAAAAAAGCACTGGCGAACAGGTGTATAAACAATAATATAATAAGTGTAAATATGGTCCAAAACTGTTAGCACCGAGCTGAAAAAACAGCGCTATTATCTGAGGTATACAAGTTGTCATTTGCACCTCGCTGAAAAGGGAGATGTAATTGGACAGGTTTTAATAAGCAGGACTAGCAACAACCTGTGAAGAACTTAAAAGCATGATACACAAAACAAGCATTCAGTTGGGTTTTGGATCTCTCATACAAAGAAAATAAAGCTTCAGGAGGTATTTGCTTCCTCTGTGAGTCTCAAAGTCACAAAAAAGATAATTAAAAGCTAGTCTTTGGAAGTGAATCTACTCAATAGGATTCCCTAAATGATCAACAACGTCTCATTTTTCTCGCCATTTATTCTAATTATCTTTCCTGCATCTGCACATAATTTATCTTTGAGACTATGTCATATTTAACATTAATCTCACACTAAAACTTTTAGTGCTCCTTTAGTCACACCGCAATGATGATACACTTTTAACTTTGCCACTTCCAAACATCACAGTTGCCAAGCTCATGCATAAAAGCTATTTTGTAAATGTATATCTAGGCGCTGACATCACTTGTCAAAGTGTTGGCAAATTTACAAGTCATTTTGGTTTATGCCTTTATCATCATAAATCACAATAAGTGCAGTTCTCAATACACTGACTGGCTTTTCTTACTTACATATCACATTTACAAACGGAAGATTCGTGCTTGAGTAATTATAAAGTTTATATGGACATCAGAAAAAAAACTTTTACAAAAAAATTTTGTAAACTTTATGTGAAGTAAGATCTTGATTTGAATCTTTAACATCCCAATAAAAGTCAGCGATATTCCTGATGAATGCAACAGTGCAATTTGATCATAGGAATTGAAAAGAACAAGCATTCAATTGTACACCAGGATAAGAAACAAAAGTATATGTTTTTGTATGTTTGAACATGTATACACTTAAGGTCAGGCGACAAATTCTGGAAGTGTTTCCCAACCAATGGTACAGAGGTATACTACCAATTACCAAGAAGTAGGCTACTTGATTTAGTTTTAAACTAAAAGAAAGTGATATGTAATATTGGAGGTGTAATCCCTCATTCATCCAGTCTTCAAAGTTGTCACCTGGACAGTGTTTCCAAAGAGTTTTGACTGTCATCCGAAAGTCATTTTCAATCATATTGGGGAGAAATTGGTGAGAAAACACTGAAGTTGATTCAAGATTTGGAGAACACTGTCAGGAAATTAGCATAGACCATAGAAACCACCTTCGCTTTAACCTCAGGTGCAGCAGAGCAGCATCATACCAAAGAACTTACAGATGATTGAAAATTACTTTCCGATGAGAGTCGAAATTTCCTGATTTTCGAAACACGGTCCAGGTGACAACTATGAAGACTTTCTACTATGATATGTAATATTATCATGATTTTAAATGTAATTGAACATCTACTCGGAATCATTGTTGATGTTTGTGGGCATAGTTATAATAAAATTAAGAAAATGTATTATTTTACGTGATAATATACTTCTAGCAATTTATTTAACTAAAATCTTGAAATAGGGAGTACTCTGCCTATGAGGCTTAGTAAAGAAGACAAATTTGGTTGGGAACCATTGAACTACGGTTGTGTTGTCTTGATTCGCTGTGTTAAAGTCAAAATAACATCTACTTGGGACTTCAATGTATTTATTTGCGCTGCAAGAAGAAAACAACCCAGTTCCCCATGTCTTAAAATCAAATGTTAACCAACTACCGATGCCATTGTTTTCAGCAGAGCGCAGTGTGAAAGCAGACTGAATGAACATTTGGCTTAATGTAGTGTAAAAGGGAAACCAATTAGACATGAAAACATCACAGATTCATCAAAACTTGTAAACGTGACCTCGTGTAAGAGCAGTCTGACAGGATTGGAAGGTAGAGGTTGAGTTTGGTTATTTAGCGGGTTCTGTGCATAAAAAAGTATAGTAATGATACGACAGCAATAAGCAGTGACTGGAAATGAGATCCAGCACTCAACACTCAAACCACTGAGTCACTGCCCAAGTTTGTAAACAACAGTCTAACTGCAGCACTTCAAAAATCTGTTCACAGACAAATTAAACATTTGTGAGCCGAGGGAAACTGAAAGCCAATGCTAGAATCAGAAGACAAAGATTTTAGATTACAAATATCACAATAGATTTTTAGGGAACAGAAGATAACAAGATATGACAGTGGTTAGCAGTTCCTCTAAACTTCTCAAGCGCTAAGGATCACACAATAACAAGAGCTCTTGAGGAGTAGGTTCTGAAGAAACGTGAACTAATTGTCAGGTGGGACAGAGGGAGAACAAAAAATCACTTTACAAGGCTTCTTGAGGCACACAGAGAACTCATTGACTGCATTCACAATTTGTCGAAGAATGATTGGAAGGTTCAGCGCTAACCTCTGCCAACTGTACAACGATGATTAATAGCATGTTTGGAAAATGTCACAGAGAATAAAAAATTCATACGGTAATCTGCCTTGTCAAGTGAATTATTAATCTCAAACCTTTCTGAAACATGTACACCTCAGTCAAATGACAAATTTAAAGTTATTTTCTAAATTTTAGGATGATCTGTTAGGTAGTTATTTCAGTTGTTCAGGATTACAAATCAAATGAACAAAAACAATCAGTGTAATCTTTTAAATAAGTGCATAACGTGATAATTCTGCTTTTTTGTGTTTAATTGTATGACATATTGACTTTTTGCTTAAAACACAACACTCAAAGAAGATATTTTTAGACACATGCACGACTATCTAAATCTTGTAAGTCATTGTTAAACAAGTACTTATTAAAAAGAGGTTAATGAGGTCTTAGAAGCTATGCAACAGAATGACAGTCAAAGCAAAGTTTAGAATGTTAATAACAGCAAACAAAAAAGGGGACATTTTTTCAATAAACCAAAGTGAGAAGTTTTAACAGGAATAATCATCCGCTAATGAACTGTATAAATCTAAGTAACCTGCCATGGATGGAGAGCTGCGCTTGTAATTAAATTCGAGCGTGAAAAATGATTAAGATGTAAACAACAAAGGCCTGAGAATGCTTCCGAATGAAAAACATAAAAAGCTATCTGTAGCCATATTGTTTACTTTATCAGTTTAGTTGCAAAGTCTAAAAGGACTTCTGGACTGCAATCATTCACACTTTCTTTGATGACGATCAACAGAATACATTGTTTGATTGGTTAGTATAGATCTTATAGCAGTCTGAAAATATGTTGTTAAAGATTAATTATGCCTGTTTGAGTTCTGCCCTTGTGGTTTATGTTCTTTAAGTAATCCTGTGGTAATATCTAATTTACAAGCTTTGAAAATGAGACTTATTTTAGCATTTTACAGATGAGTACTCAAGAATGTAATCCTAATTAATCCAAGGCAATAGCTGGATTAATGGTTAGTTACTGCAAATAGAGTTGTTCTGCACAAAGGCAAGATTTGGTTTTAAAAATGCACTCCTGGCAACAAGACATGCTCTGTGGTTCATATTGATTGTGAAACAGATTAAAGGCCTGAGACATTTTTATAAACTCTAAATGACTTTGTGTTGACCTCTCCATAAACTGACGTTCGTTCACCTGTAAATTGTCCTCTGAGATTTGCCTCCCCTTCAACTTGCCAGTCAACGTCTTTTTCCACTTGTACACACTGCCCACAGAGGGCCACTTTACTTGGCTCTTCAGGCTGCTCAGGTCTGGGGCCCAGCTTTTCAGCAGCTCCATGGACAGGCGCTTCTTTAGGGACCCACGACGCTCACTCCGGGGAGGTGTGAGCAAGTTTGGGACACTGCCTCCATGAAGAGGTGGACTGAGTGACGAGCTGCTGGTCAGGCTCTCCCAGCGTCGCGTCAGTGCAAAGGTCATGGTTCAGCTTTAGTCGCTTCAAATGTTCACTCGCAATTAATATAGTTCAGCAAAGATAATTGAACAGTGAAATTAAGTTGCACCAAGTCTTCATGAGGAAATAATCCATTGAGTCAGTATTGTTGCTCCCATTGTATTCCAAAGCCACCTTTTATCCAGGAATAAAAGTTTGCATGTACTTGTTCCACTCCACAGAGCAAACTTTACACAGGAGAATGCTGGAACACGCTGTTGAGGGCAGATGGGTGATTTAGCTCTAGGGGGTGTAAGCCAGGGGAAACACTTGCATCACATACTCAATATATCTGATTGGGTGAGAGCAACAGCACCGGGCCACAGCCGTGAATCCGATTGGATTAGGCAGAGGACAGTGCTGTGTGCTGGAACCACTGATATAAATCACATGGAGGCATAATTAATGCCTCAGGGAAGTGAGCTCTGTCAGGAAGCCAAAACTAGATTAGAGTTAGATCAATGAAGTACGTCACAAAGGAGGTGGAGCCACTGTGTTCATCCACACATTTGCCATAACACACCATGAGTGAAAACTAGAATGGAGATCGTCCAAACAGTGCAATGTAAGTCTGACATATTGAAGCACATTAAAACTAGTCTGAATACAGCCACTTTAACCTTTTGTGGTAGTGACAGCAGTGCATAGAGGTGTACGCTGAACGCTTTGATCTGTTCAGTCTGAGCCTCTCTCACTTTGTGTTGTCTGTCTACTTCACTGGCTCATTTGTCACTGACCCTGGTGTCTCTCTCATAGCCTTTAGCTATCTCAGCCTCACAGCAGCCTGTGCTGCTGAAGAGGACGACCACATACCGGTACATCTCACGCCCTGGGCCACACTGTCTAAGAGTGTGGGCTGATGGTAGGATTATGCCCGTCTGCAATGGCACTGATAAACAGGTGCATAAGCAATAAGTTAAGAGGTACTTTAGCTATATGTAATCACACAGCATCAAAAATATAAAGTGTAAATATTAAGTCACATGCATTTAGACACTTGACACTGGCCTTAGAAAGCCTCACTTTGTGATCATGATAATAGAGTGCACATCTGTTATAGAGAAGAGCCTGTTCCCACGCACCAAATGGATGGTTTGCCATAGGAACATAGTAAGAAGCTACCACAAGAGATGGGTGAGGGAATGAACCCAGCAACACAACTCCTCCCACATACTGCACTCCAGTCTTTACCATGCATATGTTTCTATGATCCTGTACGGCAAAAATATGATAATTGTAGCAATGTATCATCATTCAAACATTTGCATGCAGCAAGTTGTGCAATCAAGGATAGGGAGTAAACATATTGAGTATAGAGTATAGAGTTCAGAAGAGACCAATGACCAGAGTGATCCGCAACTGAGGAGGACACAGGAGTAACAAAGGCAGCAGCACAAATCACTTGAGCAAACAGACGTCATTCAGTGATGCTCCAGCAGAGGCATTCATTCTCAGTTCTGCTTCATATGAACATGATTGTGCACAACTCTTATCTAAGCGCTTACAATTCACAGATTGGATTTTGCCAGCGCACCCAGGCATTCTCGCTATTGTGTTTACACCAAGAGCTTTTCTCAGCTGACGACCTACAGACAGAGGAGCAGACTGCTGTCTTTACTACTCCTCTACTAATGATGCAGCCTGCTTCTCCCAAAAGATTGTCACGTATTATGACTGTTTCTCTATAAGGATTTATGTGTTTTCTGGCTTTCATACTTGAGAAAGCTGGTGAGTGATTAACCCACTATTGTGTTTATGGGTGACTTTGTGGTATTCTGTTTTTGTAGCTGTAATTCAGATATCAGGGTGAGCAGAAACTGAAGCCACAGCTCTTGGGTCCCTGTGATCCTCGTTATTAAGGTCTTTGAAATGAGCCGGAGTTTGCTGTGGCCAGCTGTACAGACTGATTCATTTGTGCTCTTTGGAGATCAGGCTGCTGTTTGAAGTCGAGAGTTAGGTAGCACTGAATGCTCTTCAGACCACTATCTACTGTGTGAACAGAGTTATGATCCGACCCACACAGACAACATCAGAGCAAAAAAAAAAAAAAAAGCAGATTTCACAAACATGAAACAATATCACTTAAAACTTTGAAAAATAAAGAATGGTCTCTTTAAAGTTTCTCATGACTTTCATTAAGAAAACAGGCCAATGGCAGAGATAACATGTCCTGCACTTTTGACTTTAGACTAACTATTCAGCTCAAACAAATGTATTGTGTTTAACCCTGACAACACCATGATACACCCTCCACTGTCTTTTAGCTATAAAGTAAGATCACCACAGATTTTCAAGCTTTTTTCCACCAGCCTAAAAAACAAATGGATCATAAACTATTGTGGGCCAGAAAGGACATCCTACAAGACAATGTTTACAAGTGGACTTAAGAAAAATAAAAACAGACCAAGTTAAGTTAGTAACTTATTTTGAGGGAAAACAAAGATAACACATTGAGAAAATTAAACTAAAACAAACTGCAGACAGTACACGTACATTTTTTGATGACTAAATACCTGGTAGTAGATTATAGGTCAGGTATCTGATGCAATATCCAAGAAAAGAGTAAGTCAGTGAAAATACTTAAAAATGATTAATATAATACAGACGTTTGACAACAACAAAAAATAGTGAAAATCTTCCATACCATCATTTTTGTTTTAAAAGGAATATCTAAAATTGTTTAACGTTCAGTCTAAATCTATTTCAAAACCCTTTGGAGCACAAACAAATGCTCTGAACCATGTATCGTATTGTACACTGCTAAATGTGTAATTGAACATCCTCAAACTTGGGCAACAAAATTCCAGTTGGTCCAATTACAGTTTGGGTAAGCTATATAGTGTTTACATTTGGTATTTAAGATCGCACATACATTGGCAATACCAGGCATATTCAGTTCAGTTGTCTTCCAGGGGAAATAATGCACTCCGCTCTCAAAACTCTGAGCTAGTTTATAGCAGAATGTCACTCTGACAATGCCAAGTCCTGGTTAAAAGAAGCTCACTGACAGCATCTAGATTTTCACTGGCCACCAAGAACAACTCCACAAAAATACCATTCCAATTGTGAAAATGTAAGTCTCAGATCTAGGTGGTTCTTAACTGTGCAAATTAGTTTTATATTTGTCATCACGTGAAAGTAAGTCACAAAAGCAATCAATTGAATTACTATGTTTAACGAAATAATCAACTTTAATCACTAAATAATTTTTTCTAAAATTGTGAGGAAGTATGAAATCATATCTATGATTGACTTCCATCAGCTCCACACAAAATGGTCATTAGTATTTCCTGTGCCCTTCACCGTGGCTTTAGGTTGCTGAGCTCCTTCACTCCATTCATCTCCAGCCTATGCCTTCTTCACACGCGTGTTTGTTGCTATAGCAGCCTGCTGCTTTTTGTTCAAGTGAGCATGGCCTTGGCACACATTGCAGGGGTCCGCAGATTACGTACGAAGAACGAATATAATCAGTAGGACTGATGCTGCAATTAAGGTTAAGCCAGTCCACACTGGAGAATGTAAAACCACATGTCAGACCACCAAGAGTTCAAAGAAAGATGAGAGTAAGGAAATGAACTGGCCAACACATTAATACACAAGTTGTGTGACCATAAGAACAAGGTTAGTGTTCTAGCTCATCCATATTTATAAGCAATTAAAACAGAATCATTCTATGTTGAAACACTTGTTGGTAGCTTACTAACAAAACCCTTGCTTGGAAAATGTACAATGACTGGTATTATATTAGGACAGGTGAACAGACCAATTAATGGCGTTTGAATGTCATCCCTACGGGCAATGCTCACTGGGAAAAAGTGTTACAAAGTGCTTCTATTTCATCTACTCAACAGATTCAATTTTAGTTTGCCATGGGCATGTATGCTTTCCCATTGCACGCATTTAAATCTCAATCGGCAACAAAGACAAGCTTTTTGTTTTCCCCAGCAGAATTTCTTCAGATATCAGATAACTCCTGGGGAGGCTTTGTCACTGTCTGAACTTGGCCGCACGGATGGCTGATGAGAAGATGTTGGTGAGGGGAAACCGCTGCTGATGGACTGAGATAACAGACAGAGGCAACGCGAGCCTTGGTACCTTAATGAGAGCTGCCCTGTCCCTGTGCGTAGGCAGGGTCAAAACACAAGATTTGGCTTTCTCAACTGTGGCTTTAGTGTCCCTCAATGCTCATTCTCACTATCTGTAATGAGGCAGAAACAAAGCAATTGAGCAAAGTCAACTAATTTAGCTCTAGTGTCAAACCAGTAATGCTAACATCAAGGCTTTTTATCAACAGGTGAATCTACTGACTGGAACTACTCACTGCATAATCACTTCATCTCTTTTAATTAAAATGATTAGAAGCAACATTTAACAAATCTCGCATGATATCAAACATACTTTTTCTCAAACAATTTCCAAAGCACATAACTCCTACCTTGTTGTCTTTGAGCATTTTGGCTTTCCGGCTGTTCTGCACGAGTCGTCTCCCTAGCTTCTTGGCATACCAAATTGAGGCAAACATAGCGACAGGTAAAATGATAACGTCTCGGTGTGTCTCCATGACAGCGCAAATGGCTCTAGCGTCTGCCCATCTGGACCGACTGCTCCTTATCAGCCGACTGTAGCTTACAGGCGAGAGCAGAGGGAGGCAGGGAGGGTGAGCCGGGAGGGAGAGAGTCGCACAAGTGATGGGGATGGAGGAGAGGAGAGGTTACCGTAGAGCGAGAGGAGGAGGGGCCCGGCCTGTTCCACGTGGAAACAGCATCTTCAGCACCAATTGCAACCTGCTAGAAGCGCTGGCAGAGCTTGAGGTGGGGTGGACAGGAGTGGGTGGGCGGCCACCCAGTGTCTTCTACCTACGCCAGAAGCCACTCATCATCTCATAAAGGCGAGGTATACAATGACACTGTATTACGTCGTTCGATAGGTCTTGATTTGTATGAAGAGTGATTCAACTTGCTTACGTTGCAGTTTTAATTGGGTTTCGCTTTTCGTCCCCAAAAGCCCTCGAGTCATGCGAGCTCATTTAAATAGTTCAGTTTTAACTATCATATAACTTCTCTGTCAACTGCGATAAGACAGTGATTTTCAAATTGGCTATTAAAAGTGTCCCCATATGGCACGCTGTACCCTGAGGAATATGCACCGTTTTCACTCATTCGTTTAGTCATGGTTTGTTCAGGAATCACATTCTTTGCATCACAGTTATTAAGCATATCATTTCCTTATTGAGTTAAAATTGTAATGATCAAATATGATTAAGACCTTAGTGCTTGACTCATAAAATAGACTTTACCCAAACATTGTGTGTCAAAATCTTCTGAACTTCTGCAACATGACTATAAAAAGCACTAAAAACAGATGTTCCAAGTAGAGCTGGGCAATATATCGAGTTTTAGATAATATTGTGAATGTTGTTTTGAAGATATGCAAAATGTTTTATCGAGTGTATCGTTCAGTAAAAACATGCTACAAAAGAGTTAATTTACAATAAAATTAAATAAGTGATGCTGTACTTTCCTAAAGACAAAGCAAGTTTGAGTGTATATTCTATCAGAATTTGTACATTAAAGGTGGGGTGGCTGATTTTTACACTGCAAACATGATTATGTTTTAAATCTGACAATTTCCTCTCATAAATCCTTCACACATGGTTAATATCGACATGTATTCATTTTGGTTGCATTTATGACTTATAAACTTCTTTTCACAAACAAAAAAGTGAAACTGGAGAGGACCACCCAAGCTCAGCCAATCATAGCGCTGCATTCAGCTCTTTATTAGAACTAAAATTCTTTATTATTCAATTCAGACAGTACTCAGAGGTCTAATTTTTTCACAAAGTGCTGTATTTACTACATACTCTTGAGTGGAAAGCACAAAGTTTATTAATTTACAACTAAAAACGTTAGCTATACCCCACCTTTAAGCAATTCAAAGAACTTTAAAATACAGGGAATGTGGTTTATAACGAGAGATGCTGCAGTTTTGTGTTTAATTTGACAAATATTCATCTTAAATACATCTTAAAATTAGAAAACTAAGGACTAAATGTGCCTAGATTTAGTAGCATTTTACATGTTTTGAGTATATTTGATTGGTTTGAATCTGATTGCCAACAGAACAAATCTCATCAGAAAAATTCACATAAATTTTAAATTATGAAGAATTCTTTGTTTTTGAAATAATAACTAAATGTACTGTTCTGTTTATTTAGGACAGTCAAACATGCTCAAACTACATCAGTCAAAGCAATTTTAAACGATTTGTAACTAATTTGAACACAGATTTGAACACATTTATGTTGAACTGACAGAATATAGTCCAAATATAGTTATCGAGATTTGCCAAAAAAAATTATTTGAGATATTGATTTTGTCAATATCGCCCAGCCCTAGTGCCAAGGTATTGCTTCAAAGGCTTCTAAAATTCTAAATGATTGAATATAAAAATTACTAAAGCTGATAAACCTAAATTTTGTAAACACATTTGAAACTGTTACTGTCCCAATTAATGTAAACAATTCAAGGAAAGTCAGAGCATATGTACAGTAATTATAATAAATAAGAAAAGCTATATAAACAAGCATGCGTGTATGTATGGATGAAAGCAAAGGAAAGTTCTCATCATAGCCAGGTGGAAAAACTATTAAATGTTCCTGCCAGCCAGTGAGATGAGATTTATCGATGTGTTTCATTAGTATGACAGGTACTGACATTGCAACTCATAATGAGCCGTATTAGCACAAGGCATTACATTCTTCCTCCTTCTCTGATTTGATCATATCTCTGCCACCATTTTACTTTGGAGCTTACATTCAATCCCCTTTAATCAATTGGTGCATCTAAATAACTGTGAGTAAGCCCGCGTCAGCTGACAGAAGGATTCCGGACCATCCTCCTAATAACATGTTGTCCATCCATCACTTAAAGACTCCCAGGCTAATGGCCAGGAAAGATGACACAACTGCGCTCCATAATAGTAGACTATAGGGTCTGAGTATGACGTGGCACTGTGTTGAAGCTTGGCTCGGCTTGTTCTAGGCTGTCCTCTGCCAAGAATTACCACAGATGGTCATGTGTGATCATCACCAGTTATAGTGGACTACACCAACACAACACATGTATAAAGATGTTACAAATCGGGACTCCAAGTATTTTTGTTACAAATGTGGCAATACTCGTTAATTAAATTGTGAGCAGATCCTTTTGACAATCTTCTTTTTGGATATTTTGTGAGATATCAATACGATATTTCAGATAGACTTTTTTCTAACTAATCTCTTAATGTCAACTTTTGTCATGCTCTGAGTGACAGCTGGATTTAACCATTTACAATTAAGTGTTATTCAAATGCATGTATGTGTGTATGTATGTGTGTGTGTTAGAGCTGGGCAATATATCGAATTTTGATAATATCGTGAATTTTGTTTTGAAGATATGCCTGAATATCGAGTATATCGTGCAGTAAAACCGTGCTGCAAAAGATCTCATTTACCAAAAAAAAAAGAAAAAGTGATGCTGTACTCTTAAAAACAAGGCAAATTTAAAAATAAACTATCAGAATTTATGCATTAGCAAGAAAACAACAAGTTTGCTTTATAATGGGAGACTGCTGCTCTTTGTGATAAATGTGATAAATATTTGTTTCATAATTAAACACACTAGAAAAAATGACCATCTTAAATGAGAAAACAAAGGACAATGTTTGTCTAGAATTAGTATTTTATATTTTTTTAGAAGATTTTTAATTGGTTTGAACCTTACAAGTTTAAAATATCATCTTTTGCATCTTGTTTCTTGAATAATAACTAAATTTACTTTTCTACTTTATTGTCAAACCTGGCTCAATTCATGTTAAACACGACGTCATTCAGACGATTTTAAACTGATTGAATGTTTAGCTTGTTGTTTTCCAGTGTAACAATTTGAACATAGATTTTAACCATTTATGTTGAGCTGACGAAATATCGTCCAATATCGTGATCGGGATTAGCCAAAAAATTGTCGAGATATTCATTTTTGTCAATATCGCCCAGCCCTAGTGTGTGTGTGTATATATGTACTCTCTGTATGTATGTATGTATGTATGTATGTATGTATGTATGTATGTATGTATGTATGTATGTATGTATGTATATACTCTATGTATGTATGTATGTATGTATGTATGTATGTATGTATGTATGTATGTATGTATGTATGTATGTATGTATGTATGTATGTATGTATGTGTGTATGTATGTATATACTCTATGAATGTATGTATGTATGTATGTATGTATGTATGTATGTATTTATCTATCTTCAGTTTCAATACTGGTAAGCAACAATACTTTTTTGATGTGATTATTGATATATTTACTGTCAAACTGTTCATAAATTCAAGAAAGATTTATATGAAAAAATATATATATATTTTTTTTCCTGTATCAGTTATAAAATCACAATTGTTGTGTCTTAAGAGTACTTTTGAATGGTATCCGCTACATTTAGTTTGTATTTGAAGCATTTTTTTTTTTCCACCCAGAGTTTGTATTAAACNGCTTCTTTAGAGTAACCCACACGCCTCACTCCGGACGTTGAGCAAAGTTTGGACACGCCTCCATGAAGAGTGACTGATTGACACTCTGTCCAGCTCTCCCCAGCTCCCCGTCAGTTGCACAAAGTCATACAATAAGAAAATGTCTTTTACAATGTATTAATTTCTTTCGCTTCTTCACCAATTGTCTGTTGTCTGTTTACTCCCCTCTGCTCCCACAAACTTATTATTGTAAAAACGTACAACTAGAACTTTTTACCTTGTACTAAAAAGTATTCTTGAACACTACATCTTGGCGTCATCTAAATAAGAATAACGCAATTTCAAGCTCCTGCATGCTACAGAACTAGACGCTTCTCAAACTTTTTTTAGACCGGGTTTGACCCTGGTGATCCCCCAAGAAAGGCGCTCCCACATATCAATACACCCACCTCAACGACCCCACCAGCAAACAATTTTTGTTTAATCATTTTTGAAAATTAAAAACTTTAGATTACCCTGTAGCCTACTTAAATAAACTTTGTCCTAAAACAAAAATCTATAACGTTCACTTTAGTCGCTTCAAATGTTCACTCGCAATTAATATAGTTCAGCAAATATAATTGAACAGTGAAATTAAGTTGCACCAAGTCTTCATGAGGAAATAATCCATTGAGTCAGTATTGTTGCTCCCATTGTATTCCAAAGCCACCTTTTATCCAGGAATAAAAGTTTGCATGTACTTGTTCCACTCCACAGAGCAAACTTTACACAGGAGAATGCTGGAACACGCTGTTGAGGGCAGATGGGTGATTTAGCTCTAGGGGTGTAAGCCAGGGGAAACACTTGCATCACATACTCAATATATCTGATTGGGTGAGAGCAACAGCACCGGGCCACAGCCGTGAATCCGATTGGATTAGGCAGAGGACAGTGCTGTGTGCTGGAACCACTGATATAAATCACATGGAGGCATAATTAATGCCTCAGGGAAGTGAGCTCTGTCAGGAAGCCAAAACTAGATTAGAGTTAGATCAATGAAGTACGTCACAAAGGAGGTGGAGCCACTGTGTTCATCCACACATTTGCCATAACACACCATGAGTGAAAACTAGAATGGAGATCGTCCAAACAGTGCAATGTAAGTCTGACATATTGAAGCACATTAAAACTAGTCTGAATACAGCCACTTTAACCTTTTGTGGTAGTGACAGCAGTGCATAGAGGTGTACGCTGAACGCTTTGATCTGTTCAGTCTGAGCCTCTCTCACTTTGTGTTGTCTGTCTACTTCACTGGCTCATTTGTCACTGACCCTGGTGTCTCTCTCATAGCCTTTAGCTATCTCAGCCTCACAGCAGCCTGTGCTGCTGAAGAGGACGACCACATACCGGTACATCTCACGCCCTGGGCCACACTGTCTAAGAGTGTGGGCTGATGGTAGGATTATGCCCGTCTGCAATGGCACTGATAAAACAGGTGCATAAGCAATAAGTTAAGAGGTACTTTAGCTATATGTAATCACACAGCATCAAAAATATAAGTGTAAATATTAAGTCACATGCATTTAGACACTTGACACTGGCCTTAGAAAGCCTCACTTTGTTGATCATGATAATAGAGTGCACATCTGTTATAAGAGAAGAGCCTGTCCCACGCACCAATGGATGGTTTGCCATAGGAAACATAGTAAGAAGCTACCACAAGAGATGGTGAGGGAATGAACCCAGCAACACAACTCCTCCCACATACTGCACTCCAGTCTTTACCATGCATATGTTTCTATGATCCTGTACGGCAAAAATATGATAATTGTAGCAATGTATCATCATTCAAACATTTGCATGCAGCAAGTTGTGCAATCAAGGATAGGGAGTAAACATATTGAGTATAGAGTATAGAGTTCAGAAGAGACCAATGACCAGAGTGATCCGCAACTGAGGAGGACACAGGAGTAACAAAGGCAGCAGCACAATCACTTGAGCAAACAGACGTCATTCAGTGATGCTCCAGCAGAGGCATTCATTCTCAGTTCTGCTTCATATGAACATGATTGTGCACAACTCTTATCTAAGCGCTTACAATTCACAGATTGGATTTTGCCAGCGCACCCAGGCATTCTCGCTATTGTGTTTACACCAAGAGCTTTTCTCAGCTGACGACCTACAGACAGAGGAGCAGACTGCTGTCTTTACTACTCCTCTACTAATGATGCAGCCTGCTTCTCCCAAAAGATTGTCACGTATTATGACTGTTTCTCTATAAGGATTTATGTGTTTTCTGGCTTTCATACTTGAGAAAGCTGGTGAGTGATTAACCCACTATTGTGTTTATGGGTGACTTTGTGGTATTCTGTTTTTGTAGCTGTAATTCAGATATCAGGGTGAGCAGAAACTGAAGCCACAGCTCTTGGGTCCCTGTGATCCTCGTTATTAAGGTCTTTGAAATGAGCCGGAGTTTGCTGTGGCCAGCTGTACAGACTGATTCATTTGTGCTCTTTGGAGATCAGGCTGCTGTTTGAAGTCGAGAGTTAGGTAGCACTGAATGCTCTTCAGACCACTATCTACTGTGTGAACAGAGTTATGATCCGACCCACACAGACAACATCAGAGCAAAAAAAAAAAAAAAAGCAGATTTCACAAACATGAAACAATATCACTTAAAACTTTGAAAAATAAAGAATGGTCTCTTTAAAGTTTCTCATGACTTTCATTAAGAAAACAGGCCAATGGCAGAGATAACATGTCCTGCACTTTTGACTTTAGACTAACTATTCAGCTCAAACAAATGTATTGTGTTTAACCCTGACAACACCATGATACACCCTCCACTGTCTTTTAGCTATAAAGTAAGATCACCACAGATTTTCAAGCTTTTTTCCACCAGCCTAAAAAACAAATGGATCATAAACTATTGTGGGCCAGAAAGGACATCCTACAAGACAATGTTTACAAGTGGACTTAAGAAAAATAAAAACAGACCAAGTTAAGTTAAGTAACTTATTTTGAGGGAAAACAAAGATAACACATTGAGAAAATTAAACTAAAACAAACTGCAGACAGTACACGTACATTTTTTGATGACTAAATACCTGGTAGTAGATTATAGGTCAGGTATCTGATGCAATATCCAAGAAAAGAGTAAGTCAGTGAAAATACTTAAAAATGATTAATATAATACAGACGTTTGACAACAACAAAAATAGTGAAAATCTTCCATACCATCATTTTTGTTTAAAAGGAATATCTAAAATTGGTTTAACGTTCAGTCTAAATCTATTTCAAAACCCTTTGGAGCACAAACAAATGCTCTGAACCATGTATCGTATTGTACACTGCTAAATGTGTAATTGAACATCCTCAAACTTGGGCAACAAAATTCCAGTTGGTCCAATTACAGTTTGGGTAAGCTATATAGTGTTTACATTTGGTATTTAAGATCGCACATACATTGGCAATACCAGGCATATTCAGTTCAGTTGTCTTCCAGGGGAAATAATGCACTCCGCTCTCAAAACTCTGAGCTAGTTTATAGCAGAATGTCACTCTGACAATGCCAAGTCCTGGTTAAAAGAAGCTCACTGACAGCATCTAGATTTTCACTGGCCACCAAGAACAACTCCACAAAAATACCATTCCAATTGTGAAAATGTAAGTCTCAGATCTAGGTGGTTCTTAACTGTGCAAATTAGTTTTATATTTGTCATCACGTGAAAGTAAGTCACAAAAGCAATCAATTGAATTACTATGTTTAACGAAATAATCAACTTTAATCACTAAATAATTTTTTCTAAAATTGTGAGGAAGTATGAAATCATATCTATGATTGACTTCCATCAGCTCCACACAAAATGGTCATTAGTATTTCCTGTGCCCTTCACCGTGGCCTTTAGGTTGCTGAGCTCCTTCACTCCATTCATCTCCAGCCTATGCCTTCTTCACACGCGTGTTTGTTGCTATAGCAGCCTGCTGCTTTTTGTTCAAGTGAGCATGGCCTTGGCACACATTGCAGGGGTCCGCAGATTACGTACGAAGAACGAATATAATCAGTAGGACTGATGCTGCAATTAAGGTTAAGCCAGTCCACACTGGAGAATGTAAAACCACATGTCAGACCACCAAGAGTTCAAAGAAAGATGAGAGTAAGGAAATGAACTGGCCAACACATTAATACACAAGTTGTGTGACCATAAGAACAAGGTTAGTGTTCTAGCTCATCCATATTTATAAGCAATTAAAACAGAATCATTCTATGTTGAAACACTTGTTGGTAGCTTACTAACAAAACCCTTGCTTGGAAAATGTACAATGACTGGTATTATATTAGGACAGGTGAACAGACCAATTAATGGCGTTTGAATGTCATCCCTACGGGCAATGCTCACTGGGAAAAAAGTGTTACAAAGTGCTTCTATTTCATCTACTCAACAGATTCAATTTTAGTTTGCCATGGGCATGTATGCTTTCCCATTGCACGCATTTAAATCTCAATCGGCAACAAAGACAAGCTTTTTGTTTCCCCAGCAGAATTTCTTCAGATATCAGATAACTCCTGGGGGAGGCTTTGTCACTGTCTGAACTTGGCCGCACGGATGGCTGATGAGAAGATGTTGGTGAGGGGAAACCGCTGCTGATGGACTGAGATAACAGACAGAGGCAAACGCGAGCCTTGGGTACCTTAATGAGAGCTGCCCTGTCCCTGTGCGTAGGCAGGGTCAAAACACAAGATTTGGCTTTCTCAACTGTGGCTTTAGTGTCCCTCAATGCTCATTCTCACTATCTGTAATGAGGCAGAAACAAAGCAATTGAGCAAAGTCAACTAATTTAGCTCTAGTGTCAAACCAGTAATGCTAACATCAAGGCTTTTTATCAACAGGTGAATCTACTGACTGGAACTACTCACTGCATAATCACTTCATCTCTTTTAATTAAAATGATTAGAAGCAACATTTAACAAATCTCGCATGATATCAAACATACTTTTTCTCAAACAATTTCCAAAGCACATAACTCCTACCTTGTTGTCTTTGAGCATTTTGGCTTTCCGGCTGTTCTGCACGAGTCGTCTCCCTAGCTTCTTGGCATACCAAATTGAGGCAAACATAGCGACAGGTAAAATGATAACGTCTCGGTGTGTCTCCGATGACAGCGCAAATGGCTCTAGCGTCTGCCCATCTGGACCGACTGCTCCTTATCAGCCGACTGTAGCTTACAGGCGAGAGAGCAGAGGAGGCAGGGAGGGTGAGCCGGGGAGGGAGAGAGTCGCACAAGTGATGGGGATGGAGGAGAGAGAGGTTACCGTAGAGCGAGAGGAGGAGGGGCCCGGCCTGTTCCACGTGGAAACAGCATCTTCAGCACCAATTGCAACCTGCTAGAAGCGCTGGCAGAGCTTGAGAGTGGGGGTGGACAGGAGTGGGTGGGCGGCCACCCAGTGTCTTCTACCTACGCCAGAAGCCACTCATCATCTCATAAAGGCGAGGTATACAATGACACTGTATTACGTCGTTCGATAGGTCTTGATTTGTATGAAGAGTGATTCAACTTGCTTACGTTGCAGTTTTAATTGGGTTTCGCTTTTCGTCCCCAAAAGGCCCTCGAGTCATGCGAGCTCATTTAAATAGTTCAGTTTTAACTATCATATAACTTCTCTGTCAACTGCGATAAGACAGTGATTTTCAAATTGGCTATTAAAAGTGTCCCCATATGGCACGCTGTACCCTGAGGAATATGCACCGTTTTCACTCATTCGTTTAGTCATGGTTTTGTTCAGGAATCACATTCTTTGCATCACAGTTATTAAGCATATCATTTCCATTATTGAGTTAAAATTGTAATGATCAAATATGATTAAGACCTTAGTGCTTGACTCATAAAATAGACTTTACCCAAACATTGTGTGTCAAAATCTTCTGAACTTTCTGCAACATGACTATAAAAAGCACTAAAACAGATGTTCCAAGTAGAGCTGGGCAATATATCGAGTTTTAGATAATATTGTGAATGTTGTTTTGAAGATATGCAAAAATGTTTTATCGAGTGTATCGTTCAGTAAAAACATGCTACAAAAGAGTTAATTTACAATAAAATTAAATAAGTGATGCTGTACTTTCCTAAAGACAAAGCAAGTTTGAGTGTATATTCTATCAGAATTTGTACATTAAAGGTGGGGTGGCTGATTTTTACACTGCAAACATGATTTATGTTTTAAATCTGACAATTTCCTCTCATAAATCCTTTCACACATGGTTAATATCGACATGTATTCATTTTGGTTGCATTTATGACTTATAAACTTCTTTTCACAAACAAAAAAGTGAAACTGGAGAGGACCACCCAAGCTCAGCCAATCATAGCGCTGCATTCAGCTCTTTATTAGAACTAAAATTCTTTATTATTCAATTCAGACAGTACTCAGAGGTCTAATTTTTTCACAAAGTGCTGTATTTACTACATACTCTTGAGTGGAAAGCACAAAGTTTATTAATTTACAACTAAAAACGTTAGCTATACCCCACCTTTAAGCAATTCAAAGAACTTTAAAATACAGGGAATGTGGTTTATAACGAGAGATTGCTGCAGTTTTGTGTTTAATTTGACAAATATTTCATCTTAATACATCTTAAAATTAGAAAACTAAGGACTAAATGTGCCTAGATTTAGTAGCATTTTACATGTTTTGAGTATATTTTGATTGGTTTGAATCTGATTGCCAACAGAACAAATCTCATCAGAAAAATTCACATAAATTTTAAATTATGAAGAATTCTTTTGTTTTTGAAATAATAACTAAATGTACTGTTCTGTTTTATTTAGGACAGTCAAACATGCTCAAACTACATCAGTCAAAGCAATTTTAAACTGATTTGTAACTAATTTGAACACAGATTTGAACACATTTATGTTGAACTGACAGAATATAGTCCAAATATAGTTATCGAGATTTGCCAAAAAAATTATTGAGATATTGATTTTTGTCAATATCGCCCAGCCCTAGTGCCAAGGTATTGCTTCAAAGGCTTCTAAAATTCTAAATGATTTGAATATAAAAATTACTAAAGCTGATAAACCTAAATTTTGTAAACACATTTGAAACTGTTACTGTCCCAATTAATGTAAACAATTCAAGGAAAGTCAGAGCATATGTACAGTAATTATAATAAATAAGAAAAGCTATATAAACAAGCATGCGTGTATGTATGGATGAAAGCAAAGGAAAGTTCTCATCATAGCCAGGTGGAAAAACTATTAAATGTTCCTGCCAGCCAGTGAGATGAGGATTTATCGATGTGTTTCATTAGTATGACAGGTACTGACATTGCAACTCATAATGAGCCGTATTAGCACAAGGCATTACATTCTTCCCTCCTTCTCTGATTTGATCATATCTCTGCCACCATTTTGCTTTGGAGCTTACATTCAATCCCCTTTAATCAATTGGTGTATCTAAATAACTGTGAGTAAGCCCGCGTCAGCTGACAGAAGGATTCCGGACCATCCTCCTAATAACATGTTGTCCATCCATCACTTAAAGACTCCCAGGCTAATGGCCAGGAAAGATGACACAACTGCGCTCCATAATAGTAGACTATAGGGTCTGAGTATGACGTGGCACCGTGTTGAAGCTTGGCTCGGCTTGTTCTGGGCTGTCCTCTGCCAAGAATTACCACAGATGGTCATGTGTGATCATCACCAGTTATAGTGGACTACACCAACACAACACATGTATAAAGATGTTACAAATCGGGACTCCAAGTATTTTTGTTACAAATGTGGCAATACTCGTTAATTAAATTGTGAGCAGATCCTTTTGACAATCTTATTTTTGGATATTTTGTGAGATATCAATACGATATTTCAGATAGACTTTTTTTCTAACTAATTCTCTTAATGTCAACTTTTGTCATGCTCTGAGTGACAGCTGGATTTAACCATTTACAATTAAGTGTTATTCAAATGCATGTATGTGTGTATGTATGTGTGTGTGTGTTAGAGCTGGGCAATATATCGAATTTTTGATAATATCGTGAATTTTGTTTTGAAGATATGCCTGAATATCGAGTATATCGTGCAGTAAAACCGTGCTGCAAAAGATCTCATTTACCAAAAAAAAAAGAAAAAGTGATGCTGTACTCTTAAAAACAAGGCAAATTTAAAAATAAACTATCAGAATTTATGCATTAGCAAGAAAACAACAAAGTTTGCTTTATAATGGGAGACTGCTGCTCTTTTGTGATAAATGTGATAAATATTTGTTTCATAATTAAACACACTAGAAAAAATGACCATCTTAAATGAGAAAACAAAGGACAATGTTTGTCTAGAATTAGTATTTTATATTTTTTTAGAAGATTTTTAATTGGGTTGAACCTTACAAGTTTAAAATATCTCATCTTTTGCATCTTGTGTTCTTGAGATAATAACTAAATTTACTTTTTCTACTTTATTGTCAAACCTGCTCAATTCATGTTAAACACGACGTCATTCAGACGATTTTAAACTGATTTGAATGTTTAAGCTTGTTTGTTTTCCAGTGTAACTAATTTGAACATAGATTTTAACACATTTATGTTGAGCTGACGAAATATCGTCCAAATATCGTGATCGGGATTAGCCAAAAAATTGTCGAGATATTCATTTTTGTCAATATCGCCCAGCCCTAGTGTGTGTGTGTATATATGTACTCTCTGTATGTATGTATGTATGTATGTATGTATGTATGTATGTATGTATGTATGTATGTATGTATGTATGTATATACTCTATGAATGTATGTATGTATGTATGTATGTATGTATGTATGTATGTATGTATGTATGTATGTATGTATGTATGTATGTATGTATGTATGTATGTATGTGTGTATGTATGTATATACTCTATGAATGTATGTATGTATGTATATGTATGTATGTATGTATGTATGTATGTATGTGTGTATGTATGTATATACTCTATGAATGTATGTATGTATGTATATGTATGTATGTATGTATGTATGTATGTATTTATCTATCTTCAGTTTCAATACAATACTTTTTTGATGTGATTATTGATATATTTACTGTCAAACTGTTCATAAATTCAAGAAAGATTTATATGAAAAATATATATATATTTTTTTTCCTGTATCAGTTATAAAATCACAATTGTTGTGTCTTAAGAGTACTTTTGAATGGTATCCGCTACATTTAGTTTGTATTTGAAGCATTTTTTTTTTTCCACCCAGAGTTTGTATTAAACATACTGGTATAGCAAAGAAGGACATTCAGCAAACTGTCAGAGATGCAGTTTAAGTTACTGGAGAAACAAATTAGTAGGAAGTAGGAAGATTGTGGGTTTGACTACCAGGCCTTTCTGTGTGTGTGCATTTTTGCCATAATGCCTTCTTCAAAACATCAGAGCTAGGGGAAAGTTTGCTCCTGCTTTCATGCAAACAACACAATAATGACAACTTTTCTTCTACAACCAGAATGTTCACTCAGCATTAGCTTTTTTGTATTATCGTTGATTACATCTCATTTTAAATGTTTTCCCTATATGTTGCCTCGTTGAATGGTATCGCTAATCAGGGCATTTGATTCGATATTAAAATAACGTCGAAAGGTTGTTAAATTTGACCTTTACTTCACAAAACTTTCCTGTTGATTATGTCACCGCTTGATTATTCAAAATGTGACTTAATCTGCCAACTCTTTATTATTCCTCACATGGACGCCCTCAGTCAAAATGATGCCAAAGCTAACAAGTAATGACATTTTATTAATATCTTCTTTTCATTCATAAAGTGGACCACGCTCTCATCAGCACAACTAGTATCAGTGACAGTGAAAATATGATTATTTGGTTGCCATGGCACCTGTGTGTGGGTACGATGCAAGCTTAAACTGGCCATGAAAGTCAGTGTTATATGGAAAGATAATGGGGAATCATAAAGTAAATTATATACATTTCAACAGTGAACAGCCTTTTGAGAAGTTAAACAAAGAACAAATTAAGTTAAACAAAGACAATAAATTGTATTTAAAAAGCAACTCGATGCAAGAAGTAGTAATAGAAGTATTCTGAATGACATAAGGTAAAAACACAAAAAATAATAAGCTCGACCCAGAATTTAGGATTGGCCCAATTTTACTTTTTAATTCTAACCTTCCATGCAAATGTTATGGCTCAATAGCTGCTCTGCTATGAATGTACTGTATAGTCTGCTATATGGATATTCTTTTTTTTACTGTACTTATAATACAAGCCAATTACATCTACAGCTCATTTTTATTGTGTTTTTTTGTGTGGCACCTGCTTACTTGTATTCTCGCAGTGTGCAGCTGTTACATTACTTTTCCTCCGCGCCTCTACTGATTGAATTAGCTGTATGTGAAATAAGGACACATGTTGAATATTGTGATATTGAAAATTATGAGCCTTTGTTCAAAGTTAAGCTAATAACACATCTGCTCACAATTGTTCTGTTGTTGTTTTTTTAGCACCAGTGTGACACTTGATTGTTGATTTATTTTTACGTGATTTTAGATGCTTTGATGTACTTGTAAAAGGGTGCTGCAAAGTGCAATTTAAATGCATTTTGGCTTAAAGGTGGGGTAGCTAACCTTTTTAGTTGTAAATTAGTAAACTTTGTGCTTTCCACTGAAAAGCATATAGCAAAGACGGCACTTTGTGAAAAAATGAGACCTCTGAGTACTGTCTGAACTGATTAATAAAGAATTTTATTTCTAATTAGGAGCTGAATGCTTCGCTCTGATTGGCTGAGCTGGGTGGTCCTCTCCAGTTTCACTCTGTTGTTTGTAAAAAGACGTTTATGAAACATAAATGCAACCAAAATGAAAACATGTTGATATTAACCATGTGTCGAAGGATTTATGAGAGGAAGTTGTCAGATATACAGTGTTTGCACTGTGAAAATCAGCTACCCCACCTTTAATAAACTTAGTGCATCGCTGTTTCATATTATTAACCATTATAGTGCAAAGAGGGCACAGCACAAATCATGGCTATAGTGTTCTTTTTAGGTTTTTGGTAAGTCAGTTTGCATTAAATGTAAATTCAATCTGTTTGGTAAAAATGATAAAAATCTGCTTGATATCAATTGGCTAAAAAATATCAGCAAAACTAATACACCACCCATTTAAGACTGAGTGATACAGGGATAAAATCAAATCACAAACTCATCCTGTTATTTTGAATCATTATACATATAAAGTACAGTTGTCTGTGTTTGTTTTCCACCAAACATAACTTTTACTCATCAGTCATTGTCATGCTCTGAATGTGTGACAATTGGCTTTGACCAATCACAGTGAAATATGAACTTCCTGAAGAAGTAGGTTTATTTTATTTAAATCATATATATAAACTGTGGTAAAATTGAAATCATGATCGGTCCAAGAAAATTATGAAAACATTTTTTGCCCAAGCCTACAGTATACTTGTTTCAGTGATTCTATGAATCTGTGGTTGCAAAATATACGTATACTGTTTATGTAAATCTACTTCAAACATCACAGAGTCTGTGATTTTTATCATAATAGAATTAGTATACAATTCTGACACTGACGTAGCCCAGTGTGTTGTGAGCATTGATAGTGATGGTTATCTGCTGTTTTTGTCTCAAAACAACAAATAAAAGCTGACTGACAATAAAGTGCAGGAAACAAGTGACTACAAATAAATTTAGATTGTCTGAAACATTTGTGTATGCCAGAAGATAAACAGCTTCTCCATCAAAAAAAGACTAGCGTTGTATTCGACCAAAGAATCCTTGGTCAACTAAAGACTGTTCCATATAGGCAACAAACAAGGAGGCGTAGCTAAAGCTCTAAAGCTAAAAAGAATATTTTGTTCTGACTATTTATCTGACCCAAAATGTGCTTGAAAAAAAAACAAAAAATACCAGTGGATATGTATTTACATATAAAGGGGCCAATTAGAGATTCTGTCCCAAATCTTCAACCAATTAACTTGTTTTATTGCCCTAATAGAGAGCTATCAGCTATCAGACGTTTTCATATTAGCATTATAGTAAGGTCAGTGGCCTGTTTCTGGATATTATATTAGCGTAGCATCTAGCCTTGCCTTTCCGGGGTTGGCTCTTAGGCACATGGGCTTGTCAAGGTTGGTTAGTCTGAGGCCGCCCCGCTTCTCACCAACTGTGGCTGAGTGTGATCTGCTGTCAGGCGGTGCAGAAGGAGGCCTTGGCCATCTGGAGAGAAGGGGCCCGGTGTCCCAGGGTCAGCTCCTGTCCTGTACGTGCCTATGCTATGCGTGAGTACAAGAGTGGACGTTTGGATGGTGCTCAGTGGGAATTAGGCTGATCTCGTCCGGCCACCCTTGCCCTTGGTAAGGAGGTCAGCCGTCTGCATTTGCATTTCCCAACACACAAAATGAGAAAAACTTGCAGGAGGCCTGAATAACCATGGGGCAACTGGTGGAATATAAAGACAAACTGTTTGTGTGCGTGTGGTGCGAAAAATGAACATTGAGTTATTTTTGTAGCCGGACTGGGAAAGAAAGAAAATAAAGAACAGTAAATTGTTAGCTATTTAAAATGATTGCTGAGTCATTTACTACAGAAGAGCATTATGTGAGCTGGAGTGGTTGGTTCTACACCTGTTCACATGACAAAGAATAACAAGCAAGTTTTCTTATCAAAGTCATGTTTTTTTTCTGCTGTTCACAAGTGTATTTTGATGAATTGCCAATTGAAGATGTTGGAAAAGCATTTTGAAATTGGCACGTTGGAATTAACAAACAATCTTTTGGGTTATATAATCGTATTAAATTTTCATTTCTTGTGTCCTGAAATTTGATTCAGTAAAAGAATCCTTGTTTGAAATTGCAAAACTGATTCTCAAAATTTCATAATTGAGTTTAGTCAGAGCGAGCAGGAGTTCAAATACAAGCTTTAATAAAGGATTACTCATACAGTCATGAGTCAATCAAAATACGACTGAAAATACAACAAGGAAAACCATTTTAACGTAACTAAAAACTATTAAACACTAATTTAGAAAAATGTGTCTTAGAACATAAAAAAACATTTAAATTATTTTACATTTGTAACAACCTGTGTTGATACCTCTCTCCGTCTCTGCACAAGGTGATGGAAAGTTATTTCGTTCAAAATAACCCAACATGACTCACTGAAGCGTCAATAATCTGTGATTGTTTGAGTCATAAAGACCAAAATTATATCCATCAACGAGTTTTAGCAGCAAATGTCTTCAAAACACAACTTTAATGACTGTCTGCATCTAAGCTGTTTATATTCGAATTGCAAAGTTTTAGCATTGACAGACAAACATACTTTTATAAACACAATGTTTAGTGTCCCTCGATGAAGTATTCTAAAGTCTCTAAACCAATCACAACTCACTGTTCACTGAAAGATCTTACAGTATAATGCTGTGGGGGGGCGGGGGCATGTTGGGGAAAGCATGGGGAAAATCACTTGTTAAGGTTACAGAAAACTAAACTATTTACCTCTTTTAAGATGTTTTCTGGCAAATAAACTGTATTTTTAGCACAACTTATTCAAGTAGAGATTCAAGTTTAAATGGAGGTTGTTGATGTGGCACTTTGACAGAAAAGTAAGCTAATGCATTGTTAAAGATAAACATATATTTGGACAGTTGAATCACTTTATTCATCTTCATGTCTTCATGTCTTTGTATCTTTATTTGACACAATATATTTCCTTAAGTCCACATTTGCTGTTGTAGCTGTTGAGCAGTGCATAAACTATTGTTCTCTATAAAAATGTTTCCCCCAAGGAGGTCCGTTAGTGGGCGTTCTCTTTGATAATGACTGTATCTATTTGGTCTATAGAAACGAATGTGGGGGGAAAAAATCATGAAATAATAAACCATTGGGTATAGGTTGTGGAACTGGCTGATTACAGGCTGTTTTTTATAATTATATAATTACTTCTTTAGTGAGACACCTGAAATTAAGAAGCAAGTTTAAACATTCATGTAACAAAAGTAATGCGCTGTCATAGTCGTCAAATCTATTGCGTAAGTTAGCCAAGCTTTGGCTTTTATTGGCACAGTATGGTTGCTGGGTAACAGTTATCTCTACTTGCGTCTCGTCTTCAGTCTATGTCAAGGCATAAGTACTTACTTTCAATAAAACTATATAATTATTTTACTAGGAATTGATGAATGCCTTCACCTATGTACACAAAAACGCATTTTTATACTAATCATTTGAGAAATTTCCACTGTATTTTATTTTTAAAGCACATTTGCCATTCACCTGCTCGCTTCATAATTTACACTTTTATTCTAGCAATCAACAGTGTACTTAAGTGACGAAGAGCATGAATAATTAATGAGCGCTTAAGCATCTGTCCACTGAATCATCAAAGAAACATGAGAGAGTACAAGTGCTGCTAGTAAATCAGTGTAGTACAATTACTTTATATATAGATCGCTTGAATTGTTAAAATAACAGTCCGAAACTACACACACTGAATCTATATGTAACAGCTTGTCTTTGCCTGGTAATTCCGTCTGCGTCTTCATCGTGCTGCGATTGTGTGTGGAGCACAATGGTTGTCAGTAGGAGGAAGTCTATGAGAAGCTGAATGTGCCACCTCTTTTATCTATAGTAACCTACCGCTGAGTATAATATAACTTTAGAACAGCCTGTCAAGCTTCTACACCACACGGAAGATGCTGCGGCAATGACTACAATCACAGAAATGTAACAATCGATTAATTATACACCATCAGTCAAATCCATGGCCCAAACCAACATGCAGTACAAAAAAAATATCTAAAAGTTAAAGCTAGGGTACCTGATTTTCAGGTTTTAAAACAGTCCAACTATAGTTTCAAACTCTCAAACATCTTTCAGCATATTGATTATCATGCACATACATTCGATTTTAGCTGCAATTATGGCTTAAGAATATCTCTTTACAAACGGCCAAGTTAAACCTGAGAGGACTGTCACGTCCTTTTTCGTACCGGAAGACCCGATTCGTACCGTTAGCCTTATTTCTTTTACATTGTTTTATTCGTAAAGAAATTTTAATTAAGTACAGACGAAACTAATCTATTAAACACAAAATTCCCTTACAGAGTTTAACAAAGCAAATGATTGTATAATGAGATTTTTACCGTTTAAAGCCGTAAATGCCTCATTAAGCTAGTTCGGTTGCTATCTGCTAGCTTAAAATGGCAATAAATAAATGTGCAGTTTTGGGCTTTCTATTGGCAAACTCTTGCTAGATACATTCATAAATATCAATATAAAGAAATAATATTAACTGTACACTTACAAATAATGTGTTTAAAAGACGTAATTTCGGTCTGCGCATGCGTCGTTGACCTAAAAAGGACTTTCCGGACGAATCTGGTCTTCCGGACGAAAATTGACACGACAAGGACTACCCAAGCACAGTCAATCAGAGCACTATGACAACTAAAATACTTGTCATTCTATTCAGACAGTGTACAGTATGGCTTTGTCACAAATAGCTGCAGGGCTCCAGACTAACTTTTTTGGAGACCGTCCCGAAACTGTCCCGAACCCAAAATGAACCGTCCCGAAGAATATTTCTTCCGTCCCCATATAATAGGTTAAAATAATGATTAAAATTATATATTGACCTATTAAAGTATGTAGGCTATCATAATTTGTGTAATTCCACTTAATGTTGTCTCCATATAGGCCCTATTATACTTCTAAACCCTTCTAAATTACTGGCTACACTTTTTTTTTTTTTAACCTAATTAAGACTTTGAATAAAATGTGTCATTATCTACTGAACTAACTAACTGGCTGTAGAGTGGATAAAACATGTCGTTTGTGCTTGACATCAGCTTATAGAGAGTTTTTATTTGTGCCTTGTGCTTGTGTGACAGAGGCAGGTTAAAGCAGGTGGAATACAGCAGCAGCACATCAGCATAGCAGCGTTAGCACCGTGGTTAGCAGCTTGTAGCTCTTAGACAAACTTAATGAGAACAAAAAGTCCACACGGCTCTGGACACGGTGTGGGGTTGGGGTAGAAGAGCTATTAGCGCATTTAGCAACAAAGCTGCTTCTCAAACGAGTCGCATGAAGCCGTGTGAGAACTCGGAAAAAAGTTTTGATAGAAGCTATCGAAGCGTCGGGTTAGCGCTGCCGCGTATGCTCGCGTGTAATCCCTTTCTCAAAAACTCAAATGTGAACAAAATTAGATGAATCCTGGATAAATATTCCGAGGGTCAGAAATGTTGAGCGCTTTAGTTCAGAGAACAGACAAGACACGCTCAACAGCAGCAGCAGTCTCGCTCTGGAGGGAGGACGAGGGAGGCGGAGGGAGAGAGAGAGACGCAGCAGGCTGGTGCAGCGGGGCTCGCAGTGACTTAAAATAATAGAGATATTTGCACTGCAGTACATTTAAAGCTCCTTTAATAGCGATGAATAATAAAGTGCATAAAAGATGTACAGAAGCTGCCAAGACTTCAATAGTTGCAGTGAAAATAAAACTGATGGGAGGGGCTGTGTTCGTCCCAAGACTGTCCCGGTTGAAAGTTCGGATCGTCCCGGACTATATTTTTACCGTCCCGGGACGACGGGACGGTGTTAGTCTCGAGCCCTGAATAGCTGTTTTTACAATTAACTTCTTGCTGAAAAAGTCAACATTTGCAAATTTGGGACAAAAAAGTAAGGTACCCCAGCTTTAACTAACAATGCAACAACTTTTTTTTTCTTTTAGTTCCAAGGTTAAAATCTGGCCTACAAAGTGTAGTTTTTGTGGTGTCCAAGGAAATGTTTCTGACCTCTTGATTTTAACATCATCTATGAAAGTTTGTACACATTTTGCTGTGGGGACAAAGCTTTAATGAAGTGATACAATGATCAAGGTCATTTTAGTCTCTTTCCCACTTAATATATAAAGATCCCTGACTGGAATATCACTGGAATGTCATCACAACACATGATACCCTCACTGGAAAACAATGTTGAAGTCACTTCTCCTGATTCAAAGTAGCAAGAAGAAGATTTTTAATTGGTTTGTGTTTTTTTTTTTTTTTTTTTTCAATTCTGTGTGAAAATTCCTACTTAAGCATGATTTTCATTAGTATTCTCCATAGATGCAGATATCTTATGCTATAATTATTTAAGTAGATGCAAGCCATCCAAAAGTAAAAAGACACAAACTGATAGAAGTCTTTTTCTTGGCTAAAAGGTTACATGGCGAGCTTTAATAGGACATTTCTCAAGCAGACTAAAAACTAAAACTTCTTGGCAGTTCCCTTATTAAAACCGCCATTTGAATCAGAACTGGGCTGTTAATCTTATACAGGTTTTTTTTTGCAAACAAACAACAATGCCACCTCAACTGATTCTTAAGAAAAACACATTGTTGGTGAGCCGTGGGAACCCCTGAAGAACCCTCTTCTACAAAACATCCTCAGATTGTATTAGTTGAGCAGTGTGAGTCTTCCAAATCATTCAGCCCTGTTTTATATTCGATAACTGTCTCCATGGTGAGTAGGCCAAAGAGGGAGTGCGTAAGACAATTTCAACATGACATCGTCAATGCCTCTAAATAGAGTTTTTAAGGGCTTGTATTGAAACTCTTGTCCGGGGCTATAATCGTGTGACAAAATAGTACGAAATAACTGGTTCAGAAGGGGATCATTCACACTCAGCACAGGGCTGTTACGGACAGCCTTGAGCTCTATAGTCAACCTCCATCTTCTGATTTGAGAGGTTTTAGCCGCGCTCTGGAGGTACTAAAAGCAGTGCGTCTGTTTAATAGCTTTCCATTTCGCTCTGTCTTTCTTTTCATAATATTGTATCAACTGTTAAATACACAACTTATTTCTATTCCTCAAGCATTGTAATTAGCCTTCATTTAGTTTCTGACTGAGCATTAGCAAAACTACTATAAGAGTCGACCATCAAAAGTGCACAAAATTGACCTCTTACAAAAAGCCACTAAGAGCAAATCAATTCTGGAGGATCCCATACTGGGTTTGAGAGCAGAATCTCAAGCAAAGATGGCATGATGGCTTTGTGGGGTTTTTCACAGAGCATCATCACGACCAATCTAGCGGCCCATCATGAGAAGAGGTCCACCACATCAGGTGATATTTATAGTCTTTTGTATTTGTGTGTGCTTGTTGAATGGATCTTTACTGCAAAACAAGGAATTCACAGCAGGAGTTCAGCGCAGAGAGCCGCGGAGCATATACACAATTACAAAGGCCATCTGTGAATCTGCGCTGGGGAGCACAACATGTTTACAGTCATCTGCAATGAACTCCAAGAAGAAAATAAAGAGCAGCGTGTATCTACAGTAATGTCCAAGATTCTGCTTTCATTGCAGTGCATTTTCAGTACTTTAGTCTATAAGTTCTCCACAATAGGCTTACTAAAATTTCAAACTCGATTTTGAAAGAAAATAGTTGAAATGATTAAAAAATGCTATTTGTCCAGTTGTCAAGTAGTAGTTTTTGTTGTTTGAAATTGTATTCGAGTACTAACTGTTGTAGATCATTCTAAGACTGTTTAGAAAAGGTTCAATTGTCTTCTGTTTAAGTAATAAAGGTAAGACTAAGGTTTATTAAGACAATGTAAAATTCAATTAAAGGGGTTCTATTGTGTTTTTTTTTATATTTAGTTAGAATCTAGAACATATACAGATCAGTAATTTACCTTTTGTTCATTGTAAAACACAAAGTTGATCTAAAACAACTTAAAAATAGGAACAGCTCTACTGACTTCCTGTTCAAAACTGCAGAACTGATAAGCCCCGCCTCTTCACTTTAAAATGTCACTGTAAAAACCAACAGACTTTTAGAAACTATTTTTTATTGTTGGAAAGTGGTATGGGACAGTATTGAACCATGCATGCTTCACTTTGACTATTAATCTTTTGAAATATAAATAAACAAGTGGGAGGGGATAGGTGGTAGGTGAGAACAGGGATTTCTGAGCACTTGAGCTGCAGCTGAAGAACAAAACAAGATTACTCAAACATGAATGAATCAATTCAAATATAACTTTGAGTAAACTGATGATGAAGGAATGCCATCATAACAAGGTTAAAAACTTAGAAAAGTGAATTTGACATAATAGGTCCCCTTTAAGCACATATACAGATGCTTCTATCAAATTCTAGCTTTTACAGCTAATCTGCATAAAGTGCTAAGGAGGGGAAATGAGCACCCGGAGTAAACCTACGCAGACACAGGGAGAAATCAGGAGTTTCTTGATATGAGGCCAGAGCGCTAACCGCTGCACCTCTGAGTCATATTTGATAATCAATATTACTGACAATCCTAGCTCCTTGACCAAGAAACTAAGATTGCAACAAAAATAACTGCCTAGATTCTTCATATTCAGAATGTAAAAGTCACATGATGAGGTGATGTTTTACTAAATTTGAATGAAGTGAAGCCATTTTAGAATCCTGCTGGGAGCACATTTACAGATAAGTGACTTTATATTAAATACACTACATTTACGCAATTCCCACTTAATTCTTCTGCAGCTGCTCCTCAATTTGAGTCTGTTTGTACATGTTTTGAAACCTATGTACAGACAAGAAAACAATAAAGCATTTACAGAATGATTTAACCCTTATTTTTAGTAGATTAGTTGAAATTAATTGTCACACCCTTGATAAAAAATCTATATAGAAGTGTACAGACTTATTGCACACGTTTTAATTTTTATGGGAGGTAAAAAATTGGCAATTATATTTTTTTTATTCAGATCTTTTTTTTTTTTTTTTTACTAGGATGAAAAAAAAAATTCTCTTTTAATGTATGCTGGCAACAATCTCCTTACATACTGTATGTTCAAATTGCAGCACACAATCCACATTTGATCAACAACCAAAGAAAAGAGTGAAAAAATAACTGCAAATCTAATACAAAAAGCCACACACGTTTGAAGAGGTGCTTTACATAAATTATTGAAATAATTGCAGCATTTGTGATCTGACACTTGTACAGTTCAAATTGTAATTTTGATTTTCTAATTTTGCAGTTTTATCAAGCCCCACTAATATGTACAGAGGCAAAACATAATGTCAAAACTGTCCAAATGTGACTGAAGCTGTGATAACAATCAACTGGTCAAAGACGAAGAGACATTTTTATAGAATTCTTTGATGAGTCCAAGTCTAGACAGTTTCTCTGACCCAATTAAAAGGACTAAAAAGTGCTTTTTTTTACTGCGTAATGAATATTCATGCTTTTTCTATGAGAGCGAGATTTTTTGTGTAACCTTTTTAGATGATCATTTAGCTTGAGAGACGCTCTTCGTCCAAATCCTACCCATCTCAGTCATGCACGCTTTTCATCAACTTAATGGAAAATGCCTCTTAATATTGCAGCAGGCTAAATGAAGCTGCAGCATTTCGCGAGGGCCAAAGGAAAGGGTATCATTAGACTAGGACGTGTGATGTAACGGCGACGACGCTATTACAGCTAAGACATTCAAAACATGGTTGTATTTTTTTTATTATTATTATTATTTTAGTTCTCACCGTCACAAAAATGTAATTACGTTTTTGGTGGAATGTGTTTGAATGATGTTAAGGTATGACTGTATCTACTATCATAATTTACTGATTGTCAAAATGTTCCTTGCAAAAAGTGAAGGATAGGTTTATTAATTAAAATGGTTTTGTTCCAGATTGAAGCCATTAAGAATATGAGCAAAAATCTTCCCAAAGACCTGCACGCCGAAACGCCTTGCTCAGCCAGATCCATAAAGACTCCAAAATCGTTGAAAGTGATGGAGCCATTTTCTTCCTGCTCATAAAAAAACAATGGACAACATCGGGCGCAGCATTTTCCTTCATTTCGGTCACAGCATTGATGACTTCCACTGAGCTCAAAGCAAACATTTGAACAGAGCAGTTTCTTTTGCCCAGGTAAAGAACTGACAGGCTTAAAAGCGCACATACTATATTGGCAGATTTCCCCTGTGATGCTATAGATTTTGTACTGAGGAGGTTTCAAAGCTTTTCTAAAGAGAACCGAATGTGTGAAAGCAAAACGGGAGATAAAACACTATCTTTCTCTCCTGTGAAAGTTGAGTTCTATATATTTCTTGCAGTGAAATAACATGAAATTGTCGGTGGTGGCCTTCTGTGACAAGAAACACATTTAAGAGTGATGGAAGCACAGCCTTGTAGTCACGACACTCCGTCCTTAAAATAATCAGCCCTTTCCAAGGACACCGGGCGCTTGTCAATTTATACTGCCTCGGCCCGGCAAACACATTCACCTCCTGGAAGGCTCCTTTTACACTCCAGCGAGATTCTTCTACTGAGCTTAATGTCATTAGCATAAAAAGCCTAGGCACACACAATGTAAGCATGATCAGAAGTGTTAACCATGAACAGTGAATTAATGTTGCAATAGACAATTCTGGAATGCTACTTCTCAGCCGAGAGTTCTTATTATTTTAAGCACTCCACTGGATAAAGAGCTGTTTGTTGCGGCCACATATAGCATCTCACGTAATGTTGTCAACAAAACTGATAAGAATATAGAAACATGATGATAAGCAATAATAAAAAGTGTTTAATGAGACTACGATAGGACAGTAAGGCTGCAACTAACAATTATTTTGATTTTGATAATTGATTAATGTGTCCAAGGGTGCAACCGGGACAAGAGGTGGAGGGCTGGAGGGTCATTGTGTAACAAGCTATTATTATTGTGGAACATTTGAATAAAAGAAACATAAAGAACACTTATTCTCAAAAATGTAGTTTGTTCAATCCATTAGTTGATTAGGTGATGACAAAATTAAGCTAAAAAATGATTCTTGAGAACCACATTTACAAAAAAAAGTCACTAAAAGTACATGTTTATTTAGTGAATTTTTCAAGTAATAGCGTACAGCAGTCTTTTGAGCGTGTGCATATTTAGCAATAATCGATTAGATGTGATTAATTGGTTTAATTGTTGCAGCCCACAGACAAACTTTGATGAATACTTTCAATGAATACTAATACTAGAACTCTCACCTACTGGCACTAATTAACAAATTAGTTGGTTTAAAGATTAAAGTCTATTAATATATATTATGATCCCACAACAAGCAAAAAGGGTGCATCATAGGTCTCCTCCGCTAATGAGCAAAACTGCAGGCATGGTCAAAGCAAAAGACTCAGCCAGACTGAAAGTGCAAACCAATATTCAGACAGTAACAATCAATCAAAAAAAAAAAAAAAAAAACTAAAGTGACACAATAAAACTGGAGGAGATTTATATTAGTAGCAAACATCATCTACAGAACTTGTTGAGACATAAATGAGGCCATCACAGTTCACCATAGAGAATCACTGAAGTTATGTCAACAAGAAATGGATCTTTTCCCACTGGATAAAACTTGCTCTTAAGACTTACTAACTGGTTCCCTCCTGAGGCTCTTTACAAACAAAACAGTAATATCAAAAGGGCTTCTCAACTCTTATTTATCACTCGTAAACGCCAAAGCAGTCTAACGGACAAGGAAGCATCGGCTGCTACCAAAATGCATGTGTTTTGAGAAGCTCAAATTACCATGGAAAGAGGCTGGCAATCGATAAAACAACGCAGCAGCTAGAATCAATAATGTCTTTGGTGAGTCAGACACTCCAATCTGCGCGGCTTGATTTGACTGGAGAGAAGGCGGGGTTACACTTCCTCCGGTCATAGACAAACCATAAGTCTTGCCTCCCTGCTGCCTTTACAATTACACCGGCTGTATTAAAGCTATTTTTCATTCAAAAGTCCCAGGGCTGAAGAGAAACAAATTCTCATCTCCTCGCTGCTGTGGTACTTACACACTTCTCTATTCGCACATTAAGGATCAAGCTAGGCCCTCCCCCAAAACCGCCAGAGAGCCAGCCCACCAGGAAATTACACCCACGCTGCGTCAATAGTAATTTAATTAGACGTATAGGTGCGCGAGAGTCAAGAACGGACAGCATTCAAAGGGCACTATTCATTTGTATTAGGGATTACGCTTTGGATGGGTTCAACGTTGAGTAATGCGGGAAATTTTTCTGCGCAGAACAAAAGACACAGCGAGGACATTGGGTTGACAGTGCTTTGTAATGCTATGGATGGCCCTGTTTCACCTTGCCAAAGCTTTTCCAGTCAGTAGTAAAACGACATCATAAATCTCCCACTATCTCATCTACTGTGCTTGAATAAATCTGTGTTATGGAGCACTGGATTAAATATGCATGGGCCAGGGACGACGTAAACCGAAAAACTCCCCATTCGCTCATCAGAAAGATCTAAAAATGATCTATTATTGCACATGACACAGCAGAGTAAACCTCGGATTGGCCTTGTTTTTGTGACGCGATGAAAAAGTGTGTGGAATACGGCTGTTTAATTACCGAAAAAGCTTTGTGTGAGAGTAATGCATCATTTAGACGCCCAAACTAAATAAGCTGCTTATAATGGGAAAGGACAGGCATTCGGGTGGTTAATTAATCTTCATATTCCTGGCCTTAATGATTATATACACACCATATTTCTCTGCTTACTATTACATGACATGCCTCTCCTCTTTTGAATGCAGACGGCGCTTCGAGACGTCTTAAAATGCAACATTTGATGGACCTTATTTCACTTCAGGTGCTAAAAACTTGACGGCGAGAAACCGACCTTGAGATTCTTTGTCACAACGAAAGCAACATTTCTATTATGAAAAGAGTGCTTTGTTAAAGAAGAATTTGCAAATTGCCAACTCCTGCACTTAGGATTAAAATGTATAACTTTGTTTTATTTTAAGAAAAAGGTTTAAGGACCGGTAGTAACACTGGAAGATAGGTCAAAAACATTATGAAATTGCAATTGTTGTAAATTTTGATTATCAACTATACTGACTGTGATTAAAATTGCTAACAGAAAAGACAGCATTGGCCCTCATAAAGTGACTTTTGTGTATGGTCCATTCATGTTTTGTGACATATTTGAAGACATTTACAGGCATAGTTTAGCACATTGAAATATTACATTTGAAATAACACAAAAAGAATAATAACATATTAATTTTGTCAAACCCACCTCTACATAGTGGTGCATGCTGTAATGGGCACTTCACTACAAAACAAGCAGGAACTAGGTGCAGATTTAAGGGATAGTTCAGTATTTTTTCATCACTTCTTTGTTAAATACCATCAGACAGAAAAGCTGCCAAAGGTCAAATGTGTCACCCTAACCCTGTCAAACAAACACAAAGTCCAGCTGAAGGTATGGAATAGACTAATAAGCCATGAAATAAAATAAAAATTGCAATATTAACGCAAGTAACAAATTGTAATTTTTCATCACAAACTACATATCAAGTGTTTTTTTCTGCATTATGTGCAAAAAAACAGCTTGCTGGATTTGTCTTTTCTTGAAAAATCCTACATACAATATCAAAATAGACTGGATAGACTTAGTTTATAATGGAAATTATCACTCTTTTAACAACTACAGCTAAAGCAAGTATAATGAGAGTGGCATATTCATGAGAAAAGGTCAACAATGCTTAGTCTGAAAAGCTCTTCCATCTGTTTTTAAGTTCAAACATGCCATTGTCCACTGTTGTTTTTCCCGATTATTGCAATATATTGAAGCATATACTTTCACCAGTATAATGGTGAGCGCTGGACTACTTTTTCACAGGATTGCAAGACATTTGGACTAGAAAATTGTGTGACACCTAAGTAATGTCCTCTGAAGGAAATAGCCTAAGCATTTGGAGAAAGCACTTATCTTACATTGATAACAAATGTAATCGATGTAATCTATCTAATCTAAGGCTAAACATCACAGACACGTCTCCTGAATGCTCCATAAAAAACACATTTTAAA
Source organism: Mugilogobius chulae (assembly GCA_038363315.1). Classification (NCBI taxonomy): domain Eukaryota; kingdom Metazoa; phylum Chordata; class Actinopteri; order Gobiiformes; family Gobiidae; genus Mugilogobius; species Mugilogobius chulae. The sequence continues at coordinate 11,518,905 of CM076406.1, read as the reverse complement.
TAATGCTTGATTTTTTTTTCACTTTTGGACGTCCTTTTGTTCGTAGATCTAAAATTGAGCTAAGAAGACAAATGAGTTAAAGAATTGAACTATCCCTTTAAAAGAATTGGAACAACGGGGTCTAAAACAGTGATTTATATTATCAAACTCCAACACAAAAAGAAAAAAATAAACACTACAATCAGGTGGCATTTTCTGGCAAGCAAATGAGTCACAACACACATGAAGTTTATTTAACACATTGTGGGAATGAAAAAAAGTCCCACAATCACTTTAAAATCTGTTGGGCAATGAATGAGAACAAAAATCCATGCAGCACCGGGGACATCACGTTTTGGGTACGAGGACCCAAAAAATAATAAAAGAGTGGTGGTACAAAAAAAGGAGTTAAAGCTACCCAGTGGTAGAATCAAATCAATACAAAATCAAATTAAACTTGCCAGGTAGTTTGCTGCAGTCACACCCGGGTATGCAAGATCAAAACGGGTAACCAGTGCAGGCTGCGGGTAAAAAAAAACGAAAGACAAAATCACCAGCCATCATATTTGATCCAAAAGCAAAGAGGTACATGTGGAAAACGGATGCTTAGGATAGAAGGCATTAGAGATGGTTACCCAGTGCAGAGTGTTAGGAGAAATGTTGCAATGTTGAGGGTGAGAGAGAGAATGTTCCACTTTTTTCAACTTAACCATCACACTCAAGCTGTGCATGTGCAAAGTGAATGCCAGGATTCATCATTCCAGCACTCATCACACACAACACACATGGAAACACTTTTATTTGGCATCGCAGCTTGTCAGAAAACCCATAGCAGCGCTGAGAAAAATTTCTGTTAAGTGTCAACACTGTCTCTCTGATGTAATACTTTACAACAGTGGTGGAAGTATTCTATTCTTCGGTAAATGTTCAGATACAGGAGCAAAAGGTAAGATAAGGTTGATTTTAAGGGACAATTTTTAATCACATAAAAAGCTCAATGGCAGATATGCTTTTAGCAGATTCTAGATTTACAGCTAATTTACCATTTATAGTCCCAGAGAAAAATTCACTTTAAAAAAACAAAACAAAAATAGTGTTGATAGTTGGTGAAATTAGGTGGAAGTAATGTTTCTAGTCATTAAAGTTTAGACATCTCAATCTTACAAAAAGCATTTTTTACTTTTGAGCTCTTTGGAAAAAACGTACTGAAGTAAAAAACTAAGAAATCTGCTCTTAAACATAATGAAGTAAAATTATCCACTGCAAAATATACTTAAAGGCGCTATACCAGATTTTTTTTAAATAATAAAATACCTTCAAAATAATTTCCCCCGACACAAAGCTCTTGTAATATATCTATTCACGTAAAAATGTATCCCCACCTGTCACCTTTATTCACTAAAACACGCAAACTTTGTCTGTTGCTGTTGTTAGCACTGTGAGTAAGTGCCGTTAGCATACCGGTATGCCTCGCTCCTAGGATAAAGCTTAAAACGCTTCGCGGTCACCAATTTAGAGGCTCAAAATGCGACAGGTAAGTAAGCAAAACATGTAGACTGATGTAGGAACTTTAAATTTAATTATTACTGTTTGTTTACGTTTCTAAGAAAGCAAAATTTGGGTGTACTTTCCACCACTGCTTTACATATCACTCCTGTGGGCCAAACAACACCTAAAATGATGCCCAGGTAGAAAATCATTACAAGATTCTTTAATTACCACAGAAACAATACAATATCATGTTTTATATGTGATTTAAGGGAGAAACAAAAGCTCAAAGCAGTTATAAAATGTTTGTAGTGGTTCACATTCACATAACCAATACGCACGTTCACTTTGAGACCCTGAGCAGATGTTTGGCAGTCCTCTGACACTTTATTAGCACCATTATACCACAGATGACAGGGAGTCTGATGTCAGGACAGCTACACTAATTACCCCTAGTCACCAACAGAGAACAAGAGCAGCAGGCAAACTGAGCTCAAGTCTTTCAGAGCAGAAAGAGCAGCAACAGTAGTAAATGTCTTTCTGAAGTTGGATTTGTGATTCTAGTTTGTCTTCCAAGCATAAAGAGCGTTCCATATATTAAATACTGTATGCTTTGTTTTCTTTCATAGAGAATTAAGTTCAGTTACAATTAATCCTACGTGGGAATCATTTATCAAGCAGAAAGAACATTAACTGAATCCATTTGACACGTGTAATTAATTCTTGAGATAGAAGAAAACTGCTGTTTCATCCACATAGAACCATAGAAGCAGCATGATAAACTAACCAACAACAGGATGGAGCTGGCTGATTGTCTTCATTAACAACATTGCCCTCTGCTGGGCACTTTGTAAGAGCGCAAGTAGTGTATTCCAGCTCAGTAAACATTGCTTATTAGAGGTTATGCACTGACATCACTGTATTTAAAAATGCTTCACAACATGTTGACTTAACTGGCAAAAGCATGAGAAGAACACCTGATAAAATGTTTTTGTCCGTCAAGATTTTGTTCAGAAAAATTAAATTAAAGGTGAGGTACATGAGTTTCACACTGCCAAACAGGAAGTAGGTAATTAAATCTGTCCAACTACTTCCTCACTCTGACATATCCTTCAAATACTTTTTGGCTGTAACAAAAACAGCAAAATACGCACACTAGTCTCAGCTGTCATGTGACTCTGCTGCTTGAATGTAAATAACTGTCAGCAAAACTCAGGTAAAACTGAACTTCTGAAATAAATAAACATCAAGTTTGTCTGACATGGACTACTAATCATCATATAAAATTTTATTTAACTTGGACCCCACATTAAACCTCAAACAGACTGGACAATTCAACTTTTACAGCTCAAACTAAGGTAAGTAGCTAATGTAATCTTTATGGTTAATGTTTTGTATTTACAAGTGTTTTGTGTATTATCATGGCTTAACAGTGCGTTTAAGCGGCTCTTTTATCACCTTTCATGTTGTTGTGTTGTTTTCTGATGCTGTCCACTTTACTTTCCGATTGTCGCAAAAAGGTAAGGTAAGGTAAGGTGTACTTTATTGTCCCTGTAGGGAAATTTGTCAATGTATTGTGGTCTTATATTGACCATTGATGCTCACTATTTTTCCAGATGCATTGTCGGAAATTTTGGTGTTTAACCTGCTGAACTTTCAGACACAACTAAAAAATGGTGTGATCACTATATAGTAGAAGTTAGGGCGCACATTCAGACCCAGCCAAAGGTTACTCATGTACAGCTAAAAAGTCAGGTACCCCACCTTTAAAGCAACTAATAATCACAGCTTAACTAGTCTGTTTGGTATAAGCAGTTATAAACTTTAATTACTGCACATTAAAGAATATCCACACAAAAAAATACAAAAAAACATCTTATTTAAGCAAAGTATGTATGATCTCGAAGTCTGTGTCAGTTAGAAATGTCAGAGAAACAGAAGTGTCTGTGTTGTTTATCTGCTCTTCTGCCAGTGTTTATTTGATTTTTTTTTTTAGCATGCAAGTTCTAGACACATTATTTACCACTGTATTTAGAATACTGTGATGTCGACTGCATAACCTGGATAGCATGGCAATAGGAAAAAATATGAAAGGAAAAAAAATATAGAAGGAAAGAGAAAAGAATGGTCAATTTGCTTTGCCTGTGGAGGAGGGTATCTAGTAAGAGGTTATATGGGTCATTCATGGAGCAGTGTCGGGTGAGGTTCATGTATCTACCTTCACAAAATGAGGTCAGAGGTCGTTCTTACCTTGAGAGGGGAGATGTGTGAGTGGGACACATAGCCATGCACATTCTCAATCTCGGACAGGTTCTTCTCTGACACGTGCACGAGTTCGGGCGCCCGGACCTCGTTGGTGAGCCGTGGGAAACCCTGGTCAAGTGGTGGCGAGTCGTCCTCCTGATATTGATACTGCTGCAAATACATAAGCATGGGCATACAGCATGAATTAATATAACGTTCTTATTTGGATTTAGCAAAATAAAAGGCAATGTATACAGATGTAAATGAAATGTGGATGCTTGGATCGGTGAGAAACTATTGATTTGAGTTTGAGAAGAATGCAGAGTTACCTTCTGAAAGAACATAAAGGCGGATGATTTAAGTTTGTTTAGCTATAGCTGCACTCCCACTTTTATTATGTTGTGTGAAAAAGTGTGCAGAAATCATTTGTGTTCCTGCTTATGTATCATTACTCAGTGCACACATAACCTCAGTGTAATGGGTCCCAAAGTAATACAGTTCCTAACAAATTCAGATGTTGAGACGATTAACATGATGCATCAGGACGGCAAAACTTACATTCAACACCCCTTTTTGTTCTTTTCTCTCTACTCTGCTGAAGCAAAGTATTTTTAAGGAACATAAATAAGATAACAAAAACAAGAAACTATTTTATGTAACCTGTATTCTCTTAACACTTTATAGTAGGGCTGGGTAATTAATCGAAAGACCTAGAGAGATTGAAATCCAGTCATGTCAACTCATCAATTATTTAGGTGTGGTTTCTGAATGGAAAGCCCCACAGCTAATCCTAAAAACATCTGGTTTGGAGCAGAGGCTTTGGAATAAGATATGTCATTGTTTTCTGTGTAAATAGCAGAGATAAGAAGTCTGTTTAGTGCATAATCCAGAAATCATCACCAAAAGCTATTTTTATTAAAAACACTAAATAAAATTGAATCAAAGTGAGGGGGAAAAAATTGTGATTAATTGTTCACTGAAATGCCTAGCCGCCGAGTGATTTATCCTAGAAAACAACTTTATATACAGAAAAATAATACCACTAGTTTGAAACTTTTTAATGAACAGTATGTTTTTTCTGATTTATGAATGACAATGCATGAGAAAGAAAAAGCAATGGTTTATTTTTAGATGACAGTGGCTTCAGAATCTTTGTGCCCTGCTTCCATCTCTCACCCAGGGAGCGTTGGTCAAGGCTGGGGTCATGCAGGGTGGGGGTTGACTGTTGTTGGGGGGCCCATGTACTGCTGGTGGCCTGTTCTGGAGAAAGCAACACGACCAAATGTGACCAAGGATGCAACTATTATTACTGCAAAATCTTGACAAAAAAGCACTCATCCAACAGCTAACTAACAAGCAAGCAGGAGGATTAGAAGCTTCAGATAGCACATGGCATACTATAGACGATGCACAGATGTCACCACAGATGTGAAGATAATCAAGTGTACCACACGCAAACACAACCAGAGGCTAAAGAACAGAACCATCCAAAGAAAGCCAGAAGAATTAAAGATACACTTATAGTGACCAACAAACAATGAAAAGCAACCACACAACACTCATGAAGTGTTTTTATTAATAATTTACTTCTGTGAGTTCTTAGCCATGTTTGAATGTTGTAACTTTATACAAAACATGGAATTGTGCTCTTTTTCATTAATTTATGTTTGAGTGACCATGTATCATAGATTGTCTACGGCTCCAAAACTCAAAATGATTTGTTCCACCTTGTGGTTTTAAAATCAACAGTAATTAAAATCTGAATTAAATAAACATGTTACTTTGCAATATTAGAATATTCTTACATTAGATTGTTGTCTTGTTTTGTCCTTGTCCTTTTGTTCAGTTTAGATTGATACAGAAAGCTTAAAACAATTATTGCTGAATTTAAATAAGGCTAAAACAATAGCTGTATTCAAATGATTTCAGTGCAAAATTATAGTGAAGCACATCCTTTAATATCATTTAATCATAGTTTTCAGTCACAACGATAAATTTTCTTTCAATTTAAAGAGAAAATCGCAGCCTAATCATAAAGATCAGGTTTTAGACATGAGTGAATAAAACAAAACTCAAATTTAGTTTTTGAATGAATGGTTTGACATGGATACTACATACCTAGACCAATAAAATATTTGTGTAAAAATACAACCAAAACTACCAAAACAAATGGGAAAACCATGTTTGTTGTTGGACCCAACTTTTTGATATTCAATTCTGCACTCTTCTCACACACAAAAAAGCAAACTACAGCTTTTAAGCAAGACTTGTGGAAATATAGTGTGAAGGGTGATGCTAACCAATTGCAACGCTCCAGTGCTTGCAGTTATTTTTGATGGCACCTCAAGGCTACAATGTAAAGAGATGCATTTTAATGTTAGTGGGGACAGAGCTCTGGGCCAGGCATATATCAACTAGCAGGCTTGGCTAAAAATAGTGTGTTCCATAATTTTGCCACGCATGAATAATACTCATTTGTATTATCCTTTCGATACAAGGCAGTAACAAGCATATTAGTAAAACGGACAACTGCTCTTGTTGTGCATAAATTATTGCTATCATATCACCATGCGTTGCGTAACTTGGTGGAGTGCTCCAATGATGTTCTTCATATTTCATTTTGGGGTAATAGAAGGACAAGGTTGTTCGAAGGCCAACCACTGCCACGGAATGTCACACACAAAAAATTAATTGCTCCACCTAATGAATTCTTAACATTATAAAATGAAAAATGCAACCCTCCTTGTGCCTTGTAATAAATTCATGTCAGTACATTTTCCTCGAATGACAAGTCAAAGAAAGAAGAAACCAGGACAGAAAGTCACATAGGTCAATGTCAATGTGCTAGTTTTCATATTTGACTGATATTTTGAGCAACAAGTAAATACTGTCAGTAATAAGGATTTAAGGATCTTTCCATTGTTTTGTGTAGCTGGAACTGAACTCTCATAAAAGGATTATAGCATTAGCTACAAACTATATAAATCCATGGCTGTTTTGGTGACTGAAAACCATTTGACCACACGTGAGTAACATCTTTATCACCTGTGTTTTGTCCAGATAGCAAATCTTAGCAATTGCTGCAAAATTGCATCTAATGCTAACATCTAACATTTCTAACCTAACATTAGTCTAACATTTTTTTTTTCTTTGGCTTCAAATACATGCTACATTGAATGAAACATAAGTATGTGCATAGCTGTTTTAAAATATTATTTCTATCGTAGAAGGGTTTATTATTACTGACTAAATCTACTGATTTACAGCAGTTAAACTGAGTGGTTTGCACTCACGCTTCACTGCAAGATGCCCAAGACCTTCTTGCTGTGAAGTTGACTCCCACATACCTGGGTCTTTCTGTGTGGAGTTTGCACCTTTCTCTCAGTGTCTGGGTGGGTTTCCTCTGGGCACTCCAGTTAAATCCACCAGCCAAAAACATGCACTTTCCTCCAGCTACAACAATCCTGATCAAGCCTAGCAAGAAGATCTGGAGATGGGTCTCAGACTGCTGCACTAGAGCGATCGTACTCCAATAGGTTGCACCAGCAGCAATGAAGGATAGGGCAAATGCATAGAATGAATTGCCCTCACAAGGACTTTAAATACATATACCTTAACAATAACCTTAGTCACAAAAGGGCAAAGGGCAGAAACCCGCAATTTTTTCTAAATATCTTCATATTTATTAGGGATACACAATATTTCACACTGAAGCAATGAAACCTTGTATTAAGAAAAAATCACTTTCTTCCAAAGTACAGGTTTGAGTGATACACCTTTGTCCTAGTGCCATTTCGAGAGGCTATTAGGCATCAGGTAGGAGTTCCATTCAAGAAAAAGAACAAGTTCTTCTCTGCTGGCTGTAATTACTGTCAGCCGGCAAGATTAATCAGCAGATGGCAAGATTAAGAGGTACAGTGAGTTTGTAAAGGATGTAGAGGATACAGAGACAAAGATGAGATCTCCTTTCTTCATCAATAAATCTTTATCTCTCACCTTCGCCTGTAACAACAATTCATTTAACACAAGACAATGGTTTTCTGTCTGTTGTACTGACACTGGCTTGTTATTGCTGGGCTAGCCATTCACTATGCACTGCGCTGAATGTCTTATTTACAAATGGTAATTTTTCCATATAATTTCCAAGTCATTGTTTGTTATGTTTGTTTATGTGAAAGTGTGGGTTTGTGCAGATTCAGTCTTGTTTTTAACATTTTGCACACTGTTACAGAATTAATTCAAGCACATCAGTAAATCTTTCCTAACTAAAGAGGACACTGCACTCGTATCTCAGAGAAGAGAAGCTGCTTTGGCCTGTATCGGCACTTCCCAAAACGCAGATGTCATTTCCACTGGGGTGCTGCTACAGGCGAAGGAAGCAGGTGTCTGCAGATTTTTCTTTTGGCTCACTGTAGCAAAATTCATTTAAGAAGTCTGTCTAAATATAGAAACGACAAGCCCATAGTGTCTGCATTTATGAATTTTCATCATGAGTCAAACTAAAGTCAAGGATTTGCATGGCACCAAATACAGGTTTTTCATCCCCAACCTTGGAATAATAAATGTTTACCATTATATAAAAGTATTGTAGGAATTTAGTATCTAAAAATAACCACAGCCTTACATGTTTGTTGAAAAATGTCTTGTTTTGACACATAAAACATGGTTGCACAAACTCAAAACAGCATTTATACTGTAAAGGAGTAAGCTTGTGTCTAACCAGTTTACATTTCGCTATGTATTCAATTTTAGAAATGCAGTAGAGAGGACTACTTTTTGTTTTCTTGTTTTGACTAGAAGTGAATGAATATCAATAATATTAATAATTACATGTACATTTTTGGGTGGTGGTTTGGTTAGGATGAATGTATTTAACATATCTACAAGATAATTCCCAGCAGATTTCTGCTGAAAATGCTCACTTCATATAAACAAGAAAGTAATCATCAGTAAGAGAAATTGTTTAATATTAAATTTAAGTCATGCATTTGTTAATTGGTACAGATATAGCTGGCATCCAAGAGAGACACAGAACATACAGTATTTCTGTGTCAAAACTACAACAACAATTGTCATTTTAGGATGCATTCTATACCAAATATACACAAACCTGAAGCAGAATAATGTGCTCTAACAACAATATTGTAAACCTTCAGTTGTGGGTTAAATGCAGTAGTGCCGATGACTGTATAATCTACAGATTCATATCTTTACTTTTCTGAGGTAACACTGTGTCAACAACTTGTGCAAATGTTAATTTCTAACTTGTTGTGAAATAAATGTGCATTTGCCTGGAAACTTAAAAAAAAAAAAAAGATTTCCCAGTGAATCAACAAAGTGTTTTCACACACAGCAGACCAATACAATACAACATTTCTACTTCATTTCTAAACTTCAGAACTTCATTTAATGCCAGCATACACAAAATGAATATCCTTCTGTCCTTGTAGTCTCTCACTGTGCATCAGATCACGCTGGACAATCATACAGGCTGCACTGCAATTTCTCTAATGAGGCAAGAGAGTTACAACTGACAGAGAGCTCGGCTAAAGTAAGCAGCTACACCAGGGCTATCTGACCTTCAGCCTGAGAGAAGCCCAGTGACCTACAATATATGTGTGCAGAGAACAGCACTGGGTACACGGCACCCATGTGGCCGTTACACAACCATGTAAGAATATTTTAGCAAATCGTTTGAGAAATATTTAAGCAGAGAGTTACTAGAGCAAGAAATACATGTTCAACTAGTGCGATCAGAATACATAGCAAAATGAAAAAGCTAGTAGCTACTATATAAGCTAACAGCATAATACATTTTTATTTTCATTCACTTTGTATGTAATATTTGAACCTCAACCATGAAACTAGCACATTTCAAACAGGTACCAAAAAGGAAGACTCTATAGTGGCACTACAAAAGGTTCATATTACACCAACAGACAGTGAAAAAAACTGCTGAGCTAAGACCAGCTATGCGGTTTTGAGTCCGTTTTAATGATGTGCCACAGATGACAAATGTATCTTTCTATGCATCCAGAATACAAAGGTGCTTGCTTTGCGTAAGAAAAAAAAAAAGGCAGTATTTGGACATGCATAGTATACTAGTTTGCTTCATTGTATGCATCCTTTTACGTAAAAGCAAACTCAACAATAGCACCACAGCTTCTTTTCTCATTATGGAGTCTGTGGTAGGGCTATAATCTGGTGATGAGGCACAAGGAGGCCCATGTGAGTATAATGAAACACAGCTTGGAGAGGTGATGTATACTCTAACACTGGGTGACTAATGTTGCAGTAAACATGTACTGAATTAGATTGCATCTGGCCAGTGATAGAAGCCATTACAAAGGCATAATCAGAATCAAATTCATAAGGTGTGTTTTTTTGTTTGTTTTATTGTATTGCTACATCTACAACAAAATAAAATAGAAAAGTAATATTCTCTTCTCACTGGTCTCACTCAAAACTAGAATTAAATGTATTTAAAGCTGTGTCCAACAGTCAGTGACCTACAACCTTTCCAAAAGTTTTAGGATTTGCTCTGATCTAGTCCATTTTCAGGCTTTTTCTTAATTTAAACCGAGTTGTCTTCAAAACAACTTTTAAAAATTAAGCTTAATCTCACTCTGCTCTAGAAAACTCCTGAAGTGATTGGTGTGAGACAGAAGAGCACTACTGGACAGGGCAGTATGAAATATCCACTGTATGATAATTGTGACATAAAATATCATGGTATGACAATACATTTTATATTTTTTAGCAAAAACTGGAGATTTCTGAAGAGTAAATATTCAGTTATTGCTCTTGGGTTTTGCCAGATCAGTTATCAGAGACAACAGCAGCTCTCAGGACTCACAGGTCTATGATCAGGACTACTAGACATGCTTTTGAAAAACAATTTTACTATAATTAATTATTATATAGAATTAATTGATATTTGTTGGCAATTTTATTCAGTAATGTGCATTAATAATGTGGCAGTCATTCAGCCCTGTCAAAGAGCAGAGAGATGTAAGATGTAAGATGTCAGTCGCAACTTAAACAGAACAATGTTGTTGTTGCTGTTTTTTTGTTTTGTTTTTATACTTTGTGTCAACAACCACTGAGTAAACGTTGTAGACTAAAAGAGCTTGTGAACTACTGGTGTGAATACCATCTCTATGCACGTGGTCAGTCTATGGACTTACCTAACTTCTAAAGGCTACACAAACAGAATATATCTACTGCAATAGTCTGCTTGTAGAATATAGCTTTTAAACAGTTCTCAAACAAAAATAAAAATGTGCATTTGTAAGTGAGTTAACAGGAAGCTCAAAAAGTTTATTGTAGCATCTTTATAAAGTGGGCTTGATGGTGTCAAACACAGCAAATATTTCTTCATACCAAGCTGTACAAAACACTTGAAAATATTGCTCCAGGATATTATTCCAGCATTAGTGACTCCTCACTGACTTTGTTTACCCAGCAAAGAAAGTTTAATTAGACAACTGTACATGCACGCTCACATTTAAGTAGTCACGAAACTGTTTCTTACTGTTTCTAACGTTGCTAAATGTACAAAATGTTATTCTTGTGATAAAGCAATCTTAAGTCTAGTAGTATCTAGTCACAGGAGGAGTAAAAAAGAAAGCAGTTTGCAAGCTAATGCTAAAGCTATATCTCTGATAGACTAGCTGAACTGAAAGGCAGTTTGAGCCCTAAAATGGGGCTGCACAATTATTCAAAACTTAATTTCAACAGATTAAATAAGCAAATAGCAAAACCAGCAATGCTAAAAAAATATTGTGTACTTTTCTTCCCAAAACAGTTAATCTTGTAGCTTAGATCTGCATGTTTTAAAGTAGTGTGCAAGTGATTATTTTATACATTTGTAAGTTTATTGACATTATTTGACATATTTCTCCTGAACACGCTTAAAATGTAAACACTGAGGAGACTTTTACTACTAAAACATAAATACAAGGTAGACATCACAAGGAAATATTTTGAGCTCTGGAAATTTAGACAAAATCCTGACATGGGTGTTCTGGTGAAGATATAGCATCATCCCACGGTCAGTTTTGCATAACATTTGCTCTTTAATAGAATGGGAACGGACAGCCTGCCGTCACGTGTGCCTGTGCCATGCTCCACTCTGAGGATTCCTCTTTGCTGACGCTCACCACAGCCTCGTCCACGGTATACTGAATGAGATGGAAATGTGGGGTGGCATGGCCGTGGGCGCGTGCAGAGCCTGTGCAGATTTAGCGTGGAATCTCCTAGCGGTTTGTGTGCACTGACCTCTTTCTGTGGCTTTATATACCTACAGTTAGACTCTCTTCACTCCATTCTCCTCCACAGCCCTAATTCCTGCAGACAGTATGAGGGAGAGCGGAGCTATGGGGGATGTAAAAAAGAGCACCTGCCTCCTGTTCCTCTGGCTCTTCCATTCGAATATGCACACATGTCAGAGATGTGTTCAATACATACAAATTCTCTGTTTTGGTTTAAAATGTTCCCACCACCAAAATAATGTTTATCGGGATTTTCTGAAAAATAATAATTTAGAATTTCTACCTGTAAAGTGATATATTTGTGTTTAAGAGAAACAGGAATGGCAAAAAGAGCTAAAGTTTGATCTACGGCTGCAACTAACGATCATTTTGATAATGGATTAGTTGGGCGATTATTCTTCGATTAGTTAAGTCACGTGACCACAAAACTTAAACATTTTGACCCAGATAAAGTCTAAAATAAAACCCAGAGTTCATAATGAACTGATTTAAGAATGTTATTACCTTAAAAAAGATGTGCCAATGGAACAATCATTAAAACAAAATAGAGAAGGGCACGTTGGGGAAACTATCAAGAGAGATTACTAAATTAGTTGATGATTAATTCAATAATACATTAGTTGCTATTAATCAATTAACTTGTTGCAGCCCTAGTTTGATCAATACGTTCATTCCAAACACTCGTATTAAGGCTAAAACTATAGGCTATGTATTTTGTCTTACAACTGACAGAATTTGATAGTAATCTATGAGTGGTTTTGTTTTTGATATTTTACCAACAAAAAGTTGGAAATAAAAGTATTTTTTTTGAGGAAGATGTGACATGTAATAACAACAATTACAAGAGAATAAGAAAAAAAAAATAATTGCAAACTAAAACAAATACAATTAAGATTAAAATGGCAAAATAGAGCAAAAATACTGACAAAGTTCCCTCTCCTTCACCGACCAACAGGTATAGACCAATAATTAAAGTCTTAAAGTCAAGATTAATTAGAGTTAATTATGGCACATAAAATATCTTATTCTGCCAATTAGGCCATAATGACAAAGCAGAATAAAGCGACAGGATTATGCCACCTTATTATGTGTGAGTATATTTCTACAAATTCTTTATTGTAATAATATAATAAGCCTGACAGCAGAATGGCAAAATTGCTAACTATGTAAATGTAAATCAATTGTAAAGATATATTCATAAAAAAATGTTGTTGACATTTCTCATATTCACAGAATATTTAAAGCCTTGCTACATAGCTATAAGTTAAAAATATACTGTATTAAGAATACAAAAGTAACATGACATTGACAAAAGTGAAGTTACCAAACACATTTCTCTGAGCAGCGGAAGGAAAGGAGGAGCTGCAATTGACTTGCAATAGGCCTATTACAGTCAGAGGATTAATTCTGGCCTGTCACTATGACGAATAAAGGGTGACAGTGCCGGCATACAGAAATATTACTGCGCTGTAAATATGCCCTCATTAAGCCTCAGTAAGCATTAGCTGCACATAGAAGAGAAGAAAATCTTCGACTTCCAAATAAAAAAAAACTAAAGATTATATTTAAAAACAATATGTATCAAAAAGAACTATCCGCTAAAAATTAGGTATTTCCCAAAAGCAATCTTTCACAAAAGAAAACATGGTCCAACACCTACCTTGCATCCAAACATCAGCGACAAAGTCTTGTTGGTACAAGCAACTTTGCAATGGCACTCCACTGGAGTGCACTCTGGACTTTTCACTATAGGAGACATTCTCATTGAGTAAAAAGATAGTATGTCTCTGTTGAAAGCAAGCACACAACGGGTCAGACAAATCTGCTGTAGCACCGAGATCCAATAAGAGTAGACCTGAGGGGATACACTCCAGCAGGATGAGGAGAAGACTAGAAAGCAGGTTTGCACTTCATGAGAGATAGCTTTAGCATACAGACTTATGCTCAGTCACACAATCACAGTCACACTGTCCCCGTCTGTGAGAGCAATGCCCAGTGCCCCTCTCTCTCCTCATCTTCCTACTCCACCACCAAGATCAGTCTCATACTATTAGTCACCGTCCTTACATTATATGTGCATATTAAAATACTACCAGTTTTTTTTTCCCTAAAATATTACTTAAATCTATCTCATATCTTCTTTATACATCCACAAGCAATAGCTTTAGCATTTTTCAGCATATTTAATATTCTGTGCAGCAACAAGATTGAACCATTTGTGTCTTGATGTAAAAGTGTGCCCCCAGCTGGACAAAGTTACTCCTTACAAGACTTGTCTGATGCTACCAGTTAAATGCATTGCAGATATGTATAAATATATTTTAAAAAGTATTAACGGCTGCAAAAATATATTGTTAATGTATCTATTGAAGTGAAAATTAATTTGCAGTGTCCAGTAGGGCTGGGTATTGCCAAGAGCCTTCCGATACGATACGTATCCCGATACAGAGGTCACGATACGATACGTATCCTGATACACGTATATGCTGATATAATTTCCTTAATATGTCACATGTCAAGTGTCAAATGCAGAGGAATTGTATTTTCTAACTACTCTTTATATTAGACACAAGTGTCTTACAAATAAGCCTTTATTCAGCTCAATAGATTCAGCTTTAAATCTGCAGTCCAGGTTCAAAAGTGTAAATTATATGAATTTAAATATGCGATACGTATCCCGATACACCTTTTTGTAACGATACGCGTATTGCCAATGAGCTTGTCACGATATATCCCCGTATCGATACATTGAGTACAGCCCTAGTGTCCAGTCTATTTCTAATAATGTATCGTTGTCCACAAGAATCCAGGAAGCCAGCTTGTCATAATTGTTGGCAATTTGGCTGACTGTTGTTAACATACCAACATGGCAGAACTTTTAAACTTGTGGAAAAGTGTTTAAAATACATTGTGGTGAATATTTTAGAGGCTCAGAATACATTGGGTAAGCACAAAGCATGTGGACTGATAACAGCTTAAAATGAAATATTCAGAAAGCAAAAAATTGGGTATAGCTCCTTTAAAGTTGGGGTAGCTACGTTTTTCAGTTGTAAATTAGTAAACTTTGTGCTTTCCACTAAAAAGCATATAGTAAATACAGTATTTGTGAAAAATTAGACCTCTGAGTGCTATCTGAACTAAACAATAAAGAATTTTAGTTCTAACCCAGAACTGAATGCTGCAATCTGATTGGCTGAGCTTGGGTGGTCCTGTCCAGTTTCACTTTGATGTTTGTAAAAAGACGTTTATAAGCCATAAATGCAACCAAAATGAATACATGTCAATATTAACCATGTGTTGAAGGATTTATGAGAGGAAGTTGTCAGATTTAAAACCTAAATCGTGTTGGCAGTGTAAAAATCAGCTACCCCACCGTTAATATAAATATTTGAAGTGAAGAAAATATATTCAGTTCTTGGTACTTTTACTTCCAATCTCCAATAGATGCATGAATACAAACTGTATGTCGTGTCACAAGTTATGAACTAAACGGCAAAATATCTTTCTCTCTAAGTAAGCAGCATCTCTTATAATCTTTACTAAATCATTAAAATATATATTTTTTATTTAAAATATATATATATTTAACTTTCCAAGCAACAATTTATCCTCATATTCAAATTAGGAGAAGCTAGAGTCATAGCTTCTCTGAGAGTGTCATTTTGAAGCACAACTGTGTCCAGTGGATGGACTGGCCCATCTGGCTGAGGGCCCAGGTGAAGGCGTGAGAGCCCCCACTGGACTGCTGATGTGAGCAGAGGAGGTGAAAATTACAAAACCGCAGTGCTCCTTACAACATTCTGCAGGGAGTGATCACAGACACTGCTGACACTGCCCCCCCTGCCTAAAGACACTGCAAAAGACTGGGCACAACAGCAACATGTAGCTAATATGATACTACATGGAATAGTCTCTGAATTTACCAAAGACTAGGGGTTATCATTTTCATAACTTCAAGTTTAAAAGCTAAACTGGTTGATCAAAATTAATCTTTTCTTAACAAAAAAATACTATTTATGATGCAGTCTTACTTCAAGAGAATATGGTAATAAATAAACCACTAGATGGAACTGTAAGACAACATGAAAATATGGTTTATGCTCCACAGATGAAATCAGTTCAGTAAAAACCTAATAAGAGACAGCCCTGATGAAGAGCTCAAACAAGGATTAATTAATCAAACCTTCTGGAATTCAACTCCAGTAATAAAATAATGTCTGTCTGTCTATGCCCAGCAACATCCCACATCACATCTCTACATGCTTGCATTGCATGTTTTTAAGGCTATAAGCTAGGCTAAGCTCAATATGTGTTTATTTTTAGAAGTGGAGTCCTATGGCTGTGACAGATGATTTGAGCTTACAGCTAAAATAATCCCTCGTCTTTACATTATTTGTGTATCACACAGTATAGGAAAAGATCACTTACCAGTGAAAATGAAAAACCATATGAAAATGTTCTTATGTCACACTGAAAGAACAGCAAAGACTATCTGTTTAAAAATTCTCTTGGATGTAAAAACCTAAATGAAACGCTGCCATATCTGAGCCCATGACTCAGTCAGTGCAGCCAAGAGACGTCTAAAGCATAACTGTGTTTGATAGACAGTGTTTACACACAGCACATCCCCCTCACTGGGTTAATAGTCCAATCACAAATATGTTCTGTCTACAGCGATACAAACAGTGTCATACGGGAAAACATAGGCGGCCAACTATGAAAGTCAAGAATGAAATGTAACAACACATACTCAGATACGTAATTGAATAAAAAAAATTAATTGCAATATCCACTAACATGCAGGTTAGGCAAAACTTAGTGATGGTCAAGGTTGAGGCGCCAAGTGTTTAGGCAAATCGCTTCTGCTGAGCTGCCCCAGGGCTGCTGCTATCACTGAGTGAGTAGTGACTATGGAAGACATCTGTCTGTGTAAATGTGCTATATAAATAATATATATAAAATCTTGTTGAAACTTTGAGGTGAAATGCTTTACAGTATTTATCAGTCCAGGTATTTAAAAGTGGGAATAAACTGAAAAAGATGCAGATGCAACATTACACAAAATTGAGATGCACCAATTCCAATTTTTATTGTGTTAAGTTTTTGCTCCCCTTGACCTATTTTTCACATGAGCAAATGATTGATAATTGAGGCCCATGTTTTTTTTAGAAGATTACACAAAACCTTCTGTGTAATTAAGTGTTCTTTATGTTGTGTGTGTTATGTTTTCACACTATTCAATAGGTTTAGCTCTTTGAGCGAGACTCACTCATAGTGCAAATGGTTTTTCACTTAATTCTCCTTGAATTACATTATCTCATGTTCCCATGTTCCAAGTTCTACCTCTTAAATCCAAGACAAGGAGTCTAAATAAGGGCTTTCCCCTCTAAACAATCCCTGCATTCTGACAAGAGAAAGGACTGGCCTGCCAAAGACAGAAGCGAAGAGGAAATTGAAGCTGAATGGAAGAGAGGCCACTTTGGAGCTTACAATGGGAGAATGTGGGAGAAAAACGACAGATAGTCAACAGGCAGCAGCCAGCCAAATAACAAAATATGCTTAACTAACAAAGAGCAGCAAGTGGTTTGCCATTGATTTAATATCGAATAAATGCTGTGAATACTGCTGCATCCTTCATATACTTTTTGGAGTTGAGTTTGTTTTGTATAAGTTAGGTTGTTCACACTGAAGAGGGGATGAATTATTAATTATAACACTATTCTGACAGTCTCAGCAAGCAACAACACGGTCACTGAGCACACCTGTCTATGCATAGTTCACTACACACAGTACATCCTGAGTCAAGCAGGAATTACGCTGATGGCAGAGGCAAGAATGAGACAACAACATTCCAACACCTTTGGGGCTTTGTGATGAACAAAAGTGTAAAGTAAACAAACCCAAGTCCTAAAAGTAGAATGTGTTTAAAAATGTGTATAAAGCCAGACTTATGCCACGAGCCACATAAAAGCCACAAATGCTACAGTATGTGACACCTGAACGTACCACATTTTCACATCGCGGCATAAAAAAAGAGCTTGCTCGTCTGAAATCAAGATCGATGATTGTTTTAAGTGGCACAACAATGTACAGACAAAAGCCACTGTTGTTCAAGAAAATATTCCGAAGTGCTGAAAACTTATATAGAACAGGACCGGTGCAAAGCAAGAGAGAAATAATAAGGGACTTTGCTGCAGAGTCCAGGCTTTCTCCCAAGAAGCAGTCTGTGCAGCTGGCAGTAAATGTACACAGGCAAACTAAACAGTCTTACCTCTGCGCTTTTGTCCATCTCCTGATGCATTTGTGTGGATTTTAAACTGTGTGTCTTTTCTGGTTATGTGTCAGTGTGTTACCTTTCTAACTGAAAGAAGCTCTATTCAAACTACTGGCCGCTCTCTAGCAGCACTTACAGCAGCTTCTCATTGAGCCGGGTACGCTTTGTGTGTGTGGACATAGTGCGAGTGGGACAGCAATGAATTTCTTCCCCATCGCTGCATCGGCAACTGCGGCAAACAAGTTCCCCACTTCACCCCGCCCCAGAGAAGGAAAGCAGCCAAGGGAAGAGGGAACCACGGAGCAGACAGCTTTAGTGCAGCACGGACGACTAAAGAGGGGACACACAGCACAGCACACCATAAATCCAGCATCAGTTAGAGCTATAGAAACACATAATTAATCTGAATAGGTTTACTGGACATGTAAACATATTGTTAAGGCAGGTAAAATAATAATAAGGCATGTGCAATTTCTATCATGTAAAAAGGACTCAGATAAACTGCAGTCTAAAGAAGTTAGGACTAAGCTATTTGTATTTGCTCTCGTCTGTGATCTGCTCAAGTGTTTAGCTATGTTAAATAACTAAGACTGCCGTTATGTATCCAACATACTTAAATATGATGATAGCAAAACCTTAACACATGGATAGACAATTATTTCTTCCCTGAGGGCCATAGTCAAATCCGACAAGCAGAAGAAGCTCAAATTACAATAACTGGCCTAACAAATTTTCATTAGTGCAAGCAAATTTCTGTAAAATACTGCATAAGCTATTTAATCTATTATCATCATTTATTTAAATATATAGTATTAAAAACACAGGTGCACTCTCATACTCCATCGCTTAAAACAAATTAAATGCATTTAAAAGGTACGTAAATAAAATTTGATTAAAACAGTGTGAGAGAGGAAGAGTTTCAAAATAGAGAGGTAGGCTATATATTAGCTTTAATTCAACCAGATTCAGAGTTGGTTTCACAAAGTTTCTCACAGAATAGGAATCTAGACTGCGTCTGCTCAAGATTTGATGTCTGGTGCCAAGTTATTATAGCTCATCAACTTAGCAACAGTTGCTAAGCAAAGACTGTTTTCTACTTTCTCCTTGTGTGGGAAGGCAATTACCTCAACAATTATCAACAGGTCACTGGACGTTTTGTAATTTTCTACGGTGCATTACAGAGAGAGAGTAATAGAGTAATACATTTAGTGTAAATCATCACAGCACATGACATGCTATGAAATATTACATATTTGATCTATAAAATAAAGTTGGACCAATTGTCATTACGTAACCCACTTAATGACATTTGATCTGGCAGAATTACTGATATTCTGCAAAATACTGGGTCTACCACTACAACACACATTCTCACTTCATAGCTAACCAAAGCAATGAATAAGAATGAATGCATTCATCTGCACTTTAAAATGCAGCATAGAATTGCCTCAGTAAGTTAAGGAAGAGATGCTTATCTAGTCAAAGAAAATGTGATTAATTTCAATATTTAAGAAAATACTTAGCTGGAACAAACTTTGAACTAGATGCAGGTATGCCATTCTAAACTCAGAATTCATTAATAACTATGAAGCTTATTATGCTATAATAGTATGTATTATTCTTATTAAAACAAAATTCTAAATAGGTTACACCGCTTTAACATTAAAACATTACTTTTTATCCTTAGCAAAAACTACTAATACATGTTGATCAGGTATAGTATGAGTGTGAACAGTAGAGGGAGGCAGGGAATAGGAATGGAACAAAGCTTAAGAGTCACAGACAACAACAAAAGCCCAGTAGGATGGAGCTAAAAGGCAATGATTCATCACATTCATTTTAGCTTTCAATCAAGTACATTGTACATTATTTCAAGGTTGTTAAATTTAACAGTTTGAAATAATTTATGCAATATGCAGGGAGGGTGTGCAACCCTCTTTGTTCATGGTATAATTGAAATAATACTTCTGCAGTTCAGATGCAATTTGGCAGCTTATGTTTAGGGAACTGTTTTAAACAAGACCTATTATGCAAATGGAAGATTTTAAACATATTATAGTTGTCCCCGTTTTATTTAACTTCTCAAAGTAGCATTTCAAGCAGTTCATGCATTTGAGTAATCTTTCTTCTCTGGTGTGTTCTTCTCACAGACAGACACCTCCTCCTCCCTGTGCACTCTCCCTCCTGCTTCTATCTCTCCCTGCACGGCCCCAGGATGTCTTGCTTCCTTCCACAAGTTCTTCTTCCTTGTCATGCCTCTTCACAACACAATAGCTAAATCAAAATAGATAGCCGAAATAATTTGCAACAAGCTCACAATGAGGTCCAAAAGCAAGCCAGTTTGATTTAAGTTCTGTCAAACTTTAGTCTGCGCAGGCGTTGACGTGCGCTCCCACACAGACCGTGTCTTCCTCTGATACCCAGAGCAGTGGCTACTTTTTACAAACTTGTGTTTGGCTTGAGTGATCAGTAGACATAAATAATGAATGTTAACATAGGAATACTATAACAGTTGGTTTTTCATTAAAGTTGAGCAGTAATGTGCTATTAACCTCGTAAGCTGGTTCAACCCAACACGGATAATGAGTGCTATACACTAGAACTACAGTGGAGTTCAATTGCTCTTATTTAAAATCCTGAGTTTTACTAAGAGCAGTGTAAAACAAAGTGTTTTGTGTTCTTTATTTATTTATTTTCATTCAGTATGGATAAAAGCAATATGCGAACATTTACTAAAATTTTAGAAAAGAACAAACAAGAACAAATCCAGGGAAACCTTGATTACCTTTATTCTGTTTTGGTTAGTAGTTTAGTTACTAAGTTGGTTGGTTGGTGGTAAAATCTTGAGCCACTACCTAACCAGTTAGTAGTGGGTAACATTTTGAGGGATCTCAGAGCGATGCAGATACAAAGATTAATATTGAAAGTATCTGATAATCATAGATGAACTGAAATTGATGTAAAAATGTCTGATATTATAGAATCTTGATTGCATAGTGAAATAATTAGCTTTGTCAACAGCGTTTCGCAAAGCAATGACAGAAGAGTGCGTCATAAATAGGGTTAGGGCCCGACCAATGAGTACGTACATGAGTACGTACACGCCTATCGGCCAAAATATTGCTGATATTTAGGACATGTTGTACCTCATTTTAAAGCTTAGATCTTCCAAAATACAACCATTATATTCAATCATCACTCAGGACAATACTTAGCACGGTTAATAAATTTATTTGTGGAGTTGTTTTATTGTCGGACTGCACCTGAACGCAGCACCAGGCTTTTGCTTTTCATCACTGCATTACTAGTGCGCTCGGAGGCACTAGTAATGAGGATGTAAATGCTCTCAACTCTGTTAACGCAAGAAAAGGAAATAACTTCATCACAGATGACGCCCGCAACAACAGAGAGGCTTTTTATTTATTTTATTTATTTTTATTTAATTTCCGTATGAAGAAGAGGGATATTCTCGTCAGAAAGGACACAAGGCTGCTGTCAACAACAAGAAGAAGTTGGCTTTCTCACTACTTTCTCGTTTGGCGTTTGGATTAAAGGAATTATTTTTGTGAAGACTTGGGATCTGAGAAGAGTTTATCCTGGGCGATGAGTGTTTAAAACGTGTTCGCTTTAACTTTCAATGTAATGTAATGCTACCTCTCTGTATTTAGCGATTAGCACATGATGCTACAACAATAACATTGCCTCAGCTCATTCTCTCTGGTGACTGTAAAGTGTTGATAATACTGGACAAACAATGACATGTAAATTAGTCATGAAAAGAGGTGATAATAATCGGCATTTGCGCATTTTAATTGCGACGACTCGTGCATATTAATGAGGCTAACCGCATCTTTAGCCTCTTGAATTCACTTCAGTAGAACAAGACTATCAAATATAATGTGAAATAAACAAGTTTCAAGATTTAAAGACACTTATAAGAGGCAAAGTAACACTAAATGTGACCTAAATAAACCCAACTTAAAATCACTAAAGCCAGACAGATTTTTTACACCTGCTCCTACTAAAAAGTATTTTCTATTTCTAATTCTATCAGCTGTCATATCGTTTATCGGCACCTCAGCCTCCTCTATATCAGTATTGGTTCCCAAAAAGCCATATCAGCCGGGCCCTAAACAGGGTTTTCCCTAATGCTGTTTAACTTAGTAACTATTACCCCCAAAACCATTAATAGCATGCCACGCTACCCTGAGCTAAAAAATAAAAATACCACATACAGTACTGTACCACATTATAGTACAAAACAGTAAGACCCTAAAGCCTGATACTCCTTCAAATAATATCTTGAACCTTAACTACAATTGCAACCATAAGATTTAGAAATCTTCACCGTGTTACCGTGCAGAAACCATGTCATGCAAAAAACTTCCAGTCTTAGATACATACTAAGACACATCATGTAACCTATCAAGATAGCTTCAACCATGCGGTGTGCAACTGTGCAGGTATGACAATGATTATAAAAATCATAACATGGCTCAAAGCAGCTGAAGTTGCACAGCTTAACTCATAAATCTAATCGGGTGCTCTCATACCACTCCACTGTAGCCAAAAAGCTCAAATTTGACACTGTGTCTTATGTTGTTTTGCTTCAATTAAAACACTACAAATATACCCAGGTGCTCTTGTGATTAAACAAACACACACACACATTTTTTTATGGGTTGAGGCAACAGCTTTAACTTTCCTACAACAGTCTTGCATAACATGCCAGACACAAAACAAAAGCAAATAATTAGACAAACAGCACTTGCACACCTGCGCTTCAGTCACAATCTGCGTCATCTAAACTCATCCCACTATCACAAAAACTTCACAATGCTAACTGGACGTCCCTTACCTGCATGTCTGACCTGAGGGAAAAGTAGCATGCAAAAAACATGGCAGTAGTGTAGTAGTAGTAACATGAAGGAAGCTGGAGGACAACTAACTTCTTTAAGGATTACAAACTGTGCAAAAAGAGAGAAGCCACAATATAAGAGCCAAATGTTATCATCCCTGAGTCTTCTGGTGGTGGCATGCTAAGGCAACAGGACTGCTTTTTATTCTGCAAGGAAATATCAAGTCTGGGAAAAAAAAAGGAAAAAAAGCTTGATGCAAAGCTCCAAAGCGGCTCACAGTGAGGCAGGCAGGCAGGCGGGACTGAGCTGACGAGATGGGGGGGTGAAGAGAAGAGATGCGCGTCTCATACAGAAATGAAAAGGGAATGTTGCCGGTAAATGCAACTACAGTATGTACGAATCACAAGGACTAAAAAGAAATAAAGACACATGTGTATGCCTGTAGGGTATATTTGTACAACACCTATTTCCAGCTTGTTGCACATCAACTTGGATCAAATATTCTCTGCCTTCACCATACTCTTACATAACCAGCAGTACTCCACATTGTCACTCCCACATGCATTGCAGAAAGAATTGGCAAGGGCTCAGGACTCCGAATTGGCCTGCAAACAGCAAAAAGATAAAAGGCGTCTCATCTGTCCCACATTGTCATCCCTGTACTAAATTATTCTTTAAATAATTACAAGCCACTCATCTGCGCATTGGAAATAATGATTTGCTTGTTAATGGTTTACGCTACTGCTGTATTATCAAGGTCTCTGTCAAACACGCTAATGAGATTATTTTATCACTTTAGTTGTCTTACATTGTATGTAGCTTCAGCAAAGTATTAATGAAAAGGCTGGTTTGGAGATAAAGAAGGAAAAAGCTGAGCAATTGGGCTCATTGTGGTAATTGGAAGCATGGATGTCAAACATTTGGTGCCGCACTCACGCTTCAGTGTGTCCACGCCAATTAGCCTGGGAGTGGGATAGCACCAAAAGGTCAACCAAGGAAACTATGCAAAAAATGATGAGTTATTGCCACATATTGGCGTAGACCGGCAGGATATATGAAAAAGGAATGTTGATTAACTTAAGTTCTTAACCAATAGATAGTAGGAAGGACTTAAGGAATTACACACGGATGGACGTACAGTATGTGGGAGGATGCACTACTTGGTAAACTCAACGCAGCGGGAGGTATTAAAGATGTTGTATAGAATGTATTTTTGGTGCCAGCCTCCTTGTTACCGTGGTAACTGTCCATCGATTCTGCAGCATTACTTAACCAAGAAATGAACAAACACCCCCCACCCCTTATGTTTTGAATTTATCTTTTCTTCTAAGCAGTGGGTCGAGCTGGGAGGAAGAGGAGGTGTAGGAGGATAAGGGGGGAATGTAGGAGGAGATCTGGGGGAGGATGAGTTGGAGGAAAAGATCAAACCACTCCAGACTGACAGGAGTTGACATGTGGTGCTGTCTACTAGTAATTCTACACTCTTCCTAAATGTTCTCTAAGCTACTTATATAACTCTTTTTGATGTCAACGCATCTACTGTATAATGATGCTATGAGTTGAAATTGTCAGCTAGCTTCTATGCTATGACACACTTACTGAGGAGTGAATATTTATGAAGTGGTAGCATATTTGAGAGTAAATCATGTAAGTATTCATATATGCTTTGATGGATAAGTTGCCATTATACTTTTAGGTTTAGCCACCTCGTGCCTGTGCTCAATTTAATTTCCCTCAAGCTACTAAGCACCAGGTATTGCAGAACTTTAGACAGTTCCCAAAAAACAGGAAGTACAATCAGTCAATCAGCAATGAGGTCGAATGTTGGCCAAAATCAACACAAGTTGAGATAACAGACTGAATATGTTCTCCTCTTTTGACGTTGTGTCAAATATTAACTTAGAATGATACTATGCCTTTTAATTTGAAAGCTACTTTGTATGTTGGAGAAGACCAAAAAGCAATGATTAGCTAAAACAAAACCGTGAAACGAATAACAACCCCAAGTGTGATGTCAGATGGTTTCCACAAAGTGAAATTAAAGAAGACTGATGCATCACGCTATTATACTTTACCCTTGCTAAAGATTAGAAAGGGTTGTGCTAAACATTCCTTGGTCGTTTTCCCTAGTGACCTTGTCTGTGGCCAGGATGTGAATTAATCCTTGGGTTGTGACTCTTGGTGCTGCAGTAATCTAAGAGCCTTAGAAGTGCAGAAGTCACAGCCCTGCATGTACTTAGTGATGCGCAAAGCTCAACTGGAGAAAAATCATTGGCATGGGGAGTTTCTTATAGTAATAGTAAGTGACAGGGAAAGTCATCCAGCCCTGCGGTACAAAATATTATCTTTTAAAGTAAACTTGTAAATCCAAAAAAATGACACAGTTCACTCTTACCGATGTTGTCTATTGCTGTACATATATATACAATGAACAAAACTATAAAAACAACAAAAACTATATTTGAGGAAACAAAAGCGGGTTTATACATAATATAAAATAATGATCTACTGTGTCAGTAGATCATAGTGCTTGAAATTGAAACTGTATTGAAATTGTGTATTTAAAAAGATAAAACTGGAAGTTGTTGACTGAACACTTGACATCAAATATCACTGATGTATTAAATTCAAACCATTTAAGCTCTATGACTAACATAAGGGGCACATCTATTTGAGCTATAACTGTAATAAATTACTGATGTAACATAGCAAAAGTGATTTTGATTGGATATTTTCCAAACAAACCATGCTTGATTTTAAGACAGTTTTACAAAAATCTAAAATCTAAAAATGTGTTATTTTAAGTTCTGTAAAGAAATGTAACCTTTGATGACATTAAAAATGCAGACTTTCTGAAATAAGAAAGCAAATGAATGCAAACAAGTCAGAACCACGACTGTTCATCTCGGAAACCCAAGCATCAGAAGCCTACATACAATAAATGCAGCATTAATTCATGCTCCAAAGTCAAAAAAAGCTCCCGCTTTTGCTTTGACATCAACAATATTTGTTAAAGCAGTAGCTTGATCTTGAATCTTCACCATTAATGATGCATTCTTTTTCTTGGAAAACTTTTTTGTTTGGCTTTAGTAGTGCCTTAAGCAGTCTGCCTTGGCTTTGGCTCTATGTTCAGTACTTCCTCTAAGTTTTTTTGGCTTAAGAGGGCTGGTCTGGGCACATGCACACATTATTAGGGTCTAAATATTGCAGGTTTAAAAATTACTGGTAGTAGGGCTGCTCAATTATGATGAAAATAGTAATAATTGAAATCATGATTATACAAACGAGTATTTGCTTAGAAAGAGTGCAGAGAGTTAGCGCTGGTTAAATGCAGAGTGAAGACATCAAATGAAATGGGTGAGATATCTTATGAAAATGAACCGTTGTAAATGTATTCTGCAATTGTAAAGACACAGTCTGGGACCAATACTTTTACAACTCAAGGAAATAACTGAGCGCTTACAAACTCACTTATGAGTCACCGTTAATTTGTTTTAAATGATTAGAGCAATAATCATATTTGAAATTGAAATATGATTAATTGCACAGCCCTAACTGGTAGTAAATTGTGACTTGTAAAGTCATTTGAAGCTGTTAAACTGCTATCAAATATCTAATAAGACTATTTTCAGACACGTTTAACGTGAATCTAAAGTTTTTTAAATAAAAAAAGAGGGCGCCGCATAGGCAGGGTGGGCCAACTAGCTAACAAGATACTACTGTTAGTGATGCTGTCCATCAAACAAGGGTTTTATTACTTAAGCAGTACATGTTGAGTAAGAAAGGTTTAAGCAGACATGAAAAGATACTGATGCACACTAATATCATTGTCCTGACAACCAGCTTGTGGAAAAATTAAGTTCAATTTTTTTTTTTTTTTTTTAATGGAAAATATTACACTTAATGAGTCTCAACCTTGACAAAGACTTTGACAAGTCTGTTACTTAACTCAATGATCCGAATGAGAGCAGTATCATTAGACGTGTAACTGTTTGCCCTTCTCCAAAAGTCTGTCCTCTCACCCCTATAGAGAAGCAGTGCTGTTTCCAGGCAACACAGTCATCACAAATCTACCCAGCAGGTCGCGCTGTGGTGGGAGGAACTTTTATCAGTGTTGCAGGAGACTTGACTCTAACAAGTCATGCTAAATCTAGGAAATACATAGAAAAAGTTGTTTATCTTTTTATAGACAAATATTCATTTCTTTAAGTAATCAGGGAAAAAAACTAAATTTCAGTATTATAGCCTCATAACCAACACAATCTTATCTGTTTACTGGTGCTGTATTACTAAACCAGGTCACAGACTGCAAATAATTCACAAAAGAATAACCTTTCCATCTACTATTATAATGCCATATGCACTGATCTTCATACATAAAGCACACGCAGCATATTAACTAACACTAAAACTATAGTTATAGTTATATAAAGATATTTGTTTGAACAACTTTTCTGTTTTGCCTGTATTTAGTGTTTGCAAAAGCAAAGAGAAAACGCAAACAGCAAGAGGCAGAAGAGAACTGTGCAAGCTCATGTTCACAGTATCATGCAACATCTAGTTCAAACTAATGCATTTAATGGTTGGTAGTAGTAGTAGACTATCAAGGCTTTATGCAAGCACTTGCAAAAACTACTTATAATAGTAAAAAATAAATAAATTGGTACTAAAAAACATTTATCATCGTCACGGTTTTATTTTTGTGTTGAAATCAATATTGTGTATCAAAATCAAGTTGATATTTTAGTATTGTGACACTAAAAGCAACACATTACAAACTTAAGGGTAAGTTCTACTGTTTTTTTCCCACAACACACTGCATTTATACCATTGAGTTTGATGACTAAAATAAACAATCTAAAAATATTTATTCACAGAGGAAGCAGCGGCAACACTCTTTTACTCAGGTTGAACTGAGCTATTTAAAAGTTACAGGGAAAATGTCCTTAGTAAGTATTGGTTTGTCTATGAAGCACATGAGCACTGTCTGTGCCACTCTTTTGTGCCACATTGTTTGCAGCAATCAGAATTCTACGGAGTATGGAAATAGTTTCAGATTTTGAAAATGACAACTTAGAATAGGGACGGGCAATTATTTTTCTCCAAGGGCCATATTCGAATCCAGACAAGTGACAAAGGGCCGGAACACAATTATTAAAAGAATTTGATATTATTCACGGGTGCAATCAAATAAAAGAAATATACACTGCAAAAAATGTAATTCTAGATTTGCTAATATGTCTTAAAACCTGAATTTTAATCTTTAATTTTTGTGGTTAAGATGGTTTTAGTTGATGGACTTAGATTATTTAACTTGCTTCATGGTGTTTCTGTCTTGTTCAAATAGATTTGCAAACTTGATTCAAGCTAAAATATCTTGGAAACAGTCAGAAATTACTATGAACAAGTAAAATATACTACAAAATAACAATTTTATTCAAATATTGCTAAAATAACTTAAAATAAGATGATTATTCTGAATTCTTGTAGTTTTAACCTTGACTAGATAATATAGATAATAAGACTTTGCAGATAATAGTAATGGTTACTCTTAAAAACATGCCGGGGGCCTGATTAAAACAAGTGGAGGGCCGCATCTGGCCACTGGACCGCAGTTTGTCCAGTGACTTAGAAGAACTAAAGCAGTGATCATTTACCACAACTTGTCTTGCCTATATCATATGCCGACAGCTTATAGGTCTTAGAGGAAAGAGCTGTAAACAGAGGGCAAACTTGTGACTTATTACAGAAGTTCTGAAATTGTTTTACAGTGAATGAAAAGACTATTTAGACACCCATTGATTGTACAAGTTGTTGTACGGGACTTAAAAAGATGTCAGTAAAATTTACTGTAAGTGCACTTCCTCTATCAGAGAGGAAGTGCACTTAAAGAAGAAAAACTGACAGTGACATAATAATAAAAAAAATATTCTTCAGGAAAGTTTAATTCAATAATGTTGAACAAATTACAGAGTTTAAACATTTCCTATAGTTTGTTACAGGTTTGCACACTGCAGGTTTTTTGAGCCAAGGTGATTTTTTCTAGATCTGTCATGTTTTTGGGCTGAAGCTGGGCAAACTCAGATTTTCAACTCTGCACAACTTCTGAATTTTAGTAGTTGACTAGTCGAGAGCGCAAGATTCGTAGACACCCCCTTGTCAATGATTTAAAAAAAAAAAAAAAAAAAGGGTTCATTGCTTAAAAATATACAATGTGTTTTTCTGCTTTCTTTTTTCAGATTCTGTCTCTCCTAGTTAAAATACACCTATGATGAAAATTACAGACGGTTTAAGCTGGACAACTTGCACAATGGAGGGTGGAGGGGTGTCCAAATAATCTATTGTATTTCAGCCAATTTATTGAGCCAAAAAACTTTTGGAAAGAGCCCAAAGGATGGTATTTTTAACTTAGAAAGATGCAGTGGTACAGTGAATTGAGCATGCTGGGTGTAAATAATATGTGTGATTCACGCTTGGAGGGGACTTCACTGTGAGTTGTCTAAATAGTGTAGGAACAAATAAAAAAATATGCCCTGCACAGCTTCAAATACCTCCTTGAAGTTACACCTTGAAGTCCTCTGCTCAGCCTGTGACAAAAATATCCCTCTACAACAACTCCATTTTTAGATCTCATTTTGCCAAGTGCTTACTGCGTTTAATTAGTGTTGAAACATCAAATTCACCATGTATTCTGTAAATCCCAATCAAACAGCGACAAGTACATGAAGAACAAACAAAGACTTCTTGTTCCACTCTGTTTCCTGGCATGTAATTGGTGAATCGATGGTATTGACCGGCCATTGAGTCAACTCATCAGGTTTCTAAAGAGAAGCTGTTTCTTAATTAACAAGGTGGAGACTTGTGGTGGCTCAGAAACACTGCAGTGAGGTCAAGGGTGTTATGTGGGCCCATTAAAAGCACAAAGGTGTTTGTAGTCCACTAAAATATGATTATATGTAATGCTAAAACAATATAAACAGTGATGAACGAATGAGTGTGTAGTCTGGTGTGGGGGTGCTTTGAATAAAATTGTATTCTACTAGTTATGTCAAATCAATATAATATAAAACATTTAGTAATTATAATTTATTTAATTTAATGAATATAATAGGAAGCAGCAGAGTTGCCAAACAATTTACAAATTTAATTTCAAAAAAGGAAAACAAACTGAATTTGTCCCCTAACAATTTATTTAATGCAGCATAGGTAAGTTTCAATAAAACTAGTTTCCTAGTTACTTAGTTAGTAGTAACTCATTCTGATACAGATCAAGATCATTCAGAATCTTTTCATGAATGATCCTGCTTAATCCAATTTTATAATTTCTTCAGTGCCAATACCTTCTTAAATGAGCATCTAGAAAACATGCCACAATAGCAAATGTGTCTGGGATTTTTTCACTACCTTTTCATTTCTATAGTCTAATACAGTAGTTCTCAAAGTGGGGTCCCTGGACCATATGCAGGGGGTCCCCCAAATTTTTTTGAAACATTGGTAATTTTTTCAATGTAACAATTTCTTATGACTTACCATCCTAAACATAGAATTTTGGATGGAAAAGATAGATAGCTTTGAATAGAAACATGTAAAAGGAAATTAACCATTTATTCAAATTTGATGTTTAGCAGCTTAGCTTTAATTTCCGAATTTTAATGTGACACCAAAGCAAAAAGTGATAAGGGGTCCTTGGAAGATTTTTGAGCCGATAAGGGGTTCCTGGTCTGAAAAAGTTTGAGAACCCCAGGTCTAATACATTACTTTTTCAAATCCTTAAGACCGGCTTTATGAAATTATTCTTGAATGACAACAAAGTAAATGTGACAATAACAGCCAGGAATTAAAGTACATTAGTTTGTTTTATTATACATTAAATACAAACTTTTAGATTTACACATATAGTTTTCAAATATGTCTGTTTTTATAGAGTGCAGATTTTGTGTTGGCTCATTCAGCTGAAAGAAGTGTATCAACATTGACAAAAGAGCGTCTTCGTTTGGTGACTTTTGTTTACCCTTACTCTTCTCGTTTCACCTAACCAACTACAGCACAGTACTCATCATGCCTCCAAAGTATTACATAACATGGCTATGAAATGAAAACTGCATCTCATTATGCAGTAGTGCACATTCATTATGGAAAACCGAATACTTAAGTTGGTAGAGCTGAATAGCAAATCCACCAGTGTCATAGCCGATCGCTCGTGTAAGGCATAAGCAGTAAAAAGCCATGTAAAGCGTTTTTGTGAAATGGTAATTATTCAGTAGCAGTGGGCACGTGCCGTCACAGGGGCAAAAGAGGTAATAGTCAAAACTACAAAGACAGTCAATGCTTCAGAATCAGTAGAAAATCTATTCTTGGTATCAGCAGTGTGTGGGCTGAAGTAAAACTTACATAAAGCATGTCAACAATGATGTCATACAATCCTTCAGGCCTATCCCACAAAGCAATAGGCAATATGCAGCACTTTGAACAGCCTAATTAGTTTGATTTTTAATTCAGAATATAAAAATGTAATAAAGACAGCAATTGTATAACCATATTACCAAAAGCAACTAACCCTTAAAGAGAATTGTCATCACATAAATTCAAGACAGTGTTAATAACAAGCCATGATATACTGAGAGTGATTTCTAGGTGGTTGCTTTAAGTTTTGGTCAAGAATCCAAGTGCTGATTGGCTATTCGCTAAGTCAAAAGAGAAGCTGCTTTAGTTCTTCTTGAGTGACATATTAAAACATTCATGCAGCTCATGTGCAGAAAAAAAGAACGCTATAACAACCTATTATGCTTCTTCTAATATATAATTTTTTCCTATCCTAAAGCATTCAAAAACAACTTGTTTGGTATGTTTCCCAACAACATGGACTGAAGCAGATGCTAACGTTTGTGTTGTAATAGCTTTCATGTGAAGAAGACCTAAATATTTTACTATGGCTCTCAGTGGCGCCTTTGACCATGACCTCATGTGGCGGTTACATGTGTACTAGAACATATGAGAAGAGTGAGAGTCTTTTCAACATCTTCACTAGGACAGTAGTGCTAAAAACAGAGCAACTCAAACTCCAAATCACTCAATAGTTATAAAATAGATGCAGAAAAGTTACTTAATAGGGCTTTATGAGCAACAACAGCAACCACTTTTGGCTCTCATTTAAATGTTATAAAAGTTATGCCTTGTAACTACATCAAGCTTTAAAGGGCACTTTTGTGGTGGAGGGTTTGCCACCTGATTGTCTCCATTCAGATGTTGCTGCTTTGCCATCAAGGAAAGCTACAGTATTGCATTAAGACTATACATTTCAGTGGAGACACAAATTTTGTTCACAGTTAGAATGTCTGTATTTTAATGTTTGTTTGTTTTTTTCAATTCAAAGGAGGCAAAGACAAAAACAGGGTAAACATAACTACTTACTAAATTAGTTGTAGCACAAGTATAATTGTGTAACAATGATGTAATTATGAATGCATGTTTTTCCATATTAAATCTGGAGCTCGTATTTACTGAAGCTTTTTATCGTAGAGTTGTAAAAATATGATCTTGTTATTTCCATAAAAAATCTTGATGAAATAACGCGAGTTAGAAGCAAATAACAGTGTACAATAGAAAAACTCTGTTTTGTCAATAGGTGAAAAAAACATTCTGAAGAGAACACTTACAGGTGCTCAGAAGGAGAGCAAGAGCTGCATCAGAACCGGTTGACAGAAGTTATATGCAACTTCTTCTGTCGTGTCTCTGCAAATAGCCACCAAGACTTAGGCTGCTCACACAATCACTTGATTTGGAGGAAAGCATGAATCATATATTCAGATCAAACTTGACAAGTCATTCACCCAAATACATGTAACCAGCGCTGTTATACTCTGAGTGAAAGAAGTGAAATTATTTATTTAGAGTTCAGATTAAATCCTAAAGGCAAGAAGATACAAGCACATGCAGATGCCATACCAAGCTTCTGTCCTCCTGCTCACTATACAGTCAAAGATCATCCTCTCACAGTCCTGCACTGGATTCAGCAGCTCTTACCTTAGTTGTTACAATGCAAAGACAGTCCATGTCGGCCAGAGTTCTCAGCCTATGTAACAAACCATGTCACCTCTGAAGCAAACAAGAAGAATGATGAAAAAAGATACCAAGAAAAAAAGCAAAGCTCAAAGAAAAAGAAGGTAAGCTTTGCAGAAATAGCAGGAGAAAAGGAGGAGAGCACTCACTCACACACACACACTGGGGGAGAGAAGCCACAGCGGACACGTTACTGCATGTGGACCCCCTGTAGGCTTTGGGATGCCTCCTCCACAGCGCTGAAGGCTCGCTCAAGTCCTAATGCCATCTCCGCATCAGCCGCTACACACATGCAAACCTACTGTACAGTCTTTAAATGCTCATGGCTCAGCTTCCCTCCCTCTCCATCCCCAGCCTCCCAGTCTCAGTGCCTCTCCTCCTCGCTTTCGTCTGTGTCTCCGAGCTGAGCGGTAAAGCAGCACCATGGGATGAGCGAGAGCGGAGGAAGAGAGTGAAGGACGCCAGCGTCAGAGCAGCGGAATGAATTTGATTCCCATGCTTTCTGTCTTACTGGTTATTAGGTGCTGTAGCAGACTGCTGAAACTTAAAAATAACACTACTGATTTTCATTTCTTCTGCAGAGAAAAACGCTAATGTGAGAGTGGGAGTCTCAAACAGGAATTACCAGGGAACAGTACTGAAACAACCATGTAACATTTTTTTTTTAATTTTTGCAAAATATTAAAGCAAGAGCAGCATTTAATCTCAACTAGTTATTTTATCCAATAGAGACAGTTACCTAAGTAACACACAATTTTGGAATAATCTTAAAACAAAACTCTACCAGCACTGCCAAAGCAATAACAATGATGCTGCAAAATACCTTGTAGATATGAATCAGTCAAGTGCAAAAAAAAAAAAAAAAAAAAAAAAACTCACATAGCAAGTATCAATCCACCATTTGACACTGAAAAGACTGATATTAGTCATAACTTTACATATTCAAAGTAATTAGCCTTGATTTTGTGTCTGGTTTTGTGTCTGTTTTATTCTAGAATGCATTTTTATCTACAACCTCAACCTTTGACACCTCTTTAATACATGCAACCATCTGACTCCACCACCATGCAACACATTCATCACACAAACTCGCGATGAATTTACAGCAGATGCTACAGAAATGATGAGGAATTATTTAGCAGCTTGTTCACGCTCATGTAACTACAGAGGGCATTATGTAAAAGCATGGAAATCACAAAGCTGTTAAGAGACAAACAAATCTAACTGTCATAGGATCGATTCATGTTAATATCTTTCACTTCAAAGTTTAGAACGCGTGTCATCAGTGGACTGTTTA
This sequence comes from Mugilogobius chulae, assembly GCA_038363315.1. NCBI lineage: Eukaryota > Metazoa > Chordata > Actinopteri > Gobiiformes > Gobiidae > Mugilogobius > Mugilogobius chulae. The sequence goes on along the minus strand of CM076406.1, from coordinate 11,484,432 downwards.
CCCACAAGAGACTGAAGTGTCTAGCCCAATCATTACATAACTGCCTGAATATACTAGATGCTATGTTGCTAATATAAGTTTTAATCAGTTGGTGTTTCTACCTGTTTGCTGAAGTCATCCTCAGGTCTATCATAGAATTGGACCTTGATTACAGCTTTCATTTGCGGACAAAGCACCGTCCATCCACTCCCAACCTCTCGTGGCTGCCACTGACAACATGTACTGTACCTAGCAGCAGAGACTTGTTCTGTCCACTCAGGGAGGCTAATCTTTTCAGGTGGAGCGCTCAGGCAGCTTGGACTTATTGCATTAGCAAGGAGGAATACTTTAACCTTCTTTGTTCAGCCTGCAGCCTGAGAACATGAGAGCTGCATGGGACAAATTTGGCCCTGTGTGTCTGCGTTTGTGAATGGTAATGCTGACGGTGCACAGGCTGTTAGAAGGATTTACTGCACAGGTTATAGCATGGTCTTTGAACATCGAGACTGACCAGGCTGCGACCCAGACACTTGTACATGGTCATCTCTGACAGTTCAAAAAACTAAAGGCAGTATGCATGTGATACAAGAATAATAAGGGGTGTCAAATGAGTGCATTAATTGCGGTTAAATAATTACAGACATATTAATCGAGTAATTTTTTAAAATCGCATTAATCTATTTTGAAATCTTTAACTTCACCAAAATGGACATAAGGGTTGTTCAACTTGACAACTTAACAACAACAAAAATCCTAAAGTCTTCATTTTTTGCAATATGTGAATATTTCCCATCTGCAACAACAATTGATTAAATTTGATAAAAACAAAACAAAAACACTTAACTTGAGTGTTTTTTTTTTCAGCAATTTTTAGGTGAGATTAAAGGGACTGTACCTGATTTTTGCCTTCTTAAAATGTAAACAACAGAAATACTTCATTTTAAACTTTTTACTTCAGCTACATGATTTGCTCACTGAGCTAATGCATTCTGAGCTTCAGAATTGTTCATCATGATGTGTTTTAATGTTTTTTCACAGCTGTTAGCAGCGAGGTGAGTCTCCATGTTAACAACAGTTAGCCACAACGCTAAAAACAAAAACAGCCAAAGTTGGACACAAGTGGAACATTATTAGACATAGACATGATATTGCGGACAATTTCCACCTGAAAGATACATTAACAAGATATCAATGCTAGGGGTTAAAAGTTATTTTGTTGTATAAAAATCGAGTATAGTCCCTTTAAATCATAACTGAAAACACCTTTTCCATGCAAGGAAACAATGCAAGTAAAATACTCTATTTTAAGTAAAATACTTTTTTTTTTTTTATGATGATGCTTTTTTGTTTTATTCAGAAGACGTTTTCCAATTTTGAGGTATACCTTGTTAATATTGCAAAGTGAGGTGTCGAACAACAAAATGTGGGTGGGCAATTATGCAAAGAAAAAAACATATTACAAGAAAGAGCCTTGGTTATTTTGATTTCATTCTACTTTAAGTAGATAATGTGCCACTTAAGGTAAATAAAGTCATCTGCTGCTTCTCACTCACTGTGATTGGTATATTTACAGGCTCTCAAAGCTTTAAAGTGAGTCTAATTCCTCAAAATCTGCCCAAACAAAGCAGCAGACTGGGTCACGTTGAAGAACTAAGATCAACTTGAAATGCTTATTGCTAAATTGCAAAGTCTTAAGTGAAAGTCGTTAACGGAGTGGAGATTTCAGATATTGTTGTCTTGTTTGAGATCAAATGAAAGTTATTAATTACCTCAGACCTAATTTTTGTCTGATACTAAAGTAAAGAATGGACATAATGACCAACTGAGATTGAAACTAGAGTTGTATATGTAAACTACCTGTATGGCTAGGAGATATGGGCAAGAAATAAATCACAATTTTCTTCCCTCACATAGATTGATCTTGATTTTTGTAAATTTTTTTGCTTACTTTTTTCAAAAAACAAAAACAAAAATAGCCTTTGATAATGATTTCTGGAACGTAAACTAAAAAAGACTTTTTATTGCAATCTCTCAAGCTTTCGATAAACTGTCCAGCCCTACTTACTATATACTGTAGTAGGTTTCCAAAAATGCATGGGACCCGTTCATCCATTCGTTCGTTTCAAGACCCTTCCTATACATTTGAACAGAAAGTAGGGCGGTCTTACTTCTCATAAAAGCTAAACGTGAAGTCATAACAGGAATGAGTCATTAATTAATATTCATAATTTCACCATGTACATTCCAGGGAGTCTACTTTTTAACATTTTAAAAGCACACAGCAGGACAACAGTCATTTACTCCAACAGGCAAAAGCTGCTCTTAATTGGGAAAACAAGTTCTAATACTGTGAGTAAGATGACCCCTCCTCACATATTTATCTATTAAATAAAATCCGTGGCATTTCAAATCACATTAATTTCTCTACTTGTAATAAATAGCGCAAAACATTAACAGCCGTCATCAACACCAAGACTGGTCATTTTGTGTTCTCAGTAGAAAGAAACAGCTTATGTCATCAGAGTCATGACCCCGGGGGATGAAATGTTATTGGCGCTGCACAATTTATTCTGGTCCCAGGCTGTCAAAGCACGCATAGCGCTCTTGCTTGAACATAATCCCATTTAGTTTTGTGAGCTCATTGTTGTAGGGATTATGGAGGAGTGAGTGGCTTCTCAAGGAAGTGTTAAATTACTATGTACAGATGTGGCCGTGCTGTGCACACTGGAAGAACCATGCTGTGACTAATGATGAGATAGAGTGAAATGTAGGATCATAGCATGAGGTAAACTCCAAATGGACTGAATGGATATGCAGTGAGTAGAGTACTCTGAGATGTTCTCAGAACTGAGGTACTCACCTCTCTGGTCTTGGCACTGCTCACTGGGCGCTCTATTCCACTGGGATCTGAGCCACTCTGCTCCCTCTGCTGGAAACAACATACATGTGCATAAATTAACTTTGTTCACAAATTATTTACAAGCACAAGTCCCTGTGCTAGGATGTTATTACAATGTCAAATTTTAGTGTTGCTATTATTCCAAGATAAAATATCACACTTGATTCAAGTTTGAACAGAGAACTCTTTTATTTTGTTTTCACTCTTGTTGTGTAGAACAGTGATTCTTAATCATAGGGCCGGGGCCCAAAGTTGGGCAGCGAGCACCTCCTTGAGGGCCACATAATCAGTAAAAAAACAATACATTTAATATGGGATTGAGCCCAGGTAACTTTGCACATGAATATTTGGGCCTCGAGGTAAAAAGGTTAAGAACCCTGGTGTAGCATATCAACCTCTTTGATTCTATAAAATTATTGTTCTCCCGACTTTGTGTTTTGAATAATCATAATAATCAATTCATGTATTAATCTTGACATACTATTCTGTGCATTTCTGTGCATCTTAGTGCACCTTGCAAACCATATTGAGGGACAAATGCTGCATAATTGTTTACCTTGATTTTGTAAAAGGTGAACTTTTGTGTCTCTTCTAGTTTTGAGAGAACAATATTTAAAAATCAGACATTAAGTACTTATGTATAAGAATTGGCCATGCAGTTATTTATAGTGTGTTACCTAAGTTAACACTGATGGTGGCGGTGGTGTCATCATTAGCTCGTCAGTCTGTCTGTTACATCTTTAATTAGCAGCTTGGATGGTGTAAGCCGAACTGCCAGACAGAAACTACTGGCAACTCCACTTTAAGCCTCTAGTAGGCAGTTTTTTTTATCATTTGAAAGTTAAATACTATCAAAAGTTAAAATTAAAATTAAAACAATCTCATTATTTGCATTGTTTGATTTGTAGAAAGCAGATTGCAATGTAATCATAGCGCTCATTATAAAAGCACATAAAAAGTTAACATTTCTTATTACTAGTTAGTATTATTCTCTTCTAGATAATTCTTTTATCTGTAATATGTCTGTATGCGGAAACAGGCAATATAGAGTATTAGCATACAATACCAGTCATTGATGCAGTATTGAGCAAAGTAAAAAAAAAAGCTGAATTTGTGGTTTTGCAGTTATTATGTGTAAACAAGTGGAATAAATGTGATTCCACTCAATAGTAATATCATCTTGGCAAATGTAATAAAATCAAAAGTTATACTTTTTGCTCAGTAATTCATTAATTTCAGACGAGGCTTCATGCAGGTACGATGGTTCAACAGGTCCTTTGCCTAATCTGCAAGTGTACTTGTGACCTCATCCTAGGCTCCTTTTTTCCTGAAGACTCCTCACTGTTCTTCTCAATTCGCACAGTGGAAGCTGCTTGTGCTTGTCTCAGAATTTTAAAGTGTGTGTGTATTACTCTGGTTGACAACAGTAACAGAAGCAAATACAGTGGGTAGTGCTTCAAATAGTGTAGCAGAGTAAACTAATAGGATTAGTAAAGGATTACCAAGTAGACTGGTCTTATTCCAAGAAAAACGTACATACTAGTAAAAGTACAGATAATGATGGTCTTTCATACTGTAGCACAGACTTGTTTTAGGCATGTATAAATCTCTGAACGTACCCAAAGGTATTGGCCTACATATTCATGTTTATGTAACACTGCTTCTTTTTATCTGCCAGTCTACCTGCAGATCTAGGTCACAAGGTATTGGTATATCAATCTGCCACAATAAGTAGCCAGAGCCAACAATGAGGAATAAGTGTGCTCCTATAATGTTCTATGTATGCAGTAACAACTCATCAATAAAGTGTTATGACAGTATAGTGACAAAAAACAATAGGATCTAAAACATATTGAACAATGACAGTAAAAAAAATGAACACTGAACTATGGTTGATAGTCAACATAAAACATGTTCTCAAAGATATTCAAAGATAGAACCTGGCTTGGTCTTGAAGTGCTTGAGTTATGTTCAAAGCAGACAATACAGAAAGAGATAAAGCCCACTTGGTTGTTATCTCTTAACACAGCATAAAGCAATTTGCGATAAAGAGTGAAAATGAAAGAGGTCTGATGTATTTTTGCTTAGTTTTCCTGGAAGCGGGGCTACATTTTTAACTGTCATGCTTTTTCAGTCTTTCATGCCCCTCAACCATTCAGCCCCCTCTATTCATTCTCCTTAATTAGAATGTCACAGTGTGAGTATGTGCATTTACATCAGCTCTCTCTGCTCTCTGCACTCACCAGACACACTCAATCCAACAACTTTAGAGGGGACAAAGACCACCTTTGTTCCACTGTAAATATACTGTACCAGGCTACTGCAACACTGTTGTCACAGTGCTGTTGGACTGGAAGTTATAAAATTGTGGAAAGCTTCGTATGTTTCATGAAGCTTCGTGACTAAACAAAATCTCTTTGGGTTTCTGATAAACCCGAAAGATGGAGTCTGGTTTGTTTACAAAACCCGACCCAGAGGATCTTCAATTACTGCATCACTTCTCTGCAAACCCTTTGAAACAGATATAAGCGCAAACTAGAAGACTCTGAAGCTTGGTTTTGCTTTAATAAGCAGTCACCACAACATGCAATAAACTTGTATAAACTCACAATGGCTCTTTTGTTTCATTGTGCTGGAAAAAAAATAATTCATTAATTTATAACAGTAGCACAATTTACTGCACATGGGTATGACAATGTACAGTGTTGAATTTATTGTATATTGTTAGCATGTATTTTTGGATTTGTGGTATTTTAATTGGAAATCACCTTGGTGTTGCAAATGGCTACAAAAAGCTCAGTGAGTGAGTGAATGAGTGAGTGAATGAGTGAGTGAATGAGTGAGTGAGTGAGTGAGTGAGTGATTGATGGATTGATTGATTGTACCTAATAGTGTGTAGCCTTATATTTTGTCAGAGATATAAGTTTGTTTTATGTTACTTTTTCTAGATTTCGATTGCTTACTTCTATATTTCTGTTCTTGAACAGAACTAACCAAACTGTAGCTCCTCTTTGGCCCTCTACTATACTTAAAAGGGAACATCTTAAGGTAAATCAACCTTGATGAGCACTGTTCTAGCGGTGTTATGTTTTCAGATTACCTGATACGTATGAATAATCTTCCTCTCCAACTCTACACCTACCTTTACTTCCAACTTTCTTATGCTTCTGTTAAGAAAGACTTGTTGCTTGCTAGGGTAAAATAATATCTAACAACAAAATATTATGGATAAGCATAATACTGTATGTCTTCTTTAACCAAAGGTATATAGCATACACTGATCATTTAAGGGGAAAACTTCTCAAACTGTCAGATTTGTGTTTGATTTAGAATGAAGATTTGATAAAAGCTCAAAGCTAGATTTGTCAGAATATCATTTAAAAGTTACTATCCAGAATGGCAGATTTAACATTTTCCATTCAAGAGCACAAAATGGGGAACTAGTATTCATCCATTTTTCTTGATCACTCAATTATGTGAATATGTCAATTTTCAGTACTATATATTTTACGGTGCTCCATAGTACTCACAAAAAAATAAATATTTATCTCATAATTACGAGATGAGATCTATAATTACGAGATAACTTTCTCGTAATTACAAGATAGTTTTCTCGTAATTACGAGATCATTTTCTCGTAATTACGAGATAATTTAAATGGCTTTACCCACATTCTGTATACCCACACGCTTCGTATAGGCTAAGCTAGTGACTTTATCCACAACACGAGTAGTCTTTTCTGTGCTAGCTTGATGTTTCTAAATAGCTAAGATGTACTTGTGGATTTCGTTATGTTAAATTAAGTGTCTGTGGTCTTCACTGCAATGTTTAAGGTCTACAAAAAGTATGAAACTAGCTGTTTAACGTAACGTATATGTCTGTGGACTCAAGCTACAGTTAGCAGGCTATTATAAAGACGGCCAGTGTGTGGAGCTGTTCACCCGCCAGAAAGAAGCTAGCGGTAATCAGCAGTTTTTTTTAATAAAACACAATCCTTCGACAGTTGACAGTTAATCTCACACATCCTTAGACATGTGCGGCAGTTTTTCTATGGCTCCAGCGTCTGGTTTTCAATTTATTTGGCCAAAAAGGAGAGAAGTGCTGCACATTTGCTACACTTCCGCATGGATCACCCAGAGTGAGCGGGTACTTTGCGCAACAGCAAAAATGCCCGTATGTGCAATGGCGAAGTGTGGCTAAGGTGCAGCACTTCTCTCCTTTATGGCCAAATAAATTGAAAACCAGACGCTGGAGCCATAGACAAAACAGCTGCACATTCTAAGGATGTGTGAGACTAACTGTCAACAGTCAAGAAGATCGAGTTTTATTTAAAAAACCTGCCGATTACCACTAGCTTCTTTCTGGTGGGTGAACAGCTCCACACACTGGCTGTCTTTATAATAGCATGCTAACTGTAGCTTGAGTCCACAGTCACGTTATTAGCTAGTTTCATACTTTTTGTAGACCTTAAACATTGCAGTGAAGACCACAGGCACTTAATTTAACATAACGAAATCCACAAGTACATCTTAGCTATTTAGAAACATCAAGCTAGCACAGAAAAGACTACTCGTGTTGTGGATAAAGTCACTAGCTTAGCCTATACGAAGCGTGTGGGTATACAGAATGTGGGTAAAGCCATTTAAATAATCTCGTAATTACGAGAAAATTATCTCGTAATTACGAGAAAACTATCTCGTAATTACGAGAAAGTTATCTCGTAATTATGAGATCTTATCTCGTAATTACGAGAAAGTTATCTCGTAATTATAATTACGAGATAAATATTTATTTTTTCGTGAGTACTATGGAGCGCCGTAATATTTGGATGTATACAAAAATTCAAATAAAGTAAAACATTTTAAATAATAGCACAATTAAACACAATCACAAAGTTCAGGGTTAGAGAGAAGAAGTAGAAAGTAAAAATCAGTCGTTGACTTGACAACTGATTGGTAAAAATAGATTCATAACGGGAATGCAATAGCGTGGTCATGTTAATTTGTCTTGCATTCCCATAAAATACAGAATCATACCAAGATTCTGAAAAATATCAGTAGAAAAAGTAGAAGTAGTTTAAGTTTTCCCTGGCCCAAGAGGACAGAGTGACTTTAGCTCACCTCCAGTGGACAGGCAGGCTCAGAGTCATGCACAGACGCGCTCCTCTCCCACTGCTCTGCCATGTGGTTGACCTCCTCCAGCTTCTGCTCACGACTCTTCTGTGTGTTAAGCAGCGTCACCTCATAGAACTCCTGGATATCTGCAAAATCAACCCACACGAGTTCAATTCATTTTTTGTATTTACACAAATATATTTAATCAGGTGAATAAATCTTTAATGTGAAATATTGTTAAAAAAATAAAATAAATAAATAAATAAATAAGTAAATAATAAATAAAGTGAAACATTTTGTTAACTTAACATCAACTTATATCACATATCAACTTGCATCGCTCAAAGTAAACATTTTTGTAATCAAATGAACTATCAGCAGGATTATGAGCCCAAGTATTTTGGAATACTAGGCTATATCTTACAAATAATCAAGTTAAGCAAAAGACAGTGTAGTTGTTATCCACTTTAACACACAACGCACAAACTAAAATTATTAACAAAAATTGTTTTAATGTATTTTTTTTTACATAGATAACATACGTCTGTATAATTTCTGTTTGTAGGGTCAATAGAATTTTTTTATTTTTTTTAACCTGTCCAGGAGATATATCAACTAAATAGGTCGATTGTATAGATGAAGGCTGTCAAACTGTGGTACAGGTACAAAAGTTGATATGAGGTACGCATGGTATTCCAACAGTCTACTTTTTTGGGCAGCACACGTATAATAGTCACAATCTAACATCAAATGTTAAAAATGGTCACATGCAGTGCTTGTGCATGCTGTTTCTTGTTTAAAAGATTGGGTCCTGAAGAATTCAATCTATAATTGAGATCACACACAAGACAGACAAGTTAGCTACCATAGCAGAACTAAACAGGATGTGCACTACCAAAAAGCTAGTTCAAATATTTGCCTAATTTACAGGAAATGTCATCCACCTTTTTTGTCCTATGGGCTTAGTTTAGAAATGCAGTGGTAATGGTGTATTTTGATTTGTACCTCGTTTGTACCACTCTAGCAACTACTGTCCAAACATGGACTTTATTATATTGGCCAGCTCCAACAAAAACTTGATAGTTAATAATACAAATCATTTGTATGTCAGAAAAATTGAAATCTTTGTTATTGCAGAGATGAGTCACAGTCACATAACTATAACTGCTGTGGTCCCAACATCTGTCTCTTCATTATAACATCTTCCTTAACAACTGTGCATCAGAGATTTGAAAAGAGCTCTTTTTGGGCCAGTCAACACAAGAGCTATTGTTTTCAAAAGCCCAAACACATTTTGTCAATGGGTGCCCATATTTCAACCAAAGAAAGTGAGCCTTTAACCACCATTTTGCTTCACTAGATGCTGTAATCCGGCACAAAAAAGCCACATTTACATTTAAATGGACCTTAATAAAAACAAGCTATTAGCATTCAGCTCACTGGGTCATGTTTTGTCCCCATACTTTACAAATGATTCCACAGTATACAACTGTAAATAAACCAACAAACAATGTGCTATTTTTTTTTGTTTGCTCCATGAAACCATGGTCTATTATATCTTCCATATGAAGTAGAAAGTGTCAGTAAAACACACATCTTGATCAGCACAAATATAAATAGTACAGTCAATAACACTATTCTTCCTTTGAAAGTAGAGCAATTTCAGGAAAACATTAAATCATATTATTGTACCTTTATCAGTTTTTACATAGACAATTCTAGAGACAACATCTTTACACCTGTGTGTGTGAGCAATAACTTACAGTGGTGCAGTAGGACCTCCCTGCTCTCTCCGGTCATGTTGCTGCGCTGCTACGCTCTGAGTACTGCACTCTCACTGTACCAGATGCACGATGCTACCAGCAAGCTTAATCCTACGACATTGAGGCCGCCTGTTTCTTTCAATGCAGACAATGACCTTCCACCCCACATGGCAGATTTGTGTGTCAGCCAGCTCCTTTGGGTGATGTGCTTAACACAATGTACAGTCCTGTGAAACTCCCCTTTACAAGCGAAGATCATGCATTGCAGTTGAACAAGTCATCGGTACTCTTTCTGTAGTATTTTCAATTCATCACATTATGTCAGGCATTAGCAGTTTCACAAATATAGTGGAGGATAATCTTGCTCATTGACACAGACCAGAGCAGCTTTAGGAGGGCTGCTGTTAGAGTTTTTTTTTTTTAAACACAGGTCTTGCATGATAAAGACTTGACTATAGACAAATCGTTTGGAGTCAAATCAAATTATTAATAATATAGCAGGTGTGTGCAATTCATCAAAATGTTATTGAGATTGAAATTCAGTCATCTCTAACAAGCAAATAGTTCATACTTAGAAAGGAGAATGGGGTTTTGTTTTGTGTTTGAGGGCTGAAACAAGCAAACTGATCAGTCAATCAATCAGATGTCTTCAGAATGTCCTCAAGTTGCTTCGTTTTGGCTTTAATGTTGTAAAAACACCAACAAAATATCTGTGGGGGTTATCACTTAGCATCTTCTAATCAGTTCAGTGGCTACCCTAATCAGACAAAAATGATAAGTTACCTCTTATTAAAGTTAAAGAAACTGCCATTTTCAATTGCTTTTTGAACAAAACAATAAAGAAAAATTAGGTACATCGTTTCTCTAGAAAGACGACACTGCGTTTTAAGTTTTACGTGAAATAACTAAAAAGCATCACTGGCATCACAGCCTTGTTACTGACTGATCGTGTAACCTTTAACTTTGTAGCTCAAATCTTAACTAAAACTACCAAAACACAAATCCTTTTGTGCTCCACCCTCGGCCTCCCATAGATGTACATCAGATCGGCAAGTTATCTAACAGGATCAACTGTGCTTGCTAAAATTTGTAATCATGTAATTATACTTCAACGGAGGAAGTATAGGATAAGCTCTTGGCATTAACCACTAATCCAGAGGCATTATCAAAAACACAATGTCAAAATCCCAATCTGGTGAGTGTTTTTCCTAGCAGTGTCACATGATGGCCCTACTTGATCTTTGCTTTTCAATATGTATCATCACTTTATACCTTTTCTGCGGGTGAATCCTGTCCAGTTGAAATCACAATTTGCTAGTATTATATTTGACATTTTGATGTGTGTTACCGTTCGTATTCAAATAGCACTTCATCCTGACCATACAGATAAGAGAGCATATCTGTGCCCATCTGTGCTTGGACTAAAATAATGAAGTAACATTTGTTGATCTGTGAACCTACACTGGTGCAGACAACTGTGCTGTCGACTGTGTAAAATGAACTTCTCTGTGTAAGAAAAGAGCAGCAAAGTTTTTTTTAACGATGACTAACAAGACCAAATCCCATTATTAACAAGCAATTTTCCAAATCACCTCAAATTAAGCAATACAAATCTAAACATATTCTCTCTGAAAGCTGAATACTGTTCTCACCGTTGACCTAAAGCATTTAAAAGTCTGCCATTAATGGTCTAAAAAAAACTTCTTGGCCAAATCACTTCTCTGTGCTTTTAAGTACAAGTTGACAGTGATGGCTGTTGCTTCGCCCCTTTTGGGTTTCCTAGGCAACGTGGGCATCTTTAGCAGTGAATGTGAGATTTTTTTCCATCCTTTCATACATATGTTTTGCATGCTACTTTCCAGATAGCTTCTTTTCAATGACCAGAAGAAGAAGAAGAAGAAGCCATTGTACAGTGTCTGCCTGCCACAGAGTCACAATGCAGCCTGGCGTTCTTGCGTAAGCGGTGGGTGGAGTGGGCCGGGGGTTTGCGGTGATGGCTCCTGTGTGGCTGTGTTTCATTGGGGAGCATTATTCCAGCTGCATCCTCCTCTCCCTCCCCCACAGTGACTAAGGTGCCAGCTAATCCTTCTATCTCCCGACACATACACACACTACCAATTATTACTAATACATCTCTGCTCATTCCTCGGGCTCAAACCGCCTCAAGGAAAGCCACCATACACAATGTATGATGGCTGCTCTTACAATGACGAGCTTTAATGCGACAATTGGGAAGAATAATACCGGCACTAAAACACCATTTAAGATGTTATGAATAGACAAAGCAAGAACAAGAGAAAGGGCACCTGCTTGGCAACACGGTTTTACAATTAGTGCAAGACATTTTTGACTAATGGAAGTGAATATATAAAAAGGAAATAATAACATGGCATTAAAGGAGACCAGTGTAACGGTGGTACTCAAATTACTTTTTTGGGGTAACTACTTACTTATCGCATTAGTTTTACTTATCTAGCACTACTTATTTTTCTTAAATTAGTAATGTGTTCTGCTCATATCTTGCTACAGTGTGTAAAGTTGACATAGTGTTTTCTCCAGGTATTTTGCTTTCCCAAGAAAATGAATCAACGTCACATTTAACACATTTTGTCATTTTTGTAAATGCAAAGCTACAGTCTTTTTGAGCTAGTAGTTCCATTAGACACTTGACCATTATCAGTCTGAAAGCTGCATGTAAATATAGACAGCAGTGAGAGTTCTGGTTTAATATTTTATGTTGGAAAAAGACTAGGAAGCTTGCAGCACACACCATCCACTGTTACACCTACAATAATACTGCAAAACACATAGATGCAGCAAATAACAAACACTAAAGGACGCCCATTATGCAAAAAGTGAATTAACACAGTTCCCTCATAAAAATAAAACATACTGTATCTAGAAAATTTTGCTCCAGAGCATGCTAAACATTGATGCACTGATCCGACATTCATGCAGATCCAAGATATTGGCACATATCCTTGAAATTTAGCTTGATCAGGTATCGGTCCCCTGACACTGTTTCAGCCGATATCCTGGTTGTGCCTTTAATTGGCCGTAATAAGAATGTTTAGTAAATGGTCTGTTTATATAGCGCTTTTCTACCTTTCCAGGCACTCAAAGCGCTTTACAATCTAGCATCCACTCACCCAGTGTACGCAGACACTGAGGCAGTGTGGGTTAAGTGTCTTGCCCAAGGACACAACGACAATCTACTCCTTTCGTCCCACTGTGGCACCTGGTGTTCTAACAGTCTCCCATCCAAGTACTAACCAGGCCCTTTCTTGCTTAGCTTCTGAGATCTGACGGATCAGGCTTTGACAAGCAGGTAAGCAGGTGACTGATGTTGATCCAGAGAGTTTCATAATGTTTGAAATTTGATTCACATAAAGTTGTCAGGTTGTTATTTGCACAGTTAATAACAGTCACCTAACACAATTCGACCTTATTTCTTTTGTGTTTTGAGATTAAAAAATTTTTAGTCCCTACAACGGTAATGGATAGATAAATCATCAAAATCAGTTCCTTCTGAGCTTCAGAAAAACACACATTCTGAATTTTCCAGTTGTGGTGTCACTTACAAGACAACTGTGTTGTTTTTACATTAGGTTTGTTTTTCCTCTGCTATGTGAGATACAGGAGAAACTCATGCTTTTATTAAACACATTGCTTTACAAACAACCATATTGTTCTTTAACTACGCTCCAACGTGCTAGCAGAACATAATGCCTCAGCAATTCACAATGATGAATATATAGTCAAGTGAATTTGAGTAAAAAGAAAAACTAATGGTCATGCTGAAAAGAACCACATTTGTTGTATTACAAACTGCTCTGTGCTCAGAGCTTGTTAGATGTCATCTTTCACTAACCTGATGCCTCATTCACGCTTCAGTGATTTAAAAGTTCAAACTTTTTGTTGCATAAACCATGCAGACTGCAATATGTGGTGAGTGAACTGCACCACTTACATTTGACCATCCAGTATGACAGGGATTTTGATTAACAAAGGTGACTGTACATGCTTTTCAGCAACACTCCAGGTTAAGCTTATTTTTATTAAATTGTTGGTCATTTCTCAGACTCCTTCCTACATACTTGAGGTCATATTGAACAAATGGGCTCATGGTGTCTCCATAGAAACAATAGCACTTTCTCGAAACAATGTGGAAGTGTGCAAAACAGACTTTCCTCAAAAACTCATGATGTGATATTTCAAGGCTCCACACTCTATGCACTGCAGAAGCAAGATTGGACCCCCAGGTACAAATTATTATTTGTCAGCGAGCAACTTAAAGGGGAACTACTGAGTTTTTTTCCATGTATTTAGTAATAAACTATATGTGTAGATCAGTATTTTACATTTTGTTTATTGTAAAACACAAAATGTATCTAAAATAGCTTAGAAATATAAACACATACAATGACTTCCTACATTGACTTCCTGCAGAACTGATAAGCCCCGCCTCTTTAATGTACTATTTTTAAATTACTCTTTTTTTGTTTGTTTGTTTGTTTGTTTGTTGGAAAATGGGTAGATGACAGTTATGAAACCCTTAATTTTGTGAGTAATCACAAGTAAATACCGGCAAGTGGGCGGTGATAGGTGGTAAGTGAAAACTGGAATTTTCTAGCACTCAAACATGAGCTGCCAAACAATACAAGACTTCTCAAGCACAGAAGTCAACCCAAATAAAACACTGACTAAACTAATGAGAGAACACTGCTAACGTGGTTTAAATTATTTTCTTTTCCTTTAAGATTCACTTTAAATATTCTCAAACTGCACATTTGTTTTGGGGAAAGCTGCAATTGGCTTCTCTGGATTCTTGGCAGTAGTCCTTTTAAAAATCCCTAATTGGCCAACCTCTAACATGTTTGATTCTAAATGTCTAAAAAGAAACACAGTTTGCAATACAGTAACTCTATAAAATAATGTCAGAATTATAGCAGAATTACAACACTTGCTGTCCAGTGTGCTTCACATGCAAGAAATAGTGGAAGCAACTCAGAAAAGATAAAAAGAAATTATGTCAAAATACAGATATTAAAAACCAATGGAAAGTAATGTGTCTTAGGATCAGATTTTAAAGGCTCTAGTCAAGCAGCAGCTCTGATATGGAGTAAACTATTCCCCAATATAGGGGTAGCCACAGCATAGACTATAATTATCCTCCACACAAAAGTATGGGTGATTTTGTTGATAAAAAGGCTGGCAGACATCATGCTATTTATACATGCCAGTTATATAATAACATTGTTGAGTAGTGTGTTTATTTGTATTAATTCAAAGGAAAACTAGCATTTGAGCTAAAAGTTTTACTTAAGCCAATATTTCCCATCTTATAACATGAAATCCTTCTCAATATTGTTTTTAATGTGAACTTGTTTGACACGAGTTTGTTATGAATGGGTAAGATCATGTTTTTAGCAAGAATAAGACAACTGAATTTAGTGTATATTTGATAAATGCAACCTCTCTTTTTCTTGAGGCAGAATTCTGAGTCTATTAAAACTGTATATTATAAACTTTGAACTGAAACTTTGGTCTGCAGTGAGAATGTTCCTCAGTCTTTTGATCATGGCATCCCAGTGTTCTCTGCCTTAAAACAACCAGCTGTGACACATGCCGCTGTAGCCTACTGATCTACAGGGCTTATGGTGTCCGCAGCCCTCACTTTATAGTCTGGCATAGCACCACCAGAACTCTGCAGCAGCATGCTAATAGAAATGACAAGTTAGACAGACGGAGCGAGTGACAGTGGTGACAAAACACTTGCACTGACAGCATACGATGTGATGGAACAGACTCACCAGGCAACAGCCACTGATTGTGTGAGACTAATGGGATCATTGTCTGAATCGATAACAGAGTACCAGTACACTATTATTAGCGCACTATGCACATTAATGATGAATACTGCGCCATTATGACTATCATTTTCTCATTGTTCTCTTAATTTAGTTCTTTTTGCATAAATCATAGCCCAGGTTTGTTAATTGCTACTCACTGATAAATTATTACATTTACACACCACCACCAACCAACAACATATTTTAGTAATTTTATATGTCTAGCTACTTCACTGCGGAAACTACAACATATGCCTGCAAGGATTAATTAACGCAATGTGGGCTAGTTCATGAACATATCTGCTATCTACACTATTCAGACTCTGAAGACCCAGTGAGCTTTTTATAACATTAATACAGTGTACATTATACTGTACAATAAAGATGGCAAAAAAGAAGAAAGCTTTTCTGATTTTCATTCAAACTATTAACAGATTATAACAAAAAGAAAAATCACTTTTATTTAAACTGTAATTGAAAACACTATTATATATGAACATTTATTAGCACAGAGCATTGGTGCTCCTTAATATGCAGAGAGCGAACAGATAAAATGAAATAGGTGACATATCTCATGGACTGTTGCAAACGTATTTTACAATTTTAAAGAAACTGTCAGGGACTTACTTCTACTTTTCCAACTCAAGGAAATGTATGAGCTCTTACCAACACACTCAACATCGCGGTTAATAATCACAATTACTCGATTGCACATATTTTGTAACCAATTACAGCATTAATCAAAATTTAAATTGAAAATTGATTATTTGCACAGCCATAAATGATACGTTATTTGGCAAATGATAATTATCTCTATTAGGGTTACAACAAGTTAATAGATTAAAGGTGGGGTAGGCGATTTTCACACTGCAAACACAATTTAGGTTTTAAATCTGACAACTTTCTCTCAATCCCTCAACACAGTGTTAATATCAACATGTATCAAGTTTTGGTTGCAATTTTGACATAAAACCCTCTTTTTTTCTCTTGTAAAGTGAAACTGAGGAGGACCACTCAAGCTCAGCCAATCAGAACGCTGCATCATGTTCCTGATTAGAACTTAAATTATTTATTATTTGATTCAGAGAGTACTCTGTGGTCTCATTTTTTCACAACGTTCTACATTTATCATAGACTTTTTGGTAGAAAACACAAAGTTTGTTTATTTACAACAAATAGTTACCCCAACTTTAATTACAACTAATCACTTATTGAAATAACCGATTTAGACATTGAATAATCCTAACCTGAAAAAAACGAGCTCATAGCTTGTTTTGGTTTCAAAACGAGTCATGAGCTGAGGAAAACTGCAATAATATGGAAATTGTGTTGTGTTTAACGTAAATACTACAGATTACTTTGCCTCAGCTCAAGCAACATTTGCGTAACATACAGTATTCTATTCTATTCTAACGAGAAGTCTTTGGTCATAATGTTAACATTTGTATTTGGTTGATTTGTATTTTTTTTTTTAAGTCTTAACTGTGCAATACAATTCATTGTTTTACTGAAAAACTAATCACCTTGTAAAAAACAAAACAAAACAAAAAACATAAAATAAAATGTTGTAGCCTCACAGCTTTTATATTCATGTTTTGTTTTGTTTTTCTTTTTGTGCAAACTGGAAAAACAGAGAGCTTAACATTATTTGAAAATTATGCAATAAGCTTTTGTCACTGATTATTTTAACATAGTTTAACAAGATTTGAGAAAAAGGAGAAAAAAAAATCACATGAATGAAACATGCAACACAAAACTCCAACAAACGTGGCTGGCTTTCGTTAATGACTTGTACAACACTCAATCATAATTAGCGTAAGCGGTGAGTAGAGCGTCAGATCTTGAGTAGCAGCAAGTCAGAGCCTACATTAGTTGCCTACAGCGTTATCATATCACGGTTGTGTGGTGATGAGTCCTGCTAAAGGGTTGAAGCAAACGTACAGTCCACTGCACCGGGGTCAGCGAGACGTGTGGGAGTCTTAATGACCTCACAAGTGTAGGAGGAATAACTTTAACAGCTTATATAGCATCACTGCATCACTTCTTGCTATGACGATGGCGTAGGAAAAGTCTCTTACATAACTCACTTCAGACACTGTAGCACACTAACAGGTCCTTATCTTGCACGCAGCAATTTAATCATGCCATGTTCAAAGGGTTAATGAAAATGACACCACTTACAGATAGAAATCAAACTATTAAATGTGATGTAAATTGTGTATTTCTTCTTCATTTTGCTCAGGACACACAGCATGGGCAGTTTAAACAGTTATCATTGCGAATACAGTCAACATCAGCGGTTCCAGAGGTAAACAGTGTTCAACTCTTCAGTCACAGCTCCCTCTACTGGCCACATCAGCATAGTTATCCAGTATAGATTTACTGAGGAATTTGAAATAGGGATGCACGATTTAGGAAAAATATCTCATTGCATTTTTTTCTCATCTGCATTGTGCTGTAAAAAGAAATTTCTGCCTTACAGTTTTATGTCAATTAAATTCAAGCACGTGAGTCTGTTATCCTCTACCTTCTTTTTCTCCACACACTCTCTGTTTTTCTCCTCTCTCTTGCTCTCTCTGTTTTCTCCTCTCTGTCTCTAACTTTCTTTTTCTGTCTCTCCTCTCTGTTCTCCTGATTTCCTCTCTTGCTCACTTTCTCTCTCCTCTCTTTGGCTCCTCTCTCTCTCTCTCTCTCTCTCTCTCTATTTCTATTGTTCCTCTCTCTCCCTGTCTTTTGCTCACACTTTCTGTCTGACTTCCTTTCTCTCCCATTTATCTTTCTTTCTCTCTCTATAAAAAAATTAAGTGTCAGTGAACAGAAATTAATAAAATAATCACATGTAAACTGTTTTAACACGCTGTAGACGCTACAAAAATAACAACTTTGTGAAGAAAATTAAGATTCAAAAACTGTTGTTTTTGCAATTTGCTATCACTTGCTAATCACTTCTATTGAATTTTCTATTAGATTTCAACAAATTGTACAGCTCTACTTTTCACAGTAGTAAGCATTAAAAAATGCATTAGCATCATGTACAAAATAATACTATGAACTAAAGTTGTCAGTATCAAAAATCAGAGATTAATCAGTACTAAAACTAGTACTGACTCCAGATACTCAATTGAACAGGAGAAAATGTAATTTTCTCTGAAAAGACATAAAAAACATACAGTACGGACCAAAAGTTTGGACACACCTTCTCATTCAAAAACTTTTTTTTTTTAATTTTCATGACTATGAACATAGTAGATTCACACTGAAGGCATCCAAACTACGAATTAACACGTGGAAGTATAGTAGCTACATAACCAAAAAGTGTGAAACAACTGAAAATATGTCATATTCTAGGTTCTTCAAAAAAAACATCTTTTGCTTTGATTACTGCTTTGCACACTCTTGGCATTCTCTGGATGAGCTTCAGGAGGTAGTCACCTGAAATGCCTTCAACAGTCTTGAAGGAATTCCCAGAGATGCTTAGCACTTGTTGGCCCTTTTGCCTTCATTCGGCGGTTCATCTCACCCCAAACCATCTCGATTGGGTTCAGGTCTGGTGACTGTGGAGGCCAGCTCATCTGGTGCAGCACCTCATCACTCTCCCTCCTGGCCATTGGTGGTTTGAATGTCTTCAGTGTGAATCTACAATGTTCATAGTCATGAAAATAAAGAAGACTCTTTGAATGAGAAAGTGTGTCCAAACTTTTGGTCTGTACTGTAAATAGGCTGCACAAATTGTCACACAAATATCAATACTGCAAAACAATAAATCAATGAAAATTTCAAATTTAGCCTTGTTTTGCTTTGCCATGCTTTAGTTAGCAATACATTTTTGACATTACAGCTACAGAAGCTAATTTTGTTGTTATTAAACAGAACATTTTGTATGAAGACTACATTAAAATATCACAATATAAAAAGCAACTGTTGTTTGCGCTTTTTTTTCATTGTTAAGAGTTAAAAAAATATATATTTTCTGTTAAAAATTATTTTTGAAGTAGCCTGTCTTTATTTGCTCTTCGTGACAACAATAAAATGAGAAGTGGTAATCTGATTTCTTTCTGACTGGAGGACAAAAACTGCTAGAGCAAAAACAAACATGAAAAAGAAAATGATAAAGACTGACAAAGTAACTTTTAAATGCATTGTACATTCTCTGACAAAAAGCTTAGGGTTAGATGCCACAATGGTCAGATTTCTCTACTGTAAATATACAACAATAATAATATTTAAGTATTGGGTTATAGAATTACCCGGGTGATTTTTCTGGCTAAATGTACAACATCCTAATATACTACCTTGCCTGACCAATTAGATGTTTCAACTAAGTTACATTTGTACATACAGAAAACCATTAGGAACTGAATGTCTATCTGCAAGTTTTTTATCATCAATCGTTAATGTAATGGAATTTTTTCACACTTTCAATAACAACTACAGATTTGCTCAGAGCTGAACCAATCAACGTTATGCCAAAAAGTTCTGTATCACATTTCAGTGAATAATATTTATCAAAATGAACCATACAAGAGGAGGATTATTTTGTTATCCAGGCTTTTCTCCAGTCTGGATCCCCGCCAGACATCCAGTCACATGTTCAGTGTGACACGATTAAATATGAGGCATAGATTTATAGAAATAAATATTTGAACGTGTATATCTGCTTTAAAGGATCATCTATTTGATCTGAAGCTTTACACAGCTCTATAATCACTTAAGTACACATGAAACCTTTAACACCATCAATGATACTTCTGACCTCCGACGACCTTCAACACTCAAAAGTCACTATTCATGACTGAAAATGAATACAAAATTAAAACACAGACATATGCGTTTGTGTGGGTGATGTTTCCAATACAGATAAATGATTAACATTTTAAGGAACACACTTCAGTAATATTAGAATCATTACAGAACATAGAACTATAGTAGTAGTTCAGAGTCTTTTTTACTGTACCTTACAAAGTCATTGTGATGTCTCCATGGTATTATCAGTGTGCCGAGGACAGTTTCAATTAATGTTGAGAAGATTAAAATTGAGTCTCATAGGGAAGGATCTGTGACACGTGCTTTAATAAATGGTTCGAGTATGCAGCTTTTCACTCACAATGAAAAATAAAATGAATGCCGTATTTTGTTGTTGTTTTAATATTCTTGATTTTCAAAATGATCAGTACTTATAATAATGATAATATTTATACTGTCTTTGCGGATTCCATCTGATTAAGAATTAAACACCAATTTTGTGTTTCTTTCAGATGTTCTTTAAAATTGGTAAAGATAGCAAACTTAAACCTGTCAGGTAGATATGTTGATCACTCATCAAAATTTAAAGTTTTTTTTTTTTTTTTAAAGGGGACTTGCAAATATGTTTTAGGAAGTTTTTGATCAATGTCAGAAATAGTAAGATACTATTTTTATGACATTATTAGCACTAGTATCAAGCTTAAAAAGGTAATTACATGTCAGGTGGTCTGGGCAATTATACAGTCACACTTTACGCAGGTTAATAACTCAATAGAGGAAAAACAAATGCAGATGAAGGGAAAAACTATTTTAGGTACATTAAAATATATTACAACTGCAAATACTTGCACAGACTAATTAAGAAACAAAAACATGAGGCTCTGCAGCAGCAGTTTGCTGTTTCTCGTGTGAATCACTATATAAAACTGAGTCCTTACTGTACTGTTGGCTGAATAGTGGGATGATGAATGGGTTAATCCATGCATGGATCCACTCTGCAGTGATGGGGTTTAGCAGGGGCGCCCACGCCACTGGCCGATTAGACAGCACCTAATGCTTTGTAAGATGATTACATCTATTTCAGGAGACATTCATTCCATCACTGAGTTACAACTGAGTTTGATTACATCGTATTGTCCTTTGACAAAGGACTTGGTCAAATGTTTAGAGCCTAACTTTGATCAGTGATCAGTGCCAACAAGTGCACACACACTCTTTTGCACTACAAGGAAATTTGTTACAGTAGAATTGTATCTGGCTTTTAACTGTGTGCATATTATCTTAGACTTCTAAGTATTATTTTACAGGATATATCACATTGATTTCACAATAGTGTTTTCACTTTGTTGATATAATTCCACGGTATTGTGAGAGTAGAGACCCTGTCCAAGCATGCTTCCAGGCAACATCTGTTGCAGGATATTATGTAAGCGTTTAAAGTGGACATAATCCAGACAATAAATTTGAAAAAGACTTAATGGAGTTCATCCACTGTTACAAGAAAAAAAGCATTCTTTTGTGCTGTCAGTTGTTTGCAAACAAAGAGCTTTCAAACCCTCAGAGGCTGGAGATTTTCAAATGGCTTACTTCAAAATTTAGTAAAACCCAAACCAGAATCAAAGAAATGTACAGGGAAGTATATTATTTTCAGCTAAGCAGATCTTGTGAGACTAAAACCGGAAACAACAAAGCAGAAGCAAAGCCAAGTTAAGTCCTCAAATATTTCTGGGCAAAACATCCTGGCAGCAGGAGTCAAAATATAATATTATGATACTGTATATGTCAAACTGTACAGAAGGCATACAAGCAATTTACCATTTAAAGATTGTAAAATGACTCACCATAGCATGTGTATACAAATAAAGTACTAATTCACTCCAAAAACTATGACCTCACTCCATCCACATCACCTTAAATGTTTATAATCACCAAAAAATCTTTATTTAAGTATAAGTTGGTTAACTAATACTCAGTTAACATTATTTGTTAACATCCATAGACTAAATTGCAAGCACATTAACCCTAATCCTATTGCTCCTCCTGGATATTTTCCACTAAAGACAAACAAATCAGGTAACATAACGTATGGTATACTCTGTTGACCAAAATGAGTGAGTGTTGATCTCCATGTGCCTTTACTGTGGCTCGTTCTCTCGGATCTCCTCTCCTGGATCTGTCCGAGCTGCAGTATTTGCTGCAGTGTCAGATGTGGAGAAGCTGAGTGGTCAGTCTCCAGCTGAGTGACAGAGAATTCTCTTCAGTGATAGAGCCGAGCAGCTGCTGTTAGACTAATTTAATGTAATTCTGTCGATACAAGACCAGTGTGGCCACGAGAGGCAGGAGCATGTGCATTACTCTAATATCATTTCCCCACTAAAGAGTAATGTAAGGAAATACAATTTTAAAACTGTAATATGATGCTGCTTCTTTCCCCAAGTAACACTGATTCAGTTTGAGCTGTTCAATGAAGACGTATTGTATTTGTGTGAAGCTGTATAAGGAACAGTTAGATAGAGTTCAAGTAGACAGAGGTAAGAGCATTTCATGGTTAACAAGAACTTGTGAATTCATTTGAATTATATCAGATATTTGCATGTAGTGAATCTAGGGATAAGCACACATGGACTGTGAGGTAAATTATGGAGGAGTTTGTCCGCAAACTGAAAGAAAACAAGGCTCATTGTTTGTCTTTAGTGAGGCTGATGGACTGTGTGTAATCTTGTGGCTATTGGTGGTTTGGGAGATGACAAGTGCCTTGAAGATTACCTCTAAGTTAACAACTACAGACTGAGCCAGGACTAGATAACTTTTAGACACCACATACAACTCATACAGAACTACAGTAGATACACAGTAGTCACAACAAGTAATGCAGTGTTATTGGAAAAGTCCAAAAAATATTCATTAATTGACAAATTGTGTAAAAAATCTAGTTTCACTGTTGTTTGCCTTAATATGTTCCGCATTCACTCATTATAACAGTGGAAAGGTGGCTGCAATCAGCAAATTGCAACGTGTAAAATACTGTAGTTTCCTCTCCAAACAACTAAATAACACAACCAAAACTGGTATCAGCTGACTAGACACATCACAGAAACAACTGACACTTCTAAAGAAGATGAGTGTGCAGTCAAAACTGTCAAGGTATTTACAAAACAAAGGTCTGATCATAAGAAACTAACAGTTGACCTAATAATTCTCCTGTCACATGTTATGTATGAGACCTATGAAATACTTTTGAAGTGATATTTCAGCAGTTCATGTCTGTGTTTTCTCAAATGCTAATGCTCAAGATGTTAAAACTATGCACTTTGAACAGGAGCTCACAATTAAAATGACTATGGAGCACTTACTCAGTCAACTCTTTTTGCTTTAAGAACAATGAAGATATTGTACATCCCTGCTTGTGCTGTGTAAGGCAGAATTTCATTAGAGTTGCAGTAATATAATAAAGATATCAATACAGTCATGCATACCTCTATCCTCAGCAGACATACAGTAGAATGGATGTGAGAGGAAACGCCCAGAGAGAATGGACTTACCGAGAAGGGCTTCAAACAGGTTACTTTTGAAAATCCCCATCACCCTCTGAATGGCAGTTTTGAGCTGCTCTTCCTCTGGCTTTGTCAGTTTAGTGCAGTACTCCTCCAGAAGCCCCAAGGCCCGTAGAGTGTCTGCCAAGACAAACAACAAAATAAGAATTTCAACTGTTTCATTACCACAATAGAAACACATCAACATGCATGTGTGTAACTGACAATTGTTTAAGAAGACAGTAACAGTATGTTTTTTGTTTTTAACATTTCTTCTTCTTTTTTTTCTTCATAGCTATGCTTTAATTTTGTTCAGATTAGCCCTGGCATATATATACTAATAAACAGTTTTAAAAGATCAGTTGTGTACCTACCAAGTGGTAGCAGCATTCATATAAATATCATACAATTTGTAAATTATCCTGCAACACTACAGTGGGTCATATTAAAGGTGCATGAGATTTCCCCGAATACCCCACAGCTTAAGAAACTTTGTACCAATTTATGAGATTGGATAGAGATGGCTAAAGAGATAGACATTAATCTGCTGTATGTGGTGCCTGCGTCCACTCCTCTGCTGGAAAAGCTTTCTACTATATTTTAGAGCCAGGAGGACATGGGGATTTGTTTCACTTCATAAACATGCATTAGAGTGGTCCACCGCTGATGTGGGGTGAGAGGGCAAAACAACCAGTAGGAGCTCTGCTTCATCCAAAAATGTGGAAGTCATGGTGGGTGACTCATGTAAACAGTCTGGACAATACACAGAGCATAACAGAAGCTGGAAAGTCAAAGTATTGATTAACAGGAGAATGCACTCACCTTTTTTTCTAACAGGCATGGTTGGCTCAGTGTAAACTTGACTCTCAGTAAGGCCTGCAGTTTAGAGTCTTCTTTTAGACCTCCCTTTCAGTGCATTATTAAGAAGTCCTTTCTTTTAGGTGCAAGAAATGTTGTATTATTTTAAACTGTAGTCACCAAGAGGTCTGTCATCAGGAAGTTAAAAATGGCCCCAAAGTGCAGTTTAGTGCCTAACAGAAGGAAGCAGACTTAGTTCAGACCTTGGCACAACATAATCGCCCCCTTTAGAAATGACAATAAAGAACTTGAGCTTTTAGTTTTCTCAGGGCATTGTCTCTTTGAATGTCAGTATTATAACAGATATATTGTATATTGTGGAAGTACTTTCAGTCTACAAATGTGCCAAAGACTCTCTTTGGAAAACCATCCTTTGGCTGATGAGCTGGCACAGGGCAGAAGCGCCTTGTCATGACAAATCCAGAATCTTCAGCAGACACAATGAAGCTGATAAAGTACCACTAAACTCCAAGGCAAAGGGTCTTCATGGTTCAATGATGCAAAAGCAGCCGGTGTGCAGAAACAGGCGCTGGTCAGAAACCCGTCTGAACAGCAGCTCCACATCATATTTTCATCATGGCAGTTCATACATAAAGTTTCATTTACTGCACATAGTAGGGCCAAACAATGGATACATACACGCATCAATAGAAAATAAAAAGGACTCTTTGAAGGACATTAAAAGAACTGACACACAATCACTTCAGAGTTTTGTCTGGAGGTTTGGACTTCAGCAGGTCAATCAATTTGCCCCCCATGAGGCGGCTTTGGAGATATAATCCAAATTATAAAACCATGATCCCAAAGACGTTTGCTGCTGTTATTCCCATGAACAAAAATAAAAATGCATGTTGTCAACTAGTTAGCTAGCATTCAAGCTAAACCAGCAGCCAGCGGCGGCGCCAAAAAACGATGCTTCTTCTCCAGTGCGACGCCTGGCTGTTGCAAAATACCTGCCTGCCAACTGTGGGAGAAAACGCATGGCTTTCAAATGTCCCCATTTACTTCATAGTCTGCGCAATGCCACCTCTTCACTGGGAAAAAACAGTGAGCTCAAGTCACAACAATGGATAAAATCTTGCCGCTGCCTCATCTCTTCCCTCTTTAACCAGGTGCAGTAGCGTTAGCCTCATGAACTGACAGCATCAGCAGCAGTTTGGAAACCAGTACAATGCGTCTGCAAACTGCACGCGCACTTCCGGTAACCTTTCATATTAAATCGTTGTTGTATGTAAGGGAATCTGTGTGAACAATCTTTAAGCTGTTTGCGCATCACTGCTCCATTCCATGAAGCTTCAGTCTACATATATCCACGTGAAAACTGATACTAAATCAAACAAAAAGGTCAGACCTGTCATGATAGACTAGAGGAAAATGTATATTGAAAGGATATCAGCCAGCTGTAGGACGCACTGGCGCAGCTGTTTAACTTCACAAGAGCGCAGCGGCTGCTCTCGGATGCTGTGCTCGCATCCTGACAGACGGGATCATGCAGCCAATCACAGACTGATATTTCCTTTAGCACCAGTCTGGATTAACCAATGTAATATGCCATATGCTGCAAGTAGACCTATATAAATTCAAACTGCTGCTGCAAATCAAAACATAGTCTGCCCTGAATGCTATATGACCATGTTAAACTCGTTTATTATAGCCTACCTTAAAAAAGGGAAATAAATATGCAGTATATATATATATATATATATATATATATATATATATATTATATATATATATATATATATATATATATATATATATATATATATATATATATATATATATATTATTGATAGTGGCTCGCTGATAAAAAACTTGTAACAATTTGAACTACAGTCCCATATACACTACAACATAGCCCCGCCTCGTGTATGAAGTGCATTAAACCTATATGTAAATAATAATTGTTGAGATTTGTCAATAAAACTTCTAAAATGGACTGGAATGCAGCAAATTGCAGACAATTTGTCCAAAATTCTTGTTGGACTGACACTGCACAATAATGTAATGTAATGTCATGCCATAATTCAGTATAAATGTAGACACAATTGTCATATTTGAATACATCATAAGTAGGTCAATGTTGTAAAGTACAGCCCCTAACCAACTCTGACTTCGCTCAATTTGGCCCCAGCTGCATTTGAGTTTGACACCCCTGCATTACAGTTTTTCTCTAACGCTTTGACACACTTGTCCATTCTAAAAGTCAATTTGCAAAACAACTCACACAGAATCCTAAACAGAGCTTCAGCTTTTCAAAACTAAATTTCGGCTCAGGCAAAATTAAGTTTTACATTTCACTAGCAAGGACCACACTCTCAGAACTTGTAAGTGAGAACTTTGTTGAATAGATGTAAGCACAAACAAAACATTGTTAAATTGTCAACAGCAAGCTTTACCGTCAAAATTCTCAAACATTCTTATGGTGTTCCTATATGCTTTATCATTCATTTGACTTTACAGCTGAGAGGTTTTAGTCCTGATCTCAGGGACAAAGTGACCAAAGGTTTGATTATGTCAGTTACTGGGAATCACACTTCACTCTAAGGACTTTGTTGAAGTTGTGTTTTTATCTAAAATCTGCCACATATTTGTAAATAAATAAACAAATAAACATGAAGATACATTTTGAGTTACTTTCTGATTTGTGAGCTGTATTTTACAAAGTTTATGCAAATGTTTAAATGCAAATTTACTAAAGATGAATGAGAGATGCCATCTACACCAATACATTGTAATGCATCTGTGACTGACAAACCATTTATATCAACATCACACTGGAAACATATTTATTTATACATTTCTAGTCTGTTTTTCACACCATTGTTTGGTCTGATTCAAATGTTAATTTGTTGTTTGATCTTTAGTATTGCTCATGTTTTTACTAGTAGCTTATCACTGCCCAGTATGGAATGTATGAATAATGGATGATGTGATGTGGGTGTCTTGAAAAGCGCTACATAAATCCAAGGCATTATTATTATTATTTTCTGTGATATGTGAATTTGCAGATAGAAACTAACACTGTTTTGGCAAAAGTACTTTACCATATGTGAACAGGTAGTGTTTGAAAAACAGATTAAACTCACTGAACGTGTGTATGAATGAGAGCTGTGTGAACTACTCTGAGAAAGAACCTGAAAACTGTGTCAATGAATAAAAAATGCAGTAAATGTTCTGACCACCTGAGCCTTTGTTCAGATAAAAGTTTGAATCAAGGGATCAACATAAACCAAAATTCAAAAAGTGCGCTGGGAGAAACTCTAAAAGCAACACAACACCAGTAATATATTATACCCTAAATATAAGTGACCACAAATTCTAATGCCAATTTGTATAATTTATTTTGTTGAGGGTTTAAAAATATTTATGGAGAAAGTGAAACACAAGCTTGGATCTGCAAGTGTTGGGATAGATTTTCAGATTTTGGGTAGGATCTTGCTCTGGGAAAGAGGTTTTGGGCTTTTCTGTAGATTGTCTTCCTATAAAAAAGGTGTTGGTTAAAGTAAGTACAGTCAAACATTAACAAAAAATATTAATATTAATAAAATAAATGGCACAAGAAACTTACTGTTTCTAGTTAACCAGT
Source organism: Mugilogobius chulae (assembly GCA_038363315.1). Taxonomy (NCBI): domain Eukaryota; kingdom Metazoa; phylum Chordata; class Actinopteri; order Gobiiformes; family Gobiidae; genus Mugilogobius; species Mugilogobius chulae. The sequence goes on along the minus strand of CM076406.1, from coordinate 11,456,102 downwards.
GGTGATTCTGGTGATGAGTGAATGATCAGCATCTACATATTGTGCTTATCTTTGACTTGGCACCAAAAGCACTTTATGTCAAGCGTCACATTCACTAAAAGCTTGTCACAAATACACTGATGTGTGTCTAGTGTCTTGCTGAGGGCCATTCCTGTGGATACAAAAAGAAACATTAAGTAAAATATATATATTTATTATTGTTACCTTATGTTGCAAGTATGTTACTTGTGTCTTGTAGAGCTGGAGGGCAGCTGGTTGGAAGGGCTTTTTGAAAGATTTCGCTCTGTTAGCTTTGTTGTTGGCGTCATGTTGGGGCTAAAGCTGGATTTGAAGGAACATCTCTATTTTTGAAGAGTAGGTTTGGACCAAAGAGTTTTATAGGCTGGTTTTAGAGGATGGTGATGAGAAGCTTTCGGCAGGAGTCTGATGATGAGAACACAGTGGAGGTCATCTGAAGAGTGAGAAGACTGATCTGTGGTCCTATGCTGGAGCAGATTCGATGGTTTTAAAGACTGGTGTGCCCTTGTAGATGGTGGTGTTTAGCTGGGGCAAACTCAATGGTTGAAGGACTGGTGTACCCCTGTAGATGGCGGTGTTATGCTGGGGCAAACTCGATGGTTGAAGGACTGGTGTGCCCCTGTAGATGGTGATGTTGTGCTGGGGCAAACTCGATGGTTGAAGGACTGGTGTGCCCTGTAGATAGTGGTGTTATGCTGCATGGGGCAAACTTGATGGTTGAAGGACTGGTGTGCCCCTGTAGATGGTGGTGTTATGCTGGGGCAGACTCGATGGGTGAAGGACTTGTGTGCCCTTTTTGATTTTGGTGTTGGATGAGGAAAACTTGGATGGGCTTAAAGGACTGGTGTGCCCCTATAGATTTTGATGTCAGGCTGGGGCAAACACGATGGACTTAAGTACTGATATGCCCTGTAGATGGTGATGTTATGCTGGGGCAGACTAAATGGGTGTAGACTGGTGTGCCCTGTAGATGGTGCTGTTATGCTGGGGCAGATTCGATGGGTGAAGGACTGGTGTGCCCTGTAGATGGTGATGTTATGCTGGGCAGATTCGATGGGTGAAGGACTGGTGTGCCCTGTAGATGGTGATGTTATGCTGGGCAGATTCGATGGATGAAGGGCTGCTGTGCCCTGTAGATGGTGGTGTTATGCTGGGGCAGATTCGATGATTGAAGAACAGGTTTGCCCCTGTAGATGGTGATGTTATGCTGGGGCAAATTCGATGGTTGACAGACTGGTGTGCCCTGTAGATGGTGGTGTTATTCTGGGGCAGATTCGATGGTGAAGGACTGGTGTGCCCCTGTAGATGGTGGTGTTATGCTGGGGCAGATTCGATGGTTGACAGACGGTGTGCCCTGTAGATGGTGGTGTTAATCTGGGGCAGACTCAATTGGTGAAGGACTGGTGTGCCCTGTAGATGGTGATGTTATGCTGGGCAAATTCGATGGTTGACAGACTGGTGTGCCCCTGTAGATGGTGGTGTTAAGCTGGGGCAGACTCGATTGGTGAAGGACTGGTGTGCCCCTGTAGATGGTGGTGTTATGCTGGGGCAGACTCGATGGTTGAAGGACTGGTGTGCCCCTGTAGATGGTGATGTCAAGCTGGGGCACATATGGGACAGAAAGAACATAGAACATGAGTTAGTATTAAGGACTGAGGTGCCCCTGTAGATGATGATGTTAAGCTGGGGCACATGGAGCATAGTTAATGATATTTTTTGTGTTCGTGTCAAATGAAAAAGACTCAATTGAAACGTCAATTGAGAGTAAAAATTCACTTGTCTTAAAAAAAAATTAAACCTAAAATTCTACTAATAAAACTAAACTAAGTTCCTAAATCACACAAACCAAAACAAACATATAAAAATATAAAATGTCTTCAGTCTCAGAGGGAGACTGTGAGAGCAGCTTTTCTAGCTGGACATGGGTGTCTTTCTTGAGAATCGGCGAAGGTGGGGTGAAGAGGAGTGGGATGTGGTGCCGGTGTGGGGTCTTGTAGGAGCCAAACCCAGAAGCCGGGGGAAGTCCAGAGCAGCATTTGAAGTCTCAAGGGCAGAAGTCTGGACCTAGAGGACCAAGAGGTAAATCAGTAACAACATACTTTTAATATAGGTGTGATAATTTGATACTCAAATGTGCATAGAATAATCACTAGAAGGAATAGACTTCACCAAGCATTAGTTTGTGTGAGTTTTTCTTTTTTTTTTTTATCAATACCTAAAAAATATTTAAAATGATGACAATGATGACACAAAGCACAGCAGTTTGGGTTCACATGCAGCTAAGTATTGTTATAGTTCCAGTGACATTATTATTATTTTTTTAATTATAAAACAAAATTTGATGGATTGGGATATGAACATTAGTTGATCTTGATAACAACACTAACACATTTGACTTGAAACAAAGATACTGAAGAGTAGCCCGCGCCTCTCAAGGCCAAAATGTGTCTCTAGTCTCCTCAAGTTTCCTTGCATTTTCCCTTAAATATGCATATTTGAGTTAATCTTGTGTCTGTTTTTTGTGTGTGCAACTTTTTTTCTCGCACGTTTACTTAGTAACTTAAATTCAACAACTATTGTCTCACGTTTTGAATGTGAAATTGGCAACGCTTTCAAAAAATTTAAATAAATGCAACCTGTCAAAGTGAGTGTTCGGACTGTACCTGGTCAGGCTTGGACACATCTTCCACACTGTAGGAAGACTTTCTCTTTTTGTTGTGGACTTTGGTGAATTTCAGCACCAAAGCCGTCTTGGGCTCCTCAGGGCTCTGTGAAGCAGCCAAAGCCTGGAATGGCCTTTTGCAGTGGGACTCTTCCTCAGACTCAGGGCTAGGGCTCCAGAACTGAGAGGAGACAGGAGTGAGCGAAAGATTGTGTTAGTTCTATAGTGTGTGATTGCCAGGTATTCAATAATTTTCCTTTTTTGTGATTTGTTGTGCAAATATGTCTTTTGCATTATACCTTTTCAGCTTTCCTTTTCAGACCCAGAGTCCTCCTGGAGATGGACTTGGTTGGGACAAAGGGCTCAGAGCAAATACTTGGGACCGGAGGAGAAGGCTTCTAGACACAAGACAAGAGAAATTGAATATTTAGATAAGAATGAAATTCAAGTAAGAACAGGTTTAAGTAAGTTTTCTTTTTAGAGTCACCAAAAATAGTCCAAGCACCGCCTTCTAAGAAACACACATACATAAGAAATTGTTTCATAATATTTGTAGCTGTTACATTATTTCCCGATAAAAAAAAACTACAGTGCCTTGTGTTAGTCAATACTTTGCTATTGTCTGTCTATCTTTCAAAAAGTTATCATTAAAGACAAATTATTTATTGACTTTGCGCTGTACCTGGTCGGGCTTAGACACATTTTGCACGCGGTACGTAGGCTGTCTTCTCCTCTGGACTTGGGTGAACTTTAGCACCAAAGAACTTTGGGACAGGGGCTCCTCTTGGCTCTGTGAAGCAGCCAAAGCCTGGAAAGGCCTCTTACAGTGGGGCTCCTCAGGTTCAGGGCTGGAGCTCCGGGGCTGATAGAAAGGAGACAGGGTTGAGTGACAACATTTTGATAATTCTAGAGTGCAGGTTTGTCAGGTACTGATACTATCACGGGTAGGGCTGGGCGATATGGCAAAAAATTATTATTGCAATTTTCTTGGAGCCAGATCACGATTTCAAGTTTATCACGATTCTTGTAAACTGTCTATTTTCAAATTGCTTTTGAGGTAAATACAATTATCTGCTTTTTCTAGAAAGTTCCTTCTTCACGGTCAATGTCTAGATCCAGCCGTCATAGGCTGATCAGTGTTGCCAGATTTTCAGAGAAAAACAAGCGACCTCAATCCTTCAATAAAAATGATTCAAAATAATCTTTAATTAGAATGTTGTGTATTTCCACAAAACAGCCTCTAGCCATTTTTAACATTAATAACAACTTTTAGACATGAAAATATGCTAAAACTCCATTATATTTTTTTTTAAATCAGCTCAAATCTACCTCTTTTATGACTTGAAAGTGCAGCCCAAAAAAAAACACAACCTTCAAAATTCAAGAGAAAACTTAGCAACTCTTAAACTGAGAAAAGTGGATTGGGGAAGAAAAAAAATTGTATTTGAACAGATTGATAAAATAGAGAAATGGGAAATCCGATATGACTGTTTCATCAAAAAAGCAGATTGTCACAGGGATGAGCTCACGATTCGATTTTTATCACAATATTGCCCAGCCCTAATCAAGGGTTACGTATTTAGAAAGGTACTACCATTGTCTATGTATATTATGTATCATACCTTTTCAACTTTTCTTTTCAGAGTCCTTCTGGAAACAGTCTTAGGAAGGACAAAGGGCTCAGAAGACATACCCATCATAGGAGGAGTGGAATTCTGGAACCGGCACAAGAAAAACAATATTGTTTAATAAAGTCATATTTAATATAAAATTAATCTTGTGAATGCTGAATCATTAGTTTTATTAAAAAAAAATAACACATAAAATGTTAGTTGTGTATCTAAGAGGAAAGGAGACAGGGGTGAGTGAGTGAAAAGTCCTTTGTGACGGTCAAGATTAACATCATAAATGGTATTGATATTTTAGCAACAGCACCACACAGTATTCATATACAGTATTTGTTGAAAATATTGCTTGTAATATTATGGAGATGTATGAGAGCATCAATGTGCATTAAAGCTTGTTATATTTCTTTTTTTTTTTTGAGTGGTATCAAAATCATTTATGAATATCAAATCTTTGATATACTGAAAAAAACAAATAAAGTGAAACAGCTTCCTCATTCATTCTGACTTTTATCAAACATATTGTTTTTGCCTTCATTTTACCTGCTTTCTCGGGCAGTCGAGCTGAGTGGCATCAGCAGCAGAGACAGTGGGCTCGATTTGTACAGGAGCAGAGACAGTGGGCTCAATCTGTACAGGAGCAGAGACAGTGGGCTCGATCTGTACAAAAGCAGAGACAGAAACTTTTCAATAACAGTACTAATGCATGTAATAGCGCTTTTAAGACACACAAAGATGCTTCACATTTAGCATATTTTGTTCCACTCTAGGTTGTGGTAAGCTGCTATTGTAGTAACAGTTGCCCTGAGGAGGACTGAAGGTAGCAAATCACACTCTCAACAGATCAATACTATGCAATGTGGGTAAAGTGTTTTGCCTACGGACACAACAACGACTCTCTCCTCTATTTGTCCCACTGTGGGACCTGGGGTTTCTCCAACAGGCTCCCATAAAAGTACTACTTAAGCTCAACGTGCTTAGCTTCTGAGATCTGACAGGATCAGGCTTTGCTAAGCTGGTATGGTATTAAACTAGTTTTAGAACAACTTTACTGAGCCACCCATGAAATTATTCAGAAATGTAGCTCAAAGAATAAAGCTGAACATTAAGATAAGCTTCAATGATTAAGAAAGATTTGAGTCAAGACAGACTAATATACTGTATGAATTTGTCTGGGTCGTGTTATTAAATAATAAGACAGAGATGAATATGCCTTGACATGGCTTAAGATCTGTTTTGTATGTTTTCATTTTCGTGTAAGTACTTCTCAATAATTAGCAAAGTATTTTAAAACAGCAGCAGTAATAGAAAAACACCTCAGTCAGAACTCTTACCTGCTCTGTCTGAAGGCCTTTTTTTGGGTGATAGGGTTTGCCAGGCGTAGGCTCTCCAGAGATATCTACATCAATCAGCGGAGGAAAGGGCCCTTTGGCAGAGACCTGGTCAAACTGCAGGAGTTCTCCAAAGCTCGTGACCACTGAACCGACCACTGAGACCAGCGGTCGGTTCAGCTTCTCCCACAGGCGCTGTTTGATTTTTCTACCCAAAGCAAGGCTGTAGGGACGGGGGCGACCATTGGAGTAACTGTGAGGAAACCAAAAAGTGTTAACAATCATAGCAATTCATAAAAGATATACAGAATGTAGTATTCATCAGAAACTCAAATGTGCAATTATGATCAAATATAGCAAAATGGGTGGTTTTAAACTCAATCTTTCATGATCAAAAATAAGCCTTAATGAAGACTAATAAAAAATGACATGTTTACTAAATCAAATAGCTATACAAAAAAATAACCTAATTAACAATGAGCGAAAAAGTGCAAATGAAATTGTTGCTCTCTGGACATACACCAACATGTCATCCACTACAGAGTGGTATCTGTGCTGGTACTCCTCCACAGTGTAGCCGTGGATGAGAAGCGGAGAGTCATGGGCAGCAGCACTGGGGTGGTTTGTGGTCAGTGCAGAGGTCTGGGGACTGCTGGAGGTCTGGGTTTGGACCAGGTCAGGGATGATGGCATGCCTAGACCGGTTAGGAGGGGGCCGGTCTGAGTCGGGACACAGACTCAAAGAGTCGAGGGAGTCAGGACTAGACTCAGTGGGACAGACCTGTTCAATAGTGCATTTGTACAAAAAACACCTTCATTAGAAAACGGAAGTGGCTATATAAATTAACAAGTTTAGAAATGAGAGTAAACAGTTGGTCACGTTCTTAGAACTGAATGTATGTTTTCTTACATTTTTACAATCCACTGTTAGTTGCCAAAGCTCATAAACACTAATGCCAAAATATATTCTAATGAAGCTAAAATCTTGAATATTTGCTTCACATGAGCCTCTTACCATACTGGCTTTGCGTTTACGAGAAGAAAAAAATATATATATTTTTAATGTAAAATGATGACCTAAATGTACAACTATTACAACAGAGATACAATAAATGTTCAGCAGCATTACAGGATTATGTATCATACCTTCTCAGCTTTACGTTCCAGAGCCGACCTCCTGGAGACAGACTGCGTTGGGACAAAAAGCTCTGAGGACAAACCCAGGACTGGAGAAGCAGAGGGCTTCTGGACACAGGCCAAGAGATACAATATTGTTAATGAAATTCATTCAATATTTTAATGTAAGATGAAAACTGAAATAATACATTATAAAAATGTTATTATTTTTTCTACCTGCTCCGAGGGATCCTGGGGCGTCAAAGAGGCGTCAAACCACTGACCAGGCGACACAACCTAGAAAACACAGAACACATTTGTGTTATTATGTTAGTTAATTAACAGGACTGAGACACAAAATTGGGTGTGCAAGAATGAGTTAATGTATTTGAATGAAATTATGCAAACAAATAATAATAATAAGTGCGCAATTGTATAATGTATTTGTCTTTTGGATTAACAAAACATGTAAATTACCAGTCAAAACACAATCATTTTTATTAAATTATTTTAAATACACTGTATAACATAAATAATGAAGTGGTTAGTGTTGGTAGGCTACATGAGGTATAGTATAATCCTACTAAAACAAGTACAAAGTAACCAAACTGTCCCCCATTTAAAACTATTTCAGGACTTATTGACATTTGCCAACGATAGTGCAACTTTGTTTAATGTTTCAGTCCTTATTGCAACTTTTTAGGATAATTGCCAAGGTTAGTTGTGTAAGTTAATTAACGTTAATGTAACATTTAGGCAGATAACGTTAGTAGGCCTAGCCTTGTTTTCGCGTGCGTAAAAGAGTGAACTGAGCTTGGACTTGCACTTGTTGCTTATTTTTTCTCAATTTAAAACGTTTCTTAAGTTAAAAACAAATATTACTTCTGTCTGGGATGTTCCAGGGAAATAAAATCATAACATTGGCTTTTTCAGTCACTATGATGAAAGGTAATGGTAAAACCCCGTGTATCTGGGGCGAGGTTTAATCTTACTTGTTCCATGTTGGAAACGCTGTAATTTGATTCACTTGCAGATGGACTTTAGTGATCTGGAGAAAAAAAACTCGCTGGATTTCTGTGTTTCCGTAAATCGTCGTGTGAAAGGGAAAAACGCGGCTTTTCTGTGGCTCAAAAGTTTCAGAATGATGAGGATTTTTGAACGTAAACACAAGGCGCGTAGCAACGACGTCCTGCCAACTCCATCTGAACTGAAATGGGCCTAATGGAAAACAAGATTCTGTGTGTTTTAATATATAATATATATCTTTCCACGATCAGGCCTGTTCAGTAAAATACTTTACTTAAAGAGGCTTTTTTTACTCATCTAAGATTGTAGCTCACTATCCAACTCCTGTTCTATTCAGTCATTACACTTCCCACTAAATTGTGACTAATTAGTTTTATTTTTTCCTCATCAAAAACACATCTGAAGTTATGTCAGTGATATATTTTTCGTTCCCCTCTGAGCCTCATATAACACTGTTCTGAATGTCTATGTCAGGGACTTAATGAAAGGCAAAATTTCTATACAATTGATTTGAATTGACATTTTCATTGTAAAATGTATGAAATATGCACAAGAATAGGAGTGGCCGGTATCCAATCTAAAGAAAACATGCGAAAGAAAAAGATCTGATAAATGTTACTATTTGACAAAAGGTGAAATGACTCTTCTTAGAAGTGTATTCATGCAGTCCTTAGATCTGTATATTCTGTACTGAACATTTTAGCTAAAGTAGTGTTCATGTATGTTTTAGAGATGGGTGGTATATTGTTACACAATCAAGTTCTTAAATTATCAAGGACAGAAATGTATTCAGAAATAAACAGACAATTGCTGAACAGAGCAGGTCTCAACACCCAAAGACACACCTGATGGGAAGCACATTCAATAAATCTAATAAAATTAAAAAGTAACCTAGTTAAATTTCCCATGGATTTACAGTGAAATTTCTGGATTCTCTAGTTTTTATGGTTCCTTCAGAATTTAGGCAGACTTTAGAGCATTTTTGATGCATAAATCTCGTACACAAATATTGCTATCAACATTAGACCCTGTCGTTTTCCTGCCTTCACTCCATATGTTCTTTGATATAAGACATGAATAACTCATTATTACTTGCAAACAGTGTTTGATTCTGTTTTACCAATTGTTTCCTCATCTTCAGCCTAGATGTATCCACATGAAAGTTAATAAAAAATAAAACATGTAAGCTGGACCTATCCAGATAAAGTCTTTGTTGAAAGGACACCACTCAGCTGTAGGACTGTGTAACTTCCCAGCAGTGCAGCAGTTGATCTTGGATTGTACACTTATATTCTGACTGACTTCAGCCAATGACAGAGTGAACCTTCCTTTGTCTTCAGTGTAGATTAATCAATGTAAATATGTTATGCAGCAAGTGACCAATGTAAATTCACACTTCTGCTGCAAAAAAAAAAAACATAAGCCTACCCTAGAATCCATATGACCGTGTTAAGCAAACTAAAGTTCATTTTACCTAATAAAAGTGAACCTCAGCATAAAACGCAACATAAACAATGCAACTGAACAAGAGAGAGAGACAGCAAATGTAAAAGCCAATTTGTAAAGTTTAATTCGTAGTGAGCTCAATGGCGTCAGGGAGAATGTTAAGTTTTAACTAGAGTCTTTGGATGGATTTTCAGTCTTTGGGCTTTCGTTCATAGATGTACGTTGCACTCCTACAAAAAAAAAGTGTCAGTTAAATCCAATTTCACTTACAAACAAATAATGACACAAGAAACTTACTGCTTCCTCGCAGCTGCTTGTTCATCTATGTTCTTGGGATGGTTCCTAATTCGTTTTGGCCAGATTTCATTTTTGTGTTGATGAGTGATTGGTCAGCATCTACATGTTGTGCTTTTCTGCCACACGGTACTAAAAGCACTTTATGTCAAGCGTCACAATCACAAAGAGCTTGTCACAAATACACTAAGATGTGTCTAGTGTCTCTCTGAAGGGCCGTTCCTGTAAATACAACAAGCCATAAAGTATTTATTATTCTATGACAATGTATTTTAGAACACATTGACAGCAAACATAACCAAATTCTTTAGTGGTTTTAGGGTGTAATTGGAAACTAAGGGTTTATATTGTTAAGGGTAAGAGAACACAACATGAATAAAGGTGATTTACCTTGTGTGTGTCACATTGACAGAAGTGAGTAAAGAGCAACTTGTTCTCAGATGTAAATCCTGTAAAAGAGAAATAAAAGCATTTTTAAACATTTTGCTCTTTTTTTGCAATTACAATTGTTCACTTTTACTGAGTCAATATTTGACATGATGTTAACCTGATGTTACTTGTGTCTTGTAGAGCTGGAGGGCAGGTGGATGTTGGTTGGGCTTTTTGAACTAGAGCTACTTTATAATATGATCTATCTGAAAGGTTTTTTTGCTCTGTTAGCTTGGTTGTTGGCGTCTTGCTGGGGCAGAAGCTGGATTTGAAAGACAATTTCTATTTTGGAAGAGTAGGTTTGGAGCAATGAGTTGGAGGCTGGTTTTAGAGGATGGTGATGGGAAGCTTTAGACAGGAATTTGATGTGGACACAGTGGAGGTCATCTGAAGAGTCAGAAGACTGGTATGTGGTGCTATGCTGGAGCAGATTCGATGGTTTTAAAGACTGGTGTGCCCCTGTAGATGGTGATGATATGCTGGGGCAGATTCGATGGTTGAAGAACAGGTGTGCCCCTGTAGATGGTGGTGTTATGCTGGGGCAAACTCGATGGTTGAAGAACAGGTGTGCCCCTGTAGATGGTGTTGTTATGCTGGGGCAGACTCGATGGTTGACAGACTGTTGTGCCCCTGTAGATGGTGGTGTTATTCTGGGGCAAATTCAATGGTTGAAGGACTGGTGTGCCCCTGTAGATGGTGGTGTTATGCTGGGGCAGATTCGATGGTTGAAGGACTGGTGTGACCCTGTAGATGGTGGTGTTATTCTGGGGCAGATTCGATGGGTGAAGGACTGTTGTGCCCCTGTAGATGGTGGTGTTAAGCTGGGGCAGACTCGATTGGTGAAGGACTGGTGTGCCCCTGTAGATGGTGGTGTTATGCTGGGGCAAATTCGATGGTTGAAGGACTGGTGTGCCCCTGTAGATGGTGGTGTTATGCTGGGGCAGATTCGATGGGTGAAGGACTGGTGTGCCCCTGTAGATGGTGGTGTTATTCTGGGGCAAATTCGATGGTTGAAGGACTGGTGTGCCCCTGTAGATGGTGGTGTTATGCTGGGGCAGATTCGATGGTTGACAGACGGTGTGCCCCTGTAGATGGTGGTGTTAATCTGGGGCAGATTCGATGGGTGAAGGACTGGTGTGCCCTGTAGATGGTGGTGTTATGCTGGGGCAGATTCGATGGTTGAAGGACTGGTGTGACCCTGTAGATGGTGGTGTTATTCTGGGGCAGATTCGATGGTTGACAGACTGTTGTGCCCCTTTAGATGGTGGTGTTAAGCTGGGGCAGACTCGATTGGTGAAGGACTGGTGTGCCCCTGTAGATGGTGGTGTTATGCTGGGGCAGACTCGATGGTTGAAGGACTGGTGTGCCCCTGTAGATGGTGATGTCAAGCTGGGGCACATATGGGACAGAAAGAACATAGAACATGAGTTAGTATTAAGGACTGAGGTGCCCCTGTAGATGATGATGTTAAGCTGGGGCACATGGAGCATAGTTAATGATATTTTTGTGTTCGTGTCAAATGAAATAGACTCAATTGACACGTCAATTGAGAGTAAAAATTCACTTGTCTTAAAAAAAAATTAAACCTAAAATTCTACTAATAAAACTAAACTAAGTTCCTAAATCACACAAACCAAAACAAACATATAAAAATATAAAATGTCTTCAGTCTCAGAGGGAGACTGTGAGAGCAGCTTTTCTAGCTGGACATGGGTGTCTTTCTTGAGGATCGGCGAAGGTGGGGTGAAGAGGAGTGGGATGTGGCGCCGGTGTGGGGTCTTGTAGGAGCCAAACCCAGAAGCCGGGGGAAGTCCGGAGCAGCATTTGAAGTCTCAAGGGCAGAAGTCTGGACCTAGAGGACCAAGAGGTAAATCAGTAACAACATACTTTTAATATATAGTCCATGGGCCAGAGGCCAGATTTTGCCAAACGGGGCTCACCAGAGGTGGCAAGGGCTATCATACATTTTTGGAAAGGTCATGATCTAAGCTTTATATTTTTGCATGATAGACTTTTCTGAGCTTCAGCGATAACATAAATATCCACCTTTGAAGTTTACAAACCACATGTCAAAAAATGCACTTTTTACACTGGTTCATATTATGGTTCAGGCCATGTACCGCCCATCAGATAATGATTAGACTATTATGTTTGGTATCATTTTGAAGAAAACAATCTTGTCTTTCATTAGGTACATTTGTTGTCCTCTCTGATAATTACTATGGCAACCACAGCTTTTCAAACTGTCACATGAGGACAATTTTTTACCATTTTTTTTCTGAACTGTTTTGCTACGTTTCTTGCTGAAAGCTCTAGGAACATGATAAACACACAAATGTGATATCAAATTACTCTCTGGAATGTGAGGATTCAGAAAATGTATAATATGTCTCAACTTTCTCAAAACACAGCCTCACAGTGAGCCACAAAGTACAAGAGTGATTCTCACAGAGCTGCATCTCCCATAGAACTCAAGCTATTTTCTGTATTCTTACTTAAGATGGTTGTTGAAGCTTTTTGATTTGGAAAAGTCCTCTTGATTTATTTTTTATTTTTCAATTTGAGTAGAATAGTCTTGTTTTTACTTGAAAGTTGTGTTTTTTGTCTTGTTTTAGCCGAATTTTAAATGTTATAGCGATAAAAGAGCACACAGCTCTAAGTTCAATTCTGTTAGAAATATCCCAGATAAAAAGTCAGAATGAAGTATCACAACTGTACCACATAATCATATTTTCTGTTGTGTAACTGTAAAAAACATATGACACTGAACTCTAAAACCAACACAAATAATAATCACTAAGATACATGTTAATAAGATGCAAAAATGAGAGGTACAATTCTGGTCTGCCAATGGGTTTGTGTTCCTGTTTTTAATGTGTGGCCTTTAAATATAACTAATAAGCCTATTTTCTGTTACTATTTTAACAATTACTTACATTAGTCATACAGGGACCCGACCGGCCTGAGTAAAGAACCCTAAACCTCATACTACAGCAGCACTGTAGTATGAGTGCAAATCCGAGGTTCGACTACATGTCGGATTTACCTCTCCAGGACCTGAAGTAGACCTGACCTGAGGCTGGGGAGTGTGATTCCTCTAGACCTGGAACACACCCTCCATTACTCGTTCTTAAACAAAGGGACCATTACCCTGGTCTGCCATCCTGTCCCAGTTTGCTGTGTAAGCCAGGTGTGCCAGGACAGTCCCACAAGATTCAAAGACTTCAGGTGTCTCATCCCCCTGGAGCCTTGTCACCAACTTGACTTCAGCGTAATGGACTGGTCTCCCTGAGTCCTCAGTTGCTGCCTCCTTCTTAGGATATGTGTTGGTTGAGGACTCAAAGGAGAAACATTTAGGTAAATTATAGAAACTGTGCTTGAGATACGACTTTTTACCCAAGGCCTTCAACATACTGTACATGTCTGAAAACGTGAAAACTAATTAATTCTGTGCTGTGATCAAGTGTTATATAATTAGGCCTGTTTTGTTTGTATTTCTCTAGCAGGAGAAGGCTCCAGAAGACAGGCAGATGTTTCACTAAATGCCTGTAAAGGTCTTCTTTATTTCTGGGCTTTGAGCATTTTGCCGATGAGATTGGGTTTGACCTGAGCACATGACATGTGAGGGTTTAGAAAGCATTATGTTGCTGAAACAGGATTGACAGAGAGTATATTGTGCTGGACCAATGATGATCAGGAGACTTAACCAATAAGGGTTTCACAGATATGAACAGTTTCTCCCTGAGTGTCTAAAGGTGACCATCAGAATGAACTTCCCAGATGAGACTGTAGTCTGGAGGGTTGTGGGTTCCTCCTGATGTACTATAACACAGTGTGAATGTGAACAGGCAGCTCTGAGAGGATGGAGGTACAAATCACTGCTCCCACATTCTTCTGACCTCACAAACATCGCTCATAAGCCTGTCTTAAATGGTCTCTCAGTGTTCCCAATTTTCAAAGCAAGGATCCACTCACCCAGTGTACGTAGACAATGAAGTAGCATGGGTTAAGTGTCTTGCTCAAGGACACAACAGCAAAGTCCCACTGTGGCAACTGGTGTTTCAGAAGTATTCCATCCAAGTACTGTCCAGGCCCTGTCCTGCTTAGCGTTTGAGATCTGATGGTATCAGGCTTTGACAAGCAAATTTTAACCCTATAAAAACTGAACCATCCTCTCAAATCATGAACGAGACCTCAGATGTAACAGTGTGGTATTTCTGACAAACTGCCAACTTGATGCATCTCCTGCAAAGTGAACCAGCTCAACCAGGTCAGCTGCAGAGCGGCCAGCTGATGTCAAAGTTTGTTAATGTTTTAAACTATTTGCTTTGTACATCTTCATCACTATTTTCGCTTTATTGACGTTGTCAGCACTTCTGAGGAGATGAAGTATTGATAAGATCACAAATCTCTGTCATTCATCCATACAGATAGATGATTGCATTATGTGACTGGGTCAGGGGATATTTACCCTCCAATGCAAGGCAGAGGATTGAGAAATGTAGATGTTCTCAGGAGGGTCACACACATAACCCTGTGGTTATGTGTGATACTTAATCTTAAATTAAAGTAACCAGAGTGAAAATGTCCACACCATTGTCCCTCCTTTTACATTTACAAAGTTGAAGAAGCACACACAACACCTTGCATTATATTGTAACTGTGCAAACCATTCCAGCAAAACGGTTGTTTGTTTGAAGTCCAATCCAGTAAATCCAGACTGTACATTTTAACCTGGAGAATCCAAACTGATATCTGTCTGCATTAATTTGTGCACTCATGCAATGACTTGGTGCAGCAGAACTCTGGAACTTACACAGTCAAATGTATAAACGTTTTGGCAACTGTGGCCACAGTGAGACAGTTTAGGAAGTCATTTTCTTACAAAAAGCCACAATATTTTGGATATATTTGGAGCAAATATATAGATTCTCATTAACTTAATATAAACATGTGAGGGCTATATATGTACTTTTTTAACCTGGCCAGTCAGATGGTTTATCTCGCGATATTTGTGAATTCACAAACACGAGATAAACCATCTGGCCTTCGTCCGGCTCGATTGGTTTGGGAGTCCGAAACGGCCGTGGTTCGGCCCACTCACATCACAGCAGCGTGGTTTTGAGGCCCAATCACATTGTAGCAGGGCGGGCTAACACGGGCCTTGGCTCCCCGGTGCCGCAGCCGAGTCTGATTCAAGCTAAATAAAGATGGCTGCTCCCGTGGATTTACGTGTTGTCTGCTGCTTTTGAGGCGGTTTTAGCACAAATACGGAGTAATTTCTTTTTGAAAGAAGAGCAGTATGTGTGGCACGTACTTGTTCTATCCCACGCGGACATGGGCTACTTCATTACGAGTTGTTGCTGTGATTGGCTAGTTCAAATAAGGTAGGCCCCACACCCAATCAGCTAGAAGTATTTCACTAAACGCCCCGCCTTTTGTCGAACGCATTCAGCTAGTCAAGTCCCAGATGGATATAGTGAGAACTCAGATAGGAGTTCAACACAGATCAATCTGGCGTGAGCCAGGTTAGTACTTTTTTGCTTTCTTTTTAAAATGTGGTTGGGCCTATTCAGTGCCAAAATTACAGGCATACTTACCTGACCAGTGAGCCTGGTTTGGAAAGAACATGGATAGTTATACAGTTGATATTATAATGTAGTTGGAATCAGCTCCTGCTCATGTCAAAGAGGCTGACACAATCTCTAGATTAGGCTTAAAATGTTCCACTTCGAAATTTTCTATGGTCAGGCCAGTTAGGAACAGAAACTAAACCACAGTTCTAGTCGGCTGCCTTAGGAGCAAATATAATGGGGCAAGTTTAGTGTGTCGGCTGGGGTGCTGTCTTCTTATTTGAACTGTTTTCCCTGTGAAGATGATTATTAACTACTTGTCTATCTATGTAGCCTGTTCTCACTTGTTTTATTGTTATTTTCAACCATTCATGTTTGCTGGGTTAACTTTTTTAACCTTGGGAAGTCCTCAGAGACAATTGTTGTTGTGATTCTGGGGTATAGAAAATAAAATGATTTGATTTGATATGTAGCCTATACAAATATACTATGCAATACCAACTTAATTCATAAATCTTCAAACAACAACTGGTGCTGAGATCAAATGTTCAAAGCCAGATCTGGTCAGATCACTGAGGATGAACTTGTCCAGTGGTCAGAGGGACTAATACAAGACAAAAGTCTTACTTCTGTCACTCTGCCCCAGGGCAACTGTGACTACAGTGACATTTTACCACCATTGAGTGTGAAATAGATAAATATAATCAGTGTGAAGCAGAGTTAAAAAAAAAAAAGTGCTGTATTAGTAAATAACACACAAAGAGAACGCAGGCCATGATCTGTGACTGTGGTTCTGGTTTACCAAATTTATCTTTGTGATTATTATTTGTGTTGGTTTTAGAGTTCAGTGTCATATGTTTTTTACAGTTACACAACAGAAAATATGATTATGTGGTACAGTTGTGATACTTCATTCTGACTTTTTATCGGTGATATTTCTAACAGAATTGATCTTAGTGCTGTGTGCTCTTTTATCGCTATAACATTTAAAATTCGGCTAAAACAAGACAAAAAACACAACTTTCAAGTAAAAACAAGACTATTCTACTCAAATTGAAAAATAAAAAATAAATCAAGAGGACTTTTCCAAATCAAAAAGCTTCAACAACCATCTTAAGTAAGAATACAGAAAATAGCTTGAGTTCTATGGGAGATGCAGCTCTGTGAGAATCACTCTTGTACTTTGTGGCTCACTGTGAGGCTGTGTTTTGAGAAAGTTGAGACATATTATACATTTTCTGAATCCTCACATTCCAGAGAGTAATTTGATATCACATTTGTGTGTTTATCATGTTCCTAGAGCTTTCAGCAAGAAACGTAGCAAAACAGTTCAGAAAAAAATGGTAAAAAATTGTCCTCATGTGACAGTTTGAAAAGCTGTGGTTGCCATAGTAATTATCAGAGAGGACAACAAATGTACCTACATGAAAGACAAGATTGTTTTCTTCAAAATGATACCAAACATAATAGTCTAATCATTATCTGATGGGCGGTACATGGCCTGAACCATAATATGAACCAGTGTAAAAAGTGCATTTTTTGACATGTGGTTTGTAAACTTCAAAGGTGGATATTTATGTTATCGCTGAAGCTCAGAAAAGTCTATCATGCAAAAATATAAAGCTTAGATCATGACCTTTCCAAAAATGTATGATAGCCCTTGCCACCTCTGGTGAGCCCCGTTTTCGGTCTGGCCCATGGACTAATAGGTGTGATAATTTGATACTCAAATGTGCATAGAATAATCACTAGAAGGAATAGACTTCACCAAGCATTAGTTTGTGTGAGTTTTTTTTTTTTTTTTATCAATACCTAAAAAATATTTAAAATTATGATAATGATGACACAAAGCACAGCAGTTTGGGTTCACATGCAGCTAAGTATTGTTATAGTTCCAGTGACATTATTATTATTTTTTTAATTATAAGACAAAATTTGATGGATTGGGATATGAACATTAGTTAAACTTGATAACAACGCTGACACATTTGACTTGAAACAAAGATACTGAAGAGTAGCCCGCACCTCTCACTTGTTTAGCAGTGAGGTAAGGCCAAAATGTGTCTCTAGTCTCCTCAAGTGTCCTTGCATTTTCCCTTAAATATGCATATTTGAATTAATCTTGTGTCTGTTTTTTGTGTGTGTAACTTTTTTTCTCGCACGTTTACTTAGTAACTTAAATTCAACAACTATTGTCTCACGTTTTATGGGAGAAATTCAACACAATTTAGCTGATAGCAGTATGTGCACATTTTGTTGAATGTGAAATTTGCAACGTTTTTAAGAAAATTAAATAAATGCAACCAGTCAAAGTGAGTGTTCGGACTGTACCTGGTCAGGCTTGGACACATCTTCCACACTGTAGGAAGACTTTCTCTTTTTGTTGTGGACTTTGGTGAATTTCAGCACCAAAGCCGTCTTGGGCTCCTCAGGGCTCTGTGAAGCAGCCAAAGCCTGGAATGGCCTTTTGCAGTGGGACTCTTCCTCAGACTCAGGGCTAGGGCTCCAGAACTGAGAGGAGACAGGAGTGAGCGACAGATTTTGTTAGTTCTATAGTGTGTGATTGTCAGGTATTCATTCATTTTCCTTTTTGTGATTTGTTGTGCAAATATGTCTTTTGCTTTATACCTTTTCAGCTTTCCTTTTCAGACCCAGAGTCCTCCTGGAGATGGACTTGGTTGGGACGAAGGGCTCAGAGCAAATACTTGGGACCGGAGGAGAAGGCTTCTAGACACAAGACAAGAGAAATTGAATATTTAGATAAAGAATAAAATTCAAGTAAGAACAGGTTTAAGTAAGTTTTCTTTTTAGAGTCACCAAAAATAGTCCAAGCACCGCCTTCTAAGAAACACACATACATAAGAAATTGTTTCATAATATTTGTAGCTGTTACATTATTTCCCGATAAAAAAAAAACTACAGTGCCTTGTGTTAGTCAATACTTTGCTATTGTCTGTCTATCTTTCAAAAAGTTATCATTAAAGACAAATTATTTATTGACTTTGCGCTGTACCTGGTCGGGCTTAGACACATTTTGCACGCGGTACGTAGGCTGTTTTCTCCTCTGGACTTGGGTGAACTTTAGCACCAAAGAACTTTGGGACAGGGGCTCCTCTGGGCTCTGTGAAGCAGCCAAAGCCTGGAAAGGCCTCTTACAGTGGGGCTCCTCAGGTTCAGGGTTGGAGCTCCGGGGCTGATAGAAAGGAGACAGGGTTGAGTGACAACATTTTAATAATTCTAGAGTGCAGGTTTGTCAGGTACTGATACTATCAAGGGTAGGGCTGGGCGATATGGCAAAAAATTATTATTGCAATTTTCTTGGAGCCAGATCACGATTTCAAGTTTATCACGATTCTTGTAAACTGTCTATTTTCAAATTGCTTTTGAGGTAAATACAATTATCTGCTTTTTCTAGAAAGTTCCTTCTTCACGGTCAATGTCTAGATCCAGCCGTCATAGGCTGATCAGTGTTGCCAGATTTTCAGAGAAAAACAAGTGACCTCAATCCTTCAATAAAAATGATTCAAACTAATCTTTAATTAGAATGTTGTGTATTTCCACAAAACAAGTTTCTAGCCATTTTTAACATTAATAACAACTTTTACATGAAAATATGCTAAAACTCTATTATATTTTTTAAATCAGCTCAAATCTACCTCTTTTATGACTTGAAAGTGCAGCCCAAAAAAAACACAACCTTCAAATTCAAAAGAGAAAACTTAGCAACTCTTAAACTGAGAAAAGTGAATTGGGGAAGAAAAAAAATTGTATTTGAACAGATTGATAAAATAGAGAAATGGGAAATCCGATATGACTGTTTCATCAAAAAAGCAGATTGTCACAGGGATGAGCTCACGATTCGATTTTTATCACGATTTTGCCCAGCCCTAATCAAGGGTTACGTATTTAGAAAGGTACTACCATTGTCTATGTATATTATGTATCATACCTTTTCAACTTTTCTTTTCAGAGTCCTTCTGGAACAGTCTTAGGAAGGACAAAGGGCTCAGAAGACATACCCATCATAGGAGGAGTGGAATTCTGGAGACGGCACAAGAAAAACAATATTGTTTAATAAAGTCATATTTTAATATAAAAGGAATCTTGTGAATGCTGAATCATTAGTTTTATTTAAAAAAAAATAACACATAAAATGCTAGTTGTGTATCTAAGAGGAAAAGAGACAGGGGTGAGTGAGTGACAAAGTCATTTGTGACGGTCAAGAATTAACATCATAAATGGTATTGATATTTTAGCAACAGCACCACACAGTATTCATATACAGTATTTGTTGAAAATATTGCTTGTAACATTATGGAGATGTATGAGAGCATCAATGTGCATTAAAGCTGGTTATATTTCTTTTTTTTTTGTGAGTGGTATCAAAAATCATTTATGAATATCAAATCTTTGATATACTGAAAAAAACAAATAAAGTGAAACAGCTTCCTCATTCATTCTGACTTTTATCAAACATATTGTCTTTTGCCTTCATTTTACCTGCTTTCTCGGGCAGTCGAGCTGAGTGGCATCAGCAGCAGAGACAGTGGGCTCGATTTGTACAGGAGCAGAGACAGTGGGCTCAATCTGTACAGGAGCAGAGACAGTGGGCTCGATCTGTACAAAAGCAGAGACAGAAACTTTTCAATAACAGTACTAATGCATGTACATAGCGCTTTTTAAGACACACAAAGATGCTTCACATTTAGCATATTTTGTTCCACTCTAGGTTGTGGTAAGCTGCTATTGTAGTAACAGTTGCCCTGAGGAGGACTGAAGGTAACAAATCACACTCTCAACAGGTCAATACTATGCAATGTGGGTAAAGTGTTTTGCCTACGGACACAACAACGACTCTCTCCTCTATTTGTCCCACTGTGGGACCTGGGGTTTCTCCAACAGTCTCCCATAAAAGTACTACTTAAGCTCAACATGCTTAGCTTCTGAGATCTGACAGGATCAGGCTTTGCTAAGCTGGTATGGTATTAAACTAGTTTTTAGAACAACTTTACTGAGCCACCCATGAAATTATTCAGAAATGTAGCTCAAAGAATAAAGCTGAACATTAAGATAAGCTTCAATGATTAAGAAAGATTTGAGTCAAGACAGACTAATATACTGTATGAATTTGTTTGGGTCGTGTTATTAAATAATAAGACAGAGATGAATATGCCTTGACATGGCTTAAGATCTGTTTTGTATGTTTTCATTTTCGTGTAAGTACTTCTCAATAATTAGCAAAGTATTTTAAAACAGCAGCAGTAATAGAGTAACACCTCAGTCAGAACTCTTACCTGCTCTGTCTGAAGGCCTTTTTTTGGGTGATAGGGTTTGCCAGGCGTAGGCTCTCCAGAGATATCTACATCAATCAGCGGAGGAAAGGGCCCTTTGGCAGAGACCTGGTCAAACTGCAGGAGTTCTCCAAAGCTCGTGACCACTGAACCGACCACTGAGACCAGCGGTCGGTTCAGCTTCTCCCACAGGCGCTGTTTGATTTTTCTACCCAAAGCAAGGCTGTAGGGACGGGGGCGACCATTGGAGTAACTGTGAGGAAACCAAAAAGTGTTAACAATCATAGCAATTCATAAGCGTTATTTACTTGGTTAATTAAGTTTCGTGAGTGGGACCACGCCCCCATCGCACTCCAACCACACCCCCACGTCACCGGAAACCTTCATATCCCAGCTCATGCTTGCGTCTCAGTTTGACCATGCGCCTCATCTCAGTTCAACTCTGTGCTCTCGACCCACCCGCCCTCCACTTTTTCTCAACATTCCTTCTAGCACCCATTTAGGAAGGGGGTGGGGGGTCTTGAATCGGCCGGGCAGATTGCTGAGACAGGACCCCCACACTGAGTCTCCTTGCCTGGTCATCGCTCATCTGATTCCATGGAACTTCAACATCTACATCTATTCAATAAACAACGTATAACTATCTCTGTTTTGGTGTGGTCCTTACTAATGAAAAGATATACAGAATGTAGTATTTATCAGAAACTCAAATGTGCAATTATGATCAAATATAGCAAAACGGGTGGTTTTAAACTCAATCTTTCATGATCAAAAATAAGCCTTAATGAAGACTAATAAAAAATGACATGTTTACTAAATCAAATAGCTATACAAAAAAATAACTTAATTAACAATGAGCAAAAAAGTGCAAATGAAATTGTTGCTCTCTGGACATACACCAACATGTCATCCACTACAGAGTGGTATCTGTGCTGGTACTCCTCCACAGTGTAGCCGTGGATGAGAAGCGGAGAGTCATGGGCAGCAGCACTGGGGTGGTTTGTGGTCAGTGCAGAGGTCTGGGGACTGCTGGAGGTCTGGGTTTGGACCAGGTCAGGGATGATGGCATGCCTAGACCGGTTAGGAGTGGGCCGGTCTGAGTCGGGACACAGACTCAAAGAGTCGAGGGAGTCAGGACTAGACTCAGTGGGACAGACCTGTTCAATAGTGCATTTGTACAAAAAACACCTTCATTAGAAAACGGAAGTGGCTATATAAATTAACAAGTTTAGAAATGAGAGTAAACAGTTGGTCACGTTCTTAGAACTGAATGTATGTTTTTCTTACATTTTACAATTCACTGTTAGTTGCCAAAGCTCATAAACACTAATGCCAAAATATATTCTAATGAAGCTAAAATCTTGAATATTTGCTTCACATGAGCCTCTTACCATACTGGCTTTGCGTTTACGAGAAGAAAAAATATATATATTTTTTAATGTAAAACGATGACCTAAATGTACAACTATTACAACAGAGATACAATAAATGTTCAGCAGCATTACAGGATTATGTATCATACCTTCTCAGCTTTACGTTCCAGAGCCGACCTCCTGGAGACAGACTGCGTTGGGACAAAAAGCTCTGAGGACAAACCCAGGACTGGAGAAGCAGAGGGCTTCTGGACACAGGCCAAGAGATACAATATTGTTAATGAAATTCATTCAATATTTTAATGTAAGATGAAAACTGAAATAATACATTATAAAAATGTTATTATTTTTTTCTACCTGCTCCGAGGGATCCTGGGGCGTCAAAGAGGCGTCAAACCACTGACCAGGCGACACAACCTAGAAAACACAGAACACATTTTGTGTTATTATGTTAGTAATTAACAGGACTGAGACACAAAATTTGGTGTGCAAGAATGAGTAAATGTATTGAATGAAATTATGCAAAAAAATAATAATAAGTGCACAATTGTATAATTTATTTGTCTTTTGGATTAACAAAACATGTAAATTACCAGTCAAAACACAATATTTTGTATTAAATTATTTTTAAATACACTGTATAACATAAATAATGAAGTGGTTAGTGTTGGTAGGCTACATGAGGTATAGTATAATCCTACTAAAACAAGTACAAAGTAACCAAACTGTCCCCCATTTAAAACTATTTCAGGACTTATTGACATTTCCCAACGATAGTGCAACTTTGTTTAATGTTTCAGTCCTTATTGCAACTTTTTAGGATAATTGCCAAGGTTAGTTGTGTAAGTTAATTAATGTAACATTTAGGCAGATAACGTTAGTAGGCCTAGTTGTTTTCGCGTGCGTAAAATAGTGAACTGAGCTTGGACTTGCACTTGTTGCTTATTTTTTCTCAATTTAAAACGTTTCTTAAGTTAAAAACAAATATTACTTCTGTCTGGGATGTTCCAGGGAAATAAATCATAAACATTGGCTTTTTCAGTCACTATGATGAAAGGTAATGGTAAAACCCGTGTATCTGGGGCGAGGTTAAATCTTACTTGTTCCATGTTGGAAACGCTGTAATTTGATTCACTTGCAGATGGACTTTAGTGATCTGGAGAAAAAAAATTCGCTGGATTTCTGTGTTTCCGTAAATCGTCGTGTGAAAGGGAAAAACGCGGCTTTTCTGTGGCTCAAAAGTTTCAGAATGATGAGGATTTTTGAACGTAAACACAAGGCGCGTAGCAACGACGTCCTGCCAACTCCATCTGAACTGAAATGGGCCTAATGGAAAACAAGATTCTGTGTGTTTTAAATATAATATATATCTTTCCACGATCAGGCCTGTTCAGTAAAATACTTTACTTAAAGAGGCTTTTTTACTCATCTAAGATTGTAGCTCACTATCCAACTCCTGTTCTATTCAGTCTTTACACTTATCACTAAATTGTTCCTCATCAAAAACACATATGAAGTTATGTCAGTATCTTTTTCGTTCCCCTCTGAGCCTCAGAAAACACGGTTCTCTATGTCAGAGACAAAACCTTTATGACAGGCAATTTTTCTATACCACAATGAACAGCTATCCCGTGTAAAAAGTCCAAATAAAAGTCTATTTTGTGGACATGCAAGTATGCCTAAAATAATAAATAAATATTAGAGAAACAACAAAAAAAGCACTTAAAAAAAAGCTATTTAGGTCAAAAAGACACACGTGGCCTTAAAGAATTTGTACTTTGTGAAAAAGAATTTATTGCTTAAAAATGGGTTAGCTAACTTTTTTATTTGTAAATTATTAAACCTTTTTTTTTCACTAAAACGTCTGAATTGAACAAAAAATAAATTGAATTTTTAATCAGTAGCCGAACGCAGTGCTCTGATTGATTCGGCTTGGTTGAACTTCCCCAGTTTCACTTTGTTAATAGCAAAAAGTAGTTTGTAAACGTAATTGCAACCAAAATGGATATCAATATTAACCATGTGTTGAAGGATTGATGAGAGGAAGTCCAATTTAAAACACATCTATCTGTTTGCTGTCTAAAAAAACACAGCTACCTCGTCTTTAAGTTAGCATGTCTATAATTCTGAACACATGATCACCATTAGGTCAGGCCAATGAGCCTGTTTGACTTACCTGAGATTGTATTTCACATTATCCTCATTCGCTTCCATTCAGTCATTACACTCCCAAATGTATGAACAAAAACAAAAATAATAAATGTACTAGTCTAATAATAATATTATTATTGCATTTTGCAACATATTCTTATTATGTCGCAACTGTTACTGTTATATTGTTACAATATAAAAGAAACAATATTTTTGAACACACTTTATTATCATAGAACTCATTAGACTAAATGAATACGCAACAAAATCACATGAGAGACATTTGTTACCTGAATAAAATGTATGATTAACATAAATAAAATATATTTAATTACAGAAGAAGTCACCCATTTGAGTGAATATATTTTATGCTTTTCAGTTATTTGTTATAGAGCTAAGGAGCGAAAATTCAAACTGAAAGCCTATACCTGCTACTTGCCACAACAATCATCTCACCTGTCCATGATCTCAGACCCAATCATGTCTCGCTCTATGACTCAACCCCTGGGCAGTTCATCCAATCAGCCTTCAGCTCTCATCTCTTCCTCCTCCCTCTCAGCCTATCAGGACGCAAGGCCAGATTCAAAAGAACAGGTCAATCTGCGCTCTTGGCTTCAAATCCTGCAAGGCTTTGGGGGCAAATCTTCTACACCAACAGCTCATCATTTATTGCATGCTCATAGTTTTCTCACCAAGGCGTAAGTGCCAAACCTGTATTAATAAATGCCATCATTAATCGTATCACCCTGTCTGTCCAGGTTGAAACAATATATTCAGAGTACAGTCCCATTTTTCTTTTTGCCATGTTTTTATCAAGCTTTAGTGTCGTTTTTTCCTCTGGGCTAAATCACAATTACTGTAGTATTGCAAAATAAACTTCAGAGTCATTTGGACAAGGTTTTTGCCATCAGTAACATTCTCAGCGGTAAAACATCTTCCACCCATTCACCGTCAGATTCCAACATCTTCTGCCACAAGTTTGCCTCACTTCTTGTTGAATCCATCCAGTTCACATCTACTCCATAGCTCTTCCCTGAACACACACAATGTCACAAAAAACAATTTAAAAAATCAAGGCAGCTACAGTGCATTAATCTACATTTCACATGAAAAATGCATAATCTTTGGATAAACTTTGTCTTGACACGATGCAAAGGCAATCAAATATCATTAACTA
This sequence comes from Mugilogobius chulae, assembly GCA_038363315.1. Lineage (NCBI taxonomy): Eukaryota > Metazoa > Chordata > Actinopteri > Gobiiformes > Gobiidae > Mugilogobius > Mugilogobius chulae. The sequence continues at coordinate 11,430,591 of CM076406.1, read as the reverse complement.
CAGTAGACTAGTTCTATGTAAAGTAGGGGTGCACAATTTGGGGAAACAATTGAATGGCAAATGTTTTGAAGAACCGCAATTGTGATTTGATTTGCTATTTTGTTCAGGGTTAAATCAAATTAAAACTTTGAAGGTTCGTAGATAAATGATAAAGGTTGAATTAATTTGCACTGACAAATTAATAAAAGTAATGCAAAATGTAGCCTTTTTAATGTTTGTTTGAATGATTTTTCTATATAGAGATCTAAACTATTTTATTATTTGTGGTATAAATTATGTTATTCCAGCAATCTTTGCTATTTGCTAATATCCTCTCAAAATCTGATTTTGATTCATCTTGATTCTGCTGCAGCTCACCTGTCCCCAAGCTAGTCTGACTCCACCGATGTAGTGGTTATTTAACCTGTCGTGGTCCCACACAGTGAGCTCCACACAGGCCTCTCTCAGGTCCTCCGGTCTGAAACCATCATAGACCATGGTGTGGTTAAACATAGGGTTTGCTGTCCTCTTCACCACGCGAGTCTTCTGCCTGCTCTTCCTGCTGGTGTCCGGGAGAACAGTACTGCAATGCAAGCAATATCAAGGTCTTTTTTTAGGTGCACTCACTGTTAACTAGAGCTGAGCGATATATCAAAATGTAGAGAATATTGTGAATGTTGTTTTCAAGATATCCAAAATGTAACATTGAGTATAGCATTTAAAGAAAAAGGGCTACTAAAAAGGTAATTAAAAATAAGTTATTTCACCTAAGGGAATGAATTTGCAAATATTTCACATTTGTCTGAAAAAGTTGTGTTCACATGACATCACAACATTAATATTTAATACAGATGGGGATTGAGCAACTAAAATTTGTTGAATGACTGGGTATAGTCACTAAAAATCATCTCCCAAATAAAGTATGCGAAATTACAATGTTACTCATTGGAAAAATAGCAACATCATCATCACATTCTGCAACGTGGATGGAACTTATTGAAGTAAACAAAAATATCGTCTGAGTATTGGTATCAAGATTTGCCCCCAAAATATCCAGATATTCAATTTTGTTAATATTGCCCAGCCCTACTGTCAACCATATTGTCTGTACCACCAATAGCATAGGTTCCTACAAAAATGCATCCCTCAGATTAATGCAGATAAAAGAAATTTGTAACAGATGGTGATGAACGTCTATTCTGCTTTTATGAACAGTTAAATTCTAAAATGTATTTAATATGCATAAGAATATTAGGAGTACTGGTATGTAGTGCCACCACCTGTCTTAGGAAAACATATGAAAGAGAGGCAAATGATAAATGTTACCATTTCACAAAAGGGTCAATGATAACTCCTCTGATTGGTGGAAGATTCTTGCAGTCCTTAACCCAGATCTGTACTTCTCCAGTTTCATTCCTGGACGTTCTTTTACCTATAGGTTCAAAATAACCCAAAAATAACAAGTTCATTATTTAGCTACGAATTTCATAGCAATGGTTTTGAGCTCACTTGGGGATGTCTGAGGCAGGAATCGCAGCGCAACTCTCATTTGTCCTCTGTTGTCCATTGAGCGAGTAGGAGAGGGGGTTGATGTAAGAACTGAAGAAGTTGTCTATTGCAGAAATATTGTATACTATTAGTAAAGCCATAATTCAGATCTTTAGTTGAATTTATAATTAGTGCTGTTACCCTGGCTTTTAATGCATATTCATTGATCTGAGCATTACTGAAATCCCACTGGGACAAATCCAAATCCACCTCTCCAAGGAAACTGTTGCGCCCAAAAGTGTCATTATGCCAAACAGACACATTTAAATGCTGTGATTTTAATACTTCCAGCAAAATTTTAAACTGCAAAAAAAATATATATATATTTATGTATGTATATTATGAACAGAACAGATACATGTTCACTTTAGTATATTTGTTCAAGTTAGTATAGTTACCCGAAGGATTTCATTGTAGGTAGGGTTTACAGTCTTCTTCTTTATGGTTGTTTTTCTCTTACCCAATTTAGTTTTATCAGGCAGGAGATAACATTTGACATATCTAAAGCATAAAGTACTTATATTAAGCTTAAACTTTAATGTCAAGATCATAGTAATAATACAGCATACATTTAATTACTTACGGATCAGAACGGCTCTTTTTAGAATCCCCATTGCCAGATCTCTACAAAGCACCACAAAGATATGAAACTCGCCCAGTTTTTGGATGTAGTTGACCGCAAACTGAATGGTGCCCTGAACATCGACATCACCCAGGTCAGCGTGGTAGATGCTTGTCATGCTTCCGCTCACCTGCACGTGCATGGCATTTTCATTTTATGAGACTATTTGTTTTTGTGCAAATGGATGTCATAATCTTGTGCAAAGACATACCGAGGACATAGAAGCCATGCCAGAGGACAGGCTTATGTTGGATGTGGAGCTGCCAGTGTTTCTCCTCCAGCTTAGATTGTTCTCAAATGGACTGTCGCTGTCAGTCTGGATACAAGAATACAACATTTTCAGTATAATGTTTTTAGTTGTTTTTTTGTTTGTTTGTTTTTTAACTTGTTTTAAACATTACTTTTCTTGTTTTGTATTCTTAAGTTAAGAAACTATATAGGTTTTCATGGGCAAACAACAAAATGGTCAATCTGCTTCTAACAAGTTTTTAGTATTTAATTTTATGCACTTTTGCCTTGTTATATGGGACACTGTATGGGAGAGGATGTTCTTTCCAAATGCATTTTCTTTTCACAGTTGTAGATCAACCCTTAAAGCAGCTTCTACACACCAAATTTTTAAGTCCAGGACTTAGCAAGATAGTTAGAATAGTCAGTAAGTCCATGGAGTGTGTGACAAAATATACAATGTAAAAAATACTTGAATCAAACATTGTATGCTACTTTTTTACCTCATCCAGCTGAAAGGCAGGTACAGACGCACTTGATTTCTTTGAGGTTGCAAAAGAAGTTGTTGAAGGCATTTCTGAAACTGTAAATACAGTAATTGTAGTAACAAGAAAATTACATTTGAAATTGTCTGTGTTGTTTTTACCATCATCCACACTTCTGTTTAATTGTTCTTTTTCTTCTCCTACAAGAAACAGGAAAACACATATTTGTTTTTGGAATGTACAATGCACCCAGAGATGAATCAGAGCTTTGTTGTTACTTGTCGGTGAGGTGAGGTTTTCCAGACTTTTGGAGGAGGACATCTTTGAAGATAACCGCTTCAGAGGAGACATGACCGGGCCGGACTTTTCATCATGACCTGCCAGGAATATAAAGAAATACTGCAGTGGAAGTTCTATTAAGACATGTAAGATGTTTAACAGTTAAAAAATTAAAAAGACCTATTTGTTTTTTCTTTAAAGGACTTTGATCATGTCTTTGTTAAGAACTTTAATATACTGATTGCCATATGTATTTTGAAACTCTACAAATCTCAAAACGAGAAGCTACTTGATTGAACTAGTTTTAAAGAAGTTGTGAAAGTTGATGAAATTTATGATAAATACTATAGTAAAAGGAGTTCAGTTGTTTATTTTCATGTTAATAAGAAAAAATTGCAACCCCAACAAATTAGAACTGTCTTGATCAAAGCATGTCATTACATTTCGCATTACCTCTAGGCATGATTCACTTTAACCATCACAATTTCTCAATCAAAAGGAAAGGGAGTGGAGAGAGAAATAAAAATCTCACTGCCTGCACTTGCCCGAGACAGAGACCATGCACGTGTGGCTGTGTCGTCACTGGAGTCCTTAATTTGTTCAATCCATGAGCTGACTCTATGGTCCTTGTTCCCACCCAGATTACCCACAAAGTCTCTGAGGGGGCTTTGAGCTCTGTTGAGTGCACCATTATCTTCTGTATCTATGTTCTGAAATGGAGGATGATGGGCATGCTCATGTGGCCCAAGGTAATGTTCGTAATCCTGAGGTACGATAGATCTTGCAAGTGGAGATCCACGTTTAGCTTCACTATCTTCTGAATTACTTTTTGCTTCATGAGATGGACTTTTCTTCAGTCTTTGCACCGGAGTTGCCTTTATTGTCTGCTCTTCTGTATCTATATCGATTGGAAAAGTTTTCAATGGTGAGGCAGGCCTAGATCCTTCAGGACTAGCAGATTCTCTCGGAAGTACTCTTGGGTGGCAAGTCTTGGATGGACTACGTCTCAAATCATCGTCTTTCGGTCTTTTAGTCGGAGAAGTGCCAGGACTATGTGGAATTTCCTGCATTCGTTTCAGAGCATTAAGGCTAGCACTTTTTGACGGTGATCGCTCTACATACTGGCTAACAAATCCTTTGTCATTCACCATCACTGATTTGATAGTAATGGTCTTAGAAGGAGACATCTGAATTGGATCTTTCTTCGTCTGGCTACCTGAAGTCTTCATTGGAGACGCTGCAGGAGCTTTGCTTGAATGCACTGGACTACAAGGTGCACTAGTTCTACCTCCTGAACATTCCTCCCAGAAGTTCTTGAGTTCACCCACATTTGCTGGTTTATCTTCTTGTGGAATATATGATAGCTGTCTAGGGAGAACCACAGGGGATGGCTTTGGTTTGGGTTCACAGATCTGCGTTTCTGGCACTGAACATATAATAGAGTCCTCATTGTCTTCATAAATTAGAACAGGGAAAGCCCTGTAGGTGCCATCTTCATTTGAACACTCAAGCAGCTGTTTACCCTGAGAATCAGTTTTCGCAATATTTTCAGCATTTTGACACACTGACATATTACTTTCTATATGCAGTCTTGCTTGAATATTTTGTGTGGATTCAATGTTTGTCTCAGCAGGGTCTTTATGCACTTCTATTGCACTATTATCCTTCACCAATGATGCGTTCAAATCAGATGCACTTTCTGGACAGTCAACTTGTTTATCATCTGTTGTCTGTGGAAGGGATCCTCCTGATGTTGTTGTTTCATCATATAGTTCTTGTTTAACGGATTTGTCCCCTTTTTCACTGTGCACTTCTTTTTGCATCTTTGCTTCAGTAGTTTTTGCCTTGTCTCTTTTGAAAAATCCCAAAAGCCTCTGTTTGGCTGATGGGGAAACAGCGTGAGAGGGTTTTTGAGAGCTTTCACTGGTCACTTGCCATTCAGTGGAATGAGAGGTGTGGTCCTCCTCAGGCTGTGCCCCACATGGACACACTTACCTGACTCTAGTGTGGCTGATATGAGAGGGGACACTGGACTTTGGGTCTGACATGTCTCTGGCTGATCTGAAATACAACATTTTGAACAGGGATTACTTATTTTTGTTAGTTTCTGTGGATTTGTTTGGCATTAGTGTAACAAACTATAGAAGAACAAAACATTTTAATACATGGGATACAAGATAATTGATATTACAAGTAAGGTTTTATGCTAGAGTGTAGCACATATGCTAGGCTGTGCTCACATTAGCCATGTGGGATTTAGTTCCAATTCCAACTTTGCTGAATGCTTCTTTCTACTCTTCACTTAATTTTACTTTTACATTTGATCTGTCTGATAAAGTCTGCAGGCCTAGAAAACTGAATTTTATGTTTAAAGATGGAACAAGGCACTTCACCATAGTTTTTGGCCTCACAACATATAATTTACATTTTACTATTTTGACTCTTTTAACATGTACGCACAAGTCATTGAGTTAATAATAATGACTAGGGTGTAGCTATGATAATCTACATATGTTCATTTCCAGCGATCATATAGTGTAGGGAGAGTCTACTAAATAATTGAGACAAACTAATAGAAAGCTGGACTTCAAAGTTTCTCTTTAATACTTTTTATATGTATTTACATTTATTCATGCTTCCTTCTCTTCGCCCAAACTAATGTAAAACATCTTAAACTTTTACATTTTAGCTTCCTTTTTATGGCAATAGCTGTGAAGCTTGTGTTCATACAATGCATGGACACACAGATGTAGCTTAATTGCATCAATTCCAGCCCAGTGCAGAGTTTTTAGGCTCAAGATTTGTATTCACAGTTAAAAGGAAAAATGCCCAAACAAGTGCAGTTCTCTGGGTTGTTTAAACCATAAATATATAATAATGCATTAAATCACTCTCTTTATTCTATGAATTATTTGACTTTGTTCTTACATTATTTTCAATTTGAATTTTGATGACTCTCCACTAAGATAATCGCCGCAATGAAATGACAAGGCCCCACCCTCTCGCTAGTTATTATTATACCTCAATTTTATCTTGTGACAGTAGTATTTAACTGTATCATAAAATTAATATTAAAGAAACAAGCAATTTACCATTAGAAACTCCTTGCTGGCAGCCCTCCTGCAATGCCACCTCTGTTGATTTGATGTCTGACTGATTTGGTCCATCCGCAGTGCTTGTGCTATCCTTTCCATCACTTCTTCCCTCTTCTGTTGGGGTGAATGTATCCACGTCCAGCAGGCTATGTTCTCCAATCTCTTTCCCATCCTGCCTCTTTGCACTGCTGCCACTGAGCGCTGAACTAAACCTCACCTGCTTCCTGTCTGCCCATGGATCTGGTGGAGATTCTGCTCTAAAGTCTAAAGTCTGTGGGTCCAACACTGCTGAATCTGACAACTGTTTTAGGATGCCTCTTGGGATAACATCTACTTCTGCGTTTGCATAATCATTTGTGAGACTAGCGGTATTTTCTTCAAGCACTGATTTGAGAACTGACTTTTGTGAAACAAGGAAAACTGGTTTGATTTGGTCCAGGTTTTGTAGAGGGCCATAAGGATTGATAAGATCGGTTGGTAGAATATACTCTGAAAGAAAGAGAATGAAGGCGCAGTGTTATTCATGAGTAGTACATTTACACGTGCCAAGGTTTTGTAATAGCTGAAGAATCTTCCCAAATGCTGCATGTGAAAACTAATAGCCACAAGTCATGCAGGAAAGATTAAGCATTGGAATGTATTTGGGTGTAATCCCTGGCTAGTCGGCCGGTCTTGTGTGTTTGGGCTTACTTCACTTTGACGAGCTCTGAGAATGTTTTCTTCTCTCCTTACAAAAATGTTAAATGTTTCAGAAATTGTAAATTAGACATACTTTCTACACTGTATTAATGACATACAAGTCTAATGGTATATAAACTGATAAAATAAGCTTCTTCTTGAATAGTGAAAGAACTTACTACTTGTGTTTGTTAATAGAAACAGTTTGGTATATTCCTAATAGTTGTGTCTGTAGAATGTGAGTTCAAATTCCGAGTTGGACCAAATCAAATCTTACAATTTCTCTGGGCGAAGTTTGCATGTTCTTCCCGTGTTACTGTGGGTTCTCTCTGGCTAATTCCCCTAATGAATAATTGTCTGTCTGTCTGTGTTTTAGCCCTGTGACGAAATAGCCAGTATCCAGCAAAGTTCCTCCGCCTAAGGCCTAAAGTCACTAGCATAGATTCCCATCACCCCTAGCAGCAACAAGCAGTAGAAACTAAATGAACAGTTATTAAGTCATTTTGAATACTTCAAGCAAAAGACTGTAAAAAAACATTAAAATTCAAAGAAAAGCCTCGCCTCACATGAAGTTTGGAAATGACAAGCCAGGACAAGCCTTTGACTACCACGAAAACCCCTTATACCAACAATCAGCACTGGAAGCATACCACCACTTGATAGAACGCAAAGAAGAGACAAGAAGAGTACAAATTTGAGACTTACACTTACTGTTGCAACTTGCTCAAGCTATGTTCTCATTTGAAACATGACATTTTTTTTGTTAAAAACAGCTGAAAATGTGAGCATGTCTGTAGTAACAATTATGATCAAACTTACCAATGGTTTGTATAAATGACGATCGTGGTGTTGTCTGTGATGATTGGTCTTTGCCTTCTGTACAAACTGGCTCATCTTGCCCAATGTTAAAGGGATTTACCCTCTGAAAGAAATTACCAACTTATATATATATATATATATTTATTGTATTTTTTTTTTTGACAATGTAAAGCTGTATCTTACTTTCGTGGGTGACAGTGGCTTAGAAGTCCCTTGTTCACACAGGGTCTGGACATTCTCCCTAATAGAAATCACAATAATGAAAAATATTGATCTAATTACGGTGAGACATAATATTAGGACCAGTAGAGTTAAGCTCATTCTAAGTTGTAAAAACATGTTAAAAATACAACTGGCCCAGACAAACATATAATTTTGAAGGTGAAAGGCTTGCTTCTTAAATCTGGCGGTAAACATGAGCATGTGAGGCGTGACCTTTTAAGAAGATCACTCATTATTTCAGGTCCAAAAAACGGTTTACTACAAGTTTGAATTATCTCACAATCAAATACATTAATTCAATTCCAGACGAGTAAACAATATGCTGTTGTTCATGCTTCACTGTAAAATCTAATTGTAACCATATTAGTGTGTGTTTTACCAGTTGCTGCAGGGTGCTGTGAGTGGCTCCTGTAACAGTCCAGAGAGAACAGCTGGCACGAACACTTCCTTGTTTTCACTGCTCACAAAACTGGGTCTTTCAGTTACTATCTGTGAGAGCTCCACTGCAACACATCACAAGTTAAAACTAAAGAAAATCATGGGATTATACAGACCTGTTAAGTGAATCTCCCTTATTCACTAAGCTTCAATTACAACTAATACTAGAAAGAATTGATACAAAGTGCTGCCGTAGGATTATTAGTTTGACAGGGTGAAATTTGGCTACATGCAAAAAGATAGACCTTTAATTACACTTTTAATGCCATATTGTACAACATTCCATGCATAGCAACAATATCTCCTTGTGACTGCACATGAATATAAGCTGCACCAACTGGATTTACAAAGAGGAAAAGTATAAAGCGCCTTACTTAGATTGTGACCATGATGAGATGATGATACTGGTATTTGATTGCAATGTTTACAAACTAGCTGTATTTACCTGGAAGAATCCACAGACTATTTGTTTAAGTAAGAACATTTGTCTCTGACAATGTTTGGTTATGTCTGGATGTAGGCCTATGTTTGTCCATAGTGTCTTGAAGGGCTGGGCATTTGAATATGCAAGACACAATACAAAAAATCTATTCTTTTCATTCATTTATATATGGTGAGTTAATGAGAATCTCTAATTTAGCAGCATTGTTGTATAAGGAACTTTGCATTGTTGCCACAGGGATCTCAGCTTGTGAAAAAGTAGCAGCTTATAGTATGGAAATGATAATAATTTTAGACAAAATTGATTACTCTTACTCTATTAGTCTTTCGTTATGTGACATTAGTGACTAAAGTTGTCAATAATACTTACAAATTGTCATGGGTTTGTGTGTGTGTTTCATAGAGGCCCATATTATGTCAGAACCATGGATTCGCTCCTGGTGCCGGAGTTGCTTAGTCTCATAAAACCATTCTCCTGTCAGATACTTCAGCTGCCCTTTGTCCAGTATGATCTGCTGCAGCTTCCTGTGAAGAAACAAGATAGAATACTATAATTTAAGAGGAATATTTAATGTTTTTGCTATATAAAACTGACTGGATGCGCTGCTCTTCTGCCTTCTTTAGCTCTGCATCTCGTTTCAAAACTGCCAAGATGGTCTCCTGCTCCTCCTCTGTCAGGAAGCTCAAGTCGATCATGGTATCCAAAGTTTTCTGCTCACAATGAGGTTTCAAAAAGGCGTCTCTTCATCAGGCCAGCCATGTGTAATAATCTGTCTTAATCCATAATAGCAAAGTCTGTAAGCATGTTCACTCGTCAGAGATTTGACTCTGAACAGCCATCTTGGAATCTGAAAAATACAGAAGATAGAAGACAGATTGTTTGTTCTTGTGAGCAAGATCTTCAATACCATATCACAGTAAATATTTATTAATTTACTAATTTGTCTGTTAATCCTTTATATTTCTCGAATCAAAACATCAAGCTGCTTTTATCTAAAAGGTAAGACTGAAAACATGTGCCAACAAATGAAAAGCAGAACAAATGTTTTGTTCAAATTCACTTGCCTGGACATGTTGTGATGACAGAAAAATACAATAAATACCAGAATCAATGCTGATTTTGTACACTGTCCTTAAAATTAAAATGTTTATTATGTAATATTCCATTGCCCCAAGTTGTACCACAATTAGCTTCAATTCCTTGGTAATCCACATTGGGAAAGTAAGTAGTAATCGCCTCACACTGAAGGGTAAAGCTATTGGTAACAATATGGCATTATTTTCTGACAAGGGGGTCACAAATGTTATGTAGCAAAAGCAAGAATGTTGCGTGTCTTGTTTGCTAAGGGAAATGTCTACAAGTCAATGAAAGATGTGTTTCCTTGTTCTGGAGGCCATTACAATATAATCTCCTTTAAAGGTGGGTTACTGCAAAATATAAGTAGGTATTTAATTTTATCCTACTACTTTCTAGCTTTCAGAAGTCCTTTGGCACACGATAAATAACCACATTCATTCTTCTTTTGTCAGCAATCACAGATTAAGAACATTGTTTTATAGACAACAATGTGAAATTCATTCAGAGCACTGCTTTCAAGTATTTAATTATTCTACTCAGACAATCTGATTTTGCAACACTTTACAATATATATTTTGGTGGAAAAAGGCTTACACATGTACAATAAAAAGTCAGATACTTCAGCTTTAACATGTGCTGTGTTCAAACTTGTTTTCAAGTCTGTGTCAATGTTAGTTTTCAGTTATTAACTGTTCTATAAAGTTGACCATTAAATTAACCAAGGCAATTATAGTAAACTACACTCCACTTCTGCACATTCTTCCCACGAATGACAACGAAATTGTTATTTAATCAAGAACTTATTTTTACTTTAGCAATAGCAAAGCATCACGTGATTTGTACACCTTAAAAGGAAATCTAGAAGTCTTTATCCTCTCCTCCTATATCGAGAAGTATCTTTTGTTAAATTCAGATAATATCACTTTGAATATTTAGGATATTGCATGCTTGGGAGATTGACTGCAATAAAAGTAAAAGTTTGATACTCCTGTGCGTACGTAATAAGTGAGGTGAAGCTCTCTTACCTTAGCTGTGCAGTGGGCGTCCCTCTGCTGTGTGTGGACTGTGTGGTGTTGATCAGTGCTGGAGGCAGGTGGAGGGAGGAGCCACGCAGGGCACGAGGAAAGGCTTTCCCACTAGTTTGTTTGGATACATCAAAACCAGCATTTTACTTTAAATGCTGGGCATGGTTTTGCTTCGGGATACAGAAATAAAAATAGCGTGTTTAAAGACTTAAATGAGACTATAAGGCCTAAGTAAAATCCACTTTTCTGAGTTTGCATTAGTTTACTCAAAGTTGTAGTCAAACAGAGTCATGCGTATTTGAGTAACCCTACTGTCCTGCAGCTGATGATCATGCAAAAAAAATCCCTTTCTCACTTACTACACTGCCCACTTGTGTATTTACTTGTGATTATGCAAATATTCAGTTTCTAAGTAGGCAGGGTTCAGATTTGTCACGTAGACGTAGCCATTACCAATATTAAAAACAAGTAGGCCTAACTGAAATGTGCTTGTAAAAAAAGGCTAAATTTTTACTATGAAGAGAAGGCATATCAGTTCTGCGATTTTAAACAGAAAGTACATTTTTGTTTCTTCATTCTAGGTCACCTGCTTACGGCGCTCCATAGTACTCACGAAAAAAAAAATATTTATCTCGTAATTACGAGATAAGATCTCGTAATTACGAGATAACTTTCTCGTAATTATGAGATAGTTTTCTCGTAATTACGAGATAATTTTCTCGTAATTACGAGATAATTTAATGGCTTTTCCCACATTCTGTATACCCACACGCTTCGTATAGGCTAAGCTAGTGACTTTATCCACAACTAGTAGTCTTTTCTGTGCTAGCTTGATGTTTCTAAATAGCTAAGATGTACTTGTGGATTTCGTATGTTAAATTAAGTGCCTGTGGTCTTCACTGCAATGTTTACGGTCGACAAAAAGTATGAAAATAGCTAATAACGTGACTGTCAATTCACGCTACAGTTAGCATGCTATTATAAAGACGGCCAGTGTGTGGAGCTGTTCACCCACCAGAAAGAAGCTAGTGGTAATCGGCAGGTTTTTAAATAAAACTCGATCTTCTTGACTGTTGACAGTCAGTCTCACTCATCCTTAGAAATGTGCGGCAGTTTTTCTGTGGCTCCAGCGTCTGGTTTTCAATTTATTTGGCCATAAAAGAGAGAGAAGTGCTGCAACAGACTTGCAACATACGGGCATTTTTGCAGTACCCACCCACTCTGGGTGATCCATGCGGAAGTGTAGCAAATGTGCAGCATTTCTTCTTTTTGGCCAAATAAATTGAAAACTAGACGCTGGAGCCACAGAAAAACTGCCGCACATTTCTAAGGATGAGTGGGACTGACTGTCAACAGTCAAGAAGATCGAGTTTTATTTAAAAAACCTGCCGATTACCACTAGCTTCTTTCTGGTGGGTGAACAGCTCCACACACTGGCCGTCTTTATAATAGCATGCTAACTGTAGCGTGAGTTGACAGTCACGTTATTGGCTATTTTCATACTTTTTGTCGACCGTAAACATTGCAGTGAAGACCACAGACACTTAATTTAACATAACGAAATCCACAAGCACATCTTAGCTATTTAGAAACATCAAGCTAGCACAGAAAAGACTACTCGTTGTGGATAAAGTCACTAGCTTAGCCTATACGAAGCGTGTGGATATACAGAATGTGGAAAAGCCTTTTAAATTATCTCGTAATTACGAGAAAATTATCTCGTAATTACGAGAAAACTATCTCGTAATTACGAGAAAGTTATCTCGTAATTACGAGATCTTATCTCGTAATTACGAGATAAATATATTTTTTTTCGTGATACTATGGAGCGCCGTACCTGCTTCTATTTCTGTTTCTATTTTCTAGGTCTTCTTTAAATTCACCCCGACGTGATCAACCACTGGACCCTTAAACGCGTGGTAAGGTGACCTCCAAGGGCCAAAAAATGTAATTACGATAAGTATTTCTGTTTATTTACTTATCTATTCGTTGGAAGTATCCATGGTTTTTAAAAATACTTCTACATTTAAGACACACGTGCATTGCTTTGCTTAATTGAAAGTTTCTTTTCTAGTTCTAACTCTTACTTGCCACCAGATGGCAGAAGCGCACTTTCTTCTTCAGTTCAACAGTGATAGTCGACAACAGTAGGCAGGCTAAGCATTGCCTATGTGTTTATTAACAATTAACAATAGTGAGTGGCATATAGTGAATATCATGTCTGGAGAACGATCACTGATGACTGTGTGTGTCTATGTTTTTAAGAATCTGTCTGTCAAAGTGTGTACTGGCTGGTCAGGCAACTGCAGCATCTTCAGGCTCCACTGTGTGACGTGACCTGAGGTGAACCATCACATGCTCCAAGGTCCTAAAACGGCACTTGATTTGTACTAGGATTTTTGCATGATATGGTTAGTGCTGGGTGTCAATGACAATATTTAGATTATGTTTTGTTTTTTTTGTTTTTTTTTTGTATCTAGATAACAATATTCAGACAGTTTTTTTTATCAATCAATCCAAATGATTGTGTTAGAACACTTTTTAAAACGTTTTTTTTATATATATATTACTAGATTGCATTCATCTGGCATAATTTGATGTCATAAGTCTAGCCAGTTTATTTTATTATTATTATATTATTATTATTATTATTATTATTATTATATTATTATTATTATTATTATTATTATTATTATTATTATTATTATTATTATTATTATTATTATTATTTTCAATTGTTAACAGTGTAATTTCACACAAATCAAACAATCTGATGTTTTCTGTTTTTTAACTTTTTGTATTACAACACATTTTAGCTGCTTGATCCCCATCTGTAATTAAATCTATTGGCTTAAAAAATGTGATGTCATGTGAACGCAACCTCTTGTCAGACAAATGTGAAATGTTGCAAAATTAATCACAAAAGTCCAAAAACTTTACATTTATGCTTTTAGATAAAAGTTAAAACAAAGTTAAAATTTTAATTGGCTTTTGTAGCTTTTTCTATAAACATACACTCGAGACTTTATTTTGGATATCTTGAAAACACCCTTTCATGATATTATCTAAAAATGTATACTGTATATTGGCTGGCAGTAGAAAATTCACTAGATTCTATTATAGCCTATGTACATTTTGGGAGACATGGTAGGATGGCTGTAACTAAACAAATCGGTCTTAACCCCCATTATTAATATTATGATTATTATGATTATTATTATTAATATTATTTTTTAGAAAACTATTGCAAATATTAAAAACAAATTATACAAACTTATAATAGGTAAAATAGCAAGGCTTGTTTAGTAAGTGCGGTGTATATTTGACTTACAGCATTGTATTATTTTAGTTTTTCTTTTCTTCTTTGTCTTTGCAGGAGTGGGAGGGACACGAAGATGATAGACAGAAAGGGAGGAGTAGCCTGATGACTTATTTAGTGTGGCAACCGGAAAGGGCGTAGATGAGGTGTGGTCCCGTTCCTGAACCTATGATAACAAACTTATCTTTATGTAGGCCCAAATCATAAAGACATTTTTAAAAAGCACATATTACCCACATAGCTTGTACCCCAAACTCTATTCATTTGTTTATTTATTTAATTATTTATTTATTAGTGGGGTGTAGTTTGGGTCATAGCCAGTGTTAAGCAAGTGTAATACATTAATATTACTATTTACAGAGATGAAAATGCAATATAATTAAATTACAAAAAAGGTTAGTAAGATATTGTATAATACTAATCTTATTACATCAGTACTGGATTATTGATTAATGCATGTGACATCACAAAAGTATCTTTTCCTCCTAATATTTCATTAATCTTTGAATCAAATCAACAGATGTCTCTTTGTGCCACAGTTTCAGTGGTGCCAAATGTGTGTTGATACTTAAGTGTCATTTTCACTCGATTATTATTGTAATCATTTTAATATGCAGGTAACTTGAGTTTGTCATACTGTAACTAGTAATATATTATATTTTTTTTCAAGAAGTACAGAGTTACATTAATTTGTTTCTGGGAGAAAAAAAAAAAAACTTTTGTAAGGAGTTACACTAACCCAACACTGGTCATGGCACTCAGTTTTGTAGATCTATAAGTATGAATGTAATCTAAAATAAATGCTCATACAATCGTATACGCCTGCTTTGGCGGAAAGTGAGGCAACCAAGTTACTAAAGACTATATATTATGTTCCTTTTGTTTATTGTCAGTTCAGACCTTGAATAGAACTTCATTTGAAAGCTAACTGAACCACTGTCTTGTTAACACCCAAATCTCCAAACCTCTTAATATCTTAGTTCTGGTTTAACTTTGTTCCTGTTTTTGTAGAACACTGTGAAGTGCACATCCTCAATAAAAAGGTCACTACTGAACACTTAGGCTTTTATTAAGTCACCAATTAATTCCAGCATGAACGTCAACATCTCATCCTAAAAGGCAGCACTTCTTTAAACCTCATCTAAGCAACAGGAAGTGGCACCACAACAAAGAATCTTCTCATCAGTGGTAGAGACGTCTTTGCCAAGCAGGATGTAGCTTTCCCATCAAGGTTCCTTTATGAGTGTCTGGTGAGCTTGTAGTGGGCGACCCTGCACCTGGCTCCACCATCACAAGCCCAATTTGTTACTTAAGCAAAATCAGATAAAGGAGCAAAAGTATAATAATGTTCAAGCAGATGTGAGTACTACTGTGCTACAATTACTTGAGCTGGGAGTTAAAGTACTCTGATGTAATTTTACTCATAATTCTCTTAATTATTATTTGAGAAAGAAAACTTTACTCTTGCGCGATCACAATCTTTGCGTACTTTAACCATCTTTCTACTCAAGTAAAAGTAAAAACAAATTAAAGCGCAAGCGCATTCCAACGGCCCTCGCGGGCCGTGCTTCCCATACTCGGACCTGCTCCTACCTAAAGATGGCGCTGACGCGCCCTTAGTCAGTCTGTTATATTCATATAAGTGGCTCATAAGAGCCTCGTCACTATACAGAGTAGACCAGGAGAGCAGCGCTTACGCGCTGCGTCGCCATGGCAACATCATGCAAGATACAACATTGGACCTATGACTTATGGTTTGGGGTGACATGAAGAGTCACTGTGCCAAATTTCACACAGTTTGGTGAAAGTAATCCAATTTTATGAAGTAACGAAATTGTTAAAAACGCTCATTTGGATAACAGGGGGATTTGAGCGCATGTGGCTGATTTTGGGCAGAATTTGCGGCTTCGCCGCGCCTAAACCAAGTGACCTATCAAAATAATTTGGATAACTTAAGCTGTCCTACTTGTGAAGTTCATGTGCACCGAATTGGAGCCCTGTGGGCCAAACGCTCTAGGAGGAGTTTGACAAAATAGGACGTGAAGGAAAAGTGAAAATGCCATTGGAATAACATGGGCGCTTGCGCGCCTTCCCGCAGCGACGCGGTTAAAAAAACTACATGCTTCCCATTGGCTTTTTTGATCGAGAGGACCCAAAGGAATTTTGGGTAAAATTTCATGCAATTCGGAAAAAGTAAAATTTTGACCTCCCATGTTAACAGTTTTTTCATTCTGTAGGGGGCGCTATCGCGCCGATTCCAATTTTTTCACAACGAGTGTGTCAAGGGCATAAAATGTAACAAACGCATAATTGTTCCATTCCAATCGGACCAACTATGTGGAAACGGTAGGCAAATTAGTTTTTCGTCCTGCGCAAAAATGCTCGCTAAAATGTGCGGCTGCGCCACACTTAAACCGCATGACGTAAAACTGAAATTTTGGATAACTTAAGATGCCCCACTTGTGTAGTTGATGTACACCGAATTTCGGGTCAGTAGGCGCAACGCCCTAGGAGGAGTTCGTCAAAGTACGACGTGCGCGAAAACGCTGACTCAGCGCTTCGGTACTTCTAATCCAATATGGCGGCCAAACGGTATGTCAGGGGGCGTGGCCATGATTGGCTTTTATGCTTGGCTTCCTTAGAAGAATGCGTGTACTGAATTTTGTGGCCATACGCCAAAGTTTGCGTCCGACTAACTCCCATAGGCCCAATGTAAATCGATTTTTGTAGGTGGCGCTGTCGCGCCATTTTTATATGGATGAAAACGAAACCTATAAAAAACAAAATTTTTCGCCGGTTCTGAATTTTGGGCAAAGTTCGGTTCGTTTTTGAGCGTGTTCAGGGGGTCAAATTAGAGTTCAAAAAGCAGAAGAAAGAAAAATAAAAATAATAATAATAAAAATTTTAGCAAAAACAATATAGCCGTTGCCACGGCAACAACATATTATACGTTTTCGGAAAGCTCTCGGCCGTGCGCACGTCCCCGTGGGGTGGAAAGTCACTGTCGAAGTCGGACCCCCCCATTGACTTCCATTGATTTCTATGTATTTTAGCAGATACAAGGATAATGCATGCCTACGGCATGCATTACTGAGTAGGGCTTCATGCCAGGAGTTTAGTTTTAGGGGTTGTGCGCTTTGCGCTGCTTTCGTCAACAATTGTTGACTCTTTTTGCGTTAGCAGAAGTAAGTATACACATCCCATGCCTTCGGCATGGGCTAATTTTTGGCTCTCGCAGGGGCGTGGTAGTGGCTGATCATGATGGCTGGGCTTCGCCCAGCCATCATGATCAGCAAGACACTTGACAACAATGAGTGCATGGCCTTCGGCCATGCACTCATTGTTGAGTATCTCTGTGTTAGCAGAAGTAAGTATACACATACAAGTTTTTTTTTTTTTTTTTTTGAGCAAATATATTCTATTTTTGCTTGAAGACGCCAAATCTAAGGCTCACTGTGGTAAATATCTGTTTTTATAGAAGTTTTCCACCTCATTTCAAAGCACCTTACAATCAAAAATCCACTCACCCAGTGAACGCAGACACTGAGGCCAGGAGGGAAAGTGTCTTGCATAAAGACACAATGAAAAAACACTTTTGTCTTCCATCCAAGTACTGACCAGGTCATAACTTGTTTAGTTTCTGATATCTGACAAGACCAAATGTTGACAAGCTGGTATGGCAACTGTTTAACACACTTGGGTAAAAGCATTTCATTTTGACTGCTTTAGTTTGAGTAATAAACTTTGTATAAATCTGTAACTTTACTCCAAACTGGCTTTCATATCGACTAAATTAACTTTGTCATGGTCTGCAGGAGGACCTTCTTTTACTTGATGAAAGATGGAAATGTTCTTTAAACAATATCCTACAGCATGGCATAAAATTTACCAGGTTCCATTTGAGTGTCCCATTGCATAACTTCTGTTTCAGTGGGGAAGTAATTTTCTACCTCCAGAAAAGTTAGTGTCACTATAAAGAAAGAAAAAAAAAATTCAGTCCAGTCGAACAATGTAATGGGGTAAAAAGTGCAATATTTGTCTTTCTTCTTTAACTCAAAATTACCCCCTTCTATGCTTCTGCAAACAACCATTACTGACCTAATAAAAACAAACTGAGAAAAATTGTTTGAGATAAATCAGGTAATGCAAAAAAATTAAAAAACAAAACCCTTACCACTTTTTTATTGTATGAGAGAGAGATGTGCAGTGAAATACAAATGGTTTTCAATATTCTTGTAATTTATTGACAAAACTATGAAAACATCAGATTTGATAACTCATTTGACCTTATGATCAAGTCAATAGGAACAAGATGTTTTAGACTCCACAAGTTACAAGTCCAACCGAAACAGCATCCAAACATAGTGAGACCGGACTGTGGAAGCTTGCACTTTATTGGAAAACAAAACAAAATATAATCTGCATGAACATTACAGCAAATATGCCGAGTAAATGGATTATGCCCTTTCATGCTTAGACCACCTTTCACCCATGTGTGCCCCACCCCCCTCTTCTGTGTGACAGGCAGGATCTGTAAAGAGACACAAAGCACCGATCAACAGCGCTTCTTTATAGTGCCGACCAGACCCCGCCAACTGTACTTCCACTCTGGCTTTTAGTTCAACCCACCCTGCCCCACTGTGCCCGTTTACCCTCCCCCCAACTGTCCCAAACGTCCCAATGCACACTTACAGAAACATGATCTAAGCATGAGTGGAGATGTGCACATTCATGAGAGGTGCAGCCAGCTTTGTTAAATGTAAGAATAAATGGCATGCTAAAGCTGCAAATAGCGCTAATGCAGATTCCTTTCCAACGCGATGCTGCCCCACACGCCAAATGTAGTGCTGTTGCCAGATTGGTACAAATTAAGTTCACGAAGCATCAGGTGTTAAAGGTTATGATTTTGTCTTCTTTTTTTTTTTAAAGTCATACACATTTGTAGTGCGACGCTCAGGCCACGGGTAACTGTACAAGGCATCATGCGAGTACAGAGAATAATCAGCAAAACGACACGTTGTCTTTATATTAACTTCTTTTAAAAATCACCTCAATCACTCAAATCCAATTCTACAATCAGTCATACTTATGTATATAAACCTGAAGAGCCGCCATGAGCTGGAGGCCAATGACTAGATACATTTCCTTTTTTAATATCATCCTCTTTGCAGGTAATTATAAATAAATACAAACAAAACAAAACAAGGAATGTCTACTGCAAACAATACATACAAAATCAAAGAAACTGTGGTATCAACAGGAGTATGAAATTTCTCTTTTTTCATCTGATTTGGATAGATAATCATGATTGGTAGATCTTCCTGAAGAACGTGGGACAAAGAAAGACTGCTTTGTTAAAGTGACCGTCTTGTTTTTCTGTTTTCAGGTACAAGAACAATGGTGTGAAATGTTCCCTTTAGATGTTCTCTTAAGTCCAGGGTGCAGCAGCAGCAGTCTGAGCAAACCCTGTTCCACATGGTTTGTTATAATGTCAGCACACACTCCTCTCTCCTATTGACGCAGACATGACGAGATGGGCACAACGTCCACTGTGATGCCTCTCTGAGATGGCCTGGTTTTATTCCTCGAGTCTTATCGGGCCGTTTGTTCTCAGAGGGCGATGAGTTTATTAGGAGCAAACCGAGGCTTGCTTTAAGTTGACTGATATTATCTTCTTCAGGTGGGAAAAAAAACTTCCCCGTGTAAAGGTTACATGAACTGCATCTGGAGGGATGAAAGAAAAAAAGTTATATTACTTGAAGATTATGTTCAGTATGTTTAGCTAATAGAAGACTGTGTAATACAACAAGAATTTAAAACAAGATCAGTTACTAGATTATAAACAATAGATTTTAAAGATTTTAGGGAACATTTTGAGGAATTTTAATTATTCGAATTTACAGGACATTTTGTTTTGAAATGTTGATTGCATTCTGAAACTTGAAACTATAATTGGTTTAGGTACAGCCCATATTTGACCGTTTTAAAATACTGTTTGCTGGGATTACTTAACAATAGTTTAGACCGAAACAATTGAATAATACCTACACTTAGTCTACAAAATTACTAGTTGTTGTGCTAATGACTAGGTCAGAACATTTGACTGGAGAAAAACAAATAGTAAGTGAGTGTCTGTCTGCATGATTGCTTAATTCAACTGCTGTTGTAATGCACAGTCTCCAAAAAAAAAAAAAGAATTCCAATTCTTAGTCCTTGGTTTTATAAAGCAAGAGTGACCAATCTATTGATAACTAGATTCATGTCATTTCAGGGCACATTTTATTTGACAGTGAATTTTTTGTGTGATATTTTGAAGCTTTTCAGCCTATTAAAGAAATTCAGACAGGCATTGTCTGTCCTGGGTTGCTTTAATAGGCTATGCAGTGAGGGTCGTGTGTGTGATACTAGCCCAGCATTAATAAAAGTTCTTGTGATGGAGTGAAAGAATGTTTAAATTCAAAAAGTGAAGCCACAAGAGTGGAGGCAGACAGACAAAGAATGAGTTAACATGCACTTTCTGCCACACTTGGACTGTAGATGAAATGAGCCACACACAAGAGGAGCTGTACCTAATGATGCTCTATAAGAAATTATGCACAAAGAGCTGTGCAAGAGGGTCCTTCCCCGGCGCTCTGAAGGGACTCAGGCTGGAGGGACTAGAAGTGGTGGGTGACTGATGCATAAAGGACAAGATGAAAGCACAAGGAGATACATGGAAATAAGTTCCACAAATGAAGAGATGCCTCAGGAATCCAGACAGAAAATTACATCAGAAAGAGAATAGAGCAGTGTAATTTAGTAATGACTTCTAACTGTGTCATACTTTTCTGGATTGACTGACCCACTGAGTTGAAGGAGTAGTTTACCTGTGCACCAGAAGCAGAGCCAAATGGATTGGCCGGCCTCATCACTGGCTGATTGTACATCATTGTGGGCTGGGTCATCATCATAGAACCAATGTGTGGAGGCTGAGGAGAGAATATAAGAACTACATAAACACATGGGCAAAACTAATGAAATTAAAACTTTTCTTTTATTATAATCATGTTTTTGCCTTTCCTTCGTTGTACTATTGTACATGAAAAAATATATACATAATACATACATAGCACAGAAATGATACACGTAGGGTTTTAATGTCATGTAGAAACTTTTTGATAACAAATAAATGGAGTGGAATCTCATCCTTCAAGAAGTTTTAGTCCATCGATGTATTTTGAAGGAAAGACACTTATAGTGGACAAATTCAGTCCAAACTCTGTCCCAGTTTTTATTTCATAGTGATACGACAAATATTGCCGCAAATAATTTGTCCTCATCTTTGCAAAAATGTATTGCAAAAAGTACACATGTAATAAAATATCTGCTTGTTTAAATCAAAAGCGGACGGTTTTCCTCTGTTAAACCTGGTCTAAAATTGATCCACAAGGAGTTATTTAGAGCCATTTCATTTACAGCTTAGAAAAAAGTAAAAAACAACTTGAGCTTCTAATTAAGTAAAATCTGCAAAAAGAAACAAACACATTTCTCTGAGACAAAGTGTAGCAAATCAGATTCATTTTGGGCCAAGCCATCTTATTGACCAGGTAAAAAATCTTTGCTAAATTTTGCAAATATCTTAAAATCTTTTTGACGTGTTGCTGCAAAATGTCTCATTTTCAGCTGTGAATTCCGCTTCATTTTGACTTGGGACAGGGAAACCGTACATATTCAAAGTAGTTTTTCTCCAAAACTCGTGTGCCTTTTGTTGAATCTGTGCCATATGCATGAGCCGAGTGCACTCCCTGTCGCCTTACCATTCCATATGCCATCATGCCCGTCGGTGTGGTTGCGGGGAAGGCCATGACAGATGGAGCCTGAAGTGACACAAAAAAACAAGATGAGAGAGACAGAAGTGGGGCACAGAATCGAGATGCTCTAACTGAGGCTTAAAAAAACACCAAAATTAATAAAACAATACCTGGAACTGAGCATTTCTATCTACTCTGAAAATGCATTATTAAGCTACTCCACCTGCATTCACAGCTGCAAGAATTTAGCAGGATATGTGCGAGCTAACTTTGTTCTGACTTGCTCGGTGATGACCTACACTTCATTCGACTTCAAAGATACCTGCTGCTAAGCTTTCCCTCTGAACCGCTTTCACAAAATTTCAAAAGTTGCAGTTGAAAGGCAGCTCGGAGGAACAAAAGTATGTACTGAATTTAGGGAAAGACCAGACATGTCTTATGTGTCTATCTAGATAAACCAATCTGCACATCTTGAAATATAGATGAGGAAAAAAAATGTGGAGCACAGCATTCTTGCTCGTGTTGTCAAATTGTGAAACATTGAGCGACAAAGGCTAATGAAAGCCGGTGATAAGAGCTGTGCAGTGGTGTTGGCAGGTGCTGCGTTCCTTATAGAGAGATTAGAGAAGAAAAACGCGCAGGCTGTTTGTGTGAAGCCCTGAAGTGATAACAAACCCAGATTTTTCCAATGCATAGGACTTTGGGGACGGATACATTTCATTAACTATTCACTCATCGACTAAAGCGACACAAGTCAGAAGAGCTGCCAGCAAAATCTCACTATAGCACAAATGTGGTCAGTTGGACAAAGGTTTTAAGAATGAATACTATGGGGCATTATATCGTTTTGTATAAATCGTTAGACAATTTTGAGTATTGTGTTGTTAGTAAACCATGTATCGCACACCTTGTATGTGATAAAATTGTAGTGTTCAGCTTTCACAATTCTAATAGAAATAAATTCAAAACTGTAAACTGTCAAATAAGTTGCTTTCATACTGTTTTCTGCCTCAGTTGTTGGTGTCAGTATTGTTCAGATCTGCTTTGGTGCCAATTGATTCAAAAAGGAAGAAGTTTTGATTTTAAAATTCCACACATTTATTTGCATTTGGACTTTTATTAATGACAGACTGATTAAGTGTTTAGCAGGGCTGCCAGATATATCCTTATTGAAACAATATGGCAATATTAACAATAGGGTTGTAACAATGTTGATGATATTGTGATACCAAATTGTAACAATATATCTGCATGCAAAACAGAAACTTATACCTGAATATATCAAATATCCCATATCAAAACGAAATCACAATATCAGAATTAAAAGCATTTTTAGGTAGAGAGAAACTATTCTATATGTCTGTCTACAGCATTGTTTTATGTTTTTTCCTTTATGACAACATTCATTAAATGTAAGATTAAGGAACAGTAATGAGTAAAATTGCATTGCACTGCATGGTGTATCGCAACATGGTTTATTTCAACATATACAGTATATTGTATCTGACTCTAAATATTGTAATCATATCCTACCATGCTTTGACAATCATCCAAGTAGCTTCTTCAGTACTAGCTTCTGGTGAGTTACTGCCTTAAATGTACATCTAAACTAGTCCAAAGCTAATGCACTTTGTTATTTACAGTCGGAAGTAATACGTTGATAAAAGCATACGCGAACCACCCAAAGTCATGTTTTGCATAAACTTGAATGCCTCTGGTCATTCGCATTGGCATACACGCTCACAAGCGATGAGACAAGTTTTGAAGCCACAATATCTTCCAGATAAAATTGCCCCAAGATTTGCATGCATGTAAAAAGTGATCTAGTGAGATTTTTGCTTCCATGGGGGGCAAAAGGGTTAAGCCTAGTTAAACATAGTTCTCCAAATCTCCTCCCTCCCATAGTATTCATTTAAAACCTTTAGCCAGCTTTAACTAATTTTATTTTGCTACTAAACTTATCCATTTTGTTTACTGGAAAGTATTCTGACTATGATTATAATCTGGATAACTAAAGGATTGAACACACAACATGACACAAAACAAAAGATGTAACTTCTTATGGACTATAGACTTCTATTGACATTTTTAAACTGTCAAAAGTACTCAAAATGGCACCAACAAAACAGGACACTGAAGCCCTTTCTCAGCTGCCCAAAATGCTGACAGTAATGCAGTCTTCCGTTTCTCATTCAACAGGATACCTCCATAGCCATTATATACAGATAAAGCAAAGTCAAAAGCACTCATGGGCCAAAAAAACAGAGCGAAATGAAAGCTCAGGAAAACTCAAGGCCATCTAGGAAGCCATTTGTCTCTTAATCACACTCTACACGGACATATTAGGCTTGCACAACCGCACAGGGAATCTGACAAAACAGAAAACCAACTGGAGCCACCAGGAGCGCCACATTAGTTCAAAGCCGTAATAATCTGAAGTTGGTGGAGATAGTCCGTTCTGAGACTGCCCAGACAGAGCCAAGTGCTGCTAATGCACTGTGAGCGGGCCCCAGCATGCGGAGGGCCACAGTGTTAATGGACTTCCTGTAGTCTGCGAGCGTGGCTTCTGTGCGGCCGAATGAGATGAGTTATATTAACGACACATGCCAGAGCGAGGCAGAGCTGTGGAGAAAACTCTAAATGACACTTACGTATTGTGGGAAAAGCATGCCGTTCTGTGTGAATAATCGCACACATCACACACGCACACATGTATTAGGTCCAGAGGAAAGAACAAAATGGCCCGGCTAAGATTGGAGTTTAAACGTGGCGTTACCATGGTAGCGGGGTTCCAGGTGGTGGAGGGGGCCGTCTTGGGCTGCCAGTTGGTACCCCCGGTCAGCTTCTTCTCCCCAGGCTGACTCCAGTGCAGA
Source organism: Mugilogobius chulae (assembly GCA_038363315.1). Classification (NCBI taxonomy): domain Eukaryota; kingdom Metazoa; phylum Chordata; class Actinopteri; order Gobiiformes; family Gobiidae; genus Mugilogobius; species Mugilogobius chulae. Next base: position 11,405,672 of record CM076406.1, on the reverse strand, counting down.
TCGCTGTGTGGATAAGGTCACAATGTTACCTCTGTTCTTAACGCATATGTAATGAAAGGCAAGGAGTTAAAAAATAGCAGCACTTACTTCTTTGCTGTTCCGTTGCCAATCCCCAGATCTACAAGAGAAAGAAGAAAAAAAATGTATTAAAAAAAATAAATCAAAAAAAAAACACTCGACACTACAGAAACAGCTCAAACAATGTGCATTTTCTGTGACCATTCAAGCACATTTTAACTGAGCTTTTTCATTAAAATTTATTTTTGACAATCATATAAACTTCACGTGGTATCATTTGAAGTCACAATCTAATTAACAAAGATTAAGTTTTAAACAAATTATGTCATTTTTTTTCTGCACAAGGAGTACATTTTATTCTCGTCTTTCTGTTCAAGTTGTTTTGACTTGTTTGGCGTCAGTTCTGGCAATAACAAACTTGAAATTTGGCTCTTAAAAAGGCAATAAAAAGCATTATATTTAAACTGTTAAAACTTGCAGAAACCTGATATCAGTTTAATGTGAGTACAAACAAATGTTGGGCACTTACTGCCGACCAGGTTGGCCAGAGAAGAGTCCAGGTCATTTGACACGAGCTTGTTCGCCTGCTGCCCATTGGGAGTTAGGGCTTGATTAGGTGAGGATGCCACTGTAGGTTTCAGAATGCCACCTAAAATATCTTAAAGAAAAGGGGGCAAGACGGAGGGAAGAGGAAGTTGGGGGAAGGGTGAAAGGTTGGGGGAGCCCAGAACAGGTGAAGACACAATACGACAAACGATAACAAACAAAACAAAAAAAATACACACAGACACACAAACACAGAAAGAGGATGAGCGTGGATGAAGAAGCAGCGCTGGCATAAACATAAGAAGCTGGTAGTGTGTGTGGAGTCAACTCACCCAGTCATGCATATGCCATTGTGCCATGCAAAAAGCCAAGGCCCGGGAGTGAGTGAGAGACCCCAGGATGAGGAGAGAGAGAGAACAAGTGAGACTGTGAGCCGCCTACATCAAGTGAACAATCCTGAGGCCTGTCGCACAAATCTGTATCATTGCTATTAACAAAGTTTCACTACTCACTGATCAAAAACTATTAGGAAATTTAACATAAAAAATGACATTTTTGGATAATTGTGAACCTTAATGTGATAAAACTACATTTTTGTATTTAAATAATGTAACTTAAAACCAGTTTAGTCCAAGTACATATCTGTACTTTTTTACAGATATGTAAAAGATGACGGATTGTCGTGATTTTGGGCTATATAAAAATAAATTGAACTGAATTGAATTGAATAACCTGAGAAAGCAGTTTATGGTATACTGATATGGCACGACTTGGTTTCTGATGGTTGTGAAAAGCACTTCTTAATTCATTGTGGTGAATATTAGAAGGCTCAAAACGCATTTAAGTTAATGAAAGATGTATATTGCTGCAAAACGTTTAAAATTAAACAGTTGTATGTTTTCGGTTTTGAGACAATAATCTGGGACAGCACACTTAAAATATATACATTTTTTCCTGGTTTGTTAAAGCTTAGCATGGTATATATTGGGGCAAATGTGACTAGGACATATCACCTTAAAAAAGAAAGTTACCCAGGTAAATAAAGGTTAATAAATAAGAATACCCAAAAGCTATGCAAGGTTAGACCCAAAACAATGTATTTACACAAAATAGTTAATATGTAAACTACATGTTTTGTCAAATTAATATTAAAAAAGTCAGAAAACAACAGACTTTGGGTCAATTATGAATGGACATTTCAGTGGAATTTTTTGTTTTGAGGACATGACACAACTTGTCTGTCAACAATTCTTTGCATATTTGACAAATGCAAAACTTTGCTAAATATTTACCTATTTGCCAAAGCCAAATATAGTTATGCATCAGTTCATTTGTTATGAAAGCCTGTCATATGCTTTAAGCTAAGAGGTTAATGTAATAACCAAAGTTTTTTTTTTAAGAATTACAAAATTATATGAAATGAACTACTGTACTTCTTAACTCTGAGTTTATCTTTGTGCAACAGTTTTCAGGAAGAACCATCAGCTGCAAATGGGTGTGACGGAGGTTAATCTTCAATCAACTAACCAAAAGTTAGAGGGTAATTAACCCTCCATCACACTCTAGTTGAATAAGCAGTGGTAGTTTATGTAGGACAAACCCATAATTACAGCAAATATTGTAATTAGAAATGCATGGTGCTTAGTCAAAGGGTCAAAGGTCAACTTCTGCAATCTTTTATTTCTCTACACTAAGATTAATGCTGATACATATTTAGCCGCAGAACAGACAGAATGACACACCACACTTTTGCACCTGTGCATGCTAAAAATAAACACTAGTGAGATGGCAAAAGCACATGACGCCAGTTCCACGATGTGTGCAGCCACATGACTACTCACCTTTGTCACTAACTTATGTAAGAAGCACTACTTACTTTTTCTTACAATATCTACACTGTGTAATGCAAAGTCCGAAGTGATTACACTAAAGTAGCAGCAATAGTTAATATATTAGAGAATAACAAGTGCGTAATGCTTGTTTAGAAGGACTTCCAAGCATTTGTTGTACATAGTAAATAAATCAAAGTCCAGTGCTTTGATTTTCCAGTAAAATGTCAAGATCAAGTAAAAACTAAAAGTGCTCTTTTTATCCTTAGGGTGGCAGCATAGAGCAAAGCTTACCTGTAGAATCCAGGTTGTTGGCATTGGTGTTGTTTCCAAACACAGAGTCGAAGTCAACATTAAGGCCTTGAGAGTTCTGTGGCGTCGGGGAGGCATTGAACCCTGGCGGGTTAAAAAAAAAAAAAAAATTATAAAACGGCTCAGAGAAAGTCCAAAGACCCCTATATGTTTGAAAGCTGGTGGCTCCCACATCATGACATCTATACCATAAACTATAAGCACTGGAGTGGGCAGGGGTCTAAATACGGACGTACCTCTGAATAGACCAGCTACAGCAGTGGGCTCAGAATGGTACAGAGGAGTGGTGGCGTAAGGGTTTGGCCCACAGAAGGAGTCTGACACACACAGAGCAGAGCAGAGCAAAGAGAGGGACAAGGAGGAAGAGAGCAGGAGATTATAAAAATACAGAGGAATGGGACGGGACGGCTTGTAAGCAAAAGGAAAACAAAGATGAAGATTGGGCAGAGGAAGCCAGAAAAAGTCAGAAGGCTAGACTAAATGGAAACATTTTAGGGCAGCGTCTAAACCAACAATAAAAGTTTACAGCAGGAGCAATGTAAGAAATAAAGGTGGGAAACCACACAAAGCACGTCTTTACTCAACAATTTAACGACTGCTATACACTAAAGCTGTGTCCTGATTTTATTAGCATAGTCTCCCAAGTACCATGTTGACAGTCGTAACTCGAGACAATCTGCTCTGCACGCCCAGAATCGATATCAGACGCTAAAGAAGAGGTTGAATCAAAAACAGGATAGTAATGATCTGCAGAGGACAAACAAGGAGAGCGAGATAGATTTCATGCATCAAAGTTGAATACAAGCACAAGATTAAGGAGCCCAAGTCAAACATGTTCGGAGGCAGAGACAACAAGCAGTGGGAACCCAAAATTTGCAGCAGCATAAATACAGAGACTGAGGCAGCGTGCCAGAAAAGGAGATGAATGTGAGAGAAGTGGCAGAAAAATACACTATGTTCTGGCACTTGACCCAAAAGTCACTCCAGGAATTTCCTTCATTTCTGCATTTAGTCTTAAGACTGTGGGACCAATCACACAGGATCTAATAACAGTACAGTATATACTTATTAAGTCATGTTAGCTGCATGCAAAAAGTACTAGAGGACAGTTTAAAACCTTTTAAAAATTATCTTGTATCTTAACATAAACATAAAAAATAACAAAAATATTCATTATTACATAATATACCATAGAATCCATCAAAAAATAAAAGAAAATTATGGAATAATAGTTTGTTGCAAAAGGAATAAGGAAAATAACTAAGCCTAACACTCCTCGACATACCAGTTATAGCATACAGTTGTAATTGTAACGCGATTCAAAGGCTGAAATGCACCGAAAGTCTGACAATGATTTATGGACTTAAAACAGCCCTAAAGACTTCAGATCTTAACTTAATAAGTGTTTTTTGAGGCTAAACGGGACTTAGCAAACAAGTGCAAATAATTCTAAATATAGCTAATATATTTTTATAAAGGAACTGTTATTTTAGGGTTGAAAAGCTCATTTTGCCTAATATGTGAGTAAGCATTTTTGTAGAATGCTTGGCGTAGAGATAAAGAAAAATGCAGATTTATTATTTTAGTTGATGAAGCCGACTCTATGATTGAGGAAAAACTGTAAAACAGCTATTTGTTTATTCATTAATTTTGCCTCATATGTCAGGGGAAAAAACTCATGCACTTTTAGCTTATCTATGTGAGAAAGTCAATCAAAATGCAGCTTAATAACCCCACCGAACATTTCATGGCTAGGCGTTCTAGAGGTCAGGCTGCCATTTTCAGTGGGTGCCATGGACAGGTGGACAGCATCGACAACAGGTAGTGTGAGGAAAGGGTTTGCGTTTGGAATGTCCTCCGCAACATCGGTAGAAGAGGCAAAGGGATCTGAGAGCACAAATGGTAGAGGGACACACGAGTTATGGGTGAGAGACAAGACATGTTACAAATGTACATGCAAGGCAACACAAACAAGGCGAGAAAAAAATACAGTCAGTCAGACAAAGTCAGTCCGTGAATTATGGTAATTACAAAATGGTCTATGGTAAAAATATGTCAACAAAAAATCTACAATCAGTCCATGTTTCGACTGATTTCTTCATAATTTTAAAACTAAAGATGCACTTTATTGTCCATGTAGAGAAAGTTGTCTTCTGCATTTGACTAATTCTTTCATTGCTACACGCTGAAGCATTTCCTCAGAGCAGCAACTGCTGAAGAAAACCATCTCTAGTTTTTTAACTGCCAAGTGTGCCTCTATGAACAGCTGATGTTAACCAAAGAAACACAATGGTTTTAATAACAAAATCTAAATTATATCTGAAATAGAAAATTTAAATGATCCTTCAGCAACATGGTGAACCTTAAGTTGTGGCATTGTGAGACATGCTCAATCTAAAATAAACAAGAACCAACTTATAATGTATTCAGTGTTATCAACATTTATTTCACTTTCTTGCAATTCCACACTGGGTTTTCTTAGTTTCTTTACTTAATACACTGGGCTTGGTTAATGCTGTATACATTACCCACTGGAAACAAAGTATAGGGTCTTGACAGGAAATATTAATAAGACTTTGTAACTGTGTGTAGCTTTTTTCATGATCCCTTGTCCAATCAAGTCACTCAAAAGCATTCTGCAATGCCTAAAACAAGCCATGTTGCATTTAAAGCTAGACCTTGCTCGTTCTACATGTAACACTTACACAGTTTGGGACAGTGGAGACAATATTAGACTGTCCCTATCCACTGTAAAATGAACCAGTCGATATGCGGCTAAGGCTACACTTAGGCTTTCTTTTAAACATTTACTCTGCTCTTAACAGATTGTTGTGGCAATATCTTTTTGTGTCAACTGTTTTGTTTAAAGAACTTATGATATGAACACTACATGGAAAAACACACACTTTAAGATGAGATAAGACTACAACAGTAAATATAAAGAATGATGAAGACAGTATTAGTTTTACGAGAGAGTTACAACAACAGTCCTAAGAGTGATGGTGAAACAAGTAAAGGAGTTCAAATTTTGGCAGAAGGGCTGTGCTCTCACCTCCCCATGTGTTGCCTGTGGTCAGAGGCAGTGGCTGCTGGAAGGCAGGCTGCAGGTCCAGCAGGTCATTGGCTGCTTTGGAGCTGGAGAGCAAGGGCAAACACATCAAAACCCACTAATTATTTACTTCAAGGTTAGCCAAATTAGTCCATCAAATTCAAGCAAAAATTAATAATTACTTTACAAAAAGCAAAACTATTCTGAAAGACAGTTGAGCCCTGCAGTATTAATAGCAACTAAGATACTAAGTTTTATTGTAGAACAGTCGTGCTGATTCTCTGATTCTCACCACTCATTTTCAGTAATTTCACAACAGAATACAGACACAACCTATTCAAAGTTATTTTAAATCTGACTTTTTATGAAAATTTACAAGTTAACCACTAATCAGTTCAGTACTGAAATAATTGTAATAAAATACAAATATTGTAATAATATAACCACTAACTGGACATTTTGTTAAATGAATCCTTGAGCGACTTTTTTTACTCTGAATCTAAACAAATGAGAAAATAAACAGATATTTGTAGCTACCTCTTTCAACAAGGCAACAACACATTCAACAAAACATTCTGAATTGAGGGCTTACTACTGAAGTATACCTGTTGTTAGAGCTAGGGGTAGAGAAGAGATCAATAGTAGGTGCAGAATTAATTGTTCCTCCCATTGTAGACACTGGAGACGAGTCTGTAGTGGCTGCCATTGGATTCTTCTGGAGCTCTTTCAGGCGCTGCTCCTTGGACAACAACGTATTGAAAAAGAGAGGCGTGATCATGAACAACTTGCTAGAAAAGTCAGGTCAACACTGGTGAATTGTTGCAGAACTGAACACTTTTCTCTTTTTCTCTCTCTTTTTCTCAAAGTTAATTGGACATTAACTGCTGCATGCTCTAAGCTCAAAGGAATGTAGGTGAGGAAACAAATATACTTTTAGTGCTTTTAGGCGAGCCTGTTCTTCCTCCAGCGCAGCCTGCTTTTCCCTTTCGTCCACTTTGGTGAAGGATATGCCGGTGTTGGCCAAAGACGAAACTGCATTGGACAAAGTGCTGGCCCTGGTTTAGAAAGAAACACAATAAAATACAAAACCTTTTGATATCAGCATATGGCATCAGTAAACACATAAAAAATTAACTAAACAATGCTCTCACTCACTGCAATTCGGTTGGAATTAAAATGTCATGATCCCATACTCAATTTTTAAACAATGAAGGGTTATACTTCCTGAATTGCTAACTAGAGTTGTCACAGTGTTTACTTACCTGCTGGCTGCTGTTGAATCTTTGACTTTCTTTCCTTCTAAAGAGGCCAGATGCTGCTCCAGGGCATCCAGCAGGCTACTAGGAGCCTAGCAGCAATGTCATTGGGACACATTAGGTTAGAATACAGTGAAAACACTGACAGAGCACATTATCGGTACAACACTGACGCATGCCAATTTACTGTGCACAGCCAAAGACAACATAAAGACAGAGAGAAAATGTTCAGATACTTACACACACCGTAAACTGAAGGAGTAGAGAGGAAAGGAAAAAATACAGAAAATAAAGGTGGTAACTGTTTAAGGTCATATTATTCTGCTGCTTAAGTGCACAAAGTGTATCCTCAATGCTTATTATCCCTTTTGCTTTAATTCATTTTCTTGCTGTGACACACCTGCACTATGTGGTAGTGGATGACTAAAAGGCTCCACGAGAGTTGGATTCACACCTTTATTTGCTGTACACAGTGCAAGGTCAGGAGTGTGTGAATATGGAGTGCTTCTGGGTTCACTACAGGCTCATGCACTAGCTGTCTATCACTGCTCTACAGGAGCAAGTTCTGGAGGAAAGTAAAGCTGCAGGGAGCAGCTTGTGAGTGACGAGAATAGCCAAATTTTGGACGAGGAATTAAAGGGCCACTAGATTAACAAACAGAGGCTTTAATAACAAAGTTAGGACCAGACTTTATAGAAAATTCAGTATTGAAAACATCTAAAGCCTGGATATTTGATCTTTTCTTACCTTCTGAACACACTAAATATTTAGTCATTATTATATTGTGTTTTCTAAAAATGTTAGTAAAAAGGCACAATTAAGCCCTGGGCAACCAATGATTTCCCAAAATTTGGCCATTTATATTGATAAACCAAGAGGAAAATAAGTTAAATTAAAGAAATTAGTATAAGCAAAGATGCTAGTTAGTCATGTTACGATGAGCGTAGAAATGGCTATGCTCACCTGAGACAGATCTGGGATATCTCCTCGGTCAATTCCTACTTGCTGCAAAGTAACACAAAAAACACAAAATTCATTACGGTGTAAGACAGAAACTGGCAAGCACATAAAATATATTACCTCAGTGTACACTTACCTCTGCAACTTTGAGAAATTCTGAAATTCTTGTCATTCTTGTTAGAATTTCTTATAAATGTCAAGGCCTTCTTTGCACTGTACTTTCTTCATGTCAAAGTATTTTTCTGTTGAGAAAAATGAACTAAATGAGGAAAAAATAATGTGATGATTTTAGTAGTTCTAAAATCATCTAATAAGTAGACAAGCAAAATAAAGATTGCTTTACGACAAAGGTACAAAGCATGTTATTTGCATTTTAACTTTGGCCTTCAATGTGTGTGACACTATAATTTCTACTGGTTATTGTAATAAAGTGTAATGAGACAAATATTACCAATTCAGTAAATACTTAATTAATTTCACCAAATGAATATAATACCAAGAAGATTAATGATCCCCTCATTGTAGGCTGCAAACAGTCGAATCGCATCTTTGAACAGAAGCATGAAGGCTGCATTGATCACGCCATTTGTTAGTTCATTGGCATTGACCTGTGAAAGAAATGAAGAGTGTCAGGATCACAAAGACTCTCAAAGAGGCAAACAATAGTCCTAAATAAAAGCCTTACATTGAAGTCAAGTAAGACATCCATCTGATTTTGAATAATAGGAATGGTCTTCAGCAGCTTTTCTGTGTTCATAGTTCTCATTACACCATCCGAACTGATGAAAAAAGAGTATTGTTTTTTTTTTTACTTGGAAACAACAGCAATTTCATAAGACAACGTGGTAAACTAATTTCACTTCACTATTTCCAAGAACTATGGCGTAACAATAGTGAGTATTTGCACAACATTCTTGAATATGTTGTATTTGCACAATTGAGAAGTGAGCAGAAAACACAGGTGTTCTGACAGAATTGGTTAATGGATGTAGGACATGCAGCCGTGTGACCTGTTCTGAGATTCAATACTGTGGAGCACTGGTAATCAAAGCTGCTTACCCTCTTTTCACTTTAGTGAAGTCAAAAGCAACTTGTCTGTAGGATACAGCCTTCTCATTCAGGTAGCGGCTATACCTCCTGATGAATGTTGACATGTCGTAACCTGGTTAACACGAGATGGTCATGAACATATGTCATCGCCTACTTTGGGACAAGTGTTTATTAGTTGCGCTGGTCTATACCTTGCAAGCCACTTTTGTCCAGAAAGTTGCTTAAGTTGAAGAGAGTGTTTCTTGAGGCCAGATATTGAATAAATCTCTGCAACATAAAAAAAGGACATCTGTGAGTTGCACAAGCATGTTTACCGCAAGTTCACATCCTCAAGTCTTGTGCAAGAGTTCATATTTGTGAAGAGAGAACACTGCTGACCTCATTGCCGTAGACCATCAGGTGGTGTGTGGTGGTGAGGGACTTGAAGACCACCACCCAGCTGGTGTTGGCCGTCCTCTCAAACAGCGTGTCAGCCAGCTGAGGGATGTTCACATTCATCTCATTTGTGCACTGAATCAGGTCTGTAGAGAGAAACACACAAAAAAGGTGGGTGAACACCTTAGGCACAAACTTTAAGCATGGAATTGGAATTTCCTCATTTGCTCTTATCGGCCCCCATTCATAACCACACCCGGACCACTGCTGATAAAATGATGGCGGGCACAGCAACGATGGCATGTTTACCTGGCCTTAGATCTAAAGACAGACAAACAGTTCTTAAACCAATGTGAGAGGAAATTGCTTTTCTCCATGACACCAGAAAAATAATAATAAAAGGTGATTAAAAAAAGATATTAACAAAAGATCACATAAGAAAAGATATGTTATTGTTACACACACCACTAAAATGTTCTCAAGCTGGTAATATTAACTTAGCAAACCCACAGTAAACACAGTGTTGCTGCAGTGGCACAGGGCCATGACCATCTGGACTTAAGTGAAAGGAAATGCCTCACGGTTGGTTCCTCTTTCCATCAAGGCCACTGTGCTGATCAATGATGCCAGTGCTCATCCAACCCACCATATATCTCCACACAGACACACAAATGCACACGCCAGCACATCCTGACATTTTGATGAAATGCAGCCCCTAACAGAGAAAGCACTGACAACGTCCTCAGAGGTAAAGACATTTTGTCAAACAGCAAACCACATTTGCATTTTATCTGCAGACGTCTAGTTTAATTGACTGTGACATTTCTGATGAGAGAAAGCTGATAATTTTAGAAATGGCACGAAATGTTGACATGTTAAATGGTTGTCAACATTAGTAGAAAAGTCTGTACACTACTTGCTTTGAATGAAAACCAGAAAATCCCTTGATTTTTCACTTTCCAGGAAATCATATGATACACGCTGAGAGCCTTCCAAGTTATCTAACATTCATAGCGATCACATGCCAAAGGAGTTTGGCAGCCAGAAAAAATAAATATTTTAGACAAATGACATTCTTTTTTTTTTTTCAGACAAACAACTCAAAAACATAATGTAGAAAAATGCTAACCAGTTAGTGATAATAATGAAAGTGTAAGTTATACTTTTAAATAAACTGCATTACTGCAACGGAGTATAGAAGGGACAAATAATAACAATAAGAAACACTTGTGGTTGAGATTGAGCAGATATTTTACCACATACCACAATAGAAAGCAGTGTTGACCATGTGCTATCTGTTACTGTACTTTACACAAACACCAATGGGACAGTTCCCAAAGCTGACGCTGCTGCCTTAAAGTAACATTGACTGGAGTAGGAGGCATTGTGACAAACTGAGGCCTGTTTACATGGGTGGTCTATGAATCCTCCTCAGTGTTTGCTGAAAGCGACACAAAAGCCTTTATGCTTTTTATATAGACAATAGGCCACCCATGTGACAACAAAAGCCTTTTCAGATGCTCCTGACATGGCTGCAGAGAGTACAGAATCACCAGCCACTTTCTCCCGCTGCGGCTGATCTGTGTAAGACAAGTTGCTCTGCTACTTGGCTTACTCAGCCTACTTTCCACTCAAGAGACTATGGCTATCACACTATAATGCTGTATCTGACACAAGTGTCTCCGATGGACAGGTGCAAAACCAAGTAAAAAAAATCTCTAACTGAATTTTCACATTTTTAGGGTACAAACCTGTGATCTGCTTCAAATATAGTCATTGGGGTCAAACGCAGTTTAAAACATTGCATGTTGGCAAAAGAGTCCTTAGTTTTTCACCAAAGAGTTTACAACAGATTCTCTTGGTTAATATTAAATGTTTTATTCTGTTGTAAATGTTTAATGTATTTTCAAATGCATAAATGCAATTAATAACAGACTCATGATTGGTAAATTATGACAGATATTGATAAAAAGAATACTAAACCATATTGAACCCACTCATTCTGTTTCTATGGGTTGTAATGGCTCGAGGAGACCAGACAGTCAGTCCGTCAGTCATTTACCCCTGTCAATAATAGACCAGAGCAGTGCCACTGTATCAAAACAGATTGTTTGCTTGAACTTATTTACCTGGGCAATATGCCACTAAAATCCCAAAAAAACATGACAAAATATGCTGTCAGGATCTGCTGATCAGCAATCAAAAACAAAAAGGAAACAAAAGAGATCGAGATATTTTGTTGTTGCTGGTCCTTGTCTCAGGAATATTTAACCTTTGTATAAGACAGGCCTAGTCACTGAACATGTTTAAGGCTTCAGGCTCAGATTAAAAATGATTGTCAGAGGATAGTCGAACCATCTCAATCTTCGAGAACACTGCAAGGTATAGACCAGACTTATGTCCAACTATGCAGCCTTTTTATTATAGATCCCTCCTGAACGAATAAGGCATTACAACGACTCTTTTAAAAATGTAATTTAACTTTTTAGCTTTTGCTTTTCTGTTGAATGTTTTTGTTTGATTACTATTGTTTTCATTCTTTTTCTGTGGTTTATAAATAAAGATAGCTTGGATTGGAAATGCATGGAAGAATGTCTGGATAATCTTGACACCATTTTACTAAATCAAGAGCATAAAAAGTACATATTATATAGAAGAGATAAACTGAAGAGATTTCTGAGAGCTAATAATGGAGTACAAATGTGACTTGATGCAGTAGCCAAAGTAAAACTGGACAGCTGCTGAACTCAGACAAGGCTTTAGTTATAAGAAGCAACGTTCTGGTGGTGCTTCCATGGAGGATTTCCAAAAGGGGTAGCATGACAGGGAGCAGGATTAAAGTAGCTCAGAGTGCATGGCTGCATTTGCGCATGAAGCAGACTGTCGGGCCAAAAAGAACATGAGAAAGGAAGTGATGAATAAAGTCTTGCAAAAAAGGAAGTATGAGCTATGTGCCATGGATTGTGAAAATGCTTTCTACTTAAGCTACAATACACCTTTTGTTTTAGCTATGCCACACATTGACAAAGGAAATCAAAATCCAATGCAGTTGTCAACAAACTTTGCTGCTGAAAAGACTCCCATTTTCTGCAGAACTATATCCATTGCAAATGTCAACAACTGGATTTTGTTATTGGATTTTATAAATAGACAACCGAAGACAGTTAAAGCCATATATGACAAGCCCACTGTCATCAGCCAGTAGAACATCTGGATTCTTTTCATATGCTGGCACAAACTTCAACCACCTGTGTTCCAATCTTGTGCTGCAGCTGCTTCTGACCAAACTCTTTAACCAAAACTTAAATTGAGGATTACATTCTTTTATGTGATAACCCATTTCAGAATAATATGTGCATGAGCTTTAAAATCAAAGCAATACATCTCCAAACTCTGCATGAATATTTATTTTCAGAACCAAAATACACCAATTCATCTTTCACAGAAGCTTTACAACTAGAATGACCAATATCAAAGTGATGATCACGCATAGAGATGAGCAATATCGTGATAAGAATTGAATCGTGAGCTCATATCTGTGATAGTCTGCTTTTGTGATGAAATTGTCATATCATGATTAACATTTCTATTAACATTAATCATTCTTGGTCATGCTTTTGAGTTGGATTTAGCCAGTCAAAGTGAAATATGAACCCATGTTTTATCTTAATGTAGTTGGACGAGATTGACAATCAGTATCTCGATATTCTCGGTGTATTTTGATATTCAGACAAAATTAAGTCAATTAAAACACATTTGTATAACACCTTTGATTATTTGTTTACTGTTTTGTTCAAAAAGTTATGATCAATAACTTTTTGAACAACTTTTTTCTTTTGAAACCTAAAGTACTATAAAAGATTTACTCAATCCCATATTTTTGAGTGGCTTCAAAACAAGATTCACAACCTAAAATGTTATAAATATACAATCCACTGTATATGAATCAGGATAAAAGCAAAATTGTGAACTGGCTCCAAAAAAGGTGATTTTTTTGGAGCAGTTCATATTTTATATTATATTTATTGGCATATCGACCCGTGTGTACAGTACAGCTGCTGCGATATTGCTTTGTCTGATGACACTGGTATAGGCTGTAGTAACAAAGACATGTTCTGTGCATCAATTAGTAATTAGTATTTTGGTTATCTGTGGCAGGCACCTAAAGCACAGATCTTAAATAAGTCATAAACAATGGGGCAACAGGAGTTCACGGAACAAATACTGTATTCAAATATTTTATTCAAAAAGTATGAGTGCACAGCACATTTCTGTATAGAGGTAAATTAAACTTACTGATGCCCAAATCTCAAATTAACTTACCATTTACCTTCTCCTTTCTGTTATAACTAAATAGTTAAAATTCATCAAAAGATTAGTCAAATAATAATTTTTCTAGCTGATCATAGTACCATCGATTGATTATTCAATTAAAAATACTTTACAGAACAGGTAACATGCATATGATAAAAATTTGTACTTTGCAAAAATGGTAAGACTCTTGACATGGGACAAAACACATCTAAATTAGAAATACATTCTCAATGGAGATCTGACTATGACTTCTTCACAAAAAAAGCTGAGAGAAGCTATCGGTCCACTGCCTATGAGGGTTAAAGAATGTATTATTTGTGCTTGTTACTTCCTGGTGTGGATAACGCCCATACAATCTGCAGTTTGATGTAGTCGAGTTGAGAAAGCCTGATGGAGGATTTAAGATAACATGATTATAACATGCAGACAGTGTCAAATACATTCCTCAGCTCTAGTTTGACTCTGAGGTCATGAAGTCATGTAATCAGAGCTATAATTGAGGGAAGAACAACAACATCAAAAGTATCTGAGTCAATCTGACTGGTGATCAGTTCCCTGTGCTCTGGGAAGGGGCGGGATTATGTAATGACTTCCTGTTGGCTGTTTAGCCTGGGCGATTCAAAGCTTGCGTTAGGAACTACAGGGCCACTTCCTGCATCAGGAAATGTCTATCCCCTTACAACCCAGTCACTTTAGGCACAGGAACACATGGACCCGGCAAAACTCTGCTGACACCACAACAATGTGCAACAATACTTCCTGATATTTAAGAGAGCTCAATGTTAGCTGCAGGGACAAAAATGGAGGTAAAGGTTAGCTCAGGTTCTTCTTTTAGACTGAACATGAACAATCATCACAATGCGATCAGTCCACACATCTACAGCAGCAAGGTCTGAAACAATATGTGTAAAGGTACATGCAACAACAAACAATCTTTTCTTCAGTCCAACAAGTGTGTTCAAAAAACTATTTTCAAAAGTTGACTACACTAAGCTCGGCATGTGCTGAAGAGAGGTGTGAGTCCTCAGAACCGATGATGGGCGTCAACTCAGAATACCTAATCGCAGCATATACTTCAATTAATAACCTCATCATAAAACTAAAAACTAACAACTTATTTTTTCTGCCCAAAACAAGCTTGCCAAACATGTACCGTGGTTTAGATTGAACTCTTAAATACTTCTCATGTGTGCCTTTACTGAACACACCATCTCAGACTTATATTTTCCAACATTGAGTAATGTCAGTGTTGTCAAGGAGCCATATTATTAATTTTTGTTAATTACACCTCTTACGAAAGCCTTCTGCGTAGTGCTGGGGAAAGTATTAGGTGTTCAGATCACAGTGCTACAGCCAACTGAAAAGACATCAAATCCCAAACAGGTAAGACATAAATAGAAACATTCAAATTCCCAAAATACATCCAGTACAAATGAGCCTATATGTCCACGCCGGGTGTGGCTGAGACAGAGTGGAACACAAGGGCCGTTCTCAATAACAGCACAGCCTACAAAGTGTGGAAAACACACACTGCGTGTGTGAGGTGGGCTTTTGACCGATGTAAGACGTAGAAAAGAGGTTTGTTGACATGCTGGTTAAAACACACTAGTTCACTGGTTTAAATAAGAGTAGAAATATCTTAACCTCATATGAGCAGGTATATGGGACTTCTTCAGTTTATTTATTAGTATGTCAGTGAAATAATGCCTAACTCAATTAATTCATAATCAGTATGTCAAGTTGTACATATTTCACTATCCATACTTATTTTAACATATTGTCTAACCATTTTACAAATTTTATCCCAGATTAGTCTGTTTTTAGGATTAGGATTATAAATGATGACATCACACAAGGAAGTTGCTTAGCTTCAAAGAGTTTTGGTCTGCTATACTAAAACTCCCTGAATGTTATAAATTTGACAAATAAAAGTATACCATAACAAACTTTTTTTGGAGAAATTTGTCTGATTAATTGTGTTTATATCCTTGTTTAGTGTGAGGTCATCATTTTGGGACTCTGCTCCCATTTTTTTCAACATATTTGTCAACTTTCATCAAAAAAGTGTTACTGATTCAGATAACACTATGATTTATATGTGCAGTAAGAATTAAGCTTCCAATTAAAAAATATATATTTATTAAAACTTGCCAGGTGCTCTTTAAGCTCATTTACTTTACTTATTACTTATTTTATTTTTAATTGGAAAAAGATAACCCTACCAATAAACATCAAGGCCAAAAAAGTGCAGTTCTAAATGGAAATGAACACTGATAATTCTAGATAAATGATATTTGTTTCACCAGAGAAAAATGCATAGATAAAGTAACCAGGTAATTCAGTATATTAAAGGTGGTTGAATTTCAGTAGTGACTCAAACAGGCAGTGTATTTGAATACCAAATACCTAATGGTAATAAAACTCACATACGGAAGTTTCAGTGGCTTGTCTATGCTGTGGTGAGGTAATTTCTTCATGAAAGCAATCAAGTGTTTTACCCATCGAGGTGAATGTACCGTTAAGTCAAAGGGTGGAAAGGTCAGCTAACTAAGTTTATCAAGACCAAGGTGGAAGTATATTTCAGTGTATGTTTCTAATCAGAAAACATGTTAATGTCATTGTCAGTGAACAAAAATCCACAAACTAGGAACTTGCTTTGGTGAACTTGAAGGTGTAAGTAACACATGAATGGTAATATTAATAAAAATGGAATACCACCAAGCAAAAAAGCCCTTGCCAGCCTTAAACACAAATATGAAATATGCAGTGATCAGAGCAGACTGGCAGGGCAAATTAAGGATGCACCGATTCACCTTTTATAGTTCCGAGACTGATTTCATCATTTGGTTTTAAGTATCTTCCAATACCCAATACTGATCAATACCAGTGCAGCGACCGAAAATAGCTTTTTTTTTACATTTTAAAACTCTGTTAATTTGTTAGAAAACAGATCATAAAGTGGTATAAAACAATATTATGTTTTGTTATTGTGCAAATAACAACTTAATATGAATATAATTTCAAACATTATGAGATCAGCAAGTAAATCAGGGCTACTTTTCTATAACTTAATATGGGATGTCACAAAATAGCAGAAGTAAACAAAAAAGATGGGCTAAGGGGCCAGATCAAAGAGGCTGGAAGGCACTGGCCCCCAGGCTTCATGTTCAATAGTTTCATTATGTCCAAAGGGTTTATCCTGAAAAAAGACGCTAAAGGTGCTGACCAAAACCATTTGATGCATTTTGCTCTATTTAAGCAAAAATACTGTTTCTTAGCTATAAATGTGCCCCAGAGGAGCGTTGCAAGTTTGAGGACGAGACAGATGCCTGTGTTTTTCTCTCACCTGGATTCAGCAAGAATTTGATTTTCCCTGGTTTCACTGTCTGGGGCTTCTTCTTGGCTGTTGTGACATTTCAAATGTTCATCATTAAACTCCATTTTTTTCTCTACATCTTTCAGCAAGAAGAATGCTAGAATGCAACTCAATTCAGCCCTACACTTATCCATATGGAGTGAGCCAGGTTCATGGTATGCCTTTAACCACATTATTGGAAAAAAACACATTGCTAGTATTAATAAAGCTCTACTACTAGTACCAAGTATATAACTTTACAAGTAGCTTCTGGATACTTAAATTACCATGCTGTATTTTTCCCAGGGGTCAATTCACACTCACTTAAAACAAACGTGTGGTTGCCCGAGTAAGATGGATCAATTGTTGTGCCTTCTTCACTGGGCTGTGTCTGGGAGCTGCACAGCGCTGAAGTTATGTGACCGAGTTTATCTAGCATGCCAGCGTTAAAGAATGTCAAACGAGGCCCCTTTCCAGCCCAGAGAGGCAGAGGCACATAAGAGCATATCTCACCTGCAATCCAGACAGAAGGAAGACTGAACGGCCCCGCGTACACAGGCTATATCTGGCTTATGTGGATAGTTCAAACATCAGATTGCCGTCCAGTCTTCTTTAAATACCTCGAACCTAAGTGAGACTGCTGCCAGCCCAAGTGTCTCAAGATTGACCTCAGACAGGCACTGCTGAGGAGCCACAGATCACCTGTCTACATTCAGGAAAGTCACTGAGCCGGCACTTCCATGGTGCAGACACAAGGCACCTGACATTATTTAGAAGTATGCAGACAAGTACAATGACAAGACCTGATTTAGGCTATTTACTTTGAGCGCAGGAACAATCCAGAATAATTTCTGTGAAACTCTTATGTGTGTGGGTGTTAGTATTGACACAATCCTAAAATTTCGATGCTAAGGAATCTATTTGATATCAATTTCTATACCATTTGAACAAAAAATGCAGACTATTTTAAGAATCAACAACATAAAATACATTTCTTTTAGACTTGAAAGAAGAAAAATATACAAGTACAACATTTTATATCAGCTGTGGTTTAAACGATGATTTTTAAATGTACTTTCTGATACAATACATTTTATTAATGACTAAATTTACAACAGTAACTTTTTCAAAATGTATTTAATTCTATCTGTAGAACAACAAAGCAAAACTAGGATAAATTAGGATTGAATTTTCCCTTTTTTTTTGCAGTATTGATATTTATGAAACACAGTGGAGTTCTCATTTATATGTCACCATGAGGTCTTGCTCTGATAAAGCTTGACATATTTCAAGATATTGAAACATTTCTAAAGTAATTTTAGAATTGATTAGCATCTGATTTTTGATACTTTTTACTAAAGATCAAACAATTTTCTTTGGCCAATGCCAATACCGATATTTACAAATTTTGTCTGTCAATATTAAAAGCTGATCTTTTTATCTAAGTTTTTAAACATAACTGGGATGACATAGAATAAAGTTCTCAGTATTAAAGCAGCACATGAGGTCATAATGATAAACTAACAAACACTTTTAATCGATTAACCGTGACTTAATTGACCTTTACTTAACTAGGAAAGACCCACTGAGATTCAGAATCTCTTTTGCAGGGGAGTCCTGGGCGAGGGGAGAGGGGAGGAATTATTGGACATATTTTTATTTTTAGAGGTTTACCGGAGTACATGGAGGAAACCTACGCAGACACGGGGAGAACATGGAAGCTGAGTCGACTGGGCCACTGTGTCGCCCTACCTGAGTGTGTGCGGTTTCACCGGCACTCACTGCTTCTGAACAGTGAGTGAAAAAAAAAATGCTAAAACAACTAAAACAATGTTTATCTCATGGAATCAAACCTGCATGACAATGCAGTGTTTATCAATCATGCATCGTTTTATGCATTTGGATTTAATGTTTGTGAAGAAAACAAACTGGATTATTCAGCTTTTGCCTGAGAACTATGTTTTACTTGTCCAAGGTAATCGGCTAACATTATGAGCAACTTCACTCCTCTTTTCTGAATGATTTTACTGAATACGCAATAAACATTTGATTGCAGCAGTGTAGAGAATTTTATTCAGTCGTGTTGTGCCCAGTTCAAAGGCCTGTTGCTGTGTTGCTGCCCTGTGTTTGCTCTCGTGGGTCCAGTGAAAATAACAATGACAAAGTACTAAGTTAACACAATCGGTTAACAGATTTTTGACTATGAAGTGCTCGAACTAAAAGTTAAAATAAATAAATAAATGTACATCTCTACATGGTAATGGTCAAAACTGACCACTGGCTCTGTGCAGAAGACTGTCCAAACACTGCCTAATCAAATATCGGCCAAAACGAGGTCGACAGCTGAAATGCAAAAAAAAAAAAATCCAAGCACCAAAATATCAGTCTATTTCTACCTAAGACAACTGGAGCTACTGGATGTCTAATACTGTACCAAAAACATTTCTTAACTGTGTGCAGATTTGGGTTGAAGTGTGTCATCTCAGCAGAGTAAGGAGGAAGACTAAAACTGGTAGAGCATATGCAAAAGCTGTACTAGAAGTTTCATACATACATGAGGTATGTTAATGAATACAATAATGAGCACAGGTACTCGTACTCATTTGAACAAGTACTTATACAAAATACAAGATATCAGAATTTTTAGCTTTGTCTGAGCTATAAGATAAATTAGCAACTAACAATTATTTATTAAATAAATAGTAGTTAAATTTTTTTTCTAATTAGTTGACTAGTTTTTTTTTACATTGTGATTCAGTAATGCCATAGAAAAAGATATGTTCTCGTATTTAAAGAAGTAGTAGTCCTGACAACAAATCACCATTATGATTATCAAAATAAGATGACATTTTTTTGAACAGTTGATAAATCACTCCAGGCCTAATGGTCACATAAGAACGCACTAATATTTTGTGTGAGGGAGGAAACAAATTGGGTGACGTATTGTTGTGGCACTGAAACTGAGCCTATTCCTTGGTATTCAATTAAAGTTTGACATTTTAGCATGATGACAACACTCATGAGCTCAAGTCAAGGAATTCCAAAGTCTATGAATGGTAGATCGATGTCCAAAATAAGCCTGTCCTGAAACAAGGGGATATGTTGTCACACCAGTGAAAAGAAACAGTGTCCTGATAAAGCTCAGAGTCAAAGTCCACAGCACACATGCACTTCCTGAAATAAAATGAACCAAAGCAATCGCCTACGTTTGACACAGGCAGCAGTGTCAGTTTACATGATTACACCATTAAAAAAAACTAACTCTCTTTCAGTGCCAACTACACATGAACTAAACACTTGTTTTCTCCTTTTTTAAAGCCCTACAACTGTCGGTGTAGTCAATACCCATTTCACCCTGATTTGTCATGTAGAATAATATTGATTGAATACAGAAAGGGTTGGTAGAAATAATTATGACACCTAATTCAATCTTTAGGTTTTGCTTACATCGAGCTAAATCAACATGTGTGAGCAAATTGTTTTCTTATAATAGATTGTAGTTACAAGTATAGTATTCTGTCTTTGATGTTAAACCCGGTGCATTGTTTCCACAAGTCGCCCATCACTCCACAGCTGCTCGTGTTAAATGTACCACAGGCCTCAGAACCACGGTGCAGAATAACGTTACAAAAACATGCGTAGATTCACATAAGAGACACATATCGCACATGTGGGTATACTCACAGTCCAAATGTTTCTTCTTTGGCCCCATTATTTCATGTGTGGTCGCCTTACACACAGTTTTGGAAATCGCAGAACCGGTGACACTGTGTTGAGCTGCGGTTATCCGGTCCGTAATGCTCTGTCCTGACATTTTTACGCCCCAGATCAATACGGATCCTAATGGAAAAAATGTAATAGATCCAAAGGAGAAGTCTTCCTGTCGGTGTCAGTCCAAAGGCTCGGTGCCACCTGAGAACACTGAGACAAGAGAGAAGACAGAGATAATGAGACACGGCGGCGGTGGGCGCTCCGCTAGGCTAGCTCTAGCCACGAAGCTAACGCAGTCAAACAAACAGAACCCAACCACAAGAGCTATTAGGCACATGAATGAACAAAACAGGCACAATAGAAAAAGAGGGCCAAAAGATACCAACCCAGATCTTTAAATCGTACCCACACACGTCCACGATCTTTTCTCTTCTTCCCGTACAAGTCTTTCTCACACTCTCCAAAACCACAAACGGAAAAGAAGACCAACTTCCGTGCGCAACACTTCAAACATAAAACACTGTGTTCTTATTTTTATAATTCACGACATTTCTGTCATGAAGATTGAATTTGATATGTAGTATTGAATAACGTGCCGAACAGAGCACAAGCCAAAGTAATGCTTAATGGAGACTCAAAATCAACTAAAACGTTTTATTTTGCTCGAGTAGCGCTCACTTCCGGTACAATCGTGGTAATAAATGTTACTTGATGCTGTTTTTTGTTCCCACGCTGAGCCAACTCAGTCCGGCTATTTACAACGACTGCCCCTGCTTTAAATCATAATTTAAATGGACTGATGGCTTTCAAGGAAAATGGTGGGTACATCGATTTACTCCACATCAAAGTTCAATATACATAAAGAATTTTGTCATGAGGATTGCAATAATAAACACAAAAGGTCATACTAGAAGCGTAAGTAGTTTGATTATGGCGCCAACTGTTTTTTGTAATCTTTATTGTAACATCTGTTGTAATGTTGGTGCATCAAAATGTAATAATAAGAATCTCATATTTGAGCCATAGCTCGATGGGCAATTTTCCTAGAGTGTCTTTTTCAAAAAGTGTCGGAATGCCAGGTGCCAAAACTCACTGGCAGCTGCCCGCTAGCTGTCATAAATGCTGCTAACACATGCCACATTAACTTGTGATTCTCTAAATGCGACTATTAAAACATAAATGCAGACATTTGCTTCATGGCTAAGTCAATAAAAGAAGAAATAGGAAGAGGAATGCTTATCCTCAAATTTACTTAACGTTAATGAATAAATAAAATAAGCTATTATACAGTATTTGACGAACTGTATGCCAAGTTCAATTGTATGAGAGGAAAGATTTTATCCCTGGTGGTCTAGTGGTTAGGATTCGGCGCTCTCACCGCCGCGGCCCGGGTTCGATTCCCGGTCAGGGAATGTAATTTTGACCCACAGGTGAGATTTCTGGAAAGGCACGTACAACTTTCAACAAATTTTCTTTTTACACCATGGGGCGTTTCCACTTGTTAGAACTCTACTCGGTCTGGTTGTGTTTCCATTTGTCTTTAGAATGTGTAATATCCATGGAAACCGTGGATTCCACCAGCAGTCTGGCCAGGCCAATCAGTGTCAGTCTGCTTGGCCTGGTTTGGACCAAGGTCAAGCAGATACTATAACGTACCTGGTTCCAGAGAAACAGGGCCTTAGATCATTATTTGTTGCCGGTGGTTATCTGATGTTTCAGACATATGATGTGTTGTTAACTTGCACTCCTTGTTCCTATATGTAATGGATTTGATGACATCTAGTGGTAAACGCCTGCCATTACACTAAGCCCTGTTATCATTGGATGGAATCATTTTCAATAAATTCACATTTTAAGACGGTGCATTTTAATCTGCACACATGCAATATTAGCAGATTTTTTATGCTTTGTTACCATATTACAAAAAAACAATTACTAATAATTAAAACCAACTGTAAATACAACTAATGCCAGATAGGCGAAACTAAAATTATTTGGACTTGCATATAGTTTTTTCCAAATTTCATGTATTTATTCTTGTTTCTTTTCTTGTAAGGCAGAATGAATCTGAACAAATCCTTTCTCCTTTTAAACATACCTTAGTTAGCCTAGCAAAAAAGGTACAACTACATTAATGAAATCTTTCCTCTTGTTTGTTGCAGATAGTAACAGCATCAAATGAACTGACGTGCTGTCGAACTTCACAATTTACAAAGTTGGCCTAAGATAAGGTGAGATAATCTTGTTCACAGGGGAAATCCCCATAGTCAGCAGCAGAAAGCCCAACAACGAAACAGACAATAACTACAAACGCCTAAAGGGGATTATCAGAGTGAAGATAGCATCAGTGTTGTATGACATTTAATCTTTCTGCCAGGGTAAAGTATACACTGTCATATCTTTGTAAGAGGAGCAGAAAACAAAGCAATATGTATATGGAATTCCGTTTTTAGTGCAATGTGTAGACTTTGACAGGCAAGATGAAAAAGTGGTGCCTTAGCTGCATCTACCATTTCCCCTGAGCTTTTCCTTTGCCAACACAAGTAATTTACTGCTGTCACTTCATTCATCCGAGAAGCTGTTGTCACCCTGATAAGTCAAACCTGTGGAGAAATCTATTCAAATTTAATTAATGTGCCGACACAGCTTCAATCTAAACTCAGGAAAGTAAAGCGAAAGGGTTCACCATTTTGTTGGTAATTGTATTCCAAAATGAAAGCGTAGAAAAGCAATAGGCATCTATAAATACATATATTGATTTGTTGAGCTAAAATAACCTAGAGGAAATTGTAGACTTTAATGCGTTGTCTATTATCAGGGCTGCCCAAATTAGATCTTGTGGAAAATATGTATTTCTCCTTTGTTACTTTTCTTTTCTTCTTTCCAGTGTAGTCTAGGAAACAAGTTCTCTCCATACAACAAAGATTTGGTATTGGTTTTAGCCATATACAGATTCTGACTACGACTTGATTAGATATAGATCTGGTTCACTTCCTATTTATTTTATATTTGGGCCTAGTTTAGACCCTTTTCCCCCTGTGTCATTGCTGTGTTATGAATAAGTGCATTGGTCATGTATATAATGGCAGGGAAATCGAGCTAATGCAGGGATACTCTCTGAGGGACAGTGCCAATGGTGCAAAGGCTACTTGTCTGCATGCCAAGTGGCGACATTTTAGCCAGCTAAAAGGCCAGGAGACTTGGCCTTTTCATTTTGTCAAAGACTCTAAATTATTTGTGTGTCAGTCAAATGGTTAAAGGGGGTCAACATGACGGCACCAAGTCTAGATAGATTTTCACTCCACATAAAAGACGCTTGCCTCGATGGATTCTGAGTGGTACAACTTTCCTGTTTCAACCCAATCTGTAAATTTTCATATTTTCATTGTAACTACAACATCAGTGCAGCCAAGGTATAGACGTTTTGTAAATCAAAATAAACTATGAAATTATTATTTTTGTATAACTAACTAGGGCAGCGGCTAACAGTTATTTTTGGTAGGTCCATCATCTACTTGTTTAGAATGTTTCTAGTGTCATTTTGGTGTATCGGTATGCCCTGTTTTAGTCATAACACCTTCTCTCACCACATAACAGGCTTTGAAGTTTGTATATGGAGAAGTAAACAATAACAGTAATTTTCTGATTACAAGCCACAACTGTTTTTCACAAGCTTTGACCTCTGGGGTCTCAGCAACTATAAATTATAGATGCTTATTGACTTACTATAAACAATTGCAACCTTTATATACTGCACTGTGTGTACTTTTTTCCTTTTGTTTCTTTAGTTGGTGCAGCTTCTATTCAGGTGTACTCAGAAGTGTGAACATTTTGGTATTCATTTGTCTATTTAGTTGATAATTATTCCAATGAATTTGTTTCAGTCTTGTAGCATGCATTGAAAAGGAAGGTCCAGAGATTGTTGGATTGAGTGCACTCAAGTTTCAGTCAGGTCTCATTATTTATCTTGAACAAATTTGAGGTTGAATCTTTTTAAATGAGGTTACAATGTTCTCCTCTTCGCCTGTGTAGGGTCGTGTCTGGCATTGTATAAACTGAAGTGGAAAAATATGGAATAATATTCTTTTTTCTGAACAATTTTGTGTTGTGTCACTTAACAATTTCATAAGCTCAGTCATTTTCAGAGTGGTCACATGATGAGCTTCACAGGTTTTAGCCCATTCATTACTAGCAAAGGCAGGATGACGGTGACATTTGCAATCCATGGACAGTAGCTGAATTGTTGGAAAGTAAAAAGCCTCATTTTTAAATAATCCCTTGCACATGTTTCTGCATTTTAGTTGTCTCCTAATCCACAATGCTGTTTGTTGTTTTCTATTCCAAAAATGTTTGCTTCTTCCAAGTTCATAATGTGGATCTCTTTTGTAATGTTCAGAAATGGTTCAAATATGAAAATATGCTCAGAGGAGTGTAAATCGAGTCTAGGCGCCTTTTTACTGTTATATACTGTCCTGAAGAAGTAAACAACTATGAAGACAGTAAGTGATCACACATGATATCTATAAAAGAACAATATAAAAAAAACTAAAATATATATATAAAGTTGTGCGATTAATCCAAAGGTCAAGAGAGCATAATCCTCTTGTCAAATCATCAATATTTTAGGTGTTTTTTGAATCAGAAGCTCCACAGCAAGTCCTCTGTTAGTAAAAACATGTGGAACAGAAAAAAGAAATTGGTTTCCACATTGTAAGACCAAAATATAAAAAAAAAAAAAAGTAATCAAACATTGCCCAGCCATAAAAACGCTATTAACTTCATTGGGTTAAAGTGCAAAACATGATGAGACAACCTTATATTCGGCATTGGAAGATCCCTCGATGGAACAATTTTTGTCTTTGTTGTTGTTGAAACTTCCTAGTAGAAACTAATTCAAGTACACATATCATAACCCGAAGTAAACAAAAACGTGTTCTCCTAATCGTGACACGCTATAAACTAACACCTGCATTTACCTCTTGTTTACTCATCTTGCACTTTTACCTTAGGAGTTAGCAATGCTGTGCAAAAATAATCAATGTCCTCCCGTGTCCTCGTGTACAGGATGTTCTTTCCAAAATAATACACGTGGAAAACAATTTGGCACCAGTCCATCTTCAACATTAACAAACATTAACGGCCTGGTGTAAACAGATGTAGACCCTGATGTCCATTTCACCTTTCAGAGAGACTGCTAAAAGCTGAGCCTGATTAATAGTGGTTATGATTGACAGGCATCTGAACAATGGCCTCTGTCATTTTAGCTACACTGATGAAGCACTGATGACTCACACAGCATCTGTTCAGGGGGGTAAAGCATGCATCATTCCCACCTCATGCACAGTTTGTGACTAATGAGACTACTACTCTTGTCATACATATATTTAATAAGTTTGCAACAGCTGTGTCTGCTGAATTATTATCATATCTACACTTTAACATGTACTGCATATTTAAACAAATGTAAAAATATAGTTAATTTACACAATATTTATTTTTCAAGCTTAGTACTTTTCCTGTTCCTGCTGCATTTAAGCACAACGTTTAAGTGTTTCTATTGACAAAGTACGATAGCTAATGCAAAATGTAATATCATTCACAACTATAGGCCTACCTCTGTGTTCTTATACATTATGAAAATGTTTACTTCTGATGATATTTACTTTTATGATTTCTTTTATTTTAAGGATGTCTATGAGTTGTAGGAAGTACAAAAGTAAAATACTGTACATAAGTTAAATATTGTAAGTATCTGTCCTTTAAGTTGACGTTGACTTGAATTCTCCTGAAGTCACTATTCACCTTATTTCGCCCTGCTAACTTTGAGATCTCTCCTCAGGACACAAAAGCTAACATATTAGCTTCTACAGCTAAAAAGGAAGTGCCAAGAAAAGTCGGTGATTGGAATAAGGTGAATACAGTATTTAAAGTCATTGTCTGTTCTTTTTTCTTCACTACATTTATAACTAGACTGAATAGTTAAAGACTATCATGGAGAAATATATTATGAAACAATGGTCACAATATATAAATGTATATAAAAAAATAATTTTAACCAAAAAATCTACAGAATCTTAATAAGACCACTACATTTGATGCTTTAACTCGAGTAAGTTCTTGCACTGTATCTGAACTTTTACTTAAAATGACCCTGTATAACTTTCCTGATGTGGAATATCACTTGTACAATTGCACTGTAAAAACTAAGACAATGCATTGGGGTATTTTTTATGGATGTCTATACATCAGTTTTATGCCATATTTCAGAATTTTAGTATTATAACCAAAGGGGCATTATTTTCAAGAAACAAGCGGGAGATGGCCCTCCTCCAAGCCACAAAACAGTTGATTTAAGGAAGCTGCATGCAAAAGTAACAAAAATAAATAAATTCATGTTGTACGTAGTTCATCCTGTACATGTTAAAGGGTACATTTGAAACATTTTGAAACATAAATCAGGAACATCCCAACATGAAGAAATAAAAAAACTAAATAGTAAGTAAACCATTTTAATAATATTTGCAAATTAGATCTCTATACCAGTTAATGCCTGCTCCATGAAGAGAATCTCTGTGGGTTGACACTTAGCATTTATGGCTAATGGCGCTAGAGTAACATCATATCTCTTTTGTGCCACTAAACTATTTCTTGAAGCCTGTAATTTCGGTCGCAATCTTGAACCATTAATATGCCGCCAGAGTTGTCTCGGGACATGTTAAAACCAGTGGTGCGTTGAGAATAGAAAACATCCATTCATCTGCACAGCTTGTGTGATGGGCTGACAGCCACAGTCCCAAACATTTACATAAGTTCTTCTCAGGTCAGCGTGAGCTTCAGAATGTGCAGAGGGCTAATATTGACAACACTGATTTGTGAGTCACTCTGTTTCCTCTTAGTTTTCACTATCTGGCGGATCTCAATGGGAAACAGCTGCCTGGGCCCACACTGAAGGCATTACTAACACAACGCTGCTTTTTAATTCCTTCTTCGTTTATCAAGGTTAATCATTTTGGGACACTGGGTCAGACTTGTGTTCTAACTCCATTAGAGCAGTAACAATGCGTCATGTACATTTTGAAATATAAAAGTAAGCATTGTGATGATTTGTGCGCTGTTCTACAAATTAAAATGTAAAGCAAATGTAGATTATGATTTAGAATGGACATAACAGATAATTAGGGCTTAGTTTTCTTTGTATGGATTGTAATGTACTACATGCTTGATGAACATACTCAAATAAATTCATTCATTCATTCATATCCTCTGTAGATTGTTGCTAGATGTATAATTTTACATGTTTTAGAACAAATAGTGGTGCTGAATGCATTATGTATTTTGAGTGAAACTGTACTTGCCTAATAGAGACAAATAGTGCTTTTTCTTGTGTTTTGTAGTAAATAGTCTACAGCATTTACAGTATGTTACTTTTGCTTTTCTACTTTTCCAGGTACTCAAAGCGCTTCACAATCTAGTATCCACTCACCCAGTGTACGCAGAGTCTGAGGCAATGTGGTTTAAGTGCCTTGCCCAAGGACACAACGACAATCTATTCTTTTCGCCCCACTCTGGCAACTGGTTTTCCAGCGGTCTACCATCCAAGTACTAACCAGGCCGAAGCTTGCTTAGCTTCTGATATCTGACAGGATCAGGCTTTGACAAGCAGGTATGGCCTTTTACCTAAAGAATTCATCGTTTCACATTTTGTTCAGCTTACTTAAAAAAACAGGTCCATTAATTTCCCATTGAAAACTACAGAACTGACTATCTCCACCTCTGATAGTGCCTCCACGATTTTGCTTTTTTATTGAAACAAGTCACACCCATAGAGTTACAAAAACATGCACATACAGTATAAGGCATTAAGCTTGGAAATAAACAAGGCATATAGTTTGAGTCTTACTTATGCTTAACCTCCTCTATAAAGACGGCCTAATTAGCATACTGTCCTTTCATCTGGTTTCCTTCAGTCTACTTTTTGACAGAGAGTCCTTCTCACATGCTCAACGATTACTTCTTTACCAGCACACAGCATCATAAGCACATATAAGACACAGAAGAAAATACATTACAACTTTTGATAACTTAGTTTATGCATTATTTCCTTAACATTGCATTTTTTTTATTCATTAAAAATGTATACACTTTGTATTTACTTACAATACCTCCAAACATATAAAGCATTTAAAATGCAGTGTACACGTTAAAGTGCCTATGACAGGTTGAACCACTCATTTCACTAAAACACAGTGAAGGTCATTATATTTAATTACTTTCATCCCAGTTAAGCCATTTTTAGGATTAAAAATGTACTGTTCATAGATGTTGACATCACACTAGAGTTGACTGGTGACCATGTAATAAAGTGGGTCAAAACTCCTTAAATGTAACAGGTTTTCACTTCTTGAGACATAAAGACATGCCCATTTTGTTACATTTATGTTTATACAATCATTAAAATGTGTTGATTGTGAGAAATGTAAAATGTCTTGATCTCACTAGTGTGATGTCATCAGTTTAGAATTCAGCTCTACTTCCTGTTATTTTTAATATATTTTTAAACTTTTCTTCACAAACGTATTCTTGATTCATGTAAAACTATCTATATTTATATTTACTACTATTGTTAATTTACCAAATTCAAATATATTAATATTTGAATTTGGTAATATTGCCTTAAAAAAAATAAAGTTAATTGCTGATCTGTTGTCATAGTATACAGCTAAAGACACGAAAGTGCAATACGTCTTCTTAAGCATTTCAAATATTTTCAACTAAGTACAGAGATCAGAATGGGGATAGGTGAAAGCAGTCCTTTTTTTCTCCAAATATTTAGCACCTTTTTAGTGCTAAATAATATGCTGGTAGTATTCTAAATATTCATGTATCACACAGTGTAAAATATAGGGTGGTATGATATTTTTTCTGAAGAAAGTACTTCTTCAAAACATTAAATATATAGCAAGTTATATTTCAAGCTTCACATATGAATCAAAATGGTGAAGAATCTTAAAAGAAATGGTATACACAATGATGTTTGCAGTCGAAACTTTTGCGACTAATCAAGGCGTGCTCTCCGTGCTGTCGCCTTGTCAGGGAGAAGCAGTGCCTCTTTGCTTCATTCTAATGAGTTACATTGGAGCAAAGTGCAGACGTCTGGAAGCATCAGCGCTGGGACTGTTTGATGCTCTACCTCGAGCTAGCAAGGCCAACAAATTGTTTTTTATTACATCATGTTGCTTAACACTACACTTTTAACGACAGACAAAGAGGAAGGCTCGTGTCTGTTTCCTCACAAATGTATCCCTATTCAACCTGCAAATTTAACAAGTCAGTGGTTTTCTTATTAATTTAGAGCTGTCAGTCACATAGATTTAGCTACAAACTGTTTTATTGTGTGCAAACAACAGGGTTTTATAGGCTAAGCTTAGAATAGACCTTTTCAAATTAGAAGCTGGTGAAGAAAATAGCTTTGGCAAATATGTAGCAATAAGCATAACTGTATTAGCATTTAAATGAATATTGTATGTTGGAATAGAACCACTTAATTTGATGCGTGCATAATGTTTTTCGAGGATCAGCACTAAAACTACACAGGAGAATGGCGAGACTGAACATGTTTTATTTATTGTAGTTTATGTATCTTATTAAATTGCAAGTTTATGCAATATATTATAATACGTAAGTATTAGTACTAATGATAGCTATAATTATCATTTATAGCTTTAATTTGAACAATTTACCAATGCCATTTTCTAATCCCACCTAATGCAACACATAACTTTTAAAAATTAACATTTTTTGGTTCATATGGCAACACCCTTGGCTCTCAGCGTTATGAAAGTTCAATATTGCACCATAAAACCTCACCATAGTTGCTCCCAACAGAAATCAGCAGAAGGAATTAAAAACTATTATTGCTTTTGTTATCTAAATGCTAATTTTCTAATGTTTTTCTCTTATGCAAATCTGTTTGTTTGTTCCAGGTAATGAATGTCCAAGAAATGTCCTCCAGCGCCTGTAATGTTTGCTTCGATTCCTGGAAGAAGATGCGGCGATAACACAGACAACATGTAACCCCTGCACAGAGTGATGAAATGCGCTCTGGGTAATTGAGGTGCTGTCCCACTCTAGATCACTATCGGACCCCTCTCAAATGATGTACATTGTTCCTTTTGCCGGTTTTTGCCAAGTCTCCAGCCATTGCAAATTGTCCCGATAAGTATTTAAAAATAAGATGAGCCCCCAGGTTTTGGAACATCATTTCAGCTCTTCACTTGGATGCTTGAGGTGAGAGGATTCTGAAGAAATATGCTCTCATCTTTAAAAGGTTATTAGCAGAAAATTGCACTCAAACCAACAGACTTTTAAACACCGGGAAAGCAACATTGCTATTCTCAGACATACAAGACAAGAAGGTAAGTGCACAAAATTTACTTTAGCTAAAAAATACAATGTGTTTTTTTAAGATACCGGTACTTCAAAGACTGGATATAGGAGAGATTGTAATGCACTCAAAATTGGGAGTTGCAACAAAGGCAAAACCAGGTACAGAATTGTCACAGGGGCATAACAATAGACAAGAAAATACAGGTGATTTTTCTTTAGGATTGAATGTGAAATTGAACAATGCAGGCTTTTGTTTATACTCTGCAAAGTTCCATAAAGCTGTGTGTAAAAGCTGTGTGCATGCTCCAACTTTTCTCAGCCAGCCATACACTGCTGTACATATGGAAACAGGGCAGAGAGATGAGATGATAATCCCCAGACTCCATGAACTTTTGCCTTTGCTGTCTTTTTTTGTGCACAGGAATCAAAGTTCAGTCAGGATAGTGGCACTGCGGATCGCCTGCTGCTGTGCTGACTGAGGCCTGGACACGCTCTCACACACAAAAAACATGAAAAAGCACAGATTTGGAGCTCCACGGGCATTCTGCGTGTCGGGCCCAGCTCTACCCCGCCGCCACCGCCACTGAGGGCTTCGGTGGGGGGGCGAGAAAAGGGAGCATCTCAGTCAGCAAGGCCAGGCTCCAAACCAAGAGTGATGAAAAGATAATTCCACCCCCCTCCCACTGCTGCTGGACCTCATGCGGCGTCAAACCCATTTGTGAGCAGTGACAGAGCCAGATTGGGCCGAAAGGATATGAGTGGGAAACTTGAAAACCTGCTCATGTTTCGGCCCGACGTGAAAGGATTTGTATAACAGGGTGACACATGACGGACTTTCCCATGTAGGCACCGGACAGCTCTTTTTTTGTTGGCATGTTCAAATAATGAATCTCTTATGTGTAGCGTCCCTTTTTGACCCACTGCGTCGCCAGCTCCTGTGTCTAGACTCCAGGTAGGGATGCTGTGCGGAGCATCGTGTCAACCGGCCCAAGCTCATGGAGAACCGCTGACCTGACCAGGGTAAGTTTTTATAGGTCGATTATGATGGGTTAGGTCCAGATTAAATACAGTTTCTTTTAAAGTTGTGCTATGTAGCTTTTCTGTTATAAGCCTGGCACCTGCTTGTCTGCAGGAAATTTGTTGTAGCTTTTGCCTAGAATAGGAGATCCAAACTTTTCAGATCGGGACCCCTAGAAAAGCCATGCTTGCAATCCCCACAGCAATATGAAATAGATGTTATTATTAACCATTAAAATAGTATTAAAATGTATTTGTTTTATTAGTAATAATAATATTGCTTTATATGACCAAATTCACTCAAACATGCTGTTTTCAGTTAGAAAAAAACTGAAAAAATACCAAGTAATAATTGTAATAGTACATTTTGAAATCATCTTGCAATTCCCAGGTTTTGCTTTGCGACCCCTGGGGATAATCATTGGCCAAGGATGTTTCAAAATATTGTATTACACTCATTTTTCTTGTATCTATTTAAAAGAAAGCAGACATCTCATTTTTACTGTGAGCCGGGGTTGCATTTCCACAGATCTGACCTGAAACTGGGCTGGTTGTTCCCAAAATGTTCCAGTTAATGTGATCACATCTTCGAGACCAGCTGGTGTGATTAACCTTCTACCAGAAAAGCTATATATTAAGGTTTTTGTATAATAGAAACTTTTTGTAGTTGTTGGATCATTTTTTTTATTGTTCTTGTGTACTTCCAAATATACAACACTGTCTGTATTGGGGAAATGTCTCATTCATTTTCCAACTTTATAAAGAAGTAAAAAACAACTTACGTACACATTAGCTCCAAAACTAAACCTTTTATGCCACTCTTACTAAAATACTAAATAACTCTGAGTATTTTTGTGCATCAGTTGTACACCATTGCCTAAAGGAGTAGGTTGAAGGGGAAAATACTTGTTTTTTTTAACTTATTTGAATACTTGCTCAATGTTATTCAGCAACTGTCTCTGTGAACGCTGGCAAAGAGTGACTGGATGGCTCCTTTGATTAAATTGATACTGGGAACTTTTTGATACTGTTATGTGTGAGAGCGCCTATAGCCCCTTTGAATTAGAGCTAAGGCGATTTGGTGATAGCAGTACAATTAGATGTGCACACAGAGATATGACATTATACTCCTGTAATACCAGTAGTTATCGCTAAATGGTCCGTCGTAATTTCTTTGAGGCCAAAAGCGGCAGGTGTTCAGAGATAATTCAATGTGACATTTGTCTGCTTTGATTCTGTTTGGCAGCCGAGCCAAAGATGTTCTTGTGAAGTGAAAAACTGTGAGATGGCTTCAAATCTGCAGGGACCACCTCTCCCCTCTGACTCCAGCAGACGAATACAAGAATATATCCCCGTTTTAAGCATAGAATATGAGATTCCTCTTTGAGCTGAATTATATTTGAGGTTTTGCAGAGCAGTGACATGTGCAGTAGCTGGAATTTCATTTTTGCTTTTTTAGTTTAAGAACAAATTCTGTCTCTTTTCCAGGTGCTGAAATGGAACATACATTTCTGATTCTTTTACTCTTCGGTAAGGCATTATCTGTCGAAGCGCAGTTCAGTGGATTCAACTGTGATGGCAACTTTCACAGTCGCATCCCTGGTAAGAACATGAACTAAAGGAGAAGTTTCCACACATGTGCCTTCTATTATATTTTGATACATGCCTACATTTTAAACTAATGAAATTTTAAGCAAAGAAAAGGTCTAATTTTACACTACTTCAACCTTGCAAAATTCCTTGGTAACATGCATTTGTTCCCTTTAAGAATATAGCCTCGAAGGTAGTAGTAGAATGAAAATCAGAGAATAGTGTCCAGTCTGAAAATCTTTACATATATCAGTGTTTCTTTCGCTTACTAGGTTGAACTTGGAATATCTTGAAACTTAAAAAATGTTTTTCACAATTTTTGAATTCTGCCCTCACAAGTGCAAACATTTTCTGAACTCTATTTTCAATATTTTCTGAAGTTTAAAAGAGGTTGTTTGTGATAAATTTGGAATTTTCCAGGAGTTTGAGAATGACAAATATTAAAACATGAAAACGTATTAATAATTAACAACATGCTTACTAGGAAACCAATTTTTTTTACCTAAAACCCAGAGTTAAGGGTATGACTGGGCAATTGCGAGATAAAAATCGAATTGTGAGCTGAAATATGTGACGATTTTCTATTTTGGTGAACTCGTCATATCATAGTTTGCACTAGTTCTCTTTTTTCCAACCACTTGTCCTATTGGTCAGCTGGATCTAACCAATAAAAGTAATGTATGAGAATTTTTCAAAGAAGCAGAAGATTTTCTTAATCTCAAATGCAATTCATTGGGGTTTTAGGGAAATGATTCCACCCTGGTTTGAAGATTTAGTGAAAATCTTTCCCCATATTCTAAAAACATAATATTTTGATTTGAGTTATTGCTATACCTAAAGAGGGTCGTGGCTATGCCAACTTTTTAAATGCAGGGTCTTTGTGCCTCAGACACACAAATTGAAAAATATAAAAGGAAAATTAAAAAATCCATACATACAGTACATTTTGAGGATTGTTCTATTGGCAAATCTTATTTTAACACTGTAAAACAAAGCTCAACTCAAAATAATGCTACTAAATTCAGTTAGTGATTAACAGAATTCATAATCTAATTTAAGACAGTTTTAGGTCCTTTTATTCCTCAGTGTTTTAATGGGAAAAAGATTTTATTTAGAAAAAAATGGCGACACCTCCAAAACGCTTCAAAGCGACAAAACTTCAGCTTTGTCTGGATCAAAATTTTTCGATGATTTCTGGACAGATGGTCAATTGTTTGAAGTAATGGTAGCTCAACTAATCAATTGCCAAATAATTATTAGTTGCATTGCTATAAGTATAAAGATGTATGGTTAGTATGTGTGTCTATGCATATTTACATGTAAGTGTAGAACTTTTTTTTTTTAATCAACTGTAGCCCTCCTCCAATTCCTCATTTGTTTTCTTATTTTTGTTATTGTTTGTAAGTTTTTTTTGTTTCTTTTTTTTTTGTTTAAATATGAAAATGCAATGCAATGCCAATCAACTTGCAAAAAAAAGAAAGAGATATTATTTGGTTACATGAAAATTGTAATATCATTTTTTTGTTGCCATTACCCCTCTAGTTAAGGGGTATTCAAACTGAAAAACAAAACTTAGGAAGTACTTGAAACAAAAAAGGTTGGGAAAAGCAGTTTTAATCATAAATTCATTTTAGTAGTAGTCTTTTAGTCATTTTAGTCATTTAGTTAATTATTCAGTCAATGGACCTGTAAGTTTGGTTTAGATGATTTAATACTTTGATTATTTACATTAAAGGAAAGCAAGCAAAAAGGCAGATTTACTTGATGATCTGAGAGATAATTATTGATTTAATCTGCATTTTCTGCTAAGTTTTCTGCCCACGTCGTTTTTATATAAACTGCTTTGCATTTTTAATCTTTTAGAGTAGAGTTTTGGTCAGATACAAGGTCAAGACTCCTTCAAAAGAGAGTTATTGTGTCTTAGTAGGACCTCCCCTGTAAATAGCATAAGTCAATCAATCAATCAATCAATCAATCAATCAAAGAAAGGCTTTTTCAGCTACAACCCTACAGTGCAGATGTAGCTTGGAATGTAATTTTTTCAAAACACTTAAGGTGGAACCTACTTGTATTCAAAACTTCTGCTATTCACTTTACAAACATAATAGGTTTCTGGTGCAAAAAAACAAGTGTGTCAATTTTTCTGCTTATTGTGCTAATTTGAAATCTGCTGCCCTTCTCAGCGGCCATGTTTTTGTTCCCATTTCCAACAGTTTAGATCTTTGAAAATAAGCTACAACAAAAAAAAAATGTTTTCAAGAATGACCATCTGGCACTCACAAATTTCTTCAAAGGATTTTCGGTTTGCTTTTGGGTTAAAACAACCACGTGCACAGACCTCAAATATTTATTTTCTGTGTTATTCCACAGTTGAAAGGGACATCAGTGTGTACTGCGGAGTCCAGACCATCACCCTCAAGATTAACTTCTGCCCCGTGCTCTTCTCCGGTTACACGGACACTGACCTGGCCCTCAACGGTCGCCATGGAGACGCACACTGCCGCGGCTTCATCAATAACAACACCTTCCCCACGCTGGTTATCTTTAGCATCAGTCTAGCCTCACTGGAGTCCTGTGGCAATGCGCTAACGGTAAGAAACATCCAGGTAATGAGAACACGTTGGACAGTATGAAATCTTTACTGGGCCATTTCGACACAGATGGGTGACAAGATGTAGGCTAGGTGGAAACTTTTAATTTCAAGCCTGGAAAAAGTAGTCTGTGTCTAGGCAAAAATAAAAGACCTAATTTTGTGGAAAACCTTTGCATATATACTTACTAAAACACCTGGTAAAGTGGCGGGTTCTCGGTAAAAATAGAGCCAAATGATTTAGGATGTGTATGCTTTGCACCTCTCGCAGAAGCAGAATCAGGGCAGCGCTGTTTTGCTCTAGGTGCATACAACCATAAATAAAAAGAAAATGTACAAAATACACCAAGGCTATGGTTATAAAATCTTTGGTTGAGATACAGTATACCATGTTAGGATTGATTACATGTCATTATGTTACGCTATAGTTATTTGAAATAAAAATGCAAAGAAATTAAGCTCTAAGATGTAAATTATATTTTTGGTTATGTCATGCTATTGATACATTAACATTTATTATTTACAGTACTTATCACAATAGCATGTATTATATCAAGTAAACGATAAAAAATATAACTAAAATCTTTTAAAGTGTTATTTATAGTGATTTGATAAAGTGCTGTACTGATCTTTGGTCAACTTTGGTTTGTTCAAAGCTGGGGTATGAACTTAAAACTTTTAACTGAATGTCACAATAAAATAAAATACTATAAATTACAGATACAGATACAGATTGTTTATTTATCATCCAAAATGTCCATTTGTTGTACCTACAGTAATAGCACACTTTGTTAGAACTGAGGACCAAATATCATCTCTTTGTTTGTACTCCAAAAGAATTTTGTTCTTATTCCAGTGTGGGACAATATTATAGCTCTTGGATGGATTCAAAGTTTTGTTAATAGGATGAAGGATGGACAGTCCAAGCCAAAGTTCTGCTGGTCGAATAGAAAATGCTAGGTTGAACAAAAATGTCTTTCTTGTTAAAATAACAGTCTGTTCTGTACTTGGTCTAATTATAAGAACCTCTCGGCAATAGTCCATGAAACAACTTATAGCTGTAGCACAGGGTGAAATTTCTTTTGTGCTTTAAAAGAACTTGCTCAACTTGTGGTAGTCAGAGTCTTCAATATATTGCGCATAAGGGTAGCTCAACATAACCCTTATGGCTCGGCACTGGAGCTTTTCACCGGCTTGAGTGTTATTAAGTGCAGCCCAGACAGGTGCTGAACACTCACACTGAGCAAGGATATAAATACAATCTTAGAAAAGAGCATTATCAGTAACAGGAACAGACAGCCTTTGTAAGAGGAATATTTGGGATGCCACTATTTACATATGGTCCCTTTGCTTGTCCAGATGTCTAAATGTAAATGTTCAGTTTCAATGGAGCAGTCTATAAATCTGTAATCAATATTGGATTGGTGAATTTTGGAGAAGAACATATAGCTTTGTCTTTGTTTGGGTTGAATTGCATCTCCCAGAATAGAGTCCATTGGGCAATATGAGAGAAATCGTTGTTTTCACTTTCCATCAGTGAGGATAACTGTTGAGATGCCACAAACAGAATGATATGTGTGAGGTAACTAACAGTGTTGGGGCCAGAGTACTTCCCTGAGGTACTTGTCCTGCATTTACGAACTAAGGATTTTGTTTGCATCTTAATATATTGTCTTAATTATACTGTACATTATTGTTTATTGTAATTTATGACTATTGAAAACTTCAATAAAAAAAAAAAAAAAAAAAAAAACTTCCCTGAGGGTACACCTGATAAAGCCAATCATATTTCAGAAAAAAATATCTCCGGTTTTGACGACTTGTTGTCTGTCTTTCATATATTTGACAGTCCATAAAAGTATTTTTCTATATGATGGAACTTTTTGAATTATGGCACGATGAGTTACAAGGTCGAAAAATACAAAACAAGTATCTTTTTTCTGGTAATGATAAGCATTTATGATTATTGGTAGAATGTCAGGAGAGAAATCCAAACTGAGAATCAGATATTAATGTGTTTTTACATAGGAAATCAATAGCCTTTTTGTTGACTTCTCTGAATATTTGATGTTATTAAGATCAGTCAATAATTTGAAAGGAAAAAATAAGATGAAAAAGAAAAAAAGTGACCACAACTGGTGCTGAGTCTACCTTCAGTTCTTAAGCCTGCTGAAACTGCTATTTCATGATAAAACTGATGAAAGCTTTACATTCGTTTACTGCTCTGTTTTTTTCTACTACAAGCAGTTTCTCTACGCCCCTGCTGGCTGGCATGGATTTTGACACGTTTTTACATCTCAAATACCCCCATTAGACCAGCTCAACAGCACATTAAACATGTATGATAGTAGATTTGCAAGTAAGAGCTGACAAGGCAGACTCCAACGGCGAGCTTTTCTTTACAGAGCAGAAAGCTGAGTACAAAGAGGATCAAATGAGTGTTTTTTTTCTCAGTCGTCTGTCTCCTCCACTGTACCCAGCCTCTGATGTTGACAACTCCTGTTTATCCTGCGTGGGAACCCAGGCCAGTCTTGTTATCTTGGTGTGGTAGGATCTTGAAAGAGAGGGTGAGAAAAAAACTTGTTATAGCACTTTAAAGAGAGTTTAGAGCGAGTGTGTGCTGAGCTGGATGCCTCTGTCGTTTTGTATCACATGCGGCAGGTGGGACAGTTCCTGGAGGTGTGCTTTAGATAAGGCTGATGGAGTTTAGGATTAGTGAGCGGCATTAGTATGCTCTGTGGAATGGATGATACTATCGGGGCCTGTCCGGTGTGGCCACAGTTCGATGAAGGTGGTCTTCTTAGTGTGGCGAGAAAGAAACGAAAAGTGCTTTTATCTTATTACATTTCCAAGTACATGTTTAAATGATTTTTTAGTTTAAATCAATTTTAAAAATTTAGTTTAATCAATATTAGTTTTCGTGAACTCCATGTTACTTGTTCAATCATACTGTTGTGTCTTTAGGCATAACACAAAAATTACCGTGAACTTCAAGAAAATGAGTTATAATTGTGTTTACATGCATTTGTCTCATGTAACATACACTGTTTAAAAAAACAGATAATGAGACAGTAGTAGTAGTTGTTGCTGCAACTGTCAGCTTAGTGGTTCTGTATATTATTTAACTACCACATTTTTGTTTTTTTTTATTTTTTTTATTTGTTTTTTTTTTGTTATAATATTTTTTTCGTTGAATTATTATTATTTATTTTTTTATTTATTTATTTATTTTTATTTATTTTATTTTTAGTTATTTATTTATTTTTGTATTTTATTCACAAATAGACAATGCCACTGAGTAAAAATTATAAAAACATAAGCTATAGAGCCATATGGTTAAATAAAGGTCAATTAATTAAATTAAGTTAAATGTAATTTTAAGTAAGTAGGAATATACATCAATTCAACTACTTCCTAAATCATTTGGCACATAGTTAATACCACATGTATTCAGTTTTGGCACAGCAATCTGATTTGCTCCAAATTGTGGCGTTTAAAATAAAAAACTGAAAAAAATAGTTTACTTATTTACAACGAGAAAAGTTAAGTATCCATGAATTACCAACAAATGTATTTCGGTATTCTTCTCACCATATTTGTACGTGTTTTACAAGTAGAAATACAAATGTTCTTCCCTCTTCTATGCTCAGGTCTCCACTGCTCATGGCCCTAATGCCTATGGAAACATGTCTCTGGTGCAGATTGGCAGTGTGTCTGGATACATCGACACTCCCGACCCTCCACCATTATCAGCTACCTGCCCGGGCTGCAGTACAAGTTCAGCTGCAGCTACCCTCTGGAATACCTGGTCAATAACACACAGCTCGCCTCGTAAGTCACACTATAGTCTCAGAATAGAAGTGTTGCCTGTGTACCGCTGCAAACAGAGAGCACTTTAACGGTTAAAGTCTCTCACTTCACTTGGATTGTCAGGTACTTGAGGATACAGACTATTACTTTCCCTGAGATAAGATCTATATTGAACACAACAGAAGAGGAGAAAGGATGGCATTGTATATACTGTGTGATACAGACTGCCCTTACCACTGTAACAAAACTTCTTTTATCCTTAGTTTTACAGATCTGTGACCATCACTCACTGTCACTTTTAACATGTTTCAAACAACAATATGGTTTTAAAAACAATCATCTGGACACATTTATAGCTTGAGAAGTTTTGACTAGGGGTAATGATCAATCTTCTAAGGAGATAAAATTACAAGCTGAGGAGGTCTAGATTCTGACCTGTCCTGTTGAAAGTTACTTTTTGATGGCAGTCAAAACATATACCTTTCAAAACCTTTGTCCAGATGACCACATCTGAAACCTCTCTAGATAAAAGAAGGAATTGCAGCAACACTTATCTTATAGAAAATTGTTTGTTATATAACGATAAAGTCTACATTATTATGGAAGAAGACTTTTTTTTTTATTAATTATGTTGATTGTGATGTTCAATAGATTCCAAAATTCAAAGCAATTTCTCACAACATTCTAAAATTATTTTTATAAATAGAGTTATTCAGCCTGGTGAACAAAATTGACAATACTAGTGACTTAATATACAGCTGGAAAAAGAACATTTAACATATCAATTGAAATCAAATTTGGTTTAAGGCATGAGTTAAAGTAACACTATGTAACTTCCTGGAGGGGAATGGCTATCTACATGATTCCATGAATATAGAAAGCTAGCCATTCTTTGGAACATGGAGATGATAGCTAATATATTATATCCATGTTCCAAAGCTAAGATGAAAATAGTTAAGATGAAAATAGATAGCTAAAGGTACAACATTTCTGTGAAAACAAGCAGGAGAGAGACGCTCCTCCAGGACACATACTGTTTGAGATAAAGTAATTCTGTGGAAAAGCAAGCAAGAGCAAGGGTATTTAGGACCGTTATAACATCCAAAAAAATACATATATTTTATATTTTGTTATTATCATTCATTGTTGTATTTTGTGTCTTATCACCAATGTAAGACTTTTCATTTTGAGTCATTCTTATTTATTAGGCCTTATTAACAGTCTTGCAGGTTGCTTAAGGATAAAAATACATTTTCTTAGACTCACTGATAAACTGAATGCAAAGAAAAAAAAAGCCCTGTGCATGCTGGGATTTAGAAGTTATTCAGGGACATTTGCAAACAATCTTCTTTTAAAAGTTTAAAAATGAATATGTATGTCTTAATAAATATCACCAAAAGCTACTTTCCTGAAAGTGTTCATTTTTAAATATATCCTCATTTTTATGTGTATCTAAGGTCAGCCGCTGCGATTTCCGTGAAGGAGAGCAATGGTACATTCGTCAGCACACTCAACCTGCTCCTTTACAACGTAAGTTCACTTCAGTGCAACGCTAAGGGGAATTTGTGGCCCCACTCAATACAAAAAGCCTACGCATGTCTTTGCATGGGACGCATTCAATTGCAGAGGAAGCTTCATATCATTTGCACCTTTTTAGATCTGTAACCGTCGTAATTATCCCACGTGATGATCCGTGTAGAAGACAAGGGAGATACTGAAAACCTCAAAAAGTCTTGCAAATTACCTATAATCCTCTAATTGAAGCAGATTATTCTCAATTTACCCCCAATTCATGTCTCAGGATAGATTC
Source organism: Mugilogobius chulae (assembly GCA_038363315.1). Classification (NCBI taxonomy): domain Eukaryota; kingdom Metazoa; phylum Chordata; class Actinopteri; order Gobiiformes; family Gobiidae; genus Mugilogobius; species Mugilogobius chulae. Next base: position 11,363,694 of record CM076406.1, on the reverse strand, counting down.
TCTTGTCAAGTTGATTCCAATATGAATGATAAGTGGATTTCTATGGGTGCCAGATGACGGTGATAAATTATCCTGCAAATTGGGTGATAGAAAAATGAATTGTGTGTTTTGTGCTTCCAGGATTCATCGTACGTTCAGCAGCTGGCGATCCCCATGGCAGGGCTGACTCTGAAGACCAGGGTGTTTGCCGCGGTCAAAGCCACCAATTTGGACAGACGGTATTGTATCAACATCAATGAGAAAGATCAAATTCTCCTTTTTGTAATTTTTTTTTTGTTCGATATCTATCAGTGGCATAGCGGGGTACCATATCCCTTTATTCACAGGCTAATCTCAACTGTCTTGGTTTAAGAAAGAACATGTCACTGAACTGAAACACAATTCCTTGGTAAAGTGAAAAGTAAAAGTATGCGAAGGAAACGCCCACTCAGAAGATGGAGAACAATGGATGTGAAATGACATGCCGCACTGACGCACAGTGAGAGAAAAATACAGCGCTGGCCTAAATATAAGAGGCATATAGTGTGGATTTGCCTATAAAATTTGACATAATGACAGCTGAAGAAATAATGACTAAGCTTGAACTGTGTGATTGGCATCTGTTAACAGTTTAAAATTTGAATCAAGACAAAAGTACAAAACCAAGTGCAGAAGCTTTTGTATGTGTGTATAAAATGCTAATTTACTGTTACAGGTGCCTCTGTGCAACTTTTCTAGCCATCTGCTTGTTTCCATAGAGAGACTGCAAAGAACGTTCTATAGGCTGACATTATATTCATTTATGTTACGTTAGATATATACTGTAGTGTATTATACCAGACAAGAATGACATTCAACAGTCATTTGTTCAGTAACCTTGGTCTTGCAAGGATTTTTCATCAGAAAAGTTGGTTATGTATAGTTCTGGGAAGCTGCTTAAAGAGTAAACAGAACAAAAACAATATGAATCACAAGAAATCTAGGTCAAGTACAAATTTATTTCCAAAGCATATTTATAAGCAGTTTTTACAGCCCCTACATGCTGAAGATGGTACAATACATAACATTGTAAGATAATGCTGTATGGATTCAAATCTATTATGCAGAACACACTAAAACCTCCTTTGTAACATCAATAGAAACACAGCTAATTATGTTGGGCTATGCATCTATGAACAATAATTTGTTTATGAGTGGAAGATTATGAGTATAGCTGAAACTATAAGCAATGAATTTTGCAGAACTACTACTATTACTACTACGACGACATTACTACTAAAAAATAAACAATGCAAACTACCTACACCCTTCATTAAAAAAAAAGAATGAAAGGAAAACCATAACTTGAATTTTACCAATAAAATGAGTGAATGTGAAAGCATGTGGTAACGGCTAATTAGTCAAACAGCTGTGCAGTTGTTAAATGAACTTAAAACATGCTGTTGTGTTTGTACTCTGCACATACGGCATCAAACTCATCACGTTAACTTGTCAAGCGGCCTCAGATTTCTACATTATACTACTTTGAGGCACATCATCTTCACAGCATGTATGGTAAAAGCATTATAAGTGCTATGTGTCCTTGAGGATGTCTAACATGTGGTATTTTCAACCCACAGTTCCACTTGCTATGCGTTGTTTCAGTGTTTTGCAAAGTTGTTTGACTGTTGTGTATTTCCAATGACCTTTCGGTAGAGGAGAGCTAAACTGAAACAAAACAGCCCAGGGGAGGAAATACATTTGAATAACTAAAGTTGTGGAACTGAAAAGAAAGTGCCTCAAAACTGTTGATGCAAAAACAGCCCCACAAAATAGCAGAAAACACAACAAAACGTGCCTTATGTGAAACAGATGGAACGTTCTGATGGACTACTGCTACACCACCCCTCTGGAAACCCTAACGATGACCTCCGCTACGACCTTTTCTTCAGGTAATGCACATGCCATAACAAATCTGTCCATTTCCCTTCCCTAATTGTGATCATGTCCAAGTTGTTATTTTTGTCTGTGTTGGAACCAGCTGTGATAAGGACCCTCAGACCGCCATCCTGGAGAATGGGAAGAGCCAGATGGGGCGATTTTCCTTCGAAGTGTTCCGCTTCGTAAAGCACAAGAACCAGAAGATGTCCACCGTTTTCCTGCACTGTGTGACCAAGCTGTGCCGCTCCGATGACTGCCCTATGCTCATGCCAGTGAGGCCAATAAAACACTCAAACACATGCACAAGTGAGAAGAGTAGAAGAGATTTAAGGCGAAAAGTGCAAAAGAAAGACCGGGCCATCAAAGTTACATTTTTAATTAGTTCTTTGTGGTAAAACTAAAGGCAAAATTTAGTATTGCACATTATTATTATGTAAGACTAAGTTACAAATGATTTGAGCTGTAATCTGTAGATATAACTGTATCTAGGTTCTGTATAACTTTCCGAAGGTGAAAAGTCAGCTGTACAATTCCGTAGAAATAGACAGTTTAATCCATATTTTGGGGTATTCTTAATGGGAATAATCAATTTTTATGCCTTATTGTGAAAATATATCAAAAGGAACATCTTTTTTATTGAAACAAACAGATCAGGCCCTTCTTCAGGACAAATGAAATAAAATGTTTATATTAATCTTTACATTTATGACTCTTTAAAATCAGACTGATAAGTGTTACAAGTCGTGGAAGCATTATAAGACAACTTAATTCTCCAAATCAGTTTTACTTCCGACGAAAAACAAGCAATAATAAATGTCCTTTGACCACAGAGTGCATAATGGTTTTTAGCTCTTCGCACAGAACCACGCATATAAGAAAGTGCACTTAACTTTTTAACAGGCAAACAAAGTATTTCAGCTTTTCCATTTTCAAAGTCATTCAAATATACATCTGCAGTTTTGTTCCCATGTTTCCTCTTTCTCTCATTTATTTCTCTGCTTTAGACACAAAACATTAACTGACTACCCATTTGCCAAACACAAAACTTTGCCTTTAGGCTGAGGGCATTTGTCAACAAGACATTCAATAATGACTCATTGTTTATTACCATACTCTTCTTCTTTCAAATGAAGCATTAATGCATGGAACTAAAAAGTCAAGCACATTTATCAGTGTCATTAAACCAGATAATTTATATTGTTAGAGGCTAAGTGACTGGCTGACATCCCACTCCCATTTCCAACAATGCCTCATTGATGCCTAATTGACAACACATGTGGGCAGCTTGTGATTTATAAAAGATGACAAGGCTGAGCAATAAGCATTTATGACATGCAATAAGGTTATGCTCTTGTCTTAAGTCCGTATATATATCTTAGAAGACTCAGGGTCGCTTCTGTTGTATTATTCATCATACATTTTCACATATGAATCATCAATGAATCTGGCAACGATGAGGATTAATATATGCACCCATAGATTTAGCCTACTCCTTTAAAATCCAAAACAAAAAATGTCCTGTATCATATTTCAAAATGTCATGTATCTCTTTAATACAAAACAGTATATTTTTCTTGGCTTAGAATGATATAGCCGATGATTACCTTATCGCAAGCAAAAAAATGGAACATGAGAAGCAACTTTGACTGCAAACCGTATCTGCTTTTACAATTTGTCGTAGATCTGTGGCAGCAGGAAAAAACGGGATGTCTCGGAGGGGAAGGAATCAAACGTAGCATCTGGAAATGCGGTTCTGACTGCCGGGCCTATCATCACGCGGAGTGGTATGGTTTGATAACAATCCTCTATCTCCCACTCCTTCTTACAGTCTATTTTCCCTGCTCTAACCAACTGACACTACCTCTCCATCTGTATCGAGATGTCTTTTTCATTCACTCTGAACTACAGTACTTAAGGTGCAGCTCCTGAGATGCCAAAGTAAAAACATCCTTGCACGCAGCTATGATTTTCTATACGTATACTTGAAATTGCTATTTATTTCAGACAACAACACTTGGTGGTGGGCACAAATTAGGTAAACATGGTGGTGAATTTGAATAAGCTTAGACTGCAGTCTTTGTCAACAATAGTAAAGAAAATGGTTATGTTTGCATACACATCCAAATCTGATTATTATCTGATTCGCAGACACATGCAATTATTAAATGACCTGCAAAATCTGTTGGGAGTAATCATATATTCATAACATTATTCAGAAAAAAAGTTTTTGCTGTTTCTGTGATGACGATGAAGGGCTTTGCTTGTTTCCATGGAGATGTTATGTCTTGGCTAGTATTATTCTACCACAGCATCTCACTAAACAATTGTAGAAAACCAGGCTAAACCACAAGTTCAAATAACAGATCTGTGGAGAGGTGACCCAGCTTAAGAAGTAAAAACATATGTTTTTCAGTGTATTTCTTCCTATAAGGCACGGGATTGTGACATCATACAACAGTGGAATGTTGGTCTACTGTTAAATCAATGGAGATTTTAAATAGCTAAATATTCTAAATAAAGCTTGTTATAGCTTATTCTGACACTACAGAACAATAGATAAATTAAAGTATTTACTCAGCAGTTTTTTGAATTGCTCCACAGTGTTTTTTTTTTACTTTCTTATATTTTTTTAACCTATGTATTCCTAAGGAAGTTCTGCAAATAAAAATTATGGCAAATTTGACAATTATTTCCGATGTTGCTTCACGAGCCTTATATATTCATCTTATTCTGCTCTGCCCAGTTTTGTTGGCAGCACACTTCCTGTTTAGCTCTGCTAATGGTCCCAAACCCAATTTTAATGAGTTCTATATACAGTATATAACGACTATTAAAATAAACCCAGCGTTTGAATTCTATTGACTAACAGCAGCTAAACCTGAAGTAGGCTACTCTGCCAAACAAAGTGTGTGGGCAAAATAAGGTAAATAAATACTCATGACCTGAATAATGAAACATGCAAAACAATAACAGAAAACATAATGGCATCTACGGCTAAATACACTGATTAACTGTTGCACTGCAGTCTCTTTCTACATTGCAGTAATTATTACTTTTTTATGTTTATTGTTCCTTTTCCATAGTGAGTAAATTGCAATCTTTCTTTTATCTGTAGTACGGTTAATATACAGTAATTTTGTATTTCACATTTTTTATTTATTCAAAACACAAGATTTTGTGCATTTTACATTGTATTGCCTTCCAATTACATTAACTTCAAATAAAAAAATCAAATGCTATGCTATTCTTTTATGCGTATTGGTTTCCCGACATGTCTAAACTAGAGTCACTTCTTGAATCACTACTTTTTACTTTTACATGAGCAATACTATTTTGAAGTAACTTTACTCCTACTTACTGTATATAGACATTTTAGCTGCTCTATCCATCTCTGCTAACTGGCCAGAAAAAGTATGCCAACACGCGACATCACAAACAACATATGCTTGATTCACACCAGATGAGACTTTATAAAACTGCCGCTAATGCCAAGCCATGACAGAATGCATCAAAAGTGTGATTTGGTTCCAGTGCAGTCTTTTCTAGATTTGGACCATCCTCACTTTCAAAACCTTGACCATAGTACTTTTCTTTTGTGCTGATGCTTTGAAAACGTTGAAACATTGTGTGCCGTCTTATTGTCTAGGAAAGGCCTGTGTTCTTCGATCTTTTAAACCCATGCCCTCATTTCTGCCTACCACTGTTTTTAACTGACTTGAGATATGATACTAGCATTCTGAAGATGACAATTATCTGAACCGACCTAGTTTGCTTGAAAAGTGCCTGAAGCCATGGCCGTGATGTATGTTCATGATTCAGAAATTAGCCGACACGCCAAAGACCGCTGTATTGTCTTCTCAAATAATGCACTTCCCTTGTCCCTGAATGTCCTCTTTTTTTACTTTTTTTGCAGAAGAAACGCCAACTAACAACTCGCAGTGGGGTAAGACTTTTCATAGCATAGTACTATTATACCTAAAACTTAATGATATGATGGTGTAATTTGTTTGAAGTAGTAAATCTTTAAAAACTCTTGGAAACCTGTTATCAGCCTTGTGCCTGGCAGGTGCATTAATGGAGGCCTCTATTCATTATAATTGCACCTTGGCGAGTTATTTTCGACACGACTATTTAAATTGACTATTGAAAACTCGACTGCAATTGTTGCTGGCTCGCAGGTGGGAGAAGGCGCTAAGGCAATTCAAAGCAATTAGGCGGAAAAGGGAAGCCATCCTTTCAACGAAGGCTAAAGTGCAGGAGTTGTTCTAAGCAGGAGGCGCATGGTTTATTTGACTTAAATATCAGTTCGGAAAATGGTGTTTCTGATGTCTCACCAGATGGATTTCTTACTTTCATTGATTTTGAATGTCATAGCAGTTTGACTCATGCTGTTCAAAGTCTAAATCGTTCTAAGCTATCAAATGTCATTGTAGCCGGGAAATATCTCTGTGTGATATTGAAAGTTGTAATTCTGGACCGGAATAAGAGAAACAAACTTTTAGTTGAAATTGTATGCAAAGATGTGTAAAATCAGTCTGGTTGGAAGATCTCATGTTACAAGCTCTCATGAGATACATTTGACACAAGACACGTAGAAATCGACTCAATTAGTTTGCAATTAACTTGGACACACACAAAAAGGCCAAACACTGGTGAGTTTATTTTGAGAAGCTGTTCCAAAGAGCAGTCCTATAATAGACACACAAAAAAATTACGTAAAATGAATTACAAATTTGCAGGCCAAGTTTGCACAATTTGATTATGATAAGATTAGCTCCACCTTCTTTTAGAAATGTGTAAAATGTGTTGCTCTGTGCTTGGATAAAATAACTAGATCCACACAATCTGCAGTATTTCAAAATGCAGCCAGGACATGTACTCAATTTAAAGTCTTTGCACACCTCACCAAAAAATGGCTTCTGGAAAGACAAGTTTGCTGCCATAAGAATGTAATGTATGTGTAAAATATTCGTAAGAAATAAAATGTGTCCGTATGTAGCAAACATTGTGATGATATGATATAAAATGTACCTATGCACAATGTTAGGTCAAGACCATTCACATTTAGATCTGTTGAATTTGTAACATCATTCTGCCAGAAATGTAACATTTGCATTTTTGTAATAACCTTATACAAGGAATCTTTCTTCTTGGTTAATGTTTATTTTGCATTGTCTCTGTAGACCCAGAGGGATACACTAATCCAGCCTTTTCAGTTTTGATTCCGAAATAGATCATCTTAAATATCAGCCAATACATATTATCAACCAATACCAGTGTGGCGGCTGAAAATGGCTTTGTTTTATTCCTCTTCATAACACAGTTATTATCAATGAGTAATAGATTAGCTAGTCTTGTGCAACTATTATTTGTCATGCAATAACCAACTTGATGTGAATAACATTTCAAAAATGGTTTAACACCAGCCGGTTTATTTATAGGCCTTGCTAAGCCACCATTGAACCGATATTATGAGACCTACACTCGATCTAGCAAAGTTTAATGGATTACAGACTGCTGTGGGTTCAACATAAATGTTTACCCTTTAACCCCCCAGCGTGACAGTCCTGATTATAATTTGCCCACTACCATTAAAAGTACTACATTTCATCTGAATATTAACAGTTGTGTTTCTTTCCTCACAGGTCATCTAGCGGCCCCAGCATTTGAAGTGAACTCAGTGACCAGTGCGCTCATCTCTGGTGTGGTCATCCTGGGCGTTATGAGCGCCTGCCTTTTTGTGCTCTCCCTCACTCTCCTCAGAGGCAAAAGTCTTCCTACTAGCAGCCTCACTGGAGCTCGCAACCCAGCCTTCAGCTAGAGCCAAGTCAAAGTACACATCCCTCTGACAGATCCACTTCTCATTAGTGTTTAAGAATAGTTTTCCAACTTTTAATACTCTTTTGTATTTCAGACTCTTTTTCTACATTTGGAACTTCATTTTTATACCTCAGACACAATTTTCAGGTGCTTATGAGGGATGTTCATGTTATTAATGTGTGTTTCTAATTGTTTAGCTTATACTGCTATAAGGTGTACATGTACTAAGTATTGGGTGTGCATTTACCACACATTATAATTATGCTTTAAAGGAATTCAAATTACTGTAACTAATTTATCCTCACACGTAAAATGATATTTCTGTTAAAATAATTACTTACCTAACTTGTGAGTATATTAAGGAATAGTTCATTTCTTTTTGTCACTTTAGCCCATGGAGACAAGCTGCTATTTGGTTACATAGAATTTAGACAGCTAAACACTCACGTTGTTTGATTGTAAATGTGTCCATAGTTTTGTGTTGAAAAGGACACTGAATATCTATTCATGAGCATATGGAAAATATTGCACTAATATTGACTTGATTTGAATCTTGCCTTACGTGCTATTTATTAACATAGTCTTTAAATATATTAACAATTAAGTATTTTAATGGCCTTTGTTGTTTACATCAATGGTTCTCAGAGTGGGGTAAGGGGATCTCTGAGGTCCCTGAGCCATGTGTTGGGGGTCCTCAAAATTTTTTGAATATAGTGTTGATTATTACTTGAAAATGACAATTTCTATTGATCGACAATCTTAAAGACACATTGCTTTATTAAATTAAATAAGGACTATGAGATATTTGTCCTTCATTCAAATGTGGTTATAAACACGCTTTGTATTTCTGAATTGTATTGTGATGCCATTGTGGAGAATGATGCAGTCCTTGAGAGATAAATGTCGATAATGCGTCCCTGGACTCAGAAAGTTTGAGAAAACCTGGTTTAGATGTTACACAATTGTGCAATTATTTAAAATGCTATTTTTTTTTATTAGTAAACAATATATATAATGCTCTGTAGCTTCTGTTCATTATAGCTAATTTATTATTGCCTATTTGAAATAGCTTTACACTTAATTTAGTTTTGAACCATGTGACGTTTAATCACCTAGCCATTGTTGCATTTTTGTTTGTTTTTTTACCAATAAAATTATAATCTGCACTGTCAAGACATAAATAATGCATGGGACTGCAATGGTTTGTGGTGTTTTGTCTCTTCTATTTAAATGTGAAGAAACCATCTTTTGGAAGCGCCAAGAGATCTCACTTCAAGTTTATATTAAAGTGACAGTTTCAGATGTAATATTTGATAGAGCCTGTTTGTAGACACTATCTGCAAAATGGAAAATATAAGAGTACATTACAATATGAAGTTACATAAGCGTATATTTCACAGCTTCAGAGCAGATGTTACCTTTGTCTCCCAATTATTTATCAGTCTATAAAGACCAGTTTCCAAAATGCCGTCTGCTTCTCACAGGGAAGTACACATTTCATTTCAGACATTATAGAAAGTGACACAGCTGTAGTTTTACCTAAGGGCCAACTAGTTCGTACATTTCCCTCTGAGGTTAGTGAGCCTGTTGCTGTGATGTGTCAGTATTGTTTGCACTGGGCGATGGCAACAAATGACATGCCTAAGGATTGGGATTCTTTTTTGTTTTCAAGCATTCACAATTCATGACTTTCGGATTATTGTTTATATGCACCACGTTGAGCCTTTTCCTATTGCTTCTAGCCAATGCAACTGTGCACTTTTTTATTATTTTTACATTTATGGATAGGTTGACATAATGTAATCTAAAGGAATAACAATAATTTATGACAAAATGTTCAGTCATATCATTGCTTGGATTGAATTGTCTCCAAAAACTTGCTATATAAATCTTATGGTTTTAAACTAGAAGACAATTCAACGACACTAATCACATCTTTGGAGTTAAATAATGACATCATATCCTTAAACTATTATAATGCCACTTTTGTTTTACGTTTTTGTTTTTTACCAAGAGTGAAGTGTTATTAGCCAAGCAATTAGCAACCATAAACAAGGTAAACAAATGCACAGTTTGCTTACAATTCATATATTTAACCATATACCACAACCAAACACAGACTAATGATAGGACTATGTCACCCACTAAACAAAATAAATGTTTAGATGTGTCATGTTTAAAGGGAACATATGGAAATGTCATAACATCATTAGTTTACTCAAATTGTTGTATTGTTTATTACTGAATACATGCAAAAACAATGTCTCCTTCCTGGAATAAAACAAAATATAATAATATTATAATCACTGCATTAGTATTAACAGGCAATGCAGAAGACTATGCTACTTCACTTGCAACTAAGAAGAACAAATCTCAAAGAAAATCTAGTGTTTACTCTGCATTTCAGTGTGTAATCATAGCTGGTCTAGTAATTTTGAACATGCACAATGTTGATTGTGTTTGATTCGCCACATTACAATCCTGAATGGCGTGAATCATTATGAATCGAATGTCCAAGGTGGCGTTGCAAATTGAAGAATTTGGATTGGAAATAAACTCAAAGGCTTGTCTGGTAAATTTCCTACTGAGCATCACATTTTTTACAGTAGCTTCCATTCAATAATTCGTGTTTATTTTTCTGTTGCCACAGGGAGACAGGACATATTCTAAGTCTTACAACTAATTCACAGAGGCAAACTCTGAAAAAATGAACCTGTGAGCAAACACGGTCACACTTTGAAGAATAATTAAATAAAATAAATTCAAGTGAGTACTTTTCCATAAATGTATCACTCTTTCAACTTATAGTCTGGCATTAATCATCGTCTATTTTTCACATAAATGTATTAAGTCTTTGATGTGTTTGTTCCTTTGAATGAAAAGCATAAACTTTAATTGTCATTTGGCTCGCCTTTATACAAACTTAACCTGTAACTTAGCTTGGTGATCTCACTTTCTTGTCTTCGTGGAGATATTGCGGCTATAATGCGTTCATAAATTCAGGATTGCCACAGATAATTTATATGCTGAAAATATGATCCATATATTGAAGAATCTTCAAAGTAGGGCAGTGAAGTCATTAATGCATCTGAAAGTCCTATATGAGTCTAATGGAGCCTTATTAGACTTGCAGATAATGGTGTACCATCTGTCACATGGTGGTGAGCGCTGATGTTTGGCAGAAGAACAAACACTCTGAAACCAATATTAATTATTATACTGCATGTAACTGTGATATGTTGAATTATTATGTGGTACCACTAAAACTTAAGACAGTCAAACCTTTGTAATAGAAGAAAACAAGGGTTTCAACAGGATTGCCATAGAAAAGAATTTGATTCTTTGGTCTTACTGAGGACATGTGATTTCATCATCTTTTCCAATTCAAAAGAATGGTTTAAAACTGTTCAGGGATATAATATTATTTTAGAAAAAACCAAGATAAGACAAACGTATCTGTTTTGACAAAACTGCACTGCTAGGTCACATGACACAAAAACTATACTACTAAATAGTCTAGAACATACATACAAGCATATTGAAATCTGGTCTTGGTTAATTTATTTTAGCCACAAAAACAAATGCAATTTGTCCTCTGCATTTGACCCATTTTGCAAATGCTGTTTTCAGAAGCAGTGAGCGCCACTGTGCAGCACTCGAGGACACATCTTTAGATCTTCCTTTTTTTACCACAATCACCACTAGCCTTGTTTCTCTTACCAGGTACTTTTTTTTTTACCAGCTCTGATCTTTACCAGGTCAAGCAGGGACTAAACTGTTCTGATTTGTCAGAAATTAATGCTGGTGGAATCTACTGCTACTGAAGTGTTTCCGTAGATATTAGTTTATTGTGGTATTAATACCACATTCTAAAGAGTAATGGAAACACAACTAAACCAAGTACAGTAGAGCCGAGTTGAAGAGAGTAGGACCAAGTAGGGCTTGTGGAAACACATCATATTTCAGAGCATAAAAAGGTACACCAGTATACAATATATCAATTAGTTATTAACCTCAAGGTTTATTCTGTGGAAGACTGGAACAATATGTCATTTCAAGGTATGTAGAGCAATAATTCACCTGTAAACTGTAGAAATATAATATCTACTGTAGGTAAAAAAGTTGCATAGTGCAGTTTTAACATGATATGCAAGTACAGTACATCAGTATATCATGTGTGATTGTTAAATTATTGATCATATTTTATAAGCATTATGAATTTGCTATTGCATGTTAGATGATCCTAAGCCACAGAGCTTCCTTCAAAGCAAAAATATCTTAGAGAAATAGCTTGTATTTGTCTATATAATGAAATGCGATCCACCATATCAAAGCAGACTCTGCACACAACAGACTGCAGACGTATTTGGTAGCTCGGGACACCTTTTATGTCAGCTCCTTGTTCTAGGCCGCGCTGAGAGGTCATTGTTTATGCGAGCCAATAAAATGTTGTATTACAGCAGGTGTGTGATCACGTTCAAGTGACTCCTCAATAATCTGGTGTCAGGTGAGGGAGATCTAAGGTTATTCTACTGTCCTCTTACCTTCTTTGTTGTTTGATTATAAGCCAGTAAAAAAATATATTAAAAAAAATGTCTGAGGTACAGTTTGTGCATGTTGGTCCTTGTAGTGAGAATACTATTGGGTCATCTAATCAAATTACAGTTGGGTAATAATGGGCGGCGAGATATGGAAGAAGTGTTTTGTCTTTGACTGTGGGTGTGCTCACGTTGTTTTGATGAGATCCACGTGTGTCAAAAGAAATACCGTGCAAGTGTCACATATTAATTATAGTGTGAAAATATGACTGCATCTTCAGTTGTCACTGTTTTTGGCTTCTCTTTTTGATTGCATCTGTAGGTTTTCAGTTGTGTATTCTAGGGAACATTTGAAACTAGACTTACTATTATAAACTTTCTTACTTTGCACTGCTGTTTACTCATCTTTTCCTCAAAGTTGTATATTGATTATTCACACCTTAACCTCGCCCACACTTCCGTTTTTAGTAACAATTATTGGATTAAAAAGTAATAATAATAATAAGGCACAGAATTATACATGAAGGGTTCTCCAATAGCCAACTAAATAACCAGGAATGCACTGATCGGATATTGGGATCGGATATCAGCTCCATGACATTGGTTTAGCACATGATTGTTGTGCCTTTAATTGGCTGTGATGAGACTAATTAAGTGGCTGGTGTTGATCCAGAACATCTCATAACATTTGACATTTTATTCAGATTAAGTTGTTAAATTGTGACTTGCACCAATAATACCAGCTACATAATTTAACTTCTTAGGTTTTGATAAGAAAAATAAAGCTATTTCATAGAAATTTGCTAATTTGCTGTTGCTAATTTAGATCAATATTGAAATTTCCAATGAACAAAATGTACATTTTTATCATCCTATGTTCTAGTTCAATGCTTTTACTTTATGTCACTTTTAATACATCATGTAGTAGCACATACACCAAAACATTAGATTCACCTTTATTGTCTCCTCACATTAGAAATTTGTCTTTGACATCAGTGACAAAGCATACATTACATACAATATCAACAAATATGAATAAACTATGAGTGACACAGACCACAAAGAAGGAACATCATCCATATAGAAAGAAATAGTACAACCCATATGACCTTAAAGTACAATTTCTATTGCACTATCCCGATGGTCTAAAAAGTTCAGTTATTATTGCACTCTTATCCAAAGTAACCTTACTATTGCATTACACCACATGGCCTGAAAGTACAGTTTAACTAATGCACTCATCCCTAAACTGGCCTTGGCAAAATGATTGCAACTCCCAAATAGCCTTGACGTGCTGTTAATATTGCACTGTTCCCTGATGGCTTTCAAACAAAGAAAGTAGGTTACTATTGCACTTCCCAAAAGGCCCCAAAAGTGTAGTGAATATTGCACTCTCCCTTCTTAACAGTGTCGAAACTGTTCCTTTCCATGAAAGCAGTTTCTTCTGATTTATCAGTGAAATAGACAGAAGAATAAATTAATATTTATAGCGACTCCTCTTAGATTGGGGCGTCCTGTACCATTTGCCTGAGGGCAATAGTTCGTGTTGTTTCGACAGAATGTCTGTAGGATCTTTTGCTATTTTTTGTCCCTGTTTATTTGCAGCTTCATCAAACATGCCTGAAAGAGAAAGTGGAGAGGGCATATAGATTATTTTCTCCACTCTCTTGGTGCTTTTCTTTAAGATTCTATGATGTGTTATTAATGGTTTATTGAATAGGGACACATACAAAAACATTGGCTAAATGTAACATAGCAGTCTGATGCATGCATCATAGTACTTATAGCAGACGTTACTTTGCAGCACTTGTCCCTAGAATATACAGGTATAAAAAACACACATCTATCTTGCTATCTAACTAACCAACAAACCATATGTAGCTTATAAAAATGTACGATTTTACACATTATCTGTTTTTGTCAAGTGTATGCTCTTTGAACTCCACTGCTGTGTCTTGCCAACCTGAGCTCTGGTATTGCTGTGAAACCACATGGCTAATGGTTCATTCTGTTTTAATATATGTCTCTATCTGTTTCCAGGTTGAAAAGAAATATGTCAGGAATTGTCTGATCCGGAAAAAATGCTCTAACAAGATTGTTCAGCGCTGAATGCATTCCAAAGCTTTGTGTGGTCTCAATGTAGAGATTTTTTATATTCAACTCCTGATCTCCCACATCCCAGTTAACAAATAAATTCTCCTATAAGGTAAGATGACAGGCTGGGGGCGAATAGACCTTGTATTTGCATTGTGTATGCTTAAAGTCTCCTTGTCAGCTCCCACTGTTTGATCAAATGAGCGCCTGTAGTTAAATGTACCGCTGCAGTTGTAGTCACGTCCCTGCAGAAAATCAACAAAGGACGGCATTCTCCCTTTTCACTTCACCTGCCAGATGCTCTGCTGTCTCTGAGAATAAACAAAAGTGTGCATCACCATAGCGACCATGCAGAGAGATTTTCTACTCCTTTACATGTACGGTGTGTACTCATTGTTAAACTAGCAATTATTAAAAACATCAGGGTGAGGGGTCCCACTTTGTAATCAGAACTGTCACAAGTAACACTGATTAGTGAGTGTGTGCCAATGCCAGACACATTTATCTTGCCACTAGTTACAACGCTTAGTTGAATTATTCGCGCAGCAGTGGGATATGGGACGATACATTCTACATACAGTTGTGTGGCCCACTGCTTTTGGAAAAATAAATACATAAATCAGCACGAAAAAGAATATTCAAAAATGTCTGTCACGTAAAAAATAAGATGTCACTTTTATAGTTCAGGTTTTGTTAATGAAAGGAATATTTATTTATTGGGGGGTCTAACTACAAAAAATTCACCATATGGAATGTATTCTTTACCTGTCCTTCATCTTGAGTGTTATGCTATGATCATGATCATGTAAAAACATGCATGCGATAAATTAAAAAAGGTCAGTACAAAAATATAGCAGTGATTCAGTTCCCAGTGCAGCCTTTGCCTATTTTTTTCTATAAACAATGTTTTATTACTTATTAAGTTTTTCCTCAACTCTGCTTCATTTCTTAAAATTGTCTCATGCTTTTCAAGCTAGAATGAAAGAAAATGGTCGCTTTTCATTCTCACAATTGTGACTAATGACTTCAGATCAGGCATCTGACGTAAAAAGAAAGAAAATCAATCAAATCATTTTGTGATTTGTTCACTGTGGCGACTCCTGATGAAAGAAGCAGCTGAATGTGAGCATTAGTTTGTTTCGAACAACTTAATACAAAAGAGAACATAAATATGCATTTGCATACAAAGATAACATGCAAAACTCGCTTTCATGCAAGTTGAAATTCAGCAGTGAAAGTTAATAAATAGGTGTTTATAATATTTCCTATTTATGGGTCAAGCAATTGGTAACTTGATCTTTGAGACAAAGAATTATCACTCTCCTTGACCTATGCATTATAAAAATGTTATCTTGAACTTTATTTGAGCATTCTGCTAAAACAATGTTGCTAACAGTACATTTGCATGTTTTGTATTTTAGTAGTACTTTTTAAATGTTCTAGTAAGTAAAATCACATGTCAGCAGGTCTCGTGTAAACTTAGCAGTCAAGTGCAATCCCATCAGTCTCCTGGGACATGAACCATTCCCACCGTCCTTGTCATGATAAAGTATATAGTCAGTATTGTTAAGGCTACAGTGTCTCAACTATGAGGCCATCAAAGCATTGTCACCAGTCCCGTGGGATGTGACACTTACTTGATGAGGTTTCATATTAACATTCTAATACCGTCTATGTTTTAAAGAACAGGAACATTGCCATTGTGCATGCCCCCTCTTTGAAAACAACACACGCAGCTTTGGTTTCCTAATAAGCCTTAAGGTAAAGTCCTAGCTTCTTATCCCACAAAGGGGTCCATCACGAGAAGCAGGACACCAACCTACAGCGCCCTTGTTTCCGTCCAATCAGAGCGCATCATAAAGAAAGTGTCCGAGGTATAAAACAACTTTGACTGTAAACTTTTGCCAAAACGTGAAGACATGCTCAGTGAGATTTTTGGAAGTAGGTGTCTTTGGAAATAACTTGACAAATCTTTTGAAAAAAAAAAAAAAATCTGAAATTGTTCCTATTTTGTTGCAGAATACTAAACCCAGGACAAACATGAAGCTTTTTGGCTTTCTTGCGTTGGCTTCAGTAGTGGCAGTGGGATGGAGCCAGATCACCAGTCAGATTGCAGGGATGCAGACAGATTTGTCTGATCCGAGCACATGCACACAATCTGCCCCCAACTGGAGGCGTCCAGGTAATGTAGAAACATCATTTTATTTCATATTCAAATGTGCCAGTCTCTGCTAATCTATTGAATTTTGATGTATTTGAAAACCTTTTAAGTGTTTTTCAAATACCATAAAGTTAATAATAAAAAAATTAAACATAATAATGCTAATAGTGTTTCCTTATACAATATTTACAACAACCAAACCAACAATGAAGGACAAGTTTTAATTCTTAGGTGATCTTTTTTGTTTGTTTTTGCTTTTTAAGAACTCAGTGATATCTCGGTTGAATGTGGAACATCTTACATAAATCTGGCCATCCTGCTGTGTCCGGTTCTCTACACTGGCTACAATGAAACCCTACTGACCATCAACCAAATCTTTGGTAACCCTGAGTGCAAAGGCACCTTAGACGAGTCTGTGTTCCCACCTGTGGTTCGCTTCAGATTCCCCATCAACATGACTCACGCTTGTGGGAGCAAATTCGAAGTCTGTGCATTTTTGTTTTCCTTTAAAATGTCTTTAGAAATGTCTGTTAAAGTTTGTTCCTATTCTTGCTCTAGACTACCAGTGCACCAGGCACAGGAGTTTTCGCTGACTTCTCCAACATTGAGACAGTTAACATCAGCGGATCCGTGCGTTCTGTTGATCCGTCTCAGGGAACTGTAACCTATAATGCAGAGCTTTCATATTTTTACTCATGTGCTTACCCACTGGAGTACTTGATCAACAATACTCGCATAGATGTGTAAGATGTCTTTTGGTTTGCAGTTTTCAGCCATTGTTCCAAAGTTACCACGATATGTAACTCCATCTTTGGTCCCATGTAGGTCAGCATCCTCCATTGCAGTGCGAGACAACAATGGTAGTTTCATCAGTACTCTGAGCATGAAGCTTTACAGTGTGAGTTTGAGTGATGTCACAATCAGCATTGTTGGACTTTTTGCCTTCATACTTTTCAATATGTAATGTAAATGTTTCAGGATGCGGAGTTTAAAGTCCCTCTGGTTGTACCGGCAGCTGGTCTAGAGCTCAGGACTGTAGTCTGGGTTCTGCTTAGTGCGGACAACCTTACTGACCAGTAAGAAGCACCTGCTGGTCTTGATAATGCTTCTTGAAGACATTACCCATGATTACACTGCATGATTACACTTTGTGTCCTGACCCACTTTCTGATCGACAGGTACAACGTGCTAATGGACAGGTGTTACGCTTCCATTTCTCCATTACCAACCAACTCGACTTTTTTCAATCTATTTGTCCCGTAAGTGCTCATTTGAGACAAGAAAGAGGCACAAAATCTAGGTGTTCGTAATGTCTCTAATGAAGATTCTTATCTACAGTTGTAGCCAGGATCCCTTGACAACAATTTACTTGAATGGAGATGGCCATAGGGCTACCTTCTCCTTCCAGGCCTTCCGCTTTATCGAACAGCAGAATGAGACAGTGTCCACTTACTATCTGCACTGTATCACTCGACTCTGTGAGATTAGCACCTGCCCGTCCTTCAAGGTCTGGAACTGTTGCTTCACTTGTAATATTCTTATCTTTCATCTACTTAAACTTTGTCCATTGCATGCAGCAATGTCCCGGTAGAAGAAGAAGAAGAAGAGATGTCCAGTCTACTGGAGTCACTGACCCCACCACTCTCTCTTCAAATATTCCTATTGTGACCAACAATGGCGGTATGATGACTATTCAGTACATGAATACTATGAATATGTGAAAACAGTTTGCGTAGTATATGTAAACTGTCAGTTAAACAGCAGATATAGTTTTACTTCAGTGCAATTTTTTTTATAAAGATCAGTCATTTCATAGTGAGTTACGCAAAACTAGATAACAGCGTTTTATGAAACTTCTTTAAAGTTTGAAACCCACTTATCCCTGATCAACCCTAAATATAGATCACTCATATGTTGTTTTGGTCTCATTTTTACTGTTGTGTATTGAGTATGAATGACTCTAATTTTATGTTGCAAATCTTGCATTGGGACCATTCCAAATATATTATTGATTAATATGTCATAAAGTTTTATTATAATGTTTGTTTTTTCTAACTTGGAATTATTTTGTTCCTTCAGGAGAAGGCACAACGGCACAAGGTATGACAAAAAAAAAAAAAAAAAAAAATATATAATATAAAAAAAAAATATATATATATATATATATATATATAATATATATATATATATATATGCATGCTATAAATATATACAGTAGCATTTATGACCTATGATCAATCATTTTTGCATGAAGTAATATCAGCTTCATTTTGCATACAGTATAATTTACACTTTAACTTTAGAGTAGATATAACCAGATGTGATAACAATATTTACACTCTGTAAAAGTAAAAATATCTCACTGACCTCTAAAGCTGTCTTCTGAATCGTGTTTTTGCAGTTCAAGGAAGCACTGAGGCGGGGTCCAAGAAGGGGCTGGAGATCGCAGTGGGCATCCTGGCTGTGGCCGTGGCTGCAGTGTTTGTGGTGGCAGCTGTCTTCTACAGGAAGCTGAGGCGCTGAGAAACATACAAGAGGATAACTCAACATATATGTATCATTGTTCTTCTTGTCATTATGTTGAGAGCATTTATCTCGCATGACTCTAGTTTGGTTTCATGGTATTTTTTGCATGACTAATGATAGACCATGGATGCAAAAGAAAGGTGAAGAAATGCTGCTGTAATATATTTAAAGGCTTTTCTGGAAAGGTGCTTGTGAATGTATTGCTAAGTTATGAGGTTTGTGTTGTCAGATTTTTGCACATTTGCAGCAAAGAAATGACTGATAATGACAAATGTTTAAATATTTCTCCATGGCCAATTTAAATAGATAGTAGACATGCTGCGTAAGGATGTATTTATGCCATTAATCCCTGGGTTAGTGGGGTAGGGTTGGGCGATCTGGGAAAAAATATAATCAAGATTTCTCCCTCATATTGATCAATCTCGGTTTTTGATTCTATTTTGTTTAGCGTTTTCAAAAACTGCCTAATCTGCCTCAAAGTTTGACTTTTGCTCCAAACCACATTTGTACTGAAAAAGGATTGGTTATCGATCAATCTTCAACCAAATAATTGACCACTTAATATGAGAAAATATCTATGTCTCAAATTTTCAATGAATTGCCCAGCCCTAACATGGGGACATGCACAGTTCAGAGAATAAACAGTTGTATATCAGAAGCATTGTTCTTTTTACATGACTTTTATATTATCAACAATATTATGCCGTGATTGCCTCTTTGCAGATCTCTACATGTATGTGGAAAAGTGTTACAATAAAGTTCTCATTAAAGTAATATATAATCAACAAGCAAGTGCTCTTTACTAAAAAAAAAAAAAAAAGAAAGAAAGAAAAATGTCTTCAAACAAACACTTTCTATTTCCCAAAACCATTCATTGTAACAGTGTTTATGAGATAATTAACGACATACTGACCAATAATGGTACTTCTGTTAACCTTTCCATACCATAAAATAATTAGAACCAAAAGAAAACGTAGCACTCAGTAACCTACAAAATTTATACATGTTCTGGTTTGGATATCTGAGTTTGCCACGAATAGGGAGAAAGTGACTTAAAGTGAGATACATTTTGATTCTTCTCAAATTTTTTGATTCTTCGCTTACATCTACTTGAATAATGTTTTGAAGTACTAGTACTTTTAAGAATACAGCTTACTTCTTAAAGGTGCAATGTGTAGCATTTAAATAGCACTAAAATAGACTTGAAGAAAAGCATGTTTTGTAATTAAATGTTGGTCTATTTTGAGCAGCATTCATGGCCACAAATGGACTTGTATTTGTCCTAGACGAGGGTTCTCCTTTTGTTTGTTTTCATAGAAAAGTTGTTCATTTAGTCATAATTTCAAATTGGGTTATTATACACAAAAAAATAACTACTAACAATGTAACCAAGTATGATTTTTAACTTTCTATTTCTACTGAATAGCTAACTTTTCACCTCCAGAAAGTTACTCAGTGCATCTTTAAGTAATATCAATTAATAAAAGTTTTGCTTCCACTTGTCGAGGAAATCATTAGATTGTCCAATTAAAGGCCCACTGTGTAGCTTTTTGACCAAAAACAGACTTAAATAAAAGCATACTTTTGTAATCTAAATGTTCTAATTACTCAAAATAAATAAACAAAATCTCAGTAGCTTGCATGGCTACAAAGTGGACCATTGATTGGCGCAGAGGAAATCTGCCTCATGTACAGTATGTTTCCATGGAAAAGCAGGTCCTATAGTTACTGTATATTTCTTCCCATTTTGCCCTAAAATACATTGATCTATACCTGCTTGTCAAAGCCAAAGCCTGACCTCTCAGATCTCAGAAGCTAAACAAAAAAAGGCCTGGTTAGTACTTGGATGGGAGACCGTTAGAACACCAGGTGCCACAGTGGGATGACAGGAGTAGATTGTCATTGTGTCCTTGGGCAAGTGGATACTAGATTGTAAAGCGCTTTGAGTGCCCGGAAAGGTAGAAAAGTGCTATATAAATAGACCATTTATAGACCATATTTTATCTACTTTAAGTATGTTCTTAAGTATAGTTTTAACTTCTTTTTTCTATTTAATCATGAAGTTGACCCTTTTATTTCCAAAAAGTTACTCTATGTCACTTTAAATCAGTGGTGTTATGTCCTGAAAGTTATCCTAACTTGAATACTTGTTTTTTCCATTATTTAACTCTTGCTTGAGTAAATTCTTGGACTACTGCTTTGTACTTTTACTGGAGAAAGGTTGCTTTTGAAGTAACTTTACGCTTACTCAGGTAAAACTTTTGGCTACTATGCCCACCTACAATAGGGCAGCACAATTAATCAAAATTCAATTAGTACCATAATTTCTTTCACAAACTACAAAAAAACAACAACTTTGTACTTCAGTGTTGGTCACAAAAATCGCAATTAGTTTTCCCAAATCGTGTAGCCTTACTCTACAAAAAAAAGTAATGATTACAATAACCCTTACTTTGTAACTATTACTGCCCAACACTGCAACATTCATATTAATCATATTTATATTAGCTTGATATGGGTATGAACCCAAGCTCTTGCTGCTTTTAAACTCCACAAACCAATTACCTAGCATGTCAATAATGTACAATAGCCCTTATACAAAGAAGAGTTTAATATACAATCCTATTAGTGTGTAGATGTCACAACAGCATCTGTCTGCATGAATTTCATATTGATTTTACGATTAACCAGGATTTCTGTGACAAAGCAACACAAAATATACACAGATGAGGCGACAGACAATAGACTAACTAATCAGTATGCAAATTTCAGCTTGAAATGTAGGATACTACAAGATTGGGTATCTGTTACTTGAATGTTCATATTTATCCACCTTCAACCCTAATATCCCATAGCTCCAAAGATGTATCCAGTTTGCAGTTCAATACAGCCACAAAAGAAGACTCACATGTCAATGAAACTGAACCTAGGTCTACACCTGTTTACTATGACGTGTGTGAGCTTACTGTGCGTCACAATCTTAGAAGGTACCACTATTTAACCTAAAACACTGGGTGGGAATGATGAACATAAAATACTCCTAAGTAAGTGTTCGTCACCTGGACAATGGTTAACGACTCCTTCATTATTGGTGTTCTACGACCATAAAAGCTGAGTATGTTTATGTGATGAAGTTGACATTTATAAATCTATTTTTTCTAATTAAAATGAGTAACAAAAAAGACGTTGGTCAATCTCATGTCAAGGATTATGACTTACAATGAATCAAGTAAGAACATTTTGAACACTTTTAAAATTAAAATGCCAAGATCAAAGAGACTATAAATCACAGAGTCTATTATGTCCAGTGACGTAAGTGGCACTGGTGAGATTGTACAACAACTGCTTTCGACAGAGACAGACATTCTTGAAGTATTTACCTCCGGAGGGGACTGATCCTGTCATAGAAAGAGATAGAAGGGAGTCAGTATGGAATCAATTCAAAAGTATTTTTCCATGACATGTCTGTTTATTTTGAGTAGCCAGAGTCCTCAATGACAAATAAATCTGGACATTATTGAAAATATATGGTTTGCTTTGATGCTGTCAAAACTAAGGTGGGCAAATTAACTTAACTAAGAAAGTAAAAATACAATTGTAGTTCAAGAAATACAAGACAAACTTTGTGAAATGTTCCACTTAAGTAAAAGTACCTGTTGGAGTAAGTTTTTAAATGTAACAACTGATTTATAATTTACTGTTACAATAAAGCACAACAAAATTTAAATACATTATTTAAATATTCTGGAATTTTTCAACACAGACAGATTACATTAAATGTCAAAATATCAAACCAATGTATCTTTGTATACCCAAAATCACATTCATATTCATATTTATACTTATTTAATAAAGCAATAAACATCCAGAAACAGTGACTGATCAAGCATGTCAAAGCAGATTATGAGTAAACAAGCAAATAAATAATTGTCCAGAGCATCCCCTGTCCTTAGATCCTCCTTCTCGGCAAGGAAAAACCTGACGGGGAAAAAGAGAAACCTCGGGGAGAAGACACAGTTCTCCTGTCCGTCCACTCCCATGGACAGACAGGCTATAGATGTAAGACTAACGCAGATCTACTGGTAATTAATAATTATATAGACTATAAGTCTGCAGAGCCAGAGTCCACTAGGAGAGGGAAACAACTCGTCCAGCAGGACCAGAACAAGCTAATCCTGGAGACGGAAGTGGGGCAGATGTCCAGGAGGAGAGAATGGGTTATTGAACACCTCAGTGTTCAATAACCCATTTAATCACACTTTTGACTTCTGAAAAGAAGTATTAAGCCATCCACCTATAATGACTTCTTTAGTAATTTGACTTAATTCTCTGTACAAATTAGCTCTAAAGTTTTGATTAGAACTGAAAGCCTATACTGAAATAAATGTAAAATGCATCCATCATCTCAGGATAAGTGTGCACGGAAGAAGCCCACAGCAGACGAATAGCCCGTCGTTTTTAATTGAGATGGTGTGCTACATCTGAAATGAAATTTAAATGTCACTGCTTTGGGTTTCTCCCGGCGACGTGAAACCTTTTAGACTGAATTTTATTTCTATTTTTCACATGGAGAATGTACATTGCAGAACAGCAGGAAGGCAGCTCTGATTCAGTAGGTAAAGGCGTAATTATACAGCTGTGGGAAACTTCACTTTGTTTCCCTATATCTTGTATATATCATATAAAATGGTCTTGACCTCAGCTTGCAGGAGACCACTTAGCATTCAGCTACTTGCTTTCTTTGTCTATGCAAATGCTGTAAATGGGTAAAATGGCCAGTAAGTAACTTTTCCAACATAATGAACAAGATTATATTGTGTAACTAAAGCTATGAGAAGAGAGAGAGAGAGAGAGAGAGGAGAGAGAGAGAGAGAGAGAGAGAGAGAGAGAGAGAGACAACAATTTACTGTTACAATATGTCTGAAGGAAAATAGGAAATATATTCAACAGCATTCAGTCAAAAAGCAAAACAAGCATGCCACACACAGAATACAATATATCTTTGCTGAGAAATGAACCTGGGGCTATGCAGAGACAGAAACTGTAACTCAACAATCACAAACCTATAAGTAAAAACAGCTTCTGACCCTTGACCTGGAACTGCTTGTCTTAGCACAATGAAAAATAAACGTATTCATAAAACATGTAAAGAATGTAAGTATTATTCTAACTTCATTTCACTTTTCTTTTTGGCAATCACAGTCAGTGATTATTTTGTGATTTAGTTATTGCCATATTGCCCAGTTCTACGTGCAAGAAACAGCTAAAAATACATACATCTCTGCATGTCTTACTGATGCTCTTTACTTATTAAAATATATAGATACAAAATTTAAATCAAAACTAGAGCTGATTTAACATGCAAACACCACAGTGTGCACAAAACTGTTTAAAATACCATCCGAATGCTCAAAGAAAAGGTGACCTTGGCAGCGCAGTTGAACATAACGACCATATTGTTAGATGCAGCTTTGGCTCAGGCAAAAGAGAGCAGATAACATGAAATGTGAGCACGCTCCTCTTTTATCTATTCGACACCCATGAGTTATCCAGCAAGCACACACACGGGAAAGAGAAAAACTAACAGTGACAACCAATCACTCTCCATACTGAAGCTATTGTGTAGCAGCTGAATGAATTCAGATGATTGCCAGAGCCCTCAGTCATGACATCTCCTATCACTGTATTATGCCTTTTATTCCAACTTGCTCTCAGCGTGAAGCTTCTTTTTGAGATGTGAATGGACAGGAATGATCAGGAGGCATTTGACTGGAATTTATGGAGCTTTTAATGCAAGTTATTCACGTGAAAAAGTGTGCAGTACCACATGTGCTTGTTACAGATTTGCTTTAAGGATGCAAGAACAAATTTCCCACTCTGTTTCAGCTGTTAGCTGTGGCTGATGTTGTCTTGGATACATAGATAAGGCTATATAAAACATCCTTAGCTATTGAGGCTACCCAAATTATGGAAAAAATATAGATTCAGCTTAGCACCTCTATCATGGCTAATCATAAAGTTGTTTTCCTCACTCTTGTATTTGTTGTTTACCGATCACTTTTATTCACACGACAACCTTTGTTTGACTCTGCTAGAGAATAGTGAAATGGAATTCCCTTTTTTCCTTCTGCTAAAAATGGCGCTGTGGATTCAAAGGGAACCTCCATCAGCAAAGTGCACGGTTACTGAGAAAGAGAGTATGTGAGATAGATGGGGAAATGGGAGAGGGAGAGATATTGGTTGGTTGTTATGAAAAGATGACATCCTGACTTTGAACCTGTTCTGCAAGCAGTGGGCAGCAGGACAGCATAAAGTGAATCACCTGAGTCTTTCTCCTGCTGCTTATCCATGAACAGTTCAACTCAAACTCATGCAGCTGTCAATATTAGCACAAAAGTCAAAGCAATTTTCTATCTTTTTTTTTTTAGTCTCTGTGTGTTCGATTTGCTTTGGTAATTCTTGACATACACCAGTAGGAGGCACTCTGATCATTCCCTTGTGCATGTGCATTACTTAGTCCTTACCTTGTGAATAACCATTGCTGTAATTTAGTAAATTCATTACACATAGATATATTAATACACTCCTCATACCCGGTGCGTGCTGGATGTGGAATCCAGACTTTTAATTAAAGCACTCTGCTAGGGGTTTACATTTAAAATGAAAATCATCTCTCACTGCCTACATTAGTTTGCCTTTGTACCAAGTCTAAACAGTATATAGTAGGGCGCCTCACAGTGGGGCCAGAAAGTTCCAGGGGGTCCAAGACAAATTATGTGCATTTCAATATGACTTTCCTAATAGCCCCAAATATAGATTATATAACACTTTCATACACTTAACAATGAACCTCATTATAGCATCAGCTTGCCGAGTTGATGAGTATTTGCCAAGCTAAACATTCAATGATAGTAAGTGCACTTCTCATTTGTTCTGCAGCCAGTCGTGGATTTATCTGATTTGTTGTTCGCCTCACCAACTCTGGCACCTGCTTTCCCCCTCTTTCAGTTTATTCACTCCCATCATTTTCATTTACTTTGGGTGTTATCTGTTATCTGACACTGATGAAGTCTAGCGTCATTAAAAGCATGATAATTATTCTAATTTCTGTGTGGTGGCCGGTGGAACAGTGAGGCAAAGCTCTGTGATTATAGTGTCATTTTTCATACACGGACATGCACTACCTGTCCAGCAGATGCCCTCGGTGGGATCCTCTCTAATGATCACCTGACTGCCCTTGTTATGGAGTACCTGCCTGTGTGACGTCTACCTCTAGGTCACTGTTTCTCAGTGCAGACACATGCCTGAGTTCTCTGGGTGGATTCTCTCTTCACCTTTGACAGTCTGACTGTGGTGTTTACAAGCCCTGTAGTGGGACAGGAGCGTGGCCTTTTTCAAAGTTCACCTTTATTTTGAATGCATTTGGAGAAACTTGGGAAAATACTAATTTAGCTGATCATAGCTTGTTTGTTGGCCACTGTCCTTATTGAATAGTACAGATATGTTATTACCATTTACTATGCTGTATTAGGTGGGTGAAGTTTGCATGTTCTCCCGTGTCACCGTGGTTTTCTCCGGGTACTCCGGTTTCTCTCACTCCAAAAACATGCATGTTTAGGTTAATTGGGCATCACTGTAAACTTCCTTAGTGAATGAATGAGAGTGAATGGTTGTCTGTCAAACCCTGTGGCAAGTTGGCCACTGTCCAGGGTGTTCTCCGCTTAAGGCCCAAAGTCACTGGGATAGCTCAGTCACCCGGACCTAACGGATTAAGCGGTAGAAAATGAATGAAAAATGAATGATGTTTTATCACATTGAATCGTATCCAGGAAAAGATGCAGTAGCTATATAAAATAATTTATTTTAGGTAGATACTTTGCAATGTAAACAATATTACCTAATAGTAAATGTTTTACAAAAATACTGTGTATTCTGTTTAACCTCCCCTGTTTGTTTGCTCAAGCTGTTGTTTTACTTACATTACTTCAGCAGTGACAGTCATTTCAATAGCTGGATGAGTCCAGGTCAAGCCTTCTACTGGAGAAGTCTACACTGATCAAGTGTCCTTGAGTGAGCCAGGAGGATTACTGGCTTCCATAACACATGCCTGTTCAAATATAAAACAAGTCAAGTCAGTGCTGAGAGTGATTTTGGAAGATCAGGAAAGACAGGTTGATTTTCTCCTTTTTAAAACTTTTTGTAAATATACGTATGAACCGTTCACAAAGCTCAATAGGTTAATGCAGTGGTTTTAGCCTTTTCTGATAGATGACACACTTTCATTGGTTGAAAATATCCCATGATACGTCTTCCACTAAAATATTATTAAATCAAAACCAGGAAGAGGAAAAAGGAAAACTACAAGTTGCTTTCACCTTGTTGAATGTGGGGCTGTCCTAAGTCCAGATGGTGGGCGAGAGACAGTTTTTTCTTTTAATAACATTGTACTTTGTAAAGTTCATTTCATGCATTTGAATTAGTTAATTTTCTGATATTCTAACTTTTTGGTTGCTACTTGTTGAGAGATTTGGGGCTGGTTAAATTTGGCATTTTTGTTTTACTGTTTTGCTTTCTTATTTAAAATGGGAGTATGTCTAAGGCTGTTCAATTGAAAATCTCACAGTTAATTTTATGAATCTTTTTAAGGCACATCATGGGAATACCCAAGGAACACCCTGGCACCTGGTTTAAAATCAAGAAGCTAAAGAAACTTAAAATTTAAATCCAAACCGAAAATGACCAGCCTACCCAAAATCCTATAGCCTACGTTTTTAGCATCCTACAACACAAAGCTCGAAAATAATAATGCAAATAAACAATTTCACAAACCATTGCCTTTGACACAGACACATGTTCTTCTCTCTGTCTCATATGGCCGCACATGTAGGGAACCTGTGCGTGTACATGCATGCGTACGTACGTGCCATCCCAGGACGCTTCCGGGAATTTAGCCACGTTTCTGTGAGTGTGCACAATGATGACCACACAATAACAGACTAAGCGAGGCGTTTCTCTGGGCTACTTGGTATAAATGTGTAAAAACAGATTGTTTTTCTTGCTAAAATTTATTTGAGAACTTTTTTCGTGTTTGAAGTTTGGCTTTAAAGAAAAGTAGGTAGGTATTTAGCACGTGTTACACTCGTTTGACCACATTGCTAACCGTGTTTTGATGTTTCTTAGTATTTGCTTGACCATGTGGTTTCTAGTGACAGGCACAGCTGTTCAGAGTATCAATAAATTACCTAATCGTGATTTGAATAAGCTAGACACACTTATGTTCTTTCCGTGTCATAGTTAAAGTAGTTTTTATATTGACTGTCAAATGTAAAGTAAAAGTAGGTGCTGACCT
Organism: Mugilogobius chulae; assembly: GCA_038363315.1. NCBI lineage: Eukaryota > Metazoa > Chordata > Actinopteri > Gobiiformes > Gobiidae > Mugilogobius > Mugilogobius chulae. The sequence continues at coordinate 11,335,307 of CM076406.1, read as the reverse complement.
CCGCCTAAACTCTTACAGGGACCTTGTTTCGGTTTCTGTTTTTTTCAGTGCCTGCAGGGGGCATCGTTTCAGGCCAAAAAGCCCGTGGAAGTAGTGTTTGTGGTGGTTCCTCCTCCCTCCTCTTCGCGCTCTATCCCTGCGCGCTCCGCTCCACTCTCTATTTCACCTGCGCTCTGCCGCTGACAACACCACTACTTGGGGTACCTTCTTGGACTTTCTGCGCCACTTCTACCGACAAGAGAGACATATCTCCGGGCAGTAGACTATTTCATCTTCACTCTCTCGAGTTACCTTCACCGTTTGTCGACGCTCGCCGGAGGCTTTCCCTGGACCTTGAGTCTACTTTCTAAGGATGGAGACGGCTGCTTTCCTGTTGCTGCTTTCCGTGTGCGCTGGGACACTTCTTCAAGGTAAGCCTGTTAATGGAAATTAAGAGTCACCAAAATGTGAATTTATAGTACTTTTGAGTAGAGAACCTTGTTTATTGTCGTTTCAAGTCTTACTCAGGTAAAAAACAAAGCAATAGTGAAGTTATCGTTTTGATATTGTTATAATGATAGATAGAGCTGACTATCGCCTCTGGTGTTTTTAGACTTTAGCTATCAAACTGATGTAGTGCTTATCATTTCCCTCTGGACATAGACCAAATTAGCAGAAATGCTTTGTTAGAGTATAAATATCCAAAAGGGAAGAACTTGGTAGCCTCTAGCAACTTGATTTGGAGCTTCGGCTTTGCCCGCCTTTCGCAGCATAGACTGTAAATAAACAGGTGGGTAAAGTACATGCAGGTGTGCCCAGTCTGCGTAGCCCCAGGGGTAATGACTTTAATAAAGCCCACTCCCTGTCTCTGACCAAACAAACAGAGCCCACGTCCTCCTGTGGAGCGGTAATGCGGTGTCATGGTGCTGAATGTGAACCCTGGGGTGAAGATGTGGTCGCTACTATCAGATCATTTGTTTGTAATTAGTGGATGTGGTTGTTTAGATCCACTTGTAATCCAAGCTTCTGTTTGTGTATCTAAAACGTGGCTTAGTTTGTGCAGCTTGTTTATTATTGGGTGTGTTTAAAAGGAGCCAGAAGAAGGCAGCATAAGAATGCCACACACAGTTAATAGCTTTTGTCTTTGTGTGACTCTGCAAGGCTAAGAGAGAAAATGATTTGGACTTTTAGTGAGCTACTCTTTTCCCATGCGTCTTGTAGGAATAGTCTGGTATGTTTGTAATGTGATGATAATGTAGTATGTATGAGAACCATATTCAAAGCTCTAGGGGCTGTGTAACTTCTATTTTAGGACAGCCCTCAGCTCTGTCTAATTTCAAAGGCTGATAACAATGTCTTTTCTTGGTGGAAAAACAAGAAGTGTGCTCTTAAAAGTGTCTCAAACTATCACCCGGGTTGGCACTGTGACAGCAGCTAGTGTCACTTACCCAGGATAAGTGAGAATAAATGTTTTTTTCTCTCTGCCCTTATCTCTTGAGTTGTGTTTGTGTCAGTGGCCATCTCTTGGCATTCACAGAGCTGCTCTTTGTCAGGCGGCTGGAGGGCAGGCAGCCTGTCTGGCCACTGCCTCTATGGGTGTGTGTGTGGGGCACTGGGCGGAGCGTGGGGGGTGATTGGTGGTTTCGCCGGACACGGCCAGGGCTCCATCTCCATCACTTGATGCTATCTGGTCCGGCTCTGCTCCACTGACTTCACTGAGGCAAAAGCGGAACACTTTTTTCTTTCTCTGGTCACATTTCATTCATGATGAAATCCATATTTATCCTGAACATAATGACAGATAGCACCAGTGCCCAAGTCAGTTTCCAGCTTGATCTGTAACATTCCACACATCAAAGACTGAGGACTTTCAAAGCCAGTTTGAAACTTAGAAGTCTGAAGCCACAGGAGGCTTTTCAGGGTGACTTTAGAGTGGTAAGCTGCCAATGCAGATGTGAGGGATGAAGCACAAATGGGCTGTTAAAAAGGTGAATAGTAAACACTGTTAGACAAACTTGACATTTGTGACAGAGAATGACATTTGAGAAAAAGCTTTTACACATTTTCTGAAGCTTGAACAATTGAAGGTGCTTAATATAATTGAGATCAATCCAGTGTGGTGCTATCAGGGTAACTATCAGGGTTTTAGATCAATTATCATTTCTTCTCTCTCTCTCTAATGTTTTATTCCTAGACCTTACTGTGCTCCCAGACATGCTTTTCATTGTGTCTCAGCTCAGTATAATGTCCAGACAGACTAGCAAGTTCAGACTTGTGGGACTCCAATCAGACTCCTTTGTCATCTCTCAAAGACCACTTCTCTGTGTTCTCCAATGCTGAGACATGATCCACCAGTGTGTCGCCCACAGAACATCACAGTGTGATTAGAACCAGATTTAGTGAGGTACTGCTGTCAAATGTTATTTCATGTTCCTTATAATGAATGGCAGGTCACAAAATGAGCGGCTCATGTTCTGCTTTAAAGTGGCATTAAGTGGCAGAACAAAATGGATAAGTGAAAGTAAGTGGAACAGAAAGTGACATGGATTTAAAGCAGGATTTTCACAGTCCACGTTTAGATCCAAACTCTTGGGGATCCACCACCTTAAGAAACTGTATATTTCACTTTTATTTTCATTTTAAACTTTATTGCAAGCATGATTTTTTAATAAAATAATAGTTTGTTAACTATGCCAGAAAACAAATCCCTGTCATGATGCTAAAATTTGGTTTTAATACTCACTTGAATACTGTATGTATTGCAAAGATGGGGAAAGTAAAAAAAAAAAGTGTCTTCTGTATTTTACCATGCGGTCCTTTTTGATTGCTCAAAATCATTCCAAAACTGCTCAAGAAAGGTAAAATGAGTTAATGTAAGAACATACATGAATAATAATATTTCATAATCCAAGGCCATTTAATGGCATAATATTCTGATGTGCCTACTACAGCCCTTCTTAACATATTCTCGCATTGAATCAAATAAATGTAATTGACCATTAATGAGCAGCTAGTTAACCCCACATCAGATGAAAACAGTCCACTCATTTCCTGATCTGATCGGACTGTACATTTTCCCTGTTAACGATTCCCATCACAGCACTTCTCTCCCAGGCCCCGGCCCCGTTACACTACCTGGCCCTTTGGTGTGGAGCTTTGATCCCAGTCGAGTGCAGAATATAACTCATAGCAGCCAGTCTGTAATTATATTCTACACACATGCACTTTGAAATGGACCTAAAAGCAAGAATGCCTAAGGAGGATAGCACCTAGACTCCGGATTTGAGGGAGGGTTTGTTTAATTCTAGTGTTGTGATTATAGTTATTCAGTTGTCATGGTTATTTATTAGCACTGTGAATAGAAAAATGTCCACACTGTCTATTTGATTACTAAACTTTATTGGACTTACTTTAATGGTTTCTGGCAAACTCTTAATTTTGGTTTAATGTACAAATTGTAGCAGTTGGTGAAACAAAACAAGCATTTTCTTGTAAAATTGTCGTAGCCTGCAATGGTTTTGGTTAGACATTAGCTTGTTATGTGCGTGATTTTTAGCAACACTTTCTAACTTAACAATTTAAGCAACACTTGTAGACGTGTTTTCTAAACACATTGTGGTAAGTGGTGTCTGTTGCCAAAACAGTTTTTTCATAGTTTGGTATGTTTGAAGGCTAAAGTTATTTTTAATTGAAAATGCAACAATGCAAAGTTGTGGAATGTACCATCTAACACAATGCATGTGTTTTAATTATAAACAAGACAGAATCTATTAATACTTGGTTATTGTTATCCACTGTTCTTCTAGAATTCAAAAGTAGTCTATTGAGACATTCATGTTCAAGATTATTATAAAATAGATGTTATCAAGAAGACACCTCCACATTCAAGTAAAGCTGGGCGATACTGACAAAAGAAATATCTTGATTTTTTTTTTTATCAGTTACAATATGCAATCAATATTACGTCCATAGAGATAGACCGATATATATTTTGGGGTCGATCATTAGATTTTTTGTTTATTTGTTTATCGGCTATAAACAAACAAACAATCGGCTACCTCAGTTTTGGCCGATTATGATGAGGCAGTTGTTTAGGTTATTAATATGTTGCAAAGCCGCACTCACAGTGATCTGAGTCTTAGTTGGTTTAGATAGAAGCGATAACACTTCTTTTATCTCTCTTCATTCTAAGTCTGCAGTTGTTTCTTGGGCCAAAGACAACTGAGCATCATTACATTTTGTGAAAGAGACGCACATGTACAGTAGCTTGGCGAATAATAGTTTAGGTTGAAGGTTTTTTCTTGGTTCTACTATCTCACCCCAGATATGCTTTTAAAACAAACGAGAAAATCGGCCAATGAAATGACATCCGCTGACAAACTTTGAAATATTGGCATCGGTGAAAGAAAACCCCATACTGGTCGATCTCCAACGTCCACATAGTTAAAATATGCCTTTACACCTATTAATTGAATTTTGTTGTAACTAGACAAAATATCTGTAAAACAAAATGCAAAAGACCACAGTCATTTAATAAGCTCTTTTTGTAGCACTTGTTTCAACTATGCACAATATATCTTTTTTTTTTTTTTTTTTTGCATAACTTCAAAACAACAATCACAATATTATCTAAAATCCTTGTTGTCCACACCTACATCTAAGCGAATGAATTGAAAATCTTGTAGCCAATAAAAATAAGTAATGCAAGCTAGATAATGGGTGCAGTATGTACTTTCTAAAGCCCAGGGGATGGGGCAGTTTGAAATGCAGTCCACCTCTGCCCCAACATGCAGTCCAGGTCGTTACTTTTCTGCAGGGGAAATACCTCGGTGGGGGTTTACAAAGGTAAAGGCTAAAGAATGGGGGATATTGCAAATTTGAGAGTCAAAAGAAGGGGCTATAGGGGGGCAGCTTTATATCTACCCAACACAACCCCAGTAGCTCGATTTATTAAAGGTCACAGTCTGTTTGAAGCACCATCTAAATCTTTCTCTCAGATGGTTCTGGTTTGATCCGCTGTTCACAGAGTTTTGTTACCCCCTCCCCCTTCTCGTTCAGGCTTGTCCCGTAAACTTCCCATAATTCACCTCGGTCATGTAAAGGGGGTTAAAGTTGACAGTGGTTGCTCCCGGCTGCAAAAAATGCCTATTCCCAGCAGCACATGCGTCTGATGTACTTAGTGTGACTCAAATTTACCCTCGTAAAGAAATGTCTTCTCATGAACAAATATATAGCCGGCTTGAATATTGTAAATCACTAAATATGGTGTGATGTTGCTATCATTCATTTTAACCTAAAATATTTTTGTTATTAATGTTTTTCAGTTGTTTTGTCTGCATTCCAAACTATTTTCTCCAGAACTGTGTGTCATTGTTGAATAAATTGTTTCTGCAGAGAACAAGTCATTTTTCCATTACAGCTTCTTGTTTTTACTACAATCAACCTTGCGTTTTGAGTTCCTCACATAAGCCTGTAGCGTCCCCATTGCACCTCATAAAGCCACAGTAAATCTGTAGAACAGCACGCATAATGATAAGATCACAAATCAGCCCGTGTTCTTATATTTGTAGCCTATAATGCTGCATGTTGCCTTGGCAGTAAGTCTGCTGCATAGTGCTTTCACGTCCCTGATTGAACACTTCCCTCCCGGAGGCCTGAGCTGGATTAACAGTTCAGTCAGCAGCCTTGACAGCTTCTACGTGGCACCGGTTAATTAATTCACTTGTTTTCCCTCATTCTTGTGTATATATGCAAACATACTGTCCAATAGACATCCCTCAAGCACGGAAAGTAGATGAAATCTTTAATAATGTGTCCTCCTCAATGCTGTGAAAATATATTAGGCTTTTCTGCACCCAGAGACATTGCAAGTTCACTCAGTGGGTCTGAATCACAACGAGGTTTTGTAAATGAGAAGCCCTGACCTGAGGAACACTCTGCAGCGAAGTAACCTTAACTTTAATACCTTTTGAAAGCTTTTCTGTGGATTAAAAGCCTGACTCAGTCTTGTTATTAAGAAGGACACAAATGCTGCGTCCATAGAAAGCCACAGGAAAAGTTTGTATCTGCGAGGATGTTTAGCAGCCAGAAGATATAGCGTCTGCTAAGACAGGTTCACAGGCTGCTCAGCACTGGGGTGTGTGCCAAACCTGAGTGCGCTAATATGCTTTATGACAAAGGGGCGAAAGGAAACCTGTCGCCACAATTTAATTTAGATAAATGGAGCCGCTTAATGTTTATGAGATTGTGTTTTGGCCCAGACTCTACAGTAAAACAGGTAATACCCTATTACAAGTGTGCAGAGCAGCAGGAAAAATGCAAATGGTGTGACCATCTTGGAAACATATGATTTGCTCAGCAGGGATTAGCTGCGCCAGTCCCCTTTGTCAAGGTTAGAAGTGTGTCTAATGCTGGGGGCCCAGTCTGAGAGACGGACACTCACTTTGTAGTTGGCAAAGAGAGCACCTCACTCAACAGCTGGCTCAAAGAAGAATCTAAAGTGAAAGTAAACGCAAGCATGGGAAAGTCCGGTGAAAACACTCACATGACTCAGTCATATTACTGCACTTTGCCCGTGTTGTGAGGCAGGTTGTCACTGTAATGATGTCATGAACAGAAACCCATTCGACAGGTCCGGCACCGGAAGCGTGACTGTATCAAAACAAGTTAACTGCTGTGTTTGCCCCCACTCTCAATGGCATGGGCTGCAGCTTTGTTCAATGCACAGGAAAATTAAAATTCGATGGAGTTCACCTTTTGCCAAGAAGAAAAGTCAGTGGGGAAATGCTGACAGAATGAGCCTGCAGTGAATGAAAGCAGTTAAATAAGTAGCGTTATCATCCGTCTGCATTCTGATTTATTGACTCACTTGTTGACGGGAGAACAGGACTCGAGCAATGTGGTGTGAATTTAATCTGGGGACGCTCTTATGCATTGCCTGTGTTTTCAAGTCAATAGAAAGAGATTGATATTCCATTCATGGGGCCACGGCTCCTCTCTCAGAAGTTAGTGGCGGTTTTCCTCCTGTGCCCTTCGTCGCAGCTTTTAAAAGAGCAGATTGTTGGGAAATTATTAGATTATCTATTAAGAAGTGTCACCTGACAGAAATAGATAGTGACAGGGAAGCTGGGAGCTACAGGGGGCTGTTCACATCCATTCACAGGTAAAAGGAGGTGAGGCTGTGCTGATAGCAGAGACATAAAGTCATAAAAATGGTTTACTCTGAAGCGTCATGACAGTAAAAGAAAACAGATGTCTGCACCAAGTTCTTTGCTACTTTCTGGAAATCCTGCCATCTTTATTGCCTGCTTAGAACTCTTAAGCCAAGTCAGACTTTAGTAATAGTTGGATAAAGCCAGTTAACAGGATTTGTCTTTTGTCTGGTTTTTGAAGACACAGCAGAATTGAATTATTGTGTCTAAGGCAAAGCCCACATGCATGCCGTCTTGTTTCTTTGAAGCATTTAGAAGTGGTTATAGTTCAACAAGGATGAGTAAAGTTCTTAGCCCCATTGTCAGAGACTGTCTCTTCTTGACCTACTAAACATAAATAGTGACCTTTGGTAAAGTAAACTTAGACGCAGTGAAAAGCAAATGCCCTACTTGTAAATTCAAATCGCTGGCGCACAATTTGAGATGTTTACATGCATTTAAAAACATTTTAATCAGCCAGAAAATGAGATGGGATCTGCTATTAGGCTTAAGACTCCAGGGTAATTTCCTTTTTTCCCCCAGAGTATTCCCTTCTTACATGCAAATTGAAATTAAACTTTTATACAAGATTATATTTCAGTTTATCATCTCTGCAAGAATGAGTAGTTTTAAAGATTCTTTTTCATGTTTGCGCAGAGCAAAATGTTACGTTTGATTAGAATCCCAAATGGTGGCATTACATTTGAAAAGAGCATTTTTAGCTGGGCAAATGGCTATTATTTATGAAGATAAGAGGTTAATTCTACCCCCAAGCAACTCTGAGAGGGTTACTGAGAAGTTCTGTTAGATAAGCATTAAATAAAAGATAGAATAAATGTATTTGCAATGTGCTTTTCACTTTGTAGTCACCGAATGCATTAGCCAAAACTAGTGAAGTAATTTAACGTGGAGACAAAAATCTGTTCCGTCCCACCTTGGGAACAGACACACTTATCAATGGATTCTCTTCTGCCTCTTTTCTCCTCAAAATAAACTACATTCTCTCATCTATTTTCTTTTAGAGACGTTGTTAGTACACTGAATGGGCCTTTCAAATCATCAATTAACTAACTAGCTCTTCCACTCAAGGGATTTCTGAACTAAATATTTGAAAAGCTCTAGGGGAGCCTCTTATCCTTCACCCCTCCAAACCCACAAATCAATAACCATGAAAGGAAACGCAAACCGGTCTCAAAATCCCAACAAGCAATCGTCTTTCGCGCCGCCTTGGATGTCAATTTGCCGGATGTTGCCGAGAGTGGCCCCTGAAAGGAAACAGAGAAGAAAGAAAATCCCATTGGCTTTGAGCAGGAGAAGTCTGCAGGAATAAGCCATCAACCAGCAGCAGCCTGTGGCCTCCCTGGAGATTTGATATGTCAGACCACTGCTGGCTGTGGAGATCATATTCTACACCTCATGGGGAAATTAACTTGGACACTGGGAGCATAATGAAGATATCTGTGTGTTCAGGAGTCATCTACGACGAGACAGGAACACCACGCAAGTCTCAGGATTAGCACTGATCTCCAAAGCATCCAATTACTCCAGTGAATAGGCAACCAGGATGCATCTCTGAGAATAGAGAAGAAGACGGCCATTCGGTCATACACCATTTAACAAGCAATTTATCCAGCGGACATTAGAGAGATGAAGGATGAGCTAATAATGGACACAATACCTGCTTTATGCCAGCAAAATAGGGATGCTTCTTCAATCTTCACCACTCGTTTCCAAAATAGTTCTTCATATTGAATACTCACTGATTGGATTTTGGCAGGGAAAATTAATAAAACAGCGACAGATTTCAGAGCCCATTTCGATTTGCTTGACAAGCCAGAATGTGCTTTCTCCCCTTTTGACAGAGCATCAATGCCATGGCTTGAGACTAATGTCATCGTATAAAAATTGTGTTTGGGACAATCGGCAGTGTTCCCAGAGAAGGCCTTGGGACAAAAAGCTTACCCTTCTTTCGAATCACTGTCAATCTGTCATCTCAGTGGAGGTTGTCTGAAGTTTTACTACCAGACTTGCCCGAAAATAATCAATTGTAAAAGTATATATATAAAAAAAATCTCCTGAAGTCCTGATATGTAGGATTAGATCAAGACAAATGTAATAAGACAAAACAAAAAAGAACATGTAAGATTATGCACTTAGATCACAGACAAGGAATTAGTTAGTTTGAGTTTTAGGAGTAAATCATTAGCCTAATTGTATATATAAATGTAATGTTTACTATTTCTTTTCTCTATATTTAGTTTTTAAATTATAGCTTGTGTCTACATCATGTTTCTAGAGCTTTGGGCCCTATTTATATGGCTAATCTATTCAACCTTGAATTTTTTGGACCTCTGCAGCTCTAAAAGGTGTTTTGTTGTCTACATTTTTGCCACCTGTGTTAAGTTTATAGCGGGCTAAACACACTCTCATGTTTATGAACACTAGTGCTGCGGACATTGGATACTCTGGCATTTGACTTGTTGTTTGACCCTCATTCCTCGGAGGTGCAGGTCAGTGATGTGCTGTGGCACAAAAAAATGAAGTTATGCAAGCGACCGCATTACTGCCACAAAAAAAGCTTTTGCCCTTGAAATCCAAAAATGTTCGAGCAGCAACAATTTTAATCATCAAGAAAAACGAACGCGGCATTTCAGAAGACACTTTGATGGACAATCTTTCAGGGGCGGTAAGACTTCCCGACAGTACGACCTCTTCAAGTGTCTTCGCGCATTCAACATTATGCAGCGGAATGCTAAGTGTATGTCATTTTAATGCTAGAACACTAGATTACGTGTGACGCTCAACCTCTCTATATTTGATGACACCGGCCTTATAATACACAGCTTGTCAGTCTGGGGATGAGCATCTCTAAAGCATTTGGATGTAAGAGAGCAGAGGTTCTTGGCATGCACAGGGATCGTGTTACACATTGGATATACGTAGGTAGGGTACATACATGGCCACGGGGCAAAGGGCATTGTGCTGTACAGTCAGTGGTGGGAATACAGGGAGAGTCTTAACACCGCTGACTGAAGCCCGGATGATGTACTCGGCCATCGCAGGAGACAGCTAAAGTGGGTCATGTTGACATTGTTTGCTACTTTTTTAATTGGCCCGTCTCGGTGGCTTCACAAAGCACGCATTCATCTGGCGTCTTACCCCCGAAGGTTGCTAATGCCTGATGAAAGCGCTACAGTGGCGGATCACCATGTTTGTGTTAAGCCACTTCTGACTAAAGTGGCTGCCACCTTCCACGTCTGCAACACTCGCATTCTTTGTCAGATAACGCTCTTCTTGAATGTCGAACACAAACAGCTGCAAGTTTAAGAGTTAGCAAAGTGACTGACAGCTAACAACACTCCTTGACATACTTTTAATTAAGAGCTGCCACTGATGAATAATTTTGCTTTATTACAGGACACTTTCTGTTTCGGTCTGTAGAGTTGCTACGGGGAACGGCAGTGCAGTCGCAACGATGGCTAATTAGCTCAGCAATGTGTATCAAGGAGACTGTTGATGGGTGTTTTCTCTGAGGTCTGCTTGTGAACGCAATTGCTCGACAAATCTAGGAGAATGCAGAAATTTACACAAAGATAAAAGAAAGCAGTAAAGCAGGCAGCAAGTGGGTCAAGGAGAGCAAATTGAAACGCACTGTACTGTGTCCCTCAGTTGTTACTACAAGAATGGCCTAAATGGAGTTTGTGTTTGTTTAAGCGTAGAATGATGAACACACCTTAATGTGCGGAGTAGTTAGCAAAGGGTTTCTCATTCATAAGCATTCATTGATAGAATCATTTCAGTTGCATTTGAATTCAGCGCATTTTAAATTGTCAAAGTTATCATATAGACACAGTTTTACATGCTTGCAAGGTTGTTTCACTTTTTTTTTAGCAATGTGTAAAATGCAATAACTATTATTTTGGTAATTGATTATTTTGCACGGTAGCCAAGTGGTTAGAGCTCTGGCTTCCCAATAAGGAGGTCGTGGGTTCGACTCCCGGGTCGGACCATATCAACATCTCACGATCTCTCTGGGTGGAGTTTGCATGTTCTCCCCGTGTCACCGTGGGTTTTCTCCGGGTACTCCGGTTTCCTCCCACCACCAAAAACATGCCTGTTTAGGTTAATTGGGCATCACTGTAAATTTCCCTTAGTGAGTGAATGAGAGAGTGAATGGTTGTCTGTCTAACCCTGCGGCAAGTTGGCCACTGTCCAGGGTGTTCCCCGCCTAAGGCCCAAAGTCACTGGGATAGGCTCCAGTCACCCGCGACCCCTAACGGGATTAAGCGGTAGAAAATGAATGAATGAATGAATTATTATTTTTTGGATTATTTGTTTTGATTAATTACTACAATACTGCGTAAGAAGTAATGTTTAGGCCAGTTAAAATTTCTTGAATTCATATTATCTTGGTTTGAGCAGAATTTTGTTGTCATGTAAAATATCAAGATATTCTTTCTTGATGCATGTGACGTACAATTTCTTGTCTTACTATTTTTTAGAAAGAAGAGACGTGTTTTCCTCTTTTTATCACAAAATATGAACTATTATTTTGTAAGTAAAACAACTTTCATTTTCAACAACTTGTCATTCTGAAGTAGTTACACCTTGTCTGATGCCTTAAACATCCTCAGAGCTGTAAGTTAACGATTATTCCATTGCTAAATTATTTGTATTTATTTAATTTGTTGCATCCTTAAACTATAAAAATCCTATAAATGAGAAACCAAAACTGTAGTATTTGACCTTGACATCCAAGCCTTTCTATATGTTTGCCATTGTCGTAGATACAGAACCAGTGGAGTGAATGTTTTGAGTTTCCAGAATGCCGCTACTTGCATTTAAGTTGGATCCGTTTTGTCCCACCTTCTTGAATAAACATTTAAAACATTTTGGACATGCTTGGAATGAATAATCGTGTATATAGAAAGTTATTTGCCTTGAGCACTACTATGTAGTATCAATAATCTGTTGAGAATTTCAAGTAGGAGCAACTCAAAGAATGACCTTGGACAGTAGAGAATATGTTTGTTTCATTGAGCGTTTGAACTCCATGTCAACACTTTGCAAGTGTGACTTAGTTTAAAGAAAAATGTGTTCTTTCAGGCTCTAAATTCTTTCTCTGAGCTGTGACTGCTCCAGGCAGAGGATCATTCTCGTTTGAGTCGAGATTTCATATGTGCGGCATGAAGCTTTACAAAATAGTTGGCCTTTTTCTTCTTTTAAAATCATAAAGCAAGCCTTTGTTGCATAGGGTTCGCTTGGGCATGAGCTCTTCACTCATCCTCTCTTTTATTCAGCTGAACAGATATGTAAAGTCTATTCTATAACATTTTAAGTACTGCAAGTTATGCTGTGCAAATGTCAAATTGCGTAACTAAAGCCGGGGTCACATGTTAGGACTGTACCTTTTATTCTCATCACTTCATCTGAACTTGTTTCTGGGAGTGTTTCTGCTGTTATCCCCCCCTTTAGGGTTCTAAAGCTGACAGCCACCTCTGTGCTGTGGAGCCGCTGGAGGTACGATGAATGCCTCACATATGACATTAGTTGTGGGTCTGTGGTGCTGTCAGGCTGCTCGGGTTACACACGTCTGATCCCTGTGTTCACACTATCTGCAGGAGTTTCAAATGAATACATCTTAAAGGGATTAGCCAAGACTCAGAGCTTTGAAGTGTGCCATTACTATGCTCTGGAACATTAAGATCTGTATTTATCAAGCATTAAAGTCTTAAACCAAGCATCTGAAGAGAATAACCTCCCTACCTTTCCTCTGATTACAGATGACACATGTAGGACACCAAATCCAGCTATTTAAAACCTGATATCTGCCCAATCTCAAAATCAATAAAAATATAATTTCCTTTCTTAACATTAAAAGAACTTACAAAACAAATTCTTTATATGTAGAACGGCTGAACCATTTTGGTAAATACTTCATACTACAGTGCTCTTAAATCTTTATTATTATTCTTTAGTAAAAACAAATGATAACTGTCTTTAATTTACATTTTGTTCATTGTAAACCCCTAAATTGATCTAAAACAGCTTAGTAATAGAAACTGGTCCATTGACTTCTTGTTCAAAACTGCAGAACTGGTAATAATTCAAGTAATTTGAATTCTAAAACAGAATCCCTCTACATATTTCAAAAAAAGCGCCAGATACAAAGAAAATGTACATACAACTGGCAGTTTCCTGGAACTTTAAACAAACAGGTAACATTAAAGTGTTACCAGCTATTATCACAATGTCTGTGTTATTTATTTTATTTTGGCCCAAATTTACATAAAGGCTGCTAGGCAAACGTTGTGGATTTACCTCTACCTCTACTCTCTGACCATTATAAACCTCATCAAAAGAACCAATATGAATGAAATCATGTACAATTTTCATTAAAATTATAAATATAATCATGTTGACTCTGTATTATTGAAAAATGTCGCATGCACTTTAACCTAATCATGAAAAGACAATTGTATAGCTTGATTAGAAAAGTGGAAATTTAATTTTCATAATATGTTCCCTTAATATACAGCACACAGAGACTAGACTTACCGTATAATCCATCTCCTATTCTTCATTTTGCTTCCATAGAGGTTTAATCAGTAACCATGATGTCTCACTATGCAATTTACCAGTTGTACTGTAGATAAAAACACAGCAATATGTAACGACAAAAAGAATGTGAAGAGAAGAGAGTGAAAAGCTCTTCTGATTTCACAGTGTTTGATGAGGCAGACCACATCGCCATGCAGGATATAACCATATTATGCATTTCCCACTCTTGTTAAGGTTAAGGTGTTTTGCTGCACGAAAATGCCAATTTGCTTTGTCACCTGAAATTATTCACTCTTTCTGAAATAATACGCAAGTCAATGTCTACGCTGCTGCAGTAACATTCTCCACCAGTAAAGTGAGCTTGTTAAGAAACACTGTAGGCCCGCACGCATTCACTTTGAGCCAGTATTAAACACAGCTTTGAATAACTGGAGAAGTGGTTCATGTTGACAACACTTTTCGCTCTGTCAAAGGCCTTGTAGTTATTTTTGCCGCAGTGTTTCAAGCAATGTCTAAAAGTCATTAATATTAATAGTGGTCTGTCAGGCTTGCTATTGAAATAAATTTAAGTAAGACAGTTGTAAATATGAACCCTCTTTAGAAGGTTTTATTTTTGGACAGTTTTCTTTTTAGTGAACTGTCCCTGGGTAAAAACAGTAAAACAACTCCTGTCATCCGACCATAAACATCAAATGAGGACGCTGCCAGCTAGATCAATGACACAGGCTTAATAGTCTCATTGCTTTAATCAGTCAACGATTGTAGACACTCCTACAACATTAGGATGCTGCTAACACATCCATGCAACTATCGATTTTCACTCCACAAAGTATGGCCAACGTTGCAACTTTGTGAGAAATGAGTTTGCCGTGGCCTCTCGCTACTCGTGTTCACCAGGACTATATAATAATCCAATAAACCCTGGGAATAACGTGTTCCTTTAAGTCGTGTTTGCTGCCTCTAGTCTGACACCCGAGTCACTGAACCGTGGGTGTTGTTCTTCCTCCTCTACGGATTTTTCCCGCATCGCCTTGCCACCTCCGAACCAGGCCTATCCAAGATCGGCACACAGCACTGTCAGAGAGTGGGCCGTGCTGTTGTTTTGTTTGTGTGCTGTGCAAAAACAAAACAACAAAAGAACTTTCTAGGGGAAAAAAGCTGAAAAGTTTTTATATGTTGTTACGTATTGGCTGCCGAATAGTGGCTTCACTTTAATGTGCCTGTTTTTTATCCTCCGTTCTTCTTATGACGCAGCAAATAGGAGCGGCACTCATAATCTTCCTCGTCTTTACAACTTCTATAAAGGATATGAAATGTAAACTGTTTAAAGGCTAGCTCTTTTGTCGCACATGCTGACAGCTTTTGCTCTGTGCTTGTCTGGTTTGTAATAATAATAATGTAATGTTTTATTATTAAGCCCCACTGGAGGCAAAGTCTCTCTTTATTTGTCTTTGGGGTCAGCTTGGGAGCAGATGGCTCGGGAGCTGCTTCTGATTTAGTTTTGCTCCAGGATACTTGAGTAAAACAGGATGTTGTCTGACATGGAGCAGTCATCCAGGTGAGGAATAGACTGTTGTGTTCACCCATGCTGCTCAGACAGACTGTTTCTCTGGAGAAGACAAGCACAGGCTCTAGTCCTCACCTCTTGGGAGATATTAGGCTAGGCCACAATGTAATCAAACTAACGCCATCGCTGAGCTCCCTTTATAGCCATATCTATAAACATTTTGACACAGACGTGAACTTTTATGAGCTCACATCATTCCTTTTATAGTCTAGATTTAAACTGCTCTGTGTTGTGTAAAAGAAGGCTCTATTAGATTTTCAGAAGTAAGAAAAGCATTTATCGTGGCAAGGAACTGACCCAATTCAAAAAGGCAGACAGGAATAATTAAATGTAACAGTTTACCATTTAGCTTGTGTACACATACACATCAAAACTGGGAATCAATTCGAACAAAACAAATCTAAATGTTATGATTAGAATAGGATTAGGTTATACTTTATCTATGTCTGAATGCAATGTTGATTAAAGTGTACTTTAAGGACACATTTTATGTTTAAGGATGTTGCTTTTTTTAAGAGAGGGAAACAGATTTTATTCGTTGCTCTAATTTAATTACAGATTAATTGATTTCATACTTTGATTTTTTAACAAATCCTGCTGGTGAAAACAAGATGTATTCCTTTAAGCTGTGTTTATCTCTCCTGCACATCCTGCTTCAGTCGTCAAGAGTCTCTTGACCCTCACACAAAATCAGACGGAAAAAAGTGTCAAGTTTGTTGATGCTGGCTAGTACTCTTTTCATGCTGCACAAGTACATGGCATCAGCCAATGCGGTTTGTAATCTTAAGACCTTTGTCAATATTTTACCTTGTACATGTTTGAAGAACATCCTGTGCATTTTGCTAAACTGATATTATGGCTAGTGATACAAAGCATGACAAATTTGTGGATTTGCTCCCTGACAGCTCCCTGTCAGAAAGTGTCATGTTATTCATTAGAACGCAGCCAGGGATGGTCAATTATCTGTGATCCAAACAGCACACCCTGCTACCTGACTGAAATGCTAATAATGTCACAAGTTGTCATATCACAACAGAGATTGAACGTCTGTGTGCCATTTTTCACTCCTCTCACTATTGAATTTTTGGATTCAGGCAGTTTTTTCCCCCTGCTATGCCCAGCCGAGCGTACAGATGGCATTGTCTGCAGTGACTGTCAGTGTCTGAAAATCCCCACTCTTCCCGGATTCAGAGGTCGACAACATATACCAAAACTCAGCTGTGATGCTCGCTGGAGTATGCATTAAAAATCATTAGCCACAGACAGACATGGACTGTGGAGACAAGATAGCGAAAGGGGCAGACAGGATTGCTTGTCATTTAGAGTTATTCTGGAGTTTAAGTCCAGCTACTGAGTTGGCCAGCAGAATTCAGACATCTTAAAATAAGCCTCTAAGACATGTTTATATAAGTTTTAGCCCTTCAAGCTCATCACTTCTCTTGCCACTATGATAAAAACCTGGGAATAAAACTAAATACTCAGATTCTCTATTGTGTCGTTTGTTTTTTTTAAAACAAAATACTTTTAGTGTTTTTTTTTATTATTGATTTATGTATTTCTTATTAAACTTATTTGGGTCAAACTGCCAAGAACACTGTTCTTTGAGTCATTCTTGGTTTCAAATCTATGCCAACTGTTGTGTTTAGTTGAGTGATAGAATGTCAAATTGACAGAACTGGAGACATGAACTTTTGAACCAAGAAAAGCAGCTGAAGCCGACAGTCAGAGGTCATGGGAGCCATCTTTGTAATGAACATAGCTCTTCACTGATGTGTACCGCTATCGTTAATTGTAGGAATAATCTTTGTGAGAAAAATATTGCAATTGGATTTCAAAATCTTGAGCATTGCATTTAGGGCCACACATTAAAATAGTCTCTTCTGCATAGTTACTTAATTAAACTTCTCACACCAGTGAAGAAAGATTGTTGAGGCAATGCAATGTTTAGCCTTTTGCCCGAGGGCACAGGGGGCAGGAGCAGTAGAGATTGAACTTTTAACCTTTTTTATCCAGCCACTATAACTCTAAAATGTAACATGTATTCTGGAACTTAATGTAGTTAATCTAAGGCAAAACCATTACACCTCCAAAAGTGCAATGTGTAATTCTGTGTGTATTGTCATACTATTTTAACATGTAAAATGGTACATTTATATAAAACACTTCACATTAATTGCTCACTTACCTAGTCCATCCCACTTAAGCACAGTGATGAATTTATAAGCACTTTTCACGTCTTTCAGAAGGCAGAATGAAATGTACTAATCTAATGCTACACAAAAACTACCCTGCATATCTGCTGTGTTGTCTTATTTTGACCTTAAGACGTGCTTTTACAATATATGGGCAAAAAGATTTTGCTTTCTAACATGATAAAGTACAGCTCCTTAAGTTTAAGTTTTGCTATCAAATCATAAAATAGCATTACATTATGATTTTGTGTTCACCTTCTCGCCGGGATGTTACAGCTTTATCAAAGAGGCCATCTTCCTCAGACTGATGTTCTATCTGACAGCCCCAGCATGGGGTGCATCCCATGAAATATTAAACTACCTCTGATCCTCTGCACATCTCTATTTGTGTGCAGAAGTTTAGCGCTCTGTGAAAGTAGGTGGGGTCAGAGTGGCCCTGATCCTCTGCTCCCCTGATGTTCTCTACTGAAGCCGGGGGAATTAAAGTCTAATTTTAACCCGTGGACTGGATGGGAACCACTCGGCCCTTTCTCTCTTCTCTTTCATTCACCCCTTATTGAGGAAATACCAGGGTGATCTCCTATAGACCATCCTCAGATAGCTTTGACTGCACCATTGATCTCAGTATACTCCAGCAGGTATTGCGTGTTGCCCTCTTCCCCTGTTCGCTCTCTCAGGCTCTTAACTCAACAGCCATGTGCAAGAGCAGAAGCACTGTCTGACATTCCCGGGCTTTTAACTCTATCAACCAAAGCCCGCTACAAGCTTTTTTTTTCTTACCAGGCATGTTTTCCACTGATAAGAACCCGGGGTGGGAATTCTGTTTCAGGGGATCTGTATCTGTGTCTTACCTACTGGAGCAAGACAAAAAGCGCACAGAAGTTCTTGATACGGAGAGTCCATGGCTATCCGTTGAGTGTGTGAAAATGGGAGAAAAGCCACATCGGTGTTCATTTATAAAACTACCCACACGACTGAGGTGCAAAAGGTGCAGCCTGTCTCCTGCTGACATGTACAGCGGCTAATAAAGCAAAGCTCGGGCCACTGTGGAATTGGCTCCTCTCTGGGTCTCGCCTCTCTCACTTCTCGGACTTTGTGTCTCTGTCTGCTCTCAAGTGTAAGTACATTATGGCCTGTGGCTTCTTTATATTCCAGCGCCGCAGTTGGGCTATGGCTTTAGCAGAGTGCTCCCCCTGCCTCTTGATCTGTCTGGACAGGGGGATAAAGTAACTCTAACATTCTGCTAACGGAAACTTGGCGACTGCTACTTTTTA
Organism: Mugilogobius chulae; assembly: GCA_038363315.1. Lineage (NCBI taxonomy): Eukaryota > Metazoa > Chordata > Actinopteri > Gobiiformes > Gobiidae > Mugilogobius > Mugilogobius chulae. The sequence continues at coordinate 11,316,544 of CM076406.1, read as the reverse complement.
CTAATGTGGCTGGTGAGAGACCAAGTGTGTTCCTGCATGTGGCTTTGGCATTTCAGCTCCCCTATGGTCTGGAAGAGGGCTTTTAAAGGCATTTTTGAATGAAATAGTGTCAAAATCAAACCTGAAAATGTGAAATTCTTTCACTTGAAGTAAAAAATTCTTTCTAAAGTACAAACTAAAGTCTAGCAAAACAAAGCACCAAGGGCATCAGGTAAAAATTGCAAGTGAAAACTTAAAACATGCATTTGCTAGCATTTTGCTCTCACTTAACTGGAACATGCACATATGGGTGATCTGGAGAAAAAAATGTCACCTGCACTTTTCCATACTGATCGATTGTTATCCTTGGTTTGACTTTGTTTATTCTTATTCAAATCATAGTCAGCTGCTTAAACTTCAGGTAAATCAAGCCAAGTGTCAGGATTGCTACTTTTTTCATGTAAAACCAAAAATCACTTGTTGATTAAAAAGTGCTTGTCGATTATTTAGACTGAGCGGAGTTAGGATCACAATCTAACACCCTTTTGATTTCTGGCACAGCTCTCTGCATATCAATTTATATAAAACCAATATGCACAACATCAACAGTCTGTCTCATACAGTCTATGTGAGACAAATAGGTTAGCTGTGTCAAGTTTTGCTCTCCGTAACTTATTTTGCATGTGAGCAAATGCTATATAATTGAGTCTCCAAGTGTCATATGTGTCATCATTAAATGTATCCACATACCCTGCTGCAATTGAATTAAAAATATAATATATGTTAGAAGTGCATTATTATTGTTATTGTGATCACATAAAAAACTCTGCATTTTACTTGAAAAACTCTGAAGATATTGTAATAATACAAAATAACAATCCAGGTGGGCAATTTTCTTTCTCACAAAATCTAATTACTGTTTGCAATCCAATTAGGTATTTTTTGCGTATTTTCTTGGTGCTTGGGAAGTTGTCATTGATGGTCTAGTAGTTAGGGATGATTAGTGGGCCGAGCCAGCATGTTTAAAAATCCTACTCATTAGCAACAAACTCTGTGAACCTTTAAATCATTGCTGTTATTTCATCCTTTATTTGGCAGATTGGAATATTTTTGCTTCTCTAGCTGCTGTGCATTGTGTATCTGTGAAAAATGAAACTTTTTTTTTTTTTTTTTGCTAAGATGGATTCACAGTTGCGGGCAAAGGGGATTTAAAAAGCCCCCACCCATCATCCTTAAAGACAAAATACAGCTGAAAGTGTTTGGAGACATCAATAATAGAAACTCCCAAACCCATCCTGAGATTCAGATCAATTTACCTGTCAAGTGCTCCGTCCGATCAATGACTCACGCAGCATGATCGTGGCTTGTGCTGACTTAAACTTCTCATTGTTTCGTTACTGGTTTGCACATTATCGCCTCTGTGTGTGTCTCCATCAGGCTGGCTGACAGCTATGCCGCAGCGAGGAGGACGGTGACAGCCCTGTCATCTCAAATATTTAAAGTTAGAACGGATTGCTTCCATGCACAGAAAGAAGGGAAACAGTGATATGCAAATGAGCCCAAAATGCAGAAAAAGATAACGTGAAGCTTCGGGTCTTTGTTCTCCGGCTCTACCTCTCTTTCACTCGCAGGGCTGGAACTGTGACACGGTGCTTTGAAATCAGCCGCTTTGGTGCATGAGCCTGATGTCGCCCTGATAGGCTTGTTGACAGTTTTTGATGCTCACTCAATTGTGGTAATTATTTGCCAAATAAATAAATTGCTAGCCTAGGGACCAAAGTCATCTACCTGGGCTGTTTACAATTTACAGAAAAAAAAATTGTAGTTCAAACTCTCTTGTACAATCATATAGATCTGTAGACCTCATTAAAGGTTAGTAAAGATATTGCTTGCAGTGTGTCGCTGGGTTTAGTTTATGGGGATTTATGGGGAGCCAAATAAATAAACTAAACATGTAATTTGTTCATAACAATGTTCTGTTCGAGTCATAGAAAACTAGCTAGATCAGCAGATTCTTTTTTTTGTTTTTTCTATGAACAATTAGGATATGCTTAATTGGTGCTTCAAGACCATCAGAGCTGGTGATAAGATAAATAACCAGATACAGGACGATTGAAGGTTCTCCAACAGTCTTTCTATTCTTAACAATTAAGGAACACTCTGCTCATTGGTGAGCAAAGGTCATGAGATTTTGTGTATGAGCCTGACATATTGACTGGAACAGCATGTACTGTTTTTTGGGTCAAGTTTGAACTTGCATAATTCAGAAGAAGCTCCTCGTAAACAGCTATGTGTACAGTGCCTTAAGGCAACATTTTTTGGGGGGAAACCAGACATGCCTCATGGCCTGGCGTACAGTGTCTAGGGTTACATGCACAAAATAATGAATACATCAAATTTTAGCTTGAACAACCTCCTATCAATAAGAAATTATGCACAGGCACAAAATCCAAAGCCAGGTAAAACATATAGCTTCCAAACAGTGCGCTCACTCTGGACACATTGGCACTATGTTGGATTTGTTCTCACTACACTCTTTTGATAAACCTCACCTGTTTATTCATGAGTGAACTGTTGGCTGATTTACCCAAGGCCAACAACCCTGGCACATCACTTGACCTTTTTGAAATCCACATCAAACAGCCTAGGGACTGGTTTTGATGTTAACTTCCATCTCACAGACCAATTTTTGCCTCCTCAATTTGAACAGGATGCTTTTTTTTTGTGTATGTGTGTCTGTGTGTCATTGTGTCATTGCTATTCGTAAAGCTCAACAGTTTCGGCGAGCAAGACACAGCACCTCAATTCTCACCTTGTTGAGGAGCGAATCACACTAATAAAGTGTTCCCCAGAGGTGAAGAAAAGACATGGCATAGACAAAATAATCTGAGAGCAACATAATAACTAATTTTTCTGTTCAGAGCTTGAATTATGGTGGAAAACTTTGGCAATTTTTTCAAGATGAAACACAGTTGAAGGAATTTAGTTTCAGTGGTTAGAATTTTTTTTTTATACATGTTTTACTTTGACATTGGTGAGTAACCTTAAAAACACATGATAGCCTCAAATTTCTTCACAGATCAAAATATTTAGTCAGTATTTGTGTCTTTTATGCTCCAACCACAACGGTAATATATTGAGCTATGTTTACAAGCTACTTTCAGGACATAAAATTGTTTTATGGACATTGAATATTAGACAGTCATCAATAGCTGCATCTGAACTAATAATGCGCAACACTAAGATTTAGAGGCAACACAAACATGTCTCCTTTTTATGGCCTTTGAGGGTAGAGATATATGTAGAGGCTCGCGGCTAGACGTCATTATGTTCCTTTGACACACAAGTGGTTTCCTATTTAGACAAAAGTAGTTTGGCTTTAGTTTTCAAGTCATAATTTTGTATACATAAAATATTCATCAAACAACACCACCAAGCTGCTTCACTATGCAGTGTTGGCTTCAAACTTCATCAAGCCTATTGTCTCCTTCCAGGCTTGGTGTTTTATGCTTGTCCAAGTTTACTAAAGACAGTTATACCTTAGTACTTTACAAAGTTGCTTGTGTCTGATGCTTGAAATGCTTTAGTATTCCTAATATAGCGTAAAAAGTACTTGCATCATTTAGCCTTGCTGCAAAATAACATATGCTTGCACTGTTTCTCATTGCATATTCAGGTTAGTTATTGCACCTAGAAAGATTATGTTTCAATTCCAATAACAAAAACATATTGTACAAGTGTTATATACAGTATGTTATCTATGAAACAGTTTTTGTAAAAGTTAATACAAGTTTAAACCTATCAATTGATCTGAGCCAACTTGTGCTTGAGGGACTTTTTTTTGTCTTGTTTATGTAATAAGTCCTTTCCCTGAACTTCTATCCTGGAACCAATTCATAGGCTTCAGATTCCTGTGATAATTTAAAGCCTCTTGCTCATTCAAAAGATTAAAAAACAAGGCGTTGTGTTAAAAACTAAGGAAACAATGGCAGATTTTCTCTGAAGGTACATTTTCCTGTGTCGACGCTGCTGGGAATGTCACCGCATCTCTACTTAAGCATGATGGACAGGTGTGGTGTCTTGGAATGTCTTAATGTTTCTTGGAAAGTTAAAACAAACATCTGACAAACAGAATCCTCCCAAAAGTTAGTATTAGCCGTGTGCTGTCCTGAACTTCAGCAGAAAGACCAGCTGCTCTCCCTTTATGGACTGTACAGTGATTTTATTGATAACACAAGACCCCACTAGGAGTCACTTCTAAGTAACTGTAAACAAAAGCTCCACAACAACTCTTTTGCCCAACACCTGGCTGGCTGCTGCCTTTCTCTCCTCTCAGCATTCTTCCATCAGCGACACCGTGACAGGCTGAGGATAACACTTTTCTGTAAAGTAACCGTCACGGGCGAATATGGCGAGACGCGTCGTTGACTAAATATGTATTTCTGTTGCAGACAAGCAGAGGAGAGCCAGGGGAGTATTTTTTAGAAGCTCTGTAAACGCTCCAGGTACACATATGACAGGGACAACGGGACCTTCCCCAGCACAGTCAACAGCCCCCATCGCTCCACAAATAGTTGGTGGGCAGCGTCATTGTGTGTCTTTAGCAGCTGTGCAATGCCACTGTGATGTATGCCAACCAACTCTCCGCACATTTCTGGAGCGTGTCAGTTGTAGGGTTGTCAAAAGTATTGAAAAGTAGATACGAACTGCTGCCACTAAAGCTAGGATCGAAACAAGATACACATTTTGATCACATGAACATAACTTTACACAATTTTAGAATGATCTTGAGCTTTATCTAAACCAGTGTAAGACCATAGTAACATAAAGAGGCAATAGAAATAAATAAATAAATTATAGCTCAAATGGAATCATTAGAGAAGAAAAGAACTGAAATGTCTATTAAAATATCAGCTGAAATTTGTTTTAGTTTAGCTTAAAGGAATTTTATTTTTCTAAGTTTTTAACCTTGTTATTACTGTTTACCAAACTTTTATTAAGAATGATTCCTGCATGTTTGAGTAATCTTATATTGTCCTGCAGCTGATGATTGAGTGTCCAGAAAAGCCCTGTCCGCACCTACCACTTATCTCCGCTGATTATTCAAAACATTCAGATTTCTAGTAAAGCAGGGTATGGTTTCATGGTGCCTTTACAGCACAAAATATTACAAATTTACAATGTACTGTATGTTACATTAACATCTTACATTGAAATTTTATCAGTTCTGTAGTAGGCATGGACGATCTTAAAATTTACACTCACAATTAATGTGACCAAAAAATCGCGATTAACGATATTATCACGATAATTTACTAAACGTAAAAGTGCACAGATTCAAAATCACTGAAATATTTATTAGTGCACAATATGTATGTGTTTGAACAACTACTTATTGTATTTTGGTCTAAGTACAATCAGTAATGATTCAAAGTGAACAAATAATTCCAATGTTGAGCAAAAATCTACTAACTTTGTCTTAGAGTCATTAATTAACTTAAACACAACCTTTTCTTTGTTTAGCTACAATAAATGCAGCTTCTTACTGGGTTCACAGCAGTCAGATTTCAGGTGCTCTGATGAAGCCACAGGTGTGCACCTGCTGCTAATATTGCGATTATCGTCACGTACGATTTTTATGATTATGAAAAACTCACGATTATTTAATTGCACCCCTTAATTATCGCGATTAGTGATAATATCGTATATTGTCCCATCCATATTCTGTAGTTTTGCACAATAAATGGACCTCTTAATATTGCTAAACTGTTTTACATCAATTTTATGTTTTACAAAAACAAAATGTAAAGATATGTTATAGTTTATTCCTAAATACACTGCAAGAAACAAATAAATGTGTTAATGTTCGATAAACCTAAACTTATTGCATTCAGTATGTTAAACTATCATCAAAATATCATTTTTCTTGCGTTTGTGGTATCAACATCCGTGCCACCCTTTAAATTGAATAATTTCTTTGTATCAAAATTGAGTCAGAGAAACAATTGCTGTACAACAAATTATATATGTAAAAAAACTCTTCTGATCAATTATTTTTAGTATTTTTCAGTCATTTTCAGTTATTGTTGGCATCCGATACTTATCTGTCAAAGCAAAAAAACATATCAATGATTTTCTTTTTGGCAGAGCTTTCATTTTGAGCCATTCTTCCCTGCTGACCTTTGTCACTGCCAGAGTTTGCAGCGGAAATTGTGCTATAATGGTCCATTTTACACTATAGAAGGTGTAGTTGTTTTGTAAGAACTGTAGAAATCTCCCATTGTGAGGAGAAAGCGCTAAAGAGCCAACTGTGGCCCAGGAGTGAGCTTCACATGCTGATACTGTCCACCCACCCGGCTGTGCCCGCACTTTTTCACACCGCTCCAGATAATGAAATGCAATAGACACGACCTTCAGTTTGTCCACACAGCCATTTGTGTTATCTACTTTTTCAGAACTTTTTTGGGATGTGTTACTGTGGTTTTTGCATTTTTTTTAGCATAAACCTTGGTCATTTTAAATTTGAATTTAACTTCTTTTCAAATTGTTGAGCTCATTTCTTTGACAAACTGCTTTTTTCATTAATCGTCTTATACATTTTGAAGGTTGTTGTTTTTAGGCTGCACATTCGAGTCATAAAAGAGGTGAATTTTATCATTTTTCAAGTTTGATTAACAAAAATATATATCAATTATGAACATGGATTCTTACCATATTTTCATGCTTAAAAGTAGTTCTCTTTCAACATTCGTTTCGGTATCTCACATATGGGAACAGCTCTCACGCTGGTTCCACAGAAGCCTTATTTCACTACGCCAGTCCGTGACTGGCTGTGAGACGCGACGCACGCGACGTAGAGGAGGCGGGGCTACTCCTGCCTACAGTGCGTGACGGGCGCGTCCCACCTCAGTCTTTACACTCTTCTCGCTCCGAGAAGCCTTCCCTCAGACGGTGAGTGGTTTACGGACTAGCTAAACTGTTCATAAGGAGAGCTAATCACTCTGCTGCCGAACGCTAATCTATTGCCGCTTTACTATTCTGAGCTAGGTAGTAGGTTTGTCCCCAAACAACTACTATCTTTTCGCTAGCTTCTACTTTTATCCGGAGCTACGATTGGCGCTGACCTCTCCTCACCATGGAGAAGAAGGTGCCCGCGAAAGCCTGCAAATGTGGGAATAAGATTTCCGAGGCTGACAGTCACCCTGTCTGTGCGTCGTGTCTAGGGCTGCAACATGCCCGAGATGCGTTAGCATCCTCGGTGTCCTGTGAACACTGTGCTCGCCTTTCGAAAAAAACCCGCCGTCGAAGACTCGCGCGCCAAGCGAGCCTGACGGAGAAGGACCCTGTGTTAGGGGCAACCATTCCCCTAACACAAGAGCCGCCGGAGGAGGTACACCCGGGGGGGAACACCAACCCCGCGGAGACCGATACCTCATGGGTAGTCAAATGGAGGACCTCGATCCGCTGTTTGGCTCTGATGAGTTGGAGGCCGGTCTCGCGACCGAGCCACCTTCTCAGGACGACTACTCCGACTCCGATGATGAGCTCATCAGCCTCTCCTCGGATGTGGCTGACGCGGACGTGGAGCAATTCACACTCACTCAGGCCGAAAGACCATGTGTGTCCGCCACTGGCAGCAGCGGGGCGCAATCCCCGTCTCCATCCCAGGATTTGCACCAGGTTTGCCGGAGAGCAGCTGCAAAGCTGGGCTTAAAATGGCCAGAAGCACCCGCCGAGACCGCAAGGTCCCGGTATGAGGGTAGACGACTGCCAACAGCCAGGTCCTCCGCAAAGCAACTGCTGCCAGTTTTCCCAGAGTGCCTCGAGGAAGCCACCCAGTCGTGGAGCAATCCACTCACAGCGAAGACCCCCGCCCAGGGAGGAGCTGCGCTAGACTGGGACGGTATGGAGGAGAAAGGTTTTTCCCACCTTCCCCCCATTGAACCCTTGGTGGCATCTCATCTGTACCCACGGAAGTCTATGACGGCCGCGGGCCCGGCTCTCCCCTCCAAAGCGGATTGTCTCCAAACAACGCTAACGGAGAAAAGCTACAAGGCAGTGGCTACTTCCATGAGAGCCCTGAATGCGTCCTCTATGCTGCTGGCCTACCAGGCGGAGCTACAGGATGACATGAACTCCTCACCAGACCCGGTGGTGTGGGACGAGTTGTGCGTGGTCACCGACCTCTGCCTCCGTCTACATCGTTGTGCGGTTCAAGCATGCGGCCGGGCTATGGGAGTAATGGTTACGCAAGAGAGGGCCAGATGGCTTAACCTCTCCAGCCTCTCCCATAGAGAAAAGACCCAACTTTTGGATGTCCCCGTTGACCCCAAAGGCTTATTTGGGTCCGCTGTTGCCACCATGCAACAACGGTGTGAGGAAAAGAAGCGAGAGGGCGAAGCTCTACAATTCTGTCTGCCCAGGAAAGAGCCCCCCTCCTTCGCTATGGCACCAAGACAGGCGTTTCCAAAGCAGCATATGACCAGACCGGCATATCGCACACAGAAACGTCAGATGCAGCCACAAGTTGACGGTGACAAGCCACCGGAACTCAAAGGCGCTTGGGCCAGGAAGCCGTTTGTCCCCAAAGTGACGCCGGGAACCCAGCAGGGCCAGCCCGCCACTCAGGGCGCAAAGAAAAAGAAGCGGGCGACCTAGGTGTTTACCACCGGAGAGGAGCGGACCAGGCCAGGCGTCTCCTCCCTCTCGACAAACCCACTTCTGTGTTCCGGCATGTTCTGCCCCCGTGAAGAGACCGATGGAGGCGCGCGCGCCGCACCACGACACTCACGGACGAAAAAGAAGGAGACTGTGTCATGCAGAGAGCTCGGTGGAGCCACAGCAGCACTTAAGCATAAAACAGTGTCGTCAATGCTCTCCTGTTTGTTCAATAAAACTGTGTTCTTGCAAAGAAATAAAGGTGTGTTCCTTCGCGTATCCAGGCCGAGAGCCAAGGGCGCAGGCATCCATGTTGCAAAACATACAACACATGAATATGAGCACAGGCATAAGAATATTGAACAGTTTCATGTTGAAAAACATAAACCAAGGGTACACAGACACACTAAAACCACAGGCTTTAGTGCAAGACCCGCTGAGTCCAATAGAGGGAGCTGTTGCACCACAAATGGACCAGACAGATGCATTGGGCCCGCTAGCACAACACATCACACAGTGGCACAGCTGCGGTGCTTCCAACTGGGTTCTGAAAACTGTAACCAGGGGTTACAGGCTCCAGTTTGCGTCTGTCCCTCCCAAATTCAACGGTGTGTTACTATCACAACCACGGGAGGAAGAGGCTCCTATCCTGCAGAAGGAGATAGAGTCTCTAAAAGACAAGGGTGCAATACGAATAGTACCTGTGGAGCATTGTCAGACAGGTTTCTATTCAAGATACTTTCTTGTACCCAAGAAGGGGGGAGGACGGCGTCCTATATTGGATCTACGCGCTCTGAACAAATACATGAGGACGTACACGTTCAGAATGCTGACACACGCAACTCTGCTGCGCTTTGTGCGTCAGGGCGATTGGTTCGTGTCCATAGATCTGAAAGACGCGTACTTTCACATCCCTATTTATCCCCCACACAGAAAGTATCTAAGATTTGCTTTCCAGGGGGTGACTTACGAATACACAGTTCTCCCATTCGGTCTCTCTCTGAGCCCAAGGGTGTTTGTAAAGTGTACAGAGGCTGCGATAGCACCCCTGAGACACCAGGGGCTACGTCTAGCCATGTACATAGACGACTGGCTGCTCGCAGCACATTCGCCACAACAACTAAGGGAACATACGGAGCTGCTTCTAGCGCACCTGACTTCTCTTGGTTTCACAATAAATTGGGAAAAAAGTGTCCTTGTCCCATCTCAAACTGTCAAGTTCATTGGCCTGCGCCTGAACTCTGTCACGTACAAGGCACAACTGTCGGTGGAAAGGATAGAAGCGTTCTCCGCTTGTCTGGCCACCTTCCGCCGCGGGGCGCTGCTACATTACAGGACGTGCCACAGACTATTGGGTCTGATGGCTTCTGCTCTGGTAGTAATCCCACTGGGTCGTCTCTACATGAGACCATTTCAAAAGTGGGTTACAGCGTTTCATCTCGACCCTGCTCGTCACGCATACAAACTGGTCCCAGTGACGGCGGCGTGCGTCCGCGCGCTGCGTCCATGGAGACGTCAGGGTTTTCTGTCCGCGGGCGTTCCCATGGGAACAGTCATAGCCCGAAAAGTTATTACCACAGACGCTTCCCTGCGTGGCTGGGGCGCCACGCACGAAGGCAGGACAGTCAGTGGTGTTTGGAGTTCTCAGATGCGCTTATGTCACATAAATTACCTGGAACTCCGAGCTGTGTATCTTGCCCTGCACCATTTTCTGCCCCTGATAAAGGGCCAGCATGTTTTGGTCAGGACAGACAACACCACAGTGGTGGCGTACATCAACAAACAGGGGGACTGCGCTCTCATCAGTTGCACGCCCTGTCACACAGTCTGATATTGTGGGCCGACTCTCACCTGTTATCGCTGAGAGCCACACATGTCCCAGGGATCATGAATCGAGGAGCGGACCTGCTCTCTCGGGCATCCCTCGTTACAAAGACTGGATGCTGCACAACGAGGTTGTCAGCCAGATATGGGAGAGATTTGGAAGGGCAGAGGTCGACCTATTCGCGTCACAAGAGAACGCGCAATGTCACCTGTTTTTCTCTCTGATGGATCAGAGCGCACCACTGGGCCTGGACGCGTTGGCACACGAGTGGCCACATGTCCTCCTGTACGCGTTTCCCCATTAGAGCTGATCACTGCTACTCTCTCCAGGGTTCGGGAGAAGAGACACTCGCTCCTCCTCGTAGCCCCTCACTGGCCCACCATGCACTGGATGGCGGAGATATTCCAGCTTTTGTGCAACCGACCGTGGGCTCTGCCGTTGCGCAGAGACCTGGTGTCACAAGCAGGCGGGGAGATCTTTCACGCTCACCCGGAGCGCCTTGCTTTGTGGGTTTGGCCCCTGAGAGGTTAAATTTATCCTCCATGGGCCTCCCTGACAACGTAATTGATACGATTCAAAGCGCGAGGGCTATTTCTACTCGTAATGCATACGATGGAAAGTGGCGCGCTTTTGAGGAGTGGTGCGCAAATGCGGGCTGCATCGCGCTTCAGAGCCCTGTGCCTGTCATTTTGACCTTCCTCCAGAGCCTGCTGGACAAAGGGCTGGCTTTCTCCACCATTAAAGTGTACTTGGCCGCTATTTCGGCTTGTCACATTGGGTTTGGGGATAAGACGGCTGGTCAGCATCCTCTTATTTGTTCTTTCATGAAAGGCGCACGCCGCCTCAGACCAGTCTCGAAAAGCCTGGTCGCTCCGTGGGACTTGACGACAGTGTTAAATGCACTCTCTCACCCACCTTTTGAGCCACTCCACCAGGTGGACCTGAAATGGCTCTCAATTAAGACAGCTTTGCTGCTGGCTTTGGCATCTGCAAACGTGTGAGTGACATACATGCTTTGTCTGTCAGCACATCATGCATGCAGTTTATTAGAGGCGGTTCTAAGGTTTTACTAAAACCTAACCCTGCCTTTATGCCAAAAGTGTTTAACCCAACTTTGTCATGCCTCCCCATTGAGTTGTCTGCACTTTCTCCTCTGTCTGACGCAGAGGAGCATCAGCAGCTCCATGCGCTCTGTCCTGTGCGCGCACTGCGCGTCTATGTGGATAAGACTGCCTCATTTCGGGGAACTGAGCAGTTGTTTGTGTCGTGGGCTCCACCCCACCGGGGTAAGCCGCTCACGAAGCAACGTTTGTCTCACTGGATAGTGGAAGCAATATCCGTGGCCTATGAGAGCAGTGGGCTTCATCCCCCTGCAGGTCTGCGTGCTCATTCCACTCGTGGCATGGCTACATCATGGGCTATGTTCCGGGGCACCTCGGTGGAGGAAATTTGTGCGGCGGCCAGCTGGGCAACGCCTCACACCTTTGCCAGGTTCTACAGACTTGATGTCACTGGACCCTCACTATCTCAGAATGTCCTGAGCGTAGGGTCATCGCCTCGGATGCCCATGTGATTTGTCTTCGGGTAAGCTTGTCTGGCACTACGGGAGTCTCTATATCCCATATGTGAGATACCGAAACGAATGTTGAAAGAGAACTTTAGGTTAAGAAATTAACCCCGGTTCTCTGAAACATGAGTGAGGTATCTCACCAGACCGCCCTTCTTGCCTTGAGCGAGAAGAGTGTGCTTACTTTTAGACTGAGGTGGGACGCGCCCGTCACGCACTGTAGGCAGGAGTAGCCCCGCCTCCTCTACGTCGCGTGCGTCGCGTCTCACAGCCAGTCACGGACTGGCGTAGTGAAATAAGGCTTCTGTGGAACCAGCGTGAGAGCTGTTCCCATATGTGAGATACCTCACTCATGTTTCAGAGAACCGGGGTTAATTTCTTAACCTAAAGTTGTTAATGTTACAACAACTATAAAATATGCCAAAATCATTAATACTTGTTTAAAGGCAACACGCAGCGTTCAAAATGTTTTTATTTTTTTTTAACTTTTTATTGAAGGGTTGAGGTTGCTTGTTTTGGGATTTATTTTCAAAGGCTTGGTCACTTGTTTCACTCTGAAAATCTGGCAACAAGACAGCCTTTGACAGCAGGATTTAGCCATTGACAAGTAGGAACTTTCTGAAAAATCAATAATTCTTTGTACCCATATAAAATAGACATGTATCGTGATAAAATTGAAATCTGGCTCCAAGAAAATCAGTGACACATGAAGCCAATATCTCGTTTAAGCCTTTAGTTGGATGCTGTAAGACTTTTTACTGGCTGACGTTGACCCATGATTGAAATTGCATTCAATTTTACACAATTTGATCTATTTCTCAAAGGTAATAACTGTCTTTTCAAGCCTTCTGTCGCTACACAGATCTGGCTTTTTTTTTTTCCTCACCAAACTGTGCTTACTGTAAGTGTTGCAAGTCGCTTAGTGTCCCAAGAAAGCAGCCACAAACCACAGCGACTTGGCAAATTTCTCCGGGAACATTTGCAGGTTATTAAGCGATATTTGTGAAGTAATTTAGCACACTGGTCCAATGCTAATACCACAAATCATCTCATCAAAAAAACTATTCCTTCTTTGATATATGTGTTAGAAGCGAAACTCTTTAAACGCGAAACCCACCTAATCAGACCAATATCCTGCAAGCTCGCTCCAAATCTATCTGAATATATCGGTCGCCGGATTCTTCCAACTCCAACGAGCTCCTGGAATTAGATTGGCTTCCATCTCTTTGTGAAGGACAAACAGTATGAAAATGATAAGAATATATGAAAGAACTGTGCAGACGTGTGTAGGCTGTCAAAGATGAAGAACAAAGTGGGCCGTGGCGAGGGAAACACTGTGAGATAAAGATATGATTAGAATTCAACGCAGTGATCAGCAGGCGCCTCGTGAAACGAATGTTCTGCTCTTATTAAAACCATTACCTCGCTCCGTAGGCCTGCTCCCACTTCTGTTGTGTTTGTCGTACTTGTACAAGATGTAAAAAACTATAAATCACAGGAAATTCTAGTCAGCCTCGAAACAAACTGTCATTATCAGGCGCCGCTGAGTCCCTAAATCACCCGCTGCCTGCCAAAGCTCAAATTATTAATTTCCCCTTAATCTGCTGTTGGCATTCTATAAATTGGTGCCGTCACCTTGAGGATACGTCTTTTTGCCTGAGAAACAGATTGCTGCTACACTGCTGTTGATTTCCTGTCATTGTTTCTTTTTAATCCGCAGACTGACAAACATGAAAAACTGGCAAGGTTACATTCCTGCCATGCAGAGTAGTCACTAGTGTGTCACATCTTAAACAGCACGTGGCTCCCAGCTTTGTTTTTAGTTAAAAGCCGCATTGTGTGACCCCTGTCCCACTTCAGACATGTTACTCTTATTTCTCACTAATCGAGTTATCGTCAGAGTCATAAAACAAGAAATTGAATTAGGCTCACTCAAATGGCATTCAGTCTGCAGTAAAAAAGTCTAGTGCTTTTTAACTTATTGATTTCAGCTTCATACATAATCATCTTCTGTATCTATTTTTATTCTGAATTAAAAACATATACATTGTTCGTCTTTAAATAATACTGTCTTCGCTGCATAGTTTATTGTATAGTTTATTTATGTAACGTTTTCCTTTTTTTCTTAATTTTTTTCTAATGGATGGTTAACTCTACTAGGCAAAACACTGAACTGTGCATTTTCTGTTGTGTAATGATGAATGAAACTAGTAAAGTCCTATATTTACGGCTTGTCATTCTATAGCTGCCAGACAGTATTTACGACAGCTGTGCCTTGTCATTTCCAAAGCGGCTGCTGCAGAAGAAAGAAAAAAGGCACGAGACAATGCAAGACAGGTGCAACCGAAGCAGATCCCTCTGCACAAAGGAACAGTTGTAACGGCACAAAATTCACAACTGTCTGACATCATATTTGGTTAATGGATCATAGGCCACACTGAGACTCCAGGCATGTGTAAGCACAAGGACACTGATGTAATGTGTAAGGTATTGGCAGATGGCACTATGCCTGGAATTTATTTATTGCTGAGCCAAAACTTTGATCCGAACCAGCATTTTTCTTCTAAATGTCAGCTTCTTCATAAATTTCCATCAGCATTTTTGCAAAAACCTTTTTCTTGCCGCTTACCTGTTAATCCTGTTGATATCTAAATAGTTGTGAGATAAGGATGGGGTGGGCAGTTTCCTGAGGAAAGCAGAATCAGGGATGAGGTGGATTTAGCCTGCAGATAACCATCCACAGACCTCATCATGATAAAGTGGCCATTCACAGCTCTGTTTAGTCTCTTTCTTCCATATCAGCTGAGCTGCCAGCTTCTGATGGCAGCATTTAGTGGCTGAGGGACCTTTTTTTAACCATTTGCTGGAGTGCATCACTTGACAGGCAACGTCCATTAATATCCTGCCGATAACCACCAGTGGTTCTCCACTGTTGGTAATGGACCACCTCTGAGTGGCCCATTGGGCTATCTGTAGTGCGTATGTGCAGGCCTCAATCACTATACAGACGTCACAACAAGGATAATACATGGGAGGGCAAGGATAGTCAATGTATTACCGATTATTGACTCATCACATCATGTAGGGCTTAAAATGTCTTGTACTATTTGGCAGAGCAGCAAAGTGTATCGCCCTTTTGGAAGAAAACAGGTTCATAGTGGCCTTTTTGTTGATAATAACCTATGGAATGAAGACAAATTATTTTTCCTTTTTGACCGTCAAAAATGTTAGGTTGTGTTTGAAAAATAATCCCTTTTTGTCGTATTCTCTTCACAACACACTGACTGCTTTTTTTACATTATTATTAATGGTAAGAATTTTTTTTTATTTTATTTAACCTTTATTTAACCAGGAAAGTCCCATTGAGATTCGAAGATCTCTTTTACAAGGGAGTCCTGGCCAAGAGGCTTCCACAACACAACACAACACAACACAAAATAATAATTGGTAATATAATTATTAATGATATTAATAATATGCAACAAAGGCACGAGGTCCAAAAGCAAGTGGTTGATGGCAATACAAGTTCAGACAAACATTAGGCTATTTGCACAGGCGCTAATATGTGCGCTGCCAGGCTAACACAGAGAAAATAAAACTGTCTGATGCACAGTAGGGGCTGCTTTTTACCATGTTTGTGTTCAGCTCGTCAAAATGAGCATTCATCATCATAGATAACTATGAATTGGACATGAATAAATAATGGTAACGCACAAGTATTCTAACACATTACTTTTTCATGAATACAAAAAGTCCAAGTTCCTAACACTGGTCATCTGAGACAAACATAAGAATCAGAATAGTCCTAAAACTACATATATGTGCTACTCTGAATTGATCGCTGAAATCACATTTTTCTATTTAGTAGTTTTATTTCTTTGTGTGGCACTGTTTTGCTTTTAATCAGAAATATAGTCTATTGAATTTGATACCATTGTGTTTTGACCAGCAGCCAGCTGCATGTGACCGGTAGAATCATGTGAATGGCTAGCATTCTGAAAAGGGCTCAGCATTTATAAGTATTTGGCTATGTATCCTTAATGACTTATTCATTGTTCATTTACATCTCAATATGTAATTAGGTGATCTGTTTTTTCTCTCTTCAAATTCCAGATGTCATTAGGGTAAATCAGGATGCATTCACAAAAGTTATCCCTTAAACTATAACAGGCATTGTTTTGGCTGAAATTGGTAAATCAATCCCTAATTAAAAACAAACACATTTATTTTCTTAACAATAGCCTCTTATATTGTTGTGATGTTTGCTGAAGAGTGTAGTGTGTATTTGCAGACAAACTGGAGCCCCAGCAGCCTGCTGAAGCAGCACAGGGCATTTTTCTCATATAGAATCTATTAGCCCAAATTCCCAAGAGGCAGCTTTTTTTCCATCTCCTTCCTCTTACTACAGGGCACCACTCACAAGAGCTCGGTGAGGCCAAGCTGCTGATGATCACAAAGTTTATATGAAGAGTGTGTGCTGCCGTCTGACAGCACACCAGTAATAACACATGTTCCCCTGAGACTCACAGGGCTCCACACCGCATCAGAATGAGCTCTTCTGCTTTGTTCTTTTGATGCACTGGATCTGAGTTTGTGCTAAACTCTACTGTGCCTCTTTCTGACATGTGGCTGCATGTGATCTCTAAGAGGTGAAGTTCATGTGATACCACACAACCACTTCCACATTTCTTGACCAAACAACATGACGATTTTAGTTAATCTTTATTCATCTGTGACTGTGGAGGCTGAGCTCAGATGAGCACTGCAGTCATACTTATGTCTGGCTAATCGGTCACAAGACAACAGTACAAATATGTATGGATCAATCCCAGTTTGTGCTTGTCTCTTTGTGTGACCTCACCATAATTAGCTAACAATTGGCCCTTATTGTGGTTAATAAACAACTATTGTCTTTAGCCTTTTATAGGATTCTGTCTTAAAATAATAATTTTTAAGGTAAGAATGAAAGTTCTGTGGTCTCAGTGTAGGAAAAACATTTGCATCTTTGTGCTTTCTTTTCACATTGTGTTGCATTGGAAAAAGCTCCTTTGTAAAAACTGTTGCGGGCTTGTCAGCGTATCCTTTAGCCAGGGCCTTTTTATATTCTGTATCACTGTTGTGCTGAAGCATAATAGTGGCTCTACCTCCATGCAACAGATTTTCCACAGCGCTTACATCTCACATCTTTTTTTTTTCTTCTGGGCTGTCTTCATCAATTAATTGCTGAGCGCCAGCACCAATTTGTGAACAAAGTCAGCCCAGGGCACTTACCTTAGGAAATCCAACAATCTGCCCTTAAGCAAACACTTGAGACCGTTGAGAAAACTTAGTCCAACAACAGCAGACACTTAGACGCAGCTCGAGGACGGGGACGTCTGACAGGGCCAAGCCGGGTGAGCGGACAAGCAGCAGACAGAAGAAGACAGACAAGAGAGATAACAAGAATGACAGGGCCGGGTGTAGTTCTTGTGTCACTTCCCCAAAAAAGCCTGTTCCACCACAAGTTAAAGTAGACACTGATATTGATCTGTTATCTAAGTATTCCATGGCTACTGTGTGAAGATCTGTCAGGGGGAGTGACGCTTCACCATCAAACTTTATAGACATGTATTTTGCTTATTTTTTGATGCGTGTAAACGTCCGGGCCGACTAAGTGTCCTGCACTTTTGACCTTTCTGTGTGGAGTTTATGTGTTTCACATCGCTAGTGTCCTGCGGTGTAACTTTAAAACTTCAGAATGTTTAAGCCACAAATCAGAAGAAATCATTATTATACTCTCAATTGTGAAAAAAATGTGTTGATTGTAAGATTATGTCCTGCTTTGTGACCAGGGAAGGGTATGGTTAGGATTTTACCAATTTCAGTGGTATTGTCAATTCCTCTTATCAATACAATTCCTTATTGATTCTCTTAATGATTCCTAAAAGAATGTATCTTATGTATTTAGGTTAAAAACTATATTTAACCAATTTTAATACATAGGTCATCGGCTTTTCCAAATCTGAAAACTTGTGCTTCATGAAACAAAAAGTAAAGAGCGGGTCAAAGGTCACGCAACATTTTAAGCTACAGCAGCCCAAAGCACACTGATAAGAGGAATCAATAAGGGAGGATCCGTACGATTAAGTTGCCTTCTTGTATTGTTAGATATCTCACATCAGAACAACGTTTAGTACTCGTTTTACCAATTCTCTCACTTTATTTGATATATGATGCATAGGTTTATTTGCAGGATACTTCAATATGGGGAACTTGTGAGGAAATAATAGGATACTTCAATGCAATAGGACTTAAATTAAGTAGGATCTTGTAGCAGCCAGCTGATTCCCGGCTTAATTTCCTTGTATCTTAAACTTCAGGCCCTCCGAAGGTAATCACGGCCGGTGTGTGAGTGACCCCGCGCTTTCATTACGCCTCCCCACTTCTGAAGGAGGACTCACGTTGTCTTCAGCTCCACCATTTAGTTCTAGGGTCAATTGCTTTTTAATCACACTCGCCTTTTGTTCTGCTTGGACTTAAACCCACGGGTGTCGCATAATCAATCTCTCCGTCTTTCTGTCATGGTCCAAATATAAATAGCTGACCCCATCAGACCTTTCAGCGGCACACATTCCTCAGAAGAAGTGAGCAAGAAGTGGCCAATAAACACATTTAGGATAAACTACAAACTACGAAATACAGCTAAAAAAGCACTAAATATGAAGGAATCAGACATTTGACCCATAATTGATGGTATTTACTTAATCTTACTCAAAAAATTCCGATTCATAGTAAAGCATGTAGGGTTTAAAATGGTCACAGAGACTCTTTTTAGCAATAAAATTAGTCATTTAAAATTTGCTGCTTGTTCCTATTGAGTTTGACAAGAGTCTTATGAGTTCTGCAGTTTTGAACAGGAATTCTGTGAAGCTGTTTCTAATTCTAAGCAATTTTAGATCCATTTTGTTTTACTATGAACAAGTTCTTATGCTACGTTTTCGGATTTAACAATAGGCATATAGTCAGAACTGACGTTTTTTTTTTGTAATTGGAGAAAAGAACGTGTACTTGTGATTTCAATATCTCTTTAAAACATTGTTCGACATAAACTTCTTCTGTGCCAACTTCGTCTGTGAAGCGCTAATAGTCGGGTGAAAACTGGGTGCAAACAGGAGTCACAAACCTGGCGTTCATTTTGTGCCAGGTAGCTCCGTAATGACAAAAGCAGCTGTCAGGTAGAGGTATCCAAGACGACCCCCTCACCCCCTGTCTCCCCTCCCACCGTGGCACTTCAGAGGGGCTGGAACAGTTTGTTTGACCCGCACGACCTCCACCATCCATTTGGGCTCAGGGCTGAGGCTCTGAGAGAGGCCTGTTTTTTTTCCTGTGAGCCACCTGTTCAGCATTTTATCTTCCAGCTGAGAGCGTGTTCCTCTGTGCCCGCTCGGTATTTGCATAGCCAATGTTCTGCCTTTTAGCGGCAAAAAAGACGCCACAACACCTTTTCAGCTCCGAAAGGACTGTGTTTTTCTCCTGTACTTTTAACATAACATCTCTCCTCCGGCGGGGGGTGTGGGGAACAGCAGGAGACAAGTACTTCCACCATTTTCTGCCTGAGCAAAAAGTAATTTCTTCCTCTCACAGCCCAAGTCAATTTGCTGTTTTTAAATGTATACTTTTGGCGAATGTGAACTGAAACTTAAATTTGCAAAGAGAAATAATAACCTGATTATGTTTTTTTTGTCTGGCAGAGAACAAAGCGTGACCTGAAGGACAAGTTTACAAGTTCTTGCTAAAGTTAGAGGGTGTTTTGAAAAAGGCCACCTTGAAGTCAGCTCACAGTTTTGTTTACTTGTACGTGAAAATAGGACGTTTAGATTGAAATCAATTCCATGACCTTCTCTGTGATCATGTTATGTTCTCACACCTAACTCGCTTACATTCCACACATTTGCTCAGAAAATGGTTTCCAAACTAGCTAAAAACTTTCCTGTCCACCTCTTGTTTTGAGAACACAGAGTAGCTTTGAGGCAGCAGCAGGTGTCTGTGGGAATGAAGGGAATCTAATCTCAAACAATAGGAACTGATGGAAGAATGGAGAAACACTCCAAACATGTGAGGCCTCCTCTCGTTAGTCCGAGTGGAAGCGTTTATGATTTGTTGCACACGGCTGTAGGAGCTTTTTTTGGTATAGGCACCATGAAGGTCAGGGCCGTGTCCTTTGTGACATCATATTTTTTTTGTTTAGTTTTTTTTGGACACCCAGGGAGCTCATTCCTGTCCATAAATCAGTCTCAAGAGTCATGTAGGTAGGGACAGAAGACTGCATGAATCTTTTGTATTCAATGTATTTAAAAGTGAATCTAATATAAAATATCTATTTTGGAAATTTGTTTCAGTGTACTGTCATTTCGTCATCATGTCAGTAATTGTGAATAGTCTATTATTGTTTCTTTGCAATGCTTATATTCTATCACTGTGTGATGTATTTTGTATGGAGGAACAAAAAAATTATTGAGATATCTATTTTTGTCAATACCGCCCAGCCCTCATCTAACATTACTTTTTCCAGTGTTTGCTACCAGCTTTAAAAAAAATCTAGAACTTTCCGAATGACAAAATAAAGTTGATTTGACAAAAACAGCTTTTAAAAAAGCATTTATATTTAGGTTTTGGGTGTAGGGGAAACAAAAAACATAGTTTTGCTTCTAAATTGTTGCGATGATTTAGTTTGGTGGTGCTCAAACTTTTGTCAAATTTTGTAGATTTTTTTTCCTGGTTGGGCTAAAATAAAGGTTTTTGAAGGCCAAACCTAGTCTTATACTTCATTTAAAATGTTTATTTTAACATCTTTTAGAATATATACAGCACAAAATTTTATGTGAAAGATAGTCGTTGCGAACCTCTGTTCTTTTTTCCAGGCCCCACTTATCAGTGATTTAGTTGTTACCAAAATAATTCAATTTTTGATTACATGATATTTTTGACATCAATATTTACAATACAGACTGGTATACTTAGTAATAGAATTTTGTGTTGAAATATTGTTATTTCCAAAACATGATTGTGTCTGTTAATGGTTTCATGACCACACTGGTTCAGAATGTAATTTCATCCGTGCGGACCATATACGTACCTGGTTCATCTGAGACATTCCAGCAAGCGTCATCAGCAGCAGCAGCAGACTGAGCTGAAAAAGGCTGGTTTGAGGCAGTGGAAATGCTCCATCTCCTCTTCCCTGGAGCTGCAGAGTGCACAGGTGCCGACTCTAATTACGCCTGTTTGGCCTCACATTCCATGGTCTGCAGCAAAACAAAGCTCTTCTCTTTTGTCGAGCACAAATCACTCCAAAGGCACATTCACAATTCTGAGTTTGCTTGCGACTTTGGTTAATTCCACATCTGTGCTTGTAGAATAGTCGAGTGTGGGATCATTTTACCAATTGTTAGTCCTGATCTTGTTTTTTTCTCTTTTGTTGTGTGGGGTAACAGATGGAAATTTGCTACATCAGGGCTTCTCAAACTTTATTTACGCTTTTTCTAAGTGCTGCACAAATAATCAAAACCAAACCAAAGTTTTAGTGGACACAAAAACAACATTTCAAAAGCTGCAATTTTTGAAGTACCATCATTTACCTTCACACACAACAGAATGTCCAGTAATTTTTATGCAAAAAAAAAACAGTTGGTCCCGTTGTGTAGATCTGTTCAAACATGCTCCAAAGCACTACATTCATATTTCAGTGGTTTTGTACGTTCTTTTGTTCAAAATGTTAACTTGTGTGTGTGAACGTAGTTCTTTTATCAAAGCAAATCTAAGCACAACTGCAATCTTGGTCAGAAAAATTGTTATGCCAAAACTGGAACCAATAATTTGCCCACAATATGTATCTATAAGATTTAACTTTGCTTCTAATAATAATATTCTCTTCTTCTTACAATTATAATGACACTGGAATAAGTCATATCGATTAACTTACAGTAATAATCTTTACTTCTCTAATTACAGTTAGATACTCTATTTCCCAAATTGTCTACTTCTAGTTCTGCTAGTCAGTAGCAGTTTTTGCTCAGTGATGATTAAAGCTAGAGATAGACTGATATAACAATAATTTTTGGTAGATATTTCGATTTTTTCATATATCTGCCTAAATTTTGGTCTATCTTTTATCTGATCAGGTAGTAGTTTGTGCTTTTCCTCTGTGGAAAAGCCGCACTCACAGTGATCGGCTGAGTCTGAGTTGGTTTGGAGAGAAATGATAAGGTTTCTTATGTCTGCTGCTGTTTTGATTTTATCATTGGCACGTCTTTAAGTTCTATGACTTTGTGTGTAGCACAAACTGTAATAAGTGCTTGTTTGTTTGTCAATATGAACAATATGAAATGATTGTTTCTTGGGCTAAAATACAAAGCATCATTTGTGTGGGAAAGAGACCCATAGGTACAGTGAGTAATAGTTTAGGTTGAAGGTTTTTTAGTTATGTTGTCTCACCCCAGCTATGCTTTTAAAACTAAAATAAGACAATCAGCCTAAGAAATCGGCCTTGAAAATTCTTATTAGCATCGACTGATAAAATTTTGAAATGTCTGTATCGGCCAAAGAAAAACCCATAACAGTCAATCTCTAATTAAAGCAGTGATGTAAAAAAATAGATATAAATGTTCTGTCTTTCTTGGCTTTGTATGATATACTGTCTATAATGTAGGCTGCACATTGTAGTACCGTCTTGTGATATCCCCCCCAGACGTCTAAACCAAGAAATGGGCCATAAAACTGACATTAATAGGCTTGGATGTCCATATTTCACTGCCATAAAGAATATTCTTGGAAAGCAGTATTTTATGAGACAGTTCTAAGTGTAAAAAGACTCAAACTCAGAGTGTACTTTCAAACTTAAGGATAATTTATTCAGACTTTTAATGCATGCAAGTTGACATCCATCTTATTAAATATAAATATTTTTTTCTAATCCTTTTTATTGCTCCACTATTACGTAATGCCTTTCCCATTTCCTCCGTTACACCTGGTGCCTGGTTTCAAAGCAGTTAATCCATTTTTGTACTTTTTTTAACAGGTTTATTGCTCAACACTGTTTCAATGAATACTGAACTTTACAGCTTTGTTGCTAGAGAGAGACATTTTAACATTTCAAGGACTTGGTTTAGATAAGTGACCTCCCTTATCCCATTCCCTGAGCACCTCCCAACCTCCTCTCCTCAGTCAAGATTGTATGCCAGTATTTATGCCCCCTGATTTGTGTGTGTCCAGATTGTGTTAGCTAGGTATGCCCGAGGGAGTGCTTCCTCAGCAAAGCGGGCGTCAGCGAGGCTCCAAAGCAAACACAAGGTTGCCTTATCGCTGCCTCTTCCACCTCGTCGGCCAATCCAGCTGCACACAACCTCGCCTACAAAGAAAAGAGCCATTGTTTCACGCTGCACTTTTGATTTTGATTAATGGCTGGTGAGGATGAACAGGTTGCACTCATGTGTGTAAGTGAATGCGCAGGTTGGAGGATTATGAACTGCCAATCAGGTTTTCCCAGCTGTACAAAGTTAGTCAGGCTAAAGGACTGTCTCAGAGTCATTAAAAACATAAAGAAAATCTCATCATGCAGTTCATTATACGTGTGTATAGATGTTGGAATGTTGCATTTTGTTCTTTTTGATTGTCAGCTCTGAAAAACTGAGAAAGAGAAAATATGAAAGAATTTACTTTTGTACCCACACAACTCTTTACATAAGCTGCGTTTTCATAGGCACACATCGCTTAGGGCAGCAGTTGTTCAGGTCAGTTAGCCAACAGAGTTGTGTCTTGCTGTAGGCCTCACTTTGGGTCTGGAGGAAGGGATCTGCTTGCAAAGTGAGCAACTCACATCACCAAAACACAACTAATGTTTTCTTTATAAATACATTCTAAATTAAACCTAAATGTATATTTATTTTTAAAGCAGATGCCAAATTATAGCTCCTCTGTAGCTAAAGTGAACCTGCAGCTGAGGAGTGCCAGAACTCTTTGTGAGGTATTGATAGATTCATTTATGGTTGGTTGGTTTATTTATTATATTTGGAAACATATGAATCCATTGAAACAAGTCTATAATCATAGAATTGCGTCTGGGCCAGTTAAAGGGTAAAATGTTTGAGCACTCTGACTTTTTATTGTAATGCCTAGTTTTTATTTATTTACGAACTGAAGTTTCTGAAGTTTTTTCTCTTCCCTTGAGAGTTGCAAAAATATTTTTTGTATTATTATACTGACAGAAAGATAGATTTATGTGGCAGTGCAGTGGTTGCAATTCCCTAACTCCCTTTCAGATGTACTGCTTGTAGATACAAGATTTTATCATCATCAAGGACATTGTAACAAAAATTGCATAGTTGGCCCCAAGTGATT
Organism: Mugilogobius chulae; assembly: GCA_038363315.1. NCBI lineage: Eukaryota > Metazoa > Chordata > Actinopteri > Gobiiformes > Gobiidae > Mugilogobius > Mugilogobius chulae. The sequence continues at coordinate 11,292,143 of CM076406.1, read as the reverse complement.
TTGATTAAGGGTTGTTGCAGAAGAACAGGTAGTATATGTATAAGAGTGTGCCAAGGAAGGTAGGGATTATAGACTGTCAGTCAATTTTCTCCCCAGCTCCCAAGCTAGCAATGGTAAAGGATTAGGGCTGGATCAAAGCTGTTATTCAGGGTTTAGAGCTGGTTTGAGGCGGACAGGAGAGATGAGTGAACAGGGTGGGCCCACTTAGAGGGAGGGGGCAGGCAGACGCTAATGATAGGCCTGTGCTGTAACACCTGCAGAGCTGAGAGTATCTTCCTCTGTAGCTGCAGGCACTGAGTCTCCTCTGCTTGTGCCTCGTCAGAGTCCACAGCGAGTGCAACGGGTGTCCAAGCCCACCCTAAGGGGATTCTGCTGCTGCCTGTGTGCTCCAGGTCAAAATGTTAAACAAACTTCTGTAACAACAACACTTTTATTGCATAGCACAAAATTGTCACACATTTCTACCTCTGCCGTATCACAAACTTGCATCGCAATCGAAATCCGCATTGTTTGTAGAAGTGATTGTCAATGCTAAACACTACCACCTGTCGCCTAAAAAACACCAAATCTATTTAGTTTGCTGAATCATGCCAGAGACCCCCCTGCGGGCATTGTGCTTGCTTTCCCTCATATGCCCTTGTCGAAATAGTTGCACAAATCTCTCACACGCTCCTCATTCTCCGCTGAAACAAAGGATAACCAAAATATTAGTGTGCGCTCTTTTGTGCTGTGGGAACTGCAGGTTGTGGGCAGGGATTCTCAGGCGTGCCATCTGGCGTGGAGCCCGTGGTATAATTGTGCGTTGATGCTCATTCATGGACTGCTTTTCTCCTCCGGGCTGCAGTCAGTTTGGTACGGCGCGGAGTGGGCGGAAAGGCATTGTGCTTTGGTACCAGCCCTTCTCCACGGAGCACTGTCTCATGACTACAGGGCATTATTAGCCATCATTAGCCTGTCATAACACTGGGGTCATGACACAGTCATTACAATAACAGCCGCCACGGATGGAACGCAGAGACACTGGTGTTTTTTCACGTCACGGCGACATCATAAGAGTGAAACCAAAGTGATTCTCTGCACTGATTAGCAGCTGGTAGAAAGGGATGCCTGTGTTTCTGGAACAGTCTTATAATCCACACACAAGCAAAGCGTGGCAGTGAAATTAGCTATCTTAGTTGCTATCTGATGTGATAAATGACATTTACATGGAAGAAAGTTTCTAGAAACTTTAGAAACTTTAGCTTTTTTATGACAGCAGGAACCTGCTGTGATTTCATTGTAGTATTAGTTGTTTGCTAGGGTTTACTGCCAAGCAAAAAATTGAATAAATTGAATTTGTAGCTCTAATCGATAATTTTATATATATATATATATATATATATATATATATATATATATATATATATATATATATATATATATATTTATTATTTATTTATTTATTTATTTATATATTTGGGATGGGACGATTCACTTAAGTCACGATTCGATTAAGTTTTCAATTTTGCAGCCACTATTTTTGATTTTGTTCAATTTTGTTAGTTTATCTTTATTAACTTTTTTTTATCTTAAGACACAAAATAAACCAAAATACATGACATTTAAAACAAAGCCACTGTTGTTAGAGCTTAGAACTAGTCGTTATTCAAACAGTAAACCTAAATAGACAGTAAGTCATATTTACTGTCTATATTTAGGGTTGTTAACCCATCAGTTGTTAATGCAGTTTAATATTGCACATTCAGTCAAGTCTGGCACAAGTTTAGGCTTTGTTTCTTTAAACATTGTGAATATTCTTGTATTATTGTTTGTATTATACAAATACAGAGTGCGTGTGTAAGTCAGTGGGTGCATGAAAAAACTGATCGATTCTGGCCTTTTGATTCGATTGTTGCGAACTTTGATCGATTTTCGATGTTTTCGATTTATATACATTGATATGTATATACATTTTTTTTTTTTTTTTGCTTATGGCGCATTAAAATTGGTATTATTTTGGTTATCAGAAAATAATTATTAATCACCAAAATCACCCTATAATGTTGTCATGCCTTCTGTGACTCGGTCTGTGCAGTCCTTATGTTTGCAATAGTAGCCGCTATTATCGCTAAGAGTAGCTGGGGCTTCTGTTCTTGTTCCTGTTTAGTGACTTCTTCACATTGAAAAGCAAATCCAGCGCCTCAAGAGTGCATAGTGCAGAGAAAGATTTAAAAAGGGTATAGCATGTCCCTGAAGGACGAAGCCAAAGTTGTGAACTGAACCACACTAATTATATTATTTAAAAAACTGTAAAGAAAATGTTTTACAGTCCTATAGCTTGAACTCTTGTTCTGTTCTTTTCAACACCCTGGATAACTGAACATCTGAACTCTTGAACTTGGGTCATGTGCTTGATGAAAGGGTTAGGGTTAAAAGAACATAACAAAAGGTTAATTTTGTTACACTGATTGCAATGGTAGTTAGTCCAACAGAAAAGTGCTTGTTTTTTACCACATTTCCTGAACATTCTCTCACTTCTCGGTGACTTTGCATTTTCAGTGCAAACAAAGGCCACGCTGATGTGTAAATTTAGCCTCTTCGACTGTTCCTCGTTTTGCTATGGCGCTTGAGAAAATATATTCACAACTTTTTTCTTCATTCCATCGACAAGCCGGAGAACAGTGGTAATGTGTTGAATCTCCTGTGTTTATCACTAATCTGTCTGGGCTGACGCAGATTTGCACGACATGCTCGGTGTCTAATCAGAGCTAAATATATAATAAATACATTCATATGCTTATTTAAGTTTGCTGTCTTCCGGAATACGTGCCTAACCGCAAGCCACTCTTTTGAATGTGCTTTGTTGGCACTGACTTCAAACTTACTTATCTTTGTTTTGCGTCTAATCCCCATTCATATGACTGTGTTTTTTCAGTTTTGTAGGTTACACAAAGCAGCAATTTCAGCCGACTAACGCTATCAAGACATTTCCAAAATAACATAAGCGTGAATCCATGCTTTCTCACAGTAAAAAGTATTTATTTATGATATGATTAGATCTGCTGGGAATTGAGATGGTAAAAATAGCGAAGTCTGCATGTTTTAATTAGACTGCCGGGAGCGCTTTTCTTAAATGGAGGTCAAGACATAGCCTCCTCTTCATACCAGAGGGATAGCATGAGAGATCAAGCAGCAGATGAAAAAGATGGTAATTGGCAAAGAATATTGTCATGTTTTCTTTAATAATGAGAGCATGAAGGGCCCAAAAGTGGGGATGTCCCTGCAGGATACTGTACTAACTATAGTCCAGCACCAACAGTGAAATAGTAACAGTAGAATCTTTTATTACTTGCGGTGCACATAAACTATTTGATTTAGTAGCAAAAATGGCTTGTGTCCACCCTTCCAAGGAAACCCAGGGGGAAGAAACTCAATCAATCAAATAAGTTATTAAAAAAGCCATAATTCTCGACTTTTCATTGTAGTCTTTTGTAGTAAGTTCCAAATGAACGGCTGCTGCCTTTAGATACAGTTGACATTTACAACACTAGCTTGAATACGGACACTTTTTCTATTTTCTACAGTCCATTAAACCCTAGGCTGCACAAGATGTTTGAAATTTATCATTTCATCTCAATATCAGCATCTGAAATATTATTTCATAAAGGTTATTCCAGCTGTAATAATGTGTTGGTGTTTCATAACAGATTTTTGATAACCTGCAAATCAACACACAGCAACAAAGCTCAAGTTGTATTTCTTGTTTCAGTCAGGTACAATGTTTGGTGTAAGAATAGTTTTTCAACCAAGATTTTGTACAGTATGTTAAATAGCTTGTTTTTTTACAAAAACGTGCGGCCTTCAACAGAAACAGTCTGTTATCTCTTTTTATGAAGCTGTTTATCCAGCAGTACTTAGCGCATATTATCCGCCCCACTCATAGCCACACATGAGGATTTATTTGCATCTGTTAATTTAGCTATTGGCAAAAACTCAACTTTTGAAAAGTTCACGCTAAGTTGAAATACAAGTTATAAAACCCATGGTATTTGTCAGGATTGGTGTAGCATGTGGCTGACTCAGTAACTGCTTATATTACTAATTCCATACCAAGCCATACAAAATACTAGTTTAGTTTTCTCTAACCGGGCGCTGATGTTGTTTTCGAGGCGGGGGCTCATTGCACTTAGCGACAGACTAACAACCGCTAATTAGCAGTGCTCTGTAATAATCCATAATAATCAGGCTGAAAGAGTCACTCCACTCAGCGATGTCCTGATGGTCTATCATTTAACTGCAGCCCAGTGATGGATGAAGGGAAGCTGAGGAGAAATGAGGAGGAGGTGAAAGCTGGTCTCCTCCCGCGAGACATACCATTACATCAACTACACAGAACCCCTCCTCCCAGACTAGCCCCACTCATCTGGACCTCACTCTCCGGGCGTCCTTTAGGCCCCACTACCTGATTGCAGAGAGCACTTATTCCAGACAACAGACAGGAGTGGTTCCTATAGAGCTTCTTTTAGACGGTCAATCAGATTCCTCACCTCTGAACTTAATATAAAGATTCATTCTCACAACACAATGGTATTTAAATTGACCTGAATTTATCAAGGTATACGTGTCAATCAATCTCCTTCATTAGGAATATTAAGATCTTTCTGATTCTATAGTCAATCTACCTGTCGACTGTTGGGCAAGCACTCCAATCAGCCGCAATCAGACTTATATAGTATGTATGCATATAAGGCCAGCGTCTAAGTATTCTTTTCTTTTCAGTAGATTTCTTAGATTAGACAAAGCTGCTGAACAATGTCAACCCACGCCCGCTGTTTAATTTCACACTGAACAGCACAAATTGATTAAGATGTGATTCAAGCGCTCATATGCGTTTAACATATCCCTGAGTATCACAGATCAATGCTGCTTTGTAAAAAAAAAACAAAAAAACAATCCAATCGTTTTCATGCTTTATTTGCTACCAATTATATCCGAAGAATCACCCATATGTTTTCAGTATTTCATTACATTTGAATCTGTGAAAAGTTGGTTGAGTGAACGGTTTTCCTAGCTAGTGTCATTACTAAGGAGAAAATGAGATGACGCACAGGTCAGCCAGATTGTAAACATCTTAATCAAAGTTGCTAGAAAGCTATGGGGAGTGCATTTGAGGAGAAGGAATTAGCATACAGGGGCAAGGCAAGCCAACGCAGTAAATCCTACCCGGGGCTTTCGATGATAGTGTTTGGTGGAAGGTGCTTTGACATTGTTTGCTAAACTGTATGCATTTGTGTGCAAGCCAGACAGACCGACGGCCCGGAGTTTGTATTGAACTTAGTGTGTTCTTAGCCCAAGGTTGTAGACTTGGGTGATCATTTAAACACCGCTGAAACACCAGCAGCATCGTCAAGGTAAACTTATATTTACTACAGTCTGCAACGCTTTGACTTGCCTACTTTGTCAATGTTTTTATTTTTATTTATCTGCGCTTTCCACCTCCTCAAAGTCTCAAAAGAATAAACCATCAGTCGTCAACAGGCTTCAAGGTTTACATATGCAGATCAGTGTCTACAGATCTTGAGGAAAACTTTTTGTTTTTCAGGTTTTGTTGCCTTTCTTCTTTCTGTCTGGTAGAAAGGGTTTCAAAGTTTGTTTTTTGGACAAAGTTGTAGAAGATTGAGATGTTTGTACTTTCACCCAAAAGTCATTTTCAATCTTAGAAGTTTTAAAAAAAGTGGAAACGTGTCCAATTGACAACCTTTAAAGCCTTTTCTATGGATTACTCCAACCACATTGTCTGCGTATTCTTCTTTGACATCAGGCATCTAATTGTATGAAAAGAGTTCGTTTTGAACGTAGATAAATCAACACAACAATAATCATTTTTTCTTTCTGCTAAAACTTCAAACAGCCTAAATGAACTTCACTGCTGCCATGTGTTTTACTGATTAAATACATTTACTTTTAGAACAAATAAAACAAGCGTACCGAGGGGAAATTGCCAACAAATTTGAATTTAATATATTTGAAGTTATACAAACGTCTCCAGAAAGAATGCTTCAATATCACACATAATTTACAAAAAATTGGAATTTGTTGGTGGTTGTACATAAGTAGTTGTTTGCACACCAGTGGAGCTATCTACATTTTCAAAGACAAACTTGTTTTGCTAAGTCACCATCACCTGCAGTTTATCCACTTTGTCTCTTCCAGCTGGCAACAGAAAGTCACATGGAGGGTAAGCAGAATCCGCTTGTTTCCTTGCAGCTCGTCATAAAACCTGCCGTTTCTTGCCAAAAGCATCCGAACGAGTGTGTGTAATGGCAGCACCAGGACTCATCTGAATAATGCCAGAGTAAATAGAGTACATTTTAAGGGCCTCTGTGTCCGCTTTTGTTTTCTGAAGTACACTTCAGATTCATTATGCTGATATTCCCTTGTCACGACATTCTAAAAAATTATAGATTTAATGTTTGTGTTTTGGTGTGTCTGTTGTTGAGACGTGTCTAAGCCAGCCTTTTACTGGTTCTTTTATACCTCAGGATGGAATGCACTGAAAACTTTGTAGAAGAGAGAGAAAATGTGCAAGGCAGGTAAGAGCAGAGGGCAGAGAGAGAAGAGAACTCAAAACCACCACCCCACAGGCAGCCACACCCTGCCTCTTTGGATTTTATGAGGCTTGAGGTCAAAGGTCACTCCACTATCTCCACTCGAGGCTTTGTTGTTCTTGTAACATGCTAACCAAGACTTGTAGAAAGTACTTGTGAGTAAACCTCATTTTTTTACAAGGCATTGAAAGTTAAACATGTTTTCAGTTGGGGAATGTTGACTGGATCTGCTTTTTTCAACAACATCTGAGGCTTCCATTACTGTCCATGTGTTCTGTACCGTAACTAAACAGTGATTAGCTCCACTGGCTTTAAAAGCTTTGTGTGCAACCAGTCTGGCATGCTGCACAACAATTGTTTTATAGCTTTTTGGTGCGGCCTTTATAGTGCAAAAAATTCAATATGTTGTACCTCTTTAAAAAATGTCTTGTAGTTTAGCGACACTAGACAGACCACTGGGTGTGACAGGGTGCTGGTAAACCCAACAAAAATGCAACTGTATAAGGAAAGGAAGACAAAGACAGATTATTAAGTTATAATATACTTGCAAGGAGAACGGACAGAGATAAAGACCCAGTTACATTGCTGAGTACATTCACTCGGTGCGCTCTGGGCTCTCTGGCGTTTACAAGTTCCTTTTATTTAGTTTTCACACCCTAGTTACATGGACACTGCTCTGCCCTCACCTGCCCTCACAGAACACATCACATCACATGGCAGAGCAGTGGAAAATACAACAATCACTCATCATGTTCATATTGGACACAATAAAAGATGCAGCTGCAGAAGTATCACTTTTGTCTCTCCCTGCCTGCGCAAACAGGCAGATAAGATGAGAACAAACTCCACACTCTGTAATTTCAAAGCACAAAGTTAATACAGTTCAACATGATTAAAGGACACTTTGTAAGATAAAATAATTGAAGATAATAGAATATGTACATTTTTCTAACATTTCCCTCCTGTTTATCAATATTATTTTATTCATCTATTAACCACTTCTTTGTTAGATTTTCAGTTATAGAATCATTGTATTTACACTCAGAGGTAATGTTTTAGACTTTACTGTCATTAAATAATGCAAATAGGTCTTCCTCGGGCTCGTCATCCTTATCTGCTAGCAATGGCATCTGCCCATAAATGTCTTTAGGATCTGGGGCGATAGCAGTATTAATTAGTTTAGTTAATAGGGCTCTAATACACGGAATACAACAGCATCCACAGAGCGTCAGCAGAGCAGCGAACACTGCTACTGCAATCAAGGCGGAGGACACCAGTCCTTTCCACTGACCAAACACCGACATCCAATCATCCCACATTGAGGTGTTCACCCCAGATTGATCCTTCATGCGTTTGTTCATAGTACGCAGCCCTTCAAGCGCCAAAGTGAGCTTTCCACCTGTGGCTGTGTTGTTTGGAATAAACGTACAGCACTGGTCATTGAAGATGGCGCAGACACCTCCTTTCTCTGCAAGGAGCATGTCAAGAGCAATTCTGTTCTGGAAGGTCATAAGGGACGTTGCAGCCAGTTGTTCATGAACAGCAGAGAATCCTGCCTCGGTATAGTTTCCAAGCTTTTGGACATTGTAGTGGATGTAGTTTATCCTGTCTACATTTTTGTTTGGAGTTATTGGAAATATTGCTGAAATTATTGGAATGTTTTCAAAGCCTGCTGCTATTTGATTAACTAATTTATATTCATCTGGGACTCCCCGAGGAACCCCTATTGCATCTATATAAGTAGGGTCATTTTCATTAAGCCATGGCATCGTTGCTCTCTTCTTTCTTCTCCATTCTCCTGGTATGACAGTCTCATATAAGTTCCATATGTCTTCAGCATTAAGTGGTAACACTGAGGTTGGTAATAGTAAAGAGATTAAAGTACATGTTCCTGTAGTATTTTTGGGCAGTCTGTCATAGATTTTATCTTCACCACACCACCACCACACATCAGCACGTGATACCGGATCAAACTTTTGTGGAGCAGTGATATTTGTTATACACTGCTCTCCTGGGATCTTTCCTAAAAGTGGCTTAGATCCTTTCAATATTAGACATGTCCAATTCATTTTTGCAACATTTTTGTCAAATAATGGTTTGTTTTTAGAAGGTGATGAGAGTGGGTGAATTTTGTCCCATTGAGTGCAGATTCCAGTAGGGTTGTCTTTAGTCATTAAGTCTAGAACACAGTCATTAGGTACTGCAGCTGGCATTATTTTCATTATCGGTCTTGGGCCTAAACAAACTAAACAGTCTTGTTTTGAGTTGCAGCTGCTTGTTCTGCCATAAGTAGCTAGTTATTGTCATTCCCAGAAATTCCTGTAGTAACTAAAAACCAGTCATCTACTTTTTCAGGTTTAGGAATTATTCTAGAGCCAGTCAGTTGAGTCCTGGTTGGCATTTCTACTTTAGTTTTATTAGTATGACAAATTACAAGGGGAAATACTGGACCACTTCCTTCTCTCATAGAAACGTAAGGACCAACATATAGTTTTTTGCATCCCATGGTAGTGCTTTTCAAAACCATCAGTAGTTTATTATCGGTTTTAACCATCTTAAAGTTTTTTCTCATTTTCAGTGCCTCATCTCGTGACCAGTCAGTCCAGTCCCGTCCTCCAGTCTCTGCAATCAAATCTTTCCATCTGTATCTATCCAGTGTGGCATACCATGGATAGAATGAATAAGTACTTCCCAAAAACCTGTTGTTTCTGAGTTTATTTAGTGGGACTACTATAGTAGTATTACCGCTATCTTTTAAAGGTACACAAAACACTAAATCTTCATTCATAGTCATATGCTCATGTCCACAAGATCCATTAACAAATCCTCTTTTAATACGTTTTGGACTTGCTACTTGGGGTATTGTTGGAGGAATGATGGTAGAGTTTATTTCATTTTTTATTTTAGGTGGTTCCCACAGGTACCACACGAATAGGAATATTACTGCGAAGAATGTTAATAGTAACCAACATATTATTGAGGTTTTGAGCCATTCAGGTATTTTAGTTTTCTTCTGTCTTGGCATTTTGATAATTCAAAACTTTCTTACAATGAGATAAATGTATCCAAGTAGGTCTTTCCTGTATTTTAACTGCTGTTGGAGTAGTTAATAATACTTGGAAAGGGCCTTCCCACTTAGGTGAATGCCAATGTTTCTTCTTGATGCTTTTCACCAAGATCCAATCTCCTGTCTCTACCAAGTCTTCATCCTGTTGGGAATAAGGTTGTTCTAGTTCAGTATTTTGTCAGCTTGTTTTTCAAACATTTTTCTCATGTGTGTTGCTAAGTCCATATCCTCCCCATTTTCCCATATTTGTTTAAACTGAGGTATTCTGTATGGTCTGCCATACAATATTTCAAATGGTGTTAGGCCTTGGGTAGTTGTGGTATTTAGTTCTAATTTGACTAAGTCTAGACATTTTGTCCATGGTCTTTTAGTTTCTTCTATACATTTCTTTAATCTACTCTTAAAGAGTTCCATTTCTCCTTTCAACTAATCCTGCAGATTGTGGGTGATAAGAACAAAAGTTTTTTAATTGTATTTCAAATTTCTTACCTATTAAGGTTATTACGTCATTTACAAAATGTGTTCCATTATCTGACCTAATTATTTCTGGTATTCCATATCTAGGTATTATGTCTTTACATAATGCTTTTGCTACTGTAAGTGCATCTGGATGTTTTGTTGGAAATATTTCAGTCCATTTGGAGAATGCATCTATTATTACTAAACAATATTTCATTCCTTCACTGTTGTTTAGTTGTATAAAATCCATATGTATTTCTTGAAATGGATATTGTGGGGGAGGGAATTTCCCTCTTGTTGGTCTTAGATTTCCCTGTGAATTATGTTTAGCACAAATTAGACAACTTCTACAAAAATTTTTAGAGTAGTTTGTAAAGCCATATGTAGTATATTGCTTATTTATTTTAGATACCATCCCTCCTGTTGAGACATGTGACTTACCATGGCTCAATATTGCTGCATATCTAAATACATTTTTTGGTAATATAGGTTTGTTCTCTGGTCATACATAAATGTCATCTTTTAGTTTTGCTCCTTTTTTAATCCATAAATCTTTCTCTGATTTTAAGCTTTGTTGTTGCATTTGTTTTAGTATTTCTTTATCTAACTCTCCTTTTTCCAGTAAAGTATACGCTAATACTCCACTTTCTGCTGCTTCTTTTGCTGCTTTATCCGCAAGTGCATTCCTCTGGTTATTTCATCTGTTCCTGTTTTGTGAGCGGCACATTTACATATTGCAATTGCTTTGGGTAATTGTACTGCTTCTATTAGATTGTTAGTAGTTGCGCATGTGTTACTGGTTTACCAGTAGATGTTACCATCCCTCTATTTTCCCAGTGTGAGCAAACACATGTACTGTTGAGAATGCATATGGCTATCTGTGTAAATTGTTACTGCTTTGTTTTTAAATAATTTACATGCTTCTGTTAATGCAATTAATTCTGCGGCTTGAGCTGAATAATGTGATGGCAATTTTCTGATTTTAAAACTTTATCAACTGTTGTTACTGCATAGCCTGTTTGTGTTTTCCCATAATTATCTTTTTTAGATGAACCATCTACAAATATTATTTCAGATTTTTCTAATTTGTGTCTAGCAGATCTTCTCTGCATTTGGTTGATTTTTCAATTAATTCTTTGCAACTATGTGGTTCTCCTTCGTCTTCAGTTGGTAATAATGTTGCTGGATTTAAAACTGTGCATCTTTCAATAGTCAAATGTGGTTGCGAATATAGATTGTCATACATGATAAATGTCTTGCTGGTGATAAAAATGAGTGGTTACTCTGTAGTAACAATACTGATACTGCGTGAGGTACTTTAAGTATTAAAGGATGAAATAATACCAAAGTTGCTGATGCTTCTATTGCCATAGAAGCTGCTATTACTGCTCTTAAACAGTGGGGTAACGCTTGTGCTACACTATCAAGTTTGGTTGAGTAATATGCTATTGGTCTCAATTTATTTCCATGTTGTTGAGTAATTACTGACGTCATAAATTTGCCTTTACAATCTACCATTTGCACAAAGACTTTTTTGTAATCCGGAAGTGCTAAGCTTGCACTAGATCTAATACTTGTTTGATATTACAAAATGCTCTTTCAGCCTCTGGGGTCCATTCTAGTTTTTTACTCATAGCTATAGGGTTTTCATACATTAATTGGCTTAAAGGATGCACTATTTCTGCATAGTTTGGAATCCATTGTCTACAGTAATTAGTTAGTCCTAAAAATGACATCATTTGCTTTTTAGTATAGGTTTAGGTGCGTTTAAAATAGCTGTTTTTCTACTTTCAGTGATAGTTCTACCTCCATTGCTTAGGAAGTGTCCTAAGTATTTTACTGTGGTTTGACAAAACTGTACTTTATTTTTGCTAACTTTATGACCATTTTCAGCTAGAAATTTTAATACTGCTATTGTCTCTATTTACAGGTTTCTTCATTTGGTGATGCAATCAAAATGTCATCAACATAAAGTAAAATTTGGCTCCCTCCTGGGGGAGTGAATTTTGCCATATTTGCACTCATTGCCTGTGAGTAAATTGTTGGCGATTCGCAAAAACCCTGAGGTAATCTTGTGTACGTTAGCCTTTTATTTTCAAAAGTAAACGCAAACCAAAATTGGCTATCTTTGTGGATTGGTATAGAGAAGAAAGCATTTGATATATCTATTACTGTAAATATTTGGAGTTTGGTTCTAGTGAATTTAGAAGTGTGTGTGGGTCTGGTACACACGGTGCTCTTTGTATTACTGCATCATTTACTGCTTGTAAGTCTTGTATCATCCTCCAGCCTACAGATGGCGCTGCTTTCTTAACTGGGAATATTGGTGTGTTACAAGGGGATCATTACACTCTACAAGTACTCCTGCTTTAATTAAATCTTGTATTACTGGTTTTATTCCTTCTAAAGCCTCTGGTTTATTGGATATTGTCTAACACGAGGTCTCCATTCTGATTTTGGTCTTATCTGCACTGGTTGTACATCCTTCATTAAACCTACGTCTGATGGTCCTGTTGACCACAGTTTGTCAGGTACTTGTTTTAGTAGTTCTTCATGTTCTTCAGTAAGTGAGTAAGACTGTCACTGCTCTTCGTCTAGTGGTTGTAGGTGTTGGAATGGTTTCATGTGTATTGGCCAAAATAAAGCTTTTCTTGTCCAGTTGTGACATCCTGTCTCAGTGTTTGGGCCTGTCACTACCCAGTCTTGCATTTGATACACTCTCTTGCTACTTGGCCTATGCTTTCCACTCCCAGGTGGTTGGCTTCATTAAAGAGATGTGTGTTGGGTAAGATGTCCTCTCTATGTATCTCTTGTCTTTGTCATCTTTCCATTTAATGTCTACTGTAGCAAAACAAAATGTTTTATTGTCTGAGTATACATAGGTTACAGTGGCCTGTACTGGACCTAGCTTTTCCATCTTGCCATTGTACTCTTTGTCAGGTCCTCTGTCATGTTTGAAGTAAGTTGTCACATGCAAGTCTTCTACTGGCATTATTGAGACTGATTCTGTAGGTGTAGGTACTGCTGTGTGAGTCTCATCTAGCAGTGCGTGTCCTGTTCTTCCTGGATCATTGTATGTACTGTATAGCCATAGCAATAGTGTGGTTGTCCTGTCCCATGTATGACAAAGTTGTCTGTTAGTTCACTTGCCCTGACCACTTCATTTTTCCCTCATCTCCTGGCAACAGAGCTAATTTTAAAGCACTTAAACAATCTCTCCCTAACAAACAAACTGGACAGTCTTCTAAGAAAAGAACTGTGCTGCTTTGGTTAGTCCTTTCGGATCTGTTATTGTGACTAGTTTAGTTATTGGTACTTTACTTACTTGACCACTTGCTGTTCTAACTGCCATGGTGGATGTGTCTAGTGACATTCCTGGTACTTTACAATTAATGGTAGTTTTACATGCTCCTGTGTCACAAAGGAATGTTATCATTTTGCCATTAACTTCTAGTTCAATTTGTGGAAGGTCGTGTGTAGCATTTATTGCAGCATAAATGTCTGTGACTACTTCTTCATCTCCCTGCCATAACTGCATGTGTGGATTAGTCATGTGTTCAAAGTTGTTTGGTTCAAACCTCTCATGGTATTTGTCAAATTCTCTCATTTGTCTTACACTTTCAGTTTCACTTTCAATCTCACATTCATTTTCCTCTTTATGTGGATTAACCCATTGACTTACATCTAGTCATGCCTGATCCTGGCCCTGCCAGTCTCCTGTGTCTTTTTGCCATTTCTTACAGTTACGTTTCCAGTGTCCTTTTTCTCCACAATACCAACATGCTTCTTTATCCTGTTGTTTTTCATCACACTGTCCTTGATTTTGGTAGTTTCCTCTACCTTGTCCACCTCTACCTCTGCCTCTGCCTCTTCCTCTACCTCTACCTCTGCCTCTACCTGCCATTCCAGTAAAGAATATCTCACTTCCTCCATCTTCTNTTTTTGGTGCGGCCTTTATAGTGCAAAAAATTCAATATGTTGTACCTCTTTAAAAAATGTCTTGTAGTTTAGCGACACTAGACAGACCACTGGGTGTGACAGGGTGCTGGTAAACCCAACAAAAATGCAACTGTATAAGGAAAGGAAGACAAAGACAGATTATTAAGTTATAATATACTTGCAAGGAGAACGGACAGAGATAAAGACCCAGTTACATTGCTGAGTACATTCACTCGGTGCGCTCTGGGCTCTCTGGCGTTTACAAGTTCCTTTTATTTAGTTTTCACACCCTAGTTACATGGACACTGCTCTGCCCTCACCTGCCCTCACAGAAACATCACATCATCATGGCAGAGCAGTGGAAAAATACAACAATCACTCATCATGTTCATATTGGACACAATAAAGATGCAGCTGCAGAAGTATCACTTTTGTCTCTCCCTGCCTGCGCAAACAGGCAGATAAGATGAGAACAAACTCCACACTCTGTAACTTCAAAGCACAAAGTTAATACAGTTCAACATGATTAAAGGACACTTTGTAAGATAAAATAATGAAGATAATAGAATATTACATTTTTCTAACATTTCCCTCCTGTTTATCAATATTATTTTATTCATCTATTAACACTTCTTTGTTAGATTTTCAGTTATAGAATCATTGTATTTTACACTCAGAGGTAATGTTTTAGACTTTACTGTCATTAAATAATGCAAATAGGTCTTCCTCGGGCTCGTCATCCTTATCTGCTAGCAATGGCATCTGCCCATAAATGTCTTTAGGATCTGGGGCGATAGCAGTATTAATTAGTTTAGTTAATAGGGCTCTAATACACGGAATACAACAGCATCCACAGAGCGTCAGCAGAGCAGCGAACACTGCTACTGCAATCAAGGCGGAGGACACCAGTCCTTTCCACTGACCAAACACCGACATCCAATCATCCCACATTGAGGTGTTCACCCCAGATTGATCCTTCATGCGTTTGTTCATAGTACGCAGCCCTTCAGCGCCAAAGTGAGCTTTCCACCTGTGGCTGTGTTGTTTGGAATAAACGTACAGCACTGGTCATTGAAGATGGCGCAGACACCTCCTTTCTCTGCAAGGAGCATGTCAAGAGCATTCTGTTCTGGAAGGTCATAAGGGACGTTGCAGCCAGTTGTTCATGAACAGCAGAGAATCCTGCCTCGGTATAGTTTCCAAGCTTTTTGGACATTGTAGTGGATGTAGTTATCCTGTCTACATTTTTGTTTGGAGTTATTGGAAATATGCTGAAATATTGGAATGTTTTCAAAGCCTGCTGCTATTTGATTAACTAATTTATATTCATCTGGGACTCCCCGAGGAACCCTATTGCATCTATATAAGTAGGGTCATTTTCATTAAGCCATGGCATCGTTGCTCTCTTCTTTCTTCTCCATTCTCCTGGTATGACAGTCTCATATAAGTTCCATATGTCTTCAGCATTAAGTGGTAACACTGAGGTTGGTAATAGTAAAGAGATTAAAGTACATGTTCCTGTAGTATTTTTGGGCAGTCTGTCATAGATTTTATCTTCACCACACCACCACCACACATCAGCACGTGATACCGGATCAAACTTTTGTGGAGCAGTGATATTTGTTATACACTGCTCTCCTGGGATCTTTCCTAAAAGTGGCTTAGATCCTTTCAATATTAGACATGTCCAATTCATTTTGCAACATTTTTGTCAAATAATGGTTTGTTTTAGAAGGTGATGAGAGTGGGTGAATTTTGTCCCATTGAGTGCAGATTCCAGTAGGGTTGTCTTTAGTCATTAAGTCTAGAACACAGTCATTAGGTACTGCAGCTGGCATTATTTTCATTATCGGTCTTGGGCCTAAACAAACTAAACAGTCTTGTTTTTGAGTTGCAGCTGCTTGTTCTGCCATAAGTAGCTAGTTATTGTCATTCCCAGAAATTCCTGTAGTAACTAAAAACCAGTCATCTACTTTTTCAGGTTTAGGAATTATTCTAGAGCCAGTCAGTTGAGTCCTGGTTGGCATTTCTACTTTAGTTTTATTAGTATGACAAATTACAAGGGGAAATACTGGACCACTTCCTTCTCTCATAGAAACGTAAGGACCAACATATAGTTTTTTGCATCCCATGGTAGTGCTTTTCAAAACCATCAGTAGTTTATTATCGGTTTTAACCATCTTAAAGTTTTTCTCATTTTCAGTGCCTCATCTCGTGACCAGTCAGTCCAGTCCCGTCCTCCAGTCTCTGCAATCAAATCTTTCCATCTGTATCTATCCAGTGTGGCATACCATGGATAGAATGAATAAGTACTTCCCAAAAACCTGTTGTTTCTGAGTTTATTTAGTGGGACTACTATAGTAGTATTACCGCTATCTTTTAAAGGTACACAAACACTAAATCTTCATTCATAGTCATATGCTCATGTCCACAAGATCCATTAACAATCCTCTTTTAATACGTTTTGGACTTGCTACTTGGGGTTTGTTGGAGGAATGATGGTAGAGTTATTTCATTTTTTATTTTAGGTGGTTCCCACAGGTACCACACGAATAGGAATATTACTGCGAAGAATGTTAATAGTAACCAACATATTATTGAGGTTTTGAGCCATTCAGGTATTTTAGTTTTCTTCTGTCTTGGCATTTTGATAATTCAAACTTTCTTACAATGAGATAAATGTATCCAAGTAGGTCTTTCCTGTATTTTAACTGCTGTTGGAGTAGTTAATAATACTTGGAAAGGGCCTTCCCACTTAGGTGAATGCCAATGTTTCTTCTTGATGCTTTTCACCAAGATCCAATCTCCTGTCTCTACCAAGTCTTCATCCTGTTGGGAATAAGGTTGTTCTAGTTCAGTATTTTTGTCAGCTTGTTTTTCAAACATTTTTCTCATGTGTGTTGCTAAGTCCATATCCTCCCCATTTTCCCATATTTGTTTAAACTGAGGTATTCTGTATGGTCTGCCATACATATTTCAAATGGTGTTAGGCCTTGGGTAGTTGTGGTATTTAGTTCTAATTTGACTAAGTCTAGACATTTTGTCCATGGTCTTTTAGTTTCTTCTATACATTTCTTTAATCTACTCTTAAGAGTTCCATTTCTCCTTTCAACTAATCCTGCAGATTGTGGGTGATAAGAACAAAAGTTTTTTAATTGTATTTCAAATTTTTACCTATTAAGGTTATTACGTCATTTACAAAATGTGTTCCATTATCTGACCTAATTATTTCTGGTATTCCATATCTAGGTATTATGTCTTACATAATGCTTTGCTACTGTAAGTGCATCTGGATGTTTTGTTGGAAATATTTCAGTCCATTTGGAGAATGCATCTATTATTACTAAACAATATTTCATTCCTTCACTGTTGTTTAGTTGTATAAATCCATATGTATTTCTTGAAATGGATATTGTGGGGGAGGGAATTTCCCTCTTGTTGGTCTTAGATTTCCCTGTGAATTATGTTTAGCACAAATTAGACACTTCTACAAAATTTTTAGAGTAGTTTGTAAAGCCATATGTAGTATATTGCTTATTTATTTTAGATACCATCCCTCCTGTTGAGACATGTGACTTACCATGGCTCAATATTGCTGCATATCTAAATAATTTTTTGGTAATATAGGTTTGTTCTCTGGTCATACATAAATGTCATCTTTTAGTTTTGCTCCTTTTTTAATCCATAAATCTTTCTCTGATTTTAAGCTTTGTTGTTGCATTTGTTTTAGTATTTCTTTATCTAACTCTCCTTTTTCCAGTAAGTATACGCTAATACTCCACTTTCTGCTGCTTCTTTTGCTGCTTTATCCGCAAGTGCATTTCCTCTGGTTATTTCATCTGTTCCTGTTTTGTGAGCGGCACATTTACATATTGCAATTGCTTTGGGTAATTGTACTGCTTCTATTAGATTTGTTAGTAGTTGCGCATGTGTTACTGGTTTACCAGTAGATGTTACCATCCCTCTATTTTTCCAGTGTTGAGCAAACACATGTACTGTTGAGAATGCATATTGGCTATCTGTGTAAATTGTTACTGCTTTGTTTTTAAATAATTTACATGCTTCTGTTAATGCAATTAATTCTGCGGCTTGAGCTGAATAATGTGATGGCAATTTTTCTGATTTTAAAACTTTATCAACTGTTGTTACTGCATAGCCTGTTTGTGTTTTCCCATAATTATCTTTTTTAGATGAACCATCTACAATATTATTTCAGATTTTTCTAATTTTGTGTCTAGCAGATCTTCTCTGCATTTGTTGATTTTTCAATTAATTCTTTGCAACTATGTGGTTCTCCTTCGTCTTCAGTTGGTAATAATGTTGCTGGATTTAAAACTGTGCATCTTTCAATAGTCAAATGTGGTTGCGAATATAGATTGGTCATACATGATAAATGTCTTGCTGGTGATAAAAATGAGTGGTTACTCTGTAGTAACAATACTGATACTGCGTGAGGTACTTTAAGTATTAAAGGATGAAATAATACCAAAGTTGCTGATGCTTCTATTGCCATAGAAGCTGCTATTACTGCTCTTAAACAGTGGGGTAACGCTTGTGCTACACTATCAAGTTTGGTTGAGTAATATGCTATTGGTCTCAATTTATTTCCATGTTGTTGAGTAATTACTGACGTCATAAATTTGCCTTTACAATCTACCATTTGCACAAAGACTTTTTGTAATCCGGAAGTGCTAAGCTTGCACTAGATACTAATACTTGTTTGATATTACAAAATGCTCTTTCAGCCTCTGGGGTCCATTCTAGTTTTTTACTCATAGCTATAGGGTTTTCATACATTAATTGGCTTAAAGGATGCACTATTTCTGCATAGTTTGGAATCCATTGTCTACAGTAATTAGTTAGTCCTAAAAATGACATCATTTGCTTTTTAGTTATAGGTTTAGGTGCGTTTAAAATAGCTGTTTTTCTACTTTCAGTGATAGTTCTACCTCCATTGCTTAGGAAGTGTCCTAAGTATTTTACTGTGGTTTGACAAAACTGTACTTTATTTTTGCTAACTTTATGACCATTTTCAGCTAGAAATTTTAATACTGCTATTGTCTCTATTTTACAGGTTTCTTCATTTGGTGATGCAATCAAAATGTCATCAACATAAAGTAAAATTTGGCTCCCTCCTGGGGGAGTGAATTTTGCCATATTTGCACTCATTGCCTGTGAGTAAATTGTTGGCGATTCGCAAAAACCCTGAGGTAATCTTGTGTACGTTAGCCTTTTATTTTCAAAAGTAAACGCAAACCAAAATTGGCTATCTTTGTGGATTGGTATAGAGAAGAAAGCATTTGATATATCTATTACTGTAAAATATTTGGAGTTTGGTTCTAGTGAATTTAGAAGTGTGTGTGGGTCTGGTACACACGGTGCTCTTTGTATTACTGCATCATTTACTGCTTGTAAGTCTTGTATCATCCTCCAGCCTACAGATGGCGCTGCTTTCTTAACTGGGAATATTGGTGTGTTACAAGGGGAGTCATTACACTCTACAAGTACTCCTGCTTTAATTAAATCTTGTATTACTGGTTTTATTCCTTCTAAAGCCTCTGGTTTTATTGGATATTGTCTAACACGAGGTCTCCATTCTGATTTTGGTCTTATCTGCACTGGTTGTACATCCTTCATTAAACCTACGTCTGATGGTCCTGTTGACCACAGTTTGTCAGGTACTTGTTTTAGTAGTTCTTCATGTTCTTCAGTAAGTGAGTAAGACTGTCACTGCTCTTCGTCTAGTGGTTGTAGGTGTTGGAATGGTTTCATGTGTATTGGCCAAAATAAAGCTTTTCTTGTCCAGTTGTGACATCCTGTCTCAGTGTTTGGGCCTGTCACTACCCAGTCTTTGCATTTGATACACTCTCTTGCTACTTGGCCTATGCTTTTCCACTCCCAGGTGGTTGGCTTCATTAAAGAGATGTGTGTTGGGTAAGATGTCCTCTCTATGTATCTCTTGTCTTTGTCATCTTTCCATTTAATGTCTACTGTAGCAAAACAAAATGTTTTATTGTCTGAGTATACATAGGTTACAGTGGCCTGTACTGGACCTAGCTTTTCCATCTTGCCATTGTACTCTTTGTCAGGTCCTCTGTCATGTTTGAAGTAAGTTGTCACATGCAAGTCTTCTACTGGCATTATTGAGACTGATTCTGTAGGTGTAGGTACTGCTGTGTGAGTCTCATCTAGCAGTGCGTGTCCTGTTCTTCCTGGATCATTGTATGGTACTGTATAGCCATAGCAATAGTGTGGTTGTCCTGTCCCATGTATGACAAAGTTGTCTGTTAGTTCACTTGCCCTGACCACTTTCATTTTTCCCTCATCTCCTGGCAACAGAGCTAATTTTAAAGCACTTAAACAATCTCTCCCTAACAAACAAACTGGACAGTCTTCTAAGAAAAGAACTGTGCTTGCTTTGGTTAGTCCTTTCGGATCTGTTATTGTGACTAGTTTAGTTATTGGTACTTTACTTACTTGACCACTTGCTGTTCTAACTGCCATGGTGGATGTGTCTAGTGACATTCCTGGTACTTTACAATTAATGGTAGTTTTACATGCTCCTGTGTCACAAAGGAATGTTATCATTTTGCCATTAACTTCTAGTTCAGTTTGTGGAAGGTCGTGTGTAGCATTTATTGCAGCATAAATGTCTGTGACTACTTCTTCATCTCCCTGCCATAACTGCATGTGTGGATTAGTCATGTGTTCAAAGTTGTTTGGTTCAAACCTCTCATGGTATTTGTCAAATTCTCTCATTTGTCTTACACTTTCAGTTTCACTTTCAATCTCACATTCATTTTCCTCTTTATGTGGATTAACCCATTGACTTACATCTAGTCATGCCTGATCCTGGCCCTGCCAGTCTCCAGTGTCTTTTTGCCATTTCTTACAGTTACGTTTCCAGTGTCCTTTTTCTCCACAATACCAACATGCTTCTTTATCCTGTTGTTTTTCATCACATGGTCCTTGATTTTGGTAGTTTCCTCTACCTTGTCCACCTCTACCTCTGCCTCTGCCTCTTCCTCTACCTCTACCTCTGCCTCTACCTGCCATTCCAGTAAAGAATATCTCACTTCCTCCATCTTCTGAAGTTAGTACAAAAGCTGCACTTTGTCTTGATTTTTCTTTTTTCTTTTCTTTAATGAACCTGTCTGCATGGCTTGCCTGTTCAATGTAATTATCTAGTGTGCCTGTACCAAATCCAACATAATGTTTTTCAATCCATCTGTGTATATCTGGTCTTGAATTTGCATGTAATGCATTTTTTAGCTGTTGGTTGTATATGTCATCTGCCTGTCCTTCTGTCAGCCCACTGTGTACTTTGAATATTTCTCTCATTCTCATCTGGAAATCATCAAAACTTTCGTCCTCTTTTTGTTTAGTTCTGTTTATTATGCCATAATTCGGAGCCTTTTTGAATTTATTTCTAATTCTAGTCTGTAGGGCTTTCACATTTGCACTTAACTCTGCACTGTCATGAGCTAATATTGGTCCAGTTTGTTGTCCATCAAGTGGTGGCCCTCTGCCAGTCCAGTCACCTTGCACTACTGCCCAGTGATGACCTAAAGCTCTTCTGTAACATCTTTCTGTCTCCATTCCATTGAGTTTGTATGAGTCACGTAGTAAGTCCATTTCTGTACAGAATGCGTCTACGTCAGAAGTGTGTGTTGTGATTCCTTTAACTGCGTCTGCTACGTCCTGGTCGGTCCATGGGCGATAGACTAATATTGTGTCTGGTTGCACGTTAGCTCCTTCACCTTGCCCTGCTCTGGGGTTGGCAACGGCTATCATTGGGGCTGTGAAATATTCATTGTCCAAAAATGGATTTGTTTGTGTATCTGTAACAGATGTTAAAACTTTTGGGCTAGCTCCCTTGTCTGGTGGGGCTGAAGGTTGTGCTGTTGGTTGGTTAACAATTACTGTTACCGGCGTGTCTCCCATCTTCTTACTGTATTGTAATGTTTCCCCCTTTAATTTTCTTTGATGTCTAGTGCGGACTCTTTCAGTGGATCTGATAGGAGATCTCCCTTGTCTTTCTTTTGTTTTTAGATTTTTTAGTTCTTCAGTGGGATATAGATTAGATCCTGAGCTAGCTGTATATGGAGGAGGCCTAGTCCCTTCTGTTGCACCCAATATTTCTGAGTCTGTTAATGACACGTCATCCCAATGATCATCTCCCTCTTCTACTTCACTCTCCTGTAGGGGAGGGGTTGGCTCTCGCCTTTGTGTCCTTGGGCGGTGTTGAACTGGCCCTGTTTCTAAATCTTCTTTTTGTTGCAACATTATAGTTACTTTACTTTTCCCTGCCTCTCTTTGTTTAGCTATTTCAAGCCACCCATCAATGTTGTCATATCCCTTCTTTTTCATTTTATTTTCTTTTCCTCTGCAGTCATTATATATTTTTTCTTTAAGCTGTAAGAGATCTACGCTGCTTAATCTGCCTTTAAAGCCATATTTTGTCACCCATAATTCTAGATGTTGATTTAGTTTGGGGTTTCTTTGAGCTACACTTTTGTAATCTTTACACTGTAATTTCCCTGTATTATTTCCCATTATTATCAATTTAGTCCAACCTGTTATCCAAAGGGGAGTCACTAAAGGTTGGGATGTGTTTTTGTTCAGACAGTGAGAATCGATGCTATAGTATTTCTCTCTTCAACCTACATGTAGGTGGAGAAATCTCAGCCTTTGCACCTACAGCACGTCACTGTATTAAATCTGAACAGTACATGAACAGCAGTGTTAACGGGCTGCTGCTCCACACACACTCACATACACACAGCACCTTTAAGTACGTTTCTTTTTATCCGGTCTTTTATTATCTGCCAGTAACTAACCCGTTACCCGATAAAGGGGCACCAGCCCACAGTCTTTTATTATCTGCCAGTAACTAACCTGTTACCCGATAAAGGGGCACCTGCCCACGTTTTACCTGTTAGAGCCTAGGATTTTCAGGGTTTTCTACGCGCCATGACCCTCAGTCACACACGTTTTTAAATTGAAACGTACTCACTATTTGCTGTCCTTGTCTCCCTCCTTCGGTATTCCTTCAACCATCAGACTCCAGGCGATGGCCAGAGAGTCAGCCGGCAAAGGTCTTAGATGCAGTGGCCACTGTCTTTTTCCGAGTCTCCGTCACCCCCAGGAGTCCTCAAGTGTCTTGGAATCCGTGCTCGAAGGACCAATTTGACAGGGTGCTGGTAAACCCAACAAAAATGCAACTGTATAAGGAAAGGAAGACAAAGACAGATTATTAAGTTATAATATACTTGCAAGGAGAACGGACAGAGATAAAGACCCAGTTACATTGCTGAGTACATTCACTCGGTGCGCTCTGGGCTCTCTGGCGTTTACAAGTTCCTTTTATTTAGTTTTCACACCCTAGTTACATGGACACTGCTCTGCCCTCACCTGCCCTCACAGAACACATCACATCACATGGCAGAGCAGTGGAAAAATACAACAATCACTCATCATGTTCATATTGGACACAATAAAAGATGCAGCTGCAGAAGTATCACTTTTGTCTCTCCCTGCCTGCGCAAACAGGCAGATAAGATGAGAACAAACTCCACACTCTGTAATTTCAAAGCACAAAGTTAATACAGTTCAACATGATTAAAGGACACTTTGTAAGATAAAATAATTGAAGATAATAGAATATGTACATTTTTCTAACAGGGTGCAACCTGAAATTATTCATTTTTTTATTGCTGGTATAATGTGTTGTTTGTTGACACCACAACTGCCAACAAAACTCTCATTCCATTGTTTTAATGTGCACAAAAAGAACTTTTCTATTGTCTTTTAAAGTATCCATTTCTTCTGACCCAAACTCACGCCAAAAGAAGTGTCCCTCATGTATATTTTATTCTCCGACCACAAGTGCACTTGTACAAGCCACCTGGGTGTGATTTCCTGTTCATTTTTAACCTGACTCACAAGGGTACCGTCTAGCAACAGCACTGTAGCAACGGTAGACTGTAAACGGTGCTTCTGCAGAAGCATCATGGGAGCTGTTAGCCTGTGTGAGCAGATTGTCCCGTCGAGTGGAAACCATGTATACATGTTTATTACTCCTATTAGAGCCGCACAGACCCCAGAAATGAGCCTCCGAAAAATCAATTAGACTTAGAGAGATCCCTGCTAAAATGCTGAGCAGCACTTTACTGTAAGTATTTAGAAGGCTGCGGAGCTGGTAGCTGGAGAAATGACAATGGAGAGGACTCATTGCACCTGTGGCATGGGGTTACTTCATGCATTTCACCCAGATGTTGTATTGGCTGAATATTTTGAATATTATATCACCTAAAACATAGAAACATAAACTGAAAACAATATTTTATCTTAATACGTAAATGCATTAAGTTTTACAAAATGTATAATCAGAACTATGCACTAGAATTAAAACAACCGAATCACTTGTGGTTGTAAAAAAGTAATTATGAACCTTTAGAAAACAAACAATAGGTCTGCTGCAATGGAAATCCCTATGCAGTTTCTGTTTTCTCCATAGAGACCAATATTTTTATTTGGCATTATAAAATGTGACTTTTTTTTTTGGTTTCCTTTTGAGACCCAAATGTGATCTACTCATTTATATTCATCACCTCGACTCATATCACATACCTGGGTTTTATGAATACTATTTAACAGACTGCATTCTGTTGAATATATAAAAGGTGTAAGTGGTATATTATTTTCTTCCAATGAATGAACATGACTGCACTAAAAGTCACATAAATGCGAGGCGTGATAAATGGCCTGAGTAATGTGATAGCAGGTCACAGATCTGATCTGACACTCAGGTCGGGGGCTACGGAGTTAAATGTATTCCTGCTAGCTTTATGTCAGATTGATACAGATGGTGCGGCCGTCAGGTATTGACAAAGACATTGATAAACATATGGCCTCTTGATTGCCATTTATGCTGGCGACAAATTATCTGTTAAGTGCTAGTAACCCAATCCATTACTGGCATCGACCAGAACAGCTTGGACGAGGGCCGCAGAGGTGTAGATTTCCATACATATGGTGCAAAAGTGTGTTCTTTAAGTGCTGACACTGTATCCATCATGCACCTCTGAGACTTCACCCTGCTTTCTGACGTTTTACCCAATGCTCAAGAGGGAAAGCTGCCAGATCCGCTACAAGACAATCCCAGTGAAATACTTTTTCAGTTTATGCAAAAGATGGGATTGCTAATAGCTTTTTAAGATTCAGATTTATTTTCCAGCCATCATGACAGCCATGATTGAAGATGTTTCATTTCTTTGCGGGGCACATGACCTTGGTAAGAATAATTAATCTCACTCTATGCTGGAGTACGCTACTTTTTTACATCTTATCAATATGCCACAGTGTGTCTTCTTGAAATGGAAAAGCATTTAAATGATCAAAAGTTGAATGCAGACTGAGGGATTTATTTGTGAAAAGAGAACACGGGTTCCTCTTAAATTAGTCATACAAGACTGAACAGAAAACGTAAACTGTGGATGAGAATGTCTCCCAAAGCTGACATCGTGCTAATGTGTGAGTCTGGTCTTAATCTGATCCATGGATCATGCTGCAGCTAATTACCATCTGCTCGCTTGCACTTCCTGGCTTCGGCACATTGGCTTGTTTTCAATTACATCCCTCCAAATAAGATTACAGCTTTCATTTTTATTTTGGGCTGGGCGGGCGTCTTGTATGGCTGCATCTTCACCAGGTGAGGACCATTATATGTGAGTGAAGGAAGTGCCAGCTGGTTATTTTCCCCACTGTGCTGATGGTGGGGTCCAAGGCTCACACCATTTAAGCTCGATTGCTCTCTCCTCTTTCACATGCCGTCTATCGCAGCCCCTTCCATAAGTCATTGTTTGTTCTTAGCACATTTTAACCCTGACATTGACTGTCCATTCGGCTTTTCAACTTTGAGAAGTAGCTTTTCTTTAATCCGTTTTATATTTCTCTAAAAATACAGCCTTGCTTCTTAAAAAATATTCTGTTATGTTTCATGATGCTTTTTACGCCTTACATTTTAGACCAAGAAGATGAGAGCTTCAGCCCTTAAATGCACACTTTCAACCAAAGTGCCACATCACCCTGCCAGCACAAGTTCACCATGTACTTAGTGGGAGGTAAAACATGGGTTCTGGCAGACTTTACGTCAGCAGATATCTCACAAGACAAGCTGTGCCCTTCTTAAAGTGTCCTCCATGCTAATGATAGCATCTTATGTGAGCGAGCATTTCTAATCTCTCTTCGGACTTCTGCTAATAGGTCTTATTGATTTGAAGTGCACAACGTTAGGAACAGCTAAGACTGAGATAGCGATTTAAGGCAATCAGTCTCATGTTGATATGCTCGTGTATTGGAAATGCATTGATGCTGCTGGCCACAGAGCAGTGCAGAGGAGAAAGACAGAGAACCTGCTTCTTGTAAAGTGCTTATGATTGTAAAATCTGTACTGCCATAGGGATTTGGTTTGACCTTAGCAGAGGCACGTTGCACCTGAAGAAAAATATCTAACTTTCATCAGATGTACACATATAGCAGCTGAGCTTTAGAATATTGCAACTCATGGATGATTGACAGCACTGATTCAGGTCTTGAAATTTAATGATGCATGTAGAATGTAGGTTTGTCCGTTATTTTTTAAGCAATGGCAAGTAGAGTCTTGAGCAAGTATGTGCTAATGCATTTGCAGTGTACCTATTGAGATCCAGATAATATTTTTTCTGTCTTTTTTTTTTCAGAGAACATTCTGTACATGAGGTTGCATCTTACTCAAGAAAGTAAGAGGCAAGCTGTTGCGTTTTAATAAATAAATAAAGCTTGTTGTATCTTTACATTTTAAACAGTAACGCAAACTGTTGATTTTTATGGAGTATGCTGCCAGAATAACTATGTAAAATAAAATTACATACAGTTAAAATAAAACTACTAGTTTGAACAATAGACCACATGAAAACGACCAGGAAAAGATTTTTTGTCTAATCAGTTTCCACTTATTGTGACCAGCAGGCATCATATCAATTGAACAATGACTATTTGCTTGGTCGACCTTCTCAATAGTAACTTCTGCACTTAGAGCAAACTCACGCAGGGATAAACAGGGCTGACTCCACACAGAAAAGCCATGCACAAGGCAAAAATACTCTAGACCTTTTAGAGCCTGGCAACTTGGGCTAACTGCCACACTCCCCGCTGCACCGTCGATCAATTTGCACCGAGCGTAATCACACAGAGAAAAAAGTTCAGCTCCAGACTCGGGCGTTGTTAGCCAGCGACTGCCCCCTCACCATTAAAGGAAGTCCAACTCGTGTCACATCTCTGGCTACAGACATGGCGTGGGCGAGGTATAAACATCCCCTCCTACCTGGCGATGACAAACACACACAGTCAAACAGATAGCTGGGATCACTGCTTCTACCCCTTTTCATCGGAGCTGCCATTTTTAGCCAGCCTTCGAGTCTGACTTTGAGCTTCGTCTTTGATCACCGCCATAGCAGCCAGTCTTTTTGATGCCTCATGCAGATAGGCAGAGGCAAAACAATCTCAGCGACGTACAACACTCTCACCCTTATTGCAGCGTGTCATCCGGTCCATCATATTGGGTGGCTTCCCGTGTCATTATTGCAAATAGCTGTGTTTTGTGCAAACCGGCAGGGCTGCCCCCATTCACAGCAATGTATTTGTGCTTTTTCTCTTTAACGATATGTTTCCACACAGCAGCAGCGCAAGATCTGAACCCGCATTAACATCTGCTTCCAAAATATGCCTTAAAGCGAAAGAGCAAATTGATATATTGGCAAAGTGTAACAAGAAAAAAAAAAATATGTATTTTTAATGTTTCTGTAAATCAGGCCCGTATGCTGCAAAGTTTACCCCAAGTTACCCCACCAGAATGCTTCAGCTGGTTGTACAAAAGGTCATCAAGCTCAAACTTGATATGATATGATGATATAATTCCAATTGCAGTTTTTCCCCCCACGGACCACATGAAACAAACTTGCCCTGTTGTAAAAATCTGCGTCTGTTTATTGTCAGGATTCAAAAACATGGGCTTCTGTGTGGCTGAATACAAGCCAATTTGTCTGGGGTCTGCATCGTGTTACGGCAGATGAAACGCTCTTTTTTAGCACGAAGCCGGAGTTCAGACAAGGAACGACAACACGCATCACAGACAAATGTAAACCATTTTGTGATTCAGACGCAGGCCTGTGTGTAATATAAACTAGATGAGAAAGTAATGAAGTACTTACGCTCAATTGCTTCCATGTAGTGTAAACAAATTAGAATGTTAAAGGGAGGTGGTTTAAGCTAGGTGCAAAGTTTGGAGGGCTTTTCCTCTGTAAACAACCATATTCATCACATAAAGTGTTCCAAAAAAATATATATATATTTTGTGGGTGGCAGAGGAGCTCGGGTGAAAATATCATGTTGTATTCAGAGGTCAGTGGAGAGTGACCAGACTGTCAAATTTTTCAAACAGATGGTCTGCTGCAGTAGAAGACCACACTGCTTGCTCTTCTTCCTGTCAGCTCAAAAGAAGACTGCAAATTTTCCCTTAACACAACCAGATGCAACCCAGTAAACAGCTTTTACATTTATTACCCAGTCCAATGCTTGGCTAAATCGTCAGGAAATTTAGTTTGCTGCAAAGTGACTAGTTGCTTTTGGTTATAAGCCCGAAAAACGACCGCAGTAGCTATTGATTAGACTGGCACAAATTGTTTCATATACACTCACGTCTACTCTCCGCCCTGTCACCGTTCTCATTCGGATCGGAAATAGAATTACGTATTTACATGAGTGTGTGTCACATTTCATTAATTCACCAGGCGCGCCCGCTTTGAACCCTGTCATTTGCATTGTAAAGGCTGTTTTTTCGGTCATTGTGCTGTGTTTTCATAATTTAAATAAACATTGCACATCAAGCTAGCTGCAAACTTTCCTATTCGCACACCATTACTAATTCATCTAAACTACTCTATTTCGCGCATCTAGCACTACCATTTACAACTGGAAAACCAAAACCGTGCAGTCCGCTCATGTGAAGATGATGGTCTCAATCATCTTATTACGTTCTGCAGCAGCGGCAAAAAAAAAAACAGACTGTAGAGAATATTTTCCACACAGTTTCAATTCTTTAGGAATATAGGACCACTATAGAAACACATAAACACGGCATTGGCATAAATTGTAGCGTCCAGCCATCACGGACATCACAGCAAAGTCAAGCCTGGGCCCATTATGTCTCCCGAGTGCGGACAAGTGGACGTGTTGTTATGCTAATGCATGTTAATCAACTCGTCGGCTGAATGAGCGCTTACCCTTTAACATTCGTGATATTGGAGCAAGCGAGCACATGCTAATGTTTTTTGTCGGCCTCCTCCTGCTGTCCATGAGCTTGATAGAAGGAGAGAAAAATGATCACGGTGGCATTTTATACATGAATGCATCAACGCAGCGTCCAAACAGGTTGATAGATGAGCCAGGCGCCGCACACCTAATATGTATCAGAGTTTTTTTCTTTTTGTCAAATGGGGGTGTAATGGTGTGTGTCTAAAAATACAGGCACTGCTATACGATGTACTTGTCTCTGCTCAGATTGTAAACTGGATAAAACTTTTTGATTGGACGTCTATTTGTTCAATAACTTCAGGGTCAAACTGTCCGCTGTCAATCCAAAAAATTTGAAGCTGTTTCTCTTTTCTCCCTGTTCTGCGGTTTGGGACAAATTCTGCTTTTGAGATAACAAATCAAAGAAAAATCATTCCAAATCTCAAAATTGTTGCAATGGGAGGGCAGATTGGTAACATTTATCGAGTTAACCAGAGAAGAAGACGTGCTTACAAAAAACAATAGTTTAGAACATTTTGTGCGTGTTTTCTAACAAAGGTGAACTACCAATGAAGAATGCTATAGCAACCTTCTGTGATTTGCCAAACTGGCTTCCTACTGATGTATTCTGTGAACATAGGGCTTGTGTAACCAGATCAGCAGTGGGGAATACATATTAGCCTGGCAGGTTCAATTGACTACACAAAGTGGAATATGTCAGGCCTGGGTTTGAATCGGAATCATGTCTAGCCACGTTTAACCATTCATCAAGAATAAAATCAATAACAGCATATCTCTACAGGCATCATGTTTTATATAGAGGGATGCTACGTCTTGAATTTGAATTAGTATTAGAATTTGAATCAACACAACTGCATATCCAACACTACATTGTATATTGGATTAGGATGCTTTTCTTTAGGTTTAGATCTTCATCCCTAGAACTTGAAGTTTTAAATGCAAACTCTACTTTTAGACAATTTCTTGTCCCTCCACATTTTTCCTCCATTGTTGACTTAGCAGCACGACAAAAGACAGTGTCAACACAAAGCTGCCGGGTTTTGTCTCAGGGCTCAGGGTCCACACCTGGGCTGCGCTCCGGAGGTGATGAGGGATGGATTGGGCCGGTTTATTGACGCCTTACATCGTCACTCACCGTTAAATCCGACCCAGTCCCCCTGGTTTTAAGTCCCTTGGTTTTTAAGCTCCCTTCAGCGCCAGCAGGGGATCATCTGTAAGGTGCAATCACAGTTCCAGCGTGATTCGTGGACTTGCTTGACACGGCAAATCACATTTTACCATGACAGCTGTACGGCGGCATGGTTGGGGCTATATACATGTTCACGCGCAGCCTTCTTCTGGATAATAGTTTGACTTGTGCGACTGATATGAATTATGACTCAAGGAAGTCTTTATACCCAAGTTAGAATCCATATATAGTTTTCGGCTGGTGTTCAGTCATGCAAAATGTTCACCTGCGGCGCAACATTTTGTCTAATAGTTCTGTCTCCCCGATTTAAGTGACATAGCATTGATCAAAAATACTTTTCAATACAATTTATTGGACTCTTACCCTGTCAAAATTCAAAATGAAGTGCCAGTTTCAGGAAATAATTAGCCAATTGTAAAGATATAAGTCATCAGAAAATCCATTTATTATGCAGTGACTTGTATCTAAGATTCATTCTTTAGTATGTGTTGTGTTGGTAGACTTTCTGTGAGCAAATATCAGAAAGTTGTGGTCATATTTTTATTACACAAGTTAAGAAAGTTGTGAATTCTTTGATAGAGTTTGCAGTTTGAAACTAGCTGCATTAGTACTATTTTTCTGTGCACATTTTATTGTTTCTACCCCTGTTAGAGTTGTACTTTTGCCTCGCAGGCTTAGCTTTTACTCCTATCAAAATGCAGGCACTGTTCAGCAAAATGATAATTCCTCTTCTAAATTGCACATTGAAACAAGGCGGCTCAATCTTAAATTTTTGATAGAGCTGAAAACATAAGTCTTGGAGGAGTAGCTCAATCAGATGCATGATTGTATGTTTTCTGTGATTAGTAGTAGGATTACAATAATGTTAGGAAGAACAATCTTTCTATTCAAACCATTTGGCAATTTTAATCAAGTTATCTATTTCATATCTTCACTGTGGGTTTTTTCCCTGATGATCCTGCAGCTATTGCTTTTTTTATTATTATTTTTCCTTTTATATTTTGTGTCTGGTTGAAGCTGACCTCAGGCTTATGCTGTGTAAACACGGTGGAAAAAGAAAAGAGCAGAATAATCCTTCCATTGAAACTCCGTGTCCCCGCCGCTTGTGGCAAACATCCAAAAAGTGAGCTAACGAGATGCACCAGAGAAACGCGCCGTTCCTCCGGCGACATGGCTCGTTTACTCAAGCAAGGCCAACCACAGACACTGGGACTGGAATGACATACAGCCAGTTTCAGAAAGGACAGTTTTTCTAAATAAGATTGTGGTTCAAGAAAATTAAAAAAGAATCAAATGACAAACTCTTTCATTTCATTTTAGAATTGTTAAATCTTGTACCAAATAATTGGCAAACTCGATAACAGGGTTTATTTTTTGAGTACAATGTTTTTATTATGGGTGCAAGTGTTCTTTGAATTGTAACAAGTTAAATACTAAAAGAGAAAGTTAGAACGAACCTTTTGTAGTTGATCAAGGGATTGTCACTTCTTTCTTTTGACAGCTTGAAAGCTTTCTGAGTTGCAAAAAAATCAAGAAGGCTTTTATTATTTTTTTAAACAACTTTTTCTTTCAGTTAAAAGAAAAAAAAAGTTGAATCTGCTGTTGCCAAGTTTGCTGTCTTTTGATGCTTATGTGAAAAGGGGGCTGGATGGGACTCCCCAATAGAAGTCTTTCCATGTGGGCAGGACCATTGTTCTGCTGTTGGATGATCCTCAGATAAGAGCATTGTGTTGGAGCTGCCAGAGCAAACAAATCGTTGCCTTTAGGGCTCGCAGGGTAGCAGCTTTTTGTTTGGAATCTGAGGTTATCAAGAGTGACTACAAAAACCGTGGGCGCTGAAAACTTTAAGTAGATTTGGAGCCTAACCCTCGACTAAATAATCCACTTAGTGCTCATGGCGGCATCAACTTTGGCCGTCGCAGTACACTTTGTTTCAGGATGGAATCAGGAACCCGGTAATCCACTGCAGCTGCACAGGTGCTTAAATATTGTGCTTGAGATTGAAAGCCTTGGACGTGGCGGCATTGGTCTCAAACTGCTGACTGATGAGCTATGAGCACTGATCAAGCATTAGCTTTAATCCAGTGGCCTGTAATAATGAGGATACAGACCTTGACTATGCATTATTTAGTTAAGGTGTAAATGTTCTTTCCATTAAGCCTGACTGTCTGCACTGGTATTCATAGATTGTCCGTGGTTCAACTCTCTTGAGACCTTGGATAGGAATATTTACTGTATCAGTCAATACTTATTTATTGAGAGTGTGTTTTTTTTTCTACCAATGCATTCAAAATTGAATGCAGGTATACTTTCAAGCAAAGCCAGAGGTCTATGCACAGTTTATTATAGGCCATCTTAACAATACCTTAACCAATTACAAACAGAGCAGGGACAATTCTACTCTCTACAGCGTCACGTGCATTTAAATAACACTCCCTCTCTCTAAACACATCCAGCCCTTATAGATTCTGCACCAACACTGAGAGTGAATACTATTATTTCTGCTCAAAGACTGACAGTAAAATTGCAGTATAGCCAGCACAACAGGCAGTCACTCAATGTATAATTAGTCATTAAAATTAAACTATCGCTTAAGCAATTTGATGTCAAAACTTTTAATAGCATGTCTAAATGGAATCTGTCAGCGTTTTGGTTGTTTGGCATATAACATGTCATCATCTGTCAGTCGGAAACGGATGTTTATGCAAAGCTCCGTGGAGTTGAAATTGTAATTCGCACAGCGGCCACCACAAGCCCACAATTTGAAACCCGATGAGGTGGACCACACATGTATTTCTTTTGTGCACTCACCTCTGTTTAATCGCAGGGTGGCTAATGTGCCATTACTTCCTCCCCACCTGCAGAACAATGGGCTGCTGTTGTGAGCTCTGGCAATGGGCTGTTCCTTGCTGAGTGTATATGCACTGCAGATAAAGCCTCTTCACTCAAGATATCGGACAGACAAGTGTCATAGTACCTACATCCTGTCGCTATCGAATTATAATGCTGTAAGTAAAGTGATAAAATTCTCCTATAAACCATGAAGAACTCTGTTTTTAAGACAAAAATGTTGGCTTTAGCAACTATTTAATTGTTAAAAAACATTCAGTGTGTTCTGACCAGACTCTGGTTTGCATAAAACAGGTCGACTCATCTGCATTTGAACAAACGACATTGGTACTAGTGCTGCAATTGTTTTGTAAACATAAATGACCCTGTCAAAACAACCATCACCAGCACAAGAAATGACTGTGAATGAGGATGAGACACAATCTTACAAAATGGAAATGTCACAAGATTGAGCCACATGTTGAAGATTGTCTTCAAAGATTATTTTTCTATATGTTTTTATTTGCTTTGAACAAAAATAGTTCACATTGCTGTGTTCTCTTCAGAAGTTCCAAAATGCAAACAAACAAACATTAAAATGAGTTCATAATGTATTGTTTACAATGTGTCACTTTATTTCTTATAATCTCAAAATCTTATAATGTCTTCTTTTTCTAATATTGTGTCTTAATAAACCCTTAAAAACAAGAATAATGGCTTAATTCATCATAATAAATGACAATTCAATTAATGAAAATATTTATCAGGCTTAGTAACTACTTAATTAGCCCAAACCTGACCCCCCAACCCTAAATCTTTTTCTTAGCTCCTTAGGTAAGTAGTTACTAAGCCTTAATAAACTTCTGCATTCATATCATATAATCATATTGACAAGTATTTGTTTATGCTTTATTAAGGCTTTACTAAGGCTATTAAGTGCTTGTCTCTCTGTTTCTTGTCTCCATGTTGGTCTACTGTAGTTTGTTGCCTTGAATGCTAGTCTACACATTGCGCTTAGCTTATATAGCACACATATTTTAGAGTACAGGTGTGTTACTGCTTGAAAAAAATACCTCAAAGCCATACATTTGTACTGTGAGCCGGGTCATCTCTTCACAGATCTGACTTGTAACCTGGATGAACTCACCTGCTTGTATCAGTGGAGACAGATACAGTAAGTGTAAAGCAATAAAGTCAGGCAATAACAGCCCCATAGAAAAAAGCTGGTGGCTCAATGCACCTTTAACTCACGACATCTTAAGAAATGTGTGCATAACAGATGATTACATTTTTTTCTAAAGAAGAGTGTTGTTGTACTGTTAGCTCTTTTCCCAGTGTGTGCCTACATGGATGCAGTAGTAGGCTTGGGTTGGTTAAACATTAAGTATATGCAAACACCAGATTCCAATAGCACTGTGCAATGTCTGCTCAGAATTCCAGTCTCGTCGAGCTTGATATCATTTGGTATGCAGGTGCCTAAGCGAAAATATTGGGACACCTACGCTCCAGTCTCATACTATTCATTGTATTCCTGACTACTCTCCTGCCTTTGTTTACATAGAACAATACTGTTATGCTCGTAATAATCTTTGAAATTCCCCATTATTGTGGCATACTTCTCTGCTTGATGGATTTACACGTACAGTGCTGTCCAAACATTAATAAAGGAGAATGATTTTAGAGCTTTGCCTGCAGCAATGTGTTTTCATAAGGGAAGCCCTTTGCAAAAAGTTAGCACAAAGACTTAGATATTTGGTTAGATTCGTTCAGTGTTAGCTGCATGCACCAAGCCCTTCCCCAGAGAAAAAAATGGTCTGCCACTGACAATGTATTTTTTATGCACTTGCAGGCATAACTATTCTTCGTGCAACATGGCAGATTAAGCTGTTTTTATCATGTCTCTGAGAAAGCTTGATTTTCCTATTTCTGCTTAAAAAGACTTTAAATGGCCCTCATATTTTTTATAGCATGTTTTGTCTTGTTATGGGAAGACAGTATTGAAATGGTAGTTTGTCCATAAAAGTTAAGAATTTTTATAATCTACTATTAAGAAAGTCCTAATTCAAAATACAGCAGCACAGTGTTGAGGAGCTTTGTGCAAAAACAGGGCAAAGCATTTGAAACCTTTCACAGTAACAATAAAAGCAGCAGAGTTGTCAGGAGTAATCCGAGCAACAGAAACTGTTTGTCTTCTTAACTTGGCCGCTGTGTCAGAGACGTAAAAACAGAGTTTTTGCTTTTTTTGTTTTATTTCAACAATGATGCCAGAGAAAAATGATAATCACTAAGCTGTTTTTCATTAAAATGGTGGTAGCCAAGTTTGTAGTGGTGAATTCAAGTACAATTGTGAAATTCACCAAACATCCTAGAAAAAAAACCAAAAATATTTATAATAGTATTACACTACAAATCAAAACTCGATTAGGGTATAGACAGTACCATTAACTTTAGTACTTTCTATTTATAAATTATTTGTAAATGTTCAGGCAGACAAATTGTTAAAGACAGGCAACATTCTGATGTATTTAATATGGTACATGGTATTCTGAATGAGCTTTATTATAGTTAGTGAAACACAACTTGATTATGGATCTACAAATGTATTGATTCTAATAACAGAAGTCCTTCCTGTCTTGACACCAAGCATGTTCTCTTTGATATCTGTTGATACAAGTGATAAGATAACGCTTTCACGCTGCCTCTGATGTGACCCCTAAAGGTTATAAAGTTTAACATGTAAAATCAGTGGCAGCAGCTCTAACTGAGGTTAGCGGTTCCCTCTCCACTGCTGCGGTGGCACTTCACCCTCCTCAGCTGTGTGGATGAGTTAGGGTGATTGTGATTGATGGTGGTGGAAGAAGCATGAATGGCAGTCACCTTTTAAGTCAGTGAATGAATAATGTATCAGAGCTTAGAGAAACTTGACAAGATTGTAGAGGAGACATAAATCAAACCCATTCTTATTATTATTAGGTTTTTGGGGGTGAAGTAGTGATCATTTGATGTTAGAAACTCGACTTTATTTCACAAAATTTACGTCATACTCATAACTTGTGCCATTGAACTAAATGCAATCAATGGTCATCCACAGTTGAACAGAATGTAGCAGTTTAGTTAGTTTCAAAATTATAAGTTACAAAAATGCAATCTGGACTTGGATTTTTTTTGTGTGCTTTATTCTTTTAGCAACTAATAAGCCCAAAATCTTGTCCACAACTTTAAAAATGCTAATAATAAAAAGCTTCTTTGGCAAGATTACAGCCATTCAAACCTGCTAAATCATTAACACTTTTTAATCACACAATTCTTGTTGAACAGGCAGATAAAATAGATTGTTGTAACTGCCACATTCACTCTACACTGTACGAATCCTTCCTGTATCCTTTGTTTTATGTTGTTATAAGATGATAAATTTAGCTGACTCTTTTAGCACAACTCCCATGAGGCCAGTGCCTTGCTTTACTGGGAAGACATTCAATCTTTTCCACTTGATTATACTATAACTAGTGTAGCACACGGAGCACACACACTTCCTTTCATTTAAATTTGCTTTGTATGTAGTTTGTTTGGAGAAAAAAAAAATCAATACGACTTGCGGTAGTTGAAGTTCACACATTTTTTTCTGTATACGCTGACATAACTGATTACCTCATTATTCACTGGAATTTTTGCCTGCTTCGGGAAAATCGATTTGGAAGACCATATGCTTGATGCCACATAAAGCATGACCGATTCCAAGCAGACGCTGTTAGAAATGCCTGGAACTCAAATGAAGATGTGGAAGAAACATTTTAAATCTGATTGTTTGTTTGCAAAGAAGAAAGATCAAGTTATAGTAGATGGGGTGTCCTGCAGGATCGCCAGTGTTCAGTGATCAAACCTGCTTCCAAAACTCAATGAAAAGACAATGGACGACTGTATTTTTTCCTGTATGAATAAAACAATGCTTACAGACCTGCCCCTGTCATCAAACCAAGATTCCACAGCATTGAAGAATTGGTCACTTTTTCTGAAATGAACACATTTTTGAAATTTTCTCTGACCATAACTGCATTACTCACAGCAGCTCGTAAACGCCGTTCAATTGGGTGGGAATGCTGTAGTTCTGGCAACACTGGTCTTATGATACTGAAACTTCAAACTCAAGTTAGTTTTAGTTTTTGTTGATAGGGATGCACCGATCCAATTCTGGGTTCGGACATCTGTGCCAATCAATGATGTTTTGCTGGAACAGGTATCGGCTTCATGATATTGTCCTGCCGATATTCTGGTTGTTGCATTGATGTTGATGCAGAACGTCTCATACATTTTCACATTTATTCAAATGAAGTTGTTAGGTTGCACAATAAATAACAGCTATTAACACTATGACCATTTTTTGTTTTCATTAAAAAAAGAAGCTGTTTTTAGACCCTACAGTGGTTTCGGTTGATATCAGTATCAGCAGATACTTAAAGCCAAAGTATCTATCTGTATCTCAACGTATTGAAACTGAAAAAGCTGGATTGCATCCTAATGTTGATCCAGATTTTGAATCTGTAATGGAAATAAAACAGACACATTTAAACAATAGGATGTAATTTTCATCACAAAGTACTAGTCTTTTTGAAACTGTCAGGTGATCTTTTAAATGTATTTAAGAAAGGTTAAATACTGCCCTATTTACATACTTTTTAGTCTTAACATTGATAAGTGCTTGATCTAGTTGGGTACTTGTATCTGACTTCCAGTTTTTAGTTTTTTTGACAACCCTCAAAGACGTACAAGATCTTCCTAACACATCAGCAGATGCTTTAATGGCGGCGTCAGAGCCAATTGAACAAACAAATTGTTCTTGTTAAAACGAGTGCACAAGTTTTGCCGGAGGTATTAAAGCCACAGCGTTTTGACTAATGAAACATCAGCAGGAGCAAAACATTGCACCACCAAAACTGGACTTGTTTTCTTTCTTCTCAGCTGTGATTAGGTAATTCCAGAAATTGCCACAACTAAATTGAAGAAATTTCTGGGTTGCAATTAATCCATTTACCACGCATTTAAGCAGCCATTATGAGTGTCTTTCACATATTCCACTCTGGCAGCAGACACACGGCTTTTCAAGCTGTGTGGTTTGGGAGATTCAGAATTACTAGGTTTGTAATTCCGAGTGCGGCGTAAGGTCAATGCAGTATGATAAATCACAGTAAAGTGCAATAAACAGTGTGTATCACAACATAATAATGGCCTTGCATCAAGCATACTATATTCAAGGCAATTCAGAATGATTTATGTGTAGATTATATAGACTGTTTTCTCAGTCCAAGATAATTTCTGATGCAAAAAGAGATAGGAGGATGAAAAGTTTATAATCAGTAGCAATCGTAGAGCGTTGGAAGAGTTTTATCTGTAACTTAAATTTGCCTTGTGTAACTTTTTTGATGGAGTGCACCTGCTTGTTTCCGAAGATGTTTTAGCTTTTATTTGAAGATCCTTGTAAGGTATTTATGCAGAATAAAAACACTTGACAGCATAATGACATTAGATTTCATATTCTGAATGAGGAATATTGTGATAAAAATCCAATTGTGAGCTCGTCCTTATGTCATATCATTGTTTGTCATTTCTCTATTAGATGCATCTGTCTGTTCAAATACAAAGAGTTTTTCTCACCAACTTTTCTTATTGTTCAGCATTTGTCCTGCTGTGTCAGTTTCAGAAGAATTATTTAGTACCCATTCAGAATATATTTTTTTATTTGAATCAAAAGAAAATTTACTCTTTTCATAGCTTTTTTTTTTTTTAATTTTTGTTTTAGTCTTGCCATTATGATTCATCCATCATTCAAGCAAATACATCGTCGAAATAAGCATTCAAAGTAAACGCATCCTGCAAATATTGTGCTTATTGAAAGCATTTTACACCAATCTAAACATCTTTCACAACTGCCTCCTTGTCATCCGTATAGACGACTTTTCAAGCTGCTAGTTTCTCGATAAATAATTCAGACAGCTTGTCGTTTGGAGCATTTTTGACCTAGCTCGATTCATGTTATTACCATAAAAAGTGTCACGAATAGAAGGGAGACCGAGAGAGGCGTCCGAGCTGACAGGACCCACTTCAGGCGGCAGCTGCACTTGTGCGTTCCCTAGCCTCATCGCAGCGGAATGAACAGAATCTCAACTTGCTCCTTGTCCGCCAGTTCAGACCCAAAGCTCAAAGAGAAACTAAACGCAGCGTGAAGACCTCCTAGAACCCCCCCTTTCCTTTTCTCTCTCTCTTACTCAAACACACACAAGACTCCGACCTCCGTCAATCTATCTCTGTCATCGCACCTCCCACACTAGACACGGTTGGTCTGCGTCACCATGGTAACCACAACTCCACCCCGGTCTTCCCAAAACCCTGAGCTTGACCCACCAAACACGACCTCTCCCAACCTCTGTCTCTAAACTTAATGGGAGGCACGCTGTAAATGCGATGTCATGACTTTTGGGGCTGTGTCGTAATGGTGCAGCAGTCAGGATTTTTTTTTTTTTTTTTTTTCAACAAAACTCTGAAAGCTTTGTGGAGCGGTTCACTTTTGACCACAAGTGTCTGAGTCAAGGAACAACTGGCATTCTTGAGTGCTTTCTTGTCTCTCGTCAGTGATCACACAGGCCACCTAAGATGACTTTCTCGCGCTGTTAGTTTGTAAAGCACCACTCCTCTCACTCCAATACGAGCTGACATGGCTGTATTTTTAGTTTTGTTTATTGTGCTTTATCACAATGTTTAGATTTGAGTTTGAAGTTGACGTGAGTGTTGTTGAAAAGGCTGGTTTTCACTCGGAGACAGGGCTGTGTAATTTCTGAAATAGCTCTGCAGCATGACTCGAATCGTTCTGGAGAGTGTAGACCATAACTTTGAATAAAATTGCCTTTTTAATTAACAAACGCAAGACCTGCAGGGACATTGTGTTTATAGTTTGAGAAATGCTTATCTACATAATTAGAAAAGCTAATATATTATAGAATAAAGAACTAAGAGTGTCATTGATTGAATGTGTTAAAGCCATGTTACTGGGCTGGGCATATGACAACATGTAATTAGAGTTTTTATTAAATATCGAATCAAATTAAGAGATAAGATATATTATAGCACTTTACACAAAGATACTTTATTTCTTCTCAGTCTCCAAAGCACATTACTAGGGCTGCTGTCGACCAAAGATATTCTTGATTGACTAAAGATAAGTCCATCAACTAAAAAGGGCCAAAAGCTCTGAAACTAAAAAAAAAAAAAAAAAGAGTTGTAAAAATATTGCAAATCAATGCTAAAACTGGTATCAAAGCTAAATACTCCAATTTCCATTAAAAAATTTGAACCAATTTGTTGATTTCTGTAAAAAACAAATTTAAATTTTCAGAAAAGTTTTAAATTATTATCAGTTTCATCAAAACTGGTTTTAAAATCAAATGTTTGATCATAAACTTGCATTTTGTGTTGAAATTGTCATTCCACTGTATAAAAATCTGACTTTCTTGAAAGGACATTTTAATTCTCTTGTGGTATGAGAGTCAAGTCTATTCCTTAGTATTATAATCGCGTTTGACATTTAGTATTGTAACAACTCTACAAGAAACTTTGCTCAAAAAGTCTAAGAATAGTATCTAGTTCATGCAAAAACTGTAGTTATACAGTAAATGAAAAGGAAACTGTGTGTTCATATAAAAGCAATCAGACTGATGATCTGTATTGATACGAAATCTATAATCAAAAAAAATTACTCAACAAATAAAATTTCAACCGATAATCAACTTAACAACTAAAGAACTACAGCCCTACTTATGACATTGGTTGTTGTTCAGTGACCAATCAGTGACCAATTCTCAATTCAGTTTAAAACTGATGTATCTGCACTTCTCATGCTTTGTTCCATAAGTTCGAAGACACATAATTATGATTAGTATGTGATAGCTATTTGAGTCTTCATAAGAATTGAGTAAAAAAGTTTTTAGCACAACAAAGTGACTTCCTGTGTCTCTTGTCAGTGATCAAAGATCACCCAAGTTCTCTTTTTGTCTCCTGTGTTAAAACTCTGACTCATAGCAACCATTTGAGACTTACTTTTGCTCATTTTATTTAGTCCCTGTGATCTCTGACTGTGGGAAACAAGCACTGAAAAAAAAGCGCAATTGACTTTACAAAAGATTTCACTCACCTACAATATGGTCTAAAGTGGTTTCTTCTTTAAAAAGGGCTTAAAGTGATATTTGTGTGTATAATCTGTCACATGTCTTCCCATAGTAAATGTGTACGTCTCTGTGTGTTACAGCCTGGGCCTCGACTAGTATTACAGCCTTGTATGGAGAGACCATTGTCGTACCTGTAATGGAGGATCCCCGCCTATGAAGGACCTAATGTTCATCAAGTGGAAATATGTAAGTCAATAGTACTCACAGTCTGTCAGAGCAGCGCCCAGGTTCACTGAGAAAAATAGACAAGTGACAGCACTGACCTTTCTTCTCTTTACACTGTGTTCTCTCCTTTTTAGATTTAAACAATGTATCAAGCCTCACAAATCTGAGGCGCAGACAGAGATGAGTGGTGTGGAGTATAATACTAATGAAGCTTGACGAAAAGTCTTAGGTTTGGAAAATTTTCATCAAGAGATTAGATCATGTAAATTCTACATACAGTATATTGCATAAACATTTCATAAACTTGACCTTTCTGCCACACTGGTTACAAGATAGACACATTCAAATTAATTATACACTTGTTATATTGTTTTATTTTCAATTGCAAACGCTGGACATGAAGGTTGTTGTTATGAGCTGAATATGAGACATAAACTGAGATAAAAAGAGAAAGAAAAATAGAAGTCCTTTTGTCTTCTATCTGTGGGTCAAAAGCAGGGCAGCCCAGGTTAGGTGATGACTGTATTTCCTTTTTATGTAAACCAGAAAGAGCACAACCCACACACTCACCTTTTACTCATGTTCTAAATATTTAATTACTATTCGTCGTTGGACTTATTTTAAGGGTTCTGTGTTATTTCAAGTTAAGGGCAAAAAATAACACAACAAACTTAGTTTGCTAAAAGCAAAGTCTAACTTTCAGTCATCTGGGGATGACTTGACAAATGAGCTTTGTGATTTGGTCGTCCTCTCAATACAAGAACCTTTTAAGTTCAGGTCTACTCAGTAATCAATTAACCTGAAAGAGCCAAGGCTGTAGCCCAGAATATAAAAATATAATAAAGCATAATGTCAAGTAAAATGGCAGTGATTTCTCCTCCATTCTTATTTTCTTTATAGTGCTGTAGAGTCGAAGTGTTTCAGGACTCACAGCACACACTGTACAGTGCATCTGATTGAGGGAAATTGACTTTCAGTTTGAGCGTACTCCAGTGCTTTTGGGTCTACTTTTCTCTCTGAAGAACTGCTGCAATAGTTTCTTTCTTAGTACAGCCTATGTTACAGCTACCTGTCTAAGCATTAGGCACAATGGGCTTGTGTTCAGATAATGGTAACTGATGGATAGTCTTTGACTAAATGTTACCAACGAAATGCAGCATCTGCTTTGGAAGTGTGCCTGGGATTCCTGATGGCCGTAAATATGGGCCGTCATAGTCTCGGGTGTAATTAGCCAAAGAAATGAGGATCTGTCAGTCTGAGTCGGCTAATGTTCACAGAGACAATGGGACTTGGCACAGTCTGGCCCTTGTATTAAACATTGAACGATTCTGAAGTTAACAATTACACTAATGCTTTTCTGTAATAGAGGGATGCAAAAGGTTGTATTGCACATTTTAAAACTCAATTTATCTCAAACACTTGTGGAAACAAAAGGCAATTTACATACATGCCACTTTGTAAATAAGCTGTAAAAATGCTTTCAAGTAGACACACGAGAGTGCAGATCACTGAAAGGCGCTAACACGTCTAACAGAGGGAAAGATGGATTGGGCTTTGTGAAATATCTTTAACTGCTAAATTAAAGCAATATAAAATCACATTTAACTTAGTAATGTAAAGGGATGTTATTAGTATTTTGTCATGGCTATAAGTCATAGTATGAAAGAAAAATTAAGTTGCAAATTTTTTTTTTTTTAATATTCTAAATCATCTAAATACAAAATGCTTAAATCTGACTGTTTTTGTCACATTTGTAGCTCAGAAACTTTGAATTTCTAAAGCTAGTCACAACCTTGAGCAACAAGATACGGGAATAGAAGAAAATGAAAGATATTACTTTTGGTCATGATCTCACTC
The DNA here is from genome assembly GCA_038363315.1 of Mugilogobius chulae. Lineage (NCBI taxonomy): Eukaryota > Metazoa > Chordata > Actinopteri > Gobiiformes > Gobiidae > Mugilogobius > Mugilogobius chulae. The sequence goes on along the minus strand of CM076406.1, from coordinate 11,248,484 downwards.
TTCATGAATAATTGGCAAATCATTTTACGTGGTGATTCGTGACACGGCAAAAGAAAAAAAGAATAGAAAAAAGTTTTGACTTCAGTACAGTCATGCCTTTGCCCCGAAGTCTGAGCCGGCCTCACTCCTTTATATGCCCAGAGCATCAGAGCAGAGTGAAGCCCTGTAGGCTCTGTTTGCGTAGAGATGTCAGTGAAATGAATCATGGGTATGAGCAAACAGATGAAACAGGCTCCATCGCTGCATACAGATAGTTTGCCCCCACCACAGCACATACCACTGTGATTCTGCGCCTCTGAGGTAAACATGATATCATCGTGTTTGTGGTGACTTTAGGAGAAGGCTGACGGCTCGATCGGCGAGCTGGTGATCAAACAGGACGGGAAGGAAGCCACGATCCAGGCCAGAGACTCGTACGCCACCAGAGTCAGCATCGACGACGAGTACAACCTGCTGATCACCGGAGCCACCCTGCAGGACCAGCACACCTTCACCTGTATAGTGGTGTCACTCAGCGACCTCAACGAGTACCCCGTCTCTGTCCTCATACACAGTGAGAAATTCTACTCTTTTTAACACACTGTTCATTCATTCATTCATTCATTCATTCATTTTCTTCCACTTAGTTCAATTAGTGGTCAGGAGGAAACTGAATTTGTCCCACAAACACAATGCACAGTGCACAATTGAAAATGGGAAAGTTTATTGCTGAATTTATTGCTTGTCTGACGTTGCTTTAAAGAAAAGGAGAATTTTTTTCTTAAGATGGTAAAATTGACCAAAAATGGAAAAAAAAATATTACACTATATGTCAAATAATTGTTTAGGTATATATATCATCTTAATTTGAATCTATATAGTTTATTTAGAAGATAAGGATGTTTTGTCAAAATTCAATGTCGATTTATTTTCTCTTTGAGCCTCAGAAGGACAAAACTGCTTTGTTAGTTTGCAAATAAAGCATAGTAGTGATAGGTCGATACCATATATTTTGGTGTCAATACGATACCAGGAATTTTGGGGATTTTCTTTTTATTACCGATACCAATTCTCGATACCTTACAAAAGATCTGATATGTGAAAAAAATATGTACAAATAGCCTCTAAAAGGACAAACCAATCTACTGAAGTTAGTTTGACACAAAACAAGGAAGAAATAGCCCACTAATTCTATATGCGTACGAGTATTGATACTAACAATGTACAGTAACTGTGAATGTAATTGAAATATTGATGCTTCTATATCGATACTCCCATCACTGAAACAACTTTTTTATGATTTACAAATTCAGTGCTTTAATGTAATCTTTATTTGTTTAGTTTGGAAATAATGTCTAAGGGTAGCGACTGGAACTGTGTGAATTATTCTTCAAAAGTGATCTTAAAAATACTAAGTTTGTTATCTGATAAATGTTCCTACACAAGCATGACAGACAGATAAAAAAAACCACTCACTATTATAGCAATAAGCCTGCTGTTTCCTTCATCTGACTTTTACCGCACACAAATGAAAATGAAGATTATACTGAATTTAACTGAGCAGCGTCGATCGATTCGATATTAAGAATGTCCTAAACCCTAATTGAAACGTTCTGGCATTGTAAGCTTACACATTTTTTGGTTGTTGTTACTGATGAATGAGTAGAACTTCAAAAATTTTCTACAAAACTTATATTTCCAAAATTGGTGAAGAATTATTATACGGCAAGATAATTAACACATTTAATCGTACTGTTGTATATTTTGAACACACATTTCTTTCTATAGATTTGTACCAAGGGCAATTAATTAAGTGAATATTACCATACTCAACAAATAACTCTAGGCTTGTGAAGGCACTGACAGGATTATTTAAACAGAAGCATTAGCATTGACTAATTAACCCTCCACTGAAGACAATCACATTTGTAATGCTCATTCACAGATACATGGACGATACGCGGAGACGCTGCTGCTTACGAATATTTCGGCTCTAATTGCATTCAAATGTTGTTTTTAGTCACGCTGGGGTGTCATTGCACTTTCCTTCATGCTTGGAGAAATATGGTTCTGAATCTGAATTTTACTCCCCAAAACTGCCCATATATCACCTGCTAATGGGTTTTGCAAAACCAAGCGTGAAATAGGACATGAAGAGAGCAGCTCAATAGCCTTGGAGAGAGCATTAGGTTGTAGTTAAGTGTGGCCATGTTGGAATGATGTCCTACAGCCCCAATATTAACTATGCTATAAGTTTGTGCCCGAGCGTTTCAGACGGACAGAGCTGGATTGTAAAAACTTTGTATACATTTATAGCTTCTACATCACCCTGCTTCACCCTGCAACCCCCTGGACCATCTTACATCAGCATCAGTGGGCCTACTAAAGTTTGACTCTTGTTTTTGATGTTTGCAGAGAAGCCGGCCGCAGTGCAGATCATAGACAAGGAAGAGGTGCTGCACAAAGACAAGCCAACAATGGTAAGGTTGAGTGGGGCCGCCGCAGTAGCAGTATGCGCTCCATGTAAATATTTATCCAGCGCGTGAACTGCACTTTGTCGGTCTGAATGAGCTGTTGAAGGCCCACGGTCAACATGGGTGAGCTCGTGACAAGAAAGGCAGCAGAGGGAGAGGGCGGAAGGAGACGTCTGCAGTGGCCAAACAGGAGACATAAGTACTCTATAATTTACACAGTTCAAGAAGTCCTGAGCATAAGAGGAAGTGGAGATGAGAGAACAACAGGGTGCAGACAAGACAATGTGCTCCTCCCCTGTTAGATTTTTATCCAAAGAGATTAGAGGGGAGCAGATGTCATTATGCTTGATACTGTGTTTAGATGGTCGATCCTTGAAGAAGATACTTTCAAAATACCAAATATAAAATAAAAATAGTATATAGTTGTCTGTGGGATCTGAGCAGGCTCCATAACAAAATAAAAAAACTTGTTGTAATGTTCTAAGAGTGAAATAAAATATTTAGTTTTATAGGGTAAGGATTTTCATTTTAGCTTGAAATTCTCAAAATTCAGGCATCTTACCAACAACAACTTTTTTTGATTGTTCCTCTCTTCAGACAGATTCAAGCAGTGACTGACCAAAAAAAAAAAAAAATCTGGAGAAGCGATTTGGATTAGTTTGTTGGACTTGAAATGGAGTCTTCAGTCTTACTGCTTTTGTTTATTTGACAGATTTTTTTATGCAATATTTGAAATTCAAAAACATTTTGGCTAAACATGTATTGGATTGCAATGTGATTTGTCTGTGACAAAGTGAAAATTACATGTTTGCGGGTTTGTCCTTTATTCGTCCAAGAAGTGCCACGGGGCTGGTCAACAAAGTGGTTCACATGCACACTCACATACTCAGTTTTATGTGTCACTGCTAAGGAGATTTTAGCATGTTTTCTGTTTTATTTAGGGCTGCAACACTCATGGGAATCAAATCAAAAATAAATTAGTAACAAAATAATAAAAGTTGTCACAGTTTAAGCAATAGAGTCTTCGAAAACATAGACAACGAAATGTCAAAAACATACAATAAGCACATTTTCCCACCTTTTTAACATAACTATGTTACGAAAAGCGAAACATAAAATAACCACACATTTTGAGTGAATTGCATTGATTCGATTTTCTTTGGGGTTAACAAGTAAGTTTAGGATTGGAGTTACTAAAATTGGTAAGTTTAGGGCTGGGTCTTGAGGTAGGTCAAGATTTACCAGTTAAAAATGTGCTTATTCTACATTTTTGACTTTTTGTTGTACATCTACATTTTCTTCATAGACTGAGCTAATTATAGTAACATTGTCTATTCAGTGCCTAAAATGTAAACTTTGAATCCTACAGCTAAAACCCAAATTCCAAATCTAAAACCTCCTTTATGTTCTTTTCTAAACCATTCAGCTTCAGTCTTTATAACTCAAACTACAGAATGTTTACAGGATTAGAATAATTCCATAAATGCAACATTATTATTCATTTCTCACGGTGTATCTAGGTAACAGTAGACTCGCTTTGGCTTGGTCCGGCTTTGAGATGACAAACTCCATTGTTGTATTCAAGGACAAATGTGACAATAGTGATACTTGACATCTCCAAACAGCGCTCCTGCTTCACTACATATCTGGATGCCCACATAGTCGATAATGCATATTTTGGCAGACAGCCTTTGTTTTTCTGACACTTATTGAAAAGTGCAGTCTGATTGTGATTGATGAGTTACAGCTTGCTTTTCCTCTGGCACTAGTGCGTTCGTGTATTGAGTGAAGATTCCGGGAGTAGTGTTTTTAATAGACAAAGCCAGAGAACATGACTTTTTAACCAAACGTCTGCTTAATGAAGAAATAGACAAGATTTACCGTGGGTTAAATTGACCATTGCTGTAAACTAATAACATTGATTTAGTGCTTGGGTTTCATGGCACACTCCCTAACTGCCTGTGCATGCCCTCAGGTCTTCACCGGCGATAGGCTGCAAACAGCTAATTACATTTCCAACATGTGTCTCTCCCCACACAAGTGACTAGACTGTCTATTTGGTTATTAATAGAGCTATCAGGCGTGTTGCTTAATTGTTATTCTCTGTTAACACTCCACTGAAGACTGTGATTATGTCCTCTGGCAGCTAACAACGGGGCATATATAAAGTGCTCATTTATGATATATTGACTAAAAATTATTTATTGATGCAAAAGAAAATGCACTTTTATAAAAGCGAAGGATATGCTAGGATATTCTGTATTTGTAAATTCTATGCTAGTTTGGTCAGGAAATACATTTGGCTATGACTTTGGAAAAACACATCTGACTCATTTCTATGTTAAATTGGCAAACTTGTGTAAAGAATTGGATACATGTTATTACAGTCAGGGGCGCCTGCAGGAGTACAGGTGAGGGTACGCACAGTCACACGTATGTACGTACGTGCACGTGCACTATGCAGGTACGTGCACGTGCACTGTCACGCACGTGCTTTATCGCACACAGACATCACGCACCCACAAAGCAGTGTTTTAAGCTTTTCCTCTGTTGTCAGTGCTAACCCGGGAACTTTTAAAGACTGCGACACAAGTGTTGGCCCTCCGGAGAGAACGGGGCTGGCCGCTCAGATAAAACACTTTCAAGCCGCAAATTACGATATGGCCCGCGCCGAGCAACAAGCTGAGCATCTTCTATGTGTGAGGAGTGGGCTCTGTGCGGGCAGGTGGGACATCGCACACAGGAGAACTCTGCAGCGGCAGGTGGACCGTGCTCTATCACAGGAAAAGACCAACACCGCTGATTAGTGCGCTGTAGTGATGCGCGGGTAAGGCATTTTTCTAACCCGCAGGTCCTGCACTTACAATACATGACCCGCCCCACACAGCCAAGTGTTTTTGTACTACCTGCACCGCCCCGCGGATATTGCATTAAAACTCATCAGCGTTAGGCTCAAGCAAACCAGACAAAAGTAACAATACAGCTGTCTTTAACTTAGGATAAAGTGGACGATGTTCATCCAATATTAAGTAAATGTTTAGATGACTTACCTCTCACAATCCGTTTTACTCAAACTGATCTTTTTAGTAGCTTTCGTCTTCATGATGGGCATTTCAAACGATCCTTGGCATTTTACCCTCGCTCTTTTCTGTCTCTCTCTTTAACATAAAAGCCAATGTCTCAGCTCTTCGGAGTAACTTAGATCTGATAAAACACAAAAATAAAGTCCAGCAGCGCGTTGGTACCGTCCCGCTCCATGTTTGTTTGAAGTGACACAGATCGTGTTCCTGGAACAATGGCGGCTCTGACCAATAGCGGAGCAGAATCTCTCCTCACTGTTTCCATGTGTGATTCTGTGCGTACCCACGTAATTTACACCAAAGATTTCTTTTTACATATTATTTGTTTTATTTAGGCTTAGCCTATTGATGTTACTCCAACTGTTTTCATTCTAATATGTAGACTAAATGAAAAATATAAATCACATAAAAAAATAAAATAAAAAAAATACAGCTTTTGCAGGGTACGCACAGTGCGCACAGCCGGTACCCCTGCAGGCGCTACTGATTACAGTATTCTCTCAACCTTAGCTTACTCAAAGCAGTATTTAGATTGATGCTTGCTTGTTTAAATGATCTTGTATGTACTTAGAAAATGTCTTTTTTCACCAGCTACCTTTTCCCGCCCCTTTGTATTTACTTGTGATCATTTGTCTTCTTTAAAGTCTGTCATTTATGTTCAGGATATTGATATTGAAACTATAACTCATCTTTAATAATAAATTCAAGAGGTTTTGCTGTTGTCTTATCGCCCAGCCGTAGGACAATGTTATTATTTATCTGATAGAAATTGAAGTCCTGTTTTGGGAGTGGAAAGATTCCATTCAAGGGGTTTTAAATGCAATTTCATAGGAAGTGGACTTTTTTCTGTTCAAGCTTAATTTGTTGATTGTTGTTTATTTGAAAAATCTGTACTGGCAGAGGATGTTACGGTTCAAGGTTATGAATGCTATTTTTTAGAAAGTGGAAACTCACTTAAAGTTGAATCGTTAGAAGTTGGAAATCTTTCATTTGCAAGGCCTGTGTGTGGGGTTACATATTGGAGGCTTTTAGATTCCTTAATAATGTCATGCTTTCAGTTGAGGGTTTTCTCATTGATTAATAGTAGTTTTGCTGACAAATTTACAAAATGACAATTGTATATGCCAAATCATTACTTTTGGGTTTCATTTTATCTGCCACTCATCTCTGTAAATGTATTGGCCTGTTGAATTTTCTACGTAGCTACACAATTCAGTGGAAATAGAAAGCTAAAATCATACTTAACAGTGATAACTGTGTGCTATGCCATCATGTGAAAAAAGTGACAGATGTATAATGAAATTTACATTTCTCCCTTGAAAACAAACAGGAGACCCTCATTCCAGTTGAAGTAATAGTCCATTTTGTGGCCGTTTGAGCCAGCTCAAAGTTTACAAAAGTTTTGTTATCTGTTTAGAGCATCACAAACAACTAAATGACAAACATTTGAAGTCTATTGAAGTCTGTGCTCAAAAGCTTTCACAGTGCACTTTTTAAACATGTGGTCATAACAGCATTTTTGCTCACTAATATTTTCGAAACTAGGAAAACATGCTGTATGCCCACATTTTGTTGCAGACTGTGGATGAGTCAACCTCTCCTACTCACTGTGACACCTTATGCATTTCCTGATTTAAAAATCTCTTTGATTCATAGTTAAACAGCTGCTCCTGCTAGAATCCTGGTCATATGTTTTGTTTATTTCCCTGTACACACCTCACATGGGCAGTGCTGGAATGTTTCTTTGGAAGAGACACTGAAAGTTTGGAAAAAGCTGCGGCAGCACCTTCACAACGGTCATCTCTAGTCTCTAGCTAGCAATGCACTTTTTTTTTCCCGCCGCATGCATCAGACACCGCACATTTATTATGGATCAAGTGAGCACCGCTGTCTCTATTGGTATTCCCACCTAAAAATTCAGGTGCTATTGAACAGCTTTGAGCATTTTGTAGTGAGGCAAGAGAGTAGAAAGTAAAGGGGGAATGGATGGAGGGATTTCAGTTTTGATAAGTTAGGAGAAGAATGATGCTTCATACGCAAGCAGAATCACAAATTAGAGCAAAAGTGTCATGTCAAGCGGAAAAGCCAGCAAAATTGCAAACAAGTAGCAAAACCAGCCAATGGTGTTTTTTTCATTAAAACTTTATACAGGCATGAAGTAGGTAAAAAGTTTCCCAAAGGAGAAGCACATACTGTACCAGATTTGTGTTGTTTTGTTGTTAAGCTGCAGATTGTCAAGGACAGAGCGTTGTCAAACACTGCATTCTGAATAGAACATTCACCTGGAAACAAATTCTGGCTTGTCACAGAGGTTAAACTGAAAGTTCCAGACTGCTGCCTGCCTGCAATAATTATTAAAATGTTGTGTCTTGTTACCCAGAATAAAGTTTGTTGTGAATTAGGACCGCAAATGTCAATATTTTTGACAAGATCTCATATATTTTTACTTTATTTTGGCTCTCCGAAAATGACAAGTTGAAGATTGAAGAAGATTGTGCTTGCTTGATAACCTTGAAAATACTATATTGCAGTTTGAAGTCTGAGGATCTATCTCACTTACATCTGTGGCATTTCCCAGCTGGTCTGGCTTTGACCTAAATAAAATAGATAAACTTAATAATGTTGTTGTCAGTCGTAGGTTAAAAACACTGTACTTTTGTTTTTGCTATGTCTTTTTTAAAGCTTTATTGCTTACTTGTCTGGTTCTGGTCTGTTGTAGTAAGCTACATCACTCGACGTCGCCTCTGAGTACGCCTGTGGCCTTACTATCACAGATCTTGTGATTTCTGAGACGCAAGTGTCAATAGTTGGATTGTGCTCACAGCTCATGTCTAGAGAAGTTTTCTGCTTGTGCCATTAATATATTTGATGACCATGTCTCACATTGTTTTATATTATATTATTGATTAAAATATACTGTGGTGCAAATATATGACATCCAATCACAAAACCCTTTTCGCATAGAAATGCTTATAACTCATGAGTCTTAACAATCCACTGATCAGGAAAATGAGTCGAATGAGTTAGAGCTTTCTTTAAACTTTATGTTAAACTCTCAAGTTTTAAGATGCATTACAATTGATAGGCTAAACATATTTCATACAGTTCAGTTTTACTACACTTACAGTTCACCCAAGATGTATAAATCAATGCTAAAAAGGCCAATTTTAGTCAAAACTGCAGTTTCAGCCAAGTCAAAATAGTAGTACTTAAAGGTGCATTGTGTAACTTTTTGGCCAAAAATAAATTTGAATAAATGCACATTTTTGTAATTTAGATGCCTTTGTTACACCTAAATAATAAAAAAAAATGTAAATTTAACTTTTTGAATGGACTTGCATTGCCACCAAATAGTCATATGTATGGCTAGGAGCAAAGCCCGAAAACGTCTGTTTCCGCAGAAAAGCTGTTCTTTTACTAATTAGTTTCATAATATGACATAAAATGTATTATTCTGCATTCAGAAAGTCCAATAGTTTCAACTTTCTATTGCTACTGAATTTTCACCTCCAGAGAGTTAGATTATTGTAGCCCTTAAATACTCAATCTTACTAGAGTGGGCTCTTTACAGTGTACTCTCGTACTAAAAGTTACAACCCTAATCTACTTCTACATATTTTGGGTCAAGAGTATCTTTAAAGGTAATGCTAAATGTCAAACTTACCAGCTAAATTAACACCAGACACAAGGTAAAGTTTAGAAAAAATAATAATTCTTCCTTTTAATAAAGAAAGTAAGTAAAAATAAATAAAAGTGCAAGTTGTTTCTTTTTAAGTTTTCACAAAATGTACCGTAACCTCCGCAGTACAGAAAGCAACAGTTTTTTACAGTGCACAACACAATGTTTGCTTATTAACTTGTCCTAAAGCCGGCATCTAAATACACCCTACGTTGCAGGCTGTATCGATGCTGTGAACGTGGTGACCAAAAACTCCGGGTCACTTCACTCAGGGAGCAAAATAAAATATCAAAACAGTACCTGGTGTCCAAGTGTTAATCCCACCCGATCCATCTGGTCCAGTCCCGCGAGGTCCTCGTCTCCTCCGACGTAGCAGCTCCTGGCTCCGGGAAAGAACGTGGCTCCAGTGGTCCTGCAGGTGCGTGGTCCACGCCTGCTCCGANGTGATTCGTGGACTTGCTTGACACGGCAAATCACATTTTACCATGACAGCTGTACGGCGGCATGGTTTGGGGCTATATACATGTTCACGCGCAGCCTTCTTCTGGATAATAGTTTGACTTGTGCGACTGATATGAATTATGACTCAAGGAAGTCTTTATACCCAAGTTAGAATCCATATATAGTTTTCGGCTGGTGTTCAGTCATGCAAAATGTTCACCTGCGGCGCAACATTTTGTCTAATAGTTCTGTCTCCCCGATTTAAGTGACATAGCATTGATCAAAAATACTTTTCAATACAATTTATTGGACTCTTACCCTGTCAAAATTCAAAATGAAGTGCCAGTTTCAGGAAATAATTAGCCAATTGTAAAGATATAAGTCATCAGAAAATCCATTTATTATGCAGTGACTTGTATCTAAGATTCATTCTTTAGTATGTGTTGTGTTGGTAGACTTTCTGTGAGCAAATATCAGAAAGTTGTGGTCATATTTTTTATTACACAAGTTAAGAAAGTTGTGAATTCTTTGATAGGTTTGCAGTTTGAAACTAGCTGCATTAGTACTATTTTCTGTGCACATTTTATTGTTTCTACCCCTGTTAGAGTTGTACTTTTGCCTCGCAGGCTTAGCTTTTACTCCTATCAAAATGCAGGCACTGTTCAGCAAAATGATAATTCCTCTTCTAAATTGCACATTGAACAAGGCGGCTCAATCTTAAATTTTTGATAGAGCTGAAAACATAAGTCTTGGAGGAGTAGCTCAATCAGATGCATGATTGTATGTTTTCTGTGATTAGTAGTAGGATTACAATAATGTTAGGAAGAACAATCTTCTATTCAAACCATTTGGCAATTTTAATCAAGTTATCTATTTCATATCTTCACTGTGGGTTTTTTCCCTGATGATCCTGCAGCTATTGCTTTTTTTATTATTATTTTTCCTTTTATATTTTGTGTCTGGTTGAAGCTGACCTCAGGCTTATGCTGTGTAAACACGGTGGAAAAAAAAGAGCAGAATAATCCTTCCATTGAAACTCCGTGTCCCCGCCGCTTGTGGCAAACATCCAAAAAGTGAGCTAACGAGATGCACCAGAGAAACGCGCCGTTCCTCCGGCGACATGGCTCGTTTTACTCAAGCAAGGCCAACCACAGACACTGGGACTGTAATGACATACAGCCAAGTTTCAGAAAAGGGACAGTTTTCTAAATTAAGAATTTGGTATCAAGAAAAATGTAAAAAAAACATCCAACTGACAAACTCTGTTTTCTTTCATTTTAAAGAATGCTTAGCAATATTTTACAGCGCCCCGGCCATTTAGAATAGGCTCTGGATAAGTATCACACAACACTAAATGGCAAATCGCACTCACATACATGCGGTCTTATCATGTTCCTCTGAAAGATACTACGAATTGTTTTTATTATGTAGACCGAAGTGTGTGCTTGAATGAGTGTGAATAACAAGCTTCATAGACAAATACGTAAATCAGAACAAGAAGGAAGTCGAGGAACGAATCACTATCTTGTAACTCTCAGATATACAAGTGGATTGTCACCTTCTTTATCTTTTTGACAGCTTGAAAGCTTTACTGAGTTGTGCAAAAAATAATCAATACGAAAGAACCTTTTATTAATATATTTTAAAGAGGCAACATTTTTCTATTCAGTTATGTCAAAAAAGTAAAAAATTACATACATGTAGTTGCTAATAATAGAACTGTTGCCAAGATCTTATGCTGTCTTTAGGTAAGTCACACTCCTCATAGATGTGAACTAAGGGGGCTTGGGACTGTGAACTCTACCTCCAAATTAGATAGATCAATATGTACCATGTGTGGCAGTAGACCCATGGTTGTTACGTGGCTTCGTTCGTGAAGAGATGATGCCTCTAGATAAGGACAGTGGGCTGGGCGATATGTAGGCTGCTCAGACCGCAAAAGCTTAAAATCTTATGCCTTGTACGAGCGCTCGCAGAGTGCAAGAAAAAGAACATGTAAGGAAGTGCGCTCTAACACAATCCAACTTCAACGCGATCAACAAAAACCGATCCTATCCTAAAAAACGGGCTAAAACTAAAGACTATAAACTACATGAAGACATAACGGTAGCAGCTTTTTGTTATGGAAAATTCTTAGAATGTGTATCTAAAGAAAAGCTGACATATTCATATATTGAACCAGAACTCCATCCGAAAAAGACTAGACTCAGATTTGGACTAAAAGCGTTGTTGGTTAAGTAGACTTTGTCTATGAGATCCACACCATAATCCACTCGCCGCGCCGGTGTGGCGATGTAAACTAAACCTTTTTCCATTGGTCAGTGCTCTTTGGCTTACTAAGCGACTTAAATGCACACCCGGCATCAACTCTTTGGCTCGTCGGACACAAAATAGCCGAAATAGAACTAAACTTTGTTTTCAGATCGATGGAATCAGGAAACCCGGTAATAAATCACTGCAGCTGCCACAGGTGGACCGATGTGCGCAACTAAAGTTTATAGTCTTTTAGAAGATCTCGACAGAGACCCATATGGAACGTCCTAGCTGGCAATTGTCTCAAAACCTAGACTCCTGGCTACTGTAAATGAGCTCTCATGACACTGATCAAGCATTAGGCTTGTTAATCCGTGGCCTGTAATAATAGGATACAGACCTTTCGAACTTAGTGAACCAGAATTATATATAATTTACGGGACAAGGAAGGCCTGTAAATGTGGTACTGATATTACCATTAGAACATATATCTCAGACAGAACTGATCAAGTGCCACTGGCTATGTTCAACTTAGAAAGGATGGATCCGTGGTATCATCAGCTCTCCTATGTATGACGCTATATGTGAATACGCAACTATTTACTGTATTAGTCAATACTTATTTTATTGGAGAGTGATTTTTATATTTTGACCATACTACCAATGTCGCAGATTACAAAATGAATGCAGTGCTTATACTTTCAAGCAAAAAGCAGAGTTCCTCAAAGTCATGACCATGCAACAGTATAGTGAAGTCTCCCAATAGTCCAGTTACTTTAAACAGAAATACCTTAACCATAATTCAAACCAAGCGAGGGACAAATTCCTACTCATCATACAAGACGTCACGCTGCATGATTATCTACTCTCCTACATACATCTAAAACCACAGTTCTACGCCCTTATAGATCTGACTCTACTCAACATGACTGGAAGTGAATACTTATTGACTTATTAGCACTGCTCAGAAGACGCCTACTGACAGTAAATATATATTTGTGGTGATTAATTATGTCCAGCACAACAGTTGCAGTCACTCAATGCTGGGATAATTAGTCGATTAACAATTAAACTAATAGACGGCTGAACGACAATATTTGAATGTCAAAACTTTTTAATTAAGGCATGTCTCTAGAAGTGGCAAATACCCTCATGCTCAAGCTATGTTCAGATCTAGAGATTATGGTTCAATTAGTGAGAATGTAAGTCTCACAAATAACGTCAGTCAGAAGACACAGAAACATAACAGGAAACAGGTGACCTTGGATCATAAGGTTTCATTCTAAAAGAGCATGGCCGTGGCAGTTGAAATATTGTATTAATTTCAACACGCCATAAGGGACACCAGTTTGCCATCCCCAACTTATAGCCTCCCCACTAATTTGTTAACACTCGATCGACGTGTGGCACTATCACCATGTATTTTTGTTAGACTCTATTCCCTCCTGTTTTCAATTTCGCATCGTCCAGTAGACCAGTCCTCGTGTCGCTAACTGGTGCCTTATCCGATCCCCCACCTTGTACAGAACAAATTGCTGCTTCATTTGCGTCTCTGTGAGCGTTAACGCAACTGGGCTTGCTCTCCTGTTGCTTTGAGCTGTTTTATGAGCACTGTCAGATATCAAGCTCCTCGTTCTTTCTCACTTCCACCCTCTTGTACTATGTCCTTCGTGACCACCTGCCATCTCAAGTGTCATATAAGTACCTTACATCCTTCGCGATATCGGAGTCCTTTATTTACACTCTGCTACCTAGTATGACCATAGTGATACAAATTCTCACGACTCCCTCAAACCTATGAAGAACTCTTCGTCTTATTTAAGGACTCAAAATTAACCTGTGTTGCTATTCTCTAGCAACTATTTAATTACTATCCAACATTACCATCTGTCCGCTGTGTTACACTGCATCCACGCCACCTGTCTCTGTCCTCATAGACTCTAAACAGGTCCTGCACTTTAGACCCTTCCTTCTTCCTAAGCCTTTCATTTTTTTTCTTGTAGGACCTCACTCCTATCTGGTTCCTTACACCCTCCTTCTTTTGATGTCAACTTAACAACTTATCCACTATCTGCGTCTACTAGTGCCTGCAATTTTACTTTTGATCAAGTCTGCTATAATGACCCTGTCAATAGAACACAATCCACTCTATCCTAGGCACTAAGAAATGACTGTTGGAATGAGTAGACTATTGCAGGCTACCACATGCTTATCTAAATATGGATCACATCTCCATATCTCACTGAGATATCGTCCTCCCACATGTGATTGTAAGTATGGTCTGGCAGATTATTTCTAATAATCGCTCTTTCTATTTGCTCTTGAACTAATAATATGCTTCCCTATTGCTGTGTTCACTCTTCCACGTAAGTTTCCAAAATCGCACACTCAAACAAACATTAAAATAGAGTCAACTGTTCATCGTTTGGTACACATGATAGCTCTACTCATCTTTCTTAGCAACTCTTTATAATCCTCTAAAATTCCTCTAACCTCATATTATGGTCTTTCCTTTTTCTAATATTTGCATTTTTCCTTCAATATATACCGCTTAAAAACAAGCCTATATCAATTCGGCTAACCTCTTCCTCATTAGAATACATACTGATTCCATTGTCAATTAAGAAAATAATCTTACTCTCAGGCCTCATAGTAACTACCCTTTAATTTATAGGCCCAAACCCTGACTCCCCCAACCCTAAATCTTTTTCTTAGCCGTCCTTAGTTAAGTAGGTTATAAGCCTTAATAAACTTCTGCATTCATATCATATAATCATATTGACAAGTATTTGTTTATGCTTTATTAAGGCTTTACTAAGGCTATTAAGGTGCTTGTCTCTCTGTTTCTTGCTCCCATGTGGTCTACTGTAGTTTTGTTGCCTGAATGCTAGTCTACACATTGCGCTTAGCTTATATAGCACACATATTTTAGAGTACAGGTGTGTTACTGCTTGAAAAAAATACCTCAAAGCCATACATTTGTACTGTGAGCCGGGTCATCTCTTCACAGATCTGACTTGTACCTGGATGAACTCACCTGCTTGTATCAGTGGAGACAGAAACAGTAAGTGTAAAGCAATAAAGTCAGGCAATAACAGCCCCATAGAAAAAAGCTGGTGGCTCAATGCACCTTTAACTCACGACATCTTAAGAAATGTGTGCATAACAGATGATTACATTTTTTCTAAAGAAGAGTGTTGTTGTACTGTTAGCTCTTTTCCAGTGTGTGCCTACATGGATGGCAGTAGTAGGCTTGGGTTGGTTAAACATTAAGTATATGCAAACACCAGATTCCAATAGCACTGTGCAATGTCTGCTCAGAATTCCAGTCTCGTCGAGCTTGATATCATTTGGTATGCAGGTGCCTAAGCGAAAATATGGGACACCTACGCTCCAGTCTCATACTATTCATTGTATTCCTGACTACTCTCCTGCCTTTGTTTACATAGAACAATACTGTTATGCTCGTAATAATCTTTGAAATTCCCCATTATTGTGGCATACTTCTCTGCTTGATGGATTTACACGTACAGTGCTGTCCAAACATTAATAAAGGAGAATGATTTTAGAGCTTTGCCTGCAGCAATGTGTTTTCATAAGGAAGCCCTTTGCAAAAAGTTAGCACAAAGACTTGAGATATTTGGTTAGATTCGTTCAGTGTTAGCTGCATGCACCAAGCCCTTCCCCAGAGAAAAAAATGGTCTGCCACTGACAATGTATTTTTTATGCACTTGCAGGCATAACTATTCTTCGTGCAACATGGCAGATGAAGCTGTTTTTATCATGTCTCTGAGAAAGCTTGATTTTCCTATTTCTGCTTAAAAAGACTTTAAATGGCCCTCATATTTTTTATAGCAGTGTTTTGTCTTGTTATGGGAAGACAGTATTGAAATGGTAGTTTGTCCATAAAAGTTAAGAATTTTTATAATCTACTATTAAGAAAGTCCTAATTCAAAATACAGCAGCACAGTGTTGAGGAGCTTTGTGCAAAAACAGGGCAAAGCATTTGAAACCTTTCACAGTAACAATAAAAGCAGCAGAGTTGTGTAATCAGGCAACAGAAACTGTTTGTCTTCTTAACTTGGCTTGGCCGCTGTGTCAGAGACGTAAAAACAGAGTTTTTGCTTTTTTTGTTTTATTTTCAACAATGATGCCAGAGAAAAATGATAATCACTAAGCTGTTTTTCATTAAAATGGTGGTAGCCAAGTTTGTAGTGGTGAATTCAAGTACAATTGTGAAATTCCAAACATCCTAGAAAAAAACCCCAAAAATATTTATAATAGTATTACACTACAAATCAAAACTCGATTAGGTATAGACAGTGACCATTAACTTTAGTACTTTCTATTTATAAATTATTTGTAAATGTTCAGGCAGACAAATTGTTAAAGACAGGCAACATTCTGATGTATTTAATATGGTACATGGTATTCTGAATGAGCTTTATTATAGTTAGTGAAACACAACTTGATTATGGATCTACAAATGTATTGATTCTAATAACAGAAGTCCTTCCTGTCTTGACACCAAGCATGTTCTCTTTGATATCTGTTGATACAAGTGATAAGATAACGCTTTCACGCTGCGCTCTGATGTGACCCCTAAAGGTTATAAAGTTTAACATGTAAAATCAGTGGCAGCAGCTCTAACTGAGGTTAGCGGTTCCCTCTCCACTGCTGCGGTGGCACTTCACCCTCCTCAGCTGTGTGGATGAGTTAGGGTGATTGTGATTGATGGTGGTGGAAGAAGCATGAATGGCAGTCACCTTTTAAGTCAGTGAATGAATAATGTATCAGAGCTTAGAGAAACTTGACAAGATTGTAGAGGAGACATAAATCAAACCCATTCTTATTATTATTAGGTTTTTGGGGGTGAAGTAGTGATCATTTGATGTTAGAAACTCGACTTTATTTCACAAAATTTACGTCATACTCATAACTTGTGCCATTGAACTAAATGCAATCAATGGTCATCCACAGTTGAACAGAATGTAGCAGTTTAGTTAGTTTCAAAATTATAAGTTACAAAAATGCAATCTGGACTTGGATTTTTTTTGTGTGCTTTATTCTTTTAGCAACTAATAAGCCCAAAATCTTGTCCACAACTTTAAAAATGCTAATAATAAAAGCGTTCTTTGGCAAGATTACAGCCATTCAAACCTCCTAAATCATTAACACTTTTTAATCACACAATTGTTGTTGAACAGGCAGATAAAATAGATTGTTGTAACTGCCACATTCACTCTACACTGTACGAATCCTTCCCTGTATCCTTTGTTTTATGTTGTTATAAGATGATAAATTTAGCTGACTCTTTTAGCACAACTCCCATGAGGCCAGTGCCTTGCTTTACTGGGAAGACATTCATCTTTTCCACTTGATTATACTATAACTAGTGTAGCACACGGAGCACACACACTTCCTTTCATTTAAATTTGCTTTGTATGTAGTTTGTTTGGAGAAAAAAAAAATCAATACGACTTGCGGTATTTGAAGTTCACACTTTTTTTCTGTATACGCTGACATAACTGATTACCTCATTATTCACTGGAATTTTTGCCTGCTTCGGGAAAATCGATTTGGAAGACCATATGCTTGATGCCACATAAAGCATGACCGATTCCAAGCAGACGCTGTTAGAAATGCCTGGAACTCAAATGAAGATGTGGAAGAAACATTTTAAATCTGATTGTTTGTTGTGCAAAGAAGAAAGATCAAGTTATAGTAGATGTGGGTGTCCTGCAGGATCGCCAGTGTTCAGTGATCAAACCTGCCTCCAAAACTCAATGACAATGACAACTGGACGACTGTTTTTTTTCCTGTATGAATAAAACAATGCTTACAGACCTGCCCCTGTCATCAAACCAAGATTCCACAGCATTGAAGAATTGGTCACTTTTTCTTAAATGAACACATTTTATGAAAATTTTCTCTGACCATAACTGCATTACTCACAGCAGCTCGTAAAACGCCGTTCAATTGGGTGGGAATGCTGTAGTTCTGGCAACACTGGTCTTATGATACTGAAACTTCAAACTCAAGTTAGATTCTGTGGAAAAAAAGTTTTTGTTGATAGGGATGCACCGATCCAATTCTGGGTTCGGACATCCTCGTGCCAGATCAAAATGTTTTGCTGGGAACAGTATCGGCTTCATATATTGTCGCTGCCGGATGGATCTTAAGATTGGTGATATTCTGGTTGTCTGCATTGATTGGTTGCATGTGTCCAGCTAACGTTCTACCAATTATAACATTTCATTTCAACCATTTATTCATTATTGCAATTTGTGCTAAGCGTATAGCACCAACTTAAATAATCAGCTGTTTTCACACCTTTTTACATTTGTGACACATTTTTTGTTTTTCTTTATAAAATAAATGAATGACTGATTTTTTGTAGACCCTACAAAGCTCGGAGATATGTCGCTCGGGTAGTGTGAATTCTATGTAAATAATCAGCAGATAACTTAAAGAGCCAAAGTTATCTCATCTGTTCTAATCTCACACTCTCGGTATGAAACTGAAAGAGGGCTGATGATTGCGCCATCACAAATAATCAAGTTGTGATCCCAAATTTTCTAATCTGGTGCAAGTGGATTGCCAAATAATATAACAGGGTACACGAAGATTTTGAAAACAAATAGCAAGATGTAATTTTCATCACTAAAGACTACAAGTCTTTTATTGCTGAACCTGTCAAGAGTTGAGTCTCTTAAAATTGTTATAAGCAAAAGTTTTTATATTGTGCTTCGTTTCTATACATTACTTTTTAGTAGCTTTACCTCACCTCTGTACTAATTGTGCCTATTGAATATATGTGTTGTAGTTTTTGGTATCTTGTCATACTGACCTCTCATGTGGTTTTTTAGTTTTTTTGTAACGAACGCGCATGCATCCAAATTGCGTAGCGAGATATCCCCTTACCGTTACTACAACATATCAGCTAGAGTGCTTTACTGAGGCTGGGCTGTCAAAGTGTGAATAATTGAACCAATTTTAGACAACATTATTTTTAATATTTGTATACCCTCTTTTTGTTCTAATATATCAGACTGTGGACTCACATTTATAGCCGCGCAAAAAGAGTATTCCGTCCTCAAAGACGTCTCATATTTTAGCACTGAGATATTTGAAACAATTCTCAGGTCAGGAAATGTGAGTGCATAACACTCATTGCTAGCACTACCACAACTAGACTTGTTCTTTGCTCTCAGCAATTTCCATTGATGTGATTATCTCCAGATTATCTGCCACACACTCAAAATTATCGAAGAAAAATGATTTAGGATTGCAATGACTTTATGTCCTCAATGTGTTTTACCATCGACTATTTAAGCCAGTCCCAATGTAATGACGTGAATCTTTCAAGCATCTGTAGTCGACATACTAGGCTCTCTGCTCCAAGAACACATCGGCTTCGAAGCTAGATTGGATGAGAGTCATATGCGCAACGAGCTCTGCTCAGATTTTGTCAATGGATCTCACTATTAGTCGAATAATTCTTGTAATTCCGAGTTGGCCATAAAATGTTGATGGATTGGACCGTGTAAGACGATCCACACAATAGACAAGAGATAATTTACTATATATCTTCGCGCCTAAAGGCAGGCACTATAGACGTGATGGACAGGGTTTCACAACTCGATGAATAGAATGGCCCTGGGTGGCATCAGCAATAGCTATGTGAAACGGGCTAAGTTTTCTAGAGATGTGTATCATTTATGCTGTGATCTGGATACATAGACACATAGTATTTCTCAAGATCTGGAAGTAATATTCTGGATATGCAAAACAGAAGACAACAATTGAACTCTAGGAGCAATCCGTATCTACGATCTTGAATATTATACGCTAAAGTATGAAATCTGGAATAGGGGAGGTTGGAAAGGAATCTTTGAGTTCGTAGAGATAGATCTTAATTTGCTGCTTTGGACTATACTCTCAAAATACTAGTGTTTATATGGATGGAGTGCACCTGCTGTAGTGTTTTCGTAGATGGTGTTTATCTATAACTTATATATGTATGTGTAAAGTTATTACTTTGGTTTTAGATGTTAATTTTACCTGCAGAATGATTATTAACCCATATTTGTACTTCAGCTCCACTTAGTGCACACTATATAATTAGGACATAAGCTTCATATATTCGTGGAGATGAAGGAATTTGACTTTGTTTGATGAGAATCGACAAATTGAAATATGAGCTCGTTACCTTATTTCTTATTTTAGTATAACTCATTTGTTAAGTGATGCAAATTTCCTCTATTAGATGCATCTCGTTCTTATGCTCTCAAAATACATAAGTAGCTTTTTCTCACCAACTTTTCTTATTGTTCAGCATTTGTCCTGCTGTGTCAGTTTCAGAAGAATTATTTAGTACCCATTCAGAATATATTTTTTTTTTTGAATCAAAAGAAAAATTTACTCTTTTCATAGCTTTTTTTTTTTTACATTTTTGTTTTAGTCTTGCCATTATGATTCATCCATCATTCAAGCAAATACATCGTCGAAATAAGCATTCAAGTAAACGCATCCTGCAAATATTGTGCTTATTGAAAGCATTTTACACCAATCTAACATCTTCACAACTGCCCTCCTTGTCATCCGTACTAGACGACTTTTCAAGCTGCTAGTTTCTCGATAAATAATCAGACAGCTTGTCGTTTGGAGCATTTTGACCTAGCTCTCGATTCATGTTATTACCATAAAAAGTGTCACGAATAGAAGGGAGACCGAGAGAGGCGTCCGAGCTGACAGGACCCACTTCAGGCGGCAGCTGCACTTGTGCGTTCCCTAGCCTCATCGCAGCGGAATGAACAGAATCTCAACTTGCTCCTTGTCCGCCAGTTCAGACCCAAAGCTCAAAGAGAAACTAAACGCAGCGTGAAGACCTCCTAGAACCCCCCCCTTTCCTTTTCTCTCTCTCTTACTCAAACACACACAAGACTCCGACCTCCGTCAATCTATCTCTGTCATCGCCACCTCCCACACTAGACACGGTTGGTCTGCGTCACCATGGTAACCACAACTCCACCCCGGTCTTCCCAAAACCCTGAGCTTGACCCACCAAACACGACCTCTCCCAACCTCTGTCTCTAAACTTAATGGGAGGCACGCTGTAAATGCGATGTCATGACTTTTGGGGCGTGTCGTAATGTGCAGCAGTCAGGATTTTTTTTTTTTTTTTTTTTCAACAAAACTCTGAAAGCTTTGTGGAGCGGTTCACTTTTGACCACAAGTGTCTGAGTCAAGGAACAACTGGCATTCTTGAGTGCTTTCTTGTCTCTCGTCAGTGATCACACAGGCCACCTAAGATGACTTTCTCGCGCTGTTAGTTTGTAAAGCACCACTCCTCTCACTCCAATACGAGCTGACATGGCTGTATTTTTAGTTTTGTTTATTGTGCTTTATCACAATGTTTAGATTTGAGTTTGAAGTTGACGTGAGTGTTGTTGAAAAGGACTGGTTTTCACTCGGAGACAGGGCTGTGTAATTTCTGAAATAGCTCTGCAGCATGACTCGAATCGTTCTGGAGAGTGTAGACCATAACTTTGAATAAAATTGCCTTTTTAATTAACAAACGCAAGACCTGCAGGGGACATTGTGTTTATAGTTTGAGAAATGCTTATCTACATAATTAGAAAAAGCTAATATATTATAGAATAAAGAACTAAGAGTGTCATTGATTGAATGTGTTAAAGCCATGTTACTGGGCTGGGCATATGACAACATGTAATTAGAGTTTTTTATTAAAATATCGAATCAAATTAAGAGATAAGATATATTATAGCACTTTACACAAAGATACTTTATTTCTTCTCAGTCTCCAAAGCACATTACTAGGGCTGCTGTCGACCAAAGATATTCTTGATTGACTAAAGATAAGTCCCATCAACTAAAAAGGGCCAAAAGCTCTGAAACTAAAAAAAAAAAAAAAAAAAGAGTTGTAAAAAATATTGCAAATCAATGCTAAAACTGGTATCAAAGCTAAATACTCCAATTTCCATTAAAAAAATTTGAACCATATTTGTTGATTTCTGTAAAAAACAAATTTAAATTTTCAGAAAAGTTTTAAAATTATTATCAGTTTCATCAAAACTGGTTTTAAAATCAAATGTTTGATCATAAACTTGCATTTTGTGTTGAAATTGTCATTCCACTGTATAAAAATCTGACTTTCTTGAAAGGACATTTTAATTCTCTTTGTGGTATTGAGAGTCAAGTCTATTCCTTAGTATAAATCGCGTTTGACATTTTAGTATTGTAACAACTCTACAAGAAACTTTGCTCAAAAAGTCTAAGAATAGTATCTAGTTCATGCAAAAACTGTAGTTTATACAGTAAATGAAAAGGAAACTGTGATGTTCATATAAAAATCAACAAATAAAATTTCAACCGATTAATCAACTTAACAACTAAAGAACTACAGCCCTACTTATGACATTGGTTGTTGTTCAGTGACCAATCAGTGACCAATTCTCAATTCAGTTTAAAACTGATGTATCTGCACTTCTCATGCTTTGTTCCATAAGTTCGAAAGACATAATTATGATTAGTATGTGATAGCTATTTGAGTCTTCATAAGAATTGAGTAAAAAAGTTTTTAGCACAACAAAGTGACTTCCTGTGTCTCTTGTCAGTGATCAAAGATCACCCAAGTTCTCTTTTTGTCTCCTGTGTTTAAAACTCTGACTCATAGCAACCATTTGAGACTTACTTTTGCTCATTTTATTTTAGTCCCTGTGATCTCTGACTGTGGGAAACAAGCACTGAAAAAAAAAAGCTTTGACTTTACAAAAGATTTCACTCACCTACAATATGGTCTAAAGTGGTTTCTTCTTTAAAAAGGGCTTAAAGTGATATTTGTGTGTATAATCTGTCACATGTCTTCCCATAGTAAATGTGTACGTCTCTGTGTGTTACAGCCTGGGCCTCGACTAGTATTACAGCCTTGTATGGAGAGACCATTGTCGTACCGTGTAATGGAGGATCCCCGCCTATGAAGGACCTAATGTTCATCAAGTGGAAATATGTAAGTCAATAGTACTCACAGTCTGTCAGAGCAGCGCCCAGGTTCACTGAGAAAAATAGACAAGTGACAGCACTGACCTTTCTTCTCTTTACACTGTGTTCTCTCCTTTTTAGATTTAAACAATGTTCAAGCCTCACAAATCTGAGGCGCAGACAGAGATGAGTGTGTGTGGAGTATAATACTAATGAAGCTTGACGAAAAGTCTTAGGTTTGGAAAATTTTCATCAAGAGATTAGATCATGTAAATTCTACATACAGTATATTTGCATAAACATTTCATAAACTTGACCTTTCTGTCACACTGGTTACAAGATAGACACATTCAAATTAATTATACACTTGTTATATGTTTTATTTTCAATTGCAAACGCTGGACATGAAGGTTGTTGTTATGAGCTGAATATGAGACATAAAAACTGAGATAAAAAGAGAAAAGAAAAATAGAAGTCCTTTTGTCTTCTATCTGTGGGTCAAAAGCAGGGCAGCCCAGGTTAGGTGATGACTGTATTTCCTTTTTATGTAAACCAGAAAGAGCACAACCCACACACTCACCTTTTACTCATGTTCTAAATATTTAATTACTATTCGTCGTTGGACTTATTTTAAGGGTTCTGTGTTATTTCAAGTTAAGGGCCAAAAAATAACACAACAAACTTAGTTTGCTAAAAAGCAAAGTCTAACTTTCAGTCATCTGGGGATGACTGACAAATGAGCTTTGTGATTTGGTCGTCCTCTCATACAAGAACCTTTAAGTTCAGGTCTACTCAGTAATCAATTAACCTGAAAGAGCCAAGGCTGTAGCCCAGAATATAAAAATATATAAAGCATAATGTCAAGTAAAATGGCAGTGATTTCTCCTCCATTCTTATTTCTTTATAGTGCTGTAGAGTCGAAGTGTTTCAGGACTCACAGCACACACTGTACAGTGCATCTGATTGAGGGAAATTGACTTTCAGTTTGAGCGTACTCCAGTGCTTTTGGGTCTACTTTTCTCTCTGAAGAACTGCTGCAATAGTTTCTTTCTTAGTACAGCCTATGTTACAGCTACCTGTCTAAGCATTAGGCACAATGGGCTTGTGTCAGATAATGGTAACTGATGGATAGCTTTGACTAAATGTTACCAACGAAATGCCAGCATCTGCTTTGGAAGTGTGCTGGGATTCCTGATGGCCGTAAATATGGGCCGTCATAGTCTCGGGTGTAATTAGCCAAAGAAATGAGGATCTGTCAGTCTGAGTCGGCTAATGTTCACAGAGACAATGGGACTTGGCACAGTCTGGCCCTTGTATTAAACATTGAACGATTCTGAAGTTAACAATTACACTAATGCTTTTCTGTAATAGAGGGATGCAAAAGGTTGTATTGCACATTTTTAAAACTCAATTTATCTCAAACACTTGTGGAACAAAAGGCAATTTACAATACATGCCACTTTGTAAATAAGCTGTAAAAATGCTTTCAAGTAGACACACGAGAGTGCAGATCACTGAAAAGCCGCTAACACGTCTAACAGAGGGAAAGATGGATTGGGCTTTGTGGAAATATCTTTAACTGCTAAATTAAAGCAATATAAAATCACATTTAACTTAGTAATGTAAAGGGATGTTATTATATTTTGTCATGGCTATAAGTCATATATGAAAGAAAAATTATGCTGCAAAACTTTTTTTTTAAATATTCTAAATTATCTAAATACAAAATGCTTAAATCGACTGTTTTGTCACATTTGTAGCTCAGAAACTTTGAATTTCTAAAGCTAGTCACAACCTTGAGCAACAAGATACGGAATAGAAGAAAATGAAAGATATTACTTTTTGGTCATGATCTCACTCTTCATGAATAATTGCCAAATCATTTACGTGGTGATTCGTGACACGGCAAAAGACAAAAAAAGAATAGAAAAAAGTTTGACTTCAGTACAGTCATGCCTTTGCCCTGAAGTCTGAGCCGGCCTCACTCCTTTATATGCCCAGAGCATCAGAGCGGAGTGAAGCCCTGTAGGCTCTGTTTGCGTAGAGATGTCAGTGAAATGAATCATGGGTATGAGCAAACAGATGAAACAGGCTCCATCGCTGCATACAGATAGTTTGCCCCCACCACAGCACATACCACTGTGATTCTGCGCCTCTGAGGTAAACATGATATCATCGTGTTTGTGGTGACTTTAGGAGAAGGCTGACGGCTCGATCGGCGAGCTGGTGATCAAACAGGACGGGAAGGAAGCCACGATCCAGGCCAGAGACTCGTACGCCACCAGAGTCAGCATCGGACGACGAGTAAACCTGCTGATCACCGGAGCCACCCTGCAGGACCAGCACACCTTCACCTGTATAGTTGGTGTCACTCAGCGACCTCAACGAGTACCCCGTCTCTGTCCTCATACACAGTGAGATATTCTACTCTTTTTAACACACTGTTCATTCATTCATTCATTCATTCATTTTCTTCCACTTAGTTCAATTAGTGGTCAGGAGGAAACTGAATTTGTCCCACAAACACACACACAATGCACAATTGAAAATGGGAAAGTTTATTGCTGAATTTATTGCTTGCTGATGTTGCTTTAAAGAAAAGGAGAATTTTTTTTCTTAAGAGGGTAAAATTGACCAAAAATGGAAAAAAAAATATTACACTATATGTCAAATGATTTAGGTATTATATCACCTTAATTTGAATCTATATAGTTTATTTAGAAGATAAGGATGTTTTGTCAAAATTCAATGTCGATTTATTTCTCTTTGAGCCTCAGAAGAACAAAAACTGCTTTGTTAGTTTGCAAAATAAAGCATAGTAGTGATAGGTCGATACCCATATATTTTGGTGTCAATACGATACCAGGAATTTTGGGGATTTTCTTTTTAATACCGATACCAATTCTCGATACCTTACAAATGAGTATGATATGTGAAAAAAATATGTTCAAATAGCCTCTTAAAGGACAAACAAATCTACTGAAGTTAGTTTGACACAAAAACAAAGAAAAATAGCCCCACTAATTCTATATGCGTACGAGTATTGATACTAACAATGTACAGTAACTGTGAATGTAATTGAAATATTGATGCTTCTATATCGATACTCCCATCTCTGAAACAATTTTTTTATAAATTACAAATTCAGTGCTTTAATGTAATCTTTGTTATTTAGTTTTGAAAGTAATGTCTAAGGGTAGCGACTGAACTGTGTGAATTATTCTTCAAAAGTGATCTTAAAATACTAACTTTGTTATCTGATAAATGTTCCTACACAGAGCATGACAGACAGATAAAAAACCACTCACTATTATAGCAATAAGCTGCTGTTCCTTCATCTGACTTTTACCGCACACAAATGAAAATGAGGATTAAACTGAATTAAACTGATACAGCAGCATCGATCAATTCAATACTAAGAAGTGTCCCAAACCCTAACTGAAACGTTCTGGCATTGTAAGCTTACACATTGTTTGGTTGTTCTTATAGATGAATGAGTAGAACTTTCAAAAATTTTCTACAAAACTCATATTTCCAAAATTGGTGAAGAATTATTATACGGCAAGATAATTAACACATTTAATTGTACTGTTGTATATTTTGAACACACATTTCTTTATATAGATTTGTACCTAGGCAATTAATTAAGTGAATATTACCATACTCAACAAATAACTCTAGGCTTGTGAAGGCACTGACAGGATTATTTAAACAGAAGCATTAGCACTGACTAATTAACCCTCCACTGAAGACAATCACATTTGTAATGCTCATTCACAGATACATGGACGATACGCGGAGACGCTGCTGCTTACGAATATTTCGGCTCTAATTGCATTCAAATGTTGTTTTTAGTCACGCTGGGGTGTCATTGCACTTTCCTTCATGCTTGGAGAAATATGGTTCTGAATCTGAATTTTACTCCCCAAAACTGCCCATATATCAACCTGCTAATGGGTTTTGCAAAACCAAGCGTGAAATAGGACATGAAGAGAGCAGCTCAATAGGCCTTGGAGAGAGCATTAGGTTGTAGTAAGTGTGGCCATGTTGGAATGATGTCCTACAGCCCCAATATTAACTATGCTATAAGTTTGTGCCCGAGCGTTTCAGACGGACAGAGCTGGATTGTAAAAACTTTGTATACATTTATAGCTTCTTCGTCACCCTGCTTCACCCTGCAACCCCCTGGACCATCTTACATCAGCATCAGTGGGCTACTAAAGTTTGACTCTTGTTTTTGATGTTTGCAGAGAAGCCGCCGCAGTGCAGATCATAGACAAGGAAGAGGTGCTGCACAAAGACAGCCAACAATGGTAAGGTTGAGTGGGGCCGCCGCAGTAGCAGTATGCGCTCCATGTAAATATTTATCCAGCGCGTGAACTGCACTTTGTCGGTCTGAATGAGCTGTTGAAGGCCCACGGTCAACATGGGTGAGCTCGTGACAAGAAAGGCAGCAGAGGAGAGGGCGGAAGGAGACGTCCGCAGTGGCCAAACAGGAGACATAAGTACTCTATAATTTACACAGTTCAAGAAGTCCTGAGCATAAGAGGAAGTGGAGATGAGGAACAACAGGGGCAGACAAGACAATGTGCTCCTCCCTGTTAGATTTTTATCCAAAGAGATTAGAGGGGAGCAGATGTCATTATGCTTGATACTGTGTTTAGATGGTCGATCCTTGAAGAAGATACTTTCAAAATACCAATATAAAATAAAGATAGTATATAGTTGTCTGTGGGATCTGAGCAGGCTCCTAACAAAATAAAAAAACTTGTTGTAATGTTTAAGAGTGAAATAAAATATTTAGTTTTATAGGGTAAGGATTTTCATTTTTAGCTTGAAATTCTCAAAATTCAGGCATCTTACCAACAACAACTTTTTTGTTGTTGTTGTTATTCCTCTCTTCAGACAGATTCAAGCAGTGACTGACCAAAAAAAAAAAAAATCTGGATTAGTTTGTTGGACTGAAATGGAGTCTTCAGTCTTACTGCTTTTGTTTATTTGACAGATTTTTTTATGCAATTTTGAAATTCAAAAACATTTGGCTAAACATGTATTGGATTGCAATGTGATTTGTCTGTGACAAAGTGAAAATTACATGTTTGCGGGTTTGTCCTTTATTCGCCCAAGAAGTGCCACGGGCTGGTCAACAAAGTGGTTCACATGCACACTCACATACTCAGTTTATGTGTCACTGCTAAGGAGATTTTAGCATGTTTTCTGTTTTATTTAGGCTGCAACACTCATGGGAATCAAATCAAAATATAATAGTAACAAATTATAAAAGTTGTCACAGTTTAAGCAATAGAGTCTTCGAAAACATAGACAACGAAATGTCAAAAACATACAATAAGCACATTTTCCCACCTTTTTAACATAACTATGTTACGAAAAGCGAAAACATAAAATACCACACATTTGAGTGAATTGCATTGATTAGATTTTCTTTGGGGTTAACAAGTAAGTTTAGGATTGGAGTTACTAAAATGGGTAAGTTTAGGGCTGGGGCTTGAGGTAAGTCAAGATTTACAATGTGCTTATTCTACATTTTTGACATTTTGTTGTACATCTACATTTCTTCATAGACTGAGCTAATTATAGTAACATTGTCTATTCAGTGCCTAAATGTAAACTTTGAATCCTACAGCTAAAACCCAAATTCCAAATCTAAAAACCTCCTTATGTTCTTTTCTAAACCATTCAGCTTCAGTCTTTATAACTCATACTACAGAATGTTTACAGGATTAGAATAATTCCATAAATGCACATTATTATTCATTTCTACGGTGTATCTAGGTAACAGTAGACTCGCTTTGGCTTGGTCCGGCTTTGAGATGACAAACTCCATTGTTGTATCAAGGACAAATGTGACAATAGTGATACTTGACATCTCCAACAGCGCTCCTGCTTCACTACATATCTGGATGCCCACATAGTCGATAATGCATATTTTGGCAGACAGCCTTTGTTTTCTGACACTTATTGAAAGTGCAGTCTGATTGTGATTGATGAGTTACAGCTCGCTTTTCCTCTGGCACTAGTGCGTTCGTGTATTGAGTGAAGATTCCGGGAGTAGTGTTTTTAATAGACAAGCCAGAGAACATGACTTTTTAACCAACGTCTGCTTAATGAAGAAATAGACAAGATTTACCGTGGGTTAAATTGACCATTGCTGTAACTATAACATTGATTTAGTGCTTGGGTTTCATGGCACACTCCCTAACTGCCTGTGCATGCCCTCAGGTCTCACCGGCGATAGGCTGCAAACAGCTAATTACATTTCCACATGTGTCTCTCCCACACAAGTGACTAGACTGTCTATTTGGTTATTAATAGAGCTATCAGGCGTGTTGCTTAATTGTTATTCTCTGTTTAACACTCCACTGAAGACTGTGATTATGTCCTCTGGCAGCTAACAACGGGGCATATATAAAGTGCTCATTTATGATATATTGACTAAAATAATTTATTGATGCAAAAGAAATGCACTTCATAAAGCGAAATATATGCTAGGATATGCTGTATTTGTAATTGTATGCTAGTTTGGTCAGGAAATACATTTGGCTATGATTTGGAAAAACTCATCTGACTCATTTCTATGTTAAGCTGCAGTGTTAAAGGAGACATATTTTTAGATACATGTTATTACAGTATTCTCTCACATTAGTTTACTAAAAGAAGTATTTAGATTGATGCTGCTTGTTTAAATGATCTTATATGGTAATTAGAAAATGTCTTTTTTCACCAGCCACCTTTTCCACCCTTTGTAAATACAATTTATCAAAAAATGTAATTTTGTCTCCTTTAAAGGTCTGTGTCGTTTATGTTCAGGATATTGATATTAAAATATAACTCATCTTTAATAATAATTCAAGAAGTTTTGCTGTTGTCTTATCGCCATAGACAATATTATTATTGTCTGATAGAAATTTAAAGTCCTGTTTTAGAGGATTTAGTTCAAGGTTTGAATGCAATTTCTTAGGAAGTGGACTTTTTTCTGTTCAAGCTTAATTGTTGATTTTTGTTTATTTGAAAATCTGTACTGGCAGAGGATGTTATGGTTCAGGTTATGAATGCTATTTTTTAGAAGTGGAAACTCACTCAAAGTTAAGTCGTTAGAAGTTGGAAATCTTTCATTTGCAAGGCTGTGTGTGGGGTTACATATTGGGAGGCTTTAGATTCCTTAATAATGTCATGCTTTCAGTTGAGGTTTTCTCAATTGATTACATAATATTTTTGCTGACAATTTACAAATGACAATTTGTATATGCCAATCATTACTTTTGGGTTTCATTTTATCTGCACTCATCTATGTAAATGTATTGGCCTGTTGAATCTTCTACGTAGCTACACAATTCAGTGGAAATAGAAAGCTAAATCATACTTAACAGTGATACTGTGTGCTATGCCTATGTGAAAAAGTGACAGATGTATATGAAATTTACATTTCTCCCTTGAAACAAACAGGAGACCTTTGTCCAGTTGAAGTAATAGTCTATTTTGTGGCTGTTTGAGCCAGCTCAAAGTTTACAAAGTTTTGTTATCTGTTTAGAGCATCACTAAACTAAATGGCAAACATTTGAAGTCTATTGAAGTCTGTGCTCAAAAGCTTTCACAGTGCACTTTTTTTTAAACATGTGGTCATAACAGCATTATTGTCACTAATATTTCGAAATAGAAGTCTTCTTAACTAGGACATGCTGTATGCCCCATTTTGTTGCAGACTGTGGATGAGTCAACCTCTCCTACGTCACTGTGACACCTTATGCATTTCCTGACTTTAAAATCTCTTTGATTCATAGTTAAACAGCTGCTCCTGCTAGAATCCTGGTCATGTTTTGTTTATTTCCCCTGTACACACCTCACATGGGCAGTGCTGGAATGTTTCTTTGGAAGAGACACTGAAAGTTGGAAAAGCTGCGGGCAGCACCTTCACAACGGTCATCTCTAGTCTCTAGCTAGCAATGCACTTTTTTTTTCCCGCCGCATGCATCAGACACGCACATTTATTATGGATCAAGTGAGCACCGCTGTCTCTATTGGTATTCCACCTAAAAATTCAGGTGCTATTGAACAGCTTTGAGCATTTTGTAGTGAGGCAAGAGAGTAGAAAGTAAAGGGGGAATGGATGGAGGGATTTCAGTTTTGATAAGTTAGGAGAAGAATGATGCTTCATACGCAAGCAGAATCGCAATTAGAGCAAAAGTGTCATGTCAAGCGGAAAAAGCCAGCAATTGCAAACAAGTAGCAAAACCAGCAATGGTGTTTTTTCATTAAAACTTTATACAGGCATGAGTAAGGTAAAAAGTTTCCCAAAGGAGAAGCACATACTGTACCAGATTTGTGTTTGTTTTGTTGTTAAGCTGCAGATTGTCAAGGACAGAGCGTTGTCAACACTGCATTCTGAATAAGACATTCACCTGGAAACAAATTCTGGCTTGTCACAGAGGTTAACTGAACGTTCCAGACTGCTGCCTGCCTGCAATAATTATTAAAATGTTGTGTCTTGTTACCCAGAATAAAGTTTGTTGTGATTAGGACCGCAAATGTCAATATTTTTGACAAGATCTCATATATTTTTACTTTATTTTGGCTCTCGAAAATGACAGTTGAAGATTGAAGAAGATTGTGCTTGCTTGATAACCTTGAAAATACTATATTGCAGTTTGAAGTCTGAGGATCTATCTCACTTACGTCTGTGGCATTTCCCAGCTGGTTCTGGCTTTGACCTAAATAAAATAGATAAACTTAATAATGCTGTTGTCAGTCGTAGGTTAAATACACTGTGCTTTTGTTTTTTGCTATGTCTTTTTTAAAGCTTTTATTGCTTACTTGTCTGGTTCTGGTCTGTTGTAGTAAGCTACATCACTCGACGTCGGCCTCTGAGTACGCCTGTGGCCTTACTATCACAGATCTTGTGATTTCTGAGACGCAGTGTCAATAGTTGGATTGTGCTCACAGCTCATGTCTAGAGAAGTTTTCTGCTTGTGCCATTAATATATTTGATGACCATGTCTCACATTGTTTTATATTATTTTATTGATTAAAATATACTGTGCTGCAAATATATGACATCCAATCACAAAACCCTTTTCACATAGAAATGCGTATAACTCATGAAGTCTTACAATCCACTGATCAGGAAATGAGTCGAGTGAGTTAAAGCTTTCTTTAAACTTTATGTTAAACTCTCAAGTTTTAAGATGCATTACAATTGCTATGCTAAACATAATTCATACAGTTCAGTTTTACTACACTTACAATTCACCCAAGATGTATAAATCATACTAAAAGGCCAATTTTAGTCAAAACTGCAGTTTCAGCCAGTCAAAATAATATACTTAAAGGTGCATTGTGTAACTTTTTGGCCAAAATAAATTTGAATAAATGCACATTTTTGTAATTTAGATGCCTTTGTTACATTAAATAATAAAAGAAAATTAAATTTAACTTTTGAATGGACTTGCATTGCCACAAAATAGTTCAATGTTTGGCCAGGAGCAGGGCCCGAAACGTCTGTTCCGCAGAAAAGCTGTTCTTTTACCTAATTGTTTCATAATATGACATAAAATGTATTATTCTGCATTCAGAAAGTCCCAATAGTTTCAACTTTCTATTGCTACTGAATTTTCACCTCCAGAGAGTTAGATTATGAGCCTTTAGTATATCTCATAGTGTTGATAAGCTGAAGTTGTTATTCACGGTCTAATTTGTTCAATTCAAAATAGTTTACCCTTATAAAAAAAAACAAAAAAGTAGCTTTTACTAATGAAGGATTGAACTTTAGATTAAAAACCCAATTTGACATGAAGAATATCTATCTCTCATTTGTTTTATTAATTGTCCAGCCATAATATAAATATAAGGAATGAATTAAATTACGCTTGTTCGAATGAATATATTATTATTTCTTCTCTTATTTTTATGCTTTGACAAACTAATGCAGATAGGAGACAGCAAAAATTAACTGTCAAGCAAAACATTTTTGAGAGTCACTTAGTCACTTACAGAAATGATCATGTTCAACGTTTAAATTTACCTGTTAGATATTTCTTCAGAAAATACTATATTATTAGTGTAATTATATAGTATTTTGACATGGCAGCATATTATGGAGACTGTGAATCAGTGACAGGTGATGCTCACCGAGAGCGAAGACCTGTCATAATTTATGTCTCATGTGTATTTGAACTCTATATTTCTATATTAAATAATTAATGCCAAGGTGCACTATATGTATTCATACCTTGACATTTCATAGCCCACCCTGCCGTCAGCTGTGGTCCCAGGCCTGCTTTTTATTTATGCTGGTCCATGTGCCATTTATGAATTGGTGATTTGTTGTGGCTTTCTGCTTGGTGCTTTGACACATACCTCTTCGCTGTCTGGACCGCAGCTAATTGACTGAAAGTGACAGAAAGACAGCAGGACTCTCAAAATATGTTTTTCTTTCTTTTCTACGCGGTTTACTTCATATGCGCACCGAAGCAGAGGCAGCCTTCTCCAAGCAACTCCTCTCAATGGTTGCACTGAGCTTATTAGAGCATCCCGATTTACCTGTATCTAATTATTCGCGAACAAAACAGCGCTGCATTATTTTCCACCACATTGCTTGGAGATTAATGTTACATAAGACGGTGGATAAGAAGGGAGGCAGTTTTACACGGAAATCTGGGTAATGCATTATGTGGGAGACGTTTCACAAAGTACGGTTGCTTTGTTTGGATTGGAGGGAGCGCTGAGTAGCTGGTTAGTCATTTAAAGAAAGTTCGCTGGCTTATGAAGACACGCTATGTGGAGCTCTTTGTGTTTTGCAGGACTTAAGATGGATAGTCGTGGAGGGAGTTTTGTGTTATCTGAGTCAGACGGTAAACTGAGGTGATTCTTCCTCCTCCTGCTGCCCTGAGTTAAACAACGGCACCCTATATTATGATCAGACCACAGCAGGAAGAAATATAGACAGTGTGAGCAGGAGAACACAGCACCATTCACCAACAGTGAACAATAGTCTTCATTTGTTTACTCTTTGTTTTTCTTACTTTGCTTTATTTTTTTTTTATTTGTAGTTTCATCAACAGCAAATGTGCATTGTAAAGGAAGCAGGATCATCAAATGTCACCTGTAAAACAATGTACAAGTAATAGAATAATATATACAAGGATACATACCAGATGATATAAGAAATGTTAGAAATGACAAAAACATGGCATTACTATCCAAAGTGCTATGACTGAGTAAAATGTATACATTACCAACTAAGAGTGTTTAATTTGGCAACCTTGCTTGTTTTACAAACACTTACTCATTTGGATTTCTCACCTGGATGTCTTATAAGCCTAATATATTGTAATTAGAAGTTTGGCAGAGATTGCATTGTCACAGTGAGAGAAAGTCACACTCCAACAGCAACATGAATGTGATTGTTTACATTAAAACGCTGGCTCTCAGACTGAGTTCGTTCATTAGTTAGTCTGATGATTTTGGATTGTGTTTCTTAGATATGTCATGGCCATTCCCTGATTTTCCTGACTGACACAATGCCTCTCATCCGTGGAGCAGCACTGTCCACTGGCTGCACCCCTGGCACATCTTACATGTATTAACTGTCTGGTGAGGACATGCCATGGATACTTTGTGAGACCATTTTGTCCTGTTCACATTGCCTTGTGTTTGTTGGGACTTGTTTTTGTAAAGGGCCCCTGATGCTGTGCTGTGGACGCTCACAGCTCCTGACAGATTTGGTGAATCAGATGAGCGCAGGTGCCTTATTTTTCTACAGCAACAATTGCTTTGTTTCATGTGGTACCTGGCAGCTAAAAAATCTCTTGCCACTATGTACATTTTTGTTGTTGTGTTGTTACAGTTTAGTAAAGCAGCTTTTTAAAATGTTACGATTTTTTCTATGAAAAGTACAACATAAAGCTTAAACAAGTTACCTGGTTAAACAAATAGAAATCTTGCATGTACTGCAATTCAACTTCGCTTGCAAAACATTACGCATAGAAATAATGCATAGGTTATCTCACAGTGTTTGTTATTGATACCTCTTCTATGGAAAGTTATGTTTCTTTGCCCTTAAAGAATTCAGAATCACTTTATTGTTCTTATAGAAAAGATGGAGAATCCAGCCGTTCACCCACTGTAGTTCTTTACCTGCAGAAGCATGTCACAGACTGATGGCCCACTGACTGCGCTGCTCTACATCACCTAATGCTCTTACCTGTAGACATCTTTAATCACTGTCACTCCCTCAACTATCACATCCATCTCGCTCCGCTCCCTCTCTTTGTTTCCAAGCCAGAAAAATCATCCAGCGTGCACTCTGTTTGAAGGCACTCCCCATCTCCCTCTGACCTAATGGCATTTTCAACTGCACTGTGATGGACGACAGCGTTATGAGAAAATGGCCAGCAGCAGAAAAACAGTGAAGATACGGAGCTAAGGAAGCCCAGAGTCGAAACAATAAAGTCTTCTTGTATTCATCATGGGGATACATGGCCTGCTTAGTCCTTATGGGGCATTGGCAATCACTTTAATTAACTCGTGTAACTCGTAGCCATTGTAGCTTTGACTCATTGCTCACTATAAGCCATAAGTTGTTTACATTTCCGAAGTGATGCACTGTTGGCCCTGAAACAATAAAGCCATTCCATAATTCTGTGTATGGCAGTTTTACACTCTGCTTTGCTGGAGCATGGGCTGCAGCTCAAAACTTGGCAAAGATCTGCCGTACTTGTGTAAAAATCTTACACTGTGGTTCCAAAACTGGGAAGTAGGGCTGCAACTAACGGTTATTTCAGTCAGTTAGAGATTGTTTGAATGTGCTAAAATGTTGATGAAAAGGTTCTAGTCAGAGAATATTTACAAAAACAGTGTTCTTTATTGTCTTTTGAGATTTTAATCTATCAACTCTTCTGTTTTTGTCAAAGAAATGTTCAAAAAGTCCTGATAAATACAACTTGCTACCAACAGTAGTCATTCATTGGACACTTAATATAAGGTCAGATATACAGTATGAAGAAAAGACAGATGGAAAGCAGAAAACAGATATTAGCAGAAAAATAAGAATTTTCTTTTTAACTAAAACAGTAGCTAATTAAATGTGGTGGTGACTTTTCACATTGCCAAAAATACACACACCAAAAAATATTGTTAACATGATAGTACTACATCTACCTACACATTACTTTTTAGCTAGTCCTTTTCTGTTTTCTAGCTATTTTATTTGTACTACAAAATGCAGAAGGTTCTTTTTCTTGGATTTGTGTGCTTAAAAGTAGATTATCTTTGCCAAAGTATTCAGTTACATCCTGACTAAGTAGCAGCGACATGTGTATTGACATCTGCCAGAGCTCTAACTGACAGACTGGATACAGATACTCTAGCTACAAGTGCATGAGGTGCAATTTATCATTCAGACCTGCTCATTATTGGAGGCCAGCGAAAGGAAAATTGCGGAGGTTGACACAGGACACGGGTGTCAATGGACTGCTTGTCTAAGGATCAAAGCAGTGGGATTCACGTCAGGTCTCCCGCCTTTTGCCGAGTAATCACCAGAGTAAATATGCTTAAGACTTAGAGACTGTAGAGAGAGATGGGCAGAATGAGCTGCAGCAGGACACTGGCCGTACTGGGAATCCCACAGCTTAAGTCAATATATCTGTTACACATACAACGCCGCAGCCTCAGTCATGTGCTCATGTGGCCAGACAGCATGAGTAGAGAGATGTTAGAAATCACATGACCTACTGTACAGTTTTTTAGCATGTGATACTATTCAAGTCAGTATTAAGGTAAATATATATTAGAGCTTGTACTGTTTTTATTTGTATGTAGTTGAGCACGATTTGTTTTTGCTTCAGTAAAGATTCTATTTCAAACAGATAAAGCATCAACGAGAGAAGAGACAGTGTGTTTCTGTCATATTATTTGTTTGCCAGCTGACCGTCCAAAGTTGGGTTTAAAAATTCTTGTTTTCATAGTTGGTTCCATTCTGAGACAGTGCTTAGAGAATGCTTTTGACTTTGTAAAAGTATAATCTTATTTTTAACATAAAATGAAAAAAAAAAAAAAAAAAATCTGGCACAGCACCTTTAGGGTCAAATTAACAACTCTAATTCACATGATACCTTCAAAGTATTGAAGCTTTAACCCATATAGCAAGTCATTGTGCAATATTCAACACAGAGTTAACACATTTAATTTTAAACACAAGTGTGAGAGGTTGTTACTCTTCTTTATTTCCTTTGTATCCTGGAGCGGTCCTTTATTAAGACTTATGATCCCATAAAACCACATCTAAGACATGTTTAAACAATTTCCCACACACTGTATTCTTTCTGTATTTAAGATAATCCTTACAGCTGTATGTCTTGCATAGTGCAGTGTAACAGTAGCTCTAAGATTGACTACCTGCTACTTGCCACTTGAATCCTTTATTACTACTTCATTCTCTGCGAATCTCTAAAATAGACCAACGTAAGCTGACAGGGAATAGTAGCTAGTTGGCCACACACCTCTCTATTTTGCCCCAAAGCTATTCTTAAAAACCCACTCAGTGACAACATTTATTTTCTTCCTGGCAGTTAAACACTCCTACTTTGCATATTTGGTGTTGCACTCAAATTGTTTTTGGACTAATGACTGTTGTGGGTTACGTTTTACAATGTAGCACAGGATATGAAGCCTGCGCCGGGAGAGGAATGTCCTTATGACTCAGTTTTTTTATCTGGTTCACACGCGCTCTGTCTGCGGCTGCTGCTCTGACCTTCAGGCCCGCAGATGTAACCGGGAGACAGTGAGCTTATGAAAAGAGGCTCTCATTCAGCGCTCTGTAAGACCTGTGTTTGTGCCGCCAATAATGCTGAGACCTCTTCAGCGCAAATGGGGTTTTAAGGCATAGCTCAGAGTTACTTTTGAATAGAGTTGAGTCCGGATAAACGGATGGATAATGGTGAGCTTATTGCAATTTTGTTATTAGTGGGAAATGCACTGAGAACAGTTTGCTGTGTTATTATCTGTGGCCATAAATTACACTATTTTACAGTAATTTAACAATAATTCATATCAGGGCTATTTAGGGGCAGATTTTTGGAGGCAGTGACCTCTTTTTTTTTTACAAAAAAAAGACAACTCCAACCAGTAAACAAGAACAAATATACAGTAGTAAATGTTGAATAGTTCTGACTTATATAATGACCAATATATAAGGCCAGGGTCATGCAACTTGAGCTCATAATAAGACCTAAACCAGTTCTGTTAATGGAAACAAATACTTGGCTTGTTTTTTAATGAGTTGTCATAAGTTTGTAAATTAAGACTTGCAAACAGTAATTTAATCTAATAAATGTCTAGTTTTGCATTAACTGGATTGGTTGAGTTTGCTCCTCATAATGACACTACCTGAAGAAAAATCCTATTCTTTAATACTTATTACAAATTGCTGCTTTCAACAACAAGAAATATTACAAAAAAACAAGATATATACAACATAAGACCATATGGTAGCAATGATTATTAAACAAGTACATCATTTATATCGTTGCATCGAAACAACAAGTCACTGTCAGGTCTAAGCATCTGTTATATCACCTTCACTGTCTATTCTAATTCAGTTTTTCATTTTATTCTTTCTGTTTTCTTTAGGTGGGAACATGTATCGTAGCAGACGCAAACCCAGCGGCCAGCATCACGTGGAAGAAGAACGGCAAGGCCCTTATAGCCGACGATAAAGGTAAGTTTGCTTTGACCCTCCCACAGAATCTCCGGCGTCTACCCTCAGGTGGGGGCCGCGCTGCTATTTTTTACCAACTGACAACAACACAGAAAATACAATCCGTCATTCTATATATCACATTTACCCGCCACGCCAGCTTAAACAATAGTCTTGTCGGCGTCTCCCTCAAGGGATTGAATTTTCAGTGCGGTAGGTAAGACGATAGTGCGTTTACATTTGACTAAATCTCAACTTCAAACAGTAGCAGCTGGAGTAGTAAGCATTATGTTGAAACAGGCTTCCAGGAACATGACAGTAGAGTGGTTGTTGCTCAAGAACATAGTTATGTACATACTCACTTAACATCCTCAAGACTGACAAACAATCATCATGTCGTGTTTGAAGTTAAGAAAACAAAGCCACTAGCACTATGTCATTAAAGACGTGTATTGTTTCTCATTCATAAATAGTGATCGCCTCTGAAAAGAAATAGGTTTTTATTTTATTGCAGATCATTATTATTTTACTTGACAAGATTGTGCTATAAATATAAATGGATTCTTGGTTGACAAAACATGAGACTGAGTAAATTAGCTGAAGATTTAGAACAAAATTATTGATCTAATCCAACATTTTTGATGTTTATAAACTTGCTTCCTGTTCATTTTCTGCATAAATAGGTATTTTTTTATGAACTCTATTGCATTATTAGTGTTTTCATACACAAATTAGGTCAGATAATTGGTCAATAAAAATATGTTTTTTAGTCTCAGAATATTTGCCATGTCCCCTTTTTAGTCAATTTATCGGTCGATGGGACATGTCTTTGGTCGACTACAGGTCTAATGTTGACATGGCATGGTAGTTTGTTGTCCAAAGTATACAATGCGGTTTCAAGAGAGTAATTCATACTTGTGTAGGTGAATAGGATATGGTTAATCTTTATTTCATACATTAAAATAGACGTGCAACCATGTAATTACTATAATTAGAATGCTATTACCTTCTATATATCCTATTACATGCTCTAATTGTGCTGTAAAATGCATTCTAACCACAAAACTATGTACGGTAGCTATGTTTACAAGCATACCGAAACTCTAATTGTTATCTTGCATCTGAAGTTAAAAGATTTATGAACTATATGAAATTACTACTACTTTAGATCCTTCAGTGTAATAAATATCTTGTACAATCCATTATCTATTTTGAGGATAGTCATAGTTGAACACAAGTATGTACACACTGCACATCTCTTTGTTATGACACAACGTGCACGAGCCATAAAAGCAGTAGAATAAACAAAAGTATTTGCACTTGTCTGTCATTACACCTCAGGCTGTTGTCTAATGGGCTTTACTAACAGCTCTGATCTTCTGTTTGTAGCCGCCGTCATGACCACCAGCACTAAGGTGGAGCCGTCCACAGGCCTGTCCACCACCGTGTCCATCCTGCAGTATGTGGCCTCAAAAGGAGACGCGGAGGCCGTCTTTACCTGTATGTCTACACATGAGCTGGGCAATGACGCGGCCGACGTGGGACCCTTCTCGGTGCACTGTGAGTTAATGCACCACTTTCATGTTAGACTCTGTAGGATCTGTGCTAGGGATGTGTAGCGATTATTCACCATTATCATTTTCAGGACCAAACAATTGTGAAATCTTTCATTTTCTTTCACTCGAATTGTCATTGAGTTTTATTTATTTTATTTTGTATTTATTGGTGCACTGGGTTACGGAGATCAGCTGAGGTTAGGGTGTGATGTGATTGCCTTACCAGCCAGTCCCTACACGCTTTGACAGACACTTTACAAACTGTGAGGGTCTGGGAGCGGAGCACCAGGATCAGTTTTGTGGGCGGCCTTTCTGAGCGCTCAGTCAACCAATCACAGAAAACCCAAAATTCCACCAAAACAGCGACACAGTGTTTTCGTAAACATGTAGCGCGAGAATTTTTCAGTATGAAGCCCCTCAACACGGTTTGCTGCTCAGGTTTTAAGGAATTGATCTGTTCATTGTTCAAAACCGAAGCACGAGCCGAATCAGCTACATTCACCTTCTTGAATGTTTGAAATGGGGCTTGCAAGCAACTTCAGACTTTTTAGTGTCACTAAAAAGTCGAAATTGCTGTGCCTGGTTGGATCATTCTTACATTGGACGGGGAAATTATTGGCCGAGGCTCTGGTTTCAGACCCTTCTGCATTCAAACAGAATGTAACAAAATGTAGGAGGAGCTGACTGGTCAGACAAGTGATGTGGGAGACTTTGGCTGGGTGTAAAGGTGGAGAGGTGTGGCGAAGTGGAAGGGTGCACCCAGGGAGCGACGATATATTGCCCATTCCTTGTTTCTATTGAACAAACTAAAGACTTAATTTTCTTTCTAAAATTTGTACTATTGCTTTTCTTTTGCTGTTACCATAATATTGTGACTTTTATAATCACATTAGCCATTAACCTAATAATCTTAACATATCTAGTCTAAACTCTAGTACGTGTTCATAAGCAAAGCACAGTCTGTTTATGTTCACAAAGATGTCTGTGTCATGTTTTATTCCAGCTTTTTACAAGTGCTATGCAAAATATATAAGTGTTCTTGCCTAGCAGCGCGAGAGGCTGAAGGCAAGGCTATGTAAGTGCTGACATAAATAGATAACAAAATCTCTTTTAATAAATAATGAAAGGCTTCAAGAAGCATGTAATTAGTAATCATACCCTATTTCGAATATTATGTAATTAAATACTCTGTGTCATGTCCTTGCTCTGTGTAATGAATAGTAATTATTAATTGCATGTATTGCAACGTATCAGGTCAAATTATGATAAAATTTCTTTCTGTTATTTCTCATTTAGCAGCAGCTGTACCTACAATGCTAGGTCTTAAGTTTTTCCAAACCAGGATGGCACAGCACGTTGCAGGATGATTCTGACTATTTTTGGGTAATAGAAACGTACCCTCTCCATATCCCTGCTGCAGAAACAAGTCTTCTGTTTCACTATTCTTCCACCACACTGTGTGCTGAAGACTTGGCAGATTGTTGCTGCTAGTTTCCTGCCGAGACTGATTTCTTAGTCAGGCTGCAGTAGTGGGAACAAGACAGACTTATTTCTTATGAATAAATCTATTCATCCCCAAAAAGGGTTATTGTATCACCGTTTATTGGAGTGCTGACTAGGAAGTTCAGCTCATAATAGGAGGAAGCAATCAATGAAGGGCTTGTGTGTTGCAATGGGACAATGCAGTTGCGGTAATGATATAAACACACCACATGCTGATTTAACAGGTGAACTGCAAACACTAGAAAACTTCAGCAACAAGGCATAGCACAACAACAGGACTTCCATAATATCCTATATCCCCAGTATAAAACTTATATTATTAAGAATTACTCTGTTATTTCAACAAACTGCTGCATCTGATAAGCAAAATGTCTGGTCTTCTTAAGAGAGAGATTTTATAACTGTCCAAGAGAATGCACTGCAGCAACTATAACAAAAAAGTTAGAACCCTTTTTGATATACATAATCATCAATTACACAGATTCTAATATACATGTTTTCCAACAAAATCGCTTTGTTGTTGCTTTTTTCTTCTTCAGAAAAACACTTTATTTATAAATATTCTTCTAACTATAAGCCTGCTGTCACCATATTTCAACACCATATTTCAAATATTTAAAATTGTTTTAAATATTTGTTTAACTAGTAACTAATCACAAAAAAGATAGAGTCCAGAGAAAAGATACATTTCCATGCAAGTTCTATGCTAGTGAGACATGCTAGGATCAGTTGTCCTACTTGAAATATCTGAAACAAATTTCAGCTATTTACAAATTTAAGGTGCACTATATGCATTTTCTCCAATGTTATGTTATTTGCTGTACGAACTTGAGAGTTCTCCTTAACCACAATTGCATTTCAGATCTGAAGCATATTGTTTGAGTGCTATTCAAGGACATAGCTACGTAAAGATTTTCCCCTGTGCTCAATGTTTACACTGCCTCTAAAATAAAGTGCAAATAAATCTCTGTTCACACCATCAAAATCCTCCTGTAAAGAACAGTATATTTGTATTCATTACACGTGAAAGGCCTGTTAGTGTAGACTCCACGGAGGAGTCTTATTGGGAATATGCGGTGTGTACACAACAGAACAATGCCCTGTGTGTGGCACTTTTATCACCAGGCTTTGCACAGGGTATGTAATAACAAAACGCTGAACAATGTGGACTTCTCTCTTGTGGATTTGTCAGGATTTGGAGTTTTAGTGGGATGGGAATACCTACTGGGAATTATCATTTTGTATTCACTTCTTTGAACTTTGAAGCAGAGATGGGAGAGAGTCAGTGAAAGTAAGAGTCAGATCTAGTGAGGGCTCGCCGGTTCAGCAGGGAGTTTCCAATTTGTTCGCTTCAAGGCAACATTTTCAGAGTGCATTTCCGAGTCAGGTGGGTCACTTTGTGTAAAACGTGATGGATGGTTATTTTGCTCAGCTTGCGTCTGGAATTGACCTTTTTGTGCAGGTGCAGACTGTGCTCGCGGCTGTGGTCCTTTGAATATTCTGACTCTCCGCTTTCTAATTGCAGATCCATCGGAGAAAGTTAGCCTTCAAGTCCTGAACAAGGCACCGATTGTGGAGGGCGACAACGTGACAT
This sequence comes from Mugilogobius chulae, assembly GCA_038363315.1. NCBI lineage: Eukaryota > Metazoa > Chordata > Actinopteri > Gobiiformes > Gobiidae > Mugilogobius > Mugilogobius chulae. Next base: position 11,205,212 of record CM076406.1, on the reverse strand, counting down.
TGAAGTGCCATGCTGACGGCAACCCTCCACCCAAAGCTTTCTACTTCTACATCAAGGTCAGTGAGGCGTCCACAGTTGAAATTCAAGAATAATACTGGGCCATTGTGAATTCTGCCATCTCTTTTCTATTCAGCCCGGCAGCCACTTGTTACAGCTTATCATACATTTGAATAGAGGAAAAGGAAAGAGCACAATTTGGTGGTCTTGATGAAACTGACATGTTTTGGAAAACCGGCAACGCCATATGGGCTCCGGAATTAAAGCCAATCTCACTTTAATTAGATTTAAACGGACTACTACAATTAAGTGCTTCTGCAAATCACATTCTTTTTTTCCTCTGCTTAAAACACACATTCCTTTGGCTGTACGCAGCATTGAGGTTCGTGAGGCCGTGACCTTCGAGATTTTTTCTAGTCCAACTTTTTTTTTTTTACTTGTGACAGTATTGATTTTTTTTGTTTCTTTGTTTGTTTTTTGTTATATATATATATATACAGTATATGTGTTTTTCAAATCCAACTGTTGTTTCCCACAACAACAATACAGAATATCTCAGTTGTATATTTTAGTTAGAGAATATTTCATTAGAATTTCTATAAAATTGTATTAACTTGTTTTTGATCTGTTGCATGACAAATGCGTTTTTAAGGCCATTATTATTAAAATTGTAGCAACCTAAATAATACCAACCCACCGATCATAACTTACGTCATTTTTTTTTTACAATTTGACTAGCTGTGGAGCTTCTAAATAGAGCAGATTAATCAAAAAGTGCCTCAAAATACATGAAATTACATACTTTCATTTCAAATTTTCTTGTAGGACGACCCCCAGACCCCCCCATGCCTTAAGAAGTCTGCAGTATGTTAAGACACACCAGGAAATCTCTCACTTTAAAACCTAATAATTGTTGCCAATGGAAAAGTTACGAAAGTGCTGTTATAATTTTTGTATTAGACTATGTAATTTTTGGATCTTGGTATGTTCCGATTTCCTGCGTACAGCCCACTCATTTTGAAATTAACGTTCGAAACCTTGCTCTCCATCTCTTTGCGCCAGGGCCAGAAAACGCTGGTGGAGAATGCCGACACCTACACTTTAACTGCCATCGGGCGGGACGCGAGGGGAGAATACAAATGCGCACTGGCCGACAACGAGAAAATGGAGGCGTCCGAAAGCATCGTCGTCAGCTGTGAGTATCGACGACATACGGAGAGCTTTATCAGAGAGAGGAAATCACTACAGACACTGTCCACACATCCAACTGTTGTTTCCCTCAAGCCAGAATAAGCCCCCCTTCCTGCTGCACTCCATGGTACAAGTTTCATAAAGCTACGAGAACATTACAGACTGCCACACTGCGGGGGTTTACTTTGTGCAGTTTGTGAGACTTCAACAAAGCCAATGGATATGATTATATTTTAGGCCAGACTTGTGCTAAAGGTTGCTAATTACTATTTGTTTAGCCATTGCAGAGTTGTTCATGATTGCTCCCATAAAACAGTGGGAATGTGCAAAATGACTAGCTTGTTATTAGCTCATATTTTCTCTATTGTTTCTGTCATGTTTTGTTGTTTGTTTTATTTTTATTCGCTTTTGTCTAAGTTAATACTTTTTAATTTATTCGTTTCGATTACCAATTGCTCTCTAATGGGGTTAAATAGTATCAATTTGCACCTTGAAGTCAACAACGTATAAAAAAAAAAGACAAAAGTAAGTGCCTGAGCTTCAAATTTATCACATTGACAATTAGTCGTTGGCTGCTAGTGCTCGTACTATATATAGCTTAGTGTTCAATACATCTTTGTTAGTGTATATATTGTTAAAACTCAGTATTTGTTGTGCGTACGTTTTATTTAGCTATAATAGAAGAAGTATTTTTTGTAGTGAAATATACATAGATTTGAGCTCTAACTTACTAACTGCTGTTATATTTCGCTCTTTTTTTCCAACATTACTTGAGCTAGCTTTGTGTGCCTTGTAAGGAAGAAAAGTGCTTTATAAATAGAGACCATTTACCATTATCTGTGTTCTGCGGCACAGTGGCAGAGTGGATAGCGCTCTGGCCTCACAGCAAAAAGTTTGCGAGTTTGACTTCCGCACGGCCCGGGCCTTTCTGTGTGGAGTTTGCATGTTCCTCCTTGTGTCCCGATGGTTTCCTCCGGCTCCTCCAGTGTTCCCACCAGCCAATAACATGCAAGTTAGGAAACACTGTGAAGCGCTTTGTGACTCTGTGATGGTGAAACTTACTTACTTACTTTTATACTGTAGTATATTATCATTTTTCAGGATCTTTTCTGTAACAATATATCACACTTCAGAATATGTTATTGTGACAGGCCTGTATGCTACAGAATAATATTAGGCAGTGTCCCTTAAACGTTCTATTAATACACCCTCTGTAACAAGCGCCGCTTCTTCACTGTAAATAAAGTCATGCAAGCAGAGTGATGGTAATCAAATTTCAACTTTGGAGAGCGCGGCCTGGCAGGGAGCCGCAGCGGAGTGCCAGGCAAGGAGGAGGAGAACTAATTAGAAAATTCTGACACGGACTGAGCAGAAGTGACAAAGTGTTTGGGTGGGCAAGAAGCTCGGGCTAACTGATAAAGCCTGTTTTCTTCAGCTTCTCTTCCTCTCCTCCTCTTTCTTCTTCTTCTTCCTCCTTCTAGCAGCGCTCCCTCAAGTAATTACTCCCCTCTTCCCAGGTGTGCGTTTGCGAGACTTCAGTTCAAGTAGGCCGTATGATTGTAATAAAAAATAAGTCTGACACATCCTCCCTCCTCCAGCGTCCCATACGGCGCCTAATGCTCTTCACACATCTTAAACAAAGAAGTGTTTTTTTACCACAGCACCCAACTTTTAAATTGAGTTTGTGGCTGAGCAGAGAAAAACAATAGCTTTTGAAATTGGAAATTGTTTAAGATATGTTGGCGACTGTGCTTTTGTGTGTCCCCAAGAGAGAAGTGTTTGTATAGAGGAAAGACAAGTTTCTACTGGCCGGGTTAGTTTGACGGCTACCAACGTAACATTTACTGCTGTGTTGAGTCAGGTCCCATTGTGCTCAGGTGATAGCAAACTGCAATCTTAAGCAGACAGATTTGACTATGGTGAATGCAAAAGTGCTAGCTCCAAGTATAAACAAATCTACAAATACATACGGACAATTACTGCCAAAGCAGGAGAGGCAATTTTCAATGTCTGACTAGCATTGTTTTTCACCTCTAAAAGCACCTCTTAGACTAAATGGGAAACAAATGAGAAACATCAATATGGATTTTTTTAAAAACTAGCTTCAATTCATTACACAAATTAGACGCCATTACCGGCATTTCCTGTTCAAGTTCCCACACTTCTGCTGATGAGCATTTTTACACCAACACGCATGCACTTATTGTCAAGTCACTTCTAATAAAGGAGAAGCTATTAAGCAACAAAGTGCCAAGGTGATAACAAACTACCAATTATAAGAAGTGAATCGTTAATAGGCATACAATACGTTGTTATTTGTAACAGGAATTCTCTGTGAAAAGATGATCAAGGCTTGCATTATCATATTTATTGTAGCTTGATCATTTGAATTGTGAACACATTTGTAAGACATGCTTTTATCAGTTGTTTCATAGCTTACTACAGTAATTCAACATTTTATTATCAGTTTCTACAACCAGGGAGAATCAGTAGCCCACTTTGGCTTAATATGAATGTTTCGGTCGGCTGCTCTTACCTGGCACCATGGACAGATTAAAACGCAGAAAATGCCAGATTGATTTTATATTGAATTTAAAGGGGCTCTGTGGAAAACATGGTGTCAGCCTCCCAGTGGTAATTGGTATTACCAACAGTCTGTGTGACATTTCAACTTGGCATCACTGTGCTGCTGTGTCAAAACAAGCTGAAGCTATGGCTGAGAAACAACACTGTTAACAACAATAGTGCCACTCTTACCTTTAGTGCCTTTTGTCCTACCAAAAAACATGTTTACACAAAACACTTAGTGCTGTTTAAAGAAATCTTAACTTGACATGACAATACAAAAGAAGACTACTTATCTCATACAAAAATGATATGAGCAGATGTTGAAATGAAAAATAAAAGTCTTCATTAACAAAGTTTGATCTGGCTTCCTTACCGAGCTTACACTGAAGTTTTGGGGTTCAGTTCCCACACCAGTGCATACAGCCATTGGGCAACACTCATCAAATGCTCCTCAGTTTGTGTACTGTGCATGATTGTATGTGTTCAGGAGTGTACAGCAAGTGAGGTGTACTCACCATGTGTATGGAATAGTGTTGTTACAACATTCAAATCAATCATCTTAATAATCACAATTACTCGATTACACATTTTTTAAATGAATCAGAATAATACATTTGATTGATTGTACAAGTCTAGAAGGATTTACTTAAATGTCGTAATGTATTGTTTATTCTGCTATGTTTTTAACTGTTTTATCACTACTGCTACTACTCTTAGCAGCCAAAGTACATTGATTTTAATATTGGTATCACAAGGTTTTTATGTCCGACACTTACTTTAATAGAAGTTTGCTTCCAGTTTTAGTGTTATTTTGGAACCTGATGTTTGGTGTAAAAATCTTAAGTTAATACAAAATCGCATCAAACCATGTCTCACGCTTTACTTGACTCAATTCAGTGTTGATTTAATCTTTTCAGAGGATTAAATATATTAGCAGCCTTCGCCCTCTATTAGTCCCAGCCAGAACCAGTCTAATCCACTAAATTGACTTTGGCAAAAATCAGTTTTGGACCCACAGTAAACCTCATAGCCCTTTGCGCTCTGGGACTGTAGATCACCCTTTGAGATGAATCATTGCTAATTGGATTCAGCCCAAATCTATTTTGTTAAATGCACCACATAAAAATTATTTACAGGAACATAACGTATAATTCTTTGCGGTCTTCTATTTTTTATTGTGTGTCCTGTTTGGTGCCTTAATCCATTCAATTCAATTATCTAAAAGTAATTAACACACATTGTACCTCATGGCTTTAGGCCTGTGCTCCTCCAGGCCTCATGAAGACAAACTAATGTTCCCACTTAACCCAGAGCTGCTGTATAATAGACTGGCTCTGACTCTACAAGATTCTCAGGAAACTTCTAGCTTGTGTATTTTTTACTTTCATCAACTTGTTATTTATTCATGTTGTTGTCCTTACGTCTGCACTTAACTGTGAACTGCTAAGAGCTGCTTTAACAAGTGAATTTCTCCACTGTAAGCTCAATAAAGCTGCTCTTGACAAGCTGACAAAATACATATAATTTCTACTTTTTAGCTTTATTGTACTTGTCATACTTGTTCTGTCACTACAATTAATATAGACTAATGTCCAATGATAACAGACTTAATTACTGTAAACTCATTAGTATTGTGGTACAGTTAGTTTGACGCAGTTAAATTTATCATCTTAAATTTGCTTGCTGTTTTAAATAGACAATCTTCTTAATCAGTTTGAGTTTATGAAAGTACGGTACGCTCTCCTCCCCTCCCACTGTTTGAGAACTTTTCGTTATTAGGTGATGCACTTTTTGGCACAGCTAACAAAACAGCATTACATTTTTAAATCAGTTTTGTGGGTATTTGGGAAAACATATTAAATTCCTCAAATTCCCTCACAATGCTAAGTTAATTTGGGTCAACCATAGCCCTTTTATTTACTCCTAACTAAGACACAATACCTGCATCCATTGACATGCTTAGCATGAGATGAATGCTAATTTCACAGACGTTAGGGTCTTTTCAGTGCATGTAAACGTGTGTCAAGTCAAACTGGGGGCGGAATCAGAACAGAAAATACATCTGACCTGTGCTATTTATGTACCACTTATGTTTGTATTTACGCTGGGCCACAAGACATAAAAGCAGAACCTCAGATGACAATTGAATGAAATGAATACATTAGCAAAAAGCACTCTGCCTATGAAGTGGATATGACACTGCAGCTTTGTTGTCGCAGATAAGAGAAGACTAACAACAGCTGTATGTATGCTCACCTCTGCAATATGACTCAGCTAACCCCACACTTGTAACTTGTTTCTGCAGACCTGGACTTGTCTCTGAATCCTACGGGGAAGGTAGTGAAGACAGTAGGGGACACCTTGTCTGTGAAGATGGAAAAGAGCGCCTCAGGCGAAGCTATCGTGTCATGGAGAAAGGTAATGGGCGCTGAGGTCGGCCGTTGATCAAAGAAGGAAACTGCGCAGCGAGATAGAAGGAGAGAGGAAATGAAAAAGTTTGTAAGAACAGGGTGATTTGTCTAACTGCCTGTTTACTTTTTTCCTCCAGCCGGTAATCAAAGGCGACTGAAGAAAGTCTGTCAGTGCTCTTATAGACTGTGAATAGTGGCAATTTTCCCCTAGTAGATGGTAGGGTCATTCCTTAGCTCCAGCACTTAGTCTGCACTATATGTCTGACAGAGAGTCCATCCTCAACTATAAAAGCTTCGAGCAAGGCCAGCAAAATATCTCCCAAATGGTGCTCTAGAAATGAAAACCCAAAGGCATACATGCTGCTCCTGAAACTGAGCAAAGCTTTGAAATTGCATTTTATTTTAAATCAATTTTGTTTTGTGTTAGAATGTAAAAAAGTGCTAGAAGTCTCGTTTATCCATATAAAACATACATCATTTTTATTCTGCAATGAGTTTTTGTTGTGACAAACAGATTTTTACCTCAAGCACTCCATATGCTCTTCTTCATATTATTACTATTCTGTTAAACTGTCTAGCTGAATGGGACTTTATCTATGGATTCCTTAGACATTTACTCTGCTCTATATATTTGACAGGGAGCCCGCCCTAATCTATAAAATTATTATAGCAGTCAATGACGCGGCTAAAAATATTCTCACCAAGAAAGAATTTCCACCACACTGAATCAAGTTAAAATAAAGCAAAAGTCATGGGTGATTTATTGGACGACTTTAGTGGACTATGAATGTAGAGATAGTATATATGATAAGGTGAATGTTGGGTTTGGTCATTAAGGGACAAAAATAGGTTTTGTCGAAGATAAGGCTACAGAAAATGAGGAAAAGTAAAGATTAGATATCTGCCCTGTAATATTCCAGCTCAGAACAGCTTGGTGACCCAGAGACAGTGAGCTAGCATTGTGCATGTGCAGCTCTGTGTGCGAGCAGCTGGACAAGTGCAAATGACGGCGTTTAAAGAGGAGGAATTGCTATAATTACTGTGACAGAGTTGCATTTACAATTAAATGGCAGTGTCAGGCCCATTATGCTGTGGAAAATACAGACCAGTATTGTGCCTCCTTCTTCTTTTCAGGATGGAAGGCGGTGAAGGAGCCCGTTTTCACCAAGCTGACATACTCTGATGCAGGCCTGTACAAATGTGAGGTGACCATGGGAGGCATCACCAGACACCAGAGCTTTGAGCTGGTTGTGGAGGGTAACTGAACATTTTCATTTTGCAGCTAATAATTCCAATTTTGATCACATAATAGCCTCATGAAATCTAATATAAATGTCAAGAACATTTTGAAAGTTTGACCACCAGTTCTAAAGACTCCCGTTGGTCTACATTGGCAAGTCAACAAAGAATGAATGATTGCATATAATAATTTTGCCCCTATTCTGTATGAGTACTTTTGAAAGTAACCATTGAAAAAGTTAAAGACAGAGCAATTTGACGAATAGACTTCATAGTTAATTTTAGGGTAGAATCGTCACAATACTAAAATACCAAAATGTATTTTGATTCTAAAGAAAATACTCTGTAACCTTTTTTGCCACAATATCTGAATTTGAAAGCAAACCTCACAAGATCTCAAAGCAAGTTTTGAATATTGAGTGCTGTGAATTAATCTAATTATTTGACTTTCAAAAGTGCTGTATGTAATTTTATCTAGTTGAGGATTTCCTACCTAATTTTTTTTTTCATAGAAATATGATTGCTTTAGTTAGTACTTGGATGGGAGACCGCTGGAACACCAGGTGCCACAGTGGAATGAGTGGATTGTTGTTGTGTCCTTGGGCAAGACACTTAACTCACATTGCTTCAGTGTCTGTGTACACTGGGTGAGTGGATAGTAGATTGTAAAGCACTTTGAGTGCCTGGAAAGGAAGAAAAGCGCTATATAAATATTTACCATTTAGCTATCTTTATTGCACAAAATAAAAAATAAAAATCTGTGTCTTTGTTTCATAGTGGGCTTGCATAGGCCACAAAATGCTTTAATGTTTGGCCTGTATTTGGTTTGTTTTTATGGAAAAGATGTTCCTTTAGTTATATTATTCACATTATGGCAAAACGCATAATTATCAATATTAACCGTCTTCCTAAACATGATTTCAACTTTCTATTGTTACTGAAAAGTGTAGTTGACCTTTCACCTCCAAAGAGTTACACAGTGTGCAATGTCATGTGACAACTCCCCAACCTCCCTGAAAAGTTAGAGCACAAACAAAAACAAATAGGAAAACATTTGGAGGTTGAGTTGGGAGTGTCATGCAAAGATAATGCAGCCTCAAGCTCTCAAACAAAAAGTTTAGTTTTAAACTTTGGAGAATGTGTATTTTTATAACTGAATTGCACAAGGCCTACAGTATATCCCACAGTCGTATACATTGTTAAGAGCACAGTATACATCGCCCACGCCAACACCTGCCTCGCAGCCTCAAATTATTATGTGCTTCCTGTAGGAAAAGCTGTGATCACCGGTCTGACCAAACAGCGCTCTGTGGATGGAAACCTCAAAGTCCTGACATGTGAGGCAGAGGGAGTACCAAAGCCCAGCTTCCTGTGGAGCGTCAATGGATCCAACGTAAGCAAAAAAATAAAAATAAATCATACAAACACATACATTTCAATTTATACACACACAAATACTGTGTACTGTACATTTTAGTGTTCTAGCACTTTCTTTAAAGGAGACATGTTATTCTAAATAAATCTCCTTTTCATATTGTTATAACAGTCTTCTCTCATCATTAGGGCTGCACAATTCATCGAAATCACAATCACAATTTCAAAGGACGCAATTATGAACTCACAGCAAAATTTAATCCTGAAATGTTGGCTGCAATTCGAATCACAACTACAATACTGAGAACAAAATCGCATTTCAATATTTTTCCCATATTATGCAGCCCTACTTATCCTTACTTGATCTGTGCTTGAGTAATCCTGTTTTGTTTTACAACGGAAGCTCAGGTGCTCAAAAAAGTCTTGCTTTCACCTACTGCACGGGTGTCAAACTCAAATGGTGGAAGGGCCAAATAGATCAGAGTCAGAGTTGGTCGAGGGCCACATTTTAAAATATAGGTCACTCTGTGTTAAATTCAAATATGGCAATAGGGCTGTATAAAGCTAATATAACACATTTATTGTATATCCAGATTTGTTTTGTATCACTATACATTATGTTGCATTACATTATATTGCACATAATTTCATTGAAACAAAACTTTGGACAGATTGTATTTTTGCTTCATTCCGGTGCATATAACATTTAATAGTCACATCTCAGCAATAGAAGGGGCCACATCAATAATAACTCGCAAACATCACTGTACTCAGATATGAATATTTCAACAACAAAAAAGAGACTCGTAGTGATACAGTATGTGTCTGATTGTACAATTTTCAAAAAAAAAAAACATGTAAATGAAATTCCACTGCTTTCTACGGTTCAATGTCACTGTGAAGAGGCAGGAATTTCGGTTCTACTGTTTTCAATTGAAAGTCACTCGAACTTTCTCTGCTTTTAAGCCGCTTTAGATTAGTATTTTGATTTACAACAAACTAAAACAAAATATTTATATTTCGAAAATGAAAACAAATTACCCGTAAAAAGGAACAGAATGTTGTCTTTAACAGTTGTTTTTTTTATTTCAAAATTACATATTAAAAATAAACTCCTCAAAGAAAGTTTTGTAATATGTCAGGCATTTGATTGTTCACGTCACAACCAGAAGATTCAGTAGGATCCAAGAGGCTAAAAGTTGAGGGTGCTATAGTAACAGTAGTCATGTGATAGATATTTGCTACCTTACTTTCAATGTCTTTGTCATAATAAGGAGCTCTTCCTCTTCCCATCCCACTAAGTTGTGTACAAACTAAATAATACAACACAGTGTCAACCAGATGAAGTGAATTTAATATGATTTCCCCCCACTCGTCTCCCCTTATCTAAAGAAATTAACTATGGTCACATCCTCAAAGCCCATGTGTCAAGCCGAGGCCACTCCTCCTGCTGCTGCTGGTGCCAAAAAAGGCACAGAACAGCAAACGGCGCAGTGTGATTAAAGTGTTCTTTGAGGATTCTGTCAGAGTTCACTTTGCTCTGGCAATTAAACTGAAGAAGGGCTCCTACTGGGCTGCCTCACTCACTTTTTCCCTCTTCAGTCTGACAGCCCTGTACACAGTTGTTTTTACACCACTTAATGCTGACTCTAGAAACAAATACATTTGCAACAATTCATATCTTCACTGTGGAGTCCTTGGCTTTGCCAGTGAACTTTATTGTAAGTGGCGACATGTGTACAGTGTCATGCTGTAACTTTTACAGGCTGTGATCAAACAGTGCCGCAGATGAAAGCCCAGCAAAGGATGAAATGTTAAAAGGAACTTGCTAATAATATTTGTCCTGTGGTACAGAAGCCACTAGGGGCAGCACTCTCTCCCTCTCTCCTGGGGAAGCTACTTGACTGGGAGCACTTTAGAGCAGCCATGTTAAAAGGAGTGATGTGTGTGTGAAGTCCCTACTCTTCAAAAGTTATTTAATTTTTCTGATTTTATTCAAGATAAACCACACTAGTTGTTTGAACAGAATGTGCAGCTTATTTCAAAGTTAAATAGAGAGTCTTGTCCTCCATATTTCTTAAAAGTCACTATTTATTGAAGGAAATATGAACAGATTATTTGAAGAAGGCATAGTTTGTTTTATAGATGAGTATAACATCACTCTAGTTTCAAGTGTTTTTGTCTCAAATTGTAAACAAACAAAAAAAAAATTATATTATCAAGGTTTAAAAAGTGCTTTGTTTGATCTTACTAGTACTAAAACAACAAACTGTTAAAAATCAAAACAAGTCCATAGAACAGCAACTGATTAAGCTAATAATGTGATGTTAAAAGCCAAAGAATAAGTGTTTCCACAGTGGCATGTCTTCAAAAAGCACTCATTTCTGTTTACAAAGTCTGTTAGCTACGCATAATTCTTTTCCAGTTTCGAGTACTGGATATTAGAGTCTATTCTTTTTAAGTCCTGACTGAACATAATCCAGCAAAGACATTGTTGACATGGTTCAGTAAAACCATGTGGACAACTTCCTTTTATCCTGCGATCACAGAGTTCTGTGCAGCCAAGTGGAGAGATCACATGAGAGGAACTTAAACCAGCTACAAAAACACCACCCTAGGGACATATAAACTACACAATCCAAAGTGTCTTATTAGATTTTAGAAGATACAAAGCATATAGTATCTATTTTGTTGTTATTTCCAAGTACTCCGGTTCCACTGTCTGCACTGATGTATTTTGTGATTAACCTCTAAACGTCATCTCCGAGCCAGGGCACCGCTTTTCCGTTCCGCTGGCCTTTACTGTTTTTTTGGATCTGATGAGAACAGTTTAGTGTTTAGGTCTGCATTCATAGCGAGTGCACATTTTGGCTCGTACTGTCAGACCTCCCCTTTTGCATTGGCCCGCTTCAGCTCACCTCTTGATGGCAACATTTGCAGTTATTTGCCCCACCGTTATCTATTCTGTCACCGTCCCAACCTATCACATTTCCAGCCAAACATAAAGTCAATAATGTGTAAAGAGACTGCCTTTTGTTTTCCTGCAAATATTTGAGCGCACTCTTTTTTCATTTTCTCATTTCCCATTAGGAGAGGAGCACTTTTTCCAATGGTAAATCCACCCACAAAATTGACGTAATACCCAGAGTGAACCTCACCGTCACCTGCTTCGTCAGCAACAAACTAGGAGACGACGCCATGACCATCAACGTATCGTCTGGTGAGTACATAAAAACAGCTGTTCTTCCTCTACTGAAGGGAAGAGCACAATGTCGGGCTTTTGGAGAGGCAAATGGGGTATTAGCATAGGCTTTGCAGTCATTTTGTATTATGCCAGTTAATGTATCGAGCTGGCTAGAGCTAATTAAGAAGCATTAGCTCAAATGAGAGAGAGAGAAATTAGTCAAATTAATCTTGAGCTTAAGTGTGGTGATGGATGCAGCATTCTCTAAACATTGCTTTTGACAGTCATTAAAACATTAAATCACCGTAATCTGATTTGCCGTCGGGAAGTTTTCTCTCAGCTGCCAACCTCTGTGACCTCTTCGACTGTTTCACTTCTCCAGTTCTGTGTAGCTCAGCTCTGTGGGGAGCAAACAAGGCCGCCGGTGACTCCATTGTGTTGCTGGCATCATGAAATCACAGTTGGTGTTGGTTTCTTTTGCCAGCAGCGTTCCACGAGCAGTTTGATTTCTGAAGGCTCATTTTAATAATGACTGCTTGGTTTTAACAATGCTATTTCGCCTGAGAAACAAAAGGAGTGACATTAAACGGTGCAGTGGAAGTAGAGCAAACACCAACGCAAAGCTGCTCTGTGTTCAGGGCATTTCAGGCGCTCTTATCTTTTATGATCAACCCACCCAGTAGATAAGGAACTTTAATGATAGGCTCTGCTCCCGCTCCTAAAAGTGGGTCATTTAACTAGATTCAAGTCTGTGTTCATTGTAAAGTTAATATAGAACCACTCTGGCATTGCCATGTGCAAAGAGCTGTGCAAAGAAAAGGAAATGAAAATGTACATTTTACATAATAGTGTTAATTTAGTCATGTTAGAACTTGTTATAAGTAAGCAGGTGCACCAGAACTCAGCAAAGCCTTGACTTGTAGCACACAGCAGCCATAGACCTTCGCTGCTTTTAACAATGGTAGTGATTATTCGGCTTGTAATTGTAGTAAGTAAGAGCTAAAGCTTTACAATAAGATAAAAGAACCTTTATTTGACTCCATAGTGCTTATCATCTGATTGGAGAAAAAATCAGATAGACTATGTTGCTTAAATACACTTGCTTAAAGGTGCACTATAACTTTTCTGATGATTCACTAATTGTCTTTATGAAAGTATTACAGCCCTGTCTAGAGTGTTGAACAAAAATTTATCTCCATAGAGAAAATGCGGGACAGAAAAAAACATCAAGTCTGTGGAGAAGGGCTGGGCGATTGGGGAAATAAATCAGTAACTTTTTTTTCCTATATTGATTCAATTTTTAAAATGTTTTTTTCTTATTATTAAAAACATAGACCGCTGCCTTTGTTTCAGGTAAACAAAACAAAGTGTCAGGATGCTAGTTTTTGCTTTGTAGAAGCAATAATTGTGGAGAAATTCACATTTAAACTTTGTGGCATGCACATTACCGTTCTCAGCTGAAAAAGTAATAGAGCTGTCGATTAATATGTGCCAGTAACCTTTGAGATTGAACAAAGAATCACGTGTTCTAACATTTTCAATTTTATCCGTTGTACTGCCATACGATGAACACTGTATTTGTCTTTATTTTTATACATTTGGAATTGAATAAATGCAAGATAGATTTTTTTAATTGCAATGCTTTTGTAACATTCCAGGCTAATCAATAATATAAAGCTGTTGACGAGCTTCACTACTATAAAAGTTACAAATGCACCTAAAACTAAAATTAAGATAGAGTACCTAAAAAAGACAACAATTCTTTTGTAAAACACTACAATTAAATCTCCATTATTTGTGGTGAATGTTACCACCAATACTTTGTTCACTGCTCAGCTAAGTTGCCACTGAAAACTTTTTGAATGCGTCTAATTTCTCTTCTTCAAACCACATCGAGGACACATTGTAATAAAACATAAAGCACTCTATTTTACATTATCTCTTTGACTATTTTGAGCAACGCAGTTTGTCATCATTAGCCATATTCACACATCTCCATCTCCATCACAGTGGTATTGTGGAGAACTCCAAAGCCTCAATAGAAAGCTGAGAAAGAAGCTTAAGCATTGATTCCTTTGGCGTACTGCTCGTATCCTCTGAAAGCCAATGCAGATGTTGTAAAGCGTGCGAGGGCTATTTGGTTTTTGGCCATAATGAGGCTCAGATTACGGGCTCCCAAGTAATTACTCCACACTGCAGTGGAATAGACACGGTTACTAAGTAAGTCCAAATGTATGCTCCTGTACTTTGTCCGTGTAAAAGCCGGCAGCAGGCTTCATTTAAAGGAAAAATATCCCACCAGGGAGCAGGCGGCGCTGACTTTTGTATTCAGCGAAGAGGAAGTGACTTGTTTGTATTTGATTTAACCAAATGAAGTCAGTATGAGTTGAAAATTATGCATTAGAAAATGTTATTAGAATATGGAATAAGCTAGCTTGATTTTGCATTTAGCTTGAGCTTTTTCCATTAATTGCTGGGTTATTAGAACCATTTTCTTATTCATCTAAGAAAATGAAATTGTTTTTTGCATGCATTATTACATATTGAAATAAATTAGTGATATTAAAGGGGACATATTATGCAAAATTAAGTCATGTGAGCTTACAACCATGTTATGACATTAGTTTTGTCAAAATTGTATTTGGAGCGATTCATGCATGTTTGAGTAATCATCTTTTGTCATGCCCTGATGCTTAAGAGACTGAATCAATTCAAATTTATTTTCACAAAATCACAACAGCAGTCGCCTCTGAGGGCTTTACAACATTGTTGAAAAATCAAACAATGGTCAATAGCATTGGTCAATAGCAAACAGAAACATTACAAAATCATTAACAATCATTGGGGCCTACAGCAAACAGGCAAATGATAATTGTCCCAGCATTCCCTGTTCTTACACCCTTCTTCTCATTAAGAAAAAAATGTGGGGGAAAAAAGAGAAACCTCAAGGTAAACCACAGTGAAGGAGAAATCCACTCCTATGGATGGACAGGCTATAGATGTGACCAGGCTAACACACATCCAGATAAAGTCTGTAGAGTCTGCTGACAGAGGGAAACAGGCTCATCTGGTAGAACAAGGACAGGCTAGTGCCAGTGAGGGAGGAGGACGGAGGGTATCCAGGAGGTAGGAGGGGCCTGGTACTTAACACCGGGGGCAACAATGGTCCATCCTTAGTCTCTGGATCAGCAGCATAGGAAACAGTTACACTTCCCAAAGGGGCAGTGAGACAAAGTACAACTTGTGATTAGCAAAAAACAGACTACAAATTAACTAGTAGTATATAGAATATTCTTTAAAGAGAAAATAGGAGAAATCAGAAGATAGTGCTCTCAGAAAAGTCCTGTTTACACTAACAGGCTACTTTTGCTAAAGTGCATTTATTGAGCAAACTTGGACTCTGGGTCAAACACGTAAGGGTCAGGAAATTGTGTACCCATTTTTCAACTATAAAACCAAGTTATTAAAAGCCACTGCTTACTATGTTAAACCAGCACTAATTTAGCATTTTTAGCAGCTAGTCTATTGTCTCCATATTTACCACTACTAATCCATTTTGAACCCAATGTAATGACCTACATTTTGTTATAGTTTAAAACAAAGTGCTAATTAAAAAGCATAATATGTCCTCTTTAAAGTTTAAAGATATAGGGGCCAAAAAAAAAAAATCTTTGTTCAAGTGAAATATTAATAGTTATTTTGTGTTACATTAAGGCAGCATTCATACACCCCAAAAAATGAAAAAAGACGAAACGTACACTCCCTTTAATTGCAGCTATTTGAATAGAAAATCCACATAAAACTCTTTGATGGAACCGCAATCAACAGATCCTTTACCTCCGCGTCCTCGCTCGTGAATACATTAACAATAATTCAATAATTGTGTTTACGATCCATTTTCTCTGATTGTTATCAAAAGCCGGTTATTGAATGAAACCGCTGAAAAATATGTTTACAGCCAGCAACGCACCAATTACACTGAATATTTACAGCAGCGTGCGCACTACCGTTATGGAATAAAACAAAAAAAATAAGCCTATGTAATGAATGGCTGGGACTGTCAAAGGCTAATGCTGAATGCTCGGCCACAGCGCTTTCATATCACGCACACACACACACTCTGCTTTGCCATTGCCGTCTTCCTCCCTGTGCTTTGTGTGCCTGCGATAATCCTGCTTTCTTTTGTCTCTCGTCCTTACTCACTTTCTGCCCGGGCTGCTGGATGGGTTTCCTGTTGTTTGGGAGCTAAAAACCTGTCTCCTCTTTCTTCCTTGTTCTGTGTTCTGAAAGCATATAAATTGTAGCTTGTAGATGGTATTCTAACGCGCCAAGATTGCCGTTGTGAGGTAGATGTAACTTTGATCTTGCCTGGCATCATCCACCGTGCATTCCCCTTTGTTTTCATTTTGTTATGATTTCTAATTTATTTTTGTTTGGTTTCAGTTTTTAATGAAGATTCTCAAAATAAAAAAGGTAAGATGTTTGTTTTTGTTTTGCTTTTGTCCTTTTCTTTGACATTATATTCCCCCAAAAGGATATTTACAAAGAGATCAGGTATAATGGATTGGCTGATTACTCTCTGGGTAAACATCCAGTGGCCTGATTTGGTACACAAGCGCTGTGTCTGTCTGTATGTGCGCTCATCTCGGCTTCTCCATCTTCATTACTCTTGCGAGCGGCTCACTCATGCTAATGAGCTCTAAGAGGCAGATAAGCCAGATTATCAGGAGTGTGTTGTGATTATTGTGGGCTGCACGTACGGTTTGCTAAATGGTAAAAACACATGCACCAGTCCTCTCCTGTGTGTCATAGATTTGATAATTGTAGCCTCTGGGTTATGTATGAAGTGTGTATTTAAAGAGATTAATTATAATTTGAATATATATTAAAATGTATGTAGGAGTGTGATGTAAGCATGTTTATGCCATGCACTATAAATCTCAGTATTGGTGTTAGTTAGATTTAAAGTATTATTATTTGTAACTTACTTTTTTAAGGGACCAAATGCACATAATTGCAGCCTCTTTCTGTCAACCTGCCCTGGGGCAGCTGTGCCTGCAAGACTAGCTTCTAACTACCAAGTGTGGAGGGAATAAATAATGCAATAGTGTGAAGCATCTTTGAGTATCTTGATAAGTGCTATATACTATATAAAGATAATAACAGAAGAATAAATGTAAAGGATGAATGAAGCATTTTCACTTTAAAAGACTTGTACTCACGAGGAAACAAAATAATAATGTACTAGATAAACTATGGGCATGGTGGAGGCATTAAGACTTTAGCCAATGAAAACAAATCTGCCTCATTGCTTATTGGCGTGTTAGCAAGTCAATCAAATTCACTATGTTCCGAAAATACTTTACAGATTAAGGGAATGACACATAACACAAAACAGTGCACAAAAGTTTGGTGTTTTGGTGGTTATTTAATAAAACATTTATTGGGTATGCTTTTCATATCTAAAGAGTGCAACTTACTGATTCTCAATCACTGATTACTTTTTTTATTTTTTTCCCAAGTGCAATGTTATTATCAAATTAAGCTGTGTAGCTACCAACTGCGTTTTCCTACCAGGCTTGTTTTTTATTGTCGTGGCATAAGCACTGACATAGAAAGATCTATAGGTGAAAGCTATAGAAGGCACAAAGCACAGCTGAGAGTGGCCATCTGCTGTTTGATTTGTACCTGTGCGCTGACATACATCACCTGCCAACATTAATTCCCCCAGCCAAACAAGCAGGGTCCCACAGGCATGCCATAGTGAAAACATGTCAGCATAGCACATGTAAATGATGTGCTGCGATGGGCTCCACTCCCGCTGTGCTGTGAAGTCACACTGTCATCGGCAGGTTGATAGCTCCACAAGTGACTGATACATGTGTAAATGTGATGGAGCACCATGTCGCCACAGTTAGCAGACACGCTGACAATAATGCATTTTCTCATTGAGCTTTACTGCCCTTGTTCTATTAAAAGAACACAGTAAGTCCTGTTTTTTATAAACTCCTACACAATATCTCGGGCTTCATGGCGCGCTGCTGATGTTCCCAGAATGTACACAAAAAGCTCGGCGGGGCCCTCAGTCTCTACAGTTACCACAAGAACAAGGCGCAGAAATATAAACAGCAATAACGTGTTCAGAGACTTAGGCATTGACAGAGGGTGCAATCGAGGCACGCCATAAAACTGTGTACCTCCTGCTATAATTTCACACAGACACACATTGTGATTGTACTGCCAGTGTACTCACATCTCTATTAGTCTCTGGAGACTGATATTATAGACTTTTACACATCTTGTATCTAACGCTTTCCCAAATGAAAAACAATATCAAGTTTGCTTTTTTCACTGCAACATTACATGCAGGAGTGATTAGCAGATAGACTGAAATTGCATTTGTTTTCAGGTTGTAGTATAAATTAACTTTAATGCTCACACAGAGAGAAGTTAATGAGAAAACGTCGGTATTGTTCTCATGGGGTGTGATGACGTCTTAAATATGCATAGTGTATTCAACAGTAATGACAAGATATTATTGATGCACTCATATATTATTTTAAGGTCTTCTATTTTGCATTAAAATATATAACTCTGGCAGCCCCTCGTCAGAAGGCACCAGCACTTTTGAGCGCTAATGGGGTGCCAGAATGAGATTAGTGGCTCATGCAATGTTAAGTTAGCATTCTGAATTCCTCTAATAGCTTCACAAGATGATTACATGAATATACATTTAAACAATCACCAACTTTGAGGACGGTTTTGGACTTGTTCCTTGCTTGGCTTGGACGATTGGAAAGCTAAGATATACATATACTTTGTGTCAATGAATGAGAAACAATTATCAAAAAACATGTTTAATATGAAGCGTACTCCCTAAACTCCACCCACAAATACATTTCAAACACTGCAAGCTCATTGAAAGGCATTGGGGAAAAGAGGAAAGGAGCTGCTCAGAGTAGAGAGCAGCCATGTGATTGGATTGACAGTGCACTTTTTAGAGGGGACAATACACCCTGACGTCACATGACACATGACACTGGCAAAAAATGACCAAAAAAATCCCTCAGAACAGTAGGCAATGCTATTTCAACATCATATACATAGTTTAACAACCCCAAAAAATTGTTTTAGGGTTTAGATTTACTGTAAGCCAATTGCTGTATTGCTTGCTATAGTTGAAGACTTCATATTTCATTTAGCATTAAAAGCTATAGCCAATTATGTGTGCCCTTCTTGTTTTTTAAACAAGCTCTTGAGAATCAGAGCTTAAAAAATTGTGCAATAAAGTTTACATAACTGTCATGTGTTTACCACATCAGCTAGCTTTACACGCTGTAAAGGAAATTACAGGAGAAAAGTGATCTGGTCTGATACGCGAATGCTGACAGAAATGCTCAAAACAAGTCTGGTGGTTTTAAGGAGTTGAAAAACACTGCAGAATATGTTAGAGAACTAGGACATTTGGAACAGTGTTTTTGGGATTCAGAAGGGAAATAATATTATTTGCAGACAGAATTCCAGCTGTGTTTTGATCAGAAAGGAGAACAGAGTATAACAAGAGAGGAAATTGTACATAATGGGTCCTTTAAAGCCAATAAAAGTTTAGTATATCTTTGTGCTTTATTTTCTAAAACATATGGAAAAAAACAATTCTCTTTGGGCAGTGTTCTGGAGTGATCATTTGAAGAATCTGCGTTGTTCTCTTTGCTGTGAAAGCTAACAGTTTGAAATTATACTAATAAAGAAATGCATGTCTCTCAGATTCCCAGGAGGAATCCGATGACCAGGCCAAGCTCATAGTCGGCGTGGTCGTGGGTCTGCTTCTGGCCGCTGCTGTGGTGGCTCTCATCTATTGGCTCTACATGAAGAACTCAAGGTACTGCAGCACCTCCACGCATACATTAGCATTTCACAATCACATCTGCAAGTGCCTGACGGAGCATTTGTGGCACTTCTCCTAGTTAGCCCGCATTCTAAACAGGCGCGGAGGAACACAGAATAATAATGCGCTCGATAGGCAGTTAGCGACCATGTAGACACAGACATTAGATGGAACAAATGCAGCGTGTGCCCTCAAATGATCACATATGTCAGTTGGGTGATAAGCAGCTGTGTTGGTGCTATCAGGCGGGGACGCTTCCTGGCAGGTGGCACGCCGATGATGGAGCACAGTGGTGAGTTAGCAGAAAGACTGATGCGCCAATGCCGAGGAGATAAGTGTTCAGAGCGCTGCCAAGTGACTGAATGTGGCGTCTGGGGCAGGCGGGCCAGGTCACAAGTTTGCATTTGTGTTTTCTCCGCAGACAAGGAAGCTGGAAGACGAACGAGAAGGAGGTGGGGACATCCGAAGAGAGCAAGAAGCTAGAGGAGAACAATCACTCTGTCTAAAAGGCCGCCCCGGCTTGACTAACTGGAATAAAAGAGGTATTTCATGTTACAAACGTAATTTTATGGGTTGTGGGCTCTTTATTAAGTGTCCATTTGTGTTAAGATACATAATGTTGTATCTTAACACTCTGATTAGTGTTAAGATACAAAATTTCGATTTTGATGCTAAAGTTTGAACTTGATTCCCATCACCATTTAGGAAATAACAATGCTCTTTTTAATTCAAATATTTCCTACATCATATACAAGTTATTTTTTATTGAACATTGTGATTTTAAACTTGTTTCGATTGACCTGTTTTACCTGTTTTAATATTGATTTTTGATACTTTGACAACCCTAGTCATGATACAAACATTTTAAACTCAATTTTGATATGAAGGAAGCATCTCGGTTCTCTACACCAGTATGTGTTTTTGCTTCAGAAAAACAAAAACTATCCCTCTGTTAATGTGCTAAATTTAACCTAAAATTACAATATCACTGCTTTAAGTAATTTTGAAACAATTGTTGAGGTGAATTATGAAAGCTTGTAATGAAACATAAAGCCAAAAGCGATCTTTTAAAAGTGTTGTTTTCCTAGTGTGAAAGATGAGTGGCAGAAACAAAAAAAAACTCTGTTAGAATACGGCAGTCATCAATCTTTTGTTTACTTTCTCTGACTGTGAAAGAACGGCAAAATGAACTTTTCTAACTGCACCAAAATGACACAGAGACATGAAAGCACACTTGAAGATTGTACCCAACACCACAATTAAATTGAAAAAACTGCTTTTTTATTTAGCACTGTGGTTTTGTTCTAATTTTTACACAGTAAAAGTATTAAGCAAGTATCTATAGTTTTGATACTGGCTTTAGTACTGATTAGTATCTGAATTTTAATACTTTTGACAACCCTATCATGCATACTAAAATTACACGCCTGACTACTGGACTTAGAAATGTGCAGGCTGATACATAAACTAAAACATCAGGCTTTCAGAGATGAGGCAAAATGCAATCTGAACTCAAAGAGACGAGAATAGAATTCCATGAAGTTTGCCGTTTATTTTACGAATAAAACCCCAGAATTATCAAGTGGCAGACTTTATTTAGCTTGGATAAATATCTAACGAATCGAGCAAATATTTATGATAGTCTGTAATTGGTATAAAAACTAGCCAGCAAAATTCAATATTTCTCTCTGAAATGGATTTGGAGCCTTTCCAAGCCATGTTTTGCCAAGATCTATCCAACCAGTCGTCTCTGTGCAAGGTGTGCCTCCATATTCTTTGTTTTCATTTGTAGATTGTTTTCATCTTAATCACAGTGCTTCTGACAGACAAGATGAACAAATCTGCAGTTTAGAGCATCAAGAAGGAAAAACTAGACGCTGACTTGACGCATCTCATTGCAATTCACTAATTTATTAATTTTTACATTAATAAAATATTATGCACGTCAATGCAGAAGATCGAGGAAGGATATCATCTTTATTACAAGCATTTAGCATTAAGTGTTTGATAAAAATAGCAGCTCTCAGGATTTCAGACAGAAGCAGAAATACGTTGTAAACAAAACCATGATATGTGATCCTGTCTAAATGAAATGATTTTACCCGAGCGGCTGTGTTTAACTGAGCGTGCATTCATCATTCTGTAAGCATGTTGCAAGCATCAAGTCATTTGTGAAATAACATTTAGGTGTCATTAGGCGCGGAATTAATTTTTCAAGGATTTTTACAATTATTCCTAATAGTTTTATGGCTTGTTTCGAATTTGTATTACTAGAATTATGAATCCTCATTAGCAGTTCGGTAACTTGTAAACATAAATCAAATTACAAGCAGAAATGAAATGAAGCTGAAATTGCTAAACTATTGCTGGCAAAGCGAAGAGAAAAATCATTATGTACTTGGAAATGAAACTAAAGGCATTGTACAACTATTTAACCATTTTAAAAAACATTAACAAACAGAACAATTTGTTTTAAAAGGAATGATGACGTGAGCACAGAAGTGTCAAAAGAATGAGTCTTATTCACCTAAACAAATTTGTTCTTAGAGTCTTTTTACTGAGAATGTTCTTCTTGAAGAGGAGCACGCTTTAAACAAAAAGATGTCTTAAAATGTTACTGCTGCTATATTTCAATCAAAGCAACACATCATGAATCAGACTTGTGTTTTCTTAGCATTTTCCTAAAGTGGAATTTATGCCCATTTTCTAAAAAAAAAGAAAGAAAAACTTGACTGATGCCGAATGTACTGAGATCAAAGCGGTGCTCTATCAGAATGAGGCCTTGTGTTGTGGAGGAAGAATCATCAGAGACACACTGCAATCTATCAGTAAATGGAATGGTCATTAAAGTGTTAAGTTATGTAACTTTGAGCAGCTGTAGTCAAAGGCCTCTACATACAGACTGGTATCAGATATATTCTGACTGAAAATAGCCTAAATCTGTCCCAGTTTTTAGTTTGTAGAGATAGGACCAAATGTGTTAGAATTAGTTCTAAACTTTGTAAAAATATTTAGGGAAAAGTTAAGTCAAATTATCATGTTTAACCTCATCATTTAAATTATAAATAAAGTGAATACAGACAATGAATAATGGGTTTAAATGAATGTGTTGCTGTGATGCTTGTTAGATTGTTAGAATAGGCTTGTTAGATATTTAGGTCAAATTAAATCATAAAAGTAGATTAATGTAAATTTTAACAGAATTCATCTTGGTTTGATCTTGTGGCACAAATGATTTTGTGAAAGCTTTCTCTCCCATTCCTACACAATCAAACACACTTTCTGGTTGTTGAAACAAATAAGTTGTAGATGCAGACAGAACATTGGAAAGTCATTTTCACCTAAATAAATGCTTTTACATGATATCAGTGTAATCCCTCATTCGTCCAGGAATTATCCGTAGTATAAAGGCTTCAAAGTTGTCATCTGGACAACAATCAAACACTGTCCAAATGACAACTTTAAAGTCTTTCTACTTTTACTATATATCTATACAGCACAAATTATTTTGAAGTTATTTTTTGTGAAGGAAAAAAAATTGGCACAGAGTCTTTAACACAAAAATGTAATGAACACAGTGTTCCAGATAAGACGAAAACGCATTTTTCCAGTGCGCTTCATGTGATGTTGATTTATTCACAATTTTAAAAGCTTTTACTGGACATAGAGGTTGTTTATGAAGCTATTTTCTTGCCAAGGATCTATCAGAAAGCTGAATGAGGTCTTTTCTTTGGATTGTTGTGTGTACATCCTTAATTTGTAGCAGATAGAAGCATCTCAGGTCTTTTTTTCTTTCATCAGTAGAAGTACATGACCTCATTGCAACCTAACACGTTTTTAACTGGCCAAGTAATTCAAAAAGGCACCAAAAACAAGCAGTTCGATTCAATAAGGCCTTCTGCGGATCACAAGTTTCAGGTAATGCATCTTCAAGGCAAAACCAAAACTTTAAAATAGCACATTCGGGTCACGTTTTCAGACACCGCTTTTCGCACACTGTATTCCTTGTATTACATCTCGGGGTTAGAGAGGGATTTGCCAGGTGTGATGGGTAAGACGCGGTGTTGGCGGCAAAGGGGAGAAGTGACTCACCTCTGAAGAACTCCCAGATTGCTTTGTGCTGCGAGTAGAGTGGTCATGACCTCCCCTGGGCCCTCCGCACAAATCCTATCCACAAGCCCACGAGATGACCCCACAGACGGCCCTGCCAAGGATTTGCTTGTACTGGCCGAGCAACACACATTCTCTGCCCATGAAGCACAAACTACAGGAGCTTTTAGTCAGAAGAGACGCTCACTTTATACTAGTTCAAACGTTTAGGTTCAAGCAATAAACAGTGTGAGTCAGAGCTGGATGAATTGTCAAGCAGCAATAGAAGTTTAAGTACTCTGTAACTGCTTGTAGCGCCTGGTAAATTATACAACTGTTCAGTCGCAGAGAAGCACCAGAGACAAATTACAAATTTTAGCAAGAATTTCAGTCATGATTAAGATGCGTTCGCTTTTCTGTCCTAAAATCATGAAGAACTTTTAAACTGATTATTGCTGTCTGGGATGAGTTTAAACATTTTTCAGAAGTTTTGCCATCGTGGTCAAATAATAATTTTTCCAGTAGTAGAGCAGAGCAGTGTTTCCTAGGTTTATTGGCTTAGCTGGGCTGGGCACATTTTATTGCCTTTTAAAGCAGTTAAACTGCTATAAATAAGAGCTTAGTGATATTTAGGACATTTATAACAAGAAATTAAAGTTGTAAAATAATAATTTAAAAAAATCCTGTGATAAGCAGGGTGGTGGGTGCAGCAAGGTGGGCCACTTTGCTTTCAGAATGGCACAGGAAACACTGCAGGGACACGAGTGAATAGAAAACAAGTTTAATGTAAAGAATTCTAAGGCTGATGTCTACTCACACACAATATAAAACAGTTCAAATGCACTACACACGGTCACCAAAACAGACAAATTCACAGTCAAGATTAATTGTATTTATTAAATTTGTTGACACATTAGAGCCCGGGGGCTGTATATGGCCCTTCACATAATTTTATGCAACCTTCAAGTTCTTTTATAGTTTACTTTAATCTTACATTAGCATCAGGAGTAATCTTGTTTTTTTTACCTGATGAAATTATTTGTCTAAACATAAAAGCATTTCATTTTTCTTATGAAGATGTATGTTCAGTGTTTGTAACTTCTATAAATATACAAAAATCAAATATAGAATAATATTTCTAGTATGTCAAAGATTAGTGAGGTTGATTTCTATGACAACCATGACGCTAATGTGGCCGTTGGTTTAAATGAGTTCGACAACCCTGCTTTAGAGGTTTTTGCAAAAGATATTTCGGATATCTTATCAAGTTTTTTCAGCAAAAATGTGTATAAAAACTCACTTTTTGAGACATTTATTAGAGTCAACACTTTAGGTATTAACAAATGCATCTTTAAAATCCTTTAAAAATCTTGTTTAGTCCAAGACTGTAAAATCCGGTGTGTAGGAGCGACTGATATTGACGACCTTGTGAAGGCAAGTGCATTTTGAGAAACAGCCTTTGACATTACAACATTCTATAGAAATCTTTGGATGAAGTGGAATATATTAAGTAATAACACTTTTAGTATCCAAACCGCATAAAAACCTACATACTGACAAAACAAACTGAACCATAAACAAAAAATGAAAAAATGCATTATCTGCCTTAAATACATTATCAACTAAATTAAGATTAAGACATTCTACTGTAGTTACAGAATAAAGTGCTTCTTGGGACATTCGGTTTATTGTCATTGTTTCAATTCATCTTTTTGAAGAATAAATGTAATTCAATCTTGACTTTACATGCTTTTTTGGCAGTATATTTCTACAATAGAAAAACTAATTGTGCTCAACCACATACAAGAAAACTGAGGTATCGTTATTTGAAAGTCATTTTTTCTCATAAACAGTCAATTTTGTACAGAACGAAAAATTTGACTTCTACAACTAAATTTTAGAGCCTCGCGAGTGACCTGATTGGCTGTTCTGAGATAATACCTTTGCTTCCTTTTTACTTTAAAAGTTGTGATGTACCAAAGAGTTAGCTAAAAAGATAAGCATGTGCTAAATTTTTTACAATTTAGATACCTCAGCCTTTAATTTAACATTGTTTGCATATTTTATAGTAAAACTCCTCGAAGGAAATCCAAACACAGGGAGAACATGCAAACTCCATACAAATAGGCCTCACCCACGTTACTATTTAAACATCTTTTTTCTTTCTGGCCACTATGGCAGCAAGTGCTTTGTAAATAGCTCCATTGCCTTTCCAATATAAAGGCTATAACTTCTAGGTAAATGGAGGCAACTGATTGAGGTGCAGGCGATTCAAAACTAAGGTGTTATACTATAATATAGAAAGGGTTGTATGTGAGTCTAATAGTCCAATTATCTTGTTTCCTAATCTAACCCCTGGCCTGTGTAAATGATAACCGCTTTGGTTAGCGTGGTGATAATTGGCTTTATAGTTCCACACAGAGCTGCAAATGAACAAGGTGCCACTTTCCAACTGGACTCCCATGGGTGATTATAAGATTATACTAAAGGACTTTTAAACCATGCGTGCTATGTAAAGAATTTTGTAATTAGCATAATATATAACTTGTGGCTGTGGTCAACACTGGTTCAGGTACATTGTATGTTCCTTTATCACTTTGCTAAGCAGTGACACTACAGGTGAATAGAAAAATGTTATCAATGTGCTGTAGTTTAATTAGATAAGTGTAAGAAAAAATGCATTACATGTTTTTCATTGTGTCCTTTTTTTCATTTAAACATAGATAATGAGTCAGGCTTGGGTTTAGATATTAACAACTCCTTGTGTAAAATAATTTAAAATCTTGCTCAGTTTGAGTTTGTAAAGTGTAAAGTTTGGTGTGAGTAGGAGCTAGTTAAAGGTGGAGTAGCTGATCTTCACAAACACAATTGAACTCATAACTTACTCTTGTAAATCCAGTTGATATGTTCCTAATATTGACATTTATTCATTTTGTAGCAATTACAGTCTCTAAACATCTTTTTACAAACAACAAAGTAAGAGTGGAAAGGACCACTCAAGCACAGCCAATCAGAGCACTGCTTTCGGCGATCTTGACCTAAAAAAGTCTTGGTCTCATCTTGGTCTTGATCCATGAAAGTCTTGGTCTCATCTTGGTCTTGATCCATGAAAGTCTTGGTCTCATCTTGGTCTTGACCTATAAAAGTCTTGGTCTCATCTCGGTCTTGACCTATAAAAGTCTTAGTCTCATCTCGGTCTTGACGTATAAAAGTCTTAGTCTCATCTCGGTCTTGACCTATAAAAGTCTTAGTCTCATCTCGGTCTTGACCGATAAAAGTCTTAGTCTCGGTCTCGTCCTTTAAAAGTCTTGGTCTTATCTGTCTTGACTCTCAATGGTCTTTGTCTGACCAAAATAACAATGAAAAAACAAAATACAAAAAGTTGTGGTACTTAAATGTTTTAGTTGTAATAAATAAATGTTGTCTTTGTCTTTCCTTTAAAATGTACAATTATAAAATCCAACCGCTGTGTACTGTCTGTGCTTGGGTGGTCCATTCCACTTTCACTTTGCTGTCCGTAAAAAGAATATCTTAAATCATAATACCAGTCAAAAGGCAATGCATGTGGATACTAGCTTTGTATTGAAGACTTTGTGAGAGTTAGGAAGCTGTTAGACAGACTTCCTGTTTTGTCAAATTAGGTACCCTATCTTTAAGAAATGTTGTTTAAAGTATTTCAAGTATTCAAAATACAGTCTCTGATTGGAATAATTAGCATAATACAATACAAATAGGTTTTAACACTGGTATTCTGTAACTAATTACAAAGTACACTGTCATAGAAATATAAGTGAATTAAATTAAATAAGTAGGATGCATTTTAGGAGCACATTTGGACAGTTCAGTTGTTTCACATGAAAACTAGTACTGTATATCTAGAGCAAGATGACAACAATAATAATATAAGATAAATATAAGAAACTGAAAATGGGAGAAAAAAAAAGACTTATACTTGTAGTATTTCAGCTTAAATACTTGAACCGATTGTTTACTCATTGTTTGTGAAAAGTTGTGATTTCATGCTTTGTCAGTTCCAGAGATTTATTAAAGTAAGATTTTTAACCACACTTAATTATAGATAATTTTTAGAGCTTTACAAATAATTTGTGGTAGTGCTGTGGTGTCTTTGTTCTGCAATTATCATCACAATGTTGTGCATAAATGAATCAGTGCTAATTTTATTTCATTTTTCAACTTTTAATGGATTGTGTTTCTCTTTTAAAAAACAAAACAATAATTCAATAATGACCAAGGATTGAAAATACTTATTAATGCTAATGTTTAAATGTAATACAAATTTAATTTATCTATACATGCAAAAATATATTCATTATCCACTGTGAAAGGATTAGCATCTGTCTCACTTATATTAGCTTTTTGTTTAATAAGAGACAGGTCAGT
Source organism: Mugilogobius chulae (assembly GCA_038363315.1). Lineage (NCBI taxonomy): Eukaryota > Metazoa > Chordata > Actinopteri > Gobiiformes > Gobiidae > Mugilogobius > Mugilogobius chulae. The sequence goes on along the minus strand of CM076406.1, from coordinate 11,176,873 downwards.
CAGCTGTACTTGCAAGGCCTTTTACACCCATTACTGTAATTTAGCTCACATTAATGCCGTCATTATAAAGCATTTAACCCTTTCTACACAAGCCTTATAGCGAGAATGTTTTTATATGCTGAGTGCTCTTCTTTTCACAGCCGTAGAATCCAAACCGTCGCCCAATGGTGTTCATTAGAGCCAATAAATCAGTGCATTTCCCTCAAAGTGCAGGGGGTCCAGCTGAGATATAGACAGGGCAGAAAGAGAGAGAGAGAGAGGGAGGGAGGAGTAACTGCAGGCTGCACATTAACTTAACGTCCCACTCATCGCCGACATCAAACTTTAAAAGAACTACTTCACCTGATTACTCTCTCCGCAGCCTGCTATAATGTGTTTATTTGTCTCCATGACCGCGAGCACAGCGCCAGCCCACACTCATTTAAACATCTGACACGTTCACATTTAGGGAGGCAACACGAAAGCAGCATTACCCAAGAACAGTGTTGTTGTTGTTGCACTGTGGATTCAGTCACATCCATAATGAGATGATGCATGCCAGCAATAATTGAATTCACAGAGCTATTTTTAGAATTCAGAGTGGACCGGCAGCAGACAGGAGGCCAGATCGGACAGATTTTGAGCAACAATCCAATGCATTTTTTTTTTCTCCAAATGTAATTTCTCATGTTAAAGCTATTCATCAATAGTGTGCAGCAAGCACTGGCTTCACAAGTACATTTGAATGTCATGCAGCTTGTGCAACAGCTGTTTTATCATGTATCTATTCTGTTATCCAAATGGCTATTTCTCAAGGCTGAAAAGAATTCCAAGTGAATGTTCCAAGTAACTGTTATATAAATAATGTAAGACAGAATAAAACTTCACTAGTAGTTTTGTAAAATGTTCTCTCTGTGATAATGACATTGGAACAAAGATACACTTGGCAAAGTTTGTCTGTTTAAATAGTTGCACATAGGGCTGGAGAATATCCTGATAAAAGTCGAATCGTGAGATCATCTCTGTGATAATCCTGAATTTACCATTTCTCTATTTAATGCATCTGTCGGTTCAAATGCAAACTATTACTTCCACTTCTTTATGGCGACTTTGGAGTTCTTTTAAAGTCTTACTCTCTTATGAATTTTAAAGTCATGAAAGAGGTGAATTTTAAAAATTGTTCAGGTTTGATTTCTGGAAATATATTCACAGTTTGAACCTGCCTGTCATAGGTAGATCACTGAAATCTTCTGTCCTGTTTTTAAGTTCATAAATCCTCCACACTCAATTTGAGTGTTGCTTTTTGTGTAGCATTAGCAATGAGATCGGTTTGATTGTTTTCCCTGTGTAGTTTCCTTTGTAGTCAGTAGATAGAGCTCTTTTTGATGTGGGAAACACAAGACTGTCATGTGTTCTTTACTACACTTGGGATTTCAAAGTCCAGGGTGCTCAGGAGCAGTTTTAAAGGAGAGAAACTACACAAAAAATGCATCATATTTGTTTTTTGACACTTGTTTTCAGGCAACATATAATGTTCTAATTAATTATTTCAATAACTTTTTACTGAAGGGGTCACTTGTTTTGATACATATTTTTTCAAAGGCTTTTTAGCTTGTTGCTCTCTAAAAAGCTGGGTATTTTCAGCCATGGAGTTGCCAGATTTTTAAACAGCTTTAGTCCTTTTTAAACATACTCAGTGTTTGCTTGGTGCAACTGAAAATATTGAAGACTTTTTGTAGCTTTCTCAACTAAAATTACAAATAGATGTGTGAACAAAACACAACTCCAGGAGTGTTTTGAGAGATGTAGCACATTCTAACAAAACTCAAAGCTCACAGGAGTCAAATGTGCAGGACAGAGAAGCTTTAAAGGTGATTCAGTGGAATGTGGAGAAAGGTTCTGTTCTTAGGAGCATACAAAAAGCTGTGGTAATTGCTGTGCTGTATGGGAAATGGGACGACTGTAGGCAGGGGGACCATCTGAATTAAGAATGTGGAATGGTTAATGTCCAATATTGATCTATAGCTGATTTGCAAATTCACATTTTCTTAACTTGGGTTGTCAAATTGTTGCTTTGTATTATTGTTTTGAATGTAATTTTTATTACAACTGCACATTTATTAGTATGTTTTGCAGTAATGTACCTATTTCAAGGACAAATGTGATATTTTATTTGTGCAAAATAACTCAAAGATGTACCTATAACATGATCAGTGACATTCGGAACAGAGTTTTATGAGGCTCAGAAGGGAATGAAAAATAGCTAACAGACAAAACTAGCTTTGTTTTTGTCAGAGAACCTTAGGCTTGGCTCAGAGCGGTATACTGGTACAGTCATATGCTGTTTCTATTGCACAAAGCGACTTGTTCCGTCCCACTTGATTGGTCTGAAGTGAGCCACGCAGGGTTCTGCTTTCACGAAAACCCTTAAACCCTGGGGATTTAACAATGAACGCCTTGATATTGGACAAGAGAAAACACAGGCACAGGTGAAAACCCGATGGAAAAGAGCAGATAGAAACATGAAATAATGTTCCATCTTTCTTTGTAGCTTCAATAGACTTAGCAAAGCAAAGTTAGCACGTTGGCATCAGCTGTTCTCTGTTTGTCGAGGCAAAACGCATACAATTGTAAATATTGTGCATAATGTGTCCAACATAATCCAACCTCAGTGCATTGAAGGAAAAGAGTTTAAAATGCAACATAAAGCTGAAATAAGAGCAAAAAGGTACAATACACCGGAAGTAGTTTTTGTTTGCACCAGCCTGACTCTTGTGTCACAGCAACACAAACATGAAATGATTGCATATATTTTTGTATAGCACTCAGATTGACCCCAGGAAGTTTTCAATTTAGATTTTATTTATCCAAGAAAGCACTCTACTTGTGAGTGACTTGGGCTGCTCACATAGTAGACCCTCTTGTGTCCAGTAGAAACCTCACCATCATTAACAAATCTGCTCAAAGTGAACCAGTCTGAAGAATATGGGTTAATGTTAAAACATAATTAAAAACTCAAAGAAATGGCATAAAATGTTTCCTTTAATACATTTAGAGATGACCTTTGGGATGATCATGTTACTACAAAACAATTATTTTGTCAACATCGCCCACGCCTTTTAACAAACCCATTATCTAACACATTTCAACTTTTTTTTCTCCCCCAAACGCCTCAAGTGAGCCCTTTAACGAACATTCAAACAGCTGTGCCTAATAAAGTGGCCTGTGAATTTGCTCCTAATTGCTCGCCTCTATTTCCAAACACACACTTCCTCGGCACAGTCACAAGCGAAAACGCGTTCATAAAACGCATCATTACCAGTGGAACTCGCGCAATCTGCCCACACAATCCAGAATCAGCGCGATTATTAAGACGCGCCGGCTAAACCATTCTTCAACGACACGTACGTACATTTCCCGGCTAATTGAATCGATTGTTAATGCCATGTTTTTTTTTGTTTTGTGTTTGTGCAGAAGCGTTTGAAGGCGGCCTTGCATCACCCCTCCCTCCTGCCCGCCCGCCTGCCCCACACCTGCCCCGGAAGACTCCCAGTCGGCTGCTTTTGACGCGCTCCATCAGGCAACAACATAAGCAGCTACAATCAAGAGAACTCTACTCCTCCTTCCTCTCCCCATTTTCCCGTTTTTCCTTGCCCACAGCCCCGCCGACCCAATCTGCACTGAGGCTGCCGTGTTACTGTGTCATTTTGTCATTTTCTTTGCCCAAATTTTGTGTTCCTGGTGAATGCTCCTCGTTCTTTCTGTTCGAGCGATTTTCTGTGTGAGGCTGTGCGGCGCGTCATTTTCACCATTTTTGTTTTGTTGTTGTTGTTTTTTTTTTTCCACCAGAGAATTTTTTTGTCGATCTCTTCAAAGAATGTAAATTCCTGTACACTTTTTAAAGGCCTGTATAAGAAGAAATCTACAATTATGCGTGTGCCCTGGCTGAGCATGCCAAGTTTTATTTTTCTGATTATTCTGTGCGCTGTGTGGAAAAAGAAGGCCTTAGTTTGAGAAAATTACTTCACTGCTGTAAAAAGAAAAAAAAAAACGGACCTGTCCACGAGAAACATTTCAGGCTATTGTGAACATTTTTAAAACCTTTGCTCATGTTGTTTTTTGTTCTTACACTCGTATATGGCTTGTCACCTTGGTCAATAGAAAATATTTGAGACACTATGCTTACACGGGTTGCTATGCCAATACGGTTGAAACTTAGAAAATAGTTGTAAAATGTTTTTAATTTGTCCATTTCGTTACACACTACATGCCTTCACCTGCAGACACTCTAGGTCATCCTCTTTAGCGACTGTTTTAATTTTATTTTGAGAAGCTTTACTGATGTCACGTCTGAATGTTTTTAATTTTGTTGATGTATTTATAATGTGGATGGCTGTGCTGCACCATGTTTGTTAATTCTTTTGTTTTTTTGATTTGCCTTTTTGTGAGGCAGAATTCAAGTGTTGCATAGATACTGCACTGTTCCACTAAAGACAGTATGTGCAGTGTCCAGGCTCAAACTCTGCTGTATTAAAATAATTATTGTTATTAGTAGGTCTTGTTGATTTGATTAGAGAAAGCAATGACATGACTCCATTTCCCACGATGCAACACTACAGAGCTTGCTGACAGATGAGCGAACAGGGATGGTTCAATATTTTTTTATTAATGAGTACGAATTGGTAATGTTTGGACTTAAAGTGCATATGACAAGTTCCTTGTTTATTATTATGGACTGTTCATGTAGTGTCAGTTGGCTTTAAACAGTTTGTTTGTACCTCCCGTGTACTTTTTTGTTGTCAAATGAATAAAAGCTGTAAGATCAGGCAGTAAACAGTGAGTTTTGAATGTGAATGGCACATTTTAAAGACTTTACAAAGCAGAGGAATATTTCACCAAAGGGCCATTGTGCGTTAATAAAGTGACTCTTTTGTGTCTTAATGCTAACGCTAACATTTCAAAACCAACAGACCCAGTTATAACTTATGTTGTGTTCCATGCAACTGGGAAGTCAAATATTTCCTAGTTGAAAATGACCACTTGTCGGATGAATAAAATAACGTTAAATAACCTGCAATCAGTGTTTACATATTTTTTTGTGGCAGTTATGCTCCTCAGATTCAAGTCCCAGTTCACAAGTGGTATTTACCAGTTGAAGTGGCGTCCCAGTGCTTTTTTACATGAGGGAAATGTTAAATATCCAGATCTCAGTTGTCTGGAATGCACCATAAGTTCTGTGGAGGAGTAAAATTGCAGGTTTAGTAATTACAAGACATTGAACTGAGTTCTAAAAACAATCTCTCCCATACAGATTTTGGCCCTTGTTTACGATTTTGGAATTACTAGATACAGGACATTTTCACTGTCCAACCAGAAAGTACAAAATAGTCAAACTGGGGAAAACAGGAAACATGTTGAGTAATTATTTATAATCATATTTTTTAATGTTTTAGTGAAAAAAGTGTTAACTTGTCATATGCACTGCAGCCTTTTCAGAGAAGTTATGGAAAACTAGAGGTGGGCAATATATTCAATTTTAAATAATATTGTGAATGCTAGTTTCAAGATGTGCAAGCTGAATATCGAGTATTGCGTGTAGCTTACATAAATGCTATAAAAAGGTAACAGACAAAAATAAATAGATAATGTGATGTAAATTTTCAAATAGACAAGGCAATTTAATATGTAAAACAGAAATCTAATAAGGGAACACTGCGGCATCTACACAAGAAAACTACAATTGACTATCTAACTATTAAGGATAATGATTGTATTTAGAAAGCACATTTCGTAAACATATACTCAGTGTACTAGTGCAGTAAAAGATCAATAAAACGGCAATGTGTCAGTATGTTTTATCCCAGTTGGCAAATAGCTGAAGGCACTCTTGCTCAGAGAATTTGAAATTTGGGCGGTTGAGTTGTGGGCTTACTTTCTCCCTTAAAACCTTTTGGACCGATAACTATAATAGATTTTTCAGAGGGTTTAGATTAGCTGTTGAGAACTGAGTATCATCTGCATTAGTTTTTTTTTTTTTAAAGGCAACACGTAAATACTTTCACTTATATAAGAATATATTTTTCCAATGTATGTGATTCATTTGGCAATATTTCACATTTGTCTGAGAAATAAACCGGTGATATATTTGAAGACACATTTATGTTGAACTGACAATATCATTTGATTATTGCTATTGAGATAAGCCAAATATCCATTTCTTTCAATATTGCCCAGCCCTAGTAACAACTACAAACTTCTGAAAAAGGTCTAAACTGAATCAGAAACTCAAGATAATATGTATGTATATAAAGCTTTTGTTTCCTTTAGGCTTTTCTCCAAATTTCACAATCAACATTCAAATTGCAGAAGATTGTGTAAATATTGAATTATCCCTTTAAGGTGTTAAGAGATTTCTCACTGATATGTGTAGTCCCATTACGTTCCATCTTTAGTAGCGACGACAAGAGTGTTAAAGTGTCAGACTGTAGCATGTGAAAGTCAGCTTACGTCTGCACATTTACACACTGACTTGAAAAGCTGCTAAAATACTTAACAAGAAGAGTTATTTCAACTGTTTGACTCCTGCTTTGTCACTCTTACACCCACTAAACATGTCCTGTGCGTTTGGAGAATGTCTAGTGCACGTCGAGCTAAACAAACAGTATCATTACGGAGACAGAAGCGCTTGCACAACTTGAAAGCTGTAGGTCATTCAGCGCCATTGTTCCTTCACGTCTTTTGTTCTTTTTGCGAATAATCAGGTCAGCAGTGAAACCAAAGAGGGTAAGAAGAGAAGGCCATAGTAGTGTTGTAAATACAGACTTTTGTTTTTGTACTGTTGTTGACAATAAAGTGTACATTTTGAAAAAAACGACCTGATGAAGTCAACGTGACTCTTTTTCTTGTGGAGGTTTCCCCTCCAGACATGAGGCTGTGTCATGACACAGACTATTATAGGCTTTGACCTGAGGTTTCATATTCTGCATTTACCACTTGTCAGTCATGTATCAATGCTACATGCCTCAAGGTAAATGTATCAGGATAGCAGCGTAGAAGGGAAATATATGTGGACACACCCAGTTAGTTTCAATTAGAGGTGTCAGAAATGAGAGAACAATTTCAGGTTATCTTTATTTTTCTATTAAAGGACACATATTATGCAAAATCTACTTTTTGAGTTTTTAATCTTCTAAATCGTCTTCTTCATCAGTAACACTGCTGAAGTTTTGTCTGTGAGAAATGTTTCGTTTCCCCCAAAACACTGTTCAAAATGTCTCTGATCTGTGATGATGTCACAGATAGATCTCTGAGATATTCTGTTGTGTTTTTAACTCCATAAATCCAGACTCGATTTGAATGTTTCTGCAGCTTTAGCATATCAGGAAAGATTTCTTTGTGTTCCCTATGTAATTTCTTTTGCAGTCAGTAGATAGAGCTAAGACTGAATTTTTGATGGGGGAAACACATAATTGCCACTTGTGATTTACAGCACTGTTTTTATTGATTTTGATGCATGAGATTTTAAAGTGGATTTGGAGCATTTTTGATAGACAGAAACAACACAAAAATGCATAATATTTGTTCTGCAAAAACCAACCACTGAGTTTTAGCAAGAGCGAAAGAGTGAATATAATACAGTCGGCAACGCGTCATATTTGGTCAAGTATGGGAAGCTAAACTATTTACCTCTTTTAAGACATTTTCTGGCGAATTAAGTGTATTTTTAGCACAACTAATTCAAGTCGAGTTACAACCAGGTTTAAATGGAAATTACTGATGTGGCGTTATGTCAGAAAAGTAAACAGAAAGTTAATGAAAGATGCTAAAAGACGCCAGGCGGTGCTAACATCACATTAGCATTTAGCTGGCAGCACTTGTTAGCATTGATACATATATTTACATACTTGGAAGGTTGAATCACTTTATTTCTCTCCATGTCTTCGTGTCTGTATTTGACACAATATATCTTCTAATGTCCACATTTGCTGTTGTAGTTTTTGAGCAGTGAGTGATAAAGCTGTTGTTCATGTTAACTTTCCCCCACGGAGGTCTGTTAGTGGGCATGACCTTTGATGATGACTGTATCTATACATTAACACTTAAAAATATTTGAACGGACGAATTATTTTAAAGGACAGCGCTAATGCTGCAGAAATTAGGATTTATGGATTTCACAACACAGAAGATCTGTCGTAGGTCCTATGACATCACAAAACTGAAAAATTCAGAACAATGTTTTCTGAGGCTTAGCGGAAACAACAGTATCACACAGACAGAATTCTAACTGTGTTTTTAATGAGAAGGCAATGTTTTCAACTCAAAGAAGTCAGTTTTGCATAAGATGTGTATCAATGCACTTATGCTAATCTGTGTAAATCATAAGATAAGAAAACCTTTAGATAAACGCCTCCATTTGGTTTATAGACACAGTAAGTGGCTGTGCACAGTACAGCATAAGAACAGAATAAACAGAACAGCAGATAAATAAATATGTCTTTATTGTCTTATACTATATATAAAATAGTGGCTGTGATTGTGATCTTGTACAGTGCACCATATAGACTATAAAGAGTATTGTGACATGTTTTCTATACAAACAAAGCACCATTTCTTTCAGGAGATGCTTTGTTGTGAAGGCAGTCTGAGCTCTGAAATAATCAGAAAAAATCTGGTGAAAACAGCAATGGTAATTTCCAACAGGCAAACAAAAGAAGACAGCTGGTTTACTAGAACAAAGAATATATTTAAACCTGCTTGGGACCTTTAATACTAAATTTAAAAATACAACTAGAACAGCTGGGTTTTCCTAATTAGACCTAATTAGTTTAGTTCAGTTGCTGTACAGTAGTTTTTATTGTTTTAATAAAATGTTATGGCTGACAGAGGTAGCCTAATTGACTAGTGAATAAGATCAGATTCTTTTGTGTTCTTTAAAATATAACTTTTTCTAAAATGTGCTCAGAACCAGACAGTGCACTTTTGAAGCCGTTTATGGCACATACTAGCACCATCTTTTGGTGAATTGCAACAGTCATACTAAGTGTAGCTGGTCCATTTCGCTCCAAAGAAATGTGGCAGACCTTTCTGAAGAAGATTGGACTGTGGTCAGAAGTGATAAAAAGCGGCCATTTTGAAGCTCGAGACACAACCTCTTTATGCATTTTCCAGAGAAGTCGCCTCATAAATTGAGTGTAATGTAGTGCTAATGTGGCTTTGGTCTGCCGTCCTGTACGCACTGTGAATTTACTGCACACGCTGGAGAGCCAAATTACCCATGTTCATAATGAAACACTCCCCACTCACTCATCAAGAATGACTCCACAAAATCACAAGGATGGGAGCACAAAATGGCCCAAGACAGACGGCACTTTTTTTTTTATTATCCAGAAGCTAATGATGTGTATTGGACATTCTTCATTTTATTGTTTGCTTTGCTCTGGTAAAAAAAAGAAAATATTTTTAAAAAGTTAAACAGACTAGATATATCCTTTTTTGTTATCAGTAGATAGTAAATATCAGTGTTGGGGGGGGGGGAGTATTGATAAGGAAATTACACATTACATTTTACTTTTTGAAATATAGTTAGTTACACTATGTAGTTATACCCAAAGAAAGTCACTGTAAAGGTTTGTATGTGTTTTTTGTTGCAAGTGCAATTTAACTACAAGTATTTTCACAGGAATCTGTTAATCAGATTTAATTACAGTAACTAATTTGTAACTGTCTTACACCCAACCATGGCCATACCTGCTTATCAAAGCCTGATCCTGTCAGATCTCAGAAGCTAAGCAAGTTAGGGCCTGGTTATTTCTTGGATGGGAGACCAGGGAACACTAGGTGCCACAGTGGGACAAGAGTGGATTGTCGTTCTCTCCTTGGGCAAGACACATTGCCTCACTGTCTGCCTACACTAGGTGAGTGGAGACTAGATTGTGAAACACCTTGAGTGCCTGGAAAGGTAGGAAATTACTATATATATATATAGACCATTTATATAGACAATTTAACACTGATCATTAATTGTATTTGTTTCTTAAGAAAAAATCAGGCTTAATAACTATTCAGTTAAAGGTTAGGGTTAAGTCTCCATGAAGATGGTATTTTAGTGTAGAAAGTACTTGAAGAAGGTCGAAAGACTGAAACGTGCAAATAAACGGTGCTAAAGTAGCAGTTTTCTACTTTTCTACATTCTGGCCTTGAACCTTTTTCTCCTCCGCACCTGTTGCCTTTTCAGGTGTGCAGAGTTTACCTAGAAGCAAGTGTAGAAAATTTCCTAGTAATATTAATAGTTTTTGGATTGAGCTAATAACAAATTGTTTATCACCACAGATCTTTGTTTATGGAGTTGAAATCATACCTTGGCATATCTTAGGCAAATCAATAACATCTCCATGCAGGCAAACATGGGGATGTTACATTGTGCACCTTTAAAGCATGAGTCATAATTAAACCTGAATAATTTGAATAAATAATGAACAAAGAGTCCTCTTAAAGCTGGAGTTTTCTCACTGCAAAACAGGAAGTAGTGATTTCAATCTTTCTGACTAAAGGGCGATTTATACTTCCCCGTAACTACGTGCAGGCTCATCCTGCCACTGGCTCCTCTGTCTATTGTTTTTTTCCCCAGGGGTAGTGGTAGCCAATCAGAAAGCTTACAACCAATGCAGCACCGTGGTCGTGCTGCTCTCGTGCTCCTACGCACAAAAGCCACCTAGCGTCAAAACGCACAGCTGATCGTTGATCTAGATGTGATTGGTTTAACTGACTAGACACACCTGGAACCTGATTAGCTCTGAAGAGAAGCTCCAATGGCAAACTCTGCCATTGGAAGTATAAATCGTCCTTAACCCCTATAAAGGGCGATTTATACTTCCCCGTAGATCTCCATCAGGTCAGTCACGTGCTCAGGCCCTCGCAGAGTTTGCCATTGAGCTTCTCTTCAGAGCTAATCAGGTTCCAGGTGTGTCTAGTCAGTTAAACCAATCACATCTAGATCAACGATCAGCTGTGCGTTTTGACGCTAGGTGGCTTTTGTGCGTAGGAGCACGAGAGCAGCACAAACACGGTGCTGCATTGGTGTAAGCTTTCTGATTGGCTACCACTACCGCTGGGGAAAAAAAACAATAGACAGAGGAGCCAATGGCAGGATGAGCCTGCACGTAAAGTTACGGGGAAGTATAAATTGCCCTTTATGCGTCAATGTCTTCCGGGCTCGAATAGACCTAGGTCGTTACATCCGGTGGCGTGGTTGCCATAGTGACACAGTTGTTTACTCCAAAAACGTACTCTTTTGTCGCAGCGACGACGGTCACAGCAGCAAACAAGCAGCTTTTGGATTTTCATAAGGAAAAGTTGTAAAAGTGTGCGCGAACTATGCGAAGCTCCGCACACATACCGAGACTCGCCGTGCTCATGAGCCCAGGCAGAGGCGCTGTGAACACACGTACCGCTGGCTGTTGCCAGGCTTTCAGAGAACCAAAAGAGACAGCCCCCGACCCACAGCGCCTCTGCCCGGGCCCATGAGCACAGTGAGTCTCGGTATGTGCGGAGCTTCTGTTCGCGTAGTTCGTAGCTCACTTTTACAACTTTTCCTTATGAAAACAACTTCAGGACTTGCCCAAAATCCTTCGTTTGATGTCCATCGCATTTGGAGTAAACAACTGTGTCACTGGCAACCACGCACCGGATGTAACGGCCTCTGTCTATTTGAGACCGGAAGAACGTTAATGAAACTATTAGCTCTCCAATCCTTCAGTTAAGATTCACATTAATTCATTATTGGTTGCAGAGTGGACCACCCATGTACAGCCAACAGAGCATTGCTTTCTGCTGTCTTTAGAGAATAAGCAGATGATATCACAACATATTAAACGTTAGTAGTGAGTGCCGAAGATGTGTAATTTTATTTCTCAGCACCAAAACAAGGAACAAACCACGCCCCTTACACTCCCAAAAACCTGATGCGTGAGAAACAGCATAATAAAAGTGCATCACAATCTTTCTATTCTTAAATGTTTTTGTTTGTTTTAGGATTTAATTATTTGTTATAGAAAACAAAGAAACAATGTCTGGTTTTGTCACAAAGTGCTGCTATTACAATATACTTTTTGGTGGGAAAGACAAAGTTTATCAATAAAAAAAAAAAAAATAAAAAAAATCTGATCTTTCAGCTAGGCTTATAAGGTGTTCTATGCTAGAATCATTGTCCCTCCAGTCTCATAGTCAGTTGAACGTGTGACTGTCATTTCTGAGTCAGACTTGCTCAAATGTCCTTCCTGGAATGTTCTTTGTGATTTACAATGACACATTTTAGTGTTGCAGGTATAACAGGTGTGATCAGGTTTCCTCACTCACTTCCTGCTTCATCAGTCATGCTGAATGACTGCATCACTCTGGCTGCTCCTCACTGCTTGTGTCATCCATTTTTGAGACAATCCAAAGAGGAACCAGGCAGAAAGAGGAAGCAGCAACCACAGCAGCGAAAAAGTTCTGCATTTTTGCGTTGTGTAATTCTTACTTCATTGAAAGTAACCACTATGTTTATGTTGCTAGTGAAACTAGCAAGTGCGCTAATGTGTCAATGCTAAGCAGGGGTGCTGACTCAAAGCTCATTTGTCAATCCAGGTGCTAAGTCGCTAGCTGTTAGCAATTTCATTTAACTCCGTCTAGGTTGGTTTATGTCATTGTTCACTTTGTAGCCTTACTTCTCTCATATTGTCAATCACAATATATCTATATATTGTTGGAATGTTCTAGGCAATTCTTCTTTAGAGATAGACCGATATAGTGACTGACAATTATTTTGGGGCGATATTTGATTTTTTAAATGTATTTATTTATTTTTGATCAAGCAGTAATCAGCAGAGCTCCAAGTTAGTTTTGAAGAGAAATTGCAAGACTTCTTTTTATTGTGCTCCATTCATTAACTTTGATTTGGTCAAAAGAACTTGATTCTTGAACTTGATTTTACAATCAAAATACGTAAATTGACTTTGAAAATTGGCCATTAAGATCAGCATCGCCAGAAGAAAAACCCATATCTGTTATCTCTATTCTTATTCTCAATCTTCAGTTCTGATTTACTTTTTTCTGTTATTCAACCTTACTTCCAGGTTAAACCTCAGTTCAAATGTGAACATATATATATATAAAAAAATATATAGATCTTTTATTCTATAGATATGTCAATGTAAGAATGTAATTTCTGAACTATAAGCTGCTACTTTTGTACAAACTTTGAACTCTGCAACTTATACAACAATGCCACAAAACTTTATAGCTTCTCATAGACTTACTATTAACAAGTACGACCTATGCATGTTCTTTATCATTTTTCTTATTTAAATCTAGTTCATGTTAGCTCTTCAATCACCATTCGTTCCAAACTCCAGCGTCTTTACCAGCGCTTGCTTAATTATACTGTGAGATCAAATTAACCCGGCATCTAAAGGGTTAAAGTAAAATCAATACAAACGTGTAGTGTAATCTCTTGAACACAGTGTAAAGTGATTGTTCTGCTGCCGATACTTGACCCACCACTGAGACATCGTCAGGTACAATCTAGCCCATTCCTGTTGTGTTTTCTGAAGACAGTGTAAAAACATTTTGAGCTCTTATTAATGCTGCGTGAATGCGTTCAAATATATAATGACATTCTTCTCAGATAATAAACATAATAATCTTCTGTTACATTCTGAATGAGTCACTTGACCCACATGGACCGCACGGTGGTTCTCAGCTCAGACTAAATTATACTCCTGACTGTGGAGCGTGGCTGTGAGTCAAAAGCAGTCTCTCTGTCTGATCCACAGCGAGCAGCAGACAGGAGCCACAAACCCCAGTGTTCCCACCACTCTGGCTCCTGTCCCAGCATAAACCACTCTCCCACAGCCTGGTTATAGCTTCTGTCTCGTTCTCCAAACCACACCAACCATGAAGAATGTCCACGTAGCTCCACTCATCCTCACAAAATAAAAAAAACTATGACATCATCTAAAGTTTCAGTGAAGTAGTCTAAAGCCAAAACATCTGACTTTCTCATTTGATTCTATATAGAGAAAGAGAGTTCCTGGTGTGTGTTCTTCACTGACCAATCACAGATGGGGTCGGTGATACAATTGGTCTTTGATTGGTTTCTGATTGGTTCTTTTTCTCCAACCTTGAAATTACCTTCAATCATTCAAATCAGTTCCAAACAGTAGTCATTTTGGCTTCGATTCAATGTAGTAAATTAGAGGGTTGTCCTGCCTTTTGGAGTTAAAATCACTGCTTATTTTGTTGAGTTGAGTTTTGTAAGCTGTTGCGGACTGTTGGCTGATGCTTTGGAGTTGGACATCTGCACCTTTTAGTATTATTTTGAGTTTAGTTAAAGGTCCAATAGGTGATTTTTGCTTTATAAATGTAAACAAACAGACCGAATAAATTTTTAACTTATTACAAATTCTGTTTACTTACCTAATGCATTCAGAGCCTCTGAATTGTTCACCACAAAGTCGACATTATTAGATGTAGAAGGGACATTGTGATCAGGCATAGTCCCTTTAAGAGTTTGTGCTTTCACTTGATACAGTTTCTGGGCTGGTATATAAAGGAAAATGTGCTCCAGTCTGAAATGTAAAGTGTACATAACAAGTAGATTTTTCTGTATGTTGCCATTTTAGAAAGAGAAGCTTCATTAAAGCAAGAAAAACATGTGTTGCGTGTGTAGTTGTTTAGCCTGATAATGTGTTGTGAGAATAGCAAGCATGAGGTATAGGGTTCCCCACTGCAAATAATCCACACAGAAACTCTTTCTTTCCCTCATCTATAAGGCTCCTGAACCACAGCGCTTTGAACTGAAAACTGATGTGCTTTAATGTGATTGTGTAGGTGTATTGTGCGGTTTTAACTATAACCACCAGCTAAGAACATTAAAGTTTATATCGATAATGAAATATTGCAAAAATGACCTGATACCTTTAATGAGCTGCATATATACGTAGGTGAGCTCTTACTGTAAAATGACAAATTGATTTAAAATATGTTAGATCCATGATCTAAACTAGTTTGAATGTATCTGTTTTCTGCAGGTGAGAAAGACTTCAGTCAGTATTTGGACCACCCATCAACAAACTCCAGTATAGGATTATTGCACAGGTCTATTAACATGTTTTTTGTGAACCAATAAACTATTATACAGTATGTACTGTATCTTAGCATGAAGCCTTCAAGTACTGTGAAACAACTCAGTATTTTTGCAGGAGCGGACACAGATTGTGAGGGCAAATAGCAGAATTGTATTTATTTGTGTTGAAAAGTTAAGTTTTATGTAAAAATGATCCCAATATTTTATAGCATTTCAACTGCTTTAAGTCACCAATCATTATCAATAATATGCAGGCCTATATTTTAAACCAATAAACCTCGGAGAAACACTATAATAAGGATTATAGCAAACAATAAAGGCTGCATTGTAAATAGTTTAGCAAAAAGAAGCAACAATAGCCAAAGCAAACTCAAAAGTACTGAAGTTGAAATAAAAATCTTCAGAAAGCGGCAGCATTGATGCAATTATTTGGAAGAAAAAGTAGGCCAGATTTGATGAAACATGTGCCAAGACAATGTGATGCTAATAAAAGATGGAGTGGACCGTCTCTACGGTTTAATACAACGGTAGCATTTGGCAACACAAGGAGAACATCTAGTATTCAACTGAATTATAAATTATACTGTCATAATGTTGTTTTTTCATTCTAAATTACTTTTGGTTGTGTCCAACATGGGAGTCAAACTTTAAACATAAAACTAAAATATAGCCGATTAGTGTAATTTTTGTCAATTTATTTATATTTATTTAATAAAGGCAAACAACAACAAAAACTAAATACACTGCGCACACTGAAATCACTGAAATACAATATATTCACCTTATTGCAAACGGCTTACAAATAGAAACAGGTCTCTTGACTTCCTGTTCAAAACTGCAGAATTGGTAAGCCCCGCCTCTTTATTGTAAAACTTTACTTTTTTTTTAAGCCACAGATTGAAAAAATACTATTTTTTGCTATTGAAGAGTGTCTACATGACAATTTTGAAGATTACATGTTTTACTGACAATCCTAATTTGTGAATAAATGCAAGTTAATATGTACAAGTGGGTGGGGATAGGTAGAAAGTGAAGACAGATTTTCTGAGCACTGTAGCATCAGCTGCAAGATAATGCAAGATTATTCAAACAAGCGTGAATCAATCCTTTGAGTAAACTAATGATGAGAGAACACTGTTGTAACATGATTAAAAACTCATCATGAGATGCTGATTTGATTCAACTCAAGATTTGAACCATGATCTACTTATTGGGAAGGTAGAGCTCTAACTACTGTTTTTTTAATCAAGACAAAACCTCTCAAAGAAACTCTTAGTTTTCCATTTAAATCTGTCAATTTTGCATTCCCTGTAATGCTTCATTCACGCACTTTTACCCTTTGTGCACCAACATGATCAAGTGATGTAGGTGCAAATGGTCAATACTTGATAGTTCTCAACATGTTACAAAGGATCATCTTGTGCATGTTTAGACCAGTAGTTTAGTCTTCTCTCAACCACAATCTTCTATAAAATTACAGTTGACTGTTCCATTTCTGTGCTCACATTTTTGTGTGTGGTCTGGTGTTAATTAGTGCTCCCTCCTCCTTTAGTGTCCCCTGTAAGTCCCTGTATATGTGTGCCTGTAAGTCCATGTAGGTGTGTGACCCTGTAAGTCCATGTATGTGTGACCCTGTAAGTCCATGTGTGTGTGACCCTGTAAGTCTATGTGTGTGTGACCCTGTAAGTCCATGTGTGTGTGAGACCCTGTAAGTCCATGTATGTGTGACCCTGTAAGTCCCTGTTTGTGTGACCCTGTAAGTCCCTGTTTGTGTGACCCTGTAAATCCATGCATGTGTGTGACCCTGTAAGTCCATGTATGTGTGACCATATAAGTCCATGTATGTGTGTGTCCCTGTAAGTCCCTGTTTGTGTGACCCTGTAAGTCCATGTATGTGTGTGACCCTGTAAGTCCATGTGTGTGTGACCCTGTAAGTCTATGTCTGTGACCCTGTAAGTCCATGTGTGTGTGTGAGACCCTGTAAGTCCATGTATGTGTGACCCTGTAAGTCCCTGTTTGTGTGACCCTGTAATCCATGCATGTGTGTGACCCTGTAAGTCCATGTATGTGTGACCATATAAGTCCATGTATGTGTGTGTCCCTGTAAGTCCCTGTTTGTGTGACCCTGTAAGTCCATGTATGTATGTGACCCTGTAAGTCCATGTGTGACCCTGTAATTCCAGGTATGTGTGTGTCCCCTGTAAATCCATGTATGTGTGTGTGACCCTGTAAGTCCATGTATGTGTGTGACCCTGTAAGTCCATGTATGTGTGCGTGACCCTGTAAGTCCATGTATGTGTGACCCTGTAAGTCCATGTATGTGTGTGTCCCCTGTTAGAGCATGTATGTGTGGCCCTGTAAGTCCATGTATGTGTGGCCCTGTAAGTCCAAATGATCAGAATCAGGTGTCCTAATCACTTGGCCTGGCCACAGGTGTATATAGTCAAGCACTCAGGCATGCAGACTGTGAAACAAGACATTCGTAAAGGAATGGGCCGCTCTCAGGAGCTCCGTGAATTCCAACGTGGAACTGTCATATTCAAATTTGTCAAATTTCAAATTTCCTCGCTCCTCAATATTCCACAGTCAACTGTCAGCTCTATTTTAACAAAATGGAACCGTTTGGGAACAACAGCAACTCAGCCACGAAGTTAGGAATGGGATGGCACTTAAGTTCATAGTATGAGTAAAGGCAGGTGAGCGAATACTTTTGGTAATATAGTGTGTGTGACCCTGTGAGTCCATGTATGTGTGTGTCCCTTGAAGTTTCATGTATGTGTGACCCTGTAAGTCCATATGTGTGTTTGTGTGACCCTATATGTCCATGTATGTGTGTGTCCCTGTAAGGTCCTGTTGCGTGTGTGTATGTGTGTGTCCCTGTATGTTTCTGTTGCGTGTGTGTATGTGTGTGTCCCTGTTGCATGTGTGTCCCTGTATATGCGTCTGTGTGCCAGCTAAGGACCCACAACATTGTACCACGCGACCAGAGACTGTGTGTGGGCGGAGATTCAAAGCTCTCTATTCACACTGTAATGTTTGCGTGCACCAGCCTGTATTTAATCCATGTTTGGACCTAAACCGTTGCTTTATAGAACCGTGAGCTTTCAGTAATCCACCGATGAGCTCATGTTTTGATCAAACGCTTTTCTACACAAGTGTGAGAAGAAGAAAAGCTGGAAACGTGAACCTTTTTGCTTTGACATTCAAATGCAACACTGTCTAAATGTGTATGTATGAGCTCATGGTGTGGTGGAACAAATCCGGCATCAGATGCTCCCTGTGCAGCTGACGAAGAGCAGAGGTGTGAGGGAGAGGCAGGTGCTGTCAGGAGAGTCCAAATTATGTGTCTCATGACAGAGGTCGAGGTTTATCTGAGCAAGAGACAGCCAGTTTGAATAAGATATAGGGTTTGAACCGCCATCCCACATAAGCAAACAAACAAAGTTAAATTATGGTTTTGAATGAACATAAAAAGAGGTGTTAGGGGAGCAACAAATTCTTATGGGATTTTAATGATTACCTCAAAAACATAAACAAACAGAACTATTAACTATCCTTGGTTCCTTCATGTGATGCAATCCAAAGTTTCTAATTCTACACCACAATGAGTTTTGTATTGTTTCAGTCTGAATCCAACTTCGTAGAACAGGGCACAACTAATGGTAATGGTGAAAAATAACAAATGAAAGAAAACTATGAGGAGGAGGACTGCAGAAGCTGAACTGCTGAGTTAAACCCTCTTCTGCACATCAGAAGAGTCAAAGTAGCTATTCTCAGAAGAAAGTATTCTTATGTCCGTGTGCGGCTCTGCTAGGACTTTTTTTTTGTCAGATTGCAAGGATCCAACATGTTGTGAAAGAACAGCCAATCAAACCAAGCTGTGACTGTATCACAAATCTATTTGTTTGAGGCTTGCTTTACTACTTTTTTTTTATTTTTTGTTTTGAATTTAAAAGTGCAGCAGGCTTAAGAAAGGGGTGCTGATAAAACAAGAAAGTTGATTGGTGATAGGCTGACTTGAGCCTATGGAGAATTGCAAAAGTCATTGTAAGTAGTAATCAGAAGTACACTTTCTGAGTTTTAGAAACAAAACTGTGCATTCTAGTCATCCTCGGAGGTCGGGCCTCAGAGTATTGTTTTTCTGGTGTTGTGTGTTCCAGTGGTCAAGTCACAGTTATGAGCCAATCAAGTAATACATAGGCAAAAAACGTGATGGTGGAGCGCTTCATTGGGTCAATCAAAAATGCAGATTGTAAGAATATACTCAAGTGCTCATCAGAAATAGTTTAAATAAAA
This sequence comes from Mugilogobius chulae, assembly GCA_038363315.1. NCBI lineage: Eukaryota > Metazoa > Chordata > Actinopteri > Gobiiformes > Gobiidae > Mugilogobius > Mugilogobius chulae. The sequence continues at coordinate 11,157,474 of CM076406.1, read as the reverse complement.
CAAAGACCCTTACTAGAGTGGGTAGATTCAACACCGAGGCCTCAATGAGTTAGACAAAGTCACAAGATCAGAACACATTACGAAAATACAAAATTTTGTCACTTTGTCACATGACATGTCCTATTTAAGGACACCTGTTGTCATATCTGATTTAAATGCCTTGACGAAGACCTACCACAGGTCAAAACGTGTTGGCGTCCCTCTGAATTAAAGGACTTTCATCTTACTCATGTAGTGCCTCGGTGTTGTATCTACCCAAGTAATACATAGTTTGGAAATGGCATAAAACAGCCAAAATACAGATCTCTTTATGTTCCTTTATCAACTCGGACATTGTTATACATTTACAGCTTGTAAAACAAAGCAAGAGAGTGAATTTAGGTTTTTGTTTACATTAGTCTGTGTGTAACCGTTAGCAACATTTATAACACAGGTTTAAAATAGCAGAAGCTCATAAGTTTTGCAGGAGGCGAGTAAACTGTAGAGACAAAATATCACAGGTCGATCAGTAATGAAGCTGTCAGATGTTAGTCTTTCTCAAAACACAGGGCACTGACATGTTCGGTTTTCTATGTCAGACTCTGAAAATCTCTCCTAGTATCTAAGTAGAAACTCGAGTTGGAGGGTTATACCAGTGGGAATTTACGAAATAAAATCAGAACTCAGAAGATCCGTGCTCCGAGTACCACTGGAACGCACAGTAAATAGACACACTTACAACTCATTTGAGTTATTTAGTTTACTTCAAAGGAGACTTTTTTAATGTAAAACCTAAATCATTTTTCTCATTGTAAGTCACCTTAAACAGGTTATTAATATGTCTCACCTTTTTATGGTTGGATTCACAGTAGCTATAGCAACGGTTTATCATTCCTACACACAAACCAAGTCGGTGAAGTGTCTTGCCTATGGACACAAAGGCTGCATACACATTTCCAAGGTGAGATTAAAACTCAGTTGATGGTTTCAGAAAACAAAAACATAATGCTATTTGAACAATTTAGGTCTCAAACTTTCCCAAAGAAGAAAACTTTCACAATCAGTGTTTTAATTAGCCACACGTAGGACAAAGTTGATGGATTGTCACTAATTTGAGGAAGGTGTTATGATTTTTTTCGGGTAATTAGCTTCACTGTCACCACCATGATATACTTCTACTTCGCTAACCCGACTTTTAATCAACCAAAGTCAGCTGTAATTAATAGAGAAAATGTTTGAATAAGCTCACCAGAACAGTCGGTGCAATTCCATTAATACAGAACGTAATGAATGCATCCTCTCCTGGAAATTACATTAACGGTCAGTCCCTGAACCCCTCATTTTTCACAAGACTGGTGAATAGATTCTAGACGTGACGCATAGATTAAACACACACAGATGCGTGAGGGATACAGATGATGTAAAAGCAGTGTATAGATTGAGTTGAATTGAATTTAACAGATGTGTGCAGAAGTGTAAATACCTCACATGTTTGCTGGTGGTGTAGTGGTTAAAGGTGTTGTGACTAAATGTCTGTACCTATTCTCTCACCTCTAATCCTATACTCTTGCCAATCTGTTTCCAAGACTCTTGACCATTTTACATAAAGACAGCATTCAAACACCAGAGTATCACTTTGAACATCTTGTTGGGTGAAGGTGAGACACTGGAGTGAATGGAAAAAATATATATACATTTATAGCTATTGATGTAAAGCTTCCTCTGCAGTTAGCTCACATAAATGAATGTGACAAGCAGGGACGGCTGGTATCAATGGGCTAGGTGAGCTAAGGAAAAAAAAATGTGGTTATAACTAAGTCATTTTTAAGTAAAAATAGCATCTTTACATGTATTACTATGAGTAGTTGTGTTGCTATTATAGTTTCATATTTGAATTATGTCATTTTTGGTAGCAGAAGAAAAGCCACATGAGTTTGGAGATTACGGAGCCACGAAAAGACCTGAGTTAGGACAGTTTGGTGAGTGCAGATGACAACTTTCTCTTCTCAGTAAGTGCAGCTATTTTAATACATTTTTGCCAGTTTCACGTATATATAAGTGCAGTTGTATTGCATCCATGTGTTTGTAATGTGTAAATAACAATGTGAGTTTGGTAAATATGTTCTTTGACTCATGTCTGGTGCACAAATGACTTTTACCTTGTGTTGTTGTTGTTGTGGACAAATATGACACACACATGTCTCTGTTTTAGTGCTTTTGAGCATTTTGAGGAGAAAAGTCTTTCTCTAACGCACTGGCTGTATTTCTCAATTTGTAGAAGAAAAAAGGTGATAACTCATTTACTGTAAGTGTTTGTCTGTGAGTTAGTGTTTATGTAGCCCCTCTGCCCAAAGATGCACCAGCCGCCACTATTTTTCATTATGTCATGTTTAAACTATTGTTTAATTTGGCAAAGGTTTTTACAGAGGGTTTTTTGATTAAAAGTGATTTGACTGAGAATTTGCATAAAAATTCTAATTTTTACACATTTTTTCAAAATCCAAAAGGATTAAAAGGTTGTAAAGTCATCTTGTGAATGGTAAGTTGGTGTGTGAAGGAGCTACTTTGGGGGTGATATTGATGACATCATGTAGGAAAAGGCAGTTTGAAAAAACATCTATTGAAGTCAGTGTGCTGACATGATCAGAGAAATCGGGGACACGAAGCACATGGACTTTGGCCAGAGAAAATTATGAAAAGAGAACTAGAGATTATAAGCAAGAGTTTGCAGATTTGATTTCAGTGAACATATAGCTGATCACAAAATGATCAGTTAAATCACTGATCACAAAATGATGAAAAATGTGTCGAAAATGTCATAAGGACTTTCTAACTATATTTTTTGTCAGAATTTAGTTTAAAACAAATTAGCTAAAAGATAAAAGAGGGTGTTCTTTTTTATCCTTGCCTTTATGCGAGTGAATGCTGAGGAGCGGCCCAATAATTTTGACACAAAAATGCATAAATGTCTTGTTTTCTAATTGATTTATGGCAATAAAATTCCCGAAGGTTAGCATTATTCAATTTGATCTGCTGAAACCTGCAAAAACCTTGATTGCAACACTAATTATGTGTGGCATGTAGAAATTAAATCAATCTATGAATATTGTAAAAGGAAATAAAACCCAAGTGCTTCCTGCTGCTACAAATAATAAACTATAGTTTCTATGTTCTCCTTAGCTTTGGCTAAAATATGAACAAAAAACTCCTCTTTGAAACCACTGAGAAACAAATTCCAATCTCAACTTTTTTTGGTTAATAAATAAATGTCAATGAAGATTTACAACCATTATTTGACTACATCAGAAATCGACTCATTGTTGTTTTCCTATATATATTTGGTTTTTCCTGTTGATCTGTGCATTTACGGCAACATACATTATTGTCTTCTATTAGATTTGATAGAATTGGACTTTGCCCTGTGACGTCCCATGTGTCCCTGTCTCATTACGCTCAGCTCCAGACGTTTTCCAGCCCAGAGACACAGGACAGTGTTGTGTTTGTCCCCTGGGCCTTTTCCCACTGGGACGGACTATTCACACTGCTCCAAGTGCTGTGAGCCATGCCAGCCTTTCAATATTTACATTTTAGTGTAGCCATGTGTATGAGCTGTCAGCACACATGGAACTTTACTTTACATATGAGGGAGCAGTGTCTCTACTCCAAGCTTCAACTTCAGTGCCATAAATCTAAGATGTGACAAGGGCAAAAAACATACGCAAATATGAAAACATGCACACAAAATCAAAAACACCAAGGAAATTTAAAAACATGCACACAGATTCAAAAACACAAAGTCAAATTTACAAACATGCACACAATCAAAACAAAACTTAAATACAAAAAAAAAAAAAAAAATTAAAATTAAAAATTCAAACCCAATAATAAAAACATTCACACAAATTAAAAAAAAGTAAAGAAAATTCAAAACAGAAACCATTAAACATAAAATAAAAAAGCACAGAAATTCAAAAACACAAACATAAACTTAGCATCATGTATTTGCGTGTTATTGAATTTGGTGCATTTTTTTTATGTGGGTGGGTGTTTTTAAATTGTTTTCCCGTGTGTTTTTGGAATTCTGTGCTTGGTTATGAAATTGTAAGCGTGTTTTTGAATTTGTATGTGTGTTTTTGAATTCATGTGCTTGCCTTGCCCTTTGGGGGAAATATTGTTCTGTAGAAATATATAAATGTTTTTTTCTCAACTGTATACATGCAAGTCGAGTGAACCTGACAAAAAAGACATGTTTAGCTTTAAAAATGACAATATTATGTTTACTTTATTCCACCTGCTCACTTCAACTCCTGACTGCACTAGATGTACTTGTTTTGTCATTAAGCGAGAATCCCATTCAGAAATGCCTCAGCTGAAAGATTACATAAAGTAGGCTGATTTGTGAAAAATGCTCCGAGTTAATATGAATCAACAAAGCGGCGTATCTGTTGAAACGACCTTGCGGTTTGTGTGGAGCTTCTTCTTTGCTGGCAGTTCTGTGCAAAATTATACAAGCAGAGTGATAATGGCAGCGCCTATAGTGAGGTCAGATGTTTGAGGTTACATGTTTACTTCCTGGAGTTCATTTTCTGACAGAAAGAAGATGCATGGAATGTTCCTTGACACTAGAATTGAAATGAAAAATCTTCTCTTGCTCCAACCAGTACAAATAATAAAAAAAAAGCTATACCAAGAAGATATATGTTTATTATGAGTGTCAGTTTGCTCTTGTCGTGTTGTCAATCAGCTGCAGCTCTTATTGCATAACAGGTGCGCGCACATCTCCCGTGTTGATAAACAAACAACATAATTCTCTATAATCCTCCATAGATTTAAATGTAACTTCAAATGTCACACTGCAAACAGTGAATTTCAAGACAAGTTAAAATTACCTGATTTGAGGATTTGAATCCTAATTTAAGCAGAATCATTTTTCTTGTTTCAAACAGTTTTGAACTAATTTCAAATGATTAATTATTTGTTATTTCGAGCTAAATTATTTGCCAAAGGACTAAGAAAATTGTTCTTATCCCACTGGCAATTTCTTGTTCTACAAGAATAAGCCAAATCTCTTATATTGAAACTTATTGAAACAAGTACAATATTTTACATTACATAAGCAATTAAATCTTATCTTGTTAAAAGTACTGAATCTAACATTTGAATCCAAGTCACTTTAAACAGTCCAGATATACAGTTTTTACAATGCATTTTCCTGAATGCATTTTCTCTCCACAGAGGCAACAATATAGGCCCCCAAAAAGCTCTTATATACTTTCAACTTTACACTCATAAGGGCTTGTTGATATCTAATTCTAAGGCAATTTATTTAAAAAGTCTAAAACATGGGTGAAAATATTTTGTAGGCTTGTTTGTCATCATCAAAAGCAGAGGTTAGATTCTGGCTTCAATGGGTTTGATTTTCAGGTCAGACCAAACGAACATCTCATGATCTCTCTGTGTAGAGTTTGTATGTTATTCCCGTGTTTACGTGGGTCTTCTGCGGGTACTCCAGTTTCCACCCAACTCCAACAAAACATTTAATTCAGAACATGAAATTCAATGATATTATAAAAGCCTGGTAAACCAAATCAATGATTTTCAGGTGTTTTTTTTTTACACAGAGCGCATGTTTACTATATAAAGATCACATTGTTAAATGATCAGTATCAGTAATTGTTATGTGTACAGAGCTTTATAGTAAAAACATATTTTCATTGATTGATTGATTGATTGATTGATTGATACAAAATTAAAACATCACTGTATTATTTAGACGAAAATTTATTTAGATCAAATTTCTTAAAATTAGACTTTTTTAAGACAGCAACATGTCAACAACTGTAACCTATCAAAGTATAAACATTTTACAAAAAAAAAAAAAAAAAACCTAACTAAAAAAAAAAAAAACAGAGTTGCTAAAAGAGCAAATGCCTCATTCCAGAATTGAAGAACTATCATATACAGTATCATAGATTTGTTATTTATTATTACTTTTTCATCCGTTGTGTTCCAGAAAACAACACCTCGAGCATTAATACAGAAACTTTTTTTGTTTATTCTAGTTTTATTTAAATGTTTCTATCTTCTGAGATTATCCCGGCGGCAGTGTGTGTTTGAATAATCAGCTTTAAACATCAGTCTGTCTGTATTCAGGTCAACAAGATCTCAAATTTGCAATATTTTAAGCGTAAAAAATAGGGATTTATTGATCCATAAACATCGGAATTTCATACAAACATCACGAGGGAAAGGTGTGAGAATCTGAAGTCCAGAAATAGCACATTTAAAGCACAATTTACGCCATCTGAAGTCCTAATAAACACACTAAGATTACAAAATGGTTACTCATGTTTCATTTGATTTGATTTTAAGATGCATTAAAGCTTGATTTAACAACAAACTCATTAACTGTTCCTAAGTTTGCCCAAATATCGACCACAACATATTTAGTCCATGCACATGTTTGATTGTGCCGACAATAAATGTTTAATGTTGAGTCCATGCGCTGACTGATGACTTCCATACTTTGACCTCACAGTCCATTAGAGCTGTAGGACAAAATGAGCCCATCAGAAATCATCACCAGCCATTACACAGCTAATCACAGCTTTTCCCATGGTGCTTCACTCCCACTTCACTCCAGTCCGCTGTTAGATTAGCAGAGGTCATCTTAAACAGTCACATTTTATTGCAACCGCGCTTAGTCAGAAAGTTTGGGACATACTTCTAAAATATATGTTTTAACAAGGTTTTATTGGAGCACGCCTTTGTGTGCAGAGCAGGTAAAGAGACAAACTGTAGTAAATGTACTCAAATAGTATTCTTATGGATAGATTTTGACTTTAGTGATATATTTTAGTTTAGTACTTTTAGGTATACACTTGAGTACATTTGAAAGACAAGTATGTTTTCTGTGTCAATACATAAAAATAAAAATAGGCTATATAAAAGGCTCCATGTATATGAAATACTTTAGTAGAGCTGTTTGACACACACTCATAACCAAATGTCTTTGTTCTCCACACCTAAACATAATTTATGTTGATTTTACAGACTGAAAGTAACTAACCAAAGTAGAGTTTACATTTGGTCTAACAGAGAAAAAAAAAGAAGAACACTTTCTGAGGGCGCAAGGTGAAGCTTAAAATTATTTCTAAAAATGTATTAAAAAAAAGAAAAAAAAAAAGTTGGTCAACATAATGTATACAGCCTTATACTTATGCCAAACAAAAAAGAATCACAAAAATGCTGATGTCAGTAAAACACTGACCAATAGAAAACAAGGTTGCCTCATTTTCTACTGGCCTGTCAATCAAACCCTCCATGTTTCTAAGTAGCTGATTGGCCCAGTATCACTGGAGGGGATGGGTCTGGGCAGTGGAACATGTACATCATTTAAAAAACAGCAAACAGTTGTCTTTTCTTGGAAAATCTTTCAGGCAACTTTGAAAGGTACTATAATAATAATAATAATAATAATTTTATTTGTATAGCACTTTTCATACACAAGCAACTCAAAGTGCTTCACATCATTAAAAATACATAAAAAATACAGCAACACTAAAATATAGTACAATAAAATGTTAAAAACATAACATAAAAAAAAATGTATATTTCAATAAAAAGCAAGTTTAAAAAGGACTGTCTTAAGCCTCGATTTAAAAACACCAAGAGAAGGGGCCTGTCTCACAGTCTCAGGAAGGCTGTTCCAGATCTTAGCTGCATGAAACTGAAACGATGCTTCCCCCTGTTTGGTCCTGACTCTGGGCACCAACAAGAGGCCAGTCCCTGAGGTCCTCAGAGTTCGAGTTGGCTCATAAGGCACCAACATGTCGGAGATGTACTCCGGCGCCAGACCCCGCAGCGACTTAAACACGAGCAGAGCTGTCTTAAAGTCTACTCTCTGAGCCACTGGAAGCCAGTGCAAAGACCTAAGCACAGGACTAATGTGATCGTACTTTCTTTTTCCGGTCAGGACTCGAGCAGCAGCATTCTGAATGTACTGCAGCTGTTTTACAGCTCGTTTGGATAGGCCGGTGAGCAGGCCGTTACAATAGTCTAACCTACTGGAGACAAATGCATGGATAAGTCTCTCCAAGTCAGGCTTTGGCACTATGCCTTTAATTTTGGCAATGTTTTTCAAATGGTAGAAAGCCGATGATGTTATGGCCTTAATGTGGCTGTTAAAATTCAAGTCTGAGTCCATTATTACTCCCAGATTTCTAACCTGACTTGACGGTTTCAGAGAGAGAGACTGAAGGTGACTGCTGACAACCTCTATATAAACATTAAACTTAAAACTTTTTTTTTTTTTTACTTCAGTTTTCTCACTTACCCAATGCATTCTGAGCCTTCCAATATTCACCACACGTTTTAAGCACTCTTCACAACTTTTAAATGTGAACCATGTCAGCGTTAGCCACAATGCTATAAAAAAAAAGCCACAATGCTAACATTAGTTAGCCACAACGCTAATAAACAGAGCAAGTCTTGGATTCTAGTGGACAAACAATCTATATGATGCTGCCAAAAAAGATTTCACCTCAATAGAAACTGATTTTAAGTTATTTTCTCTGTTTTTGCTATAGTTTTGTTCTTTTATCAGAGTTATATTTAAATTGATTCAACTCTATTTCACCTTCTATTTAGCTTCACCCATTTATCTGTATTTACAGGGAGTCATGCTTATTTCAAAGCCATTTTATATCAGTTTTCTTTCAATAATCTATTCATTTTGTTTTCTTCGAGAAAGCACAGTACTGGTCTCTTTTTAAAGTGCACTATGCTACATTTCTGCTTTTCTGTGCTGTTAATGGAGAGATTATTGATTTATCTATGAATACTCAACAGCATAGAATTAATTACTGCATGTTTTTCTCCATGGTAACGAGAAGAAAACACCATTACGTCCAAATAAGGGTAAGATGTATGAAGAATTGTCCTCACTTGGATCAATGTTTGACCAGGTGTGCTTAGAAGTCATGAAATGCAGCAGTGACAAACTGTAATGTATAAACCACTTTACAATCTTTGTTATCAACAAAAATCTTCTGTGGATTCCATCGCAGAAAGGCTCTTTTAGTTATTTGACGAGATTTCTTTCTCCCTGTTCTTCCTGTTGTTTACTGCTGATAAAAAACTAACACGATTATGCACACAATTAAGTTTTTAAATTGGTTTATGCATTGCTTTTTGTTTTCAGCTGCGGCTCATTTGCATAATTATAACTACACTTTGTACAAGAGGAAATATCACTGCTAATCATTCCAAGGAATGTTTTGTGATCTGCGTAGGTTTAACCCTTCATTAAGACGGTTTCATTTATGTTTTAATACATAGATTCATATTAAACACAGACTTTATCATTAATGCAGCTATAATAATTGGCTAATAAGTGTAGATAATTTAATATGCAATCTCTTTGATCTGTGGTCATTTAGTCATTGTTTTGCAAGTCTTAAGTAAGTTTTAAGTTTTTGGTTCTAAGTTTGAGTCGAGGCACAAGTCAAAGATAAAAAAGACCCAGTCAAGTCCCTAGTTGTGTGTCCCACAAGTCCAAGTCAAATCCCAAATCAAGTCCTAAGTCAATGCTCCACATCTCTAAATCAAGTCCCAAGTCAGTGCTCTAGAAATTCAAGCCCAAGTCCAAGTCACATGTGCATCTGAGGTCCAACTCATGTTTCCAGTGTTCGTCCATTTTATCAAGTCAAGTCTCAAATCATTAAAGTAGTAACTCAAGTCTGACTTGAGTCCAGTCTCTGGTTTTCTCTTTTGCATGGAGTTTCAAAACAAGGTGAAACACCTGTTATATTGCAATTGATCATAAGGTGGACTGGTGTGTTTTCTGTTCGAGAAGAAAGTAGATTTATGTGTTTGAGCACACAAACTAGGCTTCAATGATTAATGAGCAGTTCTTGTTCTGTAATTATTGTTAAATGTTTTCCCATCTTATAAAGAATATCATACACAGTGAACCAAAACACAAAGCTTTATACCATAAATACAGTATAATAGGATTCAATTTGAAAACATTCTTTAAGTATTCAGAATACAGCTCTGTCTTGGCAAAGTAATGAGTTGAAATTTACTTTCTGCAAATAAATACATTTTCAAAGTAGCCTTCCCAACACCATAGTTAAAAAAAAGTGTCTGATCTTTCGATTGAACCCTCTCACATTCGGAGGGCCCTCTGGTGGTCCCACCCACTTTTTCTGGATTCATTTTATTTTGTTTACAGTCTGTTAAAAACAAACTATTAAATGTAAAAAGAAAATTGGAGCCATCTTATGCACAATAAAATCAGCCATTCAGAGTTGAATAAGATTCTAAAATTACAAGACTCAAGACTAATTTTTTTTTTTTTTTTCTTGCCTACTCTACGTCAAATTTGATCATATTCTACGACACACGTCACTCAAAGTGTTTTATGGCTAAAATGAGCCCCAATTCAACCTGAAGCATTGTCTGAACCAAACCAATAGTGGAGCTCTTTGTGAAGCTGAGTTGTTCTGACCCAGATTTCCTGTCGTAAACATGAGGAGTAAAGCCTCTGCTGGAGGTACATGGACTGACAGACAGGAGACTGAGTGTTTTGGTCTTTTTCTCAGAGCTGAACCCTAAATTACATGGGTTACGCTGACTTGTTATGAAGCAAAAGATAAAAAAGCTCAGATGAAATCATAAAAAAGAACTATTTCAGAGACTTTGCTGTTGCTGTTAACTTACGAGTAATGATTAAATTACATCGGCGCATCCATCAGTCAGTGTGGCAGTGATACATAAATTATTGAAATAAGAAAAAATGTAAACATGCAAATTCAATCAGCGTGCCAAGGTGTTAAAGAGAGAGCTACAGAGGAGCTACTTTTTTCTGCAGGTATTGGTTTTGAGCTGAAACATAAGAAGGTAATTTTAACTATTTTTTTTTTATCTAACGACCTAGCACAGACAAATAAAGACTTTTACAAATGTTATTATACAAAGAGTGTCTTCACATTTCCTCTTTTTCATGCAACTTTGTGTTCCCAGTTACCAGTTTTCACACAAAGTACCACTTCAGTGTTCTTCAAGTACAATCAGATCTAAATTCTAACTATATTGGGCCAAAATTACAGCACACAATAATTAAAGTAGTTCTCGAAGCAGAACAACATGATAAATACTGTCTCTAAATAAAGCAAGTAAAACAGCAACCAGAGTCAGCTGCGTACCACCAGTGTTTCAATCATCAATCAATCAATCAATCAATCAATCAATCAATAATCAATTATTAAAAATTACAGAATACATTAAACACATATGGTCATATTAAGCAAGTACATTTTGTAAAGTGACACGCTGAGCCATTCATAGTTTTAAATGGCCTGATCATTTCTGTAAATTATTAAAAACATTATGCAATCTGATGCTCTTCATCTGCTACATATACCTTACGCTAACTATCTTTAACTCGATATATACAATTATACTCATCTTACCTGTTACATTTGTCCCTCATTTACATCTTAACTTCTACTTATTAAGTGTGATTCATTCTACACATCAAAATACACACATCAGCTTATCGAACCTAATGAAAATCTGGATCAAGAGTCGTCAGCCAAACTATGTTTAAGGTTCACAGTATTTCCACAACAAATACAGTAAGATTTGAGTTTTCTTTTAAAAGTGAATAAAGATGAGGAAACCTGAATGTTTCTGTCCAGCTCATTCCAGACTTCAGCTTGACAAGTAACACTAAAACTAGTGCACTTCACTTTCCTTTTCTTACAGTTAACATAGACTTTACCCTTGTGTTATGATCATGTGAAGGTGTAGAAATAGGAATGAGATGACAGAGTTAGTCATTTAGTCCATAAACTATACTATACATCACACAAGCTTGTAAAATATATGCACTCAGTTAACTTCAAGAGCTTTACATTAAAAAGGGAGTCAGAAGGACTGAACTTGGCCCAAGATATACTCAGATAGCTTTCTTTTGTAAACGTTGAAGTGTAGTGTAGTACCACCACACTTTGAGAAACACAAATATACAGGATTTCTACTGTATGAGCATAAGTGGATTTTTTTTCTTTATAGAAACAGGTTTCTTTTAAACAGCAGGATTGATAAGCCCGCCTCTTAGTAGCCTACACCAACAAGCAGTGTAAAAACGAAAAATTCTAAAAAAAAAATAAAAAAAAAAGAGCGAGGGGTTTTGGAGGGTTGGAGTAGTCGGCTGGAAGGCTGTACATGAGGTGTAATTCTGCTCCACAATGTGCAGCTCCCAAGTTTTCACAATTAATCACATGAGATGTTAACTTAATTAACTTAAGTCAAAAGTTGGTCAAAGAAAGTTTGAAAAAATATGTTGAAAATGAATGTGTGTGTATTTTTATGTCTCAAATTAAAAAAAAACAGCTGCAAGACAATACAGGATTACTCAAACAAAATAGTTTGATCAAACTAATGGTGCAGAAACGGTCGTAACAAGGGTAAAAGCTCATTAAAGTTAATTTAGCATGAAATGTCCCCTTTAATTTTGAAAACATTAGGATACTTTTATTTCCTTCTAGAGCTTGGAGTCACAACTGATCAAGCCTTCCCAGGATGATTGATGCGACGGAAAATAGGTTACAGCTTTCTTTAATATTTTACCTGCCCGGGAGCCTGATCGCTCTCTTTTATCAGACGGTGGACAAAAAAAGAAAAATTCAAACGTCCCATAGCAGATTTCTAAGTGTTATGATGACAGGGCTATAATGTCGATATGTCATCTGAGACCCAGCTTTATTATGCAAAAAAAACAAAAAAACAACAACTTATAATTGCATATTTCTGTCATGTCACCATCAAAGTTGTGCCAAGACATACTGAGTGTCTGCAGTGACATGGGGTGGCCCTCAGGCATCTGTCTTCTCCCATTCATTGTTCTTAATGCCAGCTTCACCTATGGGACAGACTCCTCCTCCTCTTTCAGGACTAATCCAACCCGAACTGTCACAGAAGAGTGAGATTTATCATTCACCTGCCTCTGGTCATAATTACCACTCTGTGTTTGGAGGGACTAATCCAGCCACGTCAGCGGAGTCTCTAAAGCTTCATCAGTATTCAGAGGGAAAGAGTGAAGCAGAGGCGTCCCATGACAACACATGCACTGAAACAAAAGAATTGATTAATCTGTAAAAACTATTAGTTACACTGTTGAGGTGAAAAGTGTGACAATTTGGGATTAATTCGGGCCATTAGCTTAGATTTACCTCTGCTCGGACCCAGAGGAGCTGGACTAGCCTGTGGCCATTCTTCACACTTAGCACAATAACATTCAGAGGGAATATGAACAAGAGTACTGATACAACTCAGTAATGTCAAATTACCTTTAGTATTGTTAGTAGGTACATTTACATGATCAGAAAAATAAAAAAACTGAAAAAAAAGAAATTTGGTGTTTGTTTAAAGGCACATCATGTAGCTTTTGGACCAAAATATAGACTTTAAATGACAATACTATTTTTTTTTTTTTTTTAACAAAATAACTTAATAAACAATTCCCCTTACTGCTATCTCGTTAATGTATCTATTCAGGTGGAAATTAGTTATCTATGTCTAATAATATCTCGTTTGTGTCCAACTGTGTTTGTTGTTGTTTCTAGCATGTTATTAGCTCATCGACTCACCTCACCCTAGCAGCTGTAAAAAAAAAAAATAAATAAAACACATAATGATGAACCATTCTGAAGCTCAGAATGCATTAGCTAGTGAGCAAATCATGTAGACTGAAATAAGAAGTTTAAAATAAATTATTTCTGTTTGTTTACATTTTTAAAGATGCAATAAAGGTTTAGTCCACATATGTCAAACTCAAGGCCCGGGGGCCAGATGCGGCCCTCCACCTCATTTCATGCGGCCTCAAGATTTTGTAAGGTTTAGTTTAATTTTATATTAGTGCTAGTCTTAACCAAATTAAATTATTTGTCTGAAACTTAAAGACATTTTTCAGACTAATGCAGATGTATATTCAGTAATTGTCACTTCAATAAATATACAATAATCAAATACAACTATTATTTGTAGTAAATCAAAGATTAATTAGGTTAATTTAGCTACAAGTGGCCCTTAGAGGACAACACCGATGCCAATGTGGCCCTTTGTCAAAATGGGTTTGACACCCCTGGTTTAGTCCCTTTAAATAAAAGCATGTCTTTGTAATTTAGATGTCTTTGTGTAAAAATAGTCATCTTTACTTTGAGCGGGCTTAGAATGCCAGACAATTGACGAATGGAGAAGGACCTCTTCCTTCTGGATGTTTTCATGGAAAATTTGCTCATTTAGATTTTTTTTCTACATTATGGTATAAAACAAATCTCCATTAAGGGCAGGGTACCTGATTTTCACACTGCAAAATCTGAAGCAGGTCCAACTATTTCATTGCAAATGGTATTATCCATGTACATGTTTTGTCAGCATTTAAGTCTTAAAACAATTGTTATGACAACAAAATGAAACTGGAGGTGACCACTCAAGCACAGCCAATCAGAGCACGGCATTTGAACTTGACAAAAATAAAATGCTTTACATTTTGATTCAGACTGGACATAGTGGTCAGATTTGGTCACAATGAGCTGCTTATGCAATATACTGTAGTTTTTGGGAGAAAAGACAAAGCTGACAAATTTACAACTAAGGTATCCCAGCTTTAAAGGCGCTATGCTTGATTTTTTACAATCAAATAACTTAGAATGATTTTTCCCAGAACAGATATTTTTTTAAATATATTCAGGTGGAAATCAGTCCACACTGTCCTATCTGCATCTAATAATGTCCCATTTGTTTACCAAAATCTAAAGCTTGTCTGGTGTTGTTGTTATGATTGTGGTAAATCAGAGCCTCAGAATGCACTAGGTAAATGAGCAAAACATGTGACTGAAGTAGAAAATGTATAATGAATTATTTCTGCTTGTTTACATTTTTGTTTCTATTTTCACCTCCAGAAAGTCACTGACATCTGATCATCACAAACAACGGAATGAACGTTCAGACTATTTGAAAAAGTACAATGATTTTTTAAAATAAAGTTTTTAAAGATGCACCGAGTAACTTTTCTGGCAGAGAGATCTTTATTGTTTTACTCCATATGTCTGTAATGTGTGATGTTATTGCTATGTCTAAAATGTTTCATAATACTGCATAAAGCATATGGCTAGAATTTATGTATAATATTTCTCCAAGCTGAATACCAGGACGAAGTTTTTTCACCTTATAGTTTATACATTTATCTGGAAAAGTTAGTCAAAATAACAAAAGTAGCAACACAACAGCAGCAGCGGCACATTTCCAAGACTTTTTTATTGACTTATTCATGAAAATAACATATCCAGACAAAAAAAGGCATTAAGAATGTATAAATTAATTGCACAATACTCTATGCTTTACTTTACATAATCAACACGTTCTTTCTCACCAGAGCACATACGAATGGAGAACAAGAAACAAACCTAAGGCCACGACGCTGCTCTTTAAGTCCGTCCAGTAAGGTAAAGGGGAATGCAGAGATTTCACATTGTTAAATTCAGATAAGTGAGTTAAGTGGATGTAGAACGAACGATGTATTGTTTTGGAGAAGTTCTGCAGCTGCGTGTGTTTGTGAACGATAACAGAAGATTAGAGCGCGGTTCTTAGACTGACAAAAACATTCTCGCTCATTAGCGCTAAACTAAATCTCTATGGACGCTCTGTGGTCCAGTATGAATATATGTAAATGTACACAGTTCAGTGGTGCGGCCCTTTAACGTCAAAAGCAGAGAGGAAGTGGAGAAGTGGAAGTATGGTACAAAGAATAATTGCAAAGATTTCTTTCTGAATCAGTGAAGCAATGAATAATGTTAATATATTTAGTTGTTTTGTCACTGCGTAGAAACTGAATACTGGCACTCACATTACAGATGTATTGTATTTGTATGTTTATATGTAATAACATAATGTTTATTGTGTGAAAGCCAGACTCACATTTTGCCGTTGATGTGAATTGTCTTGTTTGTTGTGGCAGTAAAAGTAAAAAACATACACTGTAAAAAATTAAAAGATCAATAAATATAAAAAATAACTTGAAAATATATTTGCATATAGCTTGACAATGTGATTCACAATTAAGTAAAAAAAAATAATAATAAAATAAAAACATTTTTAAGGCGGAAATTGTACTTATGTTTTTGAGTTACTTCTTAGTGTAATAGGGAAGTTTAACTAAAAATAAAAAAAACCCTCAAAGGTTAAAGTTCATTTAAATGACTGTTCTTTTGACTTTTTTGCAATGTATGTATGTTTCTTGACTGGACAATCCAAACAATATAAAAAAATAAATCATCTAGCCACCAGTTCCTTTTTTAAATTTCAGTCGGTGTGATTGACAGATGAATTAACCAATCAGGGACACGCATCGTCTCCTGTATGAAAACCAACATGACTGCTTACGACAACCAATGAACGAAGCAAATAACAATTTTAATGTGACGTGAGTGAAGCTAGATTTTGTTCTAAATGACAGACGACCAATCAGTTCTTTATTTTCATCTGTGTCACACAAATAAAGTAATCTGATTGACAGCATGTTATGGAGTTGACCTGAGTGAATTGAGGAAGTGGTGACCAGACCCACTCTTTGCAATTTGCTGCTGAAGGCGTAGTCCTCACTTGAACTAGTTAACCTTGAAAAATCATGTTTGAATTGTTGCTTGCAGCTGCTGAATTTTATTTGTACTTTTCTGAGTTGAAAATGAAAAGCTGTCCTATTAAATATTCAAAGAGAGATTTTGAAGCTCTAATTTGACAGTTTAAAATGGCATTGAACTAACTTGTTGTTTTGCTTCTAAACTGTGTTGTTGTTTATAGTTTAAATGGCATTGTCTACTGTTACAGATCTTTTCTTTTACCCAAATTTGCTGCTTTTAGTGTCAAAACAGACAAAAACTAGTGGTCAATAGCATTTATATGTGACATTATACTGGTCTGCCCTGATTACAGCCGTATGATTACAAACCCCTGCTGCTGCAGATATCTGTTCTGACCAATCGCGTTGCTCTACATACATTATGCTCATCACGTCTCTGTTATCTTATTTTTTTTTTTTTTATGTTTTTATCTACGTTCTGTTATGTATTATTATTAGATCTGAAATGTGGCTGTGGTTGAAGGATTAGCCTCACTTTCAATTGAGAGTATAAAGTTCACAGTTCGTTAGCCGGGCAACTAGCAAATAATTAGTGACTGATTCCAAGGGAGAGAATCCTGCCGTCGTGAAAGATCGCTGGGAAATTTCAAACTAAAAATGTCATCGTGTTCAATTTGAGAGCTTGTGAATCTCATTAACAGTAAATTTGTCATTTTTAATATTTAAGCAGAGAAAAAAAAGAGTTAATAAATGTAGACCCAGTGTGAAGATTCAGAGCTGAAGTTTCAAGTATTAACATGTTTTTTCAGGGTTAAAATTTCAGAGAGCAATTTGGCAGTATTTAAAATTCCACATTTGGAGAAACAAATTAGTTCAGGATTAAAGGGCAGCTATTACGCGTAATCAACTTTTTTTTGAGTTTTTATTCCTTTTTTAACATTGCTTCCTCATCAAACACAGCTGAAGTTTTAACCGTTTATATTGATTCTTTTTGAGCCTCAGAAAACACTGTTCTGAAAGTCCTTGACCTGTGATGGTATAGGTACAACTCTGAGATATTCTATAAAGGCATTTAAGAGCATTTCTATATTAGCATATCAGATAAGATCAGTTTGATTATATCACCTCTGCAATTTCCTTTTCAGCATATTGAGGATAACACAGACAAAATGCATAAGAGCTGCAGAATTAGGAATCAAAATCTGTAATTATGATTCTTTTTAACCAGTATTGCAATTGGAATTGTGATTTGTTTTAATCTTAGGATCCTGTTCAAACTTCAGATTTTTAGTGTGTTCAGAAGAATTGACAAAATGACTCAAGTGTCTGACAAATTACTGGTATATGCATTGCAGAATGTTTGAACAAAACTAAGATGAATATTATATTGTTTGTGAAAAAAATACGGTGCTTTAAAAACTGCAGTCTTTGTTCATTGCTCGAGATGTCAAGATTATTAAGTTAGTTGACAATTATCATTTTTAGGTCACAATATAATCATAAGAACAAGTCTTTTTAGGTAAATCTATAGAACTCAGGCAGTTTGGTTTTTGTTTTAGTTTTGGCAACAGTAAAGTTTATGGAAAGAAAAAAAGTTCATATTTAGTGTAAATATTTCATACCTTGGATGAAAATATTTGTTTTTCTTATACAGTGAGTGTTAATATCAGCAAAAGCTGATTTGGTAAATAACTGATGGTTTGTAAATTTCTAAACGTGGCTAACCTGGCCAGGCAGATTCTCTTGATATTTGTGAATTCAGAAACTCGAGAAATTCATCTGGTCTTCCACTTGCCTGATTAGTTTGTAGTCTGAACCAGTGGTTTAACAGTCTAAGGGTGGCAAGGGGAGGTTAGCAAAGACAGCTGTAAGTAGCGCCTGAATTAGCAAAACAAAGACGGCAGCTCCTATGGATGTATGTATGTGTTTCTGCTGCTATTGCTTCTGTTTCACTTTTTTGAAAGACACTTGTTCTATCCCACGTGCATATTGGACACATCAAAACGATTCGCTGCTGTGATGGCTAACTAAGGTAAGGCTAGTTGACAAGTCATCCAATCAGCTCGAAGTATTTCACTAAACGTAGCAGGAGAAGTTCATACAATCTGTGGTAAAACAAATACAACTAAACAATTTAATCACATTAAAGTTTTTCATTCACAAAGTTTGATTTCACAAAACTGGCCCCAAATTGAAAGAGATGAAAGATTTTACTATCTGGTTGTGGTAATTGTGAATAATTTTGTAAATAATATATTTTCTTTTGCAATCGTTGTAACAGTTAAATTTGAAAATCATTGCTCCCATTGAAACTGCAATTTCGATTCTATTTGAATAAATTGTGCAGCCCTAAAATATTGTTAAAGTTGTTGATCACATAAGTTAAAATATGGTTTAGAAAACAAATGCTAAGTGCTGTCAGTCTCTATTTGACATTGTAAGAAAACCAACAGCGCTTTCCAAAACTTTTCCCACCATGACTGAATAGGTCGTGTGTGGCTTAAGGCTCCTCACTATAAGGGCACTTACAATGGCCTGTCACTGTTGACTTCTGGGTAAGATCTCCGAATCCAATACAGAACCCAACATTAGTGTGAAAATACGATGACGCCTGCTGTAATAAAGCACCAGTAAACACCAAACTTTTCATTTCACTCCAGCGTTATCTGCTCGGCTCGTCGCTAAATTAATCAAACGGCTAAACGGGGCGACCACAGCGGAGAACGCCCCTAATGCATCATCTCAAATTAATTCTGATAGGCTAATAATGGCGCCAGGAAAATGAAAGCATGAGGTGAAAGTGGGTCAGAAGCAAGCAAAGGACTGCGGGCTCTTCATACAGAGACTTTGGAAAGACATAATAAAGCCAAAACAAGAGACGGATCAGGCCGGGCTTATGAGATTTGTCTGCGCTTAAAGAGTTGCCTTCCATCTGCAAATGGCACGATTCCTACGCTGCTAATCAAAATGGTGTTTTCGGAGCTGTTGATAAAGTTGGATTTGTGTCTTTTTTGCTATGCTGCTTGCTAAACTTGAAGAAAAGAAAAAAAAATGCAGTTGCAATCTTTTATGAGTAATGGTGATTCATGGTGTGATGGAATCAAAACTTGTCAGGGTCGGTGAATGTGAGCACCGTTTGAAAAGCCAAGGTTGAAAATGTGCATGAAAAGGTTTACTAGGTGTGTGCAGGCACTTTGCTACACTAGTGTAATGAAAGCAAGAATTTGATCACCTTTACTGGAATGAGATGTGAATCATATCTAAATATCTTATTGATTTAAAGGTGCACTGTGGAGCTTTTCTGGTGGAAGTGGCACATGTTTGTCTGAAATAAGTTCTTTGTTAACTTACAAAATGAAATGTTTTTCCATAGTGACAGTGAGGCAGATTCAGTCAGTATTTTTGAGCAATGACGCATTTGAAACTGAATAATTAGTTAGATCAATGTATTACCATAGTCTGGGACATTCCAGGCAAAGCAGCTTTTAAGGAAATTCTAAAGTCATGTCGCATCGACTGAATAATCAACCAAAAAAAGCAGCAAACCATTTATTCAAACTGTGCTTGAAAAAAAAAAATGCTAAAAGTAAGAATTTATACAGGAAATTGTTTTTAAAATTGTGTATTTATATTTAAAAAGGCAGATTAGAACATGACTCTACCCAGATCTTCAGTCAGTGCATTTCTTTTGTTGCTACTCATTTTAATTAAATTTTAATCTAAATTTAGAATTAGTCTACTAACAACATTTGTCAATCAATTAATCGACTCAACGACTACAGAACTACAGCACTATTTAGCAGGTGTGAAGCTAACTAGACGCTGCTCAGTCTGAAGTTCTCCAACTTCAGCAAGCTTTCAACACAATCTGACAATAAACAAGTGACTTAGCAGAAACTACATTAACGAACAGTATGAGAGTGAATAAAGGTCAGGAAGAGGCGTCAAAAAAACTAGGGTTACCATGGAAATAATGGCAAATCTGTCATGCTTGTTGCAGGCTTGCTGAACTTCAAAAGGAATACATGAGCCAGAACAATCTAAAAACAAAATAATCATAGCAGCTGAGGTACAATCCAAAAACTGTTGGACTGTAAATGTATCTATTACTCTGTTGTGTCAGAATGTGCTTTAATGAACTCTATTTAAATTCTCCGTTAGTTTTAACATGAGGCTAACTGGAAATTCTACTGATAAGTGATGTCATGTCTTTAGCGCTACTCACCTTATTCTCTCCCGCCCACTTTTCTTGGCATTGCGGTTCCTATTTAGCTCTGTTTGGCCGTAGATTTCATTTGTTAGGTTTATTTTAAATTGCTATATTTTGGTTTGAGATTGCGTTGCGAGACAGACAAGACATGTTAGCTACCTTAACAAACCAAAACAGGACGTGCACTACCAAGAAAAATGGGCGGGGCAGAATAAGTTGAGCTGTACTATCAAGTCACAGCAAGAGGGTTCCAAGTTTGACTGTCAGATTGGATCAGGCCTTGGAAAACAAAAATTGGAGTTTGTATTTTTCCTTTTCTTCCTTTTTTATCCTCAATGTGTTTGCTAACATGCTTTGTGTCACCATGGTAACAGTCACATTATCCTCCTTTGACAGTTTCTCTCAACATGATATCACTGCAAAATCTTTAAAAAGACAAGCACATGTCTGACCTTCCAACCTAAAAAACAGTGCACCTTTAAATATAAAAAAGCAATACAGCATACATTGGCAATAAATGATGAGGTAATGTATAGAAGTTACATTAAGGAATCATGATCTAATTCTTGGGATTTGTGAGCATGTGGCTGTGGAAGCATTGCCTAAGTTTACATAAATTAGTGGATTGCATGATGACAAAGCTCTTGGTTTTAGGCCAATATTTAAGTTGTGTTTTTGCATCTTAAGTAATGGAAGGTCTCATTGGCTCAGTGAAAGATAATCCTTATTATAATTTCCTTAGGTGATTAAAAGATTTCTTGAAAGGATTAACAAACTTGGAGAAATCTGATCTTCCCGGACTGTGAGAGCGCTCCAAAACAACAACTAATGAAAGCGAATGCAAGTACGTGTCTGATATTGACTTTTGTGCCAGACTTAGGGGTGCCAACTTAAATTGGAAAAACAGAACTATAAAAAGGGTAAAAGTCTGATTTTGGCAATGTTTGCGCATCACTTGAACAAGAGAAGAGAACCGACACGCTATTTCTGTTGAATAAAAACAACAAAATCTCCAGCAGTTTCAGAACAGAGCACTGTAGATTTCATGGAAAAAAGGATCAGAGACACCAGCTGGGATGTGACCAAAGAAAGCACTAAACAATGGAGCGTTCCATACAAAGTGAGTATAAATAAGATTGTGTATCAGTCTCGTATATGCATAGACATGAGGCAGTTCGTTAGTGTCCATGTGAGAGGAGATGGCTAATTGGCGTGGCACTTATAGAGAGCTCTCCTGATGCGCACACATGAGGGGAATGTGGCCTGTGATGGTGTGTAATGGAAGTAGAGACAGGAGGAGCATGTCCCTCTCTCTCTCTCTCTGCTCATGGTGGCTGTCACGCTCAGTCACACTTCACTCCAGTCCTGTTAATAAATGCAGGCACCGGCGTAGAGACACAGGCAAAAATGAAAAATCAACTCTTTTTCCATGAGTTATTCACTTAAGGGCAGAGGAGGCCTGAGAGGAGAGCACAAAGGTACGACTCCCCCCATGCAGAACAAATACATTCATAGGCTTGAGTCCTCGCATGAAGAATGTAATTAAAAAAAGGCCCTGGCTGATTAATCCCCGGTCCAGGAGGAGAAACAAAAGCCAAAGCGACCCTCCCGCTTCAGTCTGAACTGTGACAGCGCTGCCTCGGCTCAGGTCTGGGACTCGCTGGATCAATAAGGCTTCCTCAGGCTGTGGGCACGAGCTCCCGCCTCACCAGACCTTGTTAAGTCCTACAAGTGAGCTAGACTCCTGCCAAACAGGCTGCTCTCTAATGGCACACTCACCAGGGGCCCACACTGGCAGAGCACAGGAAGAGCTGGAGTCTGGCTCCACCTACTGGAGAACAATACTAACCGCCTCTGTCAGAGAGAAATGAGTGATGGGAATATTTTTGACAATATCTGCTTCGTTTTTTCATAACCCAGTTCTGCCACACACTGTCACTTTGCATTAGTATTGTTTTTCACGATCTGGTTCAGGTTGGTGTTAGGATTAGGGTTTGGCTTAGGAATTGACAATTTGGTTGAAGTAAGAAGAACTGAGTTATGGAAAAAAAATGACACCAGGGCATTCAGAATTAAACAAAGGGACACATTTTCACTCAAAATAATCATAATTTACATAATGTGATGTAATGTTGGGTCTATTATTATGCCTTGTAATGTCAAATTATGTGTCTGTTGTACCGACTTTATGTTTTACCTGCCTTAGAAGAAATGAATATGGCAGCTAAATGTATTTTAAACTTATAATATTCCACAGTCTTATATAAAACCGACATATCTCCACAGAATGTTCCAAAGAATATTCAAAAATATGCCTTCAATTTTTTTTTATTTCAGTCGGATAATGCAAGTGATTTTCCACGTTCAGAATGTTTCACTGTGTCATTTAATAATCACTGGCCAAACTGACCATATCAAAAACAAAACCCATGAATGGTGAAATAAAGGACTATAAAAAATAAATCTGACTTTTATCTGCTAATTAAGCAACTTTCAGCTCAGTAGAATTGCCACTTTTTCACCTGAAAATCTAAATTGGTAATGTGTAAATTGGAAATCAGTGCCTCACATTCAAACTGAGGCTGCGCTAAGATGAGAAACTGAGGTGAAAATGTGTCTCTTTTTAGTCAAACTTGTTATGTTGTCTTGACACAGCCTGATGGTGATGAAGCAACCGCAGAGGCAGATTGAAGATATTTGATATTAGATTCTCCCAGGACAAAATCGCACTGGAGGACCAGAGCAGTAGCAGCTCACTGTAAACATCTGTCCAAAACACCTGTCCGTTCAGTCAGCGTCACTCATCCCAGGACCAGAGCTCACAGATGCAGCCCTTTTACTCCACACACACACACACACAGGCACGGCTGAGGTCCGAACATTTGAAACTTTACACTAGAGGTGCAGTCTGGGGGCCACTAGAGCAAACTCCCTCAGAATGTTCCGGGCCACGTCCACTTTGTTCTGTGCGATCATCAGTGCTCTTTTCACGTCCTCAAAGGAGTAGCCCTCGCCCATCAGCTTGGCGATCTTGGCGTCCACGTTCTCCGCCTCCAGGCCGTGGGATTTCCCTGAGTGGATGTTTCTGGGAAGGGGCTTTGGTGGGCGAGCGGGAGCCTGCAAACTCTCCATGGACACTAGAGAGAGAGAAAACAAAATGTATGGTGGTCACTATTTGTTTTTATGCAATCAAAATCTCAGCTGGAACTACATTTTGGAGCTACATCTTTTACTAGAATAATTTGAATCACTGCAGCTTTGAAATGGCATAACTTTGCCGCTACAACAAATTTTTAGCGATGTTTAGCCTGCTTGGTTGCTCGGTGCAACAAAAAATATTAAAGACTTTTTGTAATCTCAGTCAATAGTAATTATTAAACTAGTCATGAGCTATGCTAGCTTTGACTAGTTACTGAAGTTTTAGTTTTGTATTTTGTATAAAACACTACAAATTAGAGGAGTAAAAATGCTCTTTAAGTTAGGCAAATACAAAAACTTCAGAGAAATCAGATTACAACTGAAGGAGGCTGGGCGATAGTGACAAAAATGTATGACTCCATTTTTTTTGGCATATGATGATAAAGACATTCAGATGGTATTATGTCAATTTAACAGGAAAATGTTCAAGTGAATTAGGACCATTTGCTAAGGGAAAATGCAAGCAAAAGAGATTTTCACATGACAAAAAACCAATAAAAAATATATAATATGAAAAAATACGTGTATATGTGCTTTTGCGGCACGGTGGAAGAGTGGATGGCACTCTGGCCCCACAGCAAGAAGGTCGCGGGTTCGATTCCCGTTTGCATGTTTCTTCCCGTGTCTGGGTGGTTTCCTCGGGCACTCCGGTTTCCCCACCAACTAATAACATGCATGTTACTGAACGCTTGGTGGTAGTCGGAGGTTAAGGCGCCACGTGCTTAGGCGAATCGCCTCTGCTGAGCTGCCCCAGGGCAGTTTACTGTCACTGAGTGAGGAGGGGGGATTTATCTCACTGTGAAGCGCTTTGTGACTCTGTCTGTGAAATGCGCTATACAAATAAAGATTACTTACTTCAAAACCTAATTTTGGTTGATAAGATATAAACGTGAAAATGCAAATGAATGAAAATATCACATTTCTGCCCTTTATGGAAATTTTTTTTCATTGTTTGTATTTATAATAACTCTTTTTGATGGAATTTTACAACAAACAATATACTTCCTATCCAGTTTTTGCATATCTTCAAAACAATGTATCTAAAATTTGATATATTCCCAGCTCTATAGACCCTTTTCTTGTCGCGTCACAATGACGTCACAACTCTAGCCGGAGGCAAAGAAAGGAAAACTCATAGCCTGCGCATTCAAAGTTTGAGGATTTATTGTTGTAAATATCATTTTGTTGTGAACTGTAACTAGGACATTTGGTCTAATGTTAGTCTGACCTTACCCAGCCATGCAGGTGCAGTTTGATGTTAAAACTGATCTTTTTATTTAGAATTCTAGATAAAACTGTACAGTTGTCAATCATTCAATTTATGTGCACAAGATCATTATTTCCTGCTTTAGAAAAGCCTTTGATTAGAGCCAACAAAATTTCAGAGGATCGAGGCAAACCTAAGTGGGATTTAAAAACATTATGTGAATATAAAATGTAAACTTTAACAAGACTTTAATGGATCTTTCATTAGTATTAACTTGAATAAGCTCTATATTTGCTTCCCCTAGTGCTTGTTTACAACAGTTTTCCATTTGGTGTAAATCGTAAATATTTATGATCCATATCTAGTCTTATTACTACTATTACTTGCATTTTTACAGTCTTGCTTTGAACTCGGATTTCCCTTTCTCAGCTAAGCTATGTCTTCAGGCAGCTCTGGTTCAGTCAAAGACTTTCTGTTTAGCTCTGCACTTTTGGGTTTAGAGGCTTCCCTGAAAACAGTAGACAACCTTTTTGTGTTTAGTCTCTGTGCGATGTATTAAATTTATACAAAGAATATATTTAATGCCTAACAGACAACTCAATTTGAAACAAGTCTCTCTTCTTTAGCTTTGAGACAGCTTCCATTGGACGGCAGCCAGAGAGAAGCCGTGCACACTTAAGTCAATAGCTGTCATATGTGGCATAATTTGGTCCAGACTTTCGAGACAAACCAAAATAGCAAATGGCCATGCATTAGCTCCACTTCTTGAACAGCTCCTCTAGCATTATATATGTGTGAGTGACAGCAACTACATTCTAAGCGCATTGAAACGTACCAATAAAGTAATCCATGACCCGAAAAACGCATTTGCCAAAGTCATCATGCCATGTTCCCTGGGCTGAATGAGCCCCATGCCTTTTATTTCACAATGGAGACACATTTCTTTGTCCTTTTGTTGTACCTTAATGTCAAGGCCAATTTCACTTTGAAAGACTCAATCTTCAGGCAGACCTTTAATCTGTGGACTGATTTAAAACGTGACAGTGAAATCTATTCATTCACTCGGTTCAAAGGGAACATGCGGTGCACAGTACATTTTACATGTTTATTGGTTTTCATGGTCTTTTAGAGGCGTTCAGGACAAATAGGACTGGTTTGTGTTTTTAAATATGTCTTTTTTAAAAATACTAGACTAATAAAATTAACAGCAATAACTAGAGGAATATGAAGTGCATCTCCAGTGACAATTACAGGAAGTGTTCATTCATTCAGTGCTATTTCATACGCCTCAAGAAATCCAATAACACCAAATTAACATTCTGAGATGTACAAAGTAAAAACACGTTACAAAAAAAGTATTAATTAAATAACAATTAAAGGTGTATGGTAAACTTTTCTGATTGATGTGATAAGTTTTAAATTTGACTGATGAATAATCCTAACGATCCTAAACAGGCATGTCCATTTGTGGCCCAGGGGCAAAATGCAGCCCTTGGACCCTTTTTGTTTAGCCTCAAACTTAGTATAAAAGTATTTCTATGGCGATGAAAACATGATAAAATCCACACGCACAATAAAATACTATCACGCGTAGATTCTTTGCACATACACGCTTGTAGAATGACTTCTCGCTTTCTCTGCGAGCGCGTGATGTCTCCTACAAGTTGCTTTTTTCTACGCGCATGTGATTGGCCACTTTTTGGGAAGTCCCGCCCACACCGTTATTCTCCTGGAAGTTTGTAAGTTTTTCACACGGTGTTTTGGCTCATCAAAACCAAGTCAACTACAAAATCTATTACCTAATGTGTGGTTCGCTGCTCTATATAATTTTTCAAAGAGAGGCATTAGTGAAAAAGAACAAAAAATAATTTTTTAGGGAGATGCAAAGACACACATTTTTTCTTTTGTTCAAGTCAGTCTGTAACAATTTGGAATACCTGCTTTTTCGTGGACTGAAAGAACTGTTACAGTATATTTTACAATTTCTGTTTTAAGGTGCCCTGTGTGGCTTTTCCGTGTTTCTGTTATTGAAGTTATGACACATAGTCCGTTTATTCTATTATAACAGGCATGCCCTAACTATGGTTTTGGTACCAAATGGACCCTTGGACCACTTTTATTGGCTCTCAGACTTCCTCAATTACTTTTACTGGCAGCCTAATAGCAACCAGTTTGAAATGTAAAATACATATTCAATGCCTTATTTGAGGTGTTGTAACTAATCAAAAATAAGTCAAATGCAAAGGTTTTAAGAGTCACTTCACCTCTATCTATTATTTGGCCCTATGGTTCATACATTTTTCAAGAAGCGGCCCTCAGGTAAAAATGTTTGGACGCCATCTTCAACACAGGAGAAAACATATACAACGAAATGTCAAAAATGTATGAGAAGTACGTTTTCACACCTTTTTTGCGAAGAACCAAATTGTAAAACAACTACAAATTTTGGTTGAAGCCACATGGTGACATTTTAGGACTGGGACTTGGGATATGTTAAGATTTACTCGTTAAACAAAGAACCCAAAGAAGAAGACGTGAAAACATACTTGGTGCACATTTTTTGACATTTTGTTGTATATATATCTATATCTGTTTTCTCCGACTGGGCAGCCATCTTCAAACAAGCGTGTGGCAGACCCTCCACCAAATATGAGCAATTACATCAATTTATTAAAAACTGTTTTTACATATTTCAAAATATTTAGTGAGTTTGTCATGATAAAGAAATGCATATTAAAGACAAAAAAGTGTATATTGTGATTTTACATCTAACACCACACAAAAAACAAAACAAAAAACTGCTCTCCTGCAAAAATGAACAACATCCCACATTTCAACACCAATTTGTAGAACTAAAAGACTTCCTAAATTCCTCCTCTTGCCTGATTAAACCTCTAAGTGCTTGCTTAATCCCCTAGGAGCGGCATACTTGAACACTTTGATTTGTGAGGATTGAGTTGTGGGCTCTGTACCTTGGCTGCTGGCTAACAGGTCGTGCTCCAGGCAGCCTCGGAAAGCCTTCATGTTGTCTGCGTGTCGTCGGACCGGAGGCAGAGGAGCCGAGTTGTTCAGCATGTCAAACACTGTGTCTGCACATCACAACACACAGGAGCAGAGGCAGTCCTTTGGTTAGCTGTCACTCAACACTGCACTCAGCGTAATCCACAGAGACACCAGGATACAGATCTGTCATGTCATAAGAACGCCACACACAGGGGGAAGCAGCAGGTGTGTGCGCTCAATCTCCTGTTGTGTTACTTTGTTTAGTATTGGTCATGTACTTTGTTCATGCTGGTTTAGATAAGTTAGCTTTGTTCTTCTATGGGTATTTATTTTGCCTTTTGTTTCTTTTTGGAATCTGGTCTAAAAGTTGGGGATATGTGGTAATTTGTATCATATTATCCAAAATGTTGGAGTTAAAATTCCAATATTCACTGCACTGTACTGTATAATTTGTGAACAAATATTGGAAAAAAATGTATTTAAAAAAAATCCTACTGAGGCTTTGTAACTACTTAAAAAAGAAGCTATGGTTAGGAGTTAAAAGTGTAACTTTTTGACCAAAAATAGACTTGAATAAATGTTTTTGTCATTTAGATTTCTTTGTTGCCCTAAGTAAATCATAATAATATGCACATTTACTTTAAGTGGGTTCACATAGCCACATGGACAGATTTTTGGTCAAAAGGAGGGCCTCCTCCTGTATGTTTTCCATGGAAAACATTTCTTAGCTGTATTTTTTCACATGATGGAAAAAAAAATATTTAGCCCAAAGTTGACTTTTCACCCCCAGAAAGTTATACAATGCACCTTTAAAGGCACTATGCACAATTTTGTATTTATTTATTTTTTTACAATAAAATACCATAAAATCAATATCACCCTATGACAGATACCTTGTTGTTTATTTAAGTGAAAATGAGTTGGCAATGCTCTGACTCCTGTCTATTAATGCCTACTTTGTTCACTAAAATCTATAAACTTACTTTGTCTGTTAGCATTTTGGCTAACTGTCGTTAGCGAATCGGTACATAACCGCTATGTCAATGATAAAAGCTTAAAACCCATTGGGGTGAACAATTTGGAGGCTCAAGCAAAAAGCTGAAGTAAGAAGAAAATTCAATTATTCGGTTTAAAGGAGACCTATTGTGTTTTTTCTGTATATTTAGGAAGAAACTATGGCATATGTAGATCAATAATTCACATTTTTTTCATTGCAAAACACAAAAATAACGACATGGCTTAGAAATAGAAATAAACAGGTTCATTGACTTCCTGTTCAAAACTGCAGAACTGAGAAGCCTTCATTGTAAAATTCTATTTGATTAAGCCACATATTTAAAAATTACCTTTTTTGTTGTTGGAAAGTATCTACATGACAATTTTGAACCTTACATGTTTTACTTGCAAACCGTAATTTTTGAGTAATCGCAAGTAAATACAGACAAGTGGGCGGGGATAGGTGGTAGGTGAAGACAGGAATTTTCTGAACACTGAAGCATCAGCTGCAGGACAATACAAGATTCCTCAAACATGCAGGAATCACTCCAAATACAAATTTGGGTAAAGTAATGATGAGAAAACAGTGGTTTAAAAGCTCTGAAAAGTAGATTTTACATAATAGATCCTCTTTAAGTTTTTAAGGAAGCAACAATCAGGTAGCTATAGCATTGAAGTAATAATTAAGTAGTTACTAAGCCTTATTAAACACTTCATGATAAACTAATAAAAAAGGCATGGGTTTAAAAACATAGTTTTACAGTTTTTATGCAATAAATCAAGATAATTTGTAGTTTGTGAAGTAAATGGTGTTAATGTGTGCTACTTCAACAATTACAGTCTCTTGCGGTTTGCTAATTGCATCCACGAAAATTGCAATTTCGATTCATTTTAGTATAATTGGGATGCCATATCTAAGCAACCATTTAGAATTGGCTGTCTATAGAAGTCTGTCTGTGTGTTTATCTTGTATGAAAAATGCACTTTTTTTCACTCCAAATGGCAATTGGGCTTCATAAAGTGTAATTTGTGGTGAAACATATCTGTGGATACATTAAAGGACACAAATAATCCAAAATGTAGGTTTAGAAATTTTTAATATACTGTTCTAACATTCCTTTCTCATCAAAAACACAACAGGACTTCAGTTTGTGAGATATTTATCATTCTCCCTTGGAATCTCAGAAAACAAAGAAATGTTCTGAATGTCCCTGACTTGTGATGTTATAGGTAGAGCTCTGAGATGTTCTATAATGTTCTAAACCTTTAAAAAAAGAATACTCAAGCATTTCTTCTGCATTATTATATCTGGATAGAAGATTTTTTACTACACTTTTTATTGATACATGGGATTCCAAACTGTAGATGCCTTTATCGACAAAACCACTTTGATCTGTGATATTCTATTATAAGTTTCCCATTGAAATCAATTCATATTTCTCTTCACCTCCAAGTTGCCTCCATTCCAGAGTCTAGAATGTTTTTGTGTCTAAACTTTGCACATAACTCACCTGGGGTCAACAGCAGGTGCTCGTGCCCGGAGCAGGGTCTGTGCGGGCGGCTCGGGGCAGACGTGGAGTTACACGATGAAGATGACGATGAAGAGATGTCCACGAAGCTGTGTCTGGCTGGAGGAGGGGGCGGAGGCGGCTGCGAGGGGGGCCGGCTGTTGAAAGGGTCTTCTATAGCTAAAAAACAAGGAAAAAAGACACAACTTTGAGCTGCTTTATCTGCACTGAATGAAGTAAAAAGACAGCGACGTCATGTTCAGTCCTGCTGCCGGGGATTACATGGTCCAAAGCTGCCGGCTCATTGCTTTCCTCTGACAATATGGCTGTAATTTAAGAGAGAATACTATAGAGGAGAGAGGTGAGAGCACAGTGACAGCAGCGGTATAAGTTAATAAAGTGTAGTGCTAAAAGAAAACCCAGGAATGATTTGTAGCCGCACAGGTGCAATATCGGGTTTGTTTGCTGCAGCAGTGCTCTCTGGCATCTCAAAGGAGCACATGCAACTACGTAACACGATTTAAGTTATGTAATATTTTTTTTCTTTCATTTTTATATTTTTTAATATACTGTAAATCTTCTGTTTGTAGACAAAGACAGCATAAGGTCTAATTTTTCACGTACAGTATGTTATGTTGCTGCTCAAAACAGTAGGAATTGCATTTTGCCTCATTTACAGGATTTATACACAAATTTGTCATTTTTAGCTTGTAATCACGTCAGTTCCACCTTGTGATGTCACTAAATTATGACCAAGAACAAAAATTTTCCGTGTCCATTAAAATTGTGATTGTGATTCCATTTCGATTATTAGGCAGGAGTATCTTTAGTACCAATTTATAAATCTAAAACCAGTTTATGAAAATGCGTCAAGCGTAGTGTTGGATGTGAAGCATGTTCTTATTCTAAAGATGACCAAGATTCAAAAGGTTTAAATTAATAAAAGTTTATTCCACCTAACAATATTTCTAGAGATTGGGCCAACCTTTCCCTGGTAGCTTCCATTTTGCAAGTCTTATAAATCTGACCACTTGCCTGTCCCCCGGCCCAATACAGATTTGAAAAGAATATGCAAATATATGGTGTACATGTCGTTCCACCCAGGTTTTCATATTTCGTCCTGCAGCTGTGGAGCAAGGTCTGACTCCCCTTGGTCAGAGATGTCTCTGGTCATCTTCAGAGGTCAGAAAGGTTGACCTGTTGACAAAACAGATATCCTGCGTTTCTCCCTAATCCTAGCTGCAGCTATAAAAGTGAATGATTATGTCATAGTAATTCTGAACCTACATAAACTTTCCAGGTCAACTTAAGTTCAGTTAAAGAATACAAAAGAAGTATCCAATATAACAAACCAATGACTTCAGTGATTATCAAATAATATCACAATTATAAACCATTGTTTATATGCAAAAGTGTGTGAGCAACTGAAAAGCTTTATTTGTTTGAAACTATTTTTTAAATCATCTTCAGTAGAACACAGACTAACAACATTTAGAAGCTCTACAACTTTGTCTCACAGTTGTAGAAGAACTATAGATGGTTAAATTTGCCTGTAAAGTCTTTTGCTTTTTCTGCATTTAAGGATCGATTAATAGGCAGCGAAGCCTGGCACTTTCAGTTAGTTTCACAAACACTACATACTTTATTTGTAGTTTTGAACACAGGTTTATATTGATGACAATTAGATTTATGAAGCTGTGTGTGTGTCGCAGCGATTACGGGCAGTGTTGGTTCGCATCGGTAACGTGTTTTTCAGCTGAAATTTCTGCTTCTACGTTTCTCTGCGGATATTTGATACATTTTCATCAAATATGTGATGTGGAGCTTGATGTGGAGGTCGACACAAACAAATAACCTTAACTTGACCGTTTGGGGTATTTTTGAGTATGGCAGCTTAACTAACTAATTGTCAAACGATCATCATAATCACTTTTGGCACCAAAAACCCATCAGGATCTAACTTGAGGAAACTGCTAATAGAATTAAAGAATTCATTGTAACGTTTAACTTTTATTATAACTTCTTAACTTTATTATTTGATACAAATCACCTTAAAGCATTACAACGCTGAATGTAAAAACATTACTTTCTTTCAATAAAGCAAGAGTAATCATTAGTATTACTGAAAACTGAACAGAACTTAAGACCCACTTACAGCTAGACAAACATTCTCTTATCACTACTTCAGCTGTGCAGTGGAAGAGTTAAAACACAGCAGCTCTAATAAAATATGCACTACACGTGTAAGTATGTGTAAATCTGTTAATTAATATGCTATTTGCAGACATCAATGTGTTCGGCTCATGCACACAACATAAAAATAGTCTCATTATCATTATGGAAAAAACATCCACCCTAATTAGACTGAATATTCCCACATGTTGCTTATAGATGGCCTTATTTCTGCACTGAAGTGGCCATTACAGCCTCCGTAAGCGATGCATAAAAACACATGACTGGTCCAAAACACAAGCTGGTGGATTCCTCTAAAGCTCCCTTTCCCAATTTGTGTAAAGCGATGTGTTTGTGCCCCGCGCCGCCATAAACAAACTGTCAGGGTCCATCTGTGAGCCGGAGCATTCATTCACAGTGAAATAAGCCCTCTGTTGCCCGCGTATAATTGGAATACGGGATCTGACAGCCGGCTGAAAGTGGTCTGTCCAAAAAAACAATTGAGCTCGCATAAGAAGCAAATCAAAAGGAGACAGAGACTTCATCCCGGCTCTCCACACCTCATCAGTGCGCTTTCACACCAGACTCAGGGCTAGTTTGACACATTTCACGGAGCAGCAGAGCGCGGGACAAGATGGGGACAGCACAGGGACGGCGTGTACGGGACAGACAGGCTGGAGAGAGGGGAGGAGGGACGTACCTGAGGGAGGCAGGAGGATGTCATAGTCACAGGGAGTCTTGTTGTTGCTGAAGGAGGAGACCAGCGCTCTGCCCGATTCACCTGAGGAGCACAAAACAACTTCACAACTATAATTCTACTTCTGCGTCTCCAGTGGAAGTGCAGCAGTACTGTATTTAAAGGTGCACTGCGTCACTTTTTGACCAAAACTAGACTTGAAAAAAAGTACATTTGTCATGTAGTAAATGTACTTTTTAATTTATTAGTTATTATTTAACCTTATGTAATAACTGTCCACTAATTTGGGTTTTCTGACTAGAAGAGAGAAGAAATTACTCCCAAAGAATGACAGAAAAAGAATGGTTAAAAATGATGTTCTCAAGTGGCATTTCTTAAGCTCACTAAACAACTTATTAGTTAATCAAAAAAAGAATAATTGGCCTAATTAATTGATTCGAAGAAAGAGTAACACACACCAATGTCCTTGTAGAGGTGCGCATGCAAGGAACAGCAATTCAAAATAGAACAAATTTGCTCACTCAAATGATACAGTAAACTAATTTAATGCTTTGGATTTACTTCTATTTTTAATTAACTGATTACCAAACAATCAATAGTTGCAGCCCTATCCGTAATCAATTTAACAAACGGAAGGAAGAAAAACTATAGCTATTAAACATAAATATTTTGTAATTTATATGAATTTTAGCGATCATGTTCACTACAGTATGCTGAAAAGTTGAATCTGCTCTTTAAGTAAAAGTTTGTCTTTCCTTTACTTAGACTGGCTCTAATTAGTCTGCTTACATTTATGTTTTTAACCTTTTGACTTTTTCTGAATCAGTATATAATTTATTTATATGCTATGATCTCACGAAAATTATAATATTTAACTGAGTGTTGACAAGATTTATATTTATTGCTCTGAGAGTTCAGTTTGTTTGTTTTTAAGCTTTTGAATTCCAGCAAATGTAACTTCAGACAATTCACTAGAAAAAATATGACAATTGACGAGAATTACAACTACTTAAAATCAGTACATATCTTTATTAAAATTTGCATTCAGTGTTTAGAAGTTTTCAAAATACTTTTACTTTTTACTGAGGAGATTAAACAGATAGGCTACTTGTATTTAAATTGGCACAAGGGCGGTACTCGATGCTATCAGAATATATCATGATAAATTACTAAAAACCCATTATAACATGAACCTGGACTGCTACTTTAAAGCTGAAACTATTGAGCTGAAAAATGACTTATTCACATGACTCTTGTGTAACATTAAAAGCAGTGTGAGAGTCATTGTACCTAATCAAAGTTACATTTTTAACATTGATTTTAAGGAGTCGTGTACTCAAAAACATTTTTACAGGTAGTATACAATACTTTACTACGTTTTCTCATTTTGGTCAATAAAATATCTTGATACGTATCTAGTATTGAGGGAATTGTATTGGGATAAACATTGAGATAAGTATTATATTGTGATCTCTCTATCGCGATAAGTGTTGTAGTAGCTAAGTGTTGTGTAGCTCTTGGAAAAACCCAGCCCTAATGGGCAATGTGTAAGATTTTAGGTGGAGTGTGCAATCACCTTTCCACCATGGAGATTATGTTACTTATATGGTTATTATTGACACTTGTATAGAATGTTACATGTGGTGCTACAATAGACTGAATATCAGTCTATGGTTGCTACCAGGTCAAGCTAGTCAGATCTGTGAAGAGGCACATCACTGTAATAAAGCATTTGTCAAAGTAGTGACATAAATTCTAGATACCTAGTAAGTTTAATGCCGTACTTTTTTAGGAGACCAACAGTACTATGGATATATGTATAGAGCAGAGTTACAAGGTGCACATCTAAAAATATGTTTTACATGTTATTTTGCTTGATTCATTTTGTGTTAGTACTTCTACTTAAATAACACAGCTGAATAGTCCATCTGCCAGTGTGCGTCTCATGTAACTGAATTCTGGCATAAATTATGCAACAGCCACAGTTTTTCACCTCCACTATAATATTTCCCCAAATCGATGTTTCTAAAAATAAATAATGCAGATTTCTGAGGTTACTTTTTGCATCTGAAGTGTTGGATCATCTGTTTTTGCCTGGATATATGTTGATACAGTCTTATTTTTCCGACCATGCAAATATCTCCCACATGCATTAATTTCAGTCTGTTTGCGCTGCCTTCAGGTGATAAAACTTATGATGATTGACAGAAATAAAATGTTCCAATATTAGATACCCTTAAGCAGGAAAACGCTTTGAAAACAGACTATACACCGAAGGTTTGGATAACTTGAACATCCAAGAATACACATCTACACAACCAACGCTGATTTCCTAAAGGTTCACTGTGTAACTTTTCTCTTATTGTGTGTCTGCTTTACTACAATGGCTTTTATGTTGAATGTTGAATTAAAGAGGACATATTGTGAAAAATCAACGTTAGTCAGCTCCTCATCATTTCATTCATTTACTCACAGTTGTATTTTGGCCTGAGTAATCATGCATTGTCCTGCGATGGAGGCCTGTTTTTACCTTACCAATAGCCCTTCTCACGTTTTGTTACTTTTTGTGATAGTTTGAAAATACAGTACATGCACCTTTCAAACATAGACACTTTTCTTAAAGAAGACTGTGTTTTTTTTAAACTAAGATTAAGTAAACACAGACAAGTGGGTGTAGGTGAAGACCTGACCACTGCAGCATCAGCAGAAGGACAGTGAAAGATTACTCAAAAATGCATGAGTCAATCTAAAGAAACTTTGAGTAAGTGAAGAATGAGAGAGCACTGTAATAATATGGTCAAAAACTCAGATAAGTCCATTTTATATGAAAAAATGTGACTTCATAATTTCCCTGTTTATATGAGCTGTCTGCTCAAACACAAACTATTTTTTTTTCGCACCCATACCTTCTATCAATTGGTCAACTCGCTAAGGCTTTCAGTGAGGGGTGGTTCAATTTCACCAAAAGTGAGGCCAATTACTTTATGCATTCCATGAAAGAAATAAAAAATAAAAAGTACATGAATTGAGTCCATTTTACCCACTGCTAATTTCAAGCAACCTGCTGCATGTTATGATTAAAGTTCATTTTGAAGATGCTTGCCTTGGTAGTACTGAAGCCCATTATAAACTGGCAAAGGGATTCCAAAAACAGTTTTTAATAAAGGTTTGAGGCTAATCAGCTATGCGGTGAGTCATGAGCATATGACTGACAATTTTACTTAAAATCTGTTTCTGTATTTTATAAACCACACAGTTAAAAAATCAAAAATGCGGAAAAACTGGTACTTCTTTGCTCCTTAAAATGCACTACACTCACTTCTTCTTTCTCTATGGTTATTACATATGGCAAAAGAACACATGCCAGTGCACATATTTTGTCTGGTGTTCTTGTGTTTGGTCCTGTTTTGAGCATCTTTAGTTTAGTATTATAGATTAAGTTGCACTAATATCACAGAATACAAGTAAAACAGATTGTCTGAGAATCACTCCTCTACACCCTTCCTCTCTCTTTCTGCTGAACTAATTATTATTAGTAAATGAATTGCTAGACTGGGTTTTCACAGTTAGTTATTTCCACCATGTTTTGCTGTTGTGTCATCTTTCTCTTTTTGTGCTGTCAGCAATGACTTTAAGCTTAATGCAAATGTTGCCTATTAAAAAACATTGTGTTAAAATTCAATCCACAAACAATGTTTGATCCATGACGCTGCTTATTTGAAATATATTAGCCTATCCTCTGTGTTTAAGTTTCACTATGATGTTATAGGACATTTGCTTTGAACTGTGTGGCACTGTAGCAACAGTCTGAATCTAACATCATTGTGAAACCTCTAGTATTGATGGTGGGATATTCTAATTCAGCACATTGCACAGTTTCAGTTAAGTGACTTGAGCACAGGCTTATCTGGAGCTGAATCAATGTTTTCCCTCTTTGGTCTAATCCTGATTGTAGTGATTCAAACTTTGAGTGCACAAAAACATACTTGGATTATTTTAGGTTGTAGTTTTCTGTTAGTGCGAGTGAATGCAGAATCGCTACCACTCTGTCTCTGTACCTAGGAAATCAAAACATGAATCTGACCAATCAGAGCGAGAGGGATGAGGTCTCGGTGTCAATTACTGCAGTTTTCAAAACTCGGAAAACCATGAGGATTATTCAAATTAACACCTCTTTGGTTTAGGGCTGCTAGATACATTTGAAAACGCGCCCATGTTGAGGTCCATAAATCTGTTTCTAAAATGCAGCTGTAAACATTGTGGTTTACTTTGAACTAAATGCAAAATAGTAACCTAGATATTCTATAGTTCAATAGTAGAGACCTGAAAAGAGCAAAAAGCATCTCCTTTAAGCTACTCTGATGTGAAATGATGCTGCAGTCACAAGCTAACGCTGGAGAGGACAAAATGTGTCAAGTGCACGTGGGACCTACCTGGATCTGGCAGCCTGGCTTTCCTCTCCTCCACATGGGGCTCCGGGGACCCATTCTCTAAATGCCTAAACACAGAAAGGTCCTGTAAGTTGGCAATGTGATGGTGTGTGTGTGTCGCCACGGTTACAGAGGAGGCCGGTGGTACCTGGTGGGCACAGAGATGCAGATAGGAGCCTGGCTGAGACACAGGTTAGATGAGGGGATCTGATAATCGTCTTCGGGTCTGTCTGGTCTCTCCGGTCTGTCTGGTGCTCCGCGTTTTCTCTCCACCGCCGGGCTGCTGAAAGAGTTGGACGATCTACAGACACACAGTTTATTTCTCAATGTTATTTAAGGCTCAGAGCGAAGAAATATGATTAATTCAAGTTGTAATTAGGTTTTACAAATGTATAAAGTGTCTTTTTATGATGATTTAAGCATTGGGATGAATAAAGAAGAGTGTGGCCAGTTCTGTTCTGCTGTTCTTCTGTCAGGATAAAAAAGACAGTGCTGACTTAAGTAATAATCAAGGGAGGTTTTGTGGGAGGGCATCTGAGGAAAAAAAAAATAAAAAAATCATTAGCATGTTTATGAGGGATAGGCCAACATCTGATGCCACAAAAGCATGCAAATTGCCCAAGAACTCGGCACACAAGATAAGGTTTTATTAATATTTTTGCCTGTGTCCTTCATGTTTGAAAAGTCAAAACTGTAATTTTAAGTCTAAATTGTTGATTCTTTTGTGAGAGGCTTGTGAATAAGTCAATTTAAAGTGGAGTTATGCAATTATCTGCCCACTTGTCCATGTTTATTTAAGGTTACTTTTTAGATACTGAGTAAAACACGTTTGGTTCGAAATTGTCATGCAGTCACTTAAAAAAAAAAAAAAAGATTAATAAAAAAAATATTGATAATAGTTTCAAAAAGAACAAAATATAAATTATGTTATAGTTTATTATCAAGTATTTGGTAAAAACACAATAGGTTTCCTATAAAGCTGTAATATATTCTTTGGCACATGGTTAAAGTCCAAATGCATTAGCTTTTGGCTGCAATTAAGAATATATTTTTTACAAATAAAAGAATGGATCATCCAATGATGATGGTTTATTCATTCAGCACATTTACACAAACAGATGTCTTCCAAAGTGCTTCAGTAAGCCTAAACTAGACCTGGGCAAACAGCGGCCCAGGGATCAGATGCGGTCCTTGGACTGTTTCAAAGTGGCCCCCGAGAAAATAAATGTTACTCTTTATATTTTTTTTATTTGATTTACTAGGTTATGGAGCATGCTTCATTGCTTGTTGTCTTAATATTGTAACAATAAATGGTCAAAACAGTAGTAATAATTTGATATATACTGTATCAATGACAGCTGCAGTCTAGGCCTCCATCTCTGGTCCAGGTTCAAATATGGCCCGGAGAAAAAAATAATTGCTCAGGCCTTGGATTAACTCTACCCTGGGGCAGCTCAGCAGAAACAAGTTGCATACACACCTGGCCCCTCAACCTCTGACCACCACCAAGCGTTTCCTAACCTGCATGATATTGGCTGATGGGGAAACCAGAATGCCCGCAGGAAACCACCCAGACACAAGGAGGAACATGCTAACGCCAAACAGAAATAAATTGGTACCAAAAATGTCAGCTTTAAATAGAAAGTTAACTCTTTTTTTTTTTTCAGTGTTAGCATAGATTAAATCTAGTGTCTCTTTTTGTGAGAAACCCTAATGTCAGTATAATATTCTATTCTTCACATACAAGTTGTAAATTGCCAAAGAAAGCAACTATTTTAACATGGTACAGTTTTAGACTTCATTATCAAACGAAATCTTCACCAGTTACTGTTTGTATTGTTTTCATCACTTTTGAATGACTTACAGTACTACAAACAGTAACAGAAGCACCAATAAAGTCTTTCTGCTGAACAGAGAGTGTGAACGGTGCTCTGGCATTATCAGAAAGAAAACATGTGGTTGGTGCCCAGAATAATCACCAGCGTCAGAGGTGCAAAGTACAGTAACAACAGCCAGTGGAGTGAATGATTACACAAGCCAGGAGAACAGGCAGTCCTGGAGCTGGAGAATTGGTTAGTTTCAACTCAAAGCCACAGCAGCATATTGGCACAGATTGTTTAGCAAATCCTTTGTGAAAATAAAAGGTTTAGAAGTCTGCCCGGCCATCTTTGGTTGAGTTATAAACATGTTGCTGCTAGTTCAAGGTGAGTGGCTGTTTGTCGAGAATTTAACAAAGTCAAGTAAGTATTTGGAGTGATTTGTTTGAATGGAAAGCAATTTATTTCAACAAAGAGATGTCAAAACAAATACTGCTCTACCACTGTGCTTGGGAAGAAACATAGAAAAAGGACTATGTTACCATGGAAATATACCATATAGCTCCATAGCTAATTTACATTCGCAGTCCCTAGGCAGGCAACAAGTACAAGCAATGCAGATATAAATAAAATAAATGTACAGCATTTGAAAACTTAAAAAGTAAATAACATGTTATGGCCAATGACTTATTTGATTTCAGCCATTTAAAAGTGGATCATGTGGAGCACGCTCTTATTTGAAGAGGAATACTCTTCAGATCTTACTAACCTTCACAGAGAGAGTGTTTTGTCTGGTATTTATTTAATTAACCACAAAAGTTGAATATTTAACATTCTGTAAATCTCAACTAGTTTAACATTTGAAAAAATAATTCTTTCTACTTTTTAACTTTAAAGAAGACCTATTATATTTTTTCCAAAAATGTATTTTAAGTAATAACCTAAAACAAAGGTAGATCAGTAATTTATATAATGTCTATTGTAAAACACAAAGTTGATCTAAAATGACTCTGAAGTGAACAGGTCCATTAACTTGATGCAGACCTGATAAGCTCCGCCACTTCATAAAAAAAAAAAAACTTGTTAGCTACATGTTCAATTCCAAATCTGAACTTTTTTTAAAAGATCAGAAGTAAATATAGACATGCAAAGTCAATTTAGTAAAGCAAACATGGCTTAAAAAAGTGGATTTTACCTAACATGTGTCCTTTAAAATGGCCAAAAATAAACTTCAATAAATGCATGTTTTTGTTATTTGTATGTGTTTGTTACATTAAATGAATATTACAAATTTGTGTTTTGACCTTGAACAGACTTGCATGGCCACAAAATGGAATGGTATTTGGCCTGCTCATGTCTCCTTCCATAGAAAAGCAGTTCCTTTAGCTGAGTTTTTTCTTATTATGGGATAAAATGGATTTATCTCTGTTCAGTATGTTTTAAAGTATGGTTTTTGTTTTCTGATTCTACTGAATTGTGTAGATGACTTTTCACCTCCAGAAAGTTACACAGTGCACCTTTAACTTGTGCTTTTCTTCTGGGGAGAAAATTGGATTAGCTTGGTCAAAACATTCAAAAAGTAAGTTCATAAGCTGCATTTGGAACAAAATTAATCCCCCATCTTTACTAAATACAGTATTATTGGCTTATAGAATTATGAGATGTCACTTGAAACCCAGCAGCACTCTACTGTCAATTTACCATTTGTTGGAGTTAAAATATTTGAATAAAAATGAAACCTACATGTCAGTCCAATACACTGACCACATGACAATTATAGATTATGACAAGTTGCTGAATGTGTCACAAAACTTTTCACACTCATATTTTAGGCAGCAGAATGTCTTGTCAAATAGCAGATCCTAAAATGTGCATGTCTACTTCCATTTCTCAGGTCCTCTATATGTTAATTTAGATCATTTTCCAGCTCATACCTGTGCACATCTGCATATTTTACATTTAACCACAGTTACGCGCCAATCCACGCACATAATCTGGTTTATTAAATGGGACGCGCTCTCTACAAGGGGAACGCGTGTCACTCAGCAAAACAAATCAAGCGCAGCCAATCACAGCGCGGCTTTTGAAAGTGTCAGAAAAATAAAATCCACTGCTAAAAATGAATTTCAAGAGAAGCTAAACTGCTTGATTCTAGGATTTGAAAAATCTAAGATTTATTTATTTATAAATGTAGAATATTTTCCTTGTTTAAAACAGTTTTGATCTTGTTTGAAGATTATGTTTCTTTCTACTAGAACAGGTTAGAAGTGCCTCGCGAACTACAAAAAATGTATTACGTGGCAAGTCCAAATTTCTAGAATTAAGAACAGTAACATAATATTTATTTTTTTACTTTATGTACAAAATGTAGCTGTTTTCTTATACTCAGCAAAATGATTTTTTTAATATTTAAAGGTGCAATGTGTAACTTTCTGGAGGTGAAAAGAGAATTGAAAAGCTAGAATTAGAAAGCTACAACCCTACTTTGGGATTTTCTTAATAGGTCTAAATACTGTTTATGCCATAATGTGAAAAAATACAGCTACACTAATCACTTTTCTGATACAAGCTATAGCAACAACTCGAGCCAGAGCTGTTGTCTGCCAACTACTAAGTTTATCACTGTGTGAAAACAAAAGATATGCTGCTGATTCAACATTTGTGAATGAACTTTGGCCCTATGACCTATACATGTTACATTCAGGTGAGTGAAAAAACACGGTCTCAAGCTTCAGGAGCCAGACGCCCGCCAACCGGTTCAGACCTTATCCAAACAGCTAGCTCTCATCCCATTTACCGGTAATTGTTTTAATCAAAGAAGTTTAATCAGCCAACTACTAGATGAACAGCGTCTCTTTTTGCAAGTGACAAAAACATCCTTTTATTCAAGCCAAAAAGCAACACAGTGCATCTTTAAGTATATCTACGTATAAAATACCTTGTTTCATTGGTAGATACTTTTACAAAGACAACTCCACTCAAATAACAATATTTTATGTCCTAATTCAAGATGTTTCTTGCAGTGCTCATTTCAAACAGTATACAACAGTCTATGGATAGACAATACAGTAGCCTATATCAAATTTTAGATAATACTGTAAATGTTGTTTTAAGTTATCCAACAATCAATTATCAAGTATTTTGTTCACAACAAAGAATGTCAATTAGAACAACTAAACAGCTTTCAATAAACACAATATTGTGGCACTTTTTGATACAATTTACAAATAAATTCAGATTTGTCTGACAGTTGGTTGTGTTCATGTGACATCTCAACATTCTCCAGGCTAAATTCAACACAGATGTTTGGCAGCTAAAGCTAATCTTGTTTAAACTAAAAAAAAGTTGTCAACATTGTCCAGTCGTGCTTACAATTTATGTTTTGGTGGAAAAAATAGTTTTCAAATTGACAGCAAAAATTCCAGCTTATCTCATTCTTTTTTCAAACGAAGCTCCTACCTGTGCACAAACTTCACTAACACACCTCAACTCAGCGAATCATCTGCATATTTCACATTTCCCCACAGTTACGCGCCAATCCAGGCACATAATCTGGTTTATTAAATGGGACGCTCTCTCTACACAGGGAAAGGCATGTCACTCACCAAACCCACAGTACTTTACAAGACTGAATTGTGTTGGGTGGCGGCATAGCTTCCCCTGTGGGCTGGAGCTTCATCACAAGTGACAGCTCTATCCCCTGCCCGCGCTGGAGCCTGATACACAGAAAGAGCTAATCTAATTCAGGCCGCAGCTAAAAGGCTATTAGCTGTGCAGCCATCATTTTTCAAAGCTGTTTCAAACCAGGACTTCTCCCCAAGGCTACAAGACTTCACCCTGAGAAACTCGCTGTCAGAAGCCACACTGGAAGGGAAGAGGAGGATCCAACTTAGGGAAAGGATTAGGATGCGGGATGTATAGCACTTGTAAGAGAAATGTGTCGCAGCCGGGAGTATTGAGGATAGGTACGTGAAACTTTCTGCTTGTGTTGATAAATGGTGTGGTTTTTGTGTATGCGTACTCACTTGTGGTTGTTGGAAAGGCAGGGCTGAGTTGGTGAGTGCCGCGAGGGGAGG
The DNA here is from genome assembly GCA_038363315.1 of Mugilogobius chulae. NCBI lineage: Eukaryota > Metazoa > Chordata > Actinopteri > Gobiiformes > Gobiidae > Mugilogobius > Mugilogobius chulae. The sequence goes on along the minus strand of CM076406.1, from coordinate 11,113,533 downwards.
ATGTCATATTCATCACTGACTTGAACACCGTTGGAAAAAGGCTGCAATGGCACACAACATAGAGGAAAGAGAGTGAATGGAAAGCACTGTGTTAGGGAACTGGGAATACACCACCACACACCTGCACTTTCAAAATGTAGGAGGTTGAAATCATTTGTATTTTCGCTGCACGAAATGAATAAAACAGTGTGACATTTAATATGGCATTTAGTATAGTATCTACTTTGCATGCATTATTGAAAGTGTTATGATGCTTAAAAATACATTTAAACCCCCACACTTTTTACTGTGAAGTGGATCTTTTTCTACAGGTCTGACCTGTCACTTGACCTTAGCATCACCTGCTTGTCTCCATGGAGACAGGTAATTGTAATTAATAATAATTAGAGGACAAGCAAGTGAAAAGAGTGCACTGCCCTCTGTGAAGTGAACTTTTACATTAGAATTCAATGTCAGACCATTTTGCTTCATTATTTGTAAGTGAAAGCTATTAAAATAAAGTCTATTATCCATGCATAATAAGATCCCTTGGGTAAAATTGAGTTTTCTGTGTAAATACTGCAGAGATGTAGACATAACAGGATAATACAGCTTTGTGATTTAACATTACAGCTATCTGTAAATACAACAATGCTTTCCACGAGTTCCACAAGTTTCTGTTTTAAATATAATTTCATACCAGGATTTTATGTAATTGCCATGTGAAGGACCCCAAATTACACATTTATAAAGAGCTGTACAGAAAACACCAGTGAAGTGAAACTTGAGATGTGTACCAGCAAAACTCACAACAACGACTGACCTTGTTACTTGAAGTCCATTGGTGAGTGGGATATAATTTGTGGCAAACGTTATAATCATTATAATCAATACACAAAATGTGTTGAAAATTTTACCTACAAAGAGCACAACTATCGATTTAAAGATATATTTTGCACATAAATATGTATGTGTTATAGTAATCTACTAATCAAACTGACCCCAACCTGCAAATCAAATAAGCAAAGCAGTAAAACTAAAAAATCCAATTATAATTGGGGTTACTACTTTTTGGTTATGAATTAGTAACCTTTGTGCTTTCCACTAAAAAGCAGATGATAAATGTGAAATGTAAATGAAAAAGAAAGACTTTTACTCCTTATCAGAAGCCGAATGCTGCACTCTAATTGGCTGTGCTTTGGTGGTCCTCTCTAGTTTCACTTTGCTGTTTGTAAGAAGTAGCTTTTAAGGCATAATTGCAACCAAAATGAAAACATGTTGATATTAACCACGTGTCAAATGATTTATGAGAGGAAATTGTCAAAATTAAAACCTAAATCGTGTGTATACAGTGTGATAATCAGCTACCCCACCTTTAATGTCAAACCAGAAATATATTTATTTACATTTTATCATTGTGTTCACTTTAAAGTCTGTAAATTGGACTATCTGTATATAGAGTGTGAATGACCAGCATAACTGATCCTGCATTCTGTTTTAAAGCTCGCATATATATATATACAAGAAAGCTTTCCTATGAGAAACACTGCTGGAGTTCTATTTGTGAGATACAGTACAGTAAATCATGTTGACTATTTTCTGTGTGCCTTTTTCTTTGCATTGAGTAGATGGAGCTCTAACTCAATTTGTGATGTAGCAAACACATGACTGTCATTACAAGTGCACAAAGTTCTGACACAAGAAATGCCAAAATAAAGCTACTCAAGGACATGTTTAAAAGAAAAGAACAATGCCAAAGTACATCATATTTGTTCTTTAATTAAAACCATTTCACATGGGCTAAACCTGCTTTTGCTGAAACAAACCAATCTTTACAAAAAAGCAAAGTGTAACCTGGGGATAACAGCATAGTCCCACTGTTAATAACGATACAGGTACACAGCAGTCTTTGAAGTTGGACTACATAAAAAACAAACAAAAGCTATGTAAATAACAAATCAAATTGATGCGTATTAGTGAAGGGACAATGCTCTCCACAGGGCGTCTGCAGTGATCAAAGAGCGTCCCGGAGGCGCAATATGTTCATAGTTTGTTTGTGTGCCGTCCTATAACTCTAAAGCTGCAGAATTATGTAGATCAGCAGACATTAAAGCCATTTTCATAACAGTGAATGTGTCCGTCTCTCTGGAGGGTTCCTGTTTGCAAATGGTCAGCTCCTCTCTCTTTTATTACGAGGCCAAGATGATGGCATTCGTATTCACAGTCTGGCAGTATTTACTTATTAGAAGAATAGCGGCAGAGTTTAATATTCACCGGCCATTTTGCACCTTATCAGCAAAGTGGCTGTCGCACCAGACTTTATTCAGCCTTTTTGTTTCATCTCCTCCACAATCGTAAACTATGTATGAGTTATTAAATCGGCGCTGATGCACAATCCCTCCTGAATACGCGCAAACAATAAAAACACGCGGTTCGGCTCGCGCACTATCTCACTCAGCGTGTAAACAAAAGACGTGAACGTAAACTCATTAGGATTTTGTGCAACATGAAAGGAAACATGTTTGATTATTTTGGGTGAAAAATAGAATGTCTAATCCCATCGTAAGCAGAGCCCAGACTCTATGGCTTTGGTGTGTATTAAAGCCAGATCAAACAAAAAAGAAAATATATTTAGCCTTTTACAAAGAAAACGTTAATTTATCCAATGGAGTAATGTACATATGTTACTCAGAATATTGCATCAAAACAGGAATATCCTAAAATCCTGGATGTGGACAACTGGGATTACTACTACAATAGTAGTACTATTACTACTACAACAACAACTAGGCCTACTACTACTACTACAACAAACTACTACTACTACTACTACTACTACACTACTAACTACTACCACTACTATACTACTACTACTACTACTACTAACTACTACTACTACTACTACTACTATACTACTATAACTACTACAACATACTACTACTACTATATACTACAACAACTACTACCACTACTACTACTACTACTACTACTACTACTACTACTACTACTACAACAACAACACACAACAACTACTACTACTACTACTACTACTTCTACAACAACTACCACCACTACTACTACTTCTACAACAACTACCACACTACTACTACTACTACTACTACTACTACTACTACTACTACAACTACAACAACAACAACAACAACTACTACTACTACTACTACAACAACTACTACTACTACTACTACTACTACTACTAAAACTACAACAACTACTACTACTAAAACTACAACAACAACAACTACTACTACTAAAACTACAACAACAACAACTACTACTACTTCTACAACAATAACTACTACTACTACTACTACTACTACTACTACTACTACTACTACTACTACTACTACTACTACTACTACTACTATAGTGTCAGTGTTTTCAGTTATTTGATGTATTTTTTATTTTACTATAAACGGCGAATTGGAAAATACATAAAATTAAAGGCAACTGCTTGGAGTTGGACCTGATCATTGATTGTGAGGTCAATTCAACTGAAAAATAAAATAAAAAAGTATTCAAATAAAACAATAATGTCCGGCATTTTTAAGAGCTGGAACAAAAATGATCCTTGTCAATATAATATTTTTGATACTTTTGTCAAATAATGCAATAATACATTTTTATTCAAGCTGAGTAAATAAACTACTTACACGACTATTTAAGAAAACTATTTGAGTAAACATAACTGTGCGACCCACCTCTGTGTCTGTTTGGACTGTACAGTTACAAATGAATAACAGGTTGTAAGACAGAAACAGTCGAGAAACTCAGAGCAGAAACTATGACGCTCATGTGTAAAAGCACACCTTGCTGCTGTCGGAATTCCCCTCCCTGTGCTGGTTCCGCGTGGAGCCTATAGAAGGACAGCTCTCCGGGCGTCTGTGGAGGTGGGGGCAGCCGCTCAGACCCAGCTGGGCGGGGTGTTCTGTGGCGGGGGAGCGGTGGCAGTCTGACAGGTGAGGGTCTTTGTGGTTCCAGGACTCTGAGGACAGGTGCGAGTCCGGCAGTGCACTGGTGGACGAGGAGATGGAGGAGGACAGAGGAGTGGACAGCCAGGACAGACGGGACTCAGGGGGACAGGAGGGGGCCGCTCTGGGGGAGGAGGAGGAGGTGGTTCTCTCTGAGGGGGAGGTGGGGCTGGCAGTGGCTTGTCCTGCTTCCTGGACATACCTGGAGAAGACTAAGGACACAAAAAGACACATTTAGAACCTTGAAAGTAAAATATAAGAATAATAGAACGTATCAACGTTAATAGTGGGGTAACTGATTTTCATGGAAGTAGGCATTTCAATGTGTTCAACTACTTCCAAACTTTAACATTTGCAAATTAGGACTTAAAAACATTTTAAATATATACATGACAGTACTTATTGAGTTATATCTGATTATATCTTTACTTAGCTTAAGGAAAATATTCAAACTATTCCACAATTTTACACCACAAAGAGAAATACAAAATCTTTTTCTGACCATATTTTCCTCATCTTAAATTGTAACTGACCCATAAAGATATAGCATCCTCCCACCCTTTATTTGAACATAGACTGTATTTGTCTTTGCAACCACTTATTAACAGCTTTATACATTAATTGTGCAGATTTAAATATAACAAGATCATCTAATTTGAGATTTTTTGAATGAACAATAAGTGTATGGGTATCTTAATAAAATCTCTGTATTTTTGTTTAGAACATGAATTGCTTTTGACAGAATTAAAATACTTCTGAACAGTTTTGTTTGCATGTATCTGATGTGAGGTTGTCAAACTGTAAAATGACGATGTATAGTTTAATACCTGACTAAAAGCGTATGTTTCCTTTACATTGTCACAACACCAACAAGCCAAGAAACTCTGAACATTATACTTTAACTGCTTATTCGATTTTTTTATCACTCAAAAACATCTCAACCTCCAAAGATGAACAAAAAACACAAATACGCCGAATACATTTTGAGAAACCCAAAGCACAGATTTAGTCTTAAATACTGCTTGACCTTTACATGCCTTACTCATACGTATTCACTGCAATATTCAACACTACGGCTCTAACCTTGGTCTTTGCATTCATCACATAATTCATTCTTTATTTCTGCTAAAACACCTCCATGGTTTTCTTATGCACTCATTTCCGCAGATAGACCTGTGCCTGTGTGTGGGGCTGACCTTGGGCGAGGCTGTGGGGCTGGCTGAGGGCGATCGGATGCCCTTCTGGATGAGGTCCAGTCGTGGTGGGACAGGGGGGAGGCCCAGGTGCTGGATGCAGTGGGAGGAGTCTGTGACGTGGGGTTTCCTGTGCTGGCTCACAGGGACGAGCTGGGGGACACCATGGGGGAGTTCTGACGCTCAGGACAGTGCTGTGGACAATGGAGGAATTTTACTCACAATGTTTTTTTACTGATATTAAAAAGCGACTGAATGAATACTGGTTTTAAAATGTATTTAGATTTAAGTCTAGATTATTTCTCAGGAAGAAGTGAATCAACTTAAATTCCTTAATGTGTCAATAAATGCTTGGTTCATTGTATTTTATGCCTATGAATGTAGTATATTTTCTTGTTACAATTCCAGTTCCAAATTGCTGTATTTTTTATATTTTAGCAACAATAACCTCTGCTCTTGTTCAGGTGGCAGACATTATTTTTAAGACAGTCAAAATATGCTCAAATAAAAATAAATATGAATAAATGTCCCCTTTATTCACTCATCATAATGTTTAAAATGGTAACTTTTACAGTGTGTTCTTTTGACTTTATTGTTTCAGTCCTGGCTATTCAACTTTCTTTTCTTTTCAAACAATAAAAAAAAAAGTCTTGTTTAAAGTCTGTATCAATCAATTCATTGTTTTAAAAAAAATCTGACTTAGATCTCTTTTGCTATAAAATGTTTTTTTTTCTATAGTATTTGTTTGATTTTGTTTTATTTGATATTAAGGCTTTTGTCCTATAATCGTTTATCGGTCAATTGAGTCTTAGTCAACCAACATTTTTGTAGTCGATCAATTATTTGATTTTGATTAATAGAATTTATATTGAACAGCAACAAAATGGGTGAATCATCTGAAGATTTGGCATCAAATCATTGGTTTAGACTACCTTCTTAGAAATGAACACACTGTTTCTTTGTAAGTTTCTGTATAAATTCTTGTTTTGCATGAGCTCCGTAGCATTTTGTATTTTTTTCAAGCACAGACTGGGTCAAATTAATATAAATACTTTTTAGTTCCCGAGCTTTTGCCACAACTCCTTTTTAGTCGATTAATCGATCGAATGGACATTTCTTTAGTCGACTACAGCCCTATTGGGTATATATTGGGTATTGCACAGGTAAACACAATCATTTTGAAAAGTGAAGTTTTGTTGATAATCAAAGACTTAAAATGTCATGTCATGTCATATGGCTGGTGGGCAAGAGTCAGTTTTCATTTATTTTCAAACATTGTACTTTACTATGAAATATCAAAAACTGTAATATAAAAAGCAGGTAATAAAAAAAAAAAAAAAATCAATTTGTTGATATATATAAAGCGGGGGTCGATATGGATTTTAATTACATAAACATACAACCAAAATTTTTAGCCAACTTTGATTCTCTGGGGACAGGCTGAGACAGATAGATGTCACTCACAGATTAGGACAGAGACTGAAGTGGGAACTATTCATTTGCAGCTGGTCAGTATTCGACCTCTCACTGACCTGGAACGCAGACTGATTCTCTCCAGTGATCATACCTTCCTGATGTTAGCTATGACCAGTCCTTCATCTCGGTCCTCGTCCTCGTCCAGCTCCAGCATGGGGCAGCTGTGGCGGTCCAGGAAGAAGCACTTGTTGCCCTCATTGCGAGGGTCAAAGGGGTCGACGATGATGGGCTCTGTGCCTTTGATCTCACAGCGACAGAACGGACAGCCCTGGCCATCTGACTCCTGCAACAAACAAGGAGACACACACACTCAATTTTTCAGACAGATCAAAAAGAACAAAGATGTAGAATTTTTGTGAAGAAATTTGTTGTATTTGGTGTGGTGCTGAAAAGTGCGTGCAAACGACACTGGCAGAAAAAAGAACAGGAGTTTAGTCTAGTTTCTATCTAAAATATTTCTATTGAAAATACGCCTAAAATCTTCTTGTTCAAGTATGACAAAAATGTGCATAAGTTGATTGATAGTTTGGCTCAATGCACATGTTCAACAGATACATAATATTGGATTCAATACTTAACAAAGGCAGACACATTACTAAGACAAAATCTCACAAAAAGTGCTTCCAGTAACAAACTATGTTATTATTATTCTCTGTCTAGAAGCTTGACTAGTTAACTAATCATTTAGAAAAGGGGTCTCCAACCATCAAACCAGGGCTGAAAGCAGAGTCATAAAATCTTTGCTTTATTATGACAATATACAGTGGAAGAGTTACTTAAAAGAGACCTATAGTGTTATTGCCGTGTATTTAGGAAGAAACAGTGACATATGTTCATCAGCAATTCACATTTTGTTCATTTTATAACACAAAATTGACCTAAAATGGCTTAAAAATAGAAACAGGCCTATTCACTTCTTGTTCAAAACCAACATTAATATGAAACAGACTTTAAATTAGTATTTCTTTGTTGTTGTAACAGGTCACATGACTATTTTAAACCTTACATGTTTTACTCAGAATCTCAATTTTGAGTAATCGCAGGTAAAAACAAACTTGTGAGTGGGGATTGGTGGTAAAAACAGAGATTTTTGAGCAAAAGCTGCAGTACAATTACTGAAACATGCATGAATCAATCCAACTACAATTGTGAGTAAACCAGTGATGAGAGAACACTGTTATAACACGGTTTTAAACTCGGATAAGGGGAGTTATTATTTTACATATTAACTCCTTTATCCATTCAAGTTATAAGAGAGTTACAAATAATAATCGGTCATATACATTTGTTTTATCAGTCCTAACAAGAAAAGTGTTGGGAATTACCAATTTAGAACCGTAATCTTAATTCATTTTTTGACAAAATGATAGAAGCTCATTTTGACAGTAGGTGTAGTATTGACACAGACTTACTAATAAAGGAAAATCTAAACTTTTACCAGTTGATATCCAGCACAATGCTATTATAGCTGTTTATTTTTTTAGTTCCCGCTCACATCTGGAACACACGTGAGCAACATTACGCGATCACCACTGACCTACTGTTCTACGACTCTGTTTTTCCCATTCATGAAAGAACTTTGGCAAAGTCCAGCAAACACATGTTAGTGAAATCCTTCTCCAGGGAAAACAGTTTAGCGACTTAACTACATCCACCAACCATATGTACATAAGTATTCCTTCAAACCAGGGTCATAAATACAAGAAGAAAAGAGCTTTTTTCAGTTTCAGAGCATCTCCCGGCGTTTACTGTGTGTCTGCAATCAAAGACAGACAATATTTGGGAGAACAAAGCGGCGTTTGTGGCAGGCATATGGTTGGGGACCAAAGGCATGTTTGAAACTTAACCCTAATTGGAGTGGGAGGAGAGGGAAGGAGTGGGAGGTTAAAAGGAAACAAGCTGAATAGTGGGACAAGATGCGATGGTCACAGACAGTTGACTTAAGATTGATTATCAACAGACTCCATGGAGCAGTTACACATTCACACAAAGGCTGGTTAAAGAACTATAGAATGGTTAAAGAACTAAAGAACTAACTATACTGTATTATCTGTATTGTTCTTGTATTGAAACATGCTTTTGAGCTCCTTTACTTTGTATTAGAACTTGCATTTAAGCACACATGACAGCAGTGTGCTTCCCACATCAGGAATTGAGTTAGCGCGTCATCTACTTGTTGCAGAGGAATTACATAGTGGAAACATTCAAACTGATCTTGCCTGATGTGCTAATGCTGCAGAAATGCTCAAAACAAGTCTAAATGATTTTTTAAATAATGTATAAACAGTGCTGAGATCTAGCTATGACATCATTAATCTGGAAAATTCAGAACAGTGCTTTTTGAGGCTCAGGGGGGAAAGAATAGTATCTCACAGACAGAACTCCAGCTGTGTTGAGGAAGCTGATGAGGAAGCAATATTAAAAACATGATTAAATTTCTTCTTTAAGACAAGACACTGTAGGCAAAACAAATGAAGTTCTATTATTACATTTAAGCCACTCTTGTCTATAATTTAAAGAACAATGCACCTCCAAGGGCGTTTGGTGTTTTCTCAAAAGCACCTATAGACACTTTGACAGTCTTAACATACTGAACTCTTTATAAGGTGCAACTGCACGATTCAGTAGAAAGAGAGCGTTAAACTCATACAGTTATCATCTCATCTCAAACTCATACAGTAGACATTTTTTTACGCAAACACAAAGAGGCAAAAAGGCAAAATTATCAGGCAAAGTAATAGTTCATTTTGTGGTTATTCAAACTGACTCAAAGTAAGGCAGGTTTTCATTGTTTACTTAATGCATTAAAACATCTAAATAACCAAAAAATAGCTTTTATTACAGTCTTTTTTAGCAAAAAAGCTGCATAGTGCATCTTTAAAGCTGGAGAGCCTGATTTTCACACTGCAATGGTTTTCAGTCCAACTAGTTTTAGCGCTCGAGAACAAAGTTAATATGGATTCATTCATTTTGGGCATTTACGGCTAAGAACATGTTGTTGTTGTTTTTTCAGACAGCAAAGTGAAACTTGTATGGACCATCAAAGTACAGCCAATCAAAGCCCTGCGTTCTGCTCTTGACGGGAATAGTTTATTTGATTCAGACAATACACAGCTTTCTGATTTTGCCGCAAAGTGCTGTGTTTACATGACATTTTTTGGTTAAAGAGATAAAATTAAGTAATGTACAAAAGAAAAAGTCAGGTACCCAAGCTTTAACAAGACCTTATGTATTGAAGGATTTGTTAAATTATTTTCAAGCTAGCTTTTTCAAAGGTTTAACAAAATAAGCAAGAACTAAGACAGTTTGGGACATTTTACACCCAACGTGACAATTTGTATATAAAAGCATAACATGATGAAAAATGTGCAATAAATTTACAAACAATTTATTTATTTTTTCCTATTTACCTGAAGTATTTGGCCTCATCTGAATGTGTGATATTGTTAACAAGCTTTAAATGAAACCGATGTAAAGTTTAAGTTAATTTTGAAATGTTTAATCAGTGTTTCTGCTCTCTCTCCTAAAGCACACTTGTCGTAGTGACTGATTCTCCACACAAATGGAACACAATGCTCGTCCTTCAGATAATAAAGAACCTTAAATTACTCATTCGAGCTCTGAAGCAGTTTGATTGTGGGACCCCAATTATATTCTATTCATGTTCCTTTTCAAAAATTTGTGTTCAGCTCAAAATGATAAGTGTGGTCTATAAAAAGTAAAAGACTAAAGTACACACAAGTTATAATGAAGAGGCAGATGTGAATATATTAGAAGTGACAAGAACAGAAATATCATTCAGCGTAACTTTGAAATACAATAAAGCCAAATTAAACTTTTTTTAGCTAAAATTTGCATTCAAGATTAGTAGTAGTGATGATTAATGGACACATTTTGGTCGAAATCTTTAAATTAAAGGGTCATAATGAAGGACTTTGCAACGTGCCATGGTCCAAATCTATTTTTTGCTGCATCTAAAATGTATATTTGCAACAAGATGGTGATTAAATTGTGTTTTAATATCATATTTTTGGACAGCCACTACTAACAATCCTCAGCAACTCTTGAAGGGCCAAATGAAACTTCCTGAAGGACTGAGTTTGGCTCTCGAGCCCCACTTTGGGCACCACTAATCTAGACGTGCAGAATAACTATTAATAAAAAAGCCAAAAAGAATAAACAATATGTAATTCTCATCCATAATACACATTATCTCTGTCTAACTTAAGACTTTTTGTTTTTTACTTTATTTAGTGAAATGACAGCCTACTAGTTGCAAAAGGAAAATTAAGAAAAAAGTAACGAAAAATATAGTATTTATATTTAGTTTTTGCAGTGAAATAAACATTTTAGAAAACTTTATCAATAACTACTAGCAGCAAAAAATGGCTGAATCGTGATTGCAAAAATGGCTATGTTGTGATACAAAAAGTCTTCCATATTGTAACTTTAATTGGTTAAATTTGTTGGAAGGAAAAAATCTCAATTAGCCGATGTGGTGGTACTGACAAATTAATCTTTGTTAATAAGTATCCAAAAAATGATACAGAAGAAGATTCATTCAATCTAACAAAGTACATGTTAAAATGTACATTTCAAATGTATTGGCTGAAGAATATACAGTATAAAAAAAACTTGCTCTCTTTTTTAAACAGTATATTAAATAATCAATATACAACTCATCTCCGTGTACAACAGAAATGATTGTTTGAAAGTTGACCTCTAATATTAACATATTCTTTGCCCTATTCAGCATGCACATGTGGCAACTTTTCGTGTCCAAAACTCAAACGCAGTACAAACACAAGCGTGCATGAATCATAACAAAACAGTTACTTGGAAATAACCCACTAATTTCTAAAGCGAGGAATCCCTTGCTCTGCGGTGATCAAACGTCTCATTAGAAACAACCGGATATGAGTGACACAAACCACCGGGCAGCTGTGAACCGGGATCCACCCAGCTGACGAACACTGTGGCCTGGGTAAAGTTCGGAGAGCACCCCTTTGACTCAGTACTGCTGGTTACTCACAGTCACCATGTAGGAGGGTTCCCTTCTACTCTGACTCATTTAAACTCACGTCGAGAGGGGAAAATACTTCAACTTGTGTACGCAGCAGCCAGAGAAGGGGGAGGTAAAGAGGGGTCGCAGCCAGTTGTCATAACAGGAAGCGTGACAAACAAACAACGACGATGTGTACACTGGAAAGACTGCACATTTGAAAAGCCGGACTAAAGCCACACAGAGAATAAGCCATGGCCAGTGTAGAAACCGTGAAATCGAACATCATGAAGGCAGAACAAACAGAGCACCAAAAGCAGGATTAAATCAGAGTTTACCGAGACTTTAATGTGAAGGATTTGTGAAGTGGTTCCCCGCAGGACATATATCTGAGTTTAATAGAGGTTGTAGCCTCTGAGGATTGGTATTCTGGAGCGGGAGGGTTTGTGATATAAGAGTGGAAGGAAAATGTTCGGCAAAAGAGACACTGACGCAACTAGTGATGTCATGATTGTAGGGTTGTAGAAAAATGCTCAGATGCTGATAGTGGCTGAAAGTACACATTTCTCAAAATTCTTTCCACAGTTAAGTTGCAAAAGTATAATCAGCCTACTCTTTTAACAAGTATTCCATGATAGAATCTGAATTTATGTATGCACATTTACTAAAAGACCACATGTTAATAAACACTAACTATAATGTCTTGTCTTTGGTCATCATTTCATCCAAGCTTCTTCCGATAAAATGCTAGATCTCAAAGGCTAAGCAAGTCAAGGTCCCTGGGGAAGACACTTAACCGGCACTACCTCAGTGTCTGACACAGGGCTCACACTGCCTGTCCAGATGCAGATCCAGATCCGGATCGTCTGGGTCCGGTGGCCACTCACTCTGCATCCAGAATATGCATGTGTATGTACCGATAATATAATAGAGCCATGGTATGTACGGACTCTTCTGGCCTCGCGAGACCACGAGTTCACAGGGATTCACGCTCAGCTTGGGAGTTTATGCGATCATTGACACATGTATGTGCAAACAAAGGAACACTTGCACTGAGTTTTGGGCTTATGTCACGTCAGTTAATTTTCTCTTTGATTTTATTTGAAAATCACCATATTCACTTCACCCGAACTTGCTTGGTTTCCTGTTTGATGGTGATTTGAGTGCCTTGTGGAAAAAGCATGATATAAATACAGATGATTTACTATTTACTAAAAAAAAATCTAATCTCAAAATTAAGGTTGAAATCTAAGTAAAGTAGTAAAATAAAGTAAAATGAACTACAGATATAGATTTTGTGTGAACATTTTTGTAGCATTTTTCTGATTATTCATGATTGATATAACCAAACAAGAGTTCTTAAGCGCCTTTCATTTCAAAATTTATTACAATGTAATCTTTCTGGAAAATAATGACAAAAAAAAAAATATATATATATAATATATATATATATATATATATATATATATATATATATATATATAATATATATATATATATATATATATATATATATAATGTTCATAATTTAATTTAATTTTTTACTTTATTATTTTTGACCTGACTTATCATAATCATCAATTTAATTGTACATTTCTAATATCTTCAAAAGACTATGGAATATTTATACATACAGTATGTGCAATATGCAAACATGACTAACTCCTCAGGTTTTCATCACTTGTAGATAATTGCTTTCTACATTTGCATACATCATTCAGTTTACACAGAACAGCTTTGTTATATTTTCAGTCACTGAAATTATATTTGAATGTTTTTTTTTAATAATTTAGCACTCAATTTGTTCCATTATTGACAGGACGATTTTGCTGTAGAAATCTTAATCTACCGTAAGTGTTAATCATCTTTTATGCACCGGAAAACATTGCATGGAACTAAAGCACGGCCCAGTATGATCTCTGTGTTTGCTCCATTTATCACTGAGTTAACTTTAGCCATGAGACAACTTTTACTGGAAATGTTTTTACGTACATTCACGTTTATCAGTTCTTAAAAATATTTTCAGAAGCGACATCGTTTCCACTGGAGACACCGAAACAAATTAAACATCCAGAAAACAAAAGCTGATAAATGGAAAAAGCTAATTAAAAAAGAAAACAAATGCTTCCAACTTCAGAATATTAAAACAAGACAATGCCCTCGGAATCTTTCTCTTCAATAGAGAATAAACAAGCTGACTGGTTTAGACAATAGACTTTGAATGCCATCTCTGGAGAAGTAGAAGTTTCATTGATTTATTTCAGCGTTAAGATCCAATGAGAACAAGAAGAAATCTCTAGGCCAGGCTTGTCCAAACTGTTTCCATCAAAGAAGTGTTGAAACAGAAAAAGTTTAAAATGGACATACAGTGAGAATTTCAAATGAATGCACTTTGAACATGTTAACTTGAGCCACAAAACTTTTAGTCAACCCTAAACAACCCTAAAACCACAATAAAATGCCTGACATTGGCTTTCAAAAAGGTAGACCAAAAAATAAAAAAATAATAATTATATTAGATAGATAGATAGATAGATCTATCTATCTATCTATCTATCTATCTATCTATCTATCTATCTATATCTATCTATCTATCTATCTATCTATCTATCTATCTATCTATCTATCTATCTATCTATCTATCTATCTATCTATCTATCTATCTATCTATCTATATATTATATATATATATATATATATATATATATATATAATATATATATATATATATATATATATATCTATCTATCTATTATCTATTATATATATATATATATATATATATATATATATATATATATATATTGCAGTGTTTCCCACAGGATTATACTGAAACTATGGTGGCACAAACAATCTCTATTCAATCTCTATTCATACATTATTTTGTGTATATTTTGTGGGAGTCTAATGCAATTGTTTGTGTCTAGCACTGATTACAAAATAAAAATAACTAAAAATTAGACCATGGTGGGCCGCCATAGTCTCTTCTATTAATGGGAAACACTGTAATGTATGACTTACTTTTACCTAATGACTTAATTTGTCAGTATTAATCACTAGATAAATTTATGAGACATCTAACTCTATTCAAATGCATTTTGTTCATCGTTAAGCTCACAAAGCTTTTGTTTATCTTGCAATTAGAAAGATCTGGACCAATTAAACTGAAAGAATTGTATGCCTTACATATTAAAGTGTAGACGCAAAATAATTTTTCTTTGTTAAAGCTGTGGTAACCAACTTTTTTAGTTGTAAATAAGTAAACTTTGTGTCCCCCCCAAAAAAAAATTCTCTGACAAATGCAGCACTTTGTGAAAAAATGAGACTATACTGAGTACTGTCTGAGCTGAATAATTTTAGTTCTAAACAGGATGCAAATGCTGCGCTCTGATTGGTTGAGCTTAGGTGATCCTCTCCAGATGAAGTTGTTGGATTTAAAACACAAATCGTGTTTGCTGTGTGAAATCAACTACTGCATCTTTAATTTTCAGTTAAACATAAACACTAAATAGTGGTAGTTCTAAAAGTAATATTTTCATTTTATAACAGCTATTTAAAGAGAGAGATTAAAACCAGAGTCTATACATTTCTTTCTTTCTTCATTAGAAAAATTTCAATGCCAACATTTAATTTTTTGGTTACGAAATTATTTTCAATGCCAAGGATCCGCTGGTATCGCTCTGGCTCCATAGTATGCGAACAACCTAACTGAACACATCTGTAACTTTCTTCAGAGTTAATTGGCAAAAAAGGATGGTAGCACAAATGGTCTTATGGATGTGTGTGAAAGTAACCTTGGTAGAGCAATGCTAGAGCAGGGCCAATTCTTGGGCGCTGTCCAGGTCTGCAGAGGATGTGTGAGTGTCTATGGTGGAGCCGATCGATAGCAGCAGACCCAGAGTGCTCTATATATGTGATACATCTACGTGACATGCCTGAGCGCGACGCTGTGAGAGCAGACGCACAGCTGTCCCGCGTCAAGAACCTCGCCAAATCTGACCCGAGCGTGGATTTAATGCTGATAACTCATTAGGGGGAGGTAATTACCAACACAGGGGCTGGCAGGGCTTCTGATGTGCACAGCGGCACGTGTCAAACTGCATGTGTAAGAGTAGCCCCCACTGGAAGCATGAAAACACAGCGGAATATATATGTGGGCTCTCAGTTTTCACTTCCGCTACTGACTGAAGTGGAAATTTGATTAGGACAGATGCAAGGACACAGCAGGAAGCGAGGGAGGAGGCTCTTTCTCCTGCTTTAAACAGCTTCAAGGGTGTTTCCATGTGTTTCTACTTCCTGATTCACTCATGTGCGGATTATGCATGATCAAACACGGATTCTCTTTTACGCATGACAAATAGCCGAGTTTGGAAGTTTTACAGCCAATTAATCAGCGGTGTTGGATAGGATACATTTGTAATCAGCACAACACAATTAAAATCCCAACACGTTTGATTAGTCTCAGATGGAAACAAAGCATGACAGTGGGATAGTTAAACATGTCACCTGGGACTATGGCATATTGTCACAACTGGCAATTAGAAATGATAAAAAGTGTGTTGTTTTGTGTGGTACTACAATAGAGAACGACTGATTTGGGTTTTTCTTTGGCCGGTATGATTTTCAAAGCTGATTTCGGAGGCTGATTTTCTTATTTAGTTTTAAAAGCATTGCTGTGGTGAGATAGTAGAACCAAAAAACCTTCCCCTAAACTATTATTCACCACACTACATGTAGATCTCTTTCACACAATGTAATGATGCTTGATAGTGCGTTGGCCCAAGAAACAATACGTTGATAGCGTGATGAATGACATTCATATTGTTCATATTGACAAGCTAACAAACACTTATTAAAGCTTGTGCTGCAGCCAAAATCATAGAACAAGAATTAAACTTAAAGACATGTTCATGACAAAATCAAAACAGCAGACGTAAGAATGGAGAGAGATAAAAGAACTCTTATCGTTTCTCTCCAAACTAACTAAGACTCAGCTGATCACAGTGAGTGCGGCTTTACAGAGAGGAAAAGCCCAAACAACTGCCTGATCAGACATTGGCCAAAATTGAGGCTAATAGCCGATATACAAACAAACAAAAAATCTAAATGTTGGCCCGCCGATATAGCCATCTATCTCTAAACTACAGTTGGTACTTTTTAATACAATGTGGATTAGTGATGCACTAATCTGATACAGAGATCAGATGGTGGTGATATTTTACTGTATCAGGTATTGGCCCTGTGATATTGTATCTTTAATTGGATGTAATAACTAAGACAATTTCCTGGCTGATATTGAGCCAGAGCAACTCAATGTTTGAAACTGTATTCATAGAAAGTTTTTAAGTTGTTATTTGCACAATAAATAAGTTAAATAGCACAATATGACCTTTTTATATCGAGTCCCTTGGTAGTATAGATAAACGCGATAACAGGTATTGGCAGATACATAAAGCCAAAATATGTAAATCAGTATGGGAACTGAAAAAGCTGGATCAATGCATCTCTATGCTTTGATACCCGGAAAGGTTAAAAAATTTAAATTTACCTTGAAAATCTGCCGTGTGCATGTCTGTAGAGACATATTAGCCAAAATAATGCTTAAAGTATGAACAAAGAGCCGTGGACAAACCTCATAAGCTGCTGGGTCACTAACTAAGTGTCAATTTATATTTTCTGTGTCTAATGGCAGTGTAAGATTTTTGGTGGAGGGTCCACTCCGCATGCATCTTTTCTTGATGATAATATTGCTTTGCCTCTAGAATGTTAAATATCTTCATGGAAGACAAGCATGTGGCTCTAGCAGGCCAGGGTTAATGTCAGATCTGTGGAGAGGTGCACCTGTACACTGTAATAAAAAAACAACCAGGGTGAAAAAACAATTTAAAATATGTTAAATGCTACACTAGGGAAGATTTTGAGCACTTTTTCTGTATCAATCATTACTTGTAACAATAAAAGGCCTTTCACGAATCAACAATCATGCCTTTCAGATTCAAGACAAAACCTTTGATGTTTATTTTGTTCGTTTTTATCATATTACAGTGACACACTTTCTATATCACACTCAGCAGGCCATATTTCGGTATTCTAGTTACGGTACATATTTTTCTGTTCGGTAGTGGAACATTTAAATGAGAACTAGTCTCACAAGACACAACGTGAACACATAACCACAAATTATCATATTTTTGTACTTTGTATTTTGCTTAGAAACGAGGGAAAACACCTACACAGTGAGTAAGACTGTCCAAGCGGATCGCAACACTACTATGAAACAATGCTAGAAGTCAAAGCGGATAAAGTGGCTATGAAGTTACCGTAAATATAAAGCGTAGTGTGGTCAAGTGGGTAACGGCTAACATCACATTGCAAAAACTACATCTAACTTAGCCTTAGTAAAGTCTTGATAAAGCAAGAACAAATACTTAAATATTTATGAACAAATGCACAATTATTGTTTTTTCATGAGGGCGTACGTAAAAATATGATGATTATATGATTATATGATTATAACCCCCCCCCCCCCAAATCAATGACTTTTGGGCAACATCTGGTCCTCGGGCCACAGTTTGCCTAGATCTGCCTTAGTATATATTTACTGAAGGAGCTAAGATTAGAATTTAAAGTGGTTAGAGTGTATGGTTTGAGGTACCTAAATAGTTACTAAGCCTTAATAAAGTTTTTCTTTAGTATTGAAATAAAAACACATCTATGCACATTTTACATTGCTGAAATTAAAAAAATAAAATAAAAGATTTTTTCAAAGTTCTGGTTGAGATGTGGGAGTGGTCTAAAATGTGCATGTGCCGTATTTCCAGCAGCAGGCAGCTGAGCCGACACATGCCTCAAAAGTATATATGTAACCATCACCTAAAGACTTTTAAGTTAAAAATGTTACTTGGTTCTGCTTTAGAGACAATTACTGTAAGATGTAGTTATTAATAAAGTGTTATGGATGTCTTTCGATGTAGTACTTATGTCCAAGTATTTCCGTCTTTTGCAATGCTTATGATTACAACCCAAGAGACTGATTAAGCCCCACACGCTGTAGGACTGATCAGTGTGTCAAGAATGACCTGTACCTGCCAGGCTGTGAGACAGAGGTGCACATGAGATGACCACAGGGCTCGATCTTCACGTCCTTGTCATTCTCCGCACAGATCTTACACAGCTGGAACGTGGAGCCCATTTCACAGTAGAGTTCGTACTGCTCCTGTGTGCAGAGAGAAAGTCTGTCAGCGACATCAGCCAAGTAGAACAAATACCAACAATATAGAAAATAACCACAAGATAGTCATGTGAATGGGGAAACACCGCATCTCTTAAAACACAGTGCAGAAGAATTCAGCCATAATCATCTGCTAATCCTGTAGTTTTTATCTGATTTGTTAGCTCATGAAAGTCTTTTTCTCAGTGCCAGTTCTGAACACAAGCCTACAGTTAGAGTAAAAATAATCACATTTTAATGCATGTATATTTACTGTTTCTTCATTAAAGACAAACCTGAAGTCTTGTTTGTTTCATTCACACTTGTTAAGATGTATTCCGTTCTTGAACTAAGACTTTCTATGGCAATCTCAACTAAACAAATAAATATAAATAAAAAAAAAAGACAAAACTAAAAATGTGGCGGTGTATTGTTGAATAAAGCAGTACAACTGTAGCTAAAACCAGCTGCTAACTTGAAAACTTCTACTCCATGACATCATGAGCACTTTCAAGGCCTCATTTATCAAGTATTTGCTCATGTGCAAAATAGAATAAGGAGAGCAAAAGCCTGACAACATCGGTGTCTCACACAGTCACAGTAAATGCTAAATCTGACGTGGTGCATATTGGGTTGTAGAAGAAGTTGGCAGTCTAATACTACTGCTACTGCTTATAGGTTTTAAATCTTCAAAATGGCAATGCTCACAACTAGAATATGCTTTATTCAGTATACACACCTAAATTAAGCTTTTACATTTTTACAGTTGTCGATGGTCTAATAACGTAGGATTACTACATTATTATACACTATACGACAGGGCTATTCAACTTAATTTTCCTGAGGCCAGATTTTTCCGAGGGCTATGGTCTCTGGGCCGGGTAGCTGCACAATATGTCACCACTTTTGACCAAATTTGAGGTTCCATAGTATCCAAAGCAGTAGATCTGTCTCAATAACTACTGCTTTGTTTGATAGATTTTTTTAAAGGGCAGCTCCAAGTTTGAACAAGTTAAATGTAATACACTTTAATGCCATCACAAACAAAACACAAAAAATGACATAATAATAATTTAAGATGTGACTTGAAAAGCTGATGTAGGTTGCTAAAACTGCAAACTTACGGAAAAAATCAAATATAAATATAAAAAGCGAAAGAATTAAAAATATCTTATATCTAACCTACTATAGCAAGTACGAAATGTATGAAATTTTTAGACCATTGTCCTTGAAATGTAATTTTTTTTTTAGAATTCAAAGTTTTAAAACCATAAATTTAGCTCTATCGAATCAGTGCTTTAGAAACTAACTTGTTTTACTGCTCTACAAGATTTACAAACCAATGTTAAGAATAATTTTTTTATCAGCACTCACAGGAGTCATTTTTGCACAACATTGATGCCCTTCATTACTTCCAACGAACACAACACACTGAAACAAGGCAAGTGGATGGTCTTAACTAAACAAGACAGCGTGCAGTTTTTCAGTTTATTGTGCTGTATTGTGTTAGCATGTTTTGTTTACACACATCTAACAGAAAGAGTGATGCCACACATAACCTTCGACCGGTAAAAAAAACTATAAGAACTAAAAGCAAGATTTACTCCAGCGTTTTCAAAGGGCAGTGAGCTCTGGTGTCATTTATAAATCTGCCCACAGCTTAGCGTCGTTTGGCGAGTCCGTAAAGTTTTTCCACTCTGCCAAAGCCGACCTGCAGGCTGAAGCTTTGTGTAAGTTTAAACCGGTGCATGAGCGATAGAAGCAGCAGCTGAAACACATTAGCCTCACCTGTGTGACTTTGATGTGATCGTGAGGCGTGGGTTCACACAGGCCGGTCAGGTCAGGGTTGTAACTGCGACCGTCAGGAAACAAGTAGCTGTCGGGAGAAGAGAGTCACATGTTTAAATACAGTCTATTCACTCCATTCACATTTTTAATTAACTACTGCATGTTCTAGAAAATGTCAACTGTAAGAAGGTTTAGTGAAGGGTCTGCAATACATTTTCTCCATGAAGCTGATATTGCTTTGCTTATAAAGAAGCTTACATTGTAATATCTCCATGGAGACGAGAATGTAGTGCTAGCAGGACCAGGAGGCTGTAATGAAGTGTGTTTTTGAGCAATAAAAAATACTCATGAGTAAGTAAGTTTGTGATATGTGCTGTGGATTTTAAAAGGCAAATATTGGTATTGCTATATATCACATCGTGTATCGGCTAGGGCTGGGCGATATTGACAGTGAATATTTTCTTATTTTTTTGCTGCATCTCGATAACAATGTTTGGACAATATTCTGTCAGTCCAACATAAACTTGCTAAAACGGGTGTTCAAATTTGTTACTACACAGGAAAAGATTCTTAAGTTGTCTAAAATGTCTAAAATACTGTATATATAGAACAAGTACATTTAGTTTTTAGGTTGACAAGCATTGTTTTTTTTTTTTTACATCTTAAGTGTGTATTTGTCTTATTTCATTCAAAACAAGAGATTCTATGCTTCTTCCATTGGCCATCTTACTCCAAGCCAATAAAAGTTTCCTCAAATACGACTTATTCCAGGCAAATATTCCTTGATGTGTAGTTTAAGATGGTAATTTTCTAGTGTTTAATTATTTGTCAAATTAATTACAAAGTGCAGCAATCTCTCTAGTTTAGTGAAGCACTTATTATTGTACAAACTCTGATACAAATACAAACTTGTTTTGTTTTTTAGTAAGTACTGTATACAGCACCACTTATGTGATTTTTATCGTAAATTTGATCTTTTGTAGCATGTTTTAACAGCACAATTATGTTAAAAGTTTATATTAGACTTTTATTTCTTTCACGCACAAATCTTGTTCATTGTGATGTCTTTATGAATTAATTAATGATCTTTAAAAAAAATTCTATATTATATTCAGATAGTAAATGACAAATGACTTAATTCCATCTGTCTGTAGACCTCAGTCAACCAGCAAGCTTCCAAAGAACTTTTTATTAGAAATCAGTTGTAACCACAACACTCACTCCTTTTTTAAATAGCACAGTTCTCTGGATAGAACCAACCTACCAACTGAAAAAGTTTTTTTTAAGCCAGACTTTGGACCCAATAACAGTTATCTGGCAAAAGTATGACATCACACAGTTTTTCTCATTTATTTGGACTTTGCCAGCTAGTTAAAGCAGATCTATGTTTGTAATTTATCAACAAGAGACATAAATGCCTTTTCCACTGCAAATAAACTGAACGAGCTATGTGATGAAAATGTGATATTACTGTTAGATAATCATTAATGTTGTTTGTATTCCAACAATATCCAACAGTTTTGTACTATTCAGCTGTCACCAGATGTAACCACTACACACGGCCCTTCAGTGTTGACAAGCTGGGAATTAAATTTCCTAAAACATCACAATATGCTGTCAAAAGTTTGAGAACTGGACTGACAATGGCATTCAACCAAGTTTAAGAATGAGACTGTAAAAGAAGAAGAAATCATTGTTGGGCTTTCAGAAGTGCTTAATTAAATAAAAAAACAACACAAATAATGGCATTGATGACAAAAATGACAACAAACAGCAGGGTGTCTCGTTTCAGTTCCGTGTTAGAAGTGTTTGAGCAGAAACGAAGCTTTGAGAGGAGACAGACACATGAAAGCCAGTCTGATGGGACCTTTTGTGCCCTCAGAGGTGCTTAGGCCTCCCTGCTTGATCAAACCCAGAGACGCTTCAAACGGGACCCCCATACCAGCGCCCCTTTCCGCCCCGCTACAGTGGAGCCACAGCCAATTGCCAGTGATGGATGACAGAAGAGAAACGCGAAGGATAAAGATAAAATGTGTTTGATGTCGCTTTGAGGCTGTCAGATTAGCAGGTAAAAACTGGCCTTTTTCATTAAGGAAGTGGCTTCAACTATGCAAAATAAGCTACGTTTTCATTGCAAAAAGTATTCAGAATGGATGTTTCTGCACAAATGTGATCTGGAGCCAATTTTTCATGACTGTGTGAACAGCTCACTCAGATTTTCTCAAATGTGACCCAAGATACTTTGATGTGTGATAATAAATTCAACATGAATCTGAGCAGTCTTCTACAGCGTTAAAACACTGCATGTGTTTACTTTTTTCTCCACTAAAAATGTCTTGGCAGGTAAAGAGCAACCGACAGGGTTTCTGCAGGAATTGAGAGGTGAAATTATTACCTTTTTAAGACCACCAACATACAGTACAAGATCGAGAGTTGTGACCGGTAATAATTCACACTACTACTTCGATAAATATAATTTCATAGTTTGCTACAATTATGAAAAATGGAATGATTAAAAAAACAACACAATTTATACAGCATCCAAGCATTCAACCAAGTAGAAGAAACAGACCACTTGTGCAATATTATTGAGAATTTTCTGATAGGTAAAGCTGCAGCAGAGTGAAATAGATTGGGAAGATTTGAAAGAAATAGCTTTATTAAAAGACCTATGAAAACATTTGAAGACCTACTGCAAATGTAAGAGTTTATAAGGCCTTAATTCAAACTTTCTTATTGAAGATTTTTTTTGTTGTTGTACTTTTTAAGACCTGGGGGAAACCCTGAACAGATTAAAGTCAGTTTTTATTGCAAATATAAAAAGGATTAGATCAACTCAATAATAGAGAATGAAAATGTGTGAAATTATCTTTGAGACGTTTAATGGCAAATCACAATGTTATTACGTACCAGGAAAAACTGCTTTCTAACCCACCGTTTGGTCTTCTAGAACAGAGGTGGCAAAAGTGGGGCCCATACGGGGTTAAAATTCATGTTAAGCTTTGTTAGTGGTAACACTTCATTGATCTTTATACTGAAACATTAGCACGAAGAATATTAAATTAAACTTAAACAATTTCACGATAAATCTTGGTCAATAAAGTTTTGCAACCCAAAATTAGTTTTGTGCTGCACTTAAAAAAGGCCATTTAAAATTAACACAACAGAATAGTGCTTTCTCACTAACATGATATACATTTCAAAGGTATAGTCTTTGTGTAAAACATGACTAGATGTGTGCAATATAGACTTTAGATAAACTGTCTTGTGAATGTTGTTATGAAGCCATGTAAAGTGAATATTATCGTCTAGTATAAAAAAAGCCACAAAAAGACCTAAATAATATAAAAATGAAGAAAGTAATGTTGTAAACCTTTAAAAATACATGACAAGTTTATATGTACAGCAGAATTTGTTCAATAAGTAATTCAAAGTGCTTTATAAAACAGGAAAATAAGGTTAAATGACTAGATTGCTGCACTTATGTAATTAGTTTGACACATTTTTCACATTTATCTGATAAATACGCCTCAACTAATACATTTTTATGTTGATCTGACAGATTATTGTTCACCATTTTTTTCTGTAAATCACCTCTCCTTGCATATTAAACTTTCAATGGAGCATCAAGACCTGCCGCGTGAACACAACCACTGACAGCCAATACCATGTCATTTGTTCATGCTTGTCCACGGGCTTTAAAACAGCTGATCAATAGAGCGACACAGGGTGAGAAGGGTGAGAGAGCGGTTACGTACAAGCCCTCCCTGTAGCCGTCGATGAGAGCCTGGAACAGAGGCTTGTTGTGGGGGATGGTCTGCAGGATGTTGCCGTCATTGGTCACATAGCCGATAGCCCACTGCCCCAGCCGCGTGCAGCTCAGCCTGAAGATGTAACTATGGAGACACAAACACAACCGTCAAGATAACACTCAGGACAATACTGCTCGTTAGATTTTACAATTAAACATGTGTATTAGTAAAGTTTTAGAAGTTATAAAGCTGTCTAAGTGAAAAAACAATGTTAGTTTGCTTGGTGAAGAATCTACACTAGAAACATTACAGTAGTTGTTTATTTTTTTCTATTAAAGGTGGCCAACTAAAATGGTGATATGCAAAATTTGTTTAGAGCAGCATCTCTAGTATCCCTGACATTTTGTCAAACACTTCAAGTAACATCTAATTTGGAACTATATGTAAATATAAAATTATATAAATTGTCAATATTTCTTTGTTTTAAAGATATTTATGCTCCGAATCCTCAAGAAAATGATTCAAAGTTGACCACAAGTACAGTACATTTTTTCAGATAATATTAAAAGTCTTTGTTCAAAATCTGAAACTATTCCAAGAAAAGTGCTTGTGTGATGAATTATCTGAGAATCAAATCTACATTTTGACTAATTTCAACTGGATTGACACAATATGGTATATTGTGAATATACTGCAGGCAAGTTAGTTTATATTGAACTGAATGGCAGGTGAGAACACAGGTAAGTACTTAAGCAGTGTTTAGGCAGTTTTGATCAAAACAATAGGCCCCAGTATACAAATTGTAGCAGTTATATCTATAGTACCAACCATGCTAGATTACAAACTGGTCAGGACAGTTTCAGAATTTAGCTCCTCCTAAGGGGCAGGATAAAACTGTAACAGTATATAGAGGGATTATAGGTTTACGTCAATTTCCGCTCTACTGCGCATGCTCCATGCAAAAGAGAAGCTGTTCATCTAGTTGGCTGTGGAAACGTCTTTGATTAAATTAACAAAATGGGACAGAGCTGGCTGTTTTGGATCACGTCTGTAGCGGTATGACAGAAGCTTGAGACAGTGTTTGTCTCGCTGTTTTTTCACTCACTTGAATGTAACGTTTATGGGTCGTATGTTGAATTAGCAGCATAACATTTGTTTTTGCACAGTGATAAATTCTTGTAGTTAGCAGACAGTAGCGCTGCCTAGTGCTACAGCTTCAGTCAATCAGCGGCAGCTGTTTCTGCATAATAATCCCTCTATATACAGTAACAGTATTTATCCACTTTCTCAGTGTAAATGACTTGAAAGTCAAAATATCTCAGTCTTCTAAAACTATTTCCAGATGATAACTTTGAATGCCTTTTCCACTATTGTGAATATAGTTATCAGGTAACTTTTATTACATCCATACCTAAGTAAAATTCACATTTGTTTTAAGTTGAGAATCTTAGTTTTCATAACATGTTAAAACCAACCATGTGTTACACCCCTTTATCTGTGACAATGCTTCATAGAAACAATTAAAAAAACAGCACATTTTTGACTTGAGTACAAAATCATTCAATAACACCGGCTTTTTGTAACTTTTGTTTTGCCTCAATAACAGCAATAACTGATAAGAGCTGGGCTTTCACACTTCATGTTTATCCAACACTGACAGGGATGGATCGCAACAGGATGCAGAAACGATTGCCGGCTGATGTATTTGTGTGAACTTCCTGGTTCATGTTGCTCCACTAGATTTTTGCAGGAATGAAGTCATGACATTCTTCACTTTCAACCTTTTAAAACAACTTATGGAATTTTCAGAATGTCCTTGGGGATGTTCACAGTTTAGACACAAAACAATAACAGTAGCAATAACTAAAGATCTGTTGAAAAGGAAAGAAAGCAGGCGTAGAACTGGAAGGCTTTAAGAAGAATGGTCGTAAATTAGGCTTGAATCAACTTGTCAAAAAACGTTTTACTCTAAAAATAGCTTTCTCAATCAAAATCCTGACACACAGTCTGCAATTACCTTAACAAACAAACCTCTATTTAAGCCGAGTGCTTTCTTTCTTTCACACAAGCTCACAGCAAAATTGCCCTTCCCTCACTGCACCACTCCGGCAATGAATCATCACCAACAATTCAATTTTCAGTTTGCGTCAAATTCATGCAAAAATATTGACTCTTCTGAAACCATTTAAAAAGCAAGATATCTCAAAGGAGAACAATTATAAAGCTCTTACGGTCATGTAGACAGATGCTTAAAGTAGTCATTTTCTACAATAAATCATAAGTGTGAGCAGATGGCACTTGGCACATTTTAACAACTGTCTCGAGAGTGTTAAAAAGAGACTGGGAGAAGTGATTTACACGTGGTGTTCTGGTGAAAAGGCCCTTCTGTTAGATCGAGAACATAAAAGCAACAATCAGTGCTCTGAGTCAGCGCACGGCTTGGTCCACATGGAGAGAAGCAGACGAGAAGAGAGCAACCAGATGGACAAGTCGAACTGAACTACTTCGATGTGTGTACGCCGAGGAGAAAATGAAGAAATGGGTCGTTAAAACAGCTGCAAAATGTGTCGCTGATTGAGGCCATGTCCACACAGAAACAAAGTGGTGATCATTTGCAAACTAACAGCATAAACATGGCTGGCTGAGCAAAAAAAGTCTGAAACCATTGTAACAAGTGTAACAAGCCTGTGTGGCACTTTGACACGGATGCAGAACGTCACAAAACTGGAGGAAGACATGACAAGGAGCAAATTGTTGAAAGTTGTTCACTGTAAAATAAGAAGACAGAAATTTAGCAGTGAGTTCCTTTAAATGTAGTAAATATTCTGAATGTGCAACTGAGTAGACAAAGAAAGTGGATTTGTGCTTCAGATGTGATCTTATGAAGATATTTTTGTTATATTAAGTTAAAGAGCAGGACCACACCTCTCTTACACTACACCCCTTCAAGTGGCTACACTATTTAACCGCCTTGGCCACACACACTCTACCATTTGTATGTCAATGCCCCTCCCATTGGACCTGGTTTCCAGGTCCTGGAGCCTGCCCCCAGTGCTTGTAGTAAACCCCAAACCGGCAACAACGTGTCTATTCAATAAAGTTCTTTCTTACAGAAGACAGAACTTTGTCATCCTTGCTACAGTGAAGTGAATATTACAACAATGCTTCATAATAATGGATTCCCTGTGATAGATTTATTTATTTAGAATATTTTCTCTACATCTGCTGTGGTTTGTGGTGAAGTGAGAAGCAAATGCGTAAGTACCACAGTGTGCTAATTAGACGCAGCACTGGTGTTATGATGCCTTCATCTAAAAAAGTGTTACATTCATCGTAACAGTGGAAACTGCAAGATGACGTTTTGAGACCTTTGCTCTTTGGAACTTGGTTTCAGAACTGCTTTGTGTGGATGATACGTGTTTTTTGTTTTTTCAAAACCACTATGCGGGTTTATAATGGGAGCTAACCTTCTGATCTAAGTTGTGGGTGAGCACTGTTGACCAGTTCTTGGTCGTGTTCTTGAGATATTACATATGATCTTGAGCAGCTGAGAACTCTATGTACGACTTTCTGTGTAACTGTCAGATTACAGATTATTTGCTCTGGTTTATGGTTCATATCTCTGTAATTAGGTTTATCCACGTGAAACAAAGTTCAACGTCTGCTGTGCTAACACCTATAAACAAAACTGAAATCACATTTTAACTCTAGCCTCAGAAAGTGGCGCCAGAGCGTGAACACAACCTATTGACAAAGCTACATATTTTTTGCTTTTGAAATGAATCAACAAGTCTGGTGTAAATCATTACTGTCTTATTAAAATGAATAGAAATACTGTACAATGAAAATGTTAGAGAAAAGTTATTTCTTAATTTGTAAAAAGTCCAATTCATGTTGTCTTCACTCAAATGAAGCAAAGGATCATGGTCTATGTAGTTTCCTTCTGCTGCTACAACAAAGGAATCTATTTCTTGCATTGATAAGAGCTTTTACATTCCTTGGCCCATGCCCAGATCCAAACCAGGCTGAACTCAAAAGCACTTTACTGAACACATCTCATCATCGCCCTCTGTACAGCAAAGATCATGTTATTCTTCCTCTGGTGCGCTGTGAACTTTCTACCTTTGCCTGTATTTTATAAAACAAATCAGCAACAAACAATGGGCTGGTGTTGCATCTTTCAAGCGTTATCACAGAGGGACTTCCGTGTTCAAACTACTGCTGAATACTAAAGGAAATGGCTCAGCAGAACGGGGAGCAATCTGAATTTCAAAAACGAAAAGGGATCATAACTGGAGACAGGGTTTAGAACAGGTCCTGACCACGGTATGAGCTCACATCCACACAGCTCACTCCCCTCGCACTTTCAACCAAGTTTCTGCCTCATTTGTTGATGTTAGCAAAGTGATAAAACACTGGCCGAAGCAAGTCTCAGGTGGATAGAGGAGATAGGTCCTTAAATCCATTAGAAAGAATTGTAAACAGGACTACACTGAGAATAAACCAAGCAAAAACACGCTTCAATTACAGGTTGAATCAAATCCAAATTATTACAAACAACGGTATAGTTCCTATATGTACAACACTTCTGTCATAACCTTGCTCGATTAATGAATGGTGACAAAAATCAAAATCAAAATTAAGCTGCAGTCCTATTGTGACAAGCTGCCTCTGGTGGTACAGTCCTTTAAGAATTAGCATGATTCATAAAGAAATGTATTAAAAGATACATTATATGGAAAATAAGATTAAATAGGACTTGTTTTCATCTACCTCCAGCCCTGCCCACAATCCTGTGCGCAGTTGTGCTGTTTTTCTGGTTAAATCATGATAGCTTACATACAGTACATGCATGCATTATATTACATATTAGGAATAGGACAATGTCAAAAATGCACTGAATCGTTTGATAGTGGTATTTCATTTAAATTCTGGTGTTGGGTTTGAATGTGTCCTGATGTGTCCCTCCAAAGCTATGTTTTGTCATTTTTGTATGGTTAGAAAAGGGTTGAATCCTCTGCCATTATTCAGTCAGAGGAAGCAAACAGCAGGATTATTGTCTTTATATTGTTATTGAGAGAAGCTTTGTCATTATGTCGATTTTATTTCACAAAAAATGATCCAGGAATGACTGAAATATGCACTTTCTAAAGGCTGGCAGACACTGCAAATTTTTAGTTTTGGATTTGCAGCGCCTGCTCAAATTGTATGAGTGAATTGCTGGGGTCAAAAGTTAGCAGCTCACGATTCAAGTCCTCACACTACACGACCGGATGGGCTTATGTGATCTGAGTGCACACACTGTACGTCAACCAATGGCACGTCAGACTCCTGTATCCGGAAGCACAACATAAATGGTGGAGGAGAAGAAGAAGAATCCAAAGTGGAGATGTGTCCAAATAATCCTCTGCACTGCCATTTTGCCCTGTGTTTAACAACAAACATTGTTTGCGCAGTGGCAGTGTTAGTGATAGGGTCAAATCGACTCGTGGATTTCAAACAAGTTTGATTTTCTTGCAATCCTACGATTGTTGATAGGAAGCTGGTAGTGAGCTGTTAATCGCTTCTCGTTACCCCACGTACACTACACGACACACGACTGAGCTGAAACTCGGATCGATCTCCAAATAGTCGCAAGAGTGAAAAATTATCCAAAATGGGTCTGCTCGCCTTAAGACATAATAAACTTGATAAACCCCTGACTTATTACCTAAAAACTACTCTAATGCAGAAACATAGTTATTTTTTTACTAAGTCCTGATTTATTTAGCAAATTCACAGAAAAGGAATTTTGTTCTAATGAAGCTTAACAAAATCAAAATGACATGTATCAAGACAAGAATCGAACTGTAGCAAGAATGGTTCTATCCCTAATTCATAAGATACGTACAGTACATACATACATAAGTGTCAAATGATTGTTATGGTAAATAGTCATTAAAAATGTTTATCAGTTCTGCAATTTTGAACATGAAAGTATATGTTGTGTTCTTGTGTTTTGAGTACTGCAACTTACAGTTTTAGAACATGCAGACACAAATATAAACATTAGATGAGTCATTGCACCTACAACAGCACTAAATTCAGTTTAAAGTCTATACACTGTATGTGGTTGAAGACAGTAGTTGAATACAAAATAGTCTCCATTGCAGCAACTTAAAAACCTGGTATAATCTCTCACATACCCCTACTCACAAAAACATGCCTCTTAAACACAATACAGCTTCTTCTACACCCGTACACAAGATACAATATTACATCGATCATTCAGCAAGTGTACTGTTTTTGTTCTTCACTGCAACACTAATTATGATTATGAAATATAATTGAATAGTATTGACTGCCAACTGACAAAAATACAATAATTACTCCCAACTCAATTATAGCCTCGTTTGGACTTGCCTCGGAGAATGTGTATCGCTCTGACCACTGGAAAGTTATGACTGATTTGTGTTAGCGTCAATTATGAATGAATCACTTGTTATAACGAGCGCCGAGCAGCTAACGGAAAGAAAGCTGCTGGTGGCACTACAATATAAAGACGTCACAGTGGAGATCTGTATTGCAAATTTCTCTCACTTTCTTTGTGTTCCCGACGTCTCCTTCCCTGCGTGAACGTGTGTGTGAGTGGGTGAGTGTCCAAATGTGTCCGCCCCCACCAGCAGCTGCGACCGCGGTGTGCGTCCGAGGCTCTCCTGCAGTCGCACCGGTTCATAAAGATGCTTGTTACATGAATCACTTGGTTATCAGCAGGAATGGAATATACATTTACATAGACTGGCTGTCCACCACCCTGCCGCACGCCCACGTTTGCTATCCTGTCATTATCTGCTCCGCTCTACCGTTGCTGCCACACAGAGCGGCTAATCACAGGGCAAGGCAGCACTAGCTCGGGGCAATGCTAACCACTAGAGCTTCATAAATCACCACTCCAGTTTTGAAAGTTAAATGCGACTCTTTTCACCAAAATTACTCCAGGTAGATAAGTAGAAAAACTCACCTGTCACTTCTAGGGATGTGTGACTCGATTTAGTATTTATTCTTTTCATTAGGGTGACCAGAATTTCCAATTTAAAAACTGGGACACACTTATGCATTTAGTCAAATCAGGGCTCCTTCACACTCATATTTGACTTTTGTCAGTGCAAAATGATGCAGTTTTTGTTATGTTTTGGTTATTTTCAAGAATGGTTTTGTCTAGTTTGAGTAAAGAAAAGCATTATACGTATTTATCTCTTCAATGTTGGAAAGTGTCAAAGTGGTCAAAAATCAACTCAACTGGGACATGCTTTGAGTAAAATTGGGACAAAGCAATGGCTTTGGCAACATTTGCTGGTACATGGGACACAAGGCTTAAAATAGGGACTGTCCCAGGTCAACCTGCTTTTGATACTAATCTGTCAAATTCTGTTGCCTGGCCAGCAAGAATGATTTCCTTCTTGTATATTTAATACGAAGGACTTGTCTCCATTGAAATGAATGGAGACTTTGGTCAGCTGGTGTACCAGGCAACAAATTCTGTGGATTTGATAGTCATGATTCAAGTCACTAGACTTGAGTCACTATTTGAAGACTTGGGACATGGATTGGACTTGGAGCTCTATAAATTAAGACAATTTGATACTTCTCCTCAAAAATACACGTAAAGTATTCAATTTTACAAGATCCAACAAAAACATACCCTTACTTACTACTTCAATTGTGATTCAGAATTTACAAATCAAATCATAATAACTATATTTATTAGAGACTCTACATGCATTTGTAAAAACAGATTCATCAAATATGGGAACTGTTTTTTATGATTGAATATAAGCTGCACCAAAAAGATTTTTTAAAAAAGAAAACAAAAAGGTACATGTATAGGCCTTGTTGATAGCAAGTCAATGAAAATCTATAATTGAGCCACATTGCATACACTGGAGGGTTCAAAGCTTGTGAAAAAATAATGGCTTATAGTCTGGAAATTACGTTAGATCAATAAAAGAATAGGTCCACAAATTGTCACTTCCACAGCACAGAGCAGGCTGCCACATGGCCTCCTCAGACGTGTGGAGCATTTGGATTGAGGTGAGGATAAAGCTGGATGTGGTCTCTCAGTATTAAGTGAGATGGACCTGAACTTGTGCCCTGATGGAAACAGTAGTGTGAGTGAAGAGTGTGTGAGCGGTCTGTGGAGATTGAAAAAAAACATGTAAGGTGTAAGGTGAGCATTTGGCCTTGACCATCTTTACTCAGTTACATTTAGTGAGTCTCTTTATGAAACCATTTTACCTCTAAATCTGAAAATACTTTGCTCGCAGTTACTTTTGCTCACTACTAGCCTCATCTTTTTTTCTTTTTGCCATGAGTAAATATAATATGAAATTGTTTCTTTCTTGCATTACTCCTTCAAATATTAGTTTTTTGTTTGTTTGTTTTTTGTTTTCAAATTTTTGTGTTTACCTTTTGAAAATACACATTTACTGGCTTTTAATGTTTTGCCTTTTATTATCTTCACTTTATATTATATATTAGTTGTTATGCCCAAAAAGTTATTCTTAGTAATTCCTTGGACCACTACTTTGGATTACTTGAGTAACATTACTGTAATGTAACAATGTACAATTTTGAGGTGGATTGGACACTTCTTGGACATGTCATTAATCTGGAGTGTTGTAACTTACTTTTCTTAAAGAAGACCTACTATGATTTTTCTGTTTCTTCAGGAAGAAACTATGGCCTATGCAGATAAATTATTCACATTTTGTTTCTTTGTAAAAACACAAAAATTATTTAAAACTGCTAAGAATTAGAAACAGATCTCTTGACTTTCTGTTCAAAACTGCAAAACTGATAAATCCCACCTCTTCATTGTAAAATTTAAATTCAGTAAACCAGAGATTTTAAATTACTATTTTTCGTTGTTGGAGAGGACAATTTTGAACCAAATATGTTTTACTTGGAATCTGAATTTGTGAGTAATCACAAGCAAAAACAGACAAGTGGGTGGGGATAGGTGGTAGGTGAAGAGCTCTCAAAAATCAGCTGCAGGACAATACAAGATTACTCAAACAGTCAGGATTCAATCCAAAAACAATGCTGGGTAAACTACAGTAATTATGAAAGAACACTGCTTTAGCATGATTAAAACTCCGAAATAGATTTTACATAATAGGTCCCTTTAATAAGTTTCATTGTAAGGAAATTTGTGACGATATCCTGCAATTAGGCAAAGTATACTTATATTTTTCTATTTGTGAATTCGGTCATTGATTACACTAAAAAATCTG
The DNA here is from genome assembly GCA_038363315.1 of Mugilogobius chulae. NCBI lineage: Eukaryota > Metazoa > Chordata > Actinopteri > Gobiiformes > Gobiidae > Mugilogobius > Mugilogobius chulae. Next base: position 11,079,872 of record CM076406.1, on the reverse strand, counting down.
GCATCACACATCTAAATCCTTCACCAAAAACAACCTTGTGACACCCACTCTTACAAATGACATCCATTTCTGTCGTGATGGTAATGCGTTTTGAATTCCGAGTCAAACTTGTCAAGCTTACTCACTTTCTACACCACACATGAAGACAGGAGACCGAACAAGCTACACTTTTATTTCAGCCATCCACATCCAAAATAGAAATAGCATGTTTTATTGCCATTTATACATTACATATTGAATCTATTCCCATGGCTTTGTTCCCTTTATGGAAGCAGCTGTTCCTACTGATCCGGACCAGTCGGAGCTGATTTGCTAAAATGTGAAACAGAGTTCTGGCTGGCAGACGGGATGATCACACGCTAGTGCCTTCACAAGCGCAGAAACAGAGATACAGCTGGTTTTATATATACATAGACGTTCTAAGAAGTTATTCAGGGTTACGGTTCAAAGGTAAAATCTGTTTATGTCACATATAATAATCCCCAGCTGAAAATTCATAAATGTTCCGTATTTGGGTGTGATAGCAGTGTCAGAGAGGCGGTTTGCTAACTGCTAAATATTCATGAGCATATGTGCAGGCCGAGGAGATCAATGCTTATATCCGTGCAAATTGGATCCTGAGACACTATGTTGACTTTCAGACCTGGCTGGGCTTGTGCGCAGAGATAACAACAAGAAGCTGCAAGTCACCGGCGCCGAGGGCTCGTAACACGTCAAGGGTAAACAAACGTGTGCTTTTTACAATCACTACTCAGCAACAAGGGCACTTTGGGTCGAGGCTTATCTGTTCATACTCTGAATAATCGGTTTTACATTTTTCTTAACACTAAAATGTAGTGGACCGGTATTAAGGAGAAAATAATGTATGCATGTTGGAAATTATAGTCTTTGTGTCTCATTTTAAATATTTTGTATGCTGATGATCTACTGGTTACAAAAAATAATTGTATAAGTCTATTAGACAACCTAACAAAACAAACTTATTTAGAAAACCATGACATATTACTGATTTGTACAAGTATTTGGCCTTTGAGAGCTTGAACTCAAAAACATATAGCTTTGTATTATCAATCCAACTTGAACAATGACTTTATTTACCCTTTAAAGTCAAATAAAATAGGATAATGTAGATGCAATATCACTTTATAGGCTGTTTTATGACTCCAGGTTTTCGTTTAAAAAGGCTGTGTGTGTTCAGTTGCCTTTTTACAGCTCAGACTAATTGGCTTGATCAGTAAAGATGCCAGGATTAATATAGTCGGTAGGAGGATTGAGGAATGTGAACCATATTGAAATAAACAGCCCTTCTGTCTTACGAGACCAAAGCGTTTCACATCATTTTAAAGCAGCACAAAATTCAGAGCAATGTCAGGAGACATTACACCCTCAATAACTCCAAATAGGCCATTTACTGAATACGACTTTTCTTTTATTATCACAACAGAGCAATTTGAACTAGAGCAAACAGACTTTGCATTTCAGATAATAGAGATTCTATTGACAAAGCTTTGTGTGCCATGACTATTAAAGCTCCTGATAAGGTGCACCAACATTTTACTAGAGAGCTGTTAAAATTATTACTTTTGAACTAACAGCAGCTAAACAATACAAATATGATACAAATAATTTTAATCTGCTTATTACAAAAAATGTATTACTTACTTCAGTTTAGAACTCTTCTACTACTACTACTACTACTACTACTACTACTACTACTACTACTACAACTGTTATTATTATCTTTATAACTTTTCTTCACAAGCTTGTTCTTGGTTTGAACAGTTACTTATGTTTATAATATAAATTAACATTTCAAATATAGTAAAAATTTGATAATACTTGTAACACACACATACTGTATGAAAAAATGAATAAGACATAAGCTTTCTAGTCCGGTGGTGTCCAGCTTTTGTCATCAAAAGCTGTATGTTGAAACACAGGTCAAGGAAAGCCGCTTTGAGTTAGTTAAAAATGGCCACACAGTGAAAAACTCAAATGGATGCATTTGGATGCCACTAGATACTTATTCAGGCATTAAACATGAATAGTACATAGTAAAAAGCTTGAATTGGCTTTGAAAAAGATATATATGTTAAAACTCAGAACTCACAATCCTTCAAGAGGTCTGAGGGTCACATTTAGCTCCTGCACAGTATGTCTGTTGTAGACAAACAAACTTGAGGCTAAAATGTATTTATTATTTAATATTATTCTAAGAGGTCATGCCCAGTCTTTACAGTTAGTTGCTTGGAATGCAATGGGCATGCAAAAAAGCAATTTTTTTTTTACACAATTTGACCCTGACAAAGTTAGTAATGTTGCTTGAGAACAAGATGGAGTTGTATATAAAGTTTCCATCAAAAACGCTGAATTTACATATTTTCAATGTCACTCCTGCTCAATCCGAGTCATAAAACTTCTACAAAAACTCCAGCTCACAATTATTTGGTTACTAAATTTACATAAATATTTCAATAGTTGTGATTAATCTGCCTTAATAAGAGATAAAAGTCACTAACTTGCTGGGACAGATAATGATATAACCAATCACTATAATAAAGAAACATACACACCTGCCAGGCTTGTTGATGTACTTGTGCAGTCGTGCTTTGACTTCGTCGTAGGTCAGAAAGGCCATGTACCCCGGGTGCGTCACCGCCAAGAAGTTCCAGTTCCTTAGAATTGATCCCCACGGCTGCAACACAGACCACCAATAAAGTCAAACCCCAACACAATCATTTTTCATAACGTCTCGCTGCTGGGATGAAAACAAATGTGCCGACTAGGCTGTGTCCAATCCTCCGGCTGACGCTAAATTAAACAATAAACTGAGCAGGACGAGCTTGTGATACGGAGCCAGTTTGGACACTTTTGTTTTTGGGAAGGGGTTCGTCGAAGAGTGGCCAGTTGTATTTGGAAGTCTTTACGGGTGCTTTGAGGGTTTCTGCAACCGAGAGATAGAACCATGCCAAGCCATCTGACTCGGAACAATAAGAGACATCATTGTTATCGCTGGAGTCTTGGTTGTTTTAATAAATACTGTCTAACTTTACACAGACACACTTATTACCTGACGACAAAAAGAACACACCGGTTTCACATCTGCAGCTTCTTAATGAACATCTTGCGCGACATACGTGGGCGTTGCATTGGTTTGACATTTGCTACCGAGCACCACACTGCACACTAATTGCGCTGGCACTGACGGAGAAGTGGTTTGCCGAAATGAAGAGCTGAAGTTAGGAGGCCATTGTGTGTGGAGTTGGCAGTGTGTTGCCAGCTGGCTCCGTGTGTCGCCAAGTGCCACAACATCTCAATCGTGCCCGTTAGTCCACTGGAGACATTGATCCAGTGGGCACGCCGCACTGGCACTGCAACGGCAATGAGAAGTCGAGGGTAATTGCACTGGAGGAGAAAGTCGATGAAAGATGGGTTTAATTGTGTTCTTCAAAGTTGTGAGAAGGACATGTAAAAAGTCAATTAGAAAAAAATTGCTGGATAAATACTTGAAAGGGCAAAATTATTCAATTGTTTCATAGTCATAGTTAAAAACGTGACCTATCTGACTTCACATCTCAAGTCAAACACTGACTTTAACACAAAACTAATCTGCTACATTACACTGTAAACTACAACTTACTTGGAAAGGGCTTCAATGTGCTGCTCACAAGTAACTTTAACTTTTGTAACTTTTAATTAAAGTAAAGCTATTTACCGGTAATTCAAATTGTCACAACTTTTATGAGAAAAATTCCATTTAGGTAATGGCTTTAAATAATATTTCTAGTAATATTATGCCAAGCTTTATATTATAATAAATAATAAAGTGAACATGGGAAACTGAAGTCAGTTTGAATCTAACTTAAACTTGTTTCTGAAACAATGCAAAATTTTCTCATTTAGCTTAATCAAAATCATAAAATGATGACAAAAACCACACACATTTAGACGAATGTTGGTGAAATCAAACAATTTGTTTTATAATTACTATCTAATATACTATATAGTAATACTATACTAGATTTTTGTGCAACAAAATAACTTAAAAACATTTTCCCCTAGAATTGATGTCTTGTTAATGTATCTATTCAGGTGGAAATTAGTCCTGTCTATGTCTAATAAATTCTGTTTGTGTCCAACGAGACTCACCTCGCCGCTAACAGCTGTGAAATCATTAAAACTCACCATGATGAACAATTCTGAAGCTCAGTATGCATTAGCTCAGTGAGCAAATCATGTAGACTGAAGTAAGAAGTTTAAAATTAATTATTTCTGTTTGTTTATATTTTTAAGGATGCAAAAATCAGGTACAGTCCTTTTAACTTCACTTAAAACATTTACATTTTGAAAACATGTTTTTTGACTTGTACATAATGTTTTTTATGATGATACTTAAAACTTGGCAAAATGTTACTCGAAAGAAAGAATGCAAACCTACAAAGTTGTGAGTTCTGCAGACATGTTGGGTTTACAGAAGGACTGAATAGATCTCAGTATCATCTGTCGATATATTGAAGTTTTTCACTGATAATAAAAATATTTCTATGCACCAATGTTTTTTATAGAAGTCAGTGTGCACCATTGGGTCAAAACCAGAATGTCATCAGTGCATCAGATGATTTTTAAAAGAAATAAATACAATTAGACAAACATGTGTCAATCAATGAGTCAAAAATGATAACACCACAAAAGTGTTGATTTAGCCAACAGAAATGTTGGAAAAGCAAACAATGAAGCAGTCATTAGTCAACAGCAAACAGAAACAGAAACAGTCATTGGTCAATAATGTACAAGCAGATTGTCCAAGCAAACAGGAAACATTGAGTATCCATAGACCTTCCTTCTCAGCAGGAAAAAAAAGCCAAAGATGTGACCAGGACTGGCACATTCATCATCCTTAATGAATGCATTTTGTTTTTATTTTTGCTAAAAGTTAATTTGTGAACTTTACTTCAACTTAAGATATATCTGAAGACCTTTAGGATATACAGTAATTTTATAATGGCAAATATTGTTTATGAAAAAGCAAGAGAAGGAAGGCATTCACTTGCTAGGTGAAAGTGTGATTGTAGCAATGTTTTCAAAATCTTCGAAGTGTATAATTGCATGATTTAACTTGTTGGATCTAATTAACTTTATTCACTCTATGACATTACCTTCAAAAAGCCTCACCCTCCAAATGGATGTGAATCATAATTAAAAAATATCAGTGATGGCAGCTCACCCTTAATGTATAAAGGTTAATGCATGTACTCAACATCTCCTTTGCAAATTACCTTAAAAGAGAAGTTTTGTGTGAGCTGTGGATTCTATTATGGCACTTTAATAATCTGTAACCTTTTCACCTGGAGCCGAGGGCAGCAGGTGTCAGTAGCTGGATGGTAATCTAAACTGAAGGCTTTAGGGCTTAGGCATAAAAGAATGTTCGGCTGTGGTTTGGTTTGACACAAAATTGCTACATAATGGTGAGTCATTTTGGGAGTCTGATTCTTGGGGCTTTTACTCATAAGTCTATTCACCTTTCACTACGATACAGATTCCTATAGATAGATAGATTTAAGATGTCTAAAAGTTCACTCAAACAACACTTATCCAGAATATGAAATTACAGGTAAACAACACATATGGAGTTCAATTTGTGATACATTATTTTTCCAATCTGAGCCTGAGAAAACACTGTTCTAAATGTCTCATTTTGTGATATCATATGCAGATCTTTGAGATTTTCTGCAATGTTTTTAAGTCCATGAAGAATCTAGACTTGTTTTGAGCAGACTGTTTTAGCTAATTTCCACCTGGAGTCCCTGGACAGGTTGTTGCTAAAAAAGGGCATACATGCCAAACAAATACATATTTATGTAACATTTGTATAGTACATTCACTCATCAGTCTTGCATTTTGCAACTACAGACTTTTACAAGACTATTATACACATCCAAACACTGTTACAAATCATATTGCACTCATGCAAAGACAGTTTAATGTGTACACTTAGCCACAATGCTAACAACAATAATTAACAGACCAACTTTATGAATTTAAGCGAACAAACAGTACAATATTATACGAAAACAGACCACTGCAGACTAATTTTCACCTGAATGCATCTCTTAAAGGGACTATTGCTGATTTTTTACAAAATAAAAAATTACATACATTTCCCCAAAGCAATTTTATATATGGTTTATCTATTCAGGTGGAAATGAAGCCACAGTGTCCTGGCTACATATAAAAATGTTCCGTCTGTCCAAAGTTTGTCCATTGTTGTTATCATTGCTAACTGCTGTTAGCATACTGACACGTTTCACTCCAAACGGCAGCAAAAAAAATCATTGTGGTGAACAATTCAGAGGCTCAGGATGCATTAGGTAAGTGAGCAAAACATGTGGACTGATGTAAAAATGTATTATTTCTGTATTTCTCTTTACATTTTCAGGAAAGCAAAAATTGAGTGTAGGACATTAAACAAGTTATCTGTGTTGGAGAGAAATTGATTCTAAGCTTTATTGTAAAATATAAAGTATAGCGCCTTTAAAGCTAAGGAGACCTAATGCTATATACCTTATATAGTATGTTTTCTTATGGGAAAAATCTAAAGGTTACAGACAATTTTGCCTTATAAAAGATCTTTTAAGCTGCCTGCAGTGACTCAGTGGGATTGCGATTAACCTTGTGAAGGCCATTTATTATTTATAGTGAGCATTTATTAATATTAATGGAAGCAAATAGATAGAGAAGACATTTAAAGCCCAAGTCTGTGAAATTAGTGGCATTTTACCCAAAGAGAATTAGATAGAACCACCAAGTTAGTCATAAAAGTCACACGTTTTGCCCCCAATTCTGTTTCACCTCCCACCTGAATTCTCTAGTCATGATTCAAAAGGCCAAGGGCATTTCTGTGACCACAATATCTGCAAAAAACGTGTTAGCCAATTTAATCTTTCCTTTTTTTCCCTAGCTATAAATACGACTTTGTGACACTAATCCGGACAAAATCATTCTTGAAGCGCTCACTGTCTCATTTTTCACGGCAGGATGAAGCATGTGAGGCAACAAAAGGTTCTGCCAAAATAAAACATGGCTTTGAGGCCCGGACGCCTACACAGCATCTTGAGGCCACATGGGCCAGTAATCTGTCGACAGAAGGTGGAGAAAGCCAGACACATCCACGACACGAATACGGCAGCACAAATAGAGGCACACAGCTATCAAACGGGCCTAGCGTTCCTCTTTTGTGCCCGGGCTGTTGTTGGAATCAAAAGACTGGAAATGTTTTTGATCATGCACATGGCTTCTCTGTGTGTTTTGTGACATGAAATAATTGGGAGCAAAAATAGAAGGGCAAAAAGCCATCTGCATGAACACAAACACAACCTGTGCCTTTAAAGCTCATTAGAGGAAGAAGGAGGGCAGATTATTTTGGTTGTGGCTAGATTTGACTTGACTTTATCTAGTTCAGAACATCTGCCTTAGATAAAAGGTCTGAGTCAGTTTGTGGAAGTATATAAAGAGTAGTTTGCGGTGCACAATTGTAAGTTTGTTCAAAGAGAGACTTTCGGGGTCTCAAATAAGACAGTGTGTTTTTTAAATACTGTACTTTATATTGAACACTAACAAAGATATTTACAGCTTAGTCATAGAAATAGGTCCATTCACTTCCTGTTCAAAACCACAGAACTGATAAGCCCTGTCATAGTTACTATTCACCGTAGCAAGCAATGTGGGCCCTAGCCCTAGGCAAGATTTCAAATGGCGCCCCCGCATCACCCACTTTTATTTTTTCCTGAATGTATTTCTGTATATAGAACCCTTATTATCTATTAGGGTTGAAGTTATGAAGAAAATAGATGAAATTTCCTATAAGCTAGACTCTAGAAAGATGCATTTTTTGGTCTAAAATACTCTTGCTGCTAGAGTATTTCAGACCAAAAAATGCATCTTTCACAATTGTTAACTTTAGCATAATTGTGAACTACAATATGTAGTATGTATCCTCACCAAGATTTAAACTGTAGTGGGGCCCTGTTCTCTCAGTGCCACTGAACACTGAGCCATCTTCGTGCAGGATTTTGTAAACAGAAATACTATTTAAGCCTGAAGATTTTGTCAGGACAAATAGTCTCGTGCTTGATGAGGCTTCTTTGCCTGACCAGTCAGCCCTCCTACATTCTGTTTGAATGCAGAAGGTCTGAACTGAAGAGATAGCCAACGATTTCGTGTCCAAAGTTAGACGATCAATCACAACGCTCCTCCCCCTCCCTCCGCAATTTCAAAACTTTTCTAACCGTTTCAAAATAACCAAGACGGACGTAGCTGATAGATCATTGTTTCGGCTATAGCTTCGGTTTTAAACAATTAGGACGTACAATCAAACCGTACAGCAAACCGCGTTCAGGCTTCATATAGATCATGCTCCATTGAAAATCTTGCGCTACATATTACTATAACAACCTGTTAGCGCGTCGAATTTCCGGGTTTCTGTGATTGGTTGATTCGTGCTCGAAAGCCCGTCCTCGAATTGATCCCGGCGTCTGATCCCAGTACGCTTGACAGGTCTGTCAAAGCGTGTAGGACTGGTCAGGCAAGAGCTCTAGTGCAATTAAATCTGCAGACATACAAGTATATCAGCTTTTTGTGGTTGTAATTCAATGAATTTGTGTTATATTGATGCAAAAAAAAAAAAGGCTTTTAGCTTATGAGTGGTAGAACTTATTTCTTTTTTTATGGCTGCAATTTGGCACCCTCTCCACCGGTTTGTGCTCTAGGCAACCACCTAGTTCGCCTACGCTCAAAACCGCCCCTGATAACTATTAACAGATAGTAAGTAGCTGCGTGAGGTTTTAGAACTCTCCATGTGTCACAGAGTCAAATTATTTCAATTTATAAAAACTACAACAAGGGGACAATTATGTGGGCGGGGCTAAGGGTTGGTGAAAAAAGGACTTTTCTGAACACACAAGCCACAGTAACAGGACAATACAGGATTGATCAAACAAGCCAGAATCAACCAAAATACAACAAATGATGAGGGCGCAGTGTTAAACAAGGTTAAAGTAATATAAGTAATATACGCAGTTTAAAACATCTTGCATCTTTGCATTTGTACCTTAATCTCATTAACCTGTCAGTGTGTGTCAATACCTGAAAAAGGCGTGTGAAGATGTCGAACTCAAAGACAGAGATGTAGTCGTTGCAGGTGAGGTCGATGGTGGACTTGAGGGCCATGGCTTCCAGACCGGAGCTGATGGGATGCACTTCATGAAGGCACTGTCGGAACACTTTCCATGGCACGATTGTCCTGCAAAAGCAACACACAAGCAATTAATGCATGCACTTCAAGGATACAGTTCTGACAAATTTAATAAGAGCAAAAACTCCAACCACAACAAAACACTAAATCTTTGTATGAACTTGTATGAACCTGTAAACATTATGGAGAATCATTTAATACATGACATGAAATCACAAATCAGTTACAGTTACACAACCCTTAAACTGTCATGTTAAATGTTCTTTTTCCTATTGATAGTCTCAGAAACTACATTTGTGCTTCAATCAAACAAGAGCAGAAGCTTGTTTGACCTCTGTGCTTCAAAGATGGTGAGTTGCATGCAGACATAACCTCACTCTATTGTGACTACCTTCCTGATATAGTTCACTTCAAATGCAGCGACAGCAGGCTAGATTTACATCCAGACGTAGAACATTAACTCTTTCAAATTCAAATGTAAAGAAGTGAACTTGGGCTCTGTTGTTCTTTCACTAACTTCAGGCTGGATGGTTCAAACTCTTAATATGGTCTACTGGTTTAGTCCTGATGTAGTTCAAGTTCAGCCTAATTTTGCTGTGAAGGAATTTCTTTTCAGACAGTAGACTCAAAACATTCCTGTGTAAATGTAGTCATTATATTTTGATGAGTTGTGGTTGAACAGAACATTCACAAAATTGACACTTCAATAAGTCTGGCACAGGACAGCTATGGTTATAAATAAAGAGATGAAAAAATAAAAAAATACATGTTGTTTGTGTGATTTTTACATTTCATTTATCATTGGAAAATGTTTATTACACAAACAAATATGCACCATCAGAAATTTAGCATTTTTAATGTCTGTGTGAAACAAAAATGTTAAGTTTTTGATCCTTCTAACCTATTTTGAACATGAGCAAATGCTTAATAAATGAAGCCCTTAGTGTCTGAGTCTGTTTTTGACTATTAGAAGTTGAGTTGATCTACTAAAAGTTTCAAAGCTTTACTTGCAAACAAAAAAGAAGTCAGATTAACCTTTACTTTCTTCTCTGTTAAACCTCTCTCTCGCTGGATTCAGCTTAAGCAAGTTTGTCTTGTTAGTCTACATACTGTACATTAGTCACATTTGAGCTATGGAAGCTTTTTTCTTTTTATCTTTTGCTTACTCACATTTTTCTGTGAAGTACTGTCGGTAAAACACTACAGTACAAATCAAATTTGATTGACATGCAATGAAAGTATGTTCATGTGACTGTTAAATCTATTAGAACTTACAATGCTAACTTTTCAAACTTTATTCAGAATCGAAGGATAAGCTCAATTTTCAAGATTAACTGTTATTATTGTGTTGATGAAGTCACCTTTTGAAGCATAATGTAATTCGAATCAAATAATAGTTTATTTATTATCACATTGAGCCATAGTTCTGAGAAATAGATCAAATATTTAAGTATCTAAAAAAAAATCAAATAAATATCAATAAATGATCAGTATACCAATGCATATTTGACAACCGGTCTACAAACTAAACACAGCATCACAAACACACATTAGAGTGACAAATGGTCTTGCGCAGAAACAGGAAGCTGTATTGTGTCTGTGGTGTAAAAGGCTAAAAATGTACAAGGCTCAAATGAGGAGTGGCAGATCCATTACTCGGACATTTCCACTCGCTGAGAGCAAAGCCGCGTTTGAGGCCGAGAGATTTCATTTTACCTCCGAGACTCTCTCATCTCCGACTGAGAACATTTACAACTTTAACACAGTGATTCAGCACAAATTCAGACCAGCATAAAGCATCAGTTCCACAGTACAATATAAATGTTCCCTTGAAGAATATGTTTTATTTGATTTTATTTTGGTCCACTTTTTATGGCGCCCACAGCTCCGGACAAGCTTCTCTATACTGTAATAGTGGCATTGAGGGACCAGCCAAAAGCACAGGACATTGTTTCTGAAGACACAATAGTTTCAAGTCGTTAAAACAAACGCTTTGGGAGAAGTGTTGTCATGACTTTACAATTTCAGCCTTGATTTTGATTTTTGTTACTAGATAGGTTTGGCCTTTTTGATACCACAATGACCGTAAAATAAACTTTTAATTTTGTTTATTGATTATTTAAAAATTGCTCTTGTAATTATGGTAGTATGGATCAATAATCTAAGGCTCCATCATCTACTCCAATAATCGGCAACTAATTTAGTAATTGAAAAATTGCTTATTTAATTGTACACAGACACCAAAAGTCTATAAGTGCTACGAGAAGAAGTTTTAGAAATCAGGCAAAAAGCAATATGATACTAGACATGTGTAAAATTGTCTTTTAAATGAAAAGAAAAGCAGATATACTGTATTTTACTACAAATACATTTTTTAGGCAAGGATAAGTTAAAATTTCATAAAGCAAGAACACATCTTAAGTTAGCAGATTTCACTGGTTAAGCAAAATTATCTATCAGTGTCAGTGGAATAAGAGTTGTTCTTCTTGAACATATTGTTCTTCTTAAAAAATAACTCTTTTACTTGAAGTAAGGAAAGAAACTATATGTCACCCAAATCAAGATAGAATATAATTGATCCATTGGAATCTTTGTCTGTAAATTGAATGATGATGATGATAACTGTGATCATCACCATGGTTTTATCCATATAGCACAATATTAATAATAAATCACTTTATTTATCTTCGAGGGGCAATTAAAAGACAGAGTTGTATAATAATAAATAAAACATAAAATATACATGAACATACACACTGACAAACATACATGAGTCAAATCATCTGCAACTCTCTGTACACTTATCACCGCAGTGACCCGTACTTTTCACAGATGTCTTCTAAAGTGCTTCACACAAGAACCCTCCTCCTCACTCACTGATAATATGCAGCCCTGGGGCAGCTCAGCTGAGGCGAGTCACCTAAACACCTGGCGCCTCAACTTCCAACCACCAAGTGTTCCCTAACCTTCATGTTATTGGTTGGAGGGCAAACCGGAGTGCCTGAAGAAAACCACCCAGACACGGGAAGAAACATGCAAACTCCACACAGAAAGGTCCGAACATTTTGGGGAAATGCTATCCTCTCTAAGTTGTCAACACAGTACCACCTATGCTCCACAGCTAGAAGGCTCCAGGTTTGATCACCACATGGCCCAGAGCCTTTCTGAGTGAAATTTGCATGCCTCCAGCAGTCCTCACCACTGTCGCTGTCAAAGATCTGGAGATGGGTTCCATGTATGACAGCGACTCCCTGCTCCTAATGGAGGATGGGTCAAACACAGAGAAGCAATTTGTCAGAAGACTGAAATCTGGATTGCTAAACTAATAAAGAATCCAATGTACTGTATTTCTCCCACTTATTTCAGAATATGTTTGTAAAAGCCAGGCACAAGCAGACTGTAAGTAATCCATTCTATTATCTAAACAACTGCAGCTTTTACCATTTAATAAAAGCACAAACGATATACACGGTGCCTCCCTTCAGCGCAGAGTACGAAAAATCTCTGACAGCGAGCACACCATTAGAGAGTCTATTTGCCTAATTAACAGTGACCATAACAATTCAAAATAAAGCAATACGGCAATAAAAGACAGCTGGAACGCACAGTCTCAGCCGTACGCTCCAGGGCAGATTGTTTACACAGTGAGATGATAATGGTGGACAGAGGAGGACGCAAGCTGGTGTCATAACCCTGGCCACGGAGAAGAGGCTGCTGGTGTAATAATACATCAGCAGCGAGTGAGGAAGGGATGGAGGGAAAGAGAGAGGGATGGAGAGAAAGAAAGAGAGAGAGAGAGAGAGAGAGAGAGAGAGAGAGAGAGGGAATGAGAGAGAGAAGCAGAGTCAGATCCACATGCACACACAGAGACAGAAAGACAGTGGCAGAGAGAAAAGGAGAGCAGGAGAGAGAAGAGAGGAAGATAGAGGGGGAAAGAGAGTGAGAAAAAGAGTAGAAAGAGTGAGAGTGAGGGGAGAGAAGAGAAGGAAAGAAATATATATAGAGAGAGGTAGAAAGACGGAAAGAGAGAGGGGCAGAGAAAGAGAGAGAGAGAAGATAGAGAATAGGAAGAAAGAGAGGAAAAGAGGGAGAAAAGGGGAGAGAGAGAAAGAAAGAAAGAAAGAGAAGATAGAGAATAGACAGAAAGAGAGGAAAAGAGGGAGAAAAAGGGAGAGAGAGAAAGAAAGAGACAGAGAAAGAGAGAAAGAAAAGGAGAGAGAGAGAGAAAGAAGGGAGAGAATAGAGAGAAATAGAAAGAAAGGGAGAGCGAGAAAGAAAGAAAGAGAGAGAGAGGGAGACAGAGGCAAAGAGAGAGAGAGGAAAAGAGAGAAAGAGGGAGAGAGAGAAATAGAGAAAGAGAAATAAAGGAGAGAAGAGAGAGAAAGAGGTAGAGAGAAAGAAAGAACAAAAGGTAGAAAGAGAGAGAAAAAGAGAGACAAAGAGAGAGAAAGAAAGTAGAGAAGAGAGAGAAAGAGAGGACGAGAGGGAAATAAGGAGGGAGAGAGAGAGAGAGAGAGAGAGAGAGAGGGAGAGGAGCCACACAAGGACAGAAGAGCATAATGAGGAAGTATCCAGCACTGACTTCACTGCTCTGTGACCCCAGAGCAGAGACTTCATCTCACAGTCCAGATAATCATCAAGTCACACAAAAACAACCACTACAGCTGTATGTAGGGTATGTTTATTTATCAAGAGAGAAAAAACTACTTATAGTGTAAGTATATAACTAAAGTGTCTTAACAATGACTTTGTTACCATGTGTACAGTGTTTCAGGACAATTAAAGTTTATTAAAGTTAGTGCACCTGACTCTCTGATTGGTGCTGCTTGAGTGACCTCATTCCAAGTTGAATTTGTTGTTCTGTAAAAATATGGTCTTAATCTGTAGATGCAGCTACACATGAACAGATGACTAATAACCATGTTCTGAATGATTTGCAAGTACTGTAATGTTCGCAATATTGAGCCCACCTGATAATGACTAAACTAAAAAGAATATTCACATAGATTACAAAAATCTATCATTTGTATGGATAGACTGCAGAGTTCAAAGCGAAAATGTGAAAAACATACTGGCTTATAGACGTGAAATTACCTACTTCCTGTTTTAAAGTGTGAAAATCAGGTACTCGAGTTTTAAGTTAAAGCTGTAAGTTTTGCTTTCACACCTCACTACTTATTTCTTTCATTATTAGTTTAGCGCTTGCAGAGCCTCTACACTTTTGGCTAATACTTGACCAAACCAAACGGAGATTATAAGAAACAGTCTACTGAGAGAAAATCAACAGTATTATCACACTATTCCAAATTGCTGATATGTATTTCATGATAATAAGATATAAGACAGGTTATGGTCCGGCCATAACAGTAGAGTTCTTATTTGGACAGTAGACAGCAAAGGAAAGGAAAGATAAGTTATACCAGCATATAACAACAAAATAAGAAGCTATTTTCAGTTAAATACAAAAACTAGTAGACAACACCATCCTGCACATACACACACTCCGCTTACTCAAATACTGTGTACAAGACATTTTTCCCACCTGTGCAAATGTTTTGAATACTGAGATGTAGAGAGACAAAACCTTGCAAAAAGACAGAACTAGCAAAAGCGGTTCTGCATTTTGGGACAGTGCATTCTCTTCAGATAGCTTCAGTTATTTTATGTGAGCACTGAGAAACACATTTTCTTAAAGGAGGTGCTGCTTGTCCTTTGAAAATGGTAAAAAGTACTGTAAAAAAAAAGTATATATAGCTGAGGACATAAGACGATCAGAGTCTGGGCACAGCTCTGACACTGGAGCTAAACATTGACTCAACTTTGAACGATGTTTTACTAAATGCAAAACAGCCAACGGAACAGCTATTGTTCAGAAAGTTTGCATGCAGTTGGAAAGCAGCACTGCAATACAATGAAAAATACAATACTATAGTGCTTAACATATTATATGCAGATGCTGTTCTTTCACATGTTGTTCTTTGTGGCATAAACAGTAATGATTGAAAGAATCACTAAAAACAATGATTGAATATCAGATACAATCTTGAATGTATGACTATAAAAACAGTATATCAAGAATATTGTTGCAAAAGCTGTTGTAGTGTATTTTTATTGATTATATTGATTTTGTCCCAAAGTACTGCAGATTACATTATACTTTTTGGTGAAAAAGACAAAGTTTACTAATCTAAGACGATGTAATCCCTCAGTAATCCATCATAGAAATAATGCAAAGTTGTCATCTGGACAGAGTTTTCGATCATCTAGATCTTTGGAAACACTATCCAGGTGACAACTTTGAAGCCTTCCAACGATTTACTAATTTAAATACTAACTAAGTTTACTAAACAAAAGTCAGGTGCTTCAGCTTTAAGCAGTCAGTATCTGACAATTATTTGAAACTCAACTGCTTAATCTTATAGTAATACAAACAAACAAACAAAGACAGTGCTAAGAAAACGTACATTGAATAAATACTGAGCATAGTATGGCAAATAAATATTACAATATTCTTAGAGCCAGATCATGATTTCATTTTTAGCACGATTCTTGTAGATTGTTTGATTTCCTTTTGTCTTTTGGAATCTGCTTTTTAAAAAGTTCCTACTTCACACTAATGACCAATTAAGAAGAGAAAATGTGACAATTTCATCAAAAAAAGCAGAGCCCTATGAACACCAAATATTTACTGTAACAGCTCTAATTTACGGAAGGATAAGTGCCAGGGCTTGTTTTATGTTGTTGTTTGAGCATCCTGTCTTTACTAAAGCCTCAGCAGCTTACTTCAGGGCAGAGCAGAGGAAGCGTTTCCCAGCCACAGTGATATTTAACACATGGACTTCATCGATCGCACAGTGGTCATGTGACCCAGGTAATGGAGTTAGCTCATTTAGCCAGGCTGACGGTGCTGAATCTGGGACACTTGTGACTGAATGATTCAGTGCGACCTTGGCTGGGCGGAGGGGAAGTCTGTGCTCCTCTGCAGGTTCACACGGGTCGGCTCTGCTAACAGGCACTGGATGGATGATCAGCTCACATGAGACTGGGAGGCTGGCTTTGTAATCATCTATGAAAGACTTTAGAGAGGGACAAAGGAGAGTAGGCCTGTTTTAGATGCTATGTGTAAGATGTGAGCTTATTGGAAATTGTTTAAAAAAGAGAACAACAAACCCCTTAAAGATCCACTGTAACAGACTTTTATTTGGCTGTTTTTATTGTGCTATAATAAATATTATAATCCGCATCCTGACTGCGAGTGAGCTTATATCAGACTCTTAAACTGACTCTTTAATGGATTAGAAGGAGGGCCAAATGATTGGCTATTTTTTTCAGTGTGCTATACACAACTGTCTTCATCAATACTGTTCCAAAGAATACATTTAAATGTCTAATTTCATGAAATCTTTGAACTGACTTTTGACCCCCAGAAAATAACATGGTGAAAAACAAAATAATGAATGACTTTTAGAATAATATATTATTCTGATATACTGTATGCAGTCTAGCACATTTCTGTTGGACTGCCATGAGGCTACTGTGTTCAATGTGTGTTCCTGAGTCTTAAAACGTCTTCTCTGAGCACATGGCTTGCTTTAAATATGAGAAAACAATTAGCTCAAGGCTCATTTAGTTGACATGCAATATTTTAACAGTCTCTGTGTTGGTATTATTTCATCAACTTGAAATAATTAGATGAATATTAAAGACAAAATGCAACACTACATAAAATGCAAAGGACTTTTCTGGACAGTGGCTCATTTTGAAAGTTCAGAAAAGACAAAAAATGAAGTAATAGCGAAGCTTTGAGTCCAACATTTCATGGTTTCTTTACAACTTTGGATTCTTTCTGGATAAAGGCCATTGGCTAACTATAAAACAATAAAAGGTTATGAGGAAACCGTTGAGCTGGGAAGTAAAAAAGTGACCTACTTAATGTCTGCACAGTTGGATCAGGGACCCAAACAAACATGGACATAAAACCTTCTGTTACATCTAAGAAATCTAAGTATTTCCCTCAAACAAAATGCATCTTTGTAGCTTCTACTTAAAGGTGGACTGAGTAACTTTCTGGAGGTGATGAAAGTTAAACCATACTACATTGTTAGTATTGATAACTGCTTATGTTTTTAGCATAGTGCTATCTCATATTAGCATACCAACATAGTTCAACTTGCAGCAGGCTTCTGAGTCTTCTAGACTCATTATGGTGAAGAATCATGAGGCTCAGAATGCCTAAAGGTCTCATACCAGATGTTTGCTTCCTTAAAAATGTAAATAAAATAAATATAAATAATAAATTTTAAACTGATTCTACATCAGTCTACATGTCTTCCGAATTGTTCAGCACGACGTGTTTGAAGCAAGACGTGTCGGTATGCTAATGAAAGTTAGCCACAATGCTAACCACAGTCAATCTAAAGAGAAATAGATTTTAAGTTACTTTCTTGTAAAAATGTGTATATATGGTACCTTTAAGTGAGCAAAACATGCAGACTTTCATCAAAAGTTGATACAATTGTACTTTTTGTTTATGTTTTTAAGACTGTAAAAATAAGTACAGAGCCTTCAAATAAAAACATAAAAGCTACTTTGTGCTGTTGTTGAGGCTGAATCGAGAGAAAACTATACCTCCCATTAACTTCCTTTAGGCAGTTGTTTATTTAGAGAAGAGTGGCTATTTTATTCCACTTATCTTCTCCGTTGTCTATTTCAGGCCACAAACACAGCAAATTAAGCTATTCATCACATTAATTCGTGTCTTTTTTGTCAATAACAAAGCTGACTTCTAAGTAGCTCAAGGCGGAATAGTGTGAGCTAAATGTTGTTTGACAGAAGCATTTTGGGTTTTTTGTTGAAGACATAATGAGCTTTTTAAATCAGAGAAAAACTGAATATGCTTTGATTTTATGGAGGCAAAAGACAATGAATCAAACTGGAGGACATACATTTATATCGGTCTATAGGTATTTATTACATCTAGGTAAATTATTCATATACAAAGCACTAAATGGTGAAGTCTATATAAGTGATGGATGGTGATGGGCACCTGGAGGATCCATCAGGTCAAATGTATAGAATGTTTAGTTGACAGACAGCAGATAATGGATGTACAAATAAAGCTGTTACTCAAACATCTGCCTCCACAAAATTAGGCAATAAAAGTTAGACAAAGTTTACAATGTTGCGAATGTTTACTCACTCCATGCAAAGTATACTTGTAATGTGTACTCTGCAACTGACTGATCATGTGCTAAAATTTTCTCCAGAATGTGACACAGAATTATGAAAACTTGAATCATCAGCCTCTTTGGAGCCTCGGAGAAATCCTACAATAATACAAAAGAAAGATCCACAATACATTGTTCCACTGTCAGGAAGCAAACAAGGAACAAGAATGACTAACCTCTTGAATTGCAAAAGTATTAGTTGCTAATCAGTTTTAACTACAAAAGTAGATACTCGTTTGACTAGAATCAGTACTATGAATTTGTATTTGAATGTGATTCTGCTTGATATTGATTTGAATTAGACCTGTAGCATAAGACCATAATGCCTAATATTTGGTATTGAAAGGTGTTGTCTAAAGCAATAATTATCATTGCGTGGAATGTGCAATATCATTAGTGAGATATATTTGCGCTTGAGAAATTGCTCTCTGTGTGAAGGAGGCACACACAGATAGTGGCTAATTCCTTTTTGCTAGTTTTGTTTGATCGCTCTAAAAAGCCTCAAACAAGAGCAAACTAAACGCAGACTGTGACGGGCTCTGCAGAGGATAAAAATAAAAGGATGGAAGAAATATGACATGGAGAGTGGAAGCACAGCTTTTGTTAAAATACCAGATACAAATTTTTTAAAACTGAACTTGAAACGGTTTCTGATCCTTTGGTGCACTAGCAATTGGTTGGACTCTGTGAAGCTGAGTTTTGTAGTTTTAACCCTTGAGGTCTGACGTGAAAAATGTTCAGCACAAAAGAACATCAAGTTTTAAAGTCCGCCTAAAATTTCTTTGGTAAATATAAGAAGCAGTATAGCTGGTGTCACTAGCCTGGCAGATGACACTAAAACATGGAAAAAAAAATCTAACATAAATTGACTGTTTTTTTTTTTTTTTGTCAACTATATTGTTATGTCAAAAGTTGTTTTACATTGTAATAAACACTACACCCTATCGTCTCGTCCTGCTCTATTGTGTTATCAATGTTGATGCTGATATTCAAGCATTGCTCAATAAAGATCAAGTTTATATTGTGACAATGACAAACAACATTAAAGTTGGGGTAACTAACTTTTTGATTTAGACACTTGAGTTAAACACTTGAGTTAAGTGTTTTCAGCCATAATTGCAAACAAAAATGAACACATGTCAATTTTTACCATGTGTAGAAGGATTTATGAGAGAAACCCAAATCGTGCTTGTTGTGTAAGAATCAGCTATCTTTAATAACCACTATTAATAATCACTATTCCAAAACTAACAAACCACCTGCACAAAAGTTAGGG
This sequence comes from Mugilogobius chulae, assembly GCA_038363315.1. Taxonomy (NCBI): domain Eukaryota; kingdom Metazoa; phylum Chordata; class Actinopteri; order Gobiiformes; family Gobiidae; genus Mugilogobius; species Mugilogobius chulae. Next base: position 11,060,119 of record CM076406.1, on the reverse strand, counting down.
GGTATTGCTGGTTTCACATTCTAGAATTCTTGTCAGTTAAAGGGCAGGTTGGGGGCAAGAGGCAGTTTTCCCTATTAGTAACATTGGACTTTGCCATGAAAGATTTCAAAAAATATTTAACAAATATAAATAGTGGTAATTTCTGGGGTGACTAGAGCCATTTAACTTTTGTATTACAAAAATAAACTCAATTTAAACAAACTTTATTTTAGCTGCCCCCAATCTGATTGAAATAACATTGGCCTGTAGAATGTTGTGATGACTAAAACCCAGCAATACTCTGAGTGAGGCAAACCAAAAAACAAAAACCAACAACTGGACTAGGGAGTATACATTAGGGCTATTGTCGAATGACTACATCAAATACATGAACTACACTATCAATTAACAGAGTAAAAGGGGGCGTGGCAAAAGCACTAAAAGCATATTTCCATGTACCTAACTGCATACACAAGACCAAGTATGTTCTTACATGTAAAAGATGAATTAAATTGTGTAAGGCTATATCAACCCATGAATATACAAACATGACAAATCTTCAGCTAACTAATTTTCTACCTTCCTCTTTCTGCATGCTGTGGCCCAACCTCAGTGTCTAAATAAAATGATTATTTAATAGAAATGTTGTTACAATAATAAAGCCACTGACAAACTCTAATCAATAAGAACAACTACAGCCAACCAGCCAGCCCTAATAGACAATGTTTCACTTTTGTGTTTTATCTACAGTCCACATTTCTTCTCTGCGCAGGCCATTAAAGTCACTTATAATGAGTCCAAGTGTTGACAAGCCTCATTTGTGCGTCTGACTAAAAATATGCCCCAATTAACCTCCATCATAATGAGCTTTCCTTGTATAAAGTGATATGGAAAAACCATCAGAGGCACAGGGAGCAGACGGGATCATGACCCGGACTCAGCTGTGATGTTAGTGAGACAAAGAGCGTCCAGAGACAGCAGCTGCTCCGGCCTGGGCGTGTCCGGAGGCAGGAATTTATCATGCGAGAGGACAAAAATCAGGATACACGCGCATATTCTCAGGACACAAATCAGCCCCACATGACGTAAAGCTTGTATTATTAGAACAACAACATAATATAGTTCAGTTAAAGGATGGTTATATAGTGTAGTAAGATATAAACCCACAGGAAATAGCCACACACTGACTTAAGCCTGTAAATGATCTCATTTAGGAAATATATTGTTCATATGTTAATGTTGTTACTGAGTCATAATTTACATTTTAGGGCAGCATTGTCTGAAAGCTGGTCTTGGTTATTAAATGATGGTTTACATACATCTACATTCATTATTGTTTGGTAACTTCATTCACATAAATTCACATAAAAGATATATTTTTAGCTGATGTGAGAAACCTACTTGTCTCCAAAGAACCTCCTCCAGAAGTCGGCAGCGTCAGCTTTGGTGATCCTGAACGTGTCGCCCTGGAACTGCCCTCCGGGAAGATGGCTTTAATTTCGGCCAGCATGTGGCTGAAGATCAGAGACAGCTTGGTCAGGTTCCTCCTGCACAAAACAAACACATTTATAGTCAGTCGACCAGTGGAGATCGCACTCCACTTATCCAACATAACAGTAACAGTGTATGCCTTCAACATCTTAAAAAATGTCTGATTAGAGCTACATCGTCTTATGCTTTAAGATATTTGCAATTCCTCACTTTAACTATAGGGAAGCCTTTTTATAGAGCGTCATCAGACTGGAACATCTTGAGTATTCTACTTCTTTTTAATAGTCCAGTCATTTAATCTTTATTATTAACACATCTAAAAACCACATGTTCTCAAGGGGCTATCCTATAATCAAATAAATAATACAAAAATAAATAAATTATTATGTTCAGTCTGCAGCAAAGTAAGTACTACATTAGAAAGGACAGATACACAAGAAATAATATGAACACGTCATTCAGTGAGATAAATGGGTAAACCTTAAACAACAGTGCAATGCAAAACCTGTGAAGAATCTTTCACCTCAGCTTGTTTCTCTGTTTAGCAATTTAATTTTTCTAAACTAATTTATTCCCGTCCATTCTGCCTTACAACACAATGCACATTCACATTCATTTGCATATAAATAATGTTAATAATCCACAAAGTGGATAAAAAGTCAGAGAAAGCGTGAGTCTCCCTCAGCTGCCTGGGTAAATCTCTCCACTGAAGAGCAGAACTTTGATGGGGGCTGTGTAGCGAGATTAGTGCTGAAAATAGCTGAGATAGGGACCGTGCAGTTGAGGCTCTCAGTCCGGCCTCATATAAGTTTGAAAGTATTCCTTAATCCTAGAGGAAGCAGGGAAGGACACTCCAGGAGTCCTTTCTCCCTCTCTTTCTGTGAAGTGGAGGTGATTGGGGCTCTTCCTCTCCTCTGGGACCAGGATTTGTCTGGCACTCCTTGTGAGATTAGACTGTGGGCCTGTAAACACTACACACATACTATATAGCCAAGGTAGAAGGGTGACTTTGGAGGAGGTGTGCCAGAACAGGACAAAGTGGGTGCGCAGGCTGCGGGGTGCTGATAACCAGCTTTATGAAAAGGTTTGGAGCTCCGGGCAAACTTGAAATAGTTCTATCAAACGGATACAAAGAACCTCAGTGCTTTATTGGTGTCAAGGAGCAATCAGGCGACACGTTCAGGCTAATAGTTTTCACAAGTGTGTCGCTTAGGGTGGTGGAAGAACTACGTGTCAGTTTCAGACGGGGCAGATTCTTAACAACGCTATACAAGTAATGGTACTTGTCAATGGCTGAATTCTCTAAAACATCAGCAAAAAAGATTCTGAGTCTAACAAACCAAAAGAAACAACATCACTTGAACCAGACAGGCGACAACTAAAACAAATACTAAGAAACATTGACAACATCATCAAATGTATAGATTTAGTTAGGTCATGGTATGAGACATTCATTTCTGATGTTTGCTTGGAGGTATTTTAAAATGTTATTTCAAATCTAATGTATGACATGTGCACAAACTGACAGAAAACGGATACTTTTCAGTGATTACATACTGATATTTCACAGATATTACACTGGGTAAATTGTAAACAAGCATCATCGCAGAAAATGAAATTTCCGTTGGGCATTAAGTCTTCTGAGTCTGGCATGTTTTAAGATGCAGCATGACGTAATGGAGGAAATGAACTAGTAATAACTTATATCCTGGGGCCTAGGGCTGTACAAAAGTTCTACTGTTGTCCAGGAACAACATGGATAAATCAGTCTCTGATTATTGTGACTGTAAATACACACCGACTTTTATCTTGGCAAAGTGGGAACATCCTGCTCTCTTCTGCCTCTTTAGAATAGAATATAGTTCAGTCAATGTTTTACCCATAGTGAAGGTGAGATTAGGGCAAGACAGGCTGCTTGGTCATTCAATATGGAATCTATGCCAGGTGTGTAGTTCAGTATGAGAGCTATGTCATAGTAGGTGATGCATATAGAGTGAAATTAAGTTATTCAAAAGTAGAATTGGGCGATATGGCGATAAAAAATAAAATCAAAGTTTAAAGGCAGTAAGCGTCTTGGGGTGTCTTGAAAAACGCTGTATAATTCCAATGAATTATTATTATACAACTAAAATAATAGCTTCTACTCATTAATAGCTGAGTAGAAAAATATCTGCACAACTTTTACCTTACATTACTAAAATCACTGATGTTCTAATACTGTAGGTTCAAAAACATTGTCGTTATTAGTCTATGAACTAAACTCTGAGTGAGGCAAAGTTGATTTAAACATGGGGTAACTAACGTTTTTAGTTATGAATTTGTAAACTTTATGCTTTCCACTAAATGTAAAAATGTAGCACTTTGTGAAAAAATTAGACCATGGAGTACTGCATGAATTGAATAAAAAGGAATTTTAGTTCTCATTGCGGTTTGTAAGAAGTCGTTTTTAAGTCAATTGACATGAATAAATACATGTCAATATTTACCTTGTGTCAAAGGATTTAGGAGAGGAAGTTGTCAGATTTAAAACCTAAATCGTGTTTGCAGTGTAAACATCAGCTACTCCAGCTTTAAGCAATAAGCTAAAAGACAAAACTGATGATATATATGTATGACATCACAACACTGCCACATTCAGGATAGAGCTTTAAAGGCTCAAAGAGGAAAAAAGCAATAGATCCCAGACAGTTTTTAATGAGGAAGCAATGGTAGAACATGACAATGACAATTCTGTATGTGAGATACTTTTCTTTTCTGCCTGACCTCAGAAATCACTGTTCTGAGTTTCCCACATTTTGATGTAGAGCTCCAAAATCTTCTTGCCGAGGACCTCGAGCCCAAACTTCAGCAAATTTCTAAGAATGGGTTTGGTCACCACAACTCCTGCCTATGTTTCAGAGGAATTCCACATCATACCAGGCAATCAATCAATCAATCAATCAATCAATCAATCAATCAATCGCAGATGAAACAAAGGAGCTGATTGGTCTGTCATTTGTCAGGAACAGAACAAAACTAACTTCACTCCTTTCACATACTTTTTTTTTTTCAGTTCTATTGTTTTTTTTCATTCTAGTATATTTTTCCATGTGTTTTTTTTTTTTTTCATCATGAGCAGCATGTTGGTTTTCATACAGGAGATAATGTGTGTCCCTGATTGGCTATTTAAGCTGTCAATCACGCCTACTGAAATTCAAAAGAGGGGCACGGTGACCAGACAAAAAACATATCCAGGAAAAAAATCTTCTGGATTGAATTCCAATAATCTACCATTTTGAGCATTTCTACGGCATTAGCATATCAGGCAACATCAGTTTAAATATTTCCCCTTTAAAATGTCTTTCACAGTGAGTAAAGTGGGTTCTCTGTACTTTATTGCACAAGTTCTAAAATACAGGTTCACAAAAGCATGTTTAAAATACAAGAAAATTGCAATGTAATACGACTCCAAAAAATCTGGTTATTTTTGCATATTTCCCACCTCTACTTGAAAGTCACTATCAGCCCGATTTTGCCCTTTGTCCTAGCGGTCTTAGCGGATGGTCTTAATTATTCCTCTGTTGGCCACTAGTGGCTCTCTCCAAGCGCTATACACTGTCAGTATAGAAGGTGTGGCTCCAGCCAGATGTGAGGGTACAGTTTCTTTAATGAACCAGACACGTGCTCACGCCTGTGACAAGTGAGCAGTGATCACAGGCAAAAGTTACTGTAGCAGCAGCTTCAGTTTGGAAAAAAAGTGTAACAATAGAAAACTATTTGGTGAAAAAACTATAATAATAGAAATCTATTTGGTGAAAGTCTATTTACTTGACAGACTTTAACAACTTTGTCTAAAAATGTGTCTTTTCTTTTACATAAAGCCTGTTGACTTCTATTATTATATTTTTTTTTTCCAAACTGAAGCTGCTGCTATAGTAACTTTTGCCTGAGATCCTAACACAGCTGCTCACAGGCGTGAGCATGTGTCTGGTTCAATGAACAAAACTGCACCCTCACATCTGGCTGAAGCCACACCTTCTATACTGACAGTGTATAGAGCTTGGAGAGAGCCACAAGTGGCCAACAGAGGAATAATTAAGACCATCCGCTAAGACCGGCTAGGACAAAGGGCAAAATCGGGCTGTATAACTTTAAAGCTCTGAAAAGACATTGGGTTAAGTTTTAGTAATGTGACTTATCGATTCAAAAATAAATCACAAAATGTCACTTATCTAATCCTCTTGAATGAATCTGCGAACATGACATGACAGCTGCCGTGTTATTTTTCTATAAGCGACAATGAATGCAGTGCAAATACAGTCAATGCCACCCGCTCACCTGCTAATGCATTCTAATATATGTGTCTGTTCTCCTGTAAGTGAGAAATAAAGAAGTGGATTTTCTCGGTCACAATGTTGCAGTTGCACACAAACACGCACTTCCACCAGACACAGTCATGCGTCAAACCAAACCCTGCCTGCGTTTTTGCCGCTTTGGTGGTAAAAAGCGACAACACAACCAGCCGCGCCGTAACTTTTCAAAGCCAAACTCGGTGTAAACTGCTCGGTTGAGAAACTGGCAGCAGCTGCATCCTTTTCTGGTTCAGTGAACGTGACGAGTGAGCTCTGCCACATGACAGACTGAGTTCAGCACTCTGCACAGGACTTCGAGCAAAACTGAGACTTTTGGTGCGACAAAAGTTTATGTAAATGAATGAAAGTGCCACGCTTCTGAATCGCTTGTTTTAACCAGTCAGTATTGTAATCAAAAAATGTTGCTCAACGATCCCCAAGACAGAATGAAAAAAGTATTTTTGCTGGTTTGTGAGCTAGAAACAGTTAGAATATATGATGTAATTTTGCATCAGCACAAAAAGCAGCTGAATTGGGTTATAAAAAGGCAGAATTTCAACAAAATATCCAACACAAAGTAATAACACAGTGACATAGATTTGGTAATGTATCCAACAAATTTTAACATAAATGAGGCACTTTTCTTAACGTCTTTTAACAATTTAAAGAGAAACTTCAAATCAAATTCCAAAAAATTGCAAATTTCTTCAATATTTTATAAAAGTATATAGTACATACAAATTTGGGAATTTGGAATCTGGAATTTCAGATTCATACCGATGACCACTGAAGCACAGACAATCAGAAATTAGAAATACAACAGCAGTCTGATACTTCTTGGTGGAAGATAGAATTTACAAATTTACATCATGAGACCACATGTTTTGTGTTTTGTCTTTGTAACCGTTATTCTGAATGGATCTATGCTTGCTTCTGTATTTCCATTCTCTGAAAGGACCAGACATTGGCGCCTATGTTATGGTAACCTTGCAGTAACTGAAACCTAAATTCTCTTGTTTGTAACTTGGTCTACCTGCCTTTGTAAAGCACTAATTTTTGTAGGGCTGCAGTCTTTTAGTCAATTAGCCCATTAATCAGTCTTAGTTGAACAAAATTTATTTTAGTTGACTAATAATTTTATTTAAATTAAAGCTGAGGAAGCCGATTTTAAACTGCAAACATGATTTAGGTATTGACTGACAACGTCCTCTCATAAAACCACTGACACATTAATATCAATATGTATTCATTTTGTAGCAATTCCGGCTTAAAAACCTCTTTTAGGAGAAGACCACCCAAGCACAGCTAATCGGAACACAGCATTCAGCTTCTGTTTAGAACTAAAATACTTTGTTATTCAATGCAGACGGTATACAGTGGTCTCATTTTTTCACAAAATGCTCTTTAGCAATTTATAACCAAAAAAGTTTGTTACCCCAACATTATTTATAACAAATAGTTGAAAATTAACGAAAAAGATTTGGTCAATACTGCATTTTTTATATAAATACACTGTTTCCTTCTGTAAAATGTGCTATATAAATACATTGTATTTATTTAGTTACTTACAATAAAAATGTATAAGTATACCAGCTTCAAGTAAACAGAATAACAGTTGAAAGAGAGTCCCAACATCCTGCATGCAGACTACATTTGTTCTGTAAGTTTCTGACTATTTCATATTACTTTATTTATTCACACAACGAGGCCACATATTTAGAACCAAATTAGTGTGCATAAACTATCTTGTATGTGTATTTTGAACCTTTATTAAAAAAAGCTCTTGTTGAAGCTAACCATCACCTCAACCACCAAACCTATATCTGCCCTTCTGAACACTTAAACCTATAAATCTAAAAATACACTGACCAATTTCTGTTGGTCTTTATTGAGCTCTATTTGAGTCTTAAAGAAAATTACAAGCCTTTTCAACAACCACATGCCAGTTCCAAGCAGTGCCATTTGTGATTCACTTCTGCTCCAACGTGTTTTGCAAACGGTATGATCAATGTCAAATCTGTTTGGCGAAATGATTACAAGATGGCAGATGCTGCGTACTCTCTGTCCTTGACCACCACCACACATAAGCTCTGCGAGAGAGATGACTCAGGCGCGAATGCCACCGCGAGCAGCAACACGACTTGTTTAGCAAATACGCCGTCCTATTCCGTTAGCGCCAGATGCGTTCCCGTCATAGCCAATAGAGATAAACATCAAATAAATTGGAATGTTTTCTGAGGAGTGATGAGAATGCAATAAAGAGGCAGGCAGCAGGTTGTGGAGTAAGTGAAGAGGAGCCTTGACAACTGAAATGCGTGTGAGTGGTTGCGCCGACAAAGCTGAGCCAGTAATTTCATGCTCTTCCAGTCACCATTAGGCCTCTAATCAAATGAAGACCGAAAAACCAAAAAAAACTCCATTGGGATGCAAAAGGAGCGGCTTACGTATTGCCCACAATCTCAACTTGAAACCTTGTCGTGGTGGTAAAGTGCTGCTTCCAAACTCTTCCAAACAACTGCTAACAGCGTGCGACATTCTCTTTCTCTGCTGGAATAAACTGTATATATTTTAGAATTCTTGCATCATGAATGGAAAAGGGGAGGGTGATGAGCTTCTCCACATTACATTCAGCTTAGTTAGCAGAGCTGGCTTATGCTTCTACTGAGCTTGATGCCACGAGGGCCTGTTGTGTAATCTGCCCGGCTCGACAATGCCCCAGGAAAGTCCATTCATTACAGCTAATGTACTGGCAGGAGTTGGTGTGCTAGCATTAGCTCAATATAGAGACAAAGCTAAACAAAATACAGAAATAGTCGTTTTTGTGGTCACACCTGTTTGAATGCAGCCCACTAACTGTCTCTGTTTCCTGTCACCTGAACATATTGTTCTCAGGAAGACAGATGGGTTTAATTGTGATCACGCTCATAAAGTAAAAGAAAGAAAGTGTGCTGAAAACACTTTATAAGACATTTAATTGCATGTTAGACTATTGCTTATAGGCCATTTTTTGAGCATTTCAAGTCAGTTCATGGCCTGGTGCTTGAACCTGATAATATTTAATAATAGTCCAAAGAAATGTTATGCATCTCATGGTAAAAGCAGATCAACACTGAGACTGTAATTTGCATTTTACAAAGCAGTTATTTAACTAACACAAAAGGTCCTTATAGAGTCACTTTTTTGTCTAATCAAGCACATTGCTCACTTAAAAAAATACAAGTCTGACATTGTGATAAACCCGAGATTCTCAGTCATCAAGAATGGCAAAAATGAGGTGAAGATTGGAGAACTATAAGTAGTGCAATATCAGCATAACAGAAAACATGTGGGTGGGGCTAACGGTACAAACTAAAACATGTTCCTGACTCATGGCTCATAATCAGGTAAAGGTCATTCAGTTCTGAGTAAGACACTGCACTTGTTACTCATATTGTTGAGGCTAATACTTTCTTAGTTGCCATTAGATACAGAAGGAATGATTTTTCAATATTTACAAAGAGTGGGTCAGGGGTCACACTACTCCTGTCACATCTCGAGTCACAATGAACAGCACATCAGATGAAACAAAGGTAATCTGTCATTTGGTACAAAATCAAACTTTCTCACTTTATATTAACACTTTTTTAATCTTCTTTATAAGCAGTCTGTTTTGAAACAAGTGGACCTTACATTATTTAACATTATTTGCTAACCAGACAATAGTATCTCTGTATAAAACACAGAGAGAATCATTCCAGCTAACATTTTGGTAAGATTTTTTTTTTTTTTCTAAAGCCTCAAAATGTGCTTTCATGTAATCTCATGTAATACAGTGTGCTTGCCAAGAATTTCAATTGAATTTACATAATCTTGCAGGAAAAAACTACCTGTGGAGACAAGAAAATGTATTTATAATCGCTTCCTACGACAACCAAATAGATTATAGTCAGTTTACTTTCCATATGACTTGACCTATCACTGCCTGAACAATGAGCAAGGTGACCCAATCTCACCAAAATATTCCACAATATGTTTTAAAGGCAGGCAAAACTCTCTATGCGAATTGCAGATGAGGTCTGGGATTTAAGATAGCACCGGTCGTGGGGCCCAGGGGTCAGGGGTCAGCGCAGGGGCCCTCATGGAGTCGAGCTAGCTTAATGAAAGCTCTGATGTGGGAGGGCCAGCGTGTTTATTCTGCATGTCACAGCTGACAGCGCAGATAGAGCCAGACCGGAGGAGCCATCGGGGAGTAGGATGGCCTCACAAAGGGACTATCACACTATCAGATGTATATCACAATCCACACACTGCTGGTGCCGCCACACTGACAGAGCGGGAGGGTGGAGCAGACGCAGAGGTCCAGGGGTGGAGTAGGAGAGTGAAAAATGAAGGACGGATGAAAAAAGGGCGAAGAAGGGCACCCGGGCCGGCGGCGAAGTCACTGATTTGTTTCTGAGGATTGTTATCAGCATCAATAATTCAGTCAAATCATTTGCCACTGAAAGCAGCTGGAGTCCATTAGAGCAGCCAGAGGGATGGGCTGAAAAAGAGGGAAAGTGCCCTTAAAAGCAATTAATTTGGAACAAAGACAATAACGACTCAGGCCATTAATCAGAAGAGAAGGGGAGCCATAGATAAGAGGTCATGGACAAATATACAGTACAGTCTATACATTCAGTCTCGTTCAAAAGAGCTGGTTATGTAATATATAGGCTCTTGCTAGAAATAGACACAGACAGGCATTTATAATATTTATAATGTAGTGTTTGGCAAAAGAGGCAAACACTTAAGATACATTGAATTTCTCACTGCAGGAGCATGGCAACAAGCCAGTGCTTCAGGTCAATTTTTAGCACAAAAAAAGAGCTTATTATATATAATACTAGGACTGGGCAATATGGCATAGTAAGATATCACAATTTTCTTGAAGCCAGATCATGATTTCAATTTCAGCATGGTTCTTGTGGACAATTTTGTTATTGTCTGTGAGGTAAATGTAGTTATTTGCTTTTTCTGTTTGCTTCATGTCAATGGCTAAATTCAGCTGATAGCCTGATCAGTGTTGCGACAAAGGACAGTTTTGAAAATAAACCCAAAACAAGCTAATTCAGCACTTGAACAAAACGTAAATAAAATAGTCAAATAATTTGAATATTGTGTGTCTCTGCAAAACAAATTTCTAACAATAGTAAGGATGTTTAGACATTTAAATATGCTAAAAATCCATGTTTCAATCCTAAATTAATAAATTAATTTCGTAAGCCGAACTTGAAAAGTTACTTTTGTGACTCGACTGTGAAACCCAAAAAAAAAAACTAACCACGGGCTTCAAAATGATAAAAGAATTGAAAAAAGAAGTGGACTTGGCAACTCTGAGGCTAAGAGAAGCTTACATTAAAAAAAAAAGTCTGTATTTGAACAGATAGATTAATTAATTACATATATGAGAAATCACGATATGACGATTTCATCAAAAAAGCAGATTGTCACAGGGATGAGCTCATGATTCGATTTTTATCACCATATTACCTCGCCCTATATAATACTGTTTTTCTTTCTTTTGTTCTGGTTTGTATGTTCAACATACTGTCAATAACTACTGTCTAAATGAGTGACAGTTTAGAAGGTGTATCCAGGTCACAGAATGCATGTCAAAGAGCACGAGGATACTGGGCTCAGGTCAGCAGCTTTACTCACACTGCTTCACACACCACGTGCTGTGGCCCACACCGCTCCTTCCTGACTGAAGCTTAGGGTTTCCTCCTCTGGTCTTCCACTTCCTTTACAGCTGGTTCTACTTTCTGGAAGTTTAGTCATCTCAGGCAGCACACACACAAGCTTTTCATGGGCCTTGTGACATCATCACTGCTGCTCACTGTGACGTACAGCGTGTAAAAACATGCACACCCGCATCCAGCCCACTGTTTTCCATGGAAAGAGAAGGAATGTGTGGTCACTGCAGAGATGTTTGAAAGAGTGTTGAATCATGTTCATTGTCGACCGAACAGATGTCTAGGTTGACTTCAGACTGTTATTAGACATTATTCATCAGAAAGGCCTTCCTGTTACAATGTACAGTAAATGTGGAGTAGAACTCAAGAGCTAAGCACAAAAAATTAAAGGTGGGTTACACATCTTTTTTGTTGCAAATTAGTATACTTTGTCTTTTCTACTAAAACTATGTAACAAATGCAGCAAGTTGTAACAAAATAAATTTCTGTGTATGGTCTGAGTTAAATAATATTTATTTCTCATAGATAGCAGTGCTTTGATTGGTTGTGCTAGTATGACCCGCTTCAGTTTTACTTTGCCATCTTACGCCATGAATACAGCTAAAACTGTATGCATGTGAACATTAACAATGTGCCAAAGAGGTATATCTTGGCAGATTTAAATACCTACTTCCTGTTTTTTGTCAAAATTAGGTACTCCAACTTTATCTTTTAAATAGTCCAAAAGAAAACAGAGTTCTAATGGGCTTAGTATTTGCCCACCCACCAAAGGATTGGCAGTTCAAGCTCACCTTGAACCTCCAACTGACTGCCACGTGCCATGTAAGGCACACATAACTCTGTTTTACTTTAACTACTAGAGCTGCATATTATAATTGTTGGAAGACCTCTGTAAATAGTTAAAGCATTAACACAGGGGTCTGCAACGACAAAAGTGCCACATTTGCCCAATCAAAGTTGGAAAGAGACTCAACTGTATTTAGCCCAAAAAAACAAAACAAACAAACATTTAGACAGTTAAGTGAATTAACACAGTGTTTAACAAAATTAAATATTGTGTGAATTTACAAAAATATTTTGATCAGTTTGTTTTATTTCTTTTCACTGCGTAATGCAACGGCTAATTTTTGAGAGAAAAAGAAGTGAACTCCAGTTACAGCTGGCAATACATTTAAATGACTAATAAGCAGAAGAAATACAGTAGACAATGTTCTTTTTATTAACTTTCTAACTGTAACTTTTTTTACAGACTAGTTCCCATTCTAAATCAAATCTCAAAGAGCCACATTGATGTTTTTAAAGAGCCACATGTGAATCGGCAATTATTTGGTTTTGAACTGAAAGATCGAAATCCAATCTTTTGTCAAAAAAATTTGCAGAATATTGATATGTATTGTTTAAAAAAGAAATTGACATATTAAAATTTGTGTTTTGTTTATGTTCTATTTGGTTTTGAAAAGGTTAAGAGAAAACAAATTGTGATTTTTTTTTCCCAGATTGCCCAGCCCTATCCCTACATTAACATCAACAAAGCTAATAATTAACTTATTTATGACATTGCCTCATAGTAACTTTATTAGATTAGATTTGGATTATAAAATACAAAACAGAATAATCCTTTTTAAACACACTGCAAAGACAAAGTTGTTCTAATGACTGTAGCCCTTCGTTACAACAGTTAGCCTTTCAGAGCATGTGCGCACAGTGACTCAGGGCTAATTCATAATGAGAGCAGGACAGCAGACGAGATGAGAGAGAGGGAGGGAGGGGCGAGGTCAGATTGTCTTTTATCTGCAACACTGTTTCCTGGCAAAAGACGTGCACTTTTAATCCAGCTGATTTAGAGACAATCACTTTAGGAAGCCGCTAAAGCCGTGCTGGTCAGGCCGGGACTTTAATGTGCTTCTATAGAATCCAGCTAACAGCACACAGTCATATCCATGTGATGTTAGTCTGCATGTTTTTGAATTATGGTCATTGCTGTAGAAAATGATGATGATGTATGAGAAAACTGCAATTTTCCAAGTTACATGCCCATTTATACGCAGCTAACAGGAAGCACAGACAAAACTAATCATTTACAGGATGAACTTTTATTAGATCTGCCTTATTATCATTAGACGGGAGTAATTCTATCATTTGTTTTAACCGTTTCTGATGTAAACTCTAAGCGTATTTTGCATACATCCTTTAGAACGCTTATTTGTCCCTGGGTCCTCTTCTTTCCAGCTGTTTTTATGACCAAACATCTAAATTGTTTACTTCAAATTGCAATTAGTTTCCACTTTGTTTTGGTCTACCACCTCCTGTTTTAGAATGGCTCTAAATGTTTATTAAGACACTAGTTCGTAATGCAGGATGTGTTCGCTAAAAGAAGTGTTGTGTTGATTGAATGGTTATTTATTTGAAGAAGAGCAGTATGGCTGATGATAAAATGACAAAAAGTCATTAATCTGGCAAATGTGTCTTGTGGATTTGCAATATTTTTTTTAAATGCAGTTTAGGTCCAATACATTGTGAGAATAGTGAAAGTTTTGTCACGCCCCTTTTTGTCACAAAGACATGTCTTTAGTCAATCAAAAAATTCCTTGGTCAACTACAGTTTAATGCAAGCTAGTGCAAGTACAATTTTGTGTCACTCAGTATATATACAATTCTGACCTAAATCTCTTGTGTATCGTGAAAACAACACTACTTTTAAGGAAGCATGTTGGAACTCCTTGTGGCTTATGGAGGCTACAAAATCTGGCAACATTACTTTAGCATAAGGACGGAAAAGAGTTCAGAAACATTGAAAATCGTTCGAAGTATGCAACGATCGAATCGAAAAGACAGAACTGATCAGTTCTGATTATTCCCTAAAACAGGGATTCTTAACCATAGGGCTGGGGCCCAAAGTTGGGCTGCGAGAACAATCAGTAAATCACAATACAATTAATATGAGATTGGGCCCCAAGTTACTTTGCACATGAATATTTGGGCCCCAAATGATATTAATAATGATAATAATAACCACGATGCATGAAGAACAATGTGTGAACTGCAAGACTGAATGTGCATTATTATGTTGCATTAACAATAGTGGACCTCTAAATATGGACAATAAATATAACTGTTTACTGTCCAAATGTTCATAAAAATACTAGTTCTGAGCACTAACATTGGTGGCTTTGTTTTAAAAGTAAATATGGATTATTTTGTGTTTTAACGTAAAAACAACAACAAAAAAGTTAACATAGATAAACTAAGAAAAACAAAGAAAATCAAAAATTGTAGCTGCAAAATTGAAAGTGGATCGTCCCATTCCTACTTAAGTAGTAAAACTAAAGTGGCGATGCTCAACAATGCTAAGGCAGCTGAGCCAGAGACGTCTTTTGCAGCTAAACGCCACATTACTTCTTCACAGAGGAACTTGAGCAGGTTTTTTGCAGCTCAGCCAAAGCATCTCCTACAGTGAATTGATCCCAGCAGCTGAGTGAGTTATGAAAGCCACAGTGCTCCAGTTTGTCAATGTCATTTTATGCAGCGTTCGCAGGTCTGTCTCCTGAGAAGAATTTCATCTCAGAAACAACTAATCTGGCTGATACAGAAGTTTGGCTGGAGAGTTTAACCCTGACAGATGCAACACCTCTGGCTCTGAGAGCACAAAAACTCATCTCAAAATGATACACGGCCCTTCTAAAGCAGCAGCATGTGTCAAGGGATTGCTTACATAATCATAAGAACCATTACTGTGTGAAAAACTGTACAACTTTGCTTTTAGACAAACTCACAGCGGAGCAATGTAACCAATGTTATTCTGGGTTTCTTCAAACACAAAACCACAGTTTGCATGTAAGACTGTCAGGAAATAGTAACAAAACATGCAAATTTATTTTATGGTGTGGGGTCTGTCGCTGCTTATCTTCCTTTAGATGATTATGCTTTGCCTGGTATGGTACAGTGTACAACATTAAAATTATTGTCACCCATTTATTACATGGCACGTGCTTTTATCATGCTTACTTTTCCATTGATCTGATCTGCAACTTAGCCTGATGGACTTACTTGTCTTTATGTAGATAATCACACTAAAATAAATTTTTTATAAACATGATATTCCCCATGGAGGCAGAGAACAGATCAGAAAAGTTCATAATGCCCCTTTAATTAAAGCAATTATTGAATTTTGCAATTAATAACACTGTGTCTAAAGACAAAAAGGATGATGTATGCCAATGTGATAATTCATCTTTAAAGTGGATTTATTTTGCAGTTTGGAAATTGGAGTTTTAATGCATGCAGTTAGCAAAATACCATAAATATCTAGTTTTTCTCTGCAAAAAGCTAAAAGTTTACATTTAGGCCTAGATGTTCATTTTTTCCGCAATTCTTCAGTTAAAGCTTAAACAGTGACATGTAGTTTGTAAAATATAAATTGCAACTCAAATTACTACTTACTAGCTAGACAATATATCGAATTTTAGATAACATTGTGATTGTTGTCTAAAACGGAATATCGCGTATATTGTTTGCAGCAAAAAAAATGTAAGAAAGTGACATTGTAAATGTTCAAATGATGTTAGATGTGATATTTTAGTCAATTATCGCTCCCGTGGGCCTTTGTTTTTACATGAAAATCTTGTTTTGCTATTTTGGTTTTCTTTATGAGTAGTTAATTAGCATGCTAACATCTGAGCTTGTGGTCTTGTGAATGCAGTTTGGGTCAGATATTTGGTTAGATCACATTAGTTTCGCTTTTAGGTGACTAATGTCCTAAGTTGACCAAAAATGTCTCTTTCTGCTCATTAAACTTTAACAATGACATTTAAAGACTGGTTTGAAAAAAAATAATGTCTGAATATCGTAATCGAGATATGTCCAAAAAATATCGAGATATTCTCTTTAGTACATATCGCCCAGAAATAATTACTACATTGCAATACGTGTTAAGAAAAATTGATTTCCACAATTTTTTCCAGAATGTGCAATACACAAAGTTGTTGTCAGTGGTTCTTAAACTTTTTGCATCACCAAAGAAAAGATTTGGCTCTCCAAATACCACCAAAACCTAATTTCTTCTGTAACTGGGCCACTCTAGGTTTGAAAGCTGAAACCGGTTTTGAGGGGGAAAAAAACACCATTGTCACATTCTAACTTGGAAAAGTCTTAAGCTAGAGCAAAAAACAAAATGCACAGTAAATGAGGCTAACACTCTAATAGAAGAGGTGTCCAAGTACAACCAGAACAAACTCAAGTACTATCAGTCGTCCATGTACCACTGTTTGGGAAACCTTGCTATAAATATAGACATAAATGCATTTTGCAGACACAAAGAAAATCTGGACTAAAAATCAAAAGTAAAAAAAATAATAAAAATTCAGACGAAATGTCGTTTTTGTTCCGCTTGTTCATTAATATTCTGAAAAAGAAGATGTATGGGGCGTGTGGCGGGCTCAGGTGGTCAGCAGTAGACACAGAAAGACAGGCTATCAAGGCTGGTGGGGGGGTGCGGACATCAGATGGCTTAAGATGGGGTACAGCCACACAAAGAGGGGGTTTGGGGGGGACGATCACAGCAGTTAATCAAGCATATGAAACCGAATGAGCAATGGGACACACGTGCATGCTGCCCCGTCCCCGGAGACAGATGTGGGACCAGATGTACGATCACTGGGCCGCTTCCTCAAAGAGACTCTGCTCCTTTGTCAGAGAAAATTGTGAATAACACTGTTTGTACGCTGGCAGCTCAATGATAAAATGCACAGACAGGACCCCACCCACACGGAGTATCAAACTAATGAGGCCCCAACCACACAGCATTTAGCGAGTTTCATAAGAAGCAGGCGGCACAGATGGTTCATTTACACACAACGAGTAGGCCAAAACAATCATATCATTGTTTTCTTTTACCTGCAAATGTTAAAAATGTGAAAATAAGTCACTTTGCAGTACGTATATTTGTCATTTCATAGGTGGGATGTTGGTATTTTTCAGAGTACAGTCCAAAACTATCAAATTGCCAGTGAAAAAGCAACCAAGATCCTTTTGTATGTGGGTTACATTTTGCCAATAAGCAGATATAAAGCTGTAATACACGATGTTACAACCCACAGTGAAACAGTAAACAGGTGAAGGAAAAGATTTGAAGAACACAGTGTTTATTATCAAGGGGCACTAGGTCCACATGCCCAGTGTAATACTGATCTAATGTAATGAAAGCCAATATAGAGTCAATAACACCAGTCAATAAGGAAATCAAATCTCGTACAGTCATATAATATTTTTTATGCCAGTAATCTGATACTATATCCACAGAGGGCAATGTCAACAGTCATTACACTCCGTTCACACGTTTTGTGCAAGTCATTTTCAATTGTGCCTGAAGTTAAAAAAAAGAGACATCATTCAGCAGGGACAAAGCTTTCTCCAAACAGTCACTGGTGTTGCAACATCGATCAAGCAGAAACATCTCTACAATTCACACTGATAATGAAGTTCTGTACAAATGTAAATTTACAGTAAACAACATAACAAAGGTAGAGCATTATTATCAAAGCTAAACATTAAGTCAGTTATGGGTCACTACATTTGACCTCTGAACAACCTCTAACAGCATGGCAGTGTCAGCAAAACCTCCAAATCTAAAACTAGGATAGC
This sequence comes from Mugilogobius chulae, assembly GCA_038363315.1. Lineage (NCBI taxonomy): Eukaryota > Metazoa > Chordata > Actinopteri > Gobiiformes > Gobiidae > Mugilogobius > Mugilogobius chulae. The sequence goes on along the minus strand of CM076406.1, from coordinate 11,041,968 downwards.
TGAAGGACTACTCTACTGCAAATGTTTTAGGTTAATGAGAAAAAGTAGTACAGTACAGGCACAGAAAGAACATGCAAACTGCCTCAGAAAGAGGCCAAGGTTAGTGTTTTAGGTACAGTGTGGCTGAAATGTGAGCTGTTTACTGTATAGTAACTGATGCTAATGAAGTGCAGTGGACTTGATAAATTGAGCCGACGCAGGCACAGCCCTCTGGGAGCTTTAGAGGTGAAGAAGAGGCAATTAATGTCCCCGGCAGCCAGGGGAACAGCATGAAGAATTAGAAGTGCTGTTCTGAGAGACAAATCAAAAGTACCATACCACTATTTAAGAGCTTATGCAGAGGAAATATATGAACAGGATGTAAAAGCATGAGGGGATTTTCCCTCTGCGCTGCACATGGCAATTGCTCCTAAGAGCCACTGGAGCCTTTCACACTTTTAATTAAATCTACAGAAGCCCGTCTTTTGCAGAAAGAACTTTAGTGTAAAATTGGGGTAAATATGACCTTTTTTAAATGAAGTGGATGTGGTATTAAATATGCACACGTGCACAAACACAACTGGAGCTGACAAACTGCATAATAGTTTTTTAAACAATAACCTACCTAACCCTAACCCTAACCACCCAACACAATTTTGCTGCTTAGATCTCATTTATCCCGCCTCGTCCACCTCACATCCGCTGCTTCAGTCAATACTAAGTGTTTGTGTAATGCATTCTAGTCAGTGTTAAAAAGAAAACTGAAAATGTGTTCAGATAATCTTAGCAAACATAAGGAAAATTAGGTTTGTTTGATGTTGTTATTTACATAGGCCCAGAAAAGCTTCCTGTCAGCGATGTCAGCAAACAGACCATGGCAACACAACTATACTGTTGCGTTTTTTGCATGATTGCAATTTCCAGTGGAAGATAAAGACTCGGTAACAGCAGGAGCAGCAGCATTGGCTGCTAAACTCTGATAACCCAAAATGACTGCATCATTTCTTTTTGCTGATGATGCCTGTGCATACTTCCTTTGCTTTCTTTCACTTCTCCATTTGCACTTCCCACTCAGAGCAAGACTGGGGCAAACTGTGTCTAACATCCCCATCACACTGGACTGACTTAAGTGAAGATGACATGTCCAACACTGGAGGCTACAAAGACATCTCTCATCTGATTTGTGGCAGTTTGCAGATCAGTGTGAAGTGAAGGGCAGACCTGCTGTGTGTCCTTGCTGTGACCCTGTTCAAGTGGGCAAAGCTCTCACTGAAGATCAGCATCACTCCTGTCTCCTTAAGAAGAAATATTCTCATCTGTACATGCTCTGCAGGCCGCCGTCTAGACTTGTCTCACACACTGTGCACATGATGGCACTAATGTCTGCTTTCATCTTCGGGACAGCTTAATGTAATAAAAAATGGTAATTACTCTGTGGGGGTCATTCATCATCTCAAAATGAGATTTTCCATGGTAACACAGAATAATCACAATTAACTTAACCAGCAAATAAAGTAGACATTACATGCCAGCAAACTTTTGGAAGAGATTATATTTTATAAACAATCCCTTGTCTCCTGAGGACATAGACCTCAGAGGCCACTGCTGTTGTGATTTTAAGTTTTACAAAATAAACTTAAATGAAAGCATACTAAAAGAATGCACATATGATGAATCATAGATGTGTTTACGCCGCTTGCAAGAAAGAAACATTTTATTAGTTGACTGTAGTTTTTGTAACTGCAAAAACACACACCAGCTGATGAAAATTTCACACCCAATTAGTTGCCAGTAAGGTCTTAAGTACAACAGAAGGATTCATATTTTAGTTTAAAAGAAGTTTTCTGAAGAGAGGTCAGAAAAGGTGAAGGCAGTAATGAGTGTGCTCCAAGCAGGAACTAAAAAGCACTGTCAGATGGTCCCAACAGGTTCCTGCAAGTGTAATACTTCATGCCAAAAATGTTCACTCACAAACCACTGTACTTAAGTGTAAAAGTTCTTCACAGATATTAGAGGGCAGCAGTGATAAAAACAACAGAAAAAACAAAGCCGTAAACCCAGTGAAGCTTACCTGTCCTGTGACTGCTCCTCGTACATCCTCTCTTTGCCCTCTTTGAAGAGTCGAATTGCTCTTTTGGACTTCTTCATCAGGCTGTCAATGTAGATTTTAAAGTACTCGTTTTCACTGAGCTGTGTAAGTTTCTGGTTCTCCTCATATTTGCCCAGTATTAGCCTGAGGTGCTGGTAGGCGTCAGGTAAAATATCCAGTATGTAAGGGGGACTGTTCTTCAGCTGCAGTCTGGGGTTCTGACAGAGGCGGACCTGTAACAATAAGCAACTTCTTACAACAAAGACCCCAGCAAAAAGATGAGTGATACATTTAGCTAATACTGAAAAGTGGTCTAATACAAGGGGGAAAAAAGTATTAGGAATACTCATTCTGAGAAACTGTATTCCGGTACAACTCTTTCACTTAATATTGATAATTCAAGAAAGAAAAATTTAACATGTGCACATTTTGTTAATAATAATAATAATAATAATAATAATAATAATAATAATAATAATAATAATAATAATAATAATAATATAATAATAATAATAATAATAATAATAATAATAATAATAATAATAATAATAATAATGAGAGCACTTTTTACTTATTCATTGTGAACAGCCGGCTAAAAATGTATTGTGTGTACTATGACAAATTTTTCACATTTTACATAGATCGAGAATACAGTAATAGGTTGCAAAACTCTGAAAAGTCGGAAAAAGCATTTAAAAAAACACTCACAACTTTGTCCATAAACTTCCAAGTTCTTTCCACTGTACGTCGGTCAGCAGCAGCTTGTTTGGGAGGCCCCACAGCATCGTGAATGGCATCTATGATCCCCAGAATCCGACCTTTACTACGATTTGGTCCTCGACCTCCTGAGGCTCGGCCACTGAGAGCAGTTGCCATTTCCTAAAAACTGGCACAATACATTATATATATATACACACACACCGTAATTTCTGGACTATAAGCCGCTACTTTTTTCATGAGCTTTGAACTATGCGGCTTATACAACAATGCAGCAAAATTATAGATTCTCATAGACATACTATTAACAAGTGCGGCCTATATACGTACTTTATCACTTTTCTTATTTAAATTTAGTTGATGCGGCTTATATTCAGGTGAGCTCAATAGGGCAAAAATTATACATATATACATATATATATACACACACACACACACACACACATATATATATATATATATATATATAATATATATATATATATATATATAGCCTATATATATATATATATATATATATATATATTATATATATATATAGTAGGCCTACAATACAATCACACAAACAAAAATAATTACATGTGCTTTAATATGTATATTATTTAGAAGAAAAGGCTACTAATCCTGCAAAACACTAAATGTCAAAAGCTGTCGGAAAATATTCAGTTCAAAGTTTAGTCTATGGTAGTTCACCACATAGTGTGTTGTATGTGGTGAACTGATTGAATTTCACCAGTTACACTGTTACTACAACTAGTGCTTATACACAAAAAATGCCCCTCAAAGCTTTGCATGCTGGGTTGTTTACAAAAAAGTTGCGTAATGTAAAGCTCGTGGCTATAAATAAAGATTATTTGTAACTCTTAGCCTATCCTGTGATGCTTTAATAGGTAAAAAACACGAGGGAGTTTTAGGAAACTAACCCTCGCTAAACAACGAAAATAACTGGCCTCTGGCTTTCCGGATTTTACCAGGGTTTCTGTGATCAAATCACATCAAAGGGAAGTAAAGTCCCAACTTACCGAGCCACTGGGGAATGTTTGCTGGGATCTCTCCTGAACTCGGTCCTCCACATCCAGCGCTCACAAAAAGGAGTGTCCAAGAGTCCAGAGAAAAGCAAAGCCAGGAGAAGTGTCCAGGCTGTGTACAAGAGAAACTTCACTCTAAAGCGATCATTATTACAGCCGTACCGCAAACACTGCGCTCCACTCAAAGTGTCTGGGAGTTAGATCAACGCGAAGCTCTGAGCTACCTTCTACAGAACATGTTTTGTACCGCGACATCTGCGTAAAGACACACAGCGACACACGCACCACTGTGGCTACGCATTCCAAAATAAAAGGCGCTTAAGAAACACGATTTGTCCCACGCTTTTACTTGACAAACAAAAAAGAAGAGCAGCACCCAGCCAGTGGTACACTGGTTCAGAAATACGCATTGCTTTTATTCAGAGGTACCTTGCACGTCATATGACGACAATGTGTGTCTTTCCATTGTCTTTTCCATTGTTAAAGTCTCTTCAGTATGTTTTTTTTTTCAGAGAGCAACCGACACAACAAAGAAAAAGTAGGTCCAGTAGATGCACTCTTTGCATTTTGCGTAGAACGTGACATTTGCGCTTAAAAATAAATAAAATATAAACATACAAAATATACATAAAGAAACGTTCATAACCACATTAAGCACTTAACGAGACCTTGCCTGTAAGAATCATTACCCAACATCAAATATGACAATGAATATCATAATTCACTAACTGAGTTTAGTTTAGCAGGCTGTTTTGATTTCAAGCGCGCTTATTATGCATTGTCTGTGTTGCTTTTATTGTGAAAATCTGCTGGTACGACTTCCTCCGTGCGCGTGCCTCCGGTTCACTCCTGGTTCACTGTGGTTCACTCTTGTTGCAGCTTGGAGCAGAGTGACAGGAGAAAGACCGCTCCCAAAGAAATCCACACAACTCTGAAACAGCAGCACTGTACCGGAAGTGACACAAGGAGCGCGTGGGTGTCACAAATATGAAGCAGCCACAACAACAAACGGCGTCTAGTCACGTCACTGATGGTTATGATGAGTAACGACTGGAGAGAAGCCCTGGTATGAAACTGCAAATGACTTTATGAGTAAACGGTCATTACATGAGCTCAACAATAGGCTCAGCTGCTTTGTTGACATTCCTCTTCTAATTAACCACTAATAGTTTAATACACAGGGACTAAACAAAAACTTTATTCATAGATTACATAGTTTTAGCGTTTTACAACCAACGTGGGTTGCTTTTTGTTGTGGTTAGATCTATTTATCATTGTCAAGTCTCAGATCATGAAGTCTTATCAGTTTGATTCCAGGTTTTGACTTTGTCCAGTAGATGGCGTTCATTTCACTGTAATTCTCTCAGTTTTTCCACCAAAGTCATGTATCAGCAAAGATACCAGTCAAAACTATTCTCAAAAAAAAAAAAAATGTTTAAGTAATCAAACTCAGATTTTTAACCCTATTATTATTATTATTATTATTATTATTATTAGTAGTAGTAGTAGTAGTAGTAGTAGTAGTAGTAGTAGTAGTATCATAAATAAATAAATAATCTGACTCAATAAAAAATAAAAAATAAAACATTTACTGCGGGTTCCAGATTTGCAGGAAAGTTCAGCTGTATAGCCCTACCACATACCTGGTCAAACTGCAGCCCAGGGACTAGATAGGGCCCTCTGCCTGTTTTAATTAGGTCCTGACACATTGTTGAGAATCCAAAAACAAATAAAATGTCTCAGAATCTGCATAATTTTTTCAATGACTTTCTTTCTTTTTTTTTTATTTATTTATTTTTTTGATTGGTTTTGCTAGTGAGCTTGTGTCAGCACTGAAATATTAAAGGAGTGGTATTGTGATTTTTCTGCATATTTAGGAAGAAACTATGGCAAATAATCATCAATAAGTCACAAAAATGAGCTAAAACTCCTTAGAAATAGAAACAGGTTCACTGACTTCCTGTTTAAAACTGCAGAACGGATAAGTCTCGCCTCTTCATTATAAAATGTAACTTTAATTGTCCACCGATTTAAAAATGACAATTTTTTTTGTTGAAAAGTGTCTTAATGACAACTTTAAGCCCTACATGTTTTAGGCTATTTGCAATCCTAATTTTTGAATAATTGCAACTAATTACAGACAATTGGGCGGGGATAAGTGGTGGGTGAAGACAAGGATTTTCTGAGCACTGGATCAGATCATCAATTGCAGAACAATACAAGATTACTCAAACATGCATGAATTAGTTAAAATACAAAATTGGGTAAACAGATGATGAGAGAACACTGCAGTTACAAGCTTATAAACTCAAAAAAGTAGATAATTTACAAAAAACACTGCAAAAATTTAATTACAAAACAAGTTAAAAAAGTTTGATTCTAGGATTTTCACATACATTTCAGAAATGTTTATATTTTTCAAATTATTTTTATTATTTTCTTGATTCAAATAGTTTCAGACTTGTTTGAAAATTATTAATCGATGTGCTAAGAACAATTTACTAATCTGCACTGGATTTATGTCCTCTTTTAAGCCAAATTCTCTTATTTTCTTCTTATCAGGTAGAAATCCTTTGAAACAGGTTTTATCTAGTTAAAATGACTCAAATTTTGTTAGAAATTTCAGGTCAGTTTTTGCAGTCCGGCGACCCAGCCGGAATAAGGCCCTAGAAGAAAAATAGTTGCCTACCACTATCCTAGAATGAATCAAATTGCATAAAATTCATTCTTTTAACCTGTCAGAACAAATCTTTAGCGAGGTTTAGTCAGCACATTTGTAGAGTTTGGATTGATGGGTGAAACTAGATTACCCCGAGAAACAGCCCCTTAGCCGCCGCACCACCCTGTTATATGTCACATTTTTAGTAATAAATATAAACATGAGAATGATCAAAACCCAAACTCTATCTTTATCAGACGTGTGCACACCCACCTCAGCGCCCAAACAGCAGCTATCAGCCAGGCACACACAGGGAGGGCGTCACAATCAGACAGCCGAACACGCAGCTCTACCAGCGTGTGACAGTGTTGTGATATAGACCTTTAACATCCTGCAGACCAAGAACAGGAGCAGACAAGCTCTCAGACCAGCGGCTGCATCTACTGAAGCTAAAATGAGGTCAGTTCAATAGAAATCTGCTATGATAATATTCTGGTTTTAATATTTATCTGTATTTATGTTTCAGGTCTGTAACATCATTCACATTTACAGGAATAAGTGACTGAAAAGCATGTCTGAATCAAGACCTGAGTATGGTAAGATCCATTCAAATAATGTATTATGGTTTTATTAGTGTTAAGCTCGTAACAATGTTCAAGCAATTGTTTACGCAGGAAAATTATGCAACAGAATGGAAAAAATTCAGGGTAAATCTATGTTTATGTGGACGTGGGAGAAAATGTGTTGTGAGGTCTGCAAAATACACTAATTGAAATAGTCCATGATTAAAACTAGGAATGCACCGATCCAGCTTTTTCTGTTCTGATACCGATACCGATACTTTGACTTTAAGTACAGTATATGCCGATACCCGACATCAACCGATATCAGTGTAAGGACTGAAGTTGCATTTCTTTCTCATTAAAACATAAGCCATTTTGTCATAAAGTGTTATGTAACTGTTATCTATTGTGCAAGCCACAACCTAATCTGAATAAAATGTCCAATAAAATGAGACGTTCTGGTTCAACACCAGCCAGTAAGTCTTTTTATGTCCAATTAAAGGCACAACTATGGTATCGACTGAACCAATATCGTGGAGCCGATACTCGATTCAAAATTTTCTGGATCAGCACCGATATCCGATTCAGTATCAGATCGGTGCATCCCTAATTAAAACTATTAATAAATAAATGAAACCCAAATGTCCCATGCACTTCTGTAATTCTGCCCTTTTTGAATGATTTGAATTATAATTTGTTATGTACTATGCATTATCACCTCCTTGATACATTATTAAATTGTTAAATAATGTATTGTCTGACAGCTTTTATTTAGAAAAGTGCAAAAAAGAAATAATAATAATAAAAAATGAATAAATTCTTTCACTCACAAGTACATGTACTTTTAAAACCTTTATTTTCTTGATGTATGCAAGTCTGACTGTCTGCAGTTTTAACCTTTTGCTTTACTGGATGTGTTATTACAATTTTTGACCAACGATAATACAGTGTTTTGTGCTCTTTTAGTGGTCCCCCTCCTGGAGGATTTTCGGGAGGAGATCATTGCTAGAGTGGCACACCCTGAAGCCATCATAGAAGCCTGGATGTCCCAGGAGCTGGTCTCAGAGGAGGAAAGAACAGCCATCACTGCTGCTTTAACACCAACAGACCAACTGAGGGCGCTGTTTGTCACTGTAGCGGGAGGAACACCACAGATGCAAACCAACTTTTACCATCTGCTGAAAGAAAAGGAGTCTGTGCTTGTGACAGAACTAGGTAAGGCAAATTGTTTCATTCATTTCTAGAGGATGATATTTTCTCTTCAACAAACTTATTAAAGTCCTGAATTGGGGGAAAATCTGAAGTGGAACAAAATGAAACAATTCAGATTGATGTATTGATGTGAGCCTGGTGTAAAGATTTAAGTTTACAACTGTATTTATTCTTGTTTATTTAATAGATTATGACAGATACTTTGATGAAGGCCAAGTCCTGATTGTTATATGTTTTGATGGACAAATGCTCAAACAAATGCCTAGAGTGTTTTTATAATCTGATTGGTCTTTTTTGCAGTTTGAATACAATTTTAGGATAAAAGAATCCAGAGCTGTGACTAACCATTATTTTGGTAATCCATTATTTGGGGCAAATATTCTTCTATCGATTAGTTGCTTAGAAAACCAAAAATGACTTGAAAACAAGATTTTTTGCCAGATTTGAGCTTAGGTAACGTCGTTTGAGAACATCCAGGTGATGTAGATTTTAGGGTGATCAAAAGTATTTAAAATCAGAAACTAATTCACACTAAAACAACAACTTGAGCAAGCATCAATACTTAAAAAAAATAACATTAACAGGACAAAATGTCAAATAAAGAAAATATTTGTATTTTGTGCTGGAAATGTCAGTCTGTTGCATAAAACTTTTACGTAAAAAGAACATTTTTAGTTACTGTGGTATCATAATTAATATCAGAATGAAGTCTTTTCCTTGGTATTAAAATTGAGTTTGAAAGTTAGTATCATGACAACACTAGGTTCTGGCAAACTAGTTTTTACATAAAAATGTACCAAAAAATCATATTCTTTATTCATTGTATATTTTTGTTGTTGGTGACCTTTTTAAAAGTGCAATAAGTAGTCATCTTAGCAAACTGTAACCATTTTAAATTTTTCTGAATGTCAGCGGAGAACCTACTATATTTTGACAGAACCTACTATATTCTTGTAATAAGTGTGTCTACCCAAACGTACACATTTGACGTTTTGCTAGTAGACATGCATATTTGAGATCGATTAGGCATTGAATCAATACAGTATAAATAATCATATTAAATCTTACCTTTCATAACAAACATTATGTCTACTTACCCACCAAATAACGTAAAAAAAAGCAAAAACATAGATTAATTAGAGCATTTAGATCTAATTACAGATTCACCAATCTGTCCTTTCTAGTTATGACTCCAATATTACTAATTGGCCTCATTAGTTATCAACTGATACCAGTAGAGACTACAAAGGGCTTCATTTCTTCTTGAATATATAACACTTGTTGATTCGTTGCTCAGTGGTGTAACAGTAACTGTTATTTATCATTTAAGTATTGACTGAGTGATTTTGTTTTTTTGTTTGTTTCAAAATGATCAAGAAAGAAATAAAGCAACAAAGCATGATACCTGATTAAATCAAAATTGTACGAATCATCTCTAATAATCAGTTTTGATATTTATGCATCCATAGTTCTAATGTTAGTAAATCATTGCAACTTTAAGGGTCTCTCCAATCTATGCTTTTCACTTCGCAGAACAAAGATGCTACAACAACAAGGTGACACAAACAGAGCTGACATGGACACAAGCCGAACCAGAAATTAACATTAAATCCAAGAAAGAAAAAATAGTTAGACAAAAACAACTCGTAAATGAAATAATTAGAGAAACTCAAACCATTTGGAAAGACAGACAAGTAGAGAAGGAGGCTTTCCACATTTTAAACAAAGCAACCAGGCTAGCAAAAGAGATCGAACAACTTTGGGAAACTATGGAACACGAGGAAATGGAACAGAAGTTAAAAATTGAGGCAGATAAACATTACATAGAAGAGTTGCATTCACAGGTTCAACAGGAAAAACGCGAGTTAGACAAATAAAAAGTGAAATTCAGACAGAGAGAGTGAAATTAGACCGTGACAGACAGGTTGCTAAGGCAGAGTTAGACGAGCTGAACAATTTGAGGGTGAGATTAGAAAAACAAAACGAAGAGCTGGATGAGAAGTTATGTCAGTTAAAGACGCAGGTACGAGAAATAGAAGCGACAAGCACAGAGGCGGCGCTAAGGAAAACAGATCTGGTGAAAACTATGAAGAAGAACAGAAAAAAAGAGGCAGACATGTTGAAAATGAAAGAAGAGATAGAGAAAGACACAAACACTCAAGTCAAATGGATCAACTTCCAAATCCAGAAGAAGGAGCGACATCTGGACCGGCGGCTGGAGAGGACCATGAGAGAGCGAGACGAGCTGGACATCGTGAAGTCAAGATGGAGCGTCAAAGAGAGGAGCTGAAGCAGAGAATGGAGGATATGGTAACAAGATGTCAGCTGTAGCCAAAGTGAAAGACGGCATGAAGACGACAGTGGAAGAGCTGGACAGCACCAAAGTGGAGATGAAGGAAGTTCAGAAAGAGGCGCGAGAGAATCAAGAACAAGTCAAGAGATATGTGGTGAGTAATGGTTATATATCATGTTGTCAGTTGTTTAAAGGGGCACTGTGTAACTTTTCTACTTGTCTTCATGGTTGTTTTGGTAAGCAGCTAATATGCTGTGATTATAGTCAGACATTTTAGGCATCCAACTGCACATTATCAGCAAAAAATAAAAGCATCTGGTAAATAAAATGAATTTGAAACAATAAGATTTACTCTATCTAGTAACAGAACAAATTACTTTATAAGCTACTGTGGTCTGTAAATATTCCTTCCATTACTGGTAATGTTGCCATATCAATCTTTATAGTAGAGACAAGCATCAGATGCCACAAGTTATAAGTAATGTCAATGTATTTCTGTCAATGTATAAATGAAAAATGTAAGTGACAAATTTTGAATGCCTTGGTGTGGAATATTCCATACAATATAAAAACATCTAAATGGAGACAAGTTGATTCACTCAAAAAGGACTTTTAATTATGCATCTCTTGTCTGCATGATGAATTTATTTATTTTTTCTTGCTTTAGTCTATTTATGAATGGTTAAATAAATAAATAGGCTTAAAGCCACACACACACACACACACTGTGAGACATACAAGGTGAACTATAATCAAATTGGCAAATTCTGCAAAAAGAAATGAAAAAAAAAACAACAAAAACACATAGGCAACTTTAAAACTGTTAAGATTGACTAGACAACCACATAGCTAAGTACAAATACATCAGAGAAGTACAGTGAAAACTGTGTGAAAATATAGCTGATATAAGTAATTGTTATTAGTCATATATGTTTAGTTGGTCAGTATTTCACAAGGATGGGATGAATATACACTTTCAAATAGGTAAATCTATGTTAAAAACATACTGTATATTTCATTAGATAAACCTACTTGGCTAATTCTATGAGGTTAGTGTAGCTTTTTAGAAAAAGTGCACTTAAACAAACTATGCTGTTGTTTTTTTGTTTTTTTTATGATGGTTTTGTGTGGCTAAAAACATAAAAGTGTGTCTTTAATGTGACTGAGCTTGACTTGGAGGAGAGCTGGCTTCCATAGAAATATTCTTGCTATTATATTCCACAAGATGAAATTGATTTATATCCATTAAGAGTCCCAAAGTACCTTTCTATTTCAAATAGATAATGCAAGTGATTTTCCACCTTCAGAAAGTTGCACGGTGTCACTTTATATGTCGTTTTTATGCCTGAACGCCATCCATTAAAGTCTTACTAATATACTTTTGTTTTTTTAAAAGGAACTGCTGAAGGACCTAAAAGTTAAAGTTGACAGATGGATTGCTAGAGAAAATCAAAGAAAACCAATTATTACAGTAAGTGTTCATCAAAGTCCAGAGGTACCACACGAAAACATGATGGAGGGTCAAGAAAGCACCACCACTTTAACAGTGGAAAGAGAAATTATGAAGAAACGTCTTTTCAATATGAGGATGAATTTACATCGAATGAACAAGAATATGAAGAAATTAAAAGTCAAATTGCTGAACTTATGGATGAGGAAGAGACGATGAGAGGAGAAATCAGGTCAGAAATGGAAAACATGGAGGTCACAAGCAAAGACATCAAACAGCTTATCAAAGAAATACATGAGCTGCAGAACCTTGACGTCAAACCTTTCGATGCTTCAGACGACCAGTCTACTGCACAGTCACAGGAAGAAACATCTGGCCTCATACAAAAAACATTGCACACATTTCGGAGAACATTCACTTCAATTTGGGGACGAAAAGAAGAGACAACAATTATACAAGAAACAGACAAACAAACCGAGGAATGTGAATCTATAGAACCAAATGATGAAGAGGAATATTCTGCAAATGATATTCAGAGACTGAGAGAAGAACTGTGTGCCACCATAGACGTCATAAGATCAGTGAAGCTGGAGCTCATGCCAGAAGCAGAGGACTGTTTTGTGGAAGAAGACTTTGTGCCCAGTGCAGGGATTGAAGAGCTGCTACAGGAGATGAAAGACTTTCAAGAGGTTTTATTTGTGGTAAAAGATGACATTAATAACCTGAAGGAGGATCTGAGTAACATCAAAACATTCAAAATTACCGCCAAGAAGCAAAGACGAAATCTGGACCAGAGGTTAGAGAAAACCTTAAGAGAGAGAGATGAGCTGGACATTTTGAAACTGAAAGTTCAAAGACAACAAGAAGCCCTTCAGCTGAAGATAGAAAAAGTACAACGTATCAAAGATGTTATTGAAAAATGTCTAAAACGATACATAAAAGAAGTGAAGAACTTGACATTGTTATAAAAGAGAATGAGAAATTACTGACATTGATACAAGATCTTTGCCACAAGTCACAGGACAAAAAACAAGATTTGGAAAAGCTAAAGTTGCTGATACAAAGTGAATGGAAAAAGATGCAATCAGAAATCAGTAAAACACTCTTTTTGAACCAAAATATTCAGCAGCAAGCGAAAGAACTGGATATTAGGAGACACATGACCAAAAAAGAAATCCGAGAAATGGAAGTGCTTAAGGCTGAGCTAGAGGTCCGGAGGAGAGAGAGTGAGCAGGCTTACAGAAAGGCCACGAGGAAAGGGGCTGAGCTGGAAAACATGTGGAATCAAATCAGGGAGGAGAGGGATTCTCTGAGGAGAGAGAGTGCCAAGAAGAAGAGAGAGCTGGAGCAGAGGCTGGAAAGAACCATGAGAGAGAGAGATGAACTGGAGATCATGAAAATGAAAGTGCAGAGGCAAAGGGAGGAGCTGTCTGGGGAGATGGAAGTCATTAGAAGAGAAAAGGAAAGCATTCAAAATCAACTTGCACTGATTCAACAGCATGAGGAAAGAACACACGTTGGAGAAATAAGAAATGAGAAGATATATGTCAAAGAGTTTGTCAGCTACTTCCAGAATGTAAAGACAAACATTGATAGAGGGTTAGAGAGAATCACTGTGGACATTGCAGGCATTTTAAAAAGTGTAAAAGTTGACTGGCAAACACATTGGGAAGACTTACAAGAACTGCAGTCAGAGAGGAAGAAAGTACGAGACAAACTGGACAGAATCAAATCTCAGCTTCAAGTAATTGCAGAACAAAAACAAGGCAGATCAGAGACGGAAGAAATCTGTAAACAAAAAGCAGAGCTAGATTTGGAGAGAGCAAAAAACGAAAGGATGGTCAAAAGCGCAATCGAGAAAGAAGAAGAGGTAAAGGCTTTGTGGGCGGAACTTCAGAGAGAGAAGGAGGCTCTAGAGATGCAAAGGTTAGAAATGGTACAAAAATCAGAGAGCATGAAGGTCTCAACTCCAATGCAACAAGAAGTAATCAAAAAGGATGTGACATTGTCAAAAGAACTAAACCAGAAGATTCAAATGTGTACAGAAAAGATGGACAAAATTAAACAATGCCATGATCACATGGCGGATGAACTCAAGCTCCTTAAAAGTCAGACAAGCTTTCTAAGCATGATGAAAATGGAAGGAGAGCAAATTAAAATAGAGTTACAACGACAACAAGACTCATTGGTTGGTTGTTTGAAGCTTGTGCAGAAAAAGAAAGAGAATTTTTGGTCTCAAATCGAGGCAGAAATTGAGAAAGAAAAGCAGAGAATTCAGCAAGAGCTGTGGAAACAAGTTGAAAAGCAAGCAGAACTGCCCAAAGCCGAGACAGCTCAAGAAACAAATGTACAGGACACAGAACAAGAAAGTGGGAGTGAGAAGGTATTCAAAATGACCAAGAAAAATTGAAAAGTGCATTGATAAAACAAGAGGATGACAAATCAGAAGCTTTATTGAAGGAGGACAATGGAAACATAATCAAAGCCAGAAAAGAACAGGATGAGCTGTTCAAATTGAGAGAGACAATTGAAATAGAGAAATCCGAGTTGGAGCTAATGAAGCTAGACGTGCAATTACAGATGAACCTGATGGAACAAGACAAACAGAGTATAAAAGAGGAAATGGAGCTCCTCGGCGAGACAAAGGCAGAGATGGAGAACAAACGACAATACGTAGACGAGCTTTTAGATGAGATAAGTCGCGAGAAAGGCCGCGTTAAAGATCTGTCGCTTCAGATTAGCCAAGCCAAAGAAAAAGTGGGAAGAATCAGACTGACAGAACAGAAAGACAAAGAGGAGGATCAAGAAGAAATGAAGATGGCTTTAGTTGCAGAAGTTAAACAATTCAGCGATCTCATTAGGGCTCTCAATGTGATGAAAGAAGAGGCTGAAAAGGCCATTATCCACATCAGGGAAGAGAATGAGCAACGTAATAAAATAAGAAGAGATGTTGAAGGCGAGAGACAGATGCTGGTGCAGGAAATGAAAAGAGTAACTGAACAACTGCCACTGTTGGGAATTAGTTTGAAAGAAAAATGCAAAGATGTAATGGTAAATAGAAATGAGGACTTCAAACTGATAGAGCAAAAACAAAAGACAGTTGAAAAATTATACGATAGACTGCAAAATAATCAAGCGCAGTTGAAGCTTCTTGGAATAAAAATGGCTGAATGTGTGGAGCAATTTGGCAAAAACAAGCAGCAAATTATGTCACAAGTTGATAAAGATAAAGGGGATGTAACTCGAACAGCGATATTTGAGGAATCGCCCTTAGAAAGTGAGATATTAGAAAGAAAAGCCGAATTAGAAAGAACTATGACGAATCTTCACCAAATGGAAAAAGATATTCAAAGTTCCTTGAATGACATCAACACAGAAAAAGAGAATTTCAAAGTCCTGGCCAGTCAAGTTCAAGAACAAAAAGCTACATTTGAGAACATAATTGCTGCTGCAGAAAAACAAAAGGGAAAGAGAGGAAGTAAGCTACTCAAGTTGAAAGAAAAATGTCCGAGTTAGATCAACAAACTGAAATGATGAAAATAAAACTGTCCGGAATTACAGAACAGATGTGCGGAAATGTGAAAGAGAAATTGACTAAATTAGATCGACAAAGTGAAGATCTGCAACGTCTAAATGTGTCTGTGAAACAAACGTGGACATATTTGAATGAAAAGCAGCAACAAGTGGAAGACTTAACTGAAACACTGCACAGAAAATCGTCTAAACTGCCTTTGCAAAAGAAAGAACTGGAATCTACAGTTCAGCTTGATATCATGCCAGACATAAAGGATCTTGACAAATTGACAACACAGCTGAAACAGGAGAGAGAAAGTCTGAATAAGGAAAAAGAAAAGCTTGCTAGAGAGAGAATGGAGCTGGAGGTGAAGAGAGCTGATGATAAAAGAGAATCTGACTTGATTGAGCGACTAAAACAACACAGTGAGAAAACTCAAGTGGATGTCTTAGAAAAAGAATCAAGGCCTGTGGCGAAAAAATGAAAATTAAGATGGACACAGTTGGCATAGAAACCGTAGCATTGCCTGAGAGATTGGTAAACATGAGAGAAAATCAGCTGCCAACTGTGAAGCAGCAAACTCAGAGAATATTGTCAAACATAGCAAACAAAATGGAGAGAATTGAGAACCTGCGGATAATGTTTGAACAAAAGCAAGCACTACTTGAAGAACAGTGTGAAAAGTGACTGCTGATACAGAAGTGTTCAGAAAAAATGTGCAAAGTCTGCATGGTGTTATTTCTAGCATAGTTGAGAGAAAAAGGAAAGAATCCGAAGAGGTGATAGATGACACTTTGGGCAAAGAATTCTCAGAAAGTCAAAGAATTACAGCAAGTTCTAAGTCAGTAAACACACTAGAACAAATCAAACAATCCTTTAGAATAGAACAAGATGGACTGAGGCAGGCTTTAAGCAAACTCCAGGAAAATAAAGAGAGCTTTAGCAGTTTGCTGGCTGAAACTAGCAAAGAGAAAAGTCACGTTCAAACGCTGGCCGATCTGGTGCAGAAAGAGAAGGTTCGCTTTCAGAATATTTTGAGGAACATGCAGAAGACGCATCAAGACAAAAGTACACAAACACAGGAAGAGACAACTGAAGTAAAAATATCAACTCCTCCAAAACAAGACGCATTCGGAACAAGGATTGAGAAATGTCTTGAATTGGAAAACAAAATGGAGCAGTTGCAAAAAGACGAGTCGGTTCTCAAAGTGTGTGATACTCTCGAAAAGAAATGCATGGAACTCAAGAAAGAAAAACAAAACATAGTGCATGCAGTGAAGAGCTGATTAAAGAAAGACAGGTTTAAGCGGTAAAATATCTGACATACTAAAGCACATACATAAAAAGAAGGAGGAGCTAAAAGCCACTGAAATCCATGTTGAAGAACAAAGCATTGTCCCAAAGCAAGAACAGGTGAGATCTGATATCAGCCAAGAGTATGCAGCTCTGAAAAAGCACAATGAAGACGTCGCAAAGTTACTTCACAAGCTGGAGGCAGACAGAGAAGAGCTACAAAACAAGAAAGAAACCATGAACCTCCTGTGTAATGAGATAAAGACAGAGCAAAACCTGATCAAAGATTTGGCAAGTGATGTTCAAAATGTAAAGAAAAGTATTGATAATTCTATGGAAAGTTCAAATATACAAGAGATACAAAACTTAAAAGAGACATTTGATGAAGAAAAGAAAGAGTTGGAACTTGCAAAACAGAATCTCAATCGTACGACTGAAGAAACAGAAGCAGCAATGAGGAGTATTTACGAGGAGACAAAGAAACTTGAAGAAATGAAGATGAGCCTTAACGTGGAAAAAGCTGCTCTGAAAGATGAAAAAGACAAAATGAACGAAGAGAAAAGCACCTTAAACTGACAGAGGCTCGCTGATGGACAGTATGAGGAATATGGAAAGGTTTGGACAAAGATTCAAGGATCTCAAACCAGTTAACTTTGAAAACAAAATACAAGACATGTTAAAAGCAATGCAGGATTTGAACAGTAAACTACAGAAGATTGAAGAGACAAGTAATGATGTAAAAGGGTGCGTCAGTAGTATACAGAGTAGAAAATTTGACCTGCTGAGTCAACCAAAAGAAGAAAAAAGTGTGAAGCACAAAGAAACTCAAATTAGTCTGTCAGAAGTGAGTAAAGAAAAAGAGCTGGACATGTTAAAACAATTCGGTGAAAACATAGTGAATGGTAGAGATTTGGTCAAACCACAAAAGATATGCTCTTACAGCAGAAGGAACGTGCTGACAGTCTTCTCCACGAAGTCACTGAAGAGAAGAACAATGTCCAAGATATGGTCAATCACATTCACTTTCAGAAATCACAGCTTGAAAAAGTCATCAAAGAACTGCAGCAAAAACAAACAAAAATTGAGTCAGAACAAAGAGAAGTCAGCAGGTCCAAAGAAATGTTGAAGGCGGAAAAGAAGAAGTGATGAGATTGAAAAATAATGTAGAAAGAGAAAAACAAGAAGCTGATGAGGAAAAACACTGCTTCAAGAAAGCAAAAGAATTTCACAAAAGGAAAAGGAACAACTGGAAAATCTATCAAGGAACTGAGTTGTAAAAGAAAGAGAGACGCATTGGGAGAAGACAGCAGGAAAGCAGAACAATCATAGAACTCAAGAAGAGCTAGAGCTGAGAAAGGATGAGCTGGAGGCAGAAATGAATAAGATGAAGGAAGAGTTAGAGGAGGATATGGACAGAAGAGAACGAGAAACCAGTGCAGCAGTGAGACTTATCAATGACGAAAAACTACAGCTTGAAAAAACAGAAAACAGTTAATTTTGAAAGAGAAGAACTCAAAACGTTAATGGCACAAGTAAACAAGAAAGAAATAGAAGTTGAAACTGCTGCAAAACATCTTGAAGAAGAGAAAGAGCATCTTTTCAAATTAAAAAATCAGTTGGAGTTACAAAGACGAGAAATAGAACTTCAAGATGAGAAGCTAAAATATAAGAAGGAAGAGTTGCAACGACAAGAACAAGATTTAGTCAACAAAAAACTGGAGACACAAATGAAAGAGTTGCAGGGTGCTACCATTTTGCTACAGGCTGAAAGACAACAGTTGGAAGTGCTATGGAAAGACCTGGAAAGGAGAAGACAAGAGACTGATGTGCCAGAAGTCAAATGAATGAAGAAAAACAGAAACTCCAACAAATCAGAGCAGAGCTTATCCAAAGAAGACAAGATGAACTGTTAAAAGACACAGAACAAGTAGAAGTGGTTCATAAAAATGTGGAACTAGAAGCTGCTTGGGAGGAAATCAGACAGCAAAGAAATGAGCTCAGTCTGAGGAGCAATGCCTTAGACGTGGACAAGCTAAAGTTACAAGAACAACAGGAGGAAATGGACACAGAGCAGAAGACAAGACAAGAACAGTTCCATGCTTTGAAGAGCAGCTGAGCCACCTGATAGAATTCTCCAATCCAAAAGGAGCAAAGTACAACTACATTTACAAGACATGACACGCTGATGCAAAAGTTCACAGCTCTGGATCAGGACAGAGACGAGATGGAACTATGCACACAGAAGTTAGAGAGACACAAAGACAGTCTTAAACACATACAGTCTCTCATCGTTGGACATAAGGAACAACTTCTACTGGAGAAACAAAATGTGGACACACTGAATCAGAGGTGAAACTGCAGAAACAGAAACTGGAGCAAGAGAAAGAAAAGATGGACAGAAACAATTTTGAACTGCAGAAAATGAAAGACAAAATTATGCAAGCTGGAGAGAAGATTGAAAAAAACAGCAGAAGTGTTGGTTTTATTCACAAGAGAGCTTAAATCAAGATTTGAAAATGTTGGCAGTATACTTGCTGATATCAAGATGGACAAAATTAAGATATCAGACATTTACAAGACAGAGATCAACTAACACATCTCATAAGGCTGCTAAAAGAACAGAAACTACAAGATGAGGCTGCATCGAATCAATCAGAACTCTGGAGAACGGAGCAAATCCAGATCAGAGAAGAAAAGAAGCAGCCATGGACCAGATCAAAGCAGAGAGACAACAGTTGGATGAAATTAAAAATAAAATAATAGTGAGAAACAAACACTTGTGGATGAAAACAGAAAATGCAGAGTGAAATGTTTGAGTTTGAGTCCAAGAAAAGGAGTTGCTTAAGTTCCATGGAATTATCGAGAAGAAACTGCAAACGTTGACAGAAAGAGCTGGTGATATTGTCAGCAGTCAAATGAACACTTTGCAAAATAATAATCAGCAAGTGTTAAAGCTGTGTTCAGAGTTGGAACAAAACTGGTTAATTTGAAAACTATAAAAGATAATGTCTAAATTGATTAGTATGTTCAAAGCAGAAAAAGAAACATTCTCAAAATTAAAGAACCATTAAATACATAGACAGTCAACAAAACGAGAAGGAAAAATACAATTTTGAAAATCAAAAGGCAGAACTGACTGTGGAGAGGCTACATATGGAAAAGAAAGAGAAAGTTTAACCAAGAAAAATTGCAAGTTGGACAGATGATGAAAAACGTCTACAGCATTATGCAAAAAGTTCAAGAACACAAAATCTTAATGCAGAAAGAAAGAACCAACTTGTAATTCAAACAAAGACCTAGAAATTGACAAACAGAACACATACCGTCTCTGAAGAGCTCAACAGTGAAAAAAATCAGATTAACATAATAAAGGCAGATTTTCAAACAACAAAAGGCCAGTTTGAAAGCTTAGTGGACAATTTATCAGCTGAAAAACGACAACTGCAAATGTGGAGACAAGAGAATGAAGCTCAAATGGATGCAATGAGAACAGAGAAACAAGCACTTATCAAATGAGTGTAAGCACGATGTCGAAAAACAAAAGCTGGAGGAGGACAAACAAAGATTACGAAAAGACATCATTGAATTAAAAGCCAGGGAAGAACTTGTAGTGAGTAGGCTCAAATGGTGTCAGACAAAGTTAAGTTTCTCCTTAAGAGGAAAGCCACAGATATGGATGAAATTAGGAAAAGACTGGAACATCAGACTCAAGAAATTCAAGTCATTTGCAGTGAACTGATGAAAAGCAGGAAGAAGCTCATCTAGAAAGGGACAAGTTGTTGAGTTATGTGTTCAAACAGAGATCGGTCCACTAAAGTTTACCGTTTCAAATCTGGCAACGCAGCAAGAAGCGATGAAAACAAACTGGAGGAAAATTGTCAATGGAAAGACAACATTTTGAGAATTTAAACACAATTTTGAAGAAAATGTCAGATTTGGAGAAAGTGAGCGACATGATGATGAGAGAAAGACAAGGTTTGGAAGAAATGAAAGATGGATTGAAGAGCAAATGGAGGAGTTCAACAGCAGCAAACAACAAATGGAGGAAATGAAGTCAGAGTTAGACAAGACCAGGATGGAATACTGGACAAAGATGCACATATCAGTGAAGTTGTAGGTGAGTAAATCAAAAGAAGGATGAAATGAACAATAATCTTATACAGCTGAAGCAAAAAAGATCAATTTGAATTATTTATAAGCAACTTTGCTAAAAAAGTAAAGCAGGTGTCAGCATTAACGTCCAAAAGCAACTTCTGGAAATAAATGTGAGGAGACCAAACTTCAAGACGCACACGAACAAGTAAGAGAATTACAGAATAATCTCAAAACTATGATAATCCGTGTTAAAGTTGCACTGGATCAATTTTCCAAAGAGAAAGAGTCTCTTTGTCAGCATGGAGTCAGATTAACTCAGAGAGAGAGATGCTACAAAATGAAAGGCAAATATTTCTCAAGAGTCGTCTGCACTAAAAAGCAAAGAAGATCATATTCTTAACTGATTGTTAAACTCAAACAGCTGAATACAAAGATACAGAGGACATCAAAGTTAAAATTGACAAAATAGAGCAAAACAGTCAGAGATTATTTGATTTATGTAAGAATTTGAACAAGCGCAAAACGATCTTGGTCAACAGAAAGAAAAACTTGCTAGTGTCTTTGAGCTTTTGGAAAGAGAAAGAGAATGCATATCAGAAACACTGACAGGAATATTTGCCCAAAGAAAAGACAAGAAAAACAATGGGAGCGCAGGATTGAGTCTGAAACAAACAATATCGAACTGCTCAAGTCAAAATTAAAAGAAGAGAAAGATGAGTTTGAAAAGGAGATCAAGATGCTAGAAATAGACAGACATAATTTAGATTTGTGAGAGCTGATATCAGCAGACAACATGTTTGCTGATGGGTCATAAGAAAACAATACAAATGGCTTTCAGCCTGCTACTTGTGACCACATCTAAACTGCAGCATGCAAAGAAAGATATCGACAAAGTTTTCAACATTATAAAGACAGAGAAAGCCAATATGAGACAACTAACCCTGCAGACGCACAAGGCACAAAACGACTTTCAAATGTGTCTCAAACTGTTTGGTCTAAAGGGCAAAGACTAGACCAACAAGAAAACAGCATCAGGAAGCTATCTGAAGAACTGAAAAGCAAGAATTTCAACACAAACAGAAAGAAAACAGCTGGAGAAGCTTGAAGAAGATGTTAGCAAGAGCAAGCAGGAGGTCGCAGAGTCATGGGAGCGCATTAAGAAACAGGAAATGCAAGTGACAAAGATAAGGCTCAAGTCGACTTGGAGAAACAGATGCTTCTCATTGACAAGGAAAAGATTCAGCAACAACTACGTGAAGTTCAGTCAAAAGAAGACAATCTTTTGGGTAAAACCAGGCTTGTAGAAAGTATGGGCGAAAGGCTGAAACAGTTGATTGAAAAAGCTCATGAGAAGATGAAACACAAGATTACTCAAATTGGAGAAAATGAAAAACTTGTTCTAGAGAAGCTTGTGTTGTTGGAGAAATGCTCTGAGGAAATCGAGAAAACAGAGATCAAATTGGTAGATTCAAACAGGAAAACGATACTTTCTGTGGAATCATCTTTACCATGTTTAAAGAGATTTGTGATGAAAAAGCAGATGTGGAGAAAGAGAAACATGACTTACAGCAAAAGAAAAAAGAACTTCACAGGTATCTTGAACAGCTGAACAAAATAAGGCAGATATAAAAAAGGAAAAAGATCAATTACAAAAGACGCAAGCTGAACTTTTTAAGCAGAAAGAACATACAGACAGTCTGCTGAAAGACGCTTACACTGAGAAGAGTATTCTCAAAAACATGTTTGCTCAGATGGATGTTCAAAGACAAAATCTACAGAAGATGTTGGATGATTTGATCTGCAGACAACAAGATTTAGAGCAGAAAAATAAAGAACTGGACATTAAACGCAAAGAGTTGAATGACTCTATTGAGCTGATCAAAGAAGAGAACCTTCAGCTCCAAGAAAACAGGAGAAAACTTCAGTCTGAAACAGAAGAATTTGAGATTCTGAAGATGGAAGTGGAAAGAACAGAGAGGAGCTGGATGCTGAGAAAGTGCTTATTCTGGAGGAGAAATGTCAAGTGGACAAAACAAAACAGAAATAGATTTGAAGAAGCAGGAAATTGACATACAGCAAGCCAAACTGAACAAAGACAATGAATTACTAAACAAAGAAAAAGAACATGTGAGTGCTTTGATGAAAGACTTGGACAGAGAAGAGAAGAAGCTGACGCCACATTAAAACTCATCAATGAAGAGAAAAATCAACTTGAAGACAACAGAAGAAAGTCCAAAACTGAAAGAGAACAGCTGAAAGCGTTGATGAAAGAAGTTAACAGAAACGAAAGGAGAGTGAGGCCACCATGAGGCTTATCAAAGAGGAGAAAGAACGACTTGACAAACTGACAATGGAACTAGAAATGAGGAGACAGAATGTGGAGCACCAGCAGGCTGAACTGAAACAAAGAGAAGAGGAAATCCAACGCTCTAGAGAACAAACTGAAATGGTTCTAGATGTGGCTCAGGAGGAGATCAAAGAGCAGAGACATCAGCTCAGTCTGGAGAAAAACACTTTGGACACGAACAGGCTAAAGATGCAGAAACAACAGGAGCAGATGGACACAGAGCTCAAGACAAGACAAGGGCAGCTTCACGCTTTGAGAGAAAAGCTAAGTCACTGAGAGGACTTCTCCAAGAAAAAAATAGCACAGTACAACTATGCTTGAAGAACATGGACACACTAAGGCAGAAGCTCACGACTCTGGATCAGGAAAGAGACAAGATGAATCAATGCACCCAGAAGTTGGAGAGACACAAAGACAATCTTCAAAACATACAGTCTCTCATCATTGGAGAAAACCAACAACTTGTACTGGAGAGACAGAATGTGGACACACTGAGTTCAGATGTGAAACAGCAGAAGCAGAAGCTGGAACAAGAGAGAGACAAGATGGATAAAGTCAAAGATAATCTGCAGAAGACGAGGATGAACATCACAATGAAGTTAGAAAGATTTAACAATGGAATTAGAAAAGACAAAGAAATGCTCCAACAGACAAACGCCCAACTCCTGACTCAGAGAGAACATATTCATACTTTGCTGGAAGAGGTCAAATGTCAGAGAGCTGAAATGGCTGTTCCTTTTAACAAAATAAGAGAAAAACTTTATGAGCAAACTAATCAAGTCATAGGAAAACAAAAGGAACAAGATGAAAAAGAGGAAGAATTGTCAAGGCAAACTCTACAACTGCAAGCATCTGAAGAAAAACTAAAGACTGAAAGAGAACAGGTAGATCTTTTGAGGCAAGATCTCACTGAAAAGAGGGACAAGGCAGAAAGTGCTCTGAAACAAGTCACAGAGAGAGGAAATCACTGAGTCAAGATAAGATAGATCTTGAAGAAGAGAGAAAGGGAATTTTGCAAGAAAGACAAAACTAAAGAAAGCTGTCATGGTAAAAAAAAAATCAAATATGTCAGTGAAATGATAAAAAACAATGCTGCTAAAAACAACATGCAAAGAGGTAGACATCAAGACTGAACTAATGGCTCAAAACTGCGTCCAACTTTTAGAGCTACAGCAGAAACTAAACGATGAACAGAAAAAGTGTGTGGAGAAAGTACGCAATGATTTAACAAATGTCATGACCACTGTTGTAGCACATGGAAAAAAGCAAATGTCTTTAATGGAAGCATTCTCTACAGAAAAACTTAAGCTTGTGATGCTCTGAATGAGAAATGAAAAAAACAAAAAATGCACTTGGAATTATTGTCATCTAAAGTTGAGAGTGGTTTATCTGCCTTTGTCTTAGAAACAGAGAGACTAAAGAAAACTAAAGCTGACCTGGATGTAGAGAGAAAACATGTGATACATTACTGCTTACACTAAATCAAAACAAACTTAGCTTAAAACAACTGGAGCTGATGCTTAAGACAAAGCTACAACAATTTAAGAGTGGAATGATCAAAACCCAAATGGCTGTTGGACAACTTGAGGGACAAACTGTGCAAAGTGAGAAGAAAGTCGAACTGCTGAATTTGAAATCTATAAACAGGTCGATGCCTTTGACATGGCCATGAAATTGTCAAAAGTAAATTGAGAATACTATGTCAGAGCTAGAAAACGGCAAACAGCGCATCCACTGGCTTTTACGTGACGTCAACGTAGACAAATGTAACATTCAAGACATGATTATGCACATTTCTCAACTACGTGAAACACTGATGAACAAGATTTTGCTGAACGTAATGAGCAAGAAGTTAAGGATGAAGAGTTAAAACAACAATTGCTTGAACTTGATAAAATGCGCCAAACTTTGTCAAAGAGAAACAGAAAGTGCTTGCAATGAAAGAACAGAATGAAGCTGATATAAATGCAATTAGAGCTGAGAAAGAGAAAGTCTTCCAAATGAAAACACAAATCAATATGGAAAGTTTGAAATTAGAAGAGGATAAAGAGAGGATGAGAAAAGAGCTAATTGAGTTGAAAACAAGAGAGAAGATGCTCGTGGAGAAAATCACATCTATTGACAGTCTGAGAGCAAAGTTTCAGGAGCTGTATGAGAAGATGTGTGAGTGCGCCCAAGCACAGCAGGAGACTGGAGAAGCAGAGGCCGGTGCCAGCGTTGAGCGGGAAATTATTCAGACTGAAGGCCATGTGGAAAAACAGCTTGTATCTGACAGAGAAAGACTACAAAACAAATTTCTGAGCTGACAGCAAAAGAGTATGAGCTCAGGGACGTATTGGGTTCCATGGAAACGGGGAGAGCAAAAGTCCAACAGCAGAGTCGGAGGATAAATGAGCAGCTGAAAAACAAACTGCGTAAATTAGAAACAAGCAAAGACCGCATTCACGGGTTACACAAGGATTTGGAGCAAAAAATGGCTGAGTTAGATGAAAATAAATGCAAAACTGTGGAGTACAATCAAACAATCTGAAATTGAGAGATGAAATAAAAAGTATGTTACGCCCAAGCATTTCGCAAGAGCAGGACACTAAGTTGGCGTTAAAAAGATGTGCTGGGGCAGAGGTGCAAACAGAAAGTGTCATCGTCAGTGATGTGAAAGAGGAAGAGAGAAAGCCCGCTGTACATGGAACGGAATACTCAAACAGAAGCACACACACATGTCATGTCAGATGTGTTTACTCAAACTGACAAAGAAATGCCAAAGAAAGAAGATGGTCTGGACAAATGTCAAGAAACAACAACAGATGAGGAAATCCAAAACAAATTCAAGTTTTGAAAACAAATGCATTTTTATTACAGGAAGCTAAGCAAAAGTTAGCATGTGCCCAGAATGAGCAAAGAATTCAGTGTCAAAATCTAGCCAGGCTTTTTGAAGATATTGGGAATGAAAAAACTGCAATTCACGATTTAAAAGTTGAAATTCAAGCTAAAAACAAAATGCTGAAGGAAAAATATGTGGGAAAAATGCGAAATCTGCAGAGTGGTATTTTTCCAGAAGAATTTCAAAGTGTTGGCAAAAAGGAGAAGAGTGTTCAAACTGCTATTGACAACATCAGACTTGACAGAGAATATATGGACGAAATGAAAAGCATATTTGACATTCAGAAAGCTGTGCTTTTAAGTGAGAAAACGACATACAGCAAAGGATGTCAACACTTCTTACGAAAGAAGAAAATCTGCAAGGACATTTTAACTTCATTCATTCGCTTAGAGACAATTTAAGAAAGTTAATCGATGGGTCAACCAACATGATTAAAATCAAAGTAATTCAACTGGAAGAAAACTCAAACAAGGTTATTGCACTATCCACTTTACTGGACCAAACATGTGCTGCTCTAGATCAAATTAAAAACAAGATGTCTAGTTTTGCTGAAATGCTGAAGTATGTATTGACAGAAATCTTCAAACTAAAACAGCAACCAAGAGATCAGATGGAAAGCTTAGTGTGTGAAGACCAAAGAACTGTCAAGTCTGAGGATGAAAGAAAGGTGACAGTGGTGGATAAAACAGCAAAGGACAGGATTCTTTTAAAGGTCATGCAGAAGATAAAATCCAAGCTGGAATTAACTTTAACAGAACTGAAAAATCACAAAGACGTTATCAATTCGGTTTTGGAAGAAGTCAAAAGTGTGAAGTCCAACACAGAAATAGAGAGAAAGCATTTAGAACAAATGAAGATTCAAATTCAGATAAGGAAAGAAGAAATAATCAGAAAAATGTTCGAGGATAAGCTCAGTAATGAAAGTCTCAAAGCTAAAATGCAAGATGTTAAAATTGTCGCAGAAAAACAGAACTTACTGAACAGAAAGATGCATGACAGTTTCACACATCAAATGAATGTATTGCAAGAGAAAAATCAACAAGTGTCAAGGCTATGCTCTGATTTGGAACCGAAAATTACCATCATCAGAAAAAATATAGACAAAATGCAAAGATTTGCACAATTACTGAACACCAGCATTCAAGAGGACTTGATCATTCAAAAAACTGAGACAATGAGTGAAGATTTATCTGAAAAAGAACGTAAATTGTCTGAAACTGAAATTCTAATGGAAGAAAGAAAGACAACTGACATGGAACAAAAAGAGGAAACAATACTTCATGTAACTTCAGACATATTGCAACAGCTGATGTGGACTTTAAAGGAAGAAAAGAACAAGCTGCTTATTCTCAGTGAAGAGCTAGACAAGAAAAACAGAAACGGAAATATGTTCCTACAAGAGCTACAGACAGAAAAAGACAAAATAGAAGAAATCAAGCTACGACTTCAAACAACAAAAGCTAAACTGTAGTTGGTGACAAGTTTGAAACAAAGTGAACGTAAGGATGAGGATGAGGAAGTCAAAATGGTAGCACCTTTATCAGCGAAAGACTACAAATGCATGTGTGGACGCAAACAGATGAGGTTCCAATGAGTCCAGAATACAAAGAGCTCAGTCCAATGTGGTCAGCTCCGGACATGCAACAACAGAGGCTGGACAATAACACAGACGAAAAGAGTACAAGAGACGAACAACTAATGGAGAAGAGAGCAGATTTACAACAGCTGAAAGAAAGAATGTATAATGACTTACAAAAGAAAGCTATTAAGTTAAAAGAAGACAAAGAAACACTGGAGAAAACGATTGCTCAATTTAACAACAACCAACAAGCTGTGTCTGTGTTCAGTGATTTGATCAACACACAGAGGGACACAATTAAAATCTACTGGAGAATATGAGCAGAACAGATGAACTGAGAAGCAAGGCAAGATGAGCAACCCTGAGGAGAAAAAGGAGATGAGGTTTGAAGATGTGCAAACTGCCACTAAACAGCAAACAAGATCTCAGGTTAATCTGTTTGAAAGGCATAAAGACGATGTGATGAAAAAAATCCATCAAGTTCAAAAAACAAGCACTGACGTTCTACGTCAGAGGAAACTTATTGAAGGTCTGTTAAAGGAAACACATTCAGAGAAAGCCAACATGCGAGACATGGCTTCACAGATTCACTCTCAAAGACAACAGCTTGAGAAAGTCATCAACAAACTTAAACTCTGGCATTCTGAGTTGGATAGACAACAGCAGGAGATCAATATATCTACGGATCTGTTGGAGAAAGAAAGAGAACATGTTGAAGAGATGAGAAAACATCTGGATACAGCTATGATTTCACTCGGCACAGAGAAAGAGCAGCTCAAAGAAGAGAGACAAATCATGAAAGATGAAGAGATAAAGCAGCTTCTAAAATTACAGACTGGTTAGACAAAAAGAGAGAAGAAGAAAAACAGCAGCAAGACAAAGTAGTAAAAAGTGAAAAGAACTCAAATACCAAGAAGACACTGAGCTGTCGAAGGAGAGAAAAAAACAACTGGAGGAGCAGGAGGACCTTAAAGAAAAAGACAAGAAACTGAGACAACTGTGCATCTTATTATAGAAGACAAGCAAGGAAAAGAAACTGGAGGACCAATGTCCTTCACCAAGGAAGAAAAAAGAAACTTCAACAAGAAAGTGCAGGGCTGGAGAAGAAGAAATCGGAAGTGCTGGCTGAAAAAGAATTCACACAGATTGAGGAGCTAGAGTTTAGAATAAATGAATTGGAGACACAAGTTAAAGAACTCCAACAATCCAATGAGTTACTTAAAAAAGACAGAAAACAGGTGGAAGAAACAATGTATCTGGAGAGAATAAGACAAGAAAATGAGAACGCTATGAGCCTCATAAATGAAGAGAAAAAGCAGCTTCAGGAAAGTCGCAGGAAATCAGAACATGACAAAGAACAAGTGGAGGCATTGATGGAGGAAGTGAAGCGTAGAAGTTTTGAAGCTGAAGCTGCTAAGAGCTGGATAAACCAAGAGAAACAGAAACTTTTGAAAATGAGGGCTGAACTTGACATCAAAAGACAAGAAGTAGAAAACCAAAAGGACAAGCTAAGACAGAACTAGAGCAAAGACAAAATAAACTGAAGACGTACAGTCAGATGTGGCAAGGAGAGAAAAAAGAGTTGGAAAAGGTGAGGAAAGATATAGAGCAAGAGAGGAAAGCATGTTCTACAGCCATAAAACACATCAATGAAGAGAAAGAACTCATAGAGAAGAGCAGAAGAAAATTCCTGGCGGACAAAGAAGAACTTGACATTTTAGGGGAGGATGTGAACAAGCAGCAAAAAGAAACTGCAGAAGCTATAGCTGTCATCAATGAAGAAAAACTGAAACTTCAGCAAGAAGCAATAGAGGAGGAGAAGAAAGACAGGACGTCCAGCTGGAAAGGATGACTTAGAACAGCAAGAACTGACATCCACTGCAGAACAAGAGCTGAGAGAGAGGGATTTGGAAACTCAAATTCAAGATCTGCAAAGTTCTAGTGAGTTGCTGAAGAAAGATAGACAATTGTTGGAGGAATCAAGAAAAGAAAAGAAGCAGCTGTGAACCTTATAAATGAAGAGAAAAAACAACTTCAGAAATCCATGAGAAAATCACAGGATGACAAAGAACAAGTGGAAGCATTGATGGAAGAAGTAAAAAAGAAAACCTTGAAAATGAAGCTGCCAAGAGCACTGTGAACGAGGAGAAAAAGCAGTTACTGCAAATGAGAGCAGAACTGGACATGAAGAGACAAGAAGTGGAACACCAACAAGACAAACTGAAACAAGAACTAGAACTAAGACAAGATAATCTACAAGCACAACTTAAAGATCTCCAAACTTACAGTCAGATGTGGCAAGAAGAGAAACAACAGTTGGAAGAGGTGAGAAAAGATCTGAACAAAGAAAGGACAGCAACTCAGGCTGCAATAAGCCACGTCAATGAAGAGAAACAACAATTAAATGCGACCATAATAAAATTACAGGCTGAAAAAGAAAAAATGTTTGTGGAGGATATGAACAAGCGTCAAAGAGAAACTGCTGAAGCAAAAGCCCTCATCAATGAAGAAAAACAGAAACTTCAGCAAGAGGCAGCAGAGGTGGAGAAGAAAAGACAAGACATCCAGCATGAAAAGGACAAATTAAAACAACAAGAACTTGCAGCCACAACTGAACTAGAGTTGAGAAGAAATGAATTGGAGACACAATTTCAAGAGCTGCAAAGTTCTAGTGAGTTACTGGAGAAAAAAAGAAAACATTTGGAAGAATCAAAGAAAGAACTGGAGACAATAAGACAAGAAAATGAAGAAACTATGAGCCTCATAAAAAAAGAAAGAAAAATGCTTCAGGAAGGCAGTAGAAAATCAGAAATTGACAAAGAGAAATCGGAGGCAATGATGGAAGAAGCAGAAAGTAAAAGTTTGGAGGCTGAAACTGCTAAGAGTTGGATCAACCAAGAGAAGCAGAAACTTGCTAACATGAGGGCAGAACTGGACATGAAGAGACAGGATGTGGAACACCAACAAGACAAACTGAAACAAGAACTAGAACTAAGACAAAATAAATTAGAGGCACAATTTAAAGAACTCCAAACTTACAGTCAGATGTGGCAGGTACAGAAACAACAACTGGAAGAACTGAGGAAAGATCTGGATCAACAAGATACAGCAGCTAAAACATTAATAAGCCACATCAATGACGAGAAAGAAATGATAAAGGAGAGCAGAAGACAATTACTGGCAACAAGAAAAACTAGAACTGAGAAACAGAGACTTGGAGACACAGCCAAAGAGCTTCAAACATCCCTTGAGTTGCTGGAGAAAGAGAGAAAACTATTGGAAGAATCAAGGAAGGACCTGGACAAACAAACAAGAAAATGAAGAAGTTAGGAGCCTCATACTTGAAGAGAAAAAACACTTCAGGAAAGTCGAAGGAAATCCAAAAATGACAAAGAGCAAGTTGAGACAATGATGAAGGAAGTGAAAGAGAAAAGTTTGGAAAATCAGACTCTCAAGAGCACCATTGACGAGGAGAAAAAGCAGTTACTGCAAATGAGACAGAACTGGACATAAAGAGACAGGAAGTAGGACAGCAACAGACAAACTGAAACGAGAACTAGAGATAAGACAAATAATCTACAGCACAATTAAAGAGCTCCAAAACTTACAATCAGATGTGGCAAGAAGAGAAACACAGTTGGAAGAGATGAGAAAGATCTGAACAAAGAAAGAACAGCAACTCAGGCTGCAATAGCACGTCAGTGAAGAGAAACAACAATTAATGCGACATAATAGATTACAGATTGAAAAAGAAAAATTGGAACATTTAGTGAGGATATGAAAGCGACAAAAGAAATTGATAATCAAAGCCCTCCTCAATGAAGAAAAACAGAAACTTCAGCAAGAGGCAAGAGAGGTGGAGAAGAAAGACAGGACGTGCAGCATGAAAAGGACACTTAAAACTACAAGAACTTGCTGCCACACTGAACTAGAGTTGAGAAAAATGAATTGGAGACACAAATTCAAGAGCTGCAAAGTTCTAGTGAGTTACTGGAGAAAGAAAGAAAGTTTGGAAGAATCAAAGAAAGAACTGAGACAATAAGACAAGAAAATGAAGAAGCTATGAGCCTCATAAACAAAGAGAGAAAAATGCTTCAAGAAGGCAGAAGAAAATCAGAAGTGACAAGAGAACATGAAGGCAATGATGGAGAAGCAGAAAGTAAAAGTTTGAGGTTGAAGCTGCTAAGAGTTGGATCAACAAGAGAAGCAGCAACTTGCTAAATGAGGGCAGAACTGGACATGAAGAGACAGGATGTGAACCCAACAAGACAACTGAAACAAGAACTAGAACTAAGACAAAATAAACTAGAGCACAATTTAAAGAACTCCAAACTTACAGTCAGATGTGGGAGGTAAGAAACAACAACTGGAAGAACTGAGGAAAGATCTGGATCAACAAGGACGCAGCTAAAACAGTAATAAGCCACATCAATGAAGAGAAAGAACGATAAAGGAGAGCAGAAGACATTAGTGGCAGACAAAGTAGAACTAGAACTGAGAAACAGAGAATTGGAGACACAAGTCAAAGAGCTTCAAACATCTCTTGAGTTGCTGGAGAAAGAGAGAAAACTATTGGAAGACAGAACAAGACAAGAAAATGAAGAAGCTATGCGCCTCATACATAAAGAGGAACAAGAGCTTCAGGAAAGTCGAAGGAAATCAGAACATGACACAGAACAAGTTGAGGCAATGATCAAGGAAAATCAAACTCTCAAGAGCGCGATGGACAAGGAGAGACAGAAGCTTTTGAAAATGAGGTCAGATCTGGACATGAAAAAACAGGAAGTAGAACACCAAAAGGTCAATGTTAAACATGAACAAGAAGTAAGACAAATAAACTTGAGACACAATTTAAAGAGCTCCAAAACTACAACAAGATGTGGCAGGTAGAAAAACAACATTGGAGGAGCTAAGACAAAACTTGGACCAAGAAAGAACAACAACAAAAGCTGCTCTAAGTGTGTATTATAAGAGAAGAAAAATGAAGGAGAGAGAAAAAAATTGCCAAAGGAAAAAGAAAAACTTGAGATGTAGTGCAGGATGTGAACAGGCAACAAAAAGAAAAGAAGAAGCAAAGCCCTTATCAATGAAGAAAAACAAAAAGTTCATCAAGAAGCAAGAGAAGTGGAGAGGAAAAGACAAGAAGTCCAGCATGGAAAAGATGACCTAAAACAACAAGAACTCAAAGCCACAATGAACTAGAGTTGAGAAAAGGAATTGGAGACACAAATCAAGAGCTGCAAATTCTAGTGAGTTACTGGAGAAAGACAAAGAACTGTTGGAAGAATCAAGGAAGAAATAGACAAACAAACAAGAAGCTATGAGCCTCATAAATGAAGAGAGAAAATGCTTCAAGAAAGCAGGAGAAAATCAGAAATGACCAGAGAAAGTAGAGGCAATGAAGAAGAAGTGAAAAATAAAAACTTAGAGGCTGAGGCTGCCAAGAGCTGGATACATGAAGAGAAACAGCAACTTCTGAAAATAAGAGCAGAGCTGACATGAAGAGACAGAAGTAGAACGCCAACAAGACAAACTAAAACAAGAATTACAACTGAGACAAAATAAACTGGAGACACAACTTAAAGAACTCCAAACTTACAGCCAGGTGTGGCAGGTAGAAAAACAACACATTGAAGAGCTGAGGAAAGACTTGACCAAGAAGTTACAGCAGCTAAAACTGTAATAAGCCACATCAATGAAGAAAGAACAGATAAAGGAGAGCAGAAACAATTACTAGTAGACAAAGAAAAACTAGAACTGAGAAACAGAGAATTAGAGACACAAGCCGAAGAGCTTCAACATCCATTGAGTTGCTGGAGAAAAAGAGAAAACTATTGGAAGAATCAAAGAAGGCTTACAGAACAAGACAAGAAAATGAAGACGTTATGAGCCTCATACATAAAGAGGAACAACAACTTCAGGAAGTCGAAGGAAATCCGAAGCTGACAAAGAACAAGTTGAGGCAATGATCAAGGAAAATCAAACTCTCAAGAGCACCATGGACGAGGAGAGACAGCAGCTTTTGAAATGAAGTCAGAACTTGACATGAAAAAACAGGAAGTAGAACACCAACAGGTCAGTATTAAACATGAACAAGAAGTAGACACAATAAACTTGAGACACAATTTAAAGAGCTCCAAAACTACAGTGCATGTGGCAGGTAGAAAAACAACATTGGAGGAGCTAAGACAAAACTTGGACCAAGAAAGAACAACAAAAAAGCTGCTCTAAGTGTGTACTATGAAGAGAAAGAACAAATGAAGGAGAGAGAAATAAAATTGCAAAAGGAAAAAGAAAACTTGACAAGATGGTGCAGGATGTGAACAGGCAACAAAAAGAAACAGAAGAAGCAAAGGCCCTTATCAATGAAGAAAAACAAAAAGTTCATCAAGAAGCAAGAGAAGTGGAGAGGAAAAGACAAGAAGTCCAGCATGGAAAAGATGACCTAAACAACAAGAACTCAAAGCCACAATGAACTAGAGTTGAGGAAAAAGGAATTGGAGACACAAATACAAGAGCTGCAAAGTTCTAGTGAGTTACTGGAGAAAGACAAAGAACTGTTGGAAGAATCAAGGGAAGAATAGACAGAACAAGACAAGAAGCTATGAGCCTCATAAATGAAGAGAGAAAATTGCTTCAAGAAAGCAGGAGAAAATCAGAAATTGACAAAGAGAAAGTGGAGGCAATGAATGAAGAAGTGAAAAATAAAAACTTAGAGGCTGAGGCTGCCAAGAGCTGGATACATGAAGAGAAACAGCAACTTCTGAAATAAGAGCAGAGCTGGACATGAAGAGACAGGAAGTAGAACGCCAACAAGACAAACTGAAACAAGAATTACAACTGAGACAAAATAAACTGGAGACACAACTTAAAGAACTCCAAATTACAGTCAGTGTGGCAGGTAGAAAAACAACACATTGAGAGCTGAGGAAAGACTTGGACCAAGAAGTTACAGCAGCTAAACTGTAATAAGCCACATCAATGAAGAAAAGAACAGATAAAGGAGAGCAGAAACAATTACTAGTAGACAAAGAAAAACTAGAACTGAGAAACAGAGAATTAGAGACACAAGCCGAAGAGCTTCAAACATCATTGAGTTGCTTGACAAAGAGAGAAACTATTGGAAGAATCAAGGAAGGATGTGGACAGAACAAAACAAGAAAATGAAGACGTTATGAGCCTCATACATAAAGAGGAACACAACTTCAGGAAAGTCGAAGGAAATCAGAAGCTGACAAAGAACAAGTTGAGGCAATGATTGAGGAAAATCAAACTCTCAAGAGCACCATGGACGAGGAGAGACAGCAGCTTTTGAAAATGAGGTCAGAACTTGACATGAAAAAACAAGAAATAGAACACCAACAGGTCAATGTTAAACATGAACAAGAAGTAAGACACAATAAACTTGAGAGACAATTTAAAGAGCTCAAAAACTATAGTGCGATGTGGCAGGTAGAAAAACAACATTTGGAGGAGCTAAGACAAAACTTGGACCAAGAAAGAACAACAACAAAAGCTGTTCTAAGTGTGTATTACAAAGAGAAAGAACAAATGAAGGAGAGAGAAATAAAACTGCAAAAGGAAAAAGAAAAACTTGACATGTTGGTGCAGGATGTGAACAGGCAACAAAAAGAAATAGAAGAAGCAAAGGCCCTTATCAATGAAGAAAAACAAAAAGTTAATCAAGAAGCAAGAGAAGTGGAGAGGAAAAGACAAGAAGTCCAGCATGGAAAAGATGACCTAAAACTCGAAGCCACAAATGAACTAGAGTTGAAGAAAAAGGAATTGGAGACACAAACTCAAGAGCTGCAAATTTCTAGTGAGTTACTGGAGAAAGACAAAGAACTGTTGAAAGAATCAAAGAAAGAAACAGACAGAACAAGACAAGAAGCTATGAGCCTCATAAATGAAGAGAGAAAACTGCTTCAAGAAAGCAGGAGAAAATCAGAAATTCACAAAGGCACAGAGGCAACGAAGGAAGAAGTGAAAAATAAAAATATAGACGCTGAGGCTGCCAAAAGCTGGATACATGAAGAGAAACAGCAACTTCTGAAAATAAGAGCAGAGCTGGACATGAAGAGACAGGAAGTAGAACACCAACAAGACAAACTGAAACAAGAACTAGAACTAAGACAAAATAAACTAGAGGGACAAATTAAAGAGTTCAAAACTAACAGTCAGACGTGGCAGGTAGAAAAACAACAGTTGGAAGAGCTGAGAAAAGATCTGGAGCAGAAAAGGACTGCAACTCAAACAGCACTAAGCCACATCAGTGAAGAGAAGCAACTAATAAATGAGAGACTAACAAAATTACAAGCAGAAAAGGAAAAGCTGGAAGTTTTGGTGGAGGATGTGAACAAGCAGAAAACAGAAACAGCAGAAGAAATGGCTTCCATAATTGAAGAAAAACTCACTGCCACAGCAGAACTTGAGTTGAGAAAAAATGAACTGGAGACACAAGCTAAAGAGCTCCAAAGATCCATTGAGTTGTTGAAGAGAGACAAAGAAAACATGGAAGAATCAATGAATGATCTGGACAGAACAAGACAAGAAAATGAAATGGAAATTATTCACATCAATGAAGAGAAACAGCAGCTTCAGGAACGCCGAAGGAAGTTAGAAAGTGACAAAAAACAAGTGGAGGAACTGATGGAGGAAGTAAAACAGAAAAAAATAGAAAATGAAGCTGTCGAAAGCACCTTGGACAAGGAAAAACAGCAATTTTTGGAAATGAAGGCTGAACTTGACATGAAGAGACAAGAAGAAGTGCCGGCAACAAGACAAACTAAAACAAGAACTAAAACAAAATAAACTTGAGACACAACTTAAAGAACTCCAAACTTACAGTCAGATGTGGCAGTTAGAAAAACAACAGTTGGAAAAGATGAGACGAGATCTGGACCAAGTAAGAACTGCAACAAATGAAAGCAGAACTAAAATGCAAGAGGAAAAAGAAAAAATGGAAATCTTCGTGGAGGATGTGAACAGGAAACAAAAAGAAACAGCTGAAGCAATGGTCCTCATCTGTGAAGACAACAGAAACTTCAGCAAGAAGCAAGAAAGGTGGAGAAGAAAAGACAAGAAGTCCAGCAGAAACAAGACAACTTAAAACAACAAGAACTTGCAGCCACTACAGAGCTGGAGAAGAGAAGAAATGAATTGGAGATACAAATTCAAGAGCTGCAACGTTCAAGTGAGTTACTGGAGAAAGACAAAGAACTGCTGGAAGAATCAAAGAAGCACTTAGACAGAGAAAGACAAGAAAGTGAAATAGATTGAGCCTCATAAATGAGCAAAAACAACAGCTTCAGGAAAGCCAAAGGAAATTAAAAAGTGACAAAGCGCAGGTAGAGGCATTGATAGAGGAAGCAAAAAAGAAATATGTTGATAATGAAGCAGCTAAGAGCATCATAGACAAAGAGAAACAGCAGCTTCTGAACATCAAAGCAGAACTGGACATCAAGAGACAGGAAGTAGAGCGCCAACAGGACAAATTGAAACAAGAACTAGAACTAAGACAAAGTAAACTGGAGACTCAATTTAAAGAGCTCCAAACTTACAGTCAAATGTGGCAGATAGAGAAAAAAGAACTGGAAACACTGAGAAAAACCCTGGACCAAGAAAAAACAGCAACTAAAACTGCACTAAACCGCTTCAATGATGAGAAAGAACAAATGAAGGAGAGCAGAAGAAATTTACAAGCAGAAAAAGTAGATGATGTCAACAGGCAACAAAAAGAATCTGCAGAAGCAATGGCTTTCATTAATGAAGAAAAACAAAAGTTTTACCAAGAAGCAAGAGAAGTGGAGAGGAAAGAACAGGAAGTTCAGCATGAAAAAGACTTCTTGAAACAACAACTTGAAGCCATTACGGAACTTGAGGTCAGAAAAATGAATTTGGAGATTCAAATTCAAGAACTACAACTCTCCAATGAGTTACTGAGGAAAGACAAAAAACTGCTGGAACAATCAAGGATGGACTTTGAGAGAACAAGACAAGAAAATAAAGCCGTTATGCTCCTCCTAAATCAGCAGAAACAACTGCTTCAGGAAAGTCGCAGAAAATCTGAAAGTGACAAAGAGAAAGTTGAAGCAGTGATGAAGGAAGTGAAAAAGAAAAGCTTGGGAATTGAAACTGCCAAGAGCACCATGGACAAGGAGAAACAGCAGCTTCTAAAAATGATATCTGAACTGGACATGAAAAGACAGGATGTGGAACGCCAACAAGGAAAACTGAAACAGGAACTAGATCTAAGACAAAGTAAACTGGAGACACAATTTAAAGAGCTTCAAACTTACAGTCATATGTGGCAGGTAGAGAAACAACAGTTGGAAGAGATCAGGAAAGACATGGACCAAGTAAGAACAGCAACAAAAGCCGCTCTAGATGTTTATTATGAAGAGAAAAAACAAATAAATGAGGGCAGAACTAAATTACAAGAGGAACAAGAAAAACTTGGCATGATACTTGAAGATTTGAACAGGCAACAAAAAGAAACTGCTGAAGCAATGGCCCTCATCAATGAGGAAAAACAGAAACTTCAGCAAGAAGCAAGAGAAGTGGAGAAGAAAAGACAAGAAGTCCAACATGAAAAAGAGTATGTGGCACAACAAGAACTTAAAGCCATAAATGAACTAGAGTTGAGAAGAAATGAATTGGAGACACAAACTCAAGAGCTTCAAAGTTCTAGTGAGTTACTGGAGAAAGAAAGAAAACATTTGGAAGACTCAAAGAAGAACCTGGACAGAATAAGACAAGAAATGAAGAAACTATGAGCCTCATAAACAAAGAAAGAAAACTGCTTCAAGAAGGCAGAAGAAAATCCGAAAGTGACAAAGAGAAATTGGAAGCAATGATGGAGGAAGTGAAAAATAAAAGTTTAGAGGCTGAAGCTGCTAAAAGTTGGATCAACCAAGAGAAGCAACTACTTGCTAACATGAGGGCAGAGCTAGACACAAAGAGACATGAAGTGGAACACCAACAAGACAAACTGAAACAAGAAATAGAACTAAGACAAGATAAACTAGAGACGCAATTTAAAGAGCTCCAATCTTACATACAGATGTGGCAAGTAGAGAAACATCAACTGCTAGAGTTGAGGAAAGACCTGAACGGAGAAAGGACAGAAACTCAGACTGCAATAAGCCACGTCAATAAAGAGAAACAACAAATAAATGAGAGCATAATAAAATTACAGACTGAAAAAGAAAACTTTAAAATCTTACAGGAGAATTTGAGCATGCAACAAAAAGAAAGAGCAGAAGCAAAAACACTCATCAATGAAGAAAAACTGAAGCTTCAGCAAGAGGAAAGAGAGGTGGAGAAGAAAAGACAGGAAGTCCAGAATGAAAAAGATGACTTAAAACAACAAGAACTCAAAGCCACAACTGAACTAGAGTTGAGAAAAAATGAATTGGAGACACAAACTCAGGAGCTGCAATGCTCCAATGACTTATTGAAGAAAGAGAGAAAACAGTTGGAAGAATCAAAGAAGGACTTGGACAGAATGAGACAAGAAAATGAAGAAGCTATGAGCTTTAAAACAAACAAACTGAAACAAGAACTAGAACTAAGACAAGATAAACTAGAGGCACAACTTAAAGAGCTCCAAACTTACAGTCAGATGTGGGAGGTAGAGAAAAAACAACTGGAAGAGCTGGACAAGATCTGACCCAAGAAAAGACAGCAACTAAGGCTGCAATAAGCCACGCCAATGAAGAGAAACAACAAATAAATGTGAGCTTAATAAAATTACAGACTGAAAGAGAAAAAATGGAAATCTTAGTGGAGGATATGAACAAGCGGCAAAGAAAAACTGATGAAGCAATAGCTCTCATAAAGGAAGAACAACAGAAACTTCAACAAGACGCAAGCGAGGCAGAGAAGAAAAGACAGGAAGTCCACCATGAACTAGAGTTGAGAAGAAATGAACTGGACACACAAACTCAAGAGCTGCAAAGCTCTGTTGAGTTACTGAAGAAAGAAAGAAACAGTTGGAAGAATCAAAGAAAGACCTGGACAGAATGAGACAAGAAAATGAAGAAGCTATGAGCTCATAGACAAAGAGAGAAATCTGCTTCAAGAAGCAGAAGAACATCAGAAAGTGACAAAGAGAAAGTGGAAGCAATGACGGACGATTGAAAAATAAAGGTTTAGAGGCAGAGGCTGCTATGAGTTGGATCAACCAAGAGAAGCAGCTACTGGACACAAAGAGACAGGAAGTGGAACATCGACAAGACAAACTGAAACAAGAACTAGAACTTAGACAAGATAAACTACAGGCACAGCTTAAAGAGCTCCAAACTTACAGTCAGATGTGGCAGGTAGAGAAAAAACAGCTGGAAAAGCTGAGACAAGATCTGAACCGAGACAAGACAGCAACTCAGGCTGCAATAAGCCACGCCAATGAAGAGAAACAACAATTAAATGTGAGCTTAATAAAATTACAGACTGAAAAAGAAAAAATAGAAATCTTAGTGGAGGATATGAACAAGCGACAAAGAGAAACTGATGAAGCAATGGCTCTCATAAAGGAAGAACAACAGAAACTTCAGCACGAAGTAAGTGAGGCAGAGAAGAAAAGACAGGAAGTCCAACATGAACTAGAGCTGAAAAGAAACGAACTGAAGACACAAACTCAAGAGCTGCAAAGTTCTGGTGAGTTACTGAAAAAGAAAGAAAACAGTTGGAAGAATCAAAGAAGGACCTGGACAGAACAAGACAAGAAAATGAAGAAGCTATGAGCCTCATCGACAAAGAGACAAAACTGCTTCAAGAAGGCAGAAGAAAATCAGAAAGTGACAAAGAGAAATTGAAAGCAATGATGCAGGAAGTGAAAAATAAAAGCTTAGAAGCTGAAACTGCTAAGAGTTGGATCAACCAAGAGAAGCAGCTACTTGCTAAAGTGAAGGCAGAGCTAGACACAAAGAGACAGGAAATGGAACACCAACAAGACAAATTTAAACAAGAACAAAATAAACTAGAGGCACAACTTAAAGAGCTGCAAACTTACAGTCAGATGTGGCAGGTAGAGAAACAAAAACTGGAAGAACTGAGACAAGATCTGAGCCGAGACAAGACAGCAACTCAGGCTGCAATAAGCCACGCCAATGAAGAGAAACAACAAATAAATGAGAGCTTAATAAAATTACAGACTGAAAAAGAAAAAATAGAAATCTTAGTGGAGGATATGAACAAGCGACAAAGAGAAACTGATGAAGCAATGGCTCTCATAAAGGAAGAACAACAGAAACTTCAGCACAAAGTAAGAGAGACAGAGAAGAAAAGACAGGAAGTCCAACATGAACTAGAGTTGAAAAGAAAAGAACTGGAGACACAAACTCAAGAGCTGCAAAGTTCTGGTGAGTTACTGAAAAAAGAAAGAAAACAGTTGGAAGAATCAAAGAAGGACCTGGACAGAACAAGACAAGAAAAGAAGAAGCTATGAGCCTCATCGACAAAGAGACAAAACTGCTTCAAGAAGGCAGAAGAAAATCAGAAAGTGACAAAGAGAAATTGGAAGCAATGATGCAGGAAGTGAAAAATAAAAGTTAGAGGCCGAAGCTGCTAAAAGTTGGATCAACCAAGAGAAGCAGCTACTTGCTAACGTGAGAGCAGAGCTGGACATGAAGAGACAGGAAGTGAACACCGACAAGACAAACTGAAACAAGAACTAGAACTAAGACAAAATAAACTAGAGACACAATTTAAAGAGCTCCAAATGTACCGTCAGATGTGGCAAGTAGAGAAACAACAACTGGAAGAGCTGAGACAAGATCTGAACGAGAAAGTACAGCAACTTGGGCAGCAATATCCACGTCAATGAAGAAAAACAACAAGTACATGAGAGCATAATAAAATTGCAGACTGAAAAAGAACATTTTAAAATCTTAGCAGAAACTATAGAGAAGAGAGCCACTGTACCTGAAGAAATGGCAATCACCATTGAAGACAAACAGAAACTTAAGTCAGAGATAAAAGAGGTGGAGAAGAAAAGACAAGAAGTCCAGCATGGAGACCTAGAAATAACAATCACCAAAGAACTAGAGCTGAGAAAAAAAGAATTGGAGACACAAGTTAAAGAGCTGCAAAGGTCTTGTGAGTTGTTGAAAAAAGACAGAAAACAGTTGGAACAATCAGTGAAGGACTTGGACAGAACAAGACAAGAAAGGGAAGTAGCTTTGAGTCTCACAAATGATCTGAAACAACAACTTCAGGAGAGCCAAAGAAAATCAGAAAGTGAAAAGAAACAACTGGAGGCATTATGGGAAGAAGTAATAAAGAAAAGTCTTGAAAATGAAGCTGTCCAGAATGCAATGGACGTGGAGAAACGGCAATTTCTGAAAATGAAGACTGAACTGGACTTAAAAAGACTGGAAGTTGAAAGCCAACGAGACACACTGAAACAAGAGGTAGAAGTTAGACAAAGTAAACTGGAGACACAATTTAAAGAGCTCCAAAATTACAGTGAGATGTGGCAAGTAGAAAAACAACAATTGGAAGATTTAAGAAAAACCCTGGACCAAGAAAAAACAGCAACTAAAATGACAATAAACCGAATCAATGACGAGAAACAACAAATACAGGAAAGTAAGCGAAATATCGAAGCGGAAAAAGAACAGCTGGAAATCTTAGTGAAGGATGTGAACAAAAAACAGAAAGAAGCTGCAGAAGCAATGTCTTTTGTTCATGAAGAAAAACAGAAAGTTCAGGAAGAGGCAAAAGAGGTGGAGAAGAAAAGACAGGAAGTCCAGCTTGAAAAAGACAACTTGAAACAACAAGAACTTGATCAAATTACTGACTTAACGATAGCAAAGAGACAACAGTTGAATAATTTGGAAAAATATCAACAACATATGAAAATGAAAAAGACAAACTAGAGGTTTTGGAGAATGGTTTAAGACAAAGAAAGAACCAGGTTGATACACTGTTGGAAGACATTTTAATGGAGAAAAACAAATTCAAAGAATTAGCAAATCGAGTCCAACTGAAATTCAAAGAAGTTCAATCTACAACTGACACAATAACCTCAAAAGAAGAACAGCCTTTACTGGACGCAAGCCTAAACCTTAAACTAGAAGAGCAGGAACAAGGTAGGCGAGAATTGCAGATTGATAGATACGAACTGGAGGAAACAAGGAAGACTTTTAATGATGAAGCGGAAGAGGCTAAGAATGCTCTTAATTTGATGAGGCAGACAATGGAACATGAACAAGAAAGCAAAAAACTAGAATTAGAGATGAGACAAACAGATCTGGAAGCACAATTTAAGGAACTCCAAAGCTTAAGAGAACAGCTTAAGATTGAGAGACAAGTGGAAGAATCGATGGTGAAAGACAAAGGAAGGCAAGAGGCAGCTAAGGACATGTTCAGCGAAGAAGAAAAACTGCAGCTTCAAGCAGAACAGTGGACACAAACTGATAGAGTACCATTTCAAATGTTGATGGAGAAATTCAGTAGAAAAAGTGAAGAGACTGAAGCTGAAACAAGTGATAGTGATGAAGAAAACCGATTCAAGAGAAAGCAAGCTGATTTAAGTAAATTAGAAGCAGAAGGACAAGATGCTGAGGAGCTAATGACTCTTGTGAATGAAGAAAGACAGAAGCTAAACCAAGAGAGGGTAGACTTTGAGATGTGGAGGCAGAGATTGGAACAACATCTGCAGGCTGACAGACAAAATATGGAAGAACAAACAGAAAATTTGGTCAAAAAAAGGCTTGAGACTGAATCCATTGTGAACATGATCAGTGAAGAGAAACGGAAGCTTTGTCAAGAGAAAGCGGAGTTAGAGAAACAGAAAGCAGAACGAGAAGACAATTGGAAACAAGATGCTCTGAAATTAGAGTTGAGACTAAATGAACTAGAAGCACAAATGAAAGAACTGCAAATGTACACCGGACTAATACAAGCTGAGAGGCAAGAGATAGAAAAGTTTAGGGAGGAATTAGACAGAAGAAGAGATGCAATTGAAAGTCTGACAAACATGATCAACAAAGAAAGGGATCAACTTCAGCATGAAAGGAGAATGCTGGAAACTGAAAGAGAAATTTTGAAGGATGAAGTCAGTAAAGATGCTTCAGACACAGTATCAAGGCGAGAAGACCATTGACAGGACGAGAAGATAAACTAAAACTTAAACAAAAAGAGGTGGAATCAGAAATGAAAGTTCTCCAAATATCTAAAGAGCAACCCCAAGCAGAAAGACACCGAGACGAAGAAGAACGAACTAAACTCTTTGACACTAATATAAATATGGCCAGTGAGTTTGAAGCAGAAAATGTTAAATTGTTAACAGAGGAAGTAAAAACAAAGGAACAAGATGCTCCATTGTCCTTTCTCACTGAAGACAAAAAGGAGAGGACAGATATGGAAATGAGGAAACAAGAACAAGACCAGACCCAACAAGAAAAAAATAAATTGAAATTGAGGCAAGAAGAACAAGAAATTGAGCGACGGCAGGCTGAAAGACAAAAGTGGAAGAACTAAATAGGAAAACTGACATGGAGCTAGAAATGAAAAGGAAGGAACAGAACGATATAAAGCAAGAGACAGTCGAACAAGACAAGAAATGGAGTCAAGAGTCACAGATACCCAATGAAACCTCTACAGAGGCCTTGGAAAAAATGAGAAAAGACCTTGAAAGAAAACAAGAAGAGATTGAAGTTGCAATGCGACTTCTCATTGAAGAAAAACAGCAGCTTCAGGAAAATAAGATGACATTACATCCAGAACATTTGGATTTGCTGATGAAGGAATTTAATATTAAAAGAGATGATGCTAAAACTGCCTTGAGAGACAAAAAAGAGGCAAAACTGGATGTGACGACACATGACGAGAAACAAGATGAAAAAGAAGAAGATTTCCAAAGTGGTATGAAAACTGCTTTGGATCTTGAGTATGCCTGGGAAGACATTAAAGAACAGAGACATCAACTCAGCCTGAGAAACAAAACCTTGGACATGGACAAAGTAAAGCTACAGGAACAACAGGAGCAGATGGAAGCAGAGCAGAAACAA
This sequence comes from Mugilogobius chulae, assembly GCA_038363315.1. NCBI lineage: Eukaryota > Metazoa > Chordata > Actinopteri > Gobiiformes > Gobiidae > Mugilogobius > Mugilogobius chulae. Next base: position 10,997,254 of record CM076406.1, on the reverse strand, counting down.
GACAAGAGCAGCTTCATGCTTTGAGAGAGCAGCTGAGCCACTTGAGAGAACTACTCCAACACAAGAGGAGCAAAGTACACTTCGAGGACATGGACAAACTGAAGCTGCGGCTCACAGCTCTGGATCAAGACAGAGACAAGATGGATGAATGCTTTCAGAAGTTGGAGAGAAGCAAGAGCACATTGTCTCTTCTTATTGGACAAACACAACAGCTTCTATTGGAAAGACACCATGTGGAGCCACAGAGTTCAGAAGTGAAGGGACAAGAGGAGAATATGGAAAGAGAGAAAGATGAGCTACAGAAGATAAGAAATTATGTTCACACATTAATGAGCAAGATGGAAAAACTATCTGAAGAGTTAAGAGCAAACAGAGATGCACTCCAAATGACAAGTCTGAATTTGTAAAGAAAACAGAACAAACAGATTTACTTATGATGGAAATTAAAAGAATAAATATCGCGTTAAAGAATCAGTTCTCAAGCTTAAAAGCAAACAGGACAGTCTTGATAAAATGACAAAATTAGAGCGTGCCAACGCAATCCTTTCAGGCGATGCCGCAATGGTTAGAGAAAAGCAAGATGTCATCTCGGAACAGCTCGCTCAATCTAAGACAACACTGACTCAAGAAAATGACATATATCTGGCAACGAACAAACAAAGAGAAGACGATCTTAATATGAGAGAGGAGGAACTTGCCAGAAAAATGGCGTCTATGACACAACTAAGTGACCATCTGAAACAATTGACACAACAGATCCGCAAATCTATGGAGAAGAATGTACAGGAACTGGATGAAAAGAGGGATAAGATCTTGAAATTGTGCACCAATGTGGAGCAAAACTGTGCTGGTCTAGAGCAGGAGAAGAAGAAATGATGGTGTATTCTGAGTTGCTTCAAAAGCAAATAGGAAACATCACCAAAACTTTATCCACCTCCAAAAAACATGTTAAAACTGAAGAGAGACAGATTTTAGACAAGGCAACTGAGACCGATAAGCCTGACACATTGAGATCTGACTTGAAATACTATGACGGCAGTTTGCAAAAACTAACTCAGGATTTGAAAGCAGCAAAATCTTTCTTGAAAATCACTTTGGAAGAGTTACATCGCAACAAAAAGGAATTTAGTGATATTATTGGTGAGATAAAAACGACAAACATTGACCTTAAAAAGATAGCTCCAACTCTACAGCAAAGCAAAGAGCAGCTTAAAATGGTTTCTGAACGAGTTGTAGAAGTCCAAAAATCTGGATTTTTACAACAAGGTGAAATTTCAACTGTGGAAAAGGCTGAACTAAGCAAGAACCTGTCCAAACTTAAAGATATGCTGCAACGTTTTATGACAGTGATGAATGAAAACATGCTTAATTTTAAAAGCAAAGAAAAACAATTTGAAGTTAACCAAGAACAGCTTGTATCTGCTAAAGCTGTGTTGGAACAAAAACGGGAAGAATTAATACAGTGAAAGAAGACTTTGCTAATTATGGTAAGATTTTTGAAAGTGAATATATTGAAAAACTCCAAAATGAAGGAAAAGAACTAGAAATGCTCAGAGAGACTTTAAGGAAAGAGCGCAACAATTTGGAGGAAATAAAGTCAGATATCCAGAATCAAAATGGACTATTACAAAAGACGAAACAAGATTTACAAGATGAGAAAACAAGCTTGAGTTGAGGAAAACAGAACTGGAAAACAAAGAAGAAAAACTACAGGAAAGCTTTGAACATATCAGTCAAATGAAGGAAAATTTGACAGTGAGAAGGCAATGCTCCTAAATGAAAAGCATCTACTCAAAGTTAAATTATCTGAGGTAGAATCTAAAGGAAATCGTCTTAAATTGGCAGCAAAGGCTATGGTAGATCTTTCAGTTAAGTTTAAACAGCATTGTCAATCAGAAGTGGAAGAAAATACACAAAAATGGCTTCAATTGAGTAAGATGTTGAGAAGAAATGTGAAGAGTTAAAGAAAATGAAAGATAAAACATTGTATTACTATAGCACAATACAAAAAGAGACAAAGAAAAGTATAAAGTGTGATGTTGCAGTGCAAACTGAAGACCTGGCATGGAAGCAAGGACAAGATATGGCGGCATCTGAAACAGAACTAAAGCAAGATGCAGGTGCACAGACCGAAAATCTGTCTGATATGTACAGAACAATCAGAAAATCTCTACTTAAAGACTTGGAATTAACCGAAGACAAAGAATGGCAATCGAAGCAATCAAGTCTGTCCTCATCACTGGAAAGTTTGACTCTTTCTACAGATGAAAAGCTATCTAAAAAACTTTATCTAAGACAGTTGTGGAAGGAAACAACCAAGGAACGTAAAGAGATCGATCAGATGAAGCAAAGAGGAAAACAGCTGAAGAACAATCTAGAGACAAGAATAAAAAGCATCAGTACATTTGCGAAGAGAACATGGATGCAACAGGAAAAAGATGTATTATCAACAACAGAGCATAAGGCAGTAGAATCCAGGATATTGAAAACTTGTGACAAAGCTAACCAAACATCACAGTTGGACTCAGAGCAGCTAAACTTCGAAGATTCAACAAGTGTAGGAGCAGAGGCGTATGTGGTCGATTCATCTGCAGGTCTGCTCTGTCAGCTTCAGCATTACTGCTATAGCTGCTGCTGCCACTGCTGTGTCTGCTGCCAACAAGGATGCCCCGAAAACAACAATAACAACAAACTAACTGGTCCAGAGTGAATGATTTTTAATATTTGCGTTTTTACAGTGAGTTTGCAGTGACATGTGTATGCTAGTAGTGTTAGCAGGTTGCTGTTTGAAGGCTAAATGTACCAGGCTAAGCTACAATAGTATTTTTTACATTTTTACAGCATACATATATATTTTTAGAGTTTAAAGTGTTAACTATTATGAATTGTTACTGTTGTGTGAAATTGAAACAAACTCTTAAAAAAATTTTCATGTTGCAACTTATGTTTCACATTTTGTTTTGAAATTTATGAACTAAATAAATGTGAACAAATGCTATATTGTTAGCCTATATTTTTATACTGTAGCTTATATGTAGTTATCAAAAAGTCACAAAACTTTACATACCTTCCTTACAGTTAAAGTAGGTTCAGATTTGTGTCTTCAGTCTTTTACCTTTTTCTCTGCCAGTGTAATTTGAGATACACAAAAGCTAGGCCAATTAAATGTCCAATTGCCTTTTAAATGAGACACATTGGGTAAAGCTGTTTTTCAAAGTTTTATTCTCGTTAAAACTACCTTTTTTCATCATTATGTTACTCAAAGTTTTATTAAGAATTATTCCTGCTTGTATGAGTAATCTTGTTTTGTCCTGATGATTGAGTGCTCAGAAAAGCCCTGTCCTCCCCTACCACCTATCCCCGCCCACTTGTCCGTAATTATTAGTGATTATTCGAAACATTTAGATTCCTAGTAAAGCAGGTATAGTTCAAATTAGTCAAATACCCAATTTACTTGACTGATCCACATACAGTATATTATAGATAATTCCTAAATACACAATAGGTCCTTTAAAAACACTGGTTAGATCAATGGATGCAAGTACAATAGTTGTATTAGACTGCTTCTTATAGGTGACGGTAAAAGGCAGAGACAGTGGCATGTACAGTTACTTGTCTCATAAAATTACTCTGATAAAAGTCCAGCTAAAACTTGTTTAACTGAAATACAACAATGTATAAACACAAAACTGATGCTAGTTGCATTCTTTTGTGAAAAGGGCTTCAAAATGACGTCATAATTAAATTCTGTTTTAATCTTGTTGCGAAGAGGTACCTGTTATTAAGTTTTGAAGGTTTTTGAATTGTTTAGCAAGGAAAGAGGTTAATATTGAAGTCTGAAGTGACTTTAAATGGGAGAAAACGTGATGGTGGACTTAAAAAATTATCTAAACTGTGCTGGAGTAGAAACAGATATTTAGTAAAAGTAGAAAGTCATCAGATTTTGTAATACTCAAGTAAATTACAGTACGGTACTTGAGTAAAAAATACTTTGTTAACTTGCCATCTCTGGTAAAAGGGTTTCACTCATGAGTCTACAAATATACAATGGGTGATGGTGCCACCTACTGGAAAATATTTGAATCACTTTGAAGAATAAACACCTATTGAAGTGTATGAGTCAAATGATATACACCCATTCAACAATAATAATATTGGGCTTTGTACAATCTAATCTTACGCCAACCAGCATCTGCAGTACAATTACTTATTTCAACGTCATGAAAATATGGGATTGTTGCTATAACAATTGACAATTTAAAACATTATTTTTTACATTTTGAATGTCATCAAATGGTAATGGTAATATTAATGGCAAAAACTATAAATCTAGACTTGCTAAAAATGACTTGGAATCAGATTTTTTTTTTTTCCAGATTTGAACTGTAAGATGCAATTGCTTGTGTAATGTGGATTATTTCACGGATATCAAGACATTTTAACTGATTTTAAGAGAATTTGGCTTAAAATAAGAACAAAAAATTGCCAGTGGGGTTAGAACAGTTTTCTTAACCCATTGGCAAATACCATGGCTTAAAATAAGAAGCAATGTCTTAAAATTAGTTTGAAGCACTTTGAAACTAGGAAAAAATGTACGTCTCTACAATAAATCAAGGTTAAATTAGTCAAAATGCTTGAAATTCAGTTCAAATTTTAGAATCATGCAACTTTAACTTGTCTTGAAATGTATTTTTTGCAATGTAGTAACACAAAGCATTTTAAGATCACAAAAAGACATACACAGATGTGGTCAAGAGCAGATTTATTATTAGTCTGAAAATCTATGCAAGGTATGTGTGTAAAATTCTGTTCTAAACACTAACTAAAGTCTGTATCCCACAGCAAAATATCAAAGGACTGTAAAATCGTACAATGTAAGAGAAAAGCAAGAGGCAAACGTCCCACGTCCTCTACATGCTCAGTTCATACATTCAAAAATGAAGAAATGTAAATGATACATTGTGCATTTTGTCTAACTACAGTAGTATATATGATAATCATTATCAGTAAAAAAGAAGAAAAAAATCATTCAATAATAATGTACTAAACTACACTGTGCAACTGTGTTTGACTCTTTAAAGATCACATCTATAATCATCATCATCATAAAACCATCTGTGCGTTAGAAGTAGAAGTCAAATCAATCTAAAAAGAAGCAACAAATACAGTAGGTCCAGCAGAAAGAATCTCTTCATATTCTTATATAATACACCCTGTTTTGATATTTACATACTTCATATTACCGACACGTAGTGGTGGAGAGATCATGGGATATCAACTTAATACTGAAAAAAAAACATATTTTTTACTTAAAGAGTCTAGTAAAAATGACCAGGATGTTGCGAGTATATACAGTCCATCAGAAAGGTAAGTGCCAGAACAATTGTTTTAACCTGCATGTATGAGCAAAACAAAAAACACTACCTTTACTGGTTGTCTCAGTCCACTTGCATTCTAAGATTTTCACACCAATCAGATAACTATATTACATTATTAGATATACTTTTAAAAGAGCATATGTTGCTAAAAATGTGGCCACCTCATATAGCACACACTTGCAAGACATACTGTAGGTGCTAAAGACACTTAGGTCTTATTAAAGTAGGAAAATATATTATTACAACCCATCAATGTTTAAGCACTACACCCAAACATACTGCTGGGTATTAACATTTAAAGGAGACATATTATGTAAAATGCAAAGTCTTCTCTCATCATTAGTTTTGTCTTTTTTTTGTTTTTCAATTCTTGTTTTCACCTAAGTCCTATCCCCACTAAGGTATTTACATACAATTACTCCACAAAAAAAGAAAAAAATCAGATATCGGGTAAAAAAGGTAATGTAGCCACTAAAAAGAGTCAAAAAGAGTAAACCTTCTGCTTGTTAAAGTTCATTTTTTATACTGAAGAAGCAGGGTTTATCAATTTGGAAGGAAGTCAACAAACTTGTTTATATTTCGAAGACATTTTAGATACATTTTGTTTCACAATGAACAAATGAATGAGCTACAAATGGCATAGTTTATTACAAAAAAACACATTATGTCTCCTTTAAAAGCGGCATTCCTTGACTTTTTTGAGCCAAGCTAAAGTAGATAGTCATTGCAAGTAGAACTTCTGGCAACATCGTGAGATCACTCAAGTCTTTGTCAGTAACGGCTGACCTATGGCCCTGGTCTGAATCTACACGGTGCATGGAGGAGGGCAGTGCTTCCAATACGGAACTGGCCTGCTCTGTCTCTTCTGCTTCTGGTGAAGGAGCGAACAGAGGAGAAGGTGGAGATGTCCCGTCGTCGATGTTGTGCAAAGATATTATCGTTGGCATCACATTACTGGTGTGACTGGTCTTGCTCTTATCATCTTCGTCTTTGCTTTTGACTTGTTGGTTGGTAAGTGCTTTCAGTTGGTTCAAATCTAGCTCTGGGTACGATCCCGAATCGCTCATGGCTTGGACTAGCTTCTCGAGACTTTGCGTGCTTTCGTTGAATCCTGTTTGATTCATCTGCGCAGCTTGACATAAGTATTGCGTGTGTTGGCGTAGCTGGGCAATCTCTCTTTCCGTTGCGGCATTCTGTTTGAGAAGTTCCTTGGTGCGGAGTGTTATTGCAAGCAGGCCCGATTGGTTCAATATCTCCGCGGTGTTGAAAAAGCGGCGTTGCCTCGTCGAAGTGCTGTCCGGGGTCGGGCGATATGGACTGTGCGCAGCTGATGAAGAGGGCGAAGAAGACGAGGGCGAGCTGGATGATGGAGAATCAGAGGAACATGGTGGAGATGGAGTTTGAGAACTGGAAACAGATGGAGAACTGATGTTATCCGAGCTCGAGCTTTGTTGGGAGTGATGGGCTTTCGTTTGGGTTGTGGAATGTGCCTGGCTCATTGTAGAGTGGTGATTGGACCGGCTTTTATGCTGTGAGTAAGAATGAACCCTGATGTCTTTTTGTTGTTGATGTGGTTTTAGAAGATGCGTAGTGGTTGAAACAGCCTCTCTCTTTTCCTCTTCAGTACATACTCTCTTGCTCTGACTTTGGCCTTCGCTTCCACTTTCTTTACCCCCGCCAGCCCTCAAACCAGCTTTACTCTCGTGGCTTTCCTTCCTGGGATGAGGAGCAATACGGGGGTACGAATTCAGAATCGGAAGATAGGAATTCTTATGAGCTTGGTTGCTGCGGCCGTGCCTTTCTTCGGATGGTTTTGCGGTGGGGCGATAAGAGTAGATGAAGGGGCGGGTATGGCTGGTTGTTGGATGAGAAGAAGCTGGGTGGGTCCTTTGGCACCAGTGAGGCCATGCCAGGCTCCGCCCCAGGCCAGGGGGCTGTGCAGGAGTTGATCTGTCCTGGGCTGTACCATGAGGATGTAAGACGATATTTGGGCGATGAGCAAGAGAGACAAAGAATGGGAGGAGGTTAAAGTCACACAGAGAAAATGCCTAAAACTAGAATAAGTATATGTGCAATGGCTAATTTTTCTGTTACAGTCTTATTATAGTGTTTGTTATGGAAGCATAGTAAAAGATGCAAAGATGCTTTTGTTTTCCTAATCTATTTCAATTCCATTGTGATGCCATAGTTAATCCAGAAATAGCATTTTTTTACACACTTTTTACCTAGCATTGGTTTAGCTTGGGAAAGCTGGTAATCAAAACGAAAATGTATTACATGTTAATAGCGAAGATGACTAATCATGTATTAACGGTGATCTATTTTGATTCTGTGTGCCTTGTGGGCCACGTGGAGGAGGTTGTTTTGTGTAACTGAATAGCTCACCGGCTTGACCATCACGTTTTTGATGACATAAACAGGGGTCAGTTCCTTATACGGAGGCATGTTGTGGGTGGCTGCATTCACATTGTTACTGCTGTTGTTATTGGTACTGGTGCTTTGCCTCTGTGGTTCACTTGCACTGCTGCGCTGGTCATCCACATCAGTGTTAACAAAGTCCGAGCCTGCCTCTGATAAGAACAAGACAAGGACACAAGTGGGCAGGACGGCCGTGAAGGAACGCAAAAGTCTATAAATCAAAGGTTTGTGAGGGGGAATGAGGCTTACCTGAGTAGCCAGAGTCCTTCTCCGAGTCCTTCTCCGAGTCACAGCGCAGCATGCGGTTGGTCAGGTCAGCCTTCCCCGTCTGATCTCTGTGGGTGACACTTTGGGATGCCCGCAGTGTCGCACTGTTGCTCTTATCCTTGGCATTCTTTGAGGTGCTACGGACAGGCCGCTCCCCAAAATGCCCCTGTTCCTTAGGCATCCCAGACCTTTGACACCAAAATAAATAACAGCTTTGTATTAGGAATGGTTTTAAGGAGGCATCTAAAACAGTCAATACAACATAACTGGAAACAGTAAGTTTTGAGTGAATGACTTTCAATCATTATGTATTTTCAATTATCAAAACTTTACAAAATAAAGCATCTATTTTATTTTCTTCACAATGAAATGCCATCTAATGCTGCCTACAACAGGAAAAAGAAATCCAGTGAATAAAGATGTACAACCATACAGTTGAGGGTAGTCTTCATGGACATGTAATACAGTAGCTGTGGTATTGAACTTATCCATCTGACAAGGAGGTGATCTTACCCCACTCACTTTAGTAAAAAGTGTTTACTAAGGCATTTTTATATAACACAACACCTTTAATTAATGAGATTTCACACAGGTTCATTGAATCCCAGTGTAAACGTAACATATTCCAGAAAAAAAACAAAGCCTTGAAGGGAAGAAACATAAAGGCAAGACATTGCAGGTAATTAGGAAAAAAAACTTTAGCATAAATCGATTTGAAAAAATAACTTTTATAAATGTTTTTAAAAAGTTTTCAAAAACTTTTACCAATTTTATGAAAGGATCTTAAGCAGGGGTACCTAACCTTCGTATTGTAAATGAGTAAACCTTTTCTTTTCCACCAAAAAGTAAATCGTAAATGCAGCCTTTTATGACAAAATCCGGCTGCTTTACTATCTGAAAACTATATTTCACATTGACAGTCGAAAGCAACTCTGTGGCTGCACTGAGGTGGTTCACTCCAGTAGAACTCGGCTCTTTGTAAAAAGATATTCTTAAGCCATAATTGCTGCCAAAAATGAATGCAATAGATTTAAGAGCGCTAGGAACTATCTGGATTGGTTAAAAAAAACTACTTCCTGTATTGTTAGTGTATTTCTATTAAGTCTATTAACTTTACTTTAAAAGCAGGGCTTTAAGTGGTTCTGGATACACCGTTACTGATGAGTTCCACCACTTCTCATTCTAACCTTGGACCCAAGGTTTTAACAGGACCAAGACTCTGATGAGAATAGTAGGGCTGTGCAATTATTGAATTATCGTGTTATCGATAACTATTGTGTACCTAAGCTCATATGTTTCCTTGAGTTGGAAAAATAGGCCCCATACAGTTTCTTTACAAGTCTAGAATATATTTACAACAGCCTGTCACCTTTTTCAACTTAAATAATCGTGATCTTCTAATATTCATCAAAAATCGAGCAGCCCTACTTAAAGCACTGTTTAAAAGAATTTATTTAATTCAACAGCAACAAGAATGGAAAGTTTAGTATAGGTGTTTCTTAAAATGTCTGATTTTATGTGTCACTTAAAGTAAAATCCAGTAGCAATCAGTATTACTATCAAATAGTGATAATAATCATGAAAGCATAGAAATCTCTCTTCGGCTGTGTAATAACAGTGTTATTTGTTGTTTGTATGTATGTATGTATGTGTTTGTATCATGTATCTGTACTGAATGGCTTGGGACTTGGAAATATAAGATAAAAATACTCCTATTCCTTACCATTCTAATTGAAAGAATGGATTTATTTCAATAGTGAATTGTTTGCAGGCGAATGAGCATTTAGATAACAACAGAACATCCTATAATCACACCCTTGTCACTGAATTACAACAGTGTGATCCACACCTAAGACTAAATTGCATTACTAAACCGTGAAAGGAATGTAGGCCTTGAAACTTTGTTCAACTTTATAATGCTCATTATGTCTTGATTCTATAATCACGGCTGGGACAGATAACAAACAGCCTCATGTAGTGAAAATAAACACAGGCAGTACACCTTGGTCAGGCGGCCCATTCACGTCCGTGCGTCCTGAGCCTCGTGTGTAAACAGCTGAGCACATGGATGAGGAACAGTGGCTGAACTTGATAAGATACTGTCTGGCCTGGCGGCGCGCCACTGTCCCGCCCCCGACACTCTTATGTAACTGCTGCGCTGCTCTGGGAGAAACAGCCTTGTGGAAATGGCACCAACTCACACAGTGTATCACAATCACAAATATGACCATAGATGTTCATAGAGAAGGATACTGAAGCCAATAAAACATATACAAATACATGGTATGGTACGTACCTGCCTGTTTTATTATCTGGAGAAGAAGAGGAGCACTTTACTTTTGGCACCAGGAAAACATGGCATCTCTACTGTCAGGAAGGCTAAAGCTTCCCTCTTCTGGAGTTTTACTCATCCATGTTGCAGTCCGAATCTCGGCCACGGGAGTGATAAAAGTCCTGAGTTTAGGAGACAAAAATTGACCAAACACTGGTTTGAAGCATGGTGAAGGTGCTGTCCACGCAGAGTCCTACTCAGAGCCAGTATGGTCATGTACTGAAAGCATCCATGATGTTCATTTGCTTGGTCCCGCCCACTCAGTGTAAATATTCATGAGGCCCCGGTAGAGCTGGCAGCACGCCAGTGACGCAACCTGCACCATTTGGCCAATCCCGTGCCGCGACACGTGTATGGGAGGTGACGTCTGACAGTCCACGTGAGGAGTGCTTTTACAGCTAGTATGGTGCCTTCACAGAATGTCATTTTAAACCGCCTAGTCGTGATACAGTGTGGCACAGCATGACAACATCCAAAAGACACTTCAAAGAGATTCAAATTAAAGACCACAAGCCTTACTTATTGCCAAGGTCTACCTATGTATCAGCATGGATTTAGCTTAGGTATGCGTCTACCCTAAAGGGTCCGAGCCAATCTAGTATAGAACACAAAAGACAATAGGTTTAATGGACGATTAAAGTGTGAAGGGTAACGTAATTTTCAGGTTTGGTCAAAAGTTGACGCAATCAATTCTCTATCAAAGTCAAACTGAAGTGGTTTAAATAGCTAAGCAATTCCAAATATTAGGTTTATTAAATAAAAACAACATAGGTCCAATGTCATTAGATTATTGTTGTAGGCCTACTATAGCCGTGAGTTCTACCCTTTTTAAATATAGTCTACCAGTGTTCAATAGGCTGTAACAGGATGATAACAATAATACTAGGAAGAAGAAAGAACTAGATAAACTGTATTGTGGTGGTATTATTATTATTATTATTATTATTATTATTATTATTATTATTATTATTATTATTATTATTATTATTATTATTATATGCAATAAAATGGCCCAGTGAAATGAAGCGTGTGAAAATATGTGAGTGCGTGGGCAGGGCGTAGACGCGGCAGCTTGGGGACACGGTCTGATGTGTGCGTCTACATGTGATGTGGAGAGAGCGGGGCTGTACTGTGGTTGTGCTGTGGCTGTACGGCAGCGCACGGAGGCGTGGTCGGTCACCGACAGCAGCACATGTGCCCTGCTGGGGGAGCTGTGAAGCGCACCGTGAGGGAGCTCTCCATCGGACACAGAGTCTAGTAAACACAGAGCAGGAGAAGAACATAGAGCCTACCTGCTTATGTAACAGTGACTTTCTCACTTTGGTCCGCTCATAGGACGACTTCAATAGAGAAAAGTACAAGCACTTAGCCTATAGTACCTGTAATACACAAGCACCACCTCACTGTTATTATAGTTTGCATTTGTAGGGAACAAATAGATCCATGGGAACAAGATAGAGCTTTGCCCATTCACTGTTACGCTCTATTCCTGTACAGTTCTGAAATAATCAAAAACACATCAACATGTGCTATAAATTATATTCAATAATCAATACCACAAAAGGGTACAGGAGGTTACAATAAATCTCAGGACAGTGGACATTTCACGTGCAACTTGTACTCCAACAATACTACATTTATAGTCTACGCAACTGTGTAGCAACTCAAGTTTTACACTAAAGTTCAAAGCCACAATTTCATATTTGCACTATATCTACTGACCTCTTTGTGTGACGCTTATATCATTTATATTGACGCATTATAGTTATTATTTTAGATAAGTATTTGATTTGAGATTTAGGTTTTAAAAATCTGATTCTATTGACATTTTAAACATGTCAAGAGAATTTTTCATAATATTACTGTTTATCTGTTAGGAGTTTGAATTGACAAAAACACTGATTGAATGGACAAACTAATAAAAGAATGACATGTATTTCAGACCAGTTATCTGTGATTGTTTCGGATTGCAGATTTGATTTGATTGTGCAGCTCTTGTGTGTGACAGAATTAAAGTTGATCAGGCATCAGTTTATCTTACCATATAATACAAATATGAATGAAAGCATGTTTTTGTCCCTTCATTATATGACTAAAACTATTGAAAGGCCAGCTTGTAGTCATTTCCTTTTTCCCGGTGAGTTGAGTTTCAAACTTACGGAGACACATAGAAACACTGACAGTTAAGACAGGTAAAATGTGTATTCAATCATTGTCTTTCAGTTTTACATTCATAGACAAATAGAAACAAATAGTTTGAATAGATAATGTAACTGAAAAACATACATTTCATTCAACAGTTGTGAACTTCCCTATTTCAGATCATCTCTGAAGAAGAACTGCAGGAAAGGGAAAGGGATGGACAGCAATTTGAAAAGTACATCCAAAAACATAGACAGGTGTAAATAATTTGAAAACAGCAAAGTAGCCTGTGATCATTGGGACAGAACAAGATGGCTGAACCGGCCCTTTGTATCTCAGCGGCGCTTCAGCATAGCACCAGTACAATGGTTGTCACTTACACACAGTATTACATCCAGTATTGCTAATCAATACAGTGCACCCCTTCCTTGTTACTATTTGATGTGCAACCATTTATAACAATTGGGGGGAATTTTAATATAATAAAAAGACATCCTCACTAGTCACAATTGCACTCACAAAACACAAAATCTAATAGAAGACCATGTTCATAGTGTAGGCAGAGAACATGTGTTTTAATTGCTACTGTGGGTAACTTTGTATTGCTTTTTTGTGAACAAAGTCTCTGCTCTCCTTTAAGAAAATAATCCAATACTGACAGCACGGAAGAGTTAGCTTGTACAACGACTTTAGGAAATGGCACAGGGCAGTTAAATGGTGTGATTGTGATCCTGATGGACTGTAAGCTGCTGTTTTGTTGATTGTTTTATTGAGAAAATACTTTGATGACTAGATCGTGTCATTTTTTACGTGGTTGAGATAAATGCAGGTGCCTCAGATGACCTACACTGTGAACATGGTCCCATTACAAAATGAGGTCTGCTTTAAATCACTAAGTGCTCATTGACCGTCTTAAATCACATGGCTGGTGTTCATCTTTAGGATCAAGAAAGATCAAAGTGTTTCAAAATTAAAACTTGTGTTTTTTTTAAATAATATACACCTTGTGTATTTGACTATTCCCATTATCAGCGGTCACATTTTACAGATCAGTTACAGCGATCACATTGGATATGTGATTTCTTTTTCTATGGTTCTGAAGGCGATTATCTTGCATACACATGTTCAGATGTTGATCCTGACAGATGTTGAGTAAAGGTGTGGAAAGGCACTAAACACGAACCCTAACACTGTCACTTTCACCGCTTTAGATTTGATGCTCCAAAACACACACAAACAGCAACAAGATCGTCAAACTGCTGCTCTGGTTTGTCTCTGGTTTACAGTGAGAAAAAGCTAATTCTGAAGAAGAGCACTTGAAACAGTGTATGGCTTTCAGGAGACCATAACAAAAAGATACCAGAGCTGGTGGTCTGACAGTCTGAAAGAACAGCAGTGCTGTTACCCAAGGCCATCTGAAGGTGCGATGGTCACAAGTTCAGATTGTCAAGTGAACTTGTGCTGATGACTATGAGGTACTGTAGTCCAGTATGATACACTATAGCCAATGTGGCTAGGCTTTGTCCGTAGTGTGGACCAACAAGATTTGTACAAAATTATATGGCCGCCAGCCTAGGCACTTTAACCTTGCCAGGACTAAAGGTCCGATGGAGATTGTAGTCAGTTCATAGTTGCTGGCGACAAAGGCAGCTGACACAAGGCTTATGTTTGTGTGTGTCAGTGTGTGCGTGTATGAGCTGGTACATCACTCTCTTATGCTGGCAGAATAGGAGAACTGAGGGAAATGTGCTTGTTGTCTTGGATCCTCACAGTCTAGACTGAGTTCTAGAAAAAAAAATTACAAACACAAGTTAAACAACAGAACTATGTACTGACAGGAGCTGGACAGTAAGAGTATCAGCACATACGTTTGTCTGGAGGAGTGAGCGTGATAGTCTGCGCCGTGAACTCCTCGTCAAAGTACCGCGTGTCTGTCTCTGATGTCACTTGGGGTTTGAAAATAGGGATGATCTAAGGTGAAAGGAACAATTTATAGAATTTATTGTCCAACAACAGAGACACATTGGGTTGAATGTTTGCCTACAAGGAGGTTGATGTTCAGAAAGTGCCCCTGTACATAAACTCTTTTGTCCCGTAGGCACACGCTAGTATGCAATTGGGCCAGGTTTGAAACGCTGACCCTTTAGCTAGGTCAAGACTTACTTCAAACCATCAATACTGCCTACTTCATGTATAAAGAAATACAAACAATGTTTTGACTCTACCTTCTTCTGTTCAAGGTCCTGCCAGTTAATGCAGATGAAAAAAATGTGACCCATGACATCTTTGGCATCGTTAGGACCGCCACCTAACCTGTGGTTTAGACAGATATGCAAAGATGTAGTAATTTTGCAACAAGTTTGACACAATCAATCTTAAATCTACCTCTGCTTAGGGTCTTTTTTGAGCAGGCCAGCCAGCAGGGATTTGGCCTCTGGAGAAAGGTTTCTGGGGAAGCGGATCTCCTCCAACAGGATGAGCTCAAACAGACGCTCATGATCTCGGTTATAAAACGGCAGACGACCACACATCATCTCATACATGACAACGCCCAAACCCCACCAGTCCACCGCACGGCCATAATCATTGTCCTCCAGAACCTGAGCATCAATAGAAAAAAACTACAGTATGTATTCTCATGCATAAAGCACTAATATACAATAAAAACATGCTACAAATGCATTACTTACTTAATAGTGCAGGTACAGGACTTTTGACCTACCTCAGGAGCAAGATACTCAGGAGTTCCACAAAACGTCTTCATGGTGGCGTCGGATGTGATACCCTCTTTACAAAGCCCAAAGTCTGTGATTTTGATGTGTCCATCTTTGTCCAGCATAAGGTTTTCCAGCTAAAGGAACAAAAAGAACTTTATTTTATTTTTGTTTTGTTTTTGGTGCTTAAATAGAAAAAAACGCTAAATTGACTTCTCTGCAGTCACTATTCACATGTCAAGTTGAAAACGAATAAAATTAAGAAATGATCACTCCACATACAGCTAAAATACGTTTTCAGCAAAAATCAACAAGTTATGAGCACCTTGAGGTCGCGGTACACAACATCTCGTGAGTGGAGGTATTCCAGCGCTGATACAATCTCAGCTCCGTAGAAGCGAGCCCGATCCTCTGTGAAAACTCGCTCACGTGACAAGTGGAAGAACAGCTAAAAAAAGCAGATACAGTACAACTTATCACTTCGATACGATCTGTGTGAAAGTGCATGCACAAATGTTGGCACAAACACTCACCTCGCCTCCGTTGGTATACTCCATAACAAAACACAACCTATCGTGTGTTTGGAAGGCATATTTCAGTGTCTGAGGAAGAAAATAGAACCACTTTAAAAACAGAGAAGTGACAGAACATGAAACGTTGTTTTGCCAAGTCAAGTGCTTAGATATGCATCTCTGCAGACAGATAGCTTTAACCACATGGCTCAGCATATTGTAAAGAAACCTCTGTGGTGCATAGTGGCTTGTGAACAAATCTTATCTGGACTCACAATGAGACATAAGACAAGGCACAGATATATACAATTCTAATTATTTGGCTTGGTATAAGAAGCTACAGTATGTCTTGGAACTAGTCAGAAACATTATAAGACACCCAGTATAATCTAGCTCTATCAAACAGCTTTTGAAGTTGTCAAAATACAGATTATAATCCCCAAAACAGTCAGTGCTTGAATTAAAGATTACAACAGGAGAGCAGCATGTCAACCAACCGAAACACTTTAGTGACAGAAATGATTTTTGAAAAGTTTTGCAAAGCAGTTAAAATCTATTATCTGTATAGGCCTATAGGGTTCCTGCACACCTTCTACAACAACATTAAGACTTTTAAGATCTTTTTAAGACCTTGCATAGCTAATTTAAGACCATGTGCACGTTTAAAAAAAATATTTTTGTGACAAAAAAAATTTTAATAAATAAAAATTATTACAACTATATTATTTTTTGTTTTGTCATATACGCACTATTTATTGGCTCACAAAATTAAAACATTTCAATTATTTATGACCAAAAATAACATTTGTAGATGGTTGTTCCTAATTGATGCAGTTCACCTGTCACATGATCACAGACAGTGTGCACTGTCACATGATACAGACAGGTGCACTGTCACATGATCACAGACAGGTGCTGCACCTGTCACATGATTACAGACAGGTGCTGCACCTGTCACATGATCACAGACAAGTGCTGCACCTGTCACATCATCACTGACAGGTGCTGCACCTGTCACATGATTACAGACAGGTGCTGCACCTGTCACATGATCACAGACAGGTGCTGCTCCTGTCACATGATCACAGACAGGTGCTGCACCTGTCACATGATCACAGACAGGTGCTGCACCTCACATGATCCGCAGTGCCCCTGCACATGATCACGACAGTGCTGCACCTGTCACATGATCACAGACAGGCTGCACCTGCACATATCACTGACAGTGCGCACCTGTCACATGATCACAGACAGGTGCTGCACCTGTCACATGATCACAGACAGGCTGCACCTGTCACATGATTAAGACATGCTGCACCTGTCACATGATACAGACAGGTGCTGCACCTGTCACATGATTACAGACAGGTGCTGCACCTGTCACATGATCACAGACAGGTGCTGCACCTGTCACATGATCACAGACAGGTGCTGCACCTGTCACATGATCACAGACAGGTGCTGCACCTGTCACATGATCACAGACAGGTGCTGCACCGTCATGATCACAGACAGTGCTGCACCTGTCAATGATCACAGACAGGTGCTGCACCTGTCAATATCACAGACAGGTGCTGCACCTGTCACATCATCACTGACAGGTGCTGCACCTGTCTCTCCTTCACTGCGCTCATCTGCAGTGGCTATCTTTATGTGACGAGACATCCAGAAATTCACGCATGTGTCCCGAATCCCAACGCACATGTCCTGAAACTCATCCTAGCCCTGACTGGCACCTTTCAGCCCGACTTAAAGCGCTGAGAGCTTACCTTAAAACTCGCTCTCTAAATGAAACATGCTTTTCCTTTGGCCAAGTTGAATAGTTTTTGTTTGGTCCTAATGTTGTGAGGCGATTTGTGCTAAGCTAACAGTGAGCTCCTGCGCTCTGACGCACCTCCGTTCTGCGCCGCAGCTCTATCTGACCCTCATTTACATGACGGGCATCACAGCAAATGCAACTTCTCTGACACAAACACGCACATTCTTCATTTAACTTTGATCAATCTGCTCGAAATACAAGGTCTTAAAAAGCCACTTCAAATTTAAGACCTAAACACCTTATTTTGACAAATGTAAGACTTTTTAAGATCTTAAATTTCCCATTTGAAATTCAAGACTTTTTAAGACTCCACGGTAGCCCTGAGTATATGTAAGTATTGCAAATAACAGCATCAAACAAACAATCTCTCTAGCTAGTTGAGTCTGAATGTTGGTTCTTTCAGTCTTGGTGGTTTTTTTTTTGTGTTTTTTTGTGGTACATAGCCAAAGTTTTTGCATAACTATGAGATACTGCTAGTTTTGTGTTAAAAACTAGCGATTGCTTATACATACAAATCCAGTTTGTATTTTTGTGCCAGTATGAGATGTGCTGTAGCATAGGGGTGACGGTGGTCTCAATAGGTTGTCGATGTGATTTTGGTGTCGATTAAAGGGGTTTAAAACTATACAATCAGCAGTGTCGTGCCATACTTACAGTGAGAAAAGGGTGACGCGTGTTTTGTAAAACTCTGCTCTCTGTAACTGTGTGTGCAACTTCATCCTACAAAAAACAAAACCATAGTAAAGGATTGAAATAATGCACTAAGAAAGATGATTAAGCCAAACATATCGTTGTTTACCCTGAGCTCACACAACTTACCTTAGCTATAATTACTTCTTTGCGCAATATTTTCATGGCATAGTGTACTCCAGTAGACTTTTCTTTGACGAGAATCACTTTTCCAAATGTCCCTTTACCAAGCAACTTTAGATATTCAAAGTCACTCATGTTCTAAAAAAATGCAAATATACTTAGTCAGGAAGAGAAATATAAAATACAGTATGTACCAATTCAGATGTGACAATAAAATAAGTTTTATTTAACATACCACTTTATTGCGACTTTTGGACAGAGCCACTTCCATCTCTTCCAAACTGCAATTGCTTGGAGAGCCAAACACGTCCATAGGCTCCTCCTCCTCCTCCTCTCGCATCTTCAGATTGTTGGCTACTGATTGTATTGCTCGCATCCATTCCTCTCTGAGAATTTAACATCAGTTATTTAGGGGTTACATAAGAATTAGTGAAAAATGCATTGGCCAATAGGGTTGGGCAGTAAAACAAAACAATTTGTCATCAGTAGTTTTCGTCGTTTAGCACAATTTTAGAATTATTGTTGATAATATTTGTGTGTTATGCTTCAGTGCTTAAAACATAAACTTAATGAACAAGCAAATATACAGGAGGGGACCCTACACCAAACCAAGTAATAGTACATTTTGGAAGTCACTCAAACTAAAGATGCAGATTTGCAATATTTATTTAGTTCATTAACACATCTAAAAAGAAAACAGCAACAAAAAAACAACAGCTTGCTTTCATTCAAGTCAATTTTGGGCAGAAAGTTAGAGTGCACTTTTTAAGCTATGATTAAAGGCACTTTACTCGATCGAGTTTGTTCATTAATTTGTTCATTAAAATCTAAGAAATTGTCCTATAATTGTTGTTAGCTTCTAAAGCTGTAAAATCGGCTTAAAACACACTGTGGTGAATAATTCCATGGGTGAACCTTAGCCCTCCATAGGGTCTAGATTGATCACATTTACATGATTACATTTTGTGTTCCAAAAATTGAAAAAGATGCTTTTTAATAGGACTGCACAATATGTCGCGACATTAACAACTGTGATTAGCTCATCGCAAAGACCGTGATTTTTTTTCTGCTTCAGTAGTTTTTATGACTACATTTTATTCATAGCCTCGTAATTTAACTTTTCAAATTATTAGGGCAGTTTAATTTATAAGTTATTTTCTCTTGTCATTTCTATGTTACAACTGTTACAAAATGGAATGAGTAACAGAAAAAAACACATTTACATTAAAAATTGCATATGGAATCGAAACTTCAATTAGATTTTTTGTCAATATTGTGAGCCCCTAATTTGAAAATCTAACGCCTTGGCCCTTAGCATGGTTCAACCTGATCTAATAACAATGGTCCACTGAAGAAAATGTTTCAGAATCCTGGATTAGAACAATAATCATAACTGAATTTGGAATTTGATTATTTGCACAGGCCTAACTCTGCTCCACGCCACAGCTTTGAACCTCTCCATTAAAAAGTTCCAAACAAGATTGATAATTTGTAAAAACTTTAGTTTGTAGATATACTATACAGCCCTACTGGTTGTAAATGTTCCCTAAATGAACACCACTGACCTCTCCTCATTAGTGTCCACATGAAAAGTACGTTCGATGAAAGTGGTCCACTGAAGGCAACGAATGACAAATGTATTTGGCTTGGGTCGCTCAGTCTTCATTAACTGGCATTCTGGAAGAACAAAGAATTTACTACTTAACTATTGACAGTGTGAATGTAAACTTAAATACTTACGTGCTACTGAGAAGTTGTTGAGAGGTGGAGAACTCTGATCATTGAGGTCAGGTTTCTCTTTGTAGCCGATAAAGGAACCATCACTTTTTAAGATGAAATATCTGGGCCTCCAGGTTTTGATGTATTCACCTTGAATAAAAAAAAACATTAATGTTATTGTTGCAAAAAGAGTAAATACGTATTTGCCTGTCTTGGACTTTTACCTCTCTTCTGGAGCCAGCCTTCTCTCACTATACTGACTTCATTCATGGCGAGAGATGTCTTTTGGAGAGGGTGAGGAACGGGAGGATGGGAAGGGGAATGGCGAACCTTCACTTGGTCTGCTCAGTTCTCTGTCACAGTGTCAGATACCACCTGCTGAACATGACATTTTCACACTGTGTACAAAAAACAGAAAATGTGTTTAATTGACCTTTATTTTAACCAGGGAAGTCCCACTGAGATTCAGAATCTCTTTTGCAGGGGAGCCCTGGGGTAAGGGTCAGGGGAGGCATGTTGCACTTGTTTGGATTTTCTTTTTTTAAATCACAAGTATTATTAAAGAGCGTGGGAGTCACACAATTCTTTAAGCAGCAAATGAGCATTTGTTTGATACTCAATACATTAAAGTAAACTATAATTTATTTTCTTGCTTGAGATGTTCCAAGTGTAGACGTCTTTTATGTTTGGAGGAGCGAGTGGCGGCGCGCAAAAGGTGCAGCGGCCCGGAGGCTCACTCCAAACATAATTTTGTTGTAATCTGTGACAATGACAATACATCTTTCTATTCTGTTCAAATGTTTGTATTGCATTTATTAATACCATGTTCTTATTTAGGGATGCACCGATCCACTTTTTTAGCTCCGATACAGATACTTTGCCTTTAAGCATTTACCGATACCCAATATCAACTGATACTAGTGTAATAACTGAAATTGCTTCTCTTTCTTTTTAAAACAAAAGACATTTGGCATATAGTGTTATGCAACTGTTATTTATAGTGCAAGTCACAACTTAACAGCTTAATCTGAATAAAATGTCCAATTAAATGAGACGTTCTTGATCAACACCAGCCAATAACTAGTCTAATTTTGCCCAATTAAAGGCACAAATATGGTATCGGCTGAACCGATATCATGGAGCCGATACCCGGTCCAGAAAATGTTGCTGGATCGGCACCGATATTCGATCCCAGTATCGGATCGGTGCATCCCTATTCTTATTTCTCAAACATTCATTCTGAGGTTGCCTTTCCACAGAGCTGCTCTGTGATTTGACATGGTGGAGTCACATGATTGTTTCAGCAAAGACACATACAAATGGGCTAATGCAATGCCGCTGTAGAATTCTAGGATCAGGATTACAATGTTTGTAACAGGTTTGTATTATTTATAGAGAAAATACATTGCTTCTTTAGATCAGAAACTGATTGAGAACATGTACATTGTCAATAATGTAGGTCATTTGTACATGTAACAATACAATAAGCATAAAGTCATTTTTGCTTTATCATTTTTGGATCAGTTTGTTTTATTGAACATGTTCAATAATTAGACTTAATGGAAGAATGCAAAAACATTCCAATGAGGACAGTCAGGTGGCGGATCCTTCCACCACAAAAGTTTCACAGTGCCCCTTTACTACTGTGTTTACTTCTGGTTTAAACAGTTTAAATGCATTACACATCAACACAAAGTGGATACATTTAAAAGGCTAAAGGAAGAGTGTGTGTGTAAAATGGCAGTTGTTTGTTTGCTCGGTCCAGCTGCATTTATCAGCGGGAGTGAGTTAGCAGCACGCAGCCGCTGACAGCAGCTAGCATCGAGCTAACGCAACTGGGTTAACTTTTAACAGATGCTTTATAAGAGGTAAATAACCTCACAAATCCACACGAAATGGTCACAATAACTACAAGTCCAGCCAAGACAAAGTATAGTGCTGAAAGCACGTGTGCAGTGAAACACGGAGTAGGAGAATCATGACTTTGGACAACAAAGCTTTGTTTTTACATTGCACTCTTGGCTCGCTTGGTAAACCTTGGTCACTTGTAGTTACTCATTAGTGAGACATTTTGAAGTGAATGTCGCATATTACTGCTTCTTTTCACACGTTAGAGACTGGGAAATGCCAGGCGGTCACTTCTTACACAGTTGATAGATGACTGTAGTAGAACATCAGCAGCACCATAAGCTTTACCTTATCAGTGCAAATGGGACTTTATAATTAGGAAACAGTTTCACTTTAGCAATCCTATTCTTTTAACTGATTCAGTCCTTTTTGAGCACTCCAGACTATTTCAGAGCCATGCACTACACTTTAACTTTAATCCACTTGCAAAAATGTATTTGTACAACGTGACAAACAAGGAAAAACACAAGAGAGTTGAACGTACATGTAAGCGGCTCTTTGTTCCACGTCGGTCCCGTGTTGGAGCAGATGTGACAACTGGATCAGAGCTGGACAAGAGCAGGACCAGAACACGATCGGAGTTAGATCAGAGTTGGATCAGACAGGCCATGAGCAGGCCCAGGCCACATCCACCAGGAAAAAACACCACGGACTCTCTTCTTCAGAGAAGCACGGCGAAGGTCGCAGCGCTGTGTCATCACAACCCCACCCCGTGGCAGGACAGTGTACTGCACCGGATGTATCCTCTGCTTTTTTGTACTCGGAACATTTAATAAATCTAGCTTCTCAATTAAAACTGTTTCAGAACATATCAAGAGCAGAAAAGCACAAAACATTGCAAACTACAGCAGGTTTTTTTTATTAACTTATTAATTAATTTATTATTATTTTATTTATTTATTTTTTTACTTGGTTGTTCATTTATCTATTTATTTTTTTGTTTATTTATGAGCATTTTTGTTTTCTATTTTCACTAACAATTAACAAAGCTTAATAATCACTTTTTGTTGTTGTTGTTTAGATGTATCATGTTTTAACCTTAATGCAAAATGACCAAGAAAATAATCAAGACATTTCATGATAGCTATCAAGAAATTACATACTATAAGATACTATTAAGTAACTAGATACTTATGCAATGGCTGAAGCCATTGCGAGTGACTGCTTTTGATGCGAGGTGCAAATGGTACAAATACAAGTACTACAAAGTACTGCAAACTCTGCAAAAGTACAAGTGATACAAGTACTGCAAGCTACAATAAATACAAGCTGCAAAACATCGGTTGCAAAGAACAAAAGACGCAAAAAATACAATTCCCAAAATTCCCATTCGAAATGAATGGAAAGTCTAAAAGTACTACAAAGTACAAGTACTGCAAATACCACAGTGTGTAGAAGTACCAAAAGTAATGCGAGGAGTCGCCCCATCATACAGAACATGAAAAAGGCAGAAAAATTTAAATTCACAAAAAAATGGAACTTGTGAAAGAAAAAACATTTTCTATTAAAGTCAATGGAACAAGTGTAAGTACTACAAAGTACTACAAATACTGCAAAAGTACAAGAGATACAAGTGCTGCAAGTAAAGCCACAACTGACAGAGCTGCAATAAATACAAAGCTGCAAAACCTTGGCTGCAAAAGAGCAAAAGACACAAAAAACACAACTGCCAGAAAATTCCCATTAGAAATTAATGGAAAGTGTAAAAGTACTACAAAGTACAAGTACTGCAAATACTACAATGTGTAGAAGTACCAAAAGTAATGCAAGGAGTCGCCCCGTCATACAGAATATAAAAAAGCTGAAAAATGAAAATTCACAAAAAAAGTGGAACTTGTGAAAGCAAAAACATTTTGTATTAAAGTCAATGGAAAAAGTACAAGTACTACAAAGTACTGCAAATACTGCAAAACACAAGAGATACAAGTACTGCAATTAAAGCCACAACTGATAGAGCTACAATAAATACAAAGCTGCAAAAAAAAATGGCTGCAAAAGACAAAAGACACAAAAAATACAACTGCCAAAAATTTCCCATTATAATTGATAGAAAAAATTCCACATTGAGCTTTAATTTTTACAAAAACTACAAAAGTTATGAATACCAAAAGTAATTGCAAGAATCACACCTACAAACCAAACATAAAAAAGCTAGAACGATAAAAATCTACAAAAAAATGCGACCTGTGAAAGCGGACAAAAATTGTTTCTATAATAATAATAATAATAATAAAGATAAAGAACTACAAGAGCAAATAGTGCCTGCGTAATACAATTACGCAGTCACTCAATTAATAGTATTAATTACTTAATAGTAATTAAGACTATCAGGTAATTACGTGATACTATTGAGTAATTACATGATGTAGAGCAATAAAAATTGAACATAGGCAGTCATTAACATTACTGAAACAGATCTTGTACAGTGGATATTTTGCACAACCAAATGTCAAATGTTGTTATGTGTTGTGCTACTATTCGCACTTGACCTTCTAAAAATCTGGACCTCAGGACTTTAAAGTTGAATATCCCTGGACCAGGCCCATTCACTTACATATTTGATATTAATTTTAGCTGCCTTCCAAAGTTTTATGTTGATTAGGAGAAGTTTTTTTTAGTTATAACAATTACTGCTCAATTACACAAAAAAACTCAGTACAAAAGAAAATCTTTAATACTTTTTAGACATTTCAATGCGATTGAAATTATATAAATTAAAACAATATCCTGAACTCAACTTATCTTATTCATGATATAAAATGTGCAAAACATTTTTGCATAAAAAGATCTCACATCTGTGTAAGAATACATTTAAGCTGGCAATTCTTCACTGTTGTCCTGTGCAATCTTGAGCTGCTGAATCAAAGCTAAAAGACAAATGAAAAAGGAATATTAGATTAACCAGACACTATATGTGTTAAATAATGTGACTATGATGGACCTGTTATTATCTCCTCTTTTACTTTATGGAGTTCCTTCTTCACTTCATCAAGAATCTCCTGCTCACATAAAAAGTTCAAATTGTTTACCATGTTGACGTATAATGACAATGCACATTTTCAATGAGTGACATAGAACCAACCTGTTTTAGTCTGTCTGTATCTAAACTATCACTTCCAGACCCTTCAATTGACTTCTTTGTTATCTTCATCCTTAAACAGCAGAAATGAAAGAATAAAAAGAACATTAGGACAACATAATATGGGCATGTATTTTTTATTCATTTGTTTTCATCCTCCTTTTTATAACTGACACTTTAAGGACTTTTGACACTATTTAGTTTAGCCTAAGTACAGTAATTGTGAAACTTGTGACCTCCACCAGCTACAAAGAGAGAAATGATTGCCATGATGACCTGTAGTAACAGACCAGTGAGTTACAGAGTGGGTTATTTTGCCGTGTTGCAAGTTGAGGAGATGCAAACTAATAACTGAAAATAGTGTAAAACAAGGGAACACCATTGATAGATTAAGTACAATAATTCAATATACTGTATAATTATATATTTGAGGTCCCAATAACACAGAGAATTTCCATTTGTATTTAAAAGTTCAGCTTCCTGTTTGTTTGCATGTGTTCTTCCAAGACAACGTGGAGTTTGAACATTTGGACATTTGTTGCTATAGGTTACCATGGCTCCTCTCTCTAGTCAGTATAATAACTCACTAACAGACAAGTAGCTCCGGTGACCTTGTTGTGACTGTAACAATCTACATAAGGACATTTTCAGAATTGACTTTGATTAACTTTTGATAGCTCATTTATTAATATATCTCTATACAGGAACAGAGCAAGTTTGCAAATAAAAGATTAGTAAATAGCTAGAAAATCATACATTTATAGGCTAAAGTGTATTGATAGTAACAAACGTAGTTCTGCAAAAACATTGAGTTGTATTAGAGTAATATTAATTAATTCAGTGGAACGGATTTGCATCATGGCAGGTTCTGCTTTTCTGACCTGCAAACTAGTTGCCAATGGTATCATAACTTTTGATAAGTTAGCTCCGGTAATGATCTATTGTTGTTGACTGTGTAACTAATGCTTGTCCAATTTCAGAAGAATCAATATGGAAATGGTCATAACTTTTCATCCAAAAAAGAATATCATAAATTCTTGACACTGTTATCATAATGTTTTCACTTCAGAAAGATATGTTTATCCTAGAACTCCTAGGGCTTTGCTATCTTAATGTATTTGTATTTCCCACTCCAGAACTTTAACTACCAGAAAAATGAAAATAAACAAATTGAGCAAGGAATCTTTTTAAACAATTAAGCAAATAACAAGTATTAATTCAGTTTTGTTATCTCAATACCTAGCTAATAATCCCATGCTTACATTTAATAGGCTAGAAGAGTAAAATAATGATTGACACGGTTAAATAATAGACAAGCAAACTGTTTGCCTAATAGGACAAACATTGCATTAATGTAAAAAATTATTACATAAAAGACATATTCCCACCTTCGTTCATGACGCAACCTATTAGTTCGTTCAGTTTTATCTAATTAGTATCCTCTATACAGTGAACAGAGCAAGTTTGCAATAAAAAGAATTCAGTAAATACCTAGAATATCATTACATTTATTAGGCTCAAAGTGTATTATACGCTAACAAATTATTCTGTCAATGAATTTTTTTTTTTATAGGCTCAAAGTGATTGATACGCTAACAAACTGTAGTTCTGCAAAAAGACATTGACGTATATTACATTTTTTAATTCAGTGGAAACGGATTCTGCCAGTCATGGCCAGAGTTCTGCTTGACACTGCAAAACTAGTTGCCAATTACAAAACTGGTATCAATGACAATTCTAGACCTTTTTGTACATCATTTTTCTGTTAGAATTTTGCTCTTTTACAGTCATACAGTCATAACATGGCCACTGCAACTGCCATAAAAACAACATCCATTATAGATAGGTTTATGTATACATAATAGCATATAGCAAGCAAAGTGACATGGAAACACCCATTTAGACCAGCAGCTGTGTCCCACAAAATGTGTAACTCTGTGTTCCACTGAAGAAACGGACAGCATAAAATCCTTTAATTTTAATTTTATGTGACATCACTACATTTTATAGGCTGATATAGTTAATACAGATGGAGGCCAGTTAAAATTTGTATTGCTTAAATGCAAAACATGAATGAATCTATTTGTCAAACTACCTTTAAGATGCTTTATGGCTCATCATCTGGCTATTGACATCATCACATTGTAAGACCATAAACGTAACCTGAGTAGGTTGTGTTCACATTTTAGAAGGTAATGTCATATGGCTAAATGGTTAGCATAACCCAGTTTATCCAAATAATGACATTGCGCTCTATCATGAAACGGTTCTTTTACACATTTTCAATCTGGTGTTTTCCACTGGTGATCCTCTGTAAAGCTATTCACTTTTTGTTATATGCTATTTCAATCAGATGGAGAAAAGCTAGAATGAATTGTGCTCAAATGCAGTTTATTTTTTTTATATATTTAGTAAGAACAGCTCTACTGACTTCCTGTTCAAAACTGCAGAACTGATAAGCCCCGCCTCTTGATTTAAAAATGTAACTGTAAAAACAACAGATTTTTAAAAACGATTTTTTTTATTGTTGGAAAGTGGCTATGGAACAGTTTTGAACCATATAAGCTTCACTTTGAGTATTAATCTTTTGAATTATAACAAGTAAATACAGTCAAGTGGGAGGGGATAGGTGGTAGGTGAGAACGAGGATTTCTAAGCACTTGAGCTCCAGCTGAAGAACAATACAATTTATTCAAACATATATGAATCAATTAAAATAGAACTTTGAGTAAAATAATGATGAAGGAAAACAAGGTTAAAGACTTAGAAAAGTGAATTTGACAGAATAGGTGCCCTTTTAGATCTAGGCACCTCATAAATCACCAGACTTCTGATATTTTATGACAAAGTACAACGTTATTAATAAGAAACCCTGCCTATTGCCCTACCTTCGACCTCATGATGTAACCTTTTAGTCTATAATATTTATTCAGCTCAAAAACAACTTCTGAGAAACAAGTTGAAAAACAGAAGCGCTGCAGATAAGCTCAAAACAGTAGTTCTCTCTTTGCCTCAGACAAAAGCCCAGCATCAAATGTCAAAGTCAAATAGTGGAGAAAACAGAAGTGAACCTGGTGCTTTCTCACAGAAGGTTTGGGCAGCAGGAAGCAGTAGTCTGTGTAAAGCACTGTATATATTTATAGTCGTACTTGTACCTGGACAGAGTTGACGTGGTGGTGGGACTGGAGTCTCTATTGGCTAAAGGTTTGGGCCTGAAAATATTCACATTTCTGTCAATATTGGAGTGAATGGATCTATTATTTAACATCATTTAGGGCTGTATCGAAAGAGGAGAATGCGTAATGTGGTGTCATTTGGTCATAAAAATCAATGAATGTACAATACTATAATAAAGCAAAGACACCTGCAATGCAACAAGATGAAAGTGACACTGTTGTGCTTGTGAAAAACAGTGTTGCACAATCGAACATTACCACAAACTGCAACATCTGGTCGTACCTAGGCATGGTGGCAGCTTTATCCTTTGGTTTTTCATTGGCTTCTGAAAGATATAAAATGAATTCAGACATGCATTCTTATTTTTGAAAGTCAGACATGTGAATCAGATGTAGCAGACTGACACATGCATATAAAGTAGTGCTCAGTTTTAGACTGTGTGTGTTTCCTGTGTGAGTTCGGTCTCGTCTCTGTGGTAGTGAACTGAAAGTGCTCAGTGCAGACCTTACCTTCTGCCCCTGAGAACCTTTTCGGCGCTGAATCATTATTGTCCTGGCAACAAAAAAGCAGCAAATGTGTTAGTAAATGGTGTGTCAAGTCCAAAAATGGAATAAATAGTAAGACTTTGTAAACTTAATAAGCACAAGTTTATCGTTTTTAAACGTGTTATATCAGTGTTGGATTGGCTCATGCATGTTTGAGCAATCTTGTATTGTCCTGAGTATTCAGAAAATGCCTGTCTTCACCTACCACCTATACCCACCCACTTGTTTGTACAATTCTGATTTGGAGTAAAATAAGTAAGATTCAAAATGGTCACATAGCCAACTCTGCTGCGTGTTACAGTTAAATTTTATAATGAAGAGGCGATCTTATTAGTTCTGCAGTTTTGAAGAGAAAGTCAATAAAGCTGTTTTCATTTCTAAAACGTTTCCAAATAAAAATGTATATAAACTATTGGTCTACATGTGTCATAGGTTAATAATAGATCAATACAACAAAGCAGGTCTCTTTTACTGGAAATGTATAATGTAAAATACACTTTGGTTTTATTTGGATGTACTTGTAGTCCTGCAACTGATATTAAGTGCTCAGAAAATCCCTGTTTTCACTTACCACCTATCTCCACCCACATGCCTATGTTTACTTATAAGTACAAACTTGTTCGTAACTATCCAACAACAAAAAAAATATATATATATATTTTAAAATTTGCTGCTTATGAGCCAACAGCTCCTGATTCAACAATCTCGGCTCCCATGTCAAATCTCCATGGGGTTCGAAAAAATATTTATTAAAAATATTTATTAAAGCTATGTAGTGATAATTAGCATAAAACACACATTTCTGCCTAAAATTGTTTATGCAGCTTTATAAACTATGTCAAAGTTATTAACATTTTGCGACTTTTAAGTGATAGATGTGCTTTTTAAACTGAAAACAATGTGCTGTGGATCTGAGTTAGCGCATAGCCCGCGACATGTCTTTAAACTCTTAATATTCTAATTTTCGAAAATCCTATGCACTTTACAATGGAGAATTACTTCAGAACCAGGACGATCTTCTCGGGCTTCTAAGATCTTCAGTTTTGAACAGAACGTCAATAAACCTGTTTGTTCTAATCAGTTTAAATCACATTTTGTGTATGAACAACATGTAAATTATTGATCTGCATAATTTAATACGTTTTTTCCTAAA
This sequence comes from Mugilogobius chulae, assembly GCA_038363315.1. Lineage (NCBI taxonomy): Eukaryota > Metazoa > Chordata > Actinopteri > Gobiiformes > Gobiidae > Mugilogobius > Mugilogobius chulae. The sequence goes on along the minus strand of CM076406.1, from coordinate 10,967,278 downwards.
TACATGGGCAAAACACAATAGATCTCCTTTATATGCAGCTCATAGATTCTAGTTTCTTGTGATGACGTCATAAGATCAAATGGGGTTACTTTTTCCAATTAATTTCTATTGTACTTTGCCCCGAAATCTAATTAATTCAGAAAAACAATGTACATGGATGTGTTTAGTTATTGCACTAATGAACCATATTTTAAAGCGTTACCTGAATGTATTATTACTTTAGTTTATAAAAAAATGCACACAGAAAAACATGATCCAAACACATGGCATTTTAACTAGAATTTGAACTTACATTTTGCGGTTCCTCTTTTTTCGGGGTTGGGTTATTTGAAGCCTTCCTCCTGCATGATAGAAAACAATGGCAAAAATAACATAAATAAAAAAAAAAAAGTAAATATCATGTGATTTTACCTTCTGGCGAGAATAGCACTCATTTCTCCCATTAGGTCACCTCCTCCTCCACCACCAGAGGAGGAGGAGGGCGCTGGTTTGGGAGCTGCAGCTTCATCCTGAACAAAGACACAAAACACTCTATTATGTATAAAGGAAAATAAAGGAAAACTCAGCTGGACGCAAAAGAATAAAGAGATACAAAGTTAATTGCGGATGAAAAAACAGACGAGATGAGAATGTTTTAAGCCGCACAGAAAACCACTTCCTGTGCAGCAGACAAACTAATGAGAGTGACATGTTTGCGTCTACATGTTTGGCTGCATTTTCCAACAATATAATGTTTTTCAAGAATGCTAGTCTACAGACAAGATACGGCTGTGCAATGAATCCAATTTTACTCAAGGGTGAGTCTTGAGTCATTCCTCAAAAAAATCCATTATTTTCAGCCAAATGACAACGTTGAAAAAGTTGTTTATGTTTCACGGAATTTCTAAATGTTAACTCAAAAATGTTTATTATTAACAACAAATTCTGTAAAATATTAAATATTTAGCCCCTTCAATTCAGAGCATCATTTTGAGTAACAAAAAAATACATGTAGAACAACATAAACATAGTAACGGCGCTCAAAAGGAGTAGGAAGAAGTTCAAAGAATTTATGAGACCTACTCATGACTAATGACAAATTATTGTCATGCCTCTGAAAATTCCCTGTCTCACCTACCCCCTATCTTCTATAAAGTAGAGTTCTAAACTCTTTCAGTCAAATCCAAAACAAAATCTAATCCTGTCTGTTGTCACTATGAAGATATGTGGCTCATCAGTTCTGTAGTTTTGAATAGAAAACTTGTTTCTATTGCTAAGCTCTTTTAGATAATTATTGTGGTTCAGTTCAAACTTATATCTGACCATAAAGCATACAATCTCCTATAACTAATATCAGTGTTGTTCCATTTCAAAAGTCACTCAAACTTACTTTGGGAGCAGCTTTGCGTAGTTTGGCGCCGGCCAGAGCTGCAGCCAGGTTATTGGCTCCGCCCTCACCTGAAGACGCCGGGGAGGAGGGGGCGGCGGGGGAGGAGGCGCCCACCACCACTGGGAGGAGGAGGAGGCGCTGGTGGTCCCCCTGATGATGCTGGGCCGGGCGGTGGAGGAGCGGGTGGGGCGGCTGGTGCAGGTGGAGCAGGAGGGGCCGGAGGAGCCGGCGGGGCGGCTGGAGCAGCAGGTGGGGGGGCTGAGGTCTGTCTCTCCTGCTCCTGTCGCTGCTGTTCCAATCTAAACATTAACAGCACTGGTTAATCTTAGGCAGGAAACTGGTCAATAACTAGCTCCAATTCAAAGAAACTTCAGAAAAACAGGGTCATGCTGTAGAGTCATTTCTTAAACAATTAATTTATTCTGACACATTTACAACTCTCACACTTCAAGTAATAATATGTATCTAGTAATATATCCCAGTAAGACCAAGCAAGTAACTCAAAAAAGACTATATGACAATGACTAAAACTTTTAAAAGGTTTTTCAAAACAAACAAACAAAAAAAAAAAACAAACAAAAATCTATCTACTATACATTTTGAATGACATTTGTGTAAAAAGGAACAAGAAAGATAACTGTAACATGAAAATGACTGCTTATGTTTACAAGTGATTACCGTAGATCTTAAACAGAGATGGACAAAGTTGTGTGCATGTATTGTATGTTTTAGATTCAGAACAGCAGCACAGACAACATTTCAAAAAATCACAAAAAATGTTTTTTTGATAGAGCAAATTTGCGATGAAAAAATATTTCGTTCATTACCGTCTTTGCTGTTCCAGCTCTTGAGCGAGGGTCCATTATGAGCTGGGGCTAAAACATAAAAACATTTTTCATTATTAAATGTTCCTCAACATAAACAGAGGAGAAACTACAACACCCACATCACTAACAAGAATCATAAATAGGGCAGTGTCTGTGTGTACCTGCTGGAGCTGGTGCGTTTAGAGCATCTAAAGCATATAACATGGCTTTAGCAAAGGCCGCTCCGTCCTCTTTACTGCTGAAGTTCAGCCCCCACACCTGTTTAGGATCCCGCCACTGGTGGAAGTTTGCAGTGGCCTGGTTGTACTTCATTCCCTTCAGAATTGGACAGTTTATCACCACCTGAAAGCAGAAAGAAAGCAGTAGTTGTGAAAATCAGGATTTTTGCTTCTGTCCTTTCTCGTCTTGCTCTGAGACAAAATGACACTACTCCCTCAGGCATGCTTCAAACCAGTGTCCCTCTGGTTGAGGGGTAAACACTTAACCCACTGCATCACTTTCGACCTGTGAAAGCTCATTGTTTTTTTTTAGAATTCTAAATTGAGCACTAATAGGAAACACAACAGAGACTGCTAGTTCTACTTTTGAACTGAAAAGAGGAAGTTGCATGTCTTTGTTTCTTCACCACAAAGTACAATTTCCAAAAGTGAGTTGTGAGTTAGAGACAAGGGAGAGTACAGTTTAACATACTGTAGCAGATTAGTATGTTCAATATAATATAATGAATATTACATTTATTAAAACGTTCTGGTCACATTCACAATAAACTTCAAAATTTCAGAAAGATCTACAGCAGGATCTTCAACCTTTGTGACCTGAAGAGCTACATTTTTCATCAAAATTCTTTGTGGAGGTGGAGGTGGAGAGATGAAGAGTTATGATAGCTTACGAGCTACATGTTGAAGACCACTGGCAAAAAAAATGCTCAACATTGTAGCCAAAGATACTAACTGCTACTTGGCCCAGGGGCAACACATTTTAGAAATATTTCAGAATTTAGTATAATGTTAATATGTGTATTTTAAATTCTCAAACCTAAAACGTAAAACATGTGACTAAAAGTTCTCTAAACATTGTGGTTCAACCTGTTCAGAAATGATTTGTCTGTTAGTTATTGTTATTGTTGGGTATGTGGACACAGTCCATGTTGTACCTGTTGGTCGGCCTGCAGCTTGCGTCCCACCACTCTGAAGGTGTGAGCGGAGGAGCTGTGGTAAATGTGCACTCTGCTCAGGGCTGGAGAGTCCGACCCAGCAGGGACCCAGCGCTTAGTGCTTTCATCGTAGAGCATCACAGTGGCCCTCACCTGGCATATACTGGACTCACTGACAAGACAAAGACAACAGAACATGAAAGAGAATGCATGTATCTAATTAAATATATATACAATGTGTATTTTACATGCTAGTATTGGCTTTACATTGCATTTTTTATTCACACACCCTTATCTGTGATGCTCCTGTAGTCATAGCAGCTTTAGGGCGACTGACAGAAGCACGAGTGGATGATGTTGAAAATGTATACTATTAAGCATTGTTCGGATACTTGGTAGTCTTTATAATAACAGCATTTTACTAAGTCTTAACGAAGAATGTTATAGAGACTTTAAACATGAACAAATCACAAATTAGAGATCAACTTATAATTATTCCTAACCTTAACTCCTTTATTTCTAACTATTCATCATTTATTTATCAGTTTATTAAATTTTTCTTTATGCTTTAATAAAACACTAGTTAACATGATCTTACTAACAATATTTAAATAAGTATTGCACAAAACATAATCATATGGTATAAAAGTATCTCAGAATATACATACGTTTTATTGTTCTGATTACCAATGCTTAACTTGATATTCTAATTTTGCATATCATCAATCTACACATGCATTTATCATTATAGAAACACTTTTTTTTAAATCACAATACGAATAAAGAAACAAAATAACAACTAATTTCCATGGACTGGTTGTAAAAGGTGTTATTGAAATGATGACTACAAATACTAAACAAATACTTAGTGTGATCTTGAAACATTTTTAGACAGGAACAATCCTAATATAATTCATAATTATAATGCGTTAGTGGTAATAACAACAGCCTTATTACCAAAGCATATTTAAAGTATATTTCATATACAAAATGTCCTAACATTATCATTCTGGCCTATTTTTCATCCCATGTCTGACAAAAATCGTCTAAAATTCAAACTAAAAATGTTTCTGAACCATTAGAACACAAGCCTTTTAAAGCTGCAGCCCTGTAGTTTTATCCTCTGATGAAGCCTCTGATCAGAAAAGAGGACTTTCTTCACACAAAAGAAAGACAGAATCTGATTTCAGCCAAAAAATATATATATTTTGGTATATATTTTTGTATACTGGCAAAGCTGGTGTTTACAGCTGAGATTTGATTGACACTAGATTCGGCATATTTTGGGTTTTGACAATCCCTCTGCAAAAGCTGAAGGTAACTGAGGTCAAATTAGTTTTAGAGAACTAAAATTACTCAAAAAAAAATGTAGGCGTAGCCAATACAAAGTCTTGATAAAATTTCAAGAAAAAGTGTCAGAAGTAGAAGGGGTTTTATGCAACAGATTATGAACATTTTCAACAATGGGGTGTATAACATTGGATTAACCATTTACATTATGCAAATGACCCCCTTGGTTAGATGGTAATAAGATAATAATAAGAGTATGATGCATAATACTAGCAACATTTTTTCCCTTTTTGCACCTTCTGTTTTCCGACCACTACAATCCGGCATGCACACAAGTGGGTAGCACTTTAAAAGTACCAGGAGGTCTTTTAAAGTGCTACCACAAGGATAGTGTTGCACAAGGACACTGAGATTACACTGCAGATAAAGAAAAGCAATATTAATGTAATACAAGTTGACAACATCATCAGGTTAAAATATATTGCCTTGTTCAAATCTCTTTTGATTAAATCTCTGTTCAAATCTCTTTTGATTGCAAGTAAAGCCAGTGTAGTTCCTAAAATCTATAGGCAAATAAAACCTAAACTATGTAATTGCATCAAGTGCAGTCTTCATTGTGTGAAATCCGCACTTCCTCCCTCTTTTGTCACCACTACTTCCTGTGTCGTGTGCCTGAGATGACAACTTCACCTGTTGATTTAACTGTATTTCACTTTATTTTAAATCACAAATTGCCTAAACTACACACATTCATACACTTTTCCAGAATAGACACATTTACAGATCAACACAACTAAACTCAAACAAAGCAAACAGGGATTCTAACTGGAAATTTAAAAAGTAATAAAAGAAGACTCACCCCATAATTGTAGTTTGTTTCAGCCTTAATCCCTGCTGTTTTGTCCTTGTTCTGGCCCAGCTTGTGTTGATTGGATTTCAGTTTGCGCTCATAGCTGCGTGAACACCTCCGGCTCTGTCTGCGGTGACATATTGAACAGCAGCGAGTGCACTTCTGCCTTTGCACTCTTGTTTCCTAGACACTTTTTTTTTCTCTCTCTTCACACTTCCTGTTCTCGTCTGCTCCTCGCCAATCTCCTAATTGTCACTTCACACATTTTTTTTCTGCTTTTCTCATAGCACCGTTCTGATTTGTGCGTGAGAACTTAACAGAACATATACTATCAAAGCTGTATTTATATTGTATTTAACTATTTTGATTTGATAGATAAGCGAAAGCAGAGAAAGTACATGCAAATGTGGGGAAAACACCCATTTGAATTCTGAAAAGTTATTTATTTTTAACTTGAGTGCAAAGGCAGACACTTTAGGTTGAAGTGTAAACCACAATAATGGCAGGTTTGAAATGAGAAAAAGGAAGTCAGATGCAGGAAGAATGGTCCAAATACACATACAGTAAGTGACTTATTACTAAATAAAAAAAAACATTCACATTGTTGGCAAAATGGGTGTGGAACATTACAGTTTTACCTTTCTTTGACCAGTCAGAATCGATCCAAATGAGGCAGACTCCATACGGTTCTTTCACTGCAGCAGCTGTAAAGAAGCTATAGTCTTGAACATGTTGGTTATTAGCACTTTCTTGACTCTATTCTTATCACACTGCATGCATAGAAAGTTTATCTACATTCCACTGTTGCACTGGTCACTATGGAGTTTCTACAAAATCCATATTTGCACCATTTGTAAGACTATTGTTGCAAAACTTAGATTTTTTTACCAGTGCCACATTCCAGATCTCCCAAGGCTAAGGTTAAGCAGTGACAAATGAAACCAAATCCTGCATTTAACCATGGATTAATATAGAAAATGTTATAAGTAGTAAGCAGTGACAAGATTATTTAAGGTGTGAAAATACACTGGGAAGAAAAAAAATTGGCCCTTATTAAAAGTACCATTTATCTTTTAATCAGATGTAATCTATTTTATAGTTATTAAATCTACCCAATTAAACTAATAATCCCACTAACTACCTGAAATTTAAATGTGTGTATTTTGTTTAATATTTACACCAAAACATTGTGTAAATCCAAAGATCTACTTATTGCCATGATCCAGAAACACCTAAGTTCTGTAAGTGGCAATGTATCTTGCCAAAGACCGATCTTGTCAGACCAACGAAGCTAAGCATGTGTGGTCTAGGCAGTACCTGGATGGGAGATCACAGGAGGAACCTCGGGAGCCATTGTGAGACTAATAGAGGAGAAACTCATTGGACATTATAGTATAATCAATATATTATTTTTAGATTTAAAGTAAACATTTTATCTAATTAAACTTTACAATAAAGATTTTGCTGAATTTAATTAAATTGACTATTTGAAATATCGTAACATGGAAAAATTGAGTAAAGTTTTTTTTGTGTGTGTGTGTATAGCAGTATGTATATACATGTAAATAAGATCTGAAGCTCTGAGCAGGACTTTTGAGTCAGTTTTGTCAAATGTTGTAGCTGATTTTGACTGCAACACCTTTCTTTCTCACTCTAGTGGACCCGTCTTTGTCTTCTATGCCTCTGTCTTTGCCCAGTTCGATGCAGATGAAACTAAAGTGACATGGCTTGAGACACACTTTCGAACAAAAAAGGTTTCTGAAACAGTTTTTCAAATTAAATTTCTGCTAAGCTTAGTAATTAGTAAGAAGAATGTTGTCTCAGCACAGTATAGTTAATTGTTTTGCAGTTTAATTGAAATGATTCAGATTTAGACGTTACAATTTTGAAGTATTCGTCGCTAAAATCCTGCTTTATCACATTATTATAAAGCTTAGCAAATGATGTAAAGTGCTGTTTGTTGTCATGGTTGTAGACTCATATTGTTCATGATTCTAAGTCATAGCTGTAATCTCCTCGCAGGGTTTTCGATCCGAAAGCCTCCTCCGGTGAAGTGCGGTTTGTTGAACAGCTGAGGCAGACGTTCAATGTGGTCCACTTTATTTTGGTTCTTTGATTCACTGTGGAAATCCAAACAAAAATCATAATTTAGAGATAAAAATAAAACAGAAATCTTCATCTAATCAATACCTTTGCAGCTTCTTCTGTCGTAGATATTTCTTCTTTGTGTTTGCCAGCTCATCGGCCAGTCTCTGATTCTCACACTTGTACTCGTTCACTTTTGAGTCAGTTATGGTGATCTCTGCTATCAGCAACTAAAGAGAAAATACATAAAGTACAATCACCCTTAGTAAATTAGGAAATACATAACATTCTACAAAGTGGTCAGTCTTTATCAATAAATATGTCATTACCGAGTCATTCACAGTAAGTTTACACACTTGATTAGGGTATTGTTGTAGAATAGAACCATGTGCATACCTTTAGTTTCTTGGTTCTTTCTCTCAGTGTCCAGCGGCACTGTTGAAGCTGTTCAGCCATCTCTGGACCAGGCTGTCGGGCCAAAACGTGCTTCAGCTCCACATACAACTTCTCCTTCTCCTTTAGAGACAAAAACACACAACATGTACCTCTCACGCAGAACAGTAATAGACCACTGTGTATCAGCTGTTTACCTGTAGCAGAAGCTCACGTTCTTCAAGCTCTTGAGTCTTGGCAATAAGTCGCTTTTGTAAAGACTGGACTTTCTGAATGAGCTCATATTTATCAGGATCACTTCCCTATAAAAGAAGGTTTCAAAATGATTTTTTAACCAACTTGACCTTCACCATAGTTCTTTACCGTGTTCTGCCAGCGTTTTCTCATCTTATGATTTACTCACAGTTGTATTTAAATTGAGTAATATTGCATGTACTGTCAAGATACTGATGCTCAAATGATCAGAAATATCTTGTTTTCACCTACCGCTGCCAATCTGCTCATAAAAAAAACTTTTCCAAATAAAACATAATAAGGCTTGAGATTGTCATGAAGCCTCTTTCCAACAAAATTAATTAGCAATTTAAAATCTGCTGCTTTTGGGCAGGAAGGCAATAGACCTGTTTGATTTCTAAACCCTTTTAGTTCAACTTTGTGTTTTAGAATGAACAAAAAGCGAATTACTGAACTACAGATATGATAGTTCTTTACTAAATTTATAGAAAAAACACAGAAAGTCTCCTTTAATTTAGAACTCTAAACTGAAAGCCATCTTAGAGTAGAGCTCGGCAATATATCAATATATATCGAGATATTTATAGACAAGGTAACATTTGGCTATATTTTGGGTAAAAAAAAAGCTGATAAAACTAATGAAAACACCAGCTGTTTGCAGTTACAGAGAAAAGTAACATAGAGAGAATGAGAATATCAATTACATTTTGTATTTGAAAAATAGAAAATTTGCTTGCTGGGTCCAAGAGTACACAACATGTAAACATCAGGTGCTCATCAAAGATTGTAGAGAAGACATAAAGTCAGTGCAAACCTTTCGATATAAAAGGGAGACGAGGGTAAAAATCCAAAGCACTCTGATGCAATAAAAGTCCTTTATTACAGAACAAGGGACCAGCACGTTTCGGCCAGTCAGGCCTTCTTCAGGGCATACATATTTTAAAAAATCACCAAAGTTCTATTTGTTGTAATAGTCAAAGTAGATCTTGTGGTTTGTATAGAAATGTTTCATTTAGTTTTACTTAGAAAAAAGCTTCATTAAACTAGGGTTGTCGTGCTTTAGTCATTTGGTGTATTAAGCAGTCGATAAAGTCTTAGTCGACCAACATTTTTTATTGATCAACTACTAATTTTATTCAGATTAAAAAAAAAAAATTGAACAGTTACAAAAATAAGTTCATTTGTGACTAAATCAATGACCTAATCTGCCTATTTCTGCATAAATAGACTGTTTTCTAATAATTTTCTGCATAAATTGCCTATTTTTGTATGAATGCTTTAACATTTTGAGTCAGATAAATGGTCATCTCAAACACACACGTTTTAGCTTTGACCCCTTTTAGGTCGATTGTTTGGTCAATGGGATATGTTTTTAGTCAACCAAGAGTTTCTTTAAAGACAACCATACATCAAAATGTATTCCCTATTATCCTATTAGTTATATCTTGTATATTTAGATAAGAAAAAAAATATATCAAGATAGGCCTATATATGTTCTGATATTTTATAGGCCTATAAACAGGCACATTACATATACACAACAAAAATCAATAATCAATAATTATGCAACTATAACACAAAGTTATCAAATTACTTCTTATAGTTGCAACAAGAATTCCAAATAAATGCAACCAGTATAACACTGGTGGATAAGCTCACCTCCAGTCGTCTCCATCGGTGGATATTGATAGGCTTCAGCTGCTCCTCTAAAATGCTGCTTCTGGTGCGTTCTCTCAACAGCTCCCTCTGCAGGTGAAAAAGCTCCTGTCTACAACAGAGAACAACATGAACATTACTTACAAAGCCAAAATATATTTAGACGACGCAGAAACCTCCCACTGAATCTGCTGCTGTGCCTAAATTAGTCTGACAAAACAAATCTAAAATAAACATTTTAAGAACAAGACAAAGTAGAGCCAAGAAGGAAGTAAAAACAAATCATTGTGTAACTTACTTTAAAGGAGAAGAACAAAAGGAAAAGAGAAACTTAAGTGAATCATTATTAAACAATAGCCCAGAACATTAAGACAATATAGAATTTCATTGTAGCTGCCAAAAAGCACACTTTTTGTATATGTTTAGGAACTGATAACATAAGTATTGGCCTGATTTTTGACATGTCATGCTACCCAACTTCAAGACTAGGGTTAGGCTCATTACAATACAAATATCAATCAATATATAAGATTTAAATGATCCAGAGCACAGATCAGGCTGTACAGAACATACCATATGGAAAAGCACAACTTGTCAGTGGGAAACATTTCAGAGCAGTTTGTGTAACTTCTTTTAGAGCGAAGGGAAGATTGTTCCAGACTTTAGCTCCTCTGTATTGAACACTAAACTGAGACTAAGTTGTACAAAAATAAAAAGCTCTAATGAGATGTTCACTGCGAGTTGAATATTCATGGAGTTCATTATTAAACATGAACATGTTTGTAAAATGTTGTGGGAGAAGTTTTCCAAAAGCATTGGAAACAAATAGACCATTTTGAAATGGGTTTACCTGGTAAAGTTAAACACTTGGTTTTTCAGCTTTTGTAAACAAAGGTTGAGAGGAATGTCTGTATCCTGCATAAAATATTATTTGATTTTGTAAGCGCAGAAGAGGTTCAAGCTCCAAACATTGTTACAGTAGCTAATGGATATGGATATATCATTGAATAGTACAACATAATATCAACCTGTGTGTTCGTTTCGTTAGGTGACGAGTTTTTCCTACCATTTTGGCCATTTTTGTACTTACAAATTAACATAAGTTTTACAGGATAAGGAATCATCCACCATTACACCAAAAAACAAACAAAAAAAAACAAAACAAAAAAAAAATGAACATGGCTTACATTCTTAATTGAAATGTTGTCAATTTGAATTTTTATACCTACATAATTTGAATTTACACCAAATTATACATTTTATTATTTATTTATTTATTTATTTATTTTAATGTTGAGTGAGAACCAAGTAGATACCTTGGCAAGTTCTTCATTGACAACTTTTGTTAAAATGTTCAAAACCTTGTGGGAATAGAATTTAAGGTAATAGGATAAACAAACAATGTGCTTGAATCATGTTAAAATTAATATTGTGATCTGACTCCAAAAGAATAGCAAATTTGTTTTTTTGTCTTAGCACCCAGCTCTATTCGTGACAGCCCTATATACTGTATGTATCTGGGCTCAAAACTGCTGCCATAAGCACCATGAATGAATATATTTTGAACATACTTTTGGCTTTATAAAGGTAATTTATGAAAATATAAGTTACACAAACTGAATCAACAATCAAAGAGTGGGCACAAATTACAAAACTCTACAAACTGGTTACAAACCCTCCCTCTGCTGTTGTCCGTTACCTGAGTTCTTCTGTATTAGGGATGCTCTTGTCCAGGATGCTCTTCTTCCTCCTCAGCCTCTTGATCTCCAGTTTGAGCAGGCGGATGTCCTCCAGGCGCTGGTTGTAGTGGAAGTCTCCCTTGCTGAGGACAGACTGCTGGATTCGGATCTTCTCGTACAAAAGAGCTCGCTCATCATTTCGACGCAGCAGTTGTTTGCCCAAGTTGTCTCGCTCTCGGATCACCTGGAATTTAGATCTGCTCAGCCTCTACTGATAATTATAAATTATCATAAAATATTATGAATGGCTGTTGATAAGGTTTGTATGTGTTCTATTGCAATACTGCAAAAATGTCTTGGTGAATGTGAACAATAAGAAATTTCTCAGAAAATAAAAGGCAAAAACGTATATCACTATATTTTCAGATTGATCTAAGCTGCAGAGGTAACTATTTGTTATGACTTGGGTCCATCTTCTTGAGTCACTAATTTGACAATTTGAGACTTGATAAAATGGACTAAGGTGTGAGACTTGACTTGGAGCCTCGTAACTTGAGATGGCTTGATGCTTCTCCTCAATAAATAAATAATGTAATTTTACGCTTACAAACTGGAACATGATCCACCTCTCTTCTTTTTCTGTGTCAGAAATGTATTTTGAATAGGATAACATTATTTTTAAATTAAATGGTAATTTGATATAAACAATCGAAAAACTTGCAACTAAATCACTTGGAGTTGACTTGGACTTGAAAGGCACTGACTTGAGACTTGACTTGGACTTGCCTCTCTTTGAATTCAAGACTTCAGACTGACTTGAGACTTGGTCCCATTTCTCCTAAACCGTACTCTATAGTAGATCTTTAGTAACTACACTTACATAAGTATCTGAATGGGAGATTACAGAGCATCTGGTCCCACAGTAGTGTGAAAGTAGTGTGTGTGGTTGACAGATTGACAACCTTGTCTCTGTCAGTCTGTCCCAGGGCAGCTGTGGCTACACACTTGGCTCATCATGTACGCAATGAAAGAATAATGACATTGATGCAGTGCTTCTTTTACCTGCTCCAGTTGTTTCTTTTGCAGAGCCTGTTCAGTGTCTGCGTCTGAGATGATTTTCTGTAGTTTGTGTTGCTCTGTTTTTTGTTTGTCCACTTCCTGCTTTGTCTCGTCCAGCTGCACCTTCATAGTCTGGAGTTCCACCTTAGAAGCAAAACAAGAAAACATCATACAAACAGATATTTGCAGTGCTTTACTATTGCAATAATATAGATATGTCACCATTTTTTATATATACTTATAAAACTATTTGACTGTAATTAAAATGTTGCAGGTGAAGTAGCATTTGTAAACTATAGTAACTTGTCTGAATAGATTTATAAAAGCAAAATTCTACAACATGGGGTCTGGCAGATTTTTAATTTTCATTAACAAGAGACAAGTCTTTGCTGTTGTGTTTGTTGGACTAAAACATATATGTTTCTTTACTCTGAGCTGGCCAGTATCTTCCTTAAACAAACTCTTTTGTGTCCAAGAGGAGTGCCTCTCTTTGCTTGTTACCATGGAAATCCTGTTTTGTTTGCTTTAACTGATGAAGAAAACCTCAAACTTTTTTTTTTTTCAATGAGATTATGTATGTGATTTTTCAATCCTAGAATGTTACAAAGTGTCACTTATAATAAGTTTTATGAAGAAACATACATTTCTGGTTGTTAAATATTTGGATATACAGTAAGTAGTCTTATTCAGCCTAGCTTAGCCATATCATCTTGACTTACGTTTATTTATTTATTTTTTTAGGAACAGCTCATGTCAGCAATATCATTACCCTGAGAGCTTCATTGTCCTTGTCGAGGCGCTTGTGCTCCTGCTGCTCTTTGGCGATGGTCTGCTCCTTCCCCGTGATCTCATCCCTCAGACGGGACACCTGCTGGTTCATGGTCTTCATCTTCCTCTTCATCTCAGACACCTCCTCCTGCAGTTGTCAACAGTTCGTAGTACGACATAGTAAAATAACTGTAAAAGTTCTTGTTGGCAGTACCTGGGCTTCGATGAGGTTCTTGCTGTAGAGGTTCCTCTCAGTCACCAGAGATTCCAGAAGGTTCTCCTGTTGTTTTAGCTTACACTCGGACTCGGTCACCTTCTTTTTCCAGTCGAATATCTCCATCTCTTTCACCTCCACGTCGTTAATTTTGACTTGTACCTGTTGAAAGCAATAGCCAGTCACACAAAATGTAGCACATATTTAAATTAGTTATTCCAGTCATTGTAGCTTTTAGTTTCTGGAGTTTTTTTTTTTGCAAAGGGTGGGATGTGGGGTAGTGATGGGGAGAAATGAACGACGCTTCGGTACACGCTTAGAGCTTTTCTGGGTGGGAGGGGAGTGAAGCTTGTATCAAAGCTTGTGTAGTTTTCAGGGAGTGACGTCATCAGAGCGTAATGAAGCGCTGTTTGGCTGAAGTGGTTCAGAAACCGGTTCATTTCGGCCGAGCTGTGTGAAGCAAAAGGATCATAAGCTCATAATCTGCTGCAGAGAATGGATCTGGGACACTTCAGAGACCTGGACTGGTTCGTGTTGGACCTGATTTTACGATTGATTAAAGACTCTTAATGAAAAAATAAATTTAGACCCTATTTATCAACTTAAAGAAAATGCTGGCATGTATGCAAAGATTAATATATTTTGGAGGGAAGCATAAGAGTGGCTCAACAGCGTCTGCTTGGAGTGTAACGGGTTGGAGACTTGCTCAAACATCCATTTTATATCGACTTATCTTTTAGATAAAATGCCTTTATTAACTATAGCATGTCAAAATGAACTTCATAGAGCCCCAACGCGTTTCAGCCTACGGGCCTTCATCAGGGGGACACGTTTTGTCCATTTTGACATGCCATAGTTAGTAAAGGCATTTTATATAGAGGAGAGTGCCTTGTTTTTTTCTGTAAGTCGATGCATCTATGACCCCTTCACCAATGAGCACCTTTTTCTACCTTTTATTCTTGTTTGGAGCTCCATAAAGCGTTCCTCTTTTTGTTTGGCTTTGTTACATCCATTTTATATGTTGTATGTTTGTGTCTGATTGTTACTTTAGAAAATAAATAAATAAATAAAATAAATAAATAAATAAATAGATAGATAAAGAGCAAACATTTATTCGGTTAAGCTATGTACTATAGTATTGTTGGTTATTTTCAATAAAAACAGTGTTTATTTGTTCATGACACGGTTTCATTTTACCTGCATTACATTTTTTTGACAGCCACATATAAGAGTAAATGAAACACTTCTGTGAAGCACCGACTCATGTTTTGATACCCTTGGCAAATTATTTGAGTATACACTGAAGCTTCATTTGCCCATCACTAATGTGTGGCGAATTTCTCCTCAATTCTATTTATTTCTTTTACAAATCGCATAAAACTTGAAGCTATTTGTTTTGATTAAAGATTTAGATTTTTGTTTTTCTGTTTGCAAAGTCCAGCAGGAGGATGCAGATGGAGGGAACACGAAGGGGAGCAGAGGGTTGGGGATCCACTGAGAAACGAATTCCAATCACGTATTTAGCTGGAACTGATTTTACTCACAGAGAATTGGCTGAGGACATCACAAATCAAAACCCTGACACATATAACTGAAGATTAGACATCAATGAACCTCCATCTCAGCCCCTACACTACATTGACTTTGCCCTTACCTTGTTCATGAGGCTGCTGGTCTCGTTGATGTAGCGGTCTCGTTCCCTCTCCAGCTGCTGAATGATCTGTCGCTGTTTCTGGGCCTCCTGACGATAACCGCCGATCTCATGCTCTAACGTCTTCTTGTCCTGCTCCAGAAGCTTCACCAAATTCTGCTGCTTCTCTGTCGACGCTGCAGCTTTTTTGATGTTCTACAGTGAAGTCAATAAGAAAAAGGAAGTACTTAAATTACATTGTGTTCAAAATGTTAAAGATTTATCCTGTATCATACCTTGTTGAGATTGTCTCGTTCTCTTATCAGCTCATCGATAGTTTTCTTGTCTGTGTCAGCCTGCTTCTGGGCTGATTCAAGATCTGGGTAAGAAAATCACTGAATTAATTTAACTGAAATGAAATTGTTTAACAAATGCACAAGAGTAAAAGTGTGATTAAAAGTTCTCTCAGAGTAGACAGGATGACAAAGATGTGATCCAAAATGTCTTCCTAAATCAGAGCACTAAAGATCCTATAAATAAATCAGATTTTTTTGTGTGATTATTGTAATTTGTGGATTATAAGCCGCTAATTTTTTCATGAACTATGCGGTTTATGCGGCAATGCAGCAAAATTATAGATTCTCATAGACATACTATTAACAAGTGCCGCTTATATACAGTATGTACTTTATAATTTTTCTTACTTAAATCTAGTGGGTGCGGTTTATATTCAGGTGCGCTCAATAGGGCAGAAATTACAGTATATACAAAAGAGATATAATAATCAGCAATTCGTTGGTGTGATATGTCTTTGTTTTTCCTTTGACAATTTCTTTGTAATGTTATGTTTTGCTACATTATCTTTTTTATTGCAAATTTAATTGACCTTTACTTAACCAGGTAAGTGCCGCTGATATTAAAATTTCATTTGAGAGAAGTCCTGGGGGAGGAGAGAGGGGAGGTGCTACTGGATATGTTTTTAGTCGTCAGGAGAAGCAGAGAAACCTGAAAAAATCTCACATAGAAAGATGCTGGATCGGTTGCTGTGAATTGTCAAGCTATCAGATTACTCACATCAGATTAGTAGTTTACATTTCAACTATCTGTTAGCTCCAAAAATCAGATTATGATGACATTTTTGCTGTTCTTGTAAACATAAGATAAGATCTATATACTGCTCTGTATCTGTTGTCTGCTGAACAATTACTTATGGCTAAAGGATAAGGAAACAAGATTTTTCTAACTATGTATGTAAAATTCAATAATGACTTGATTTGTTGTTAAGCTGGATATTTGATTTGCTAAAGCTGACCTTTCTCCAGTCCAGAGATCTGTGCTTTCAGAGTCTCCTTCTGCACGTCCACGTCAGCCTTCTGATCCTCCATCTGATGGTACTTTTTCTGAGTGGCCTCTCGCATCTTTATTTGTTTGGAAATCTCTTGCCGCATCTGAGTCACCTCCTCCTCTCTCATCTGGTAACAAAGTTAAAGACAGGTACAATCAGTGGACCAGTGTTTTACTGTTTTATTCTGTGCAATAACTGCCCTCTGCTGGCTGATACTGATACTGATCTTTGGCAATGAAAATCAAATTGTACAGTGCTAGTAGAGGGATAAAAACTATGTAAAGGTAAGCATGTAAAAGTCTCAATTAGTAGAAATTATCGTTAATGTTGTTTTGAAGATATGCAAAAGTCATAATATTTTAAAAAAGCTGTTTAAAAATACTGATAAAATGTATTGTACACTTTCAAAATAACTATAGGAAGCCAATATTTTATTTCATTTCATTTCATTTCTTAAGTTATTTAGTAATAATAACTTATTTTAATGGGATACGAAGGATTTGAAAGCAGGCTACTGAAAAATCTTGTTTACCTGCATTTTTTTCTGTGAGAATTAATATTTAGCATGAAACCTGAAGTCATTGAGATTTATTTTTTGAGTTTTGAAAAGGGTGTGACCTTTTACTGAACCAATATTTGATAAATAAACTTTAACTAATATGCTTAAATACATGTTTGGAAATTTGTCAGTCAGATTAGCATATTATCTCCTGAATATTGTAATCGAAATCTGCCCAAAAAATGTAGTCATCCATTTATGTAAGACTCGCACAGCCCTAGTCACAAGTTTGATTGAGGAAGCGAGAGATGACAAAAACAATGTTATTTTACCTTGAGCTCATTTGTGATTTGGTGGTTTTCCAGAATGAGATGTTCTTTGGTCGAGGCCAGCTGCTCAAACTCCTGCTGTTGTTTAGCACTTTTCATTTGCATCTGCTCCAGGTCTTTTGTAGCTTTCTCGTGCAGAAGCTGACAAAAGAGAAGAAAATGTATAAGAGAGAGAGCCTGTATTACTTGACCAACATGAGAAAATAAGAAAGTAAGTCACCCTGAGCTCTTTCAGCTGCTGCTCCTGCCTCTGCTGCTCGTCTTTGGCCTTCTGGCTCTGCTGATTCAGCGCCTTGAGGTCGGCCATTTTGGCTTCCATGTCCGTGTGTAGCTGCCTCACCTCCTTGTCCAGTTTCTCCTTCAGCCTCATCTCCGAGAGATCTCATTCTGCTGAACTTGAAGCTCCTGCTGCAGCTATAGGCCATAAAATAGAGTTAGTGATGAGCACAGTTTGTTTAGTTAGATGATTTTCTTGTCCAACGTTTTGTCTTTATTGCTTAAAACACTAATAAACATGTAAAAGATCAAAAAAGGATAGCTTAACATAAACATAAAGACTCAGTATTTCAGTTTAATGCAGCTAGAATCTAAAACTGTCTCTATTCTGACAATGTTTAAATCTGAGCTCAGAACAGTTCTGCTTGACTTTATTTAATTAATTAAATATTGTGTGTAGTGATTTGATGCTTATAAAGTTAAGTACTTTGTGTACAAATTATGCTATGCAAATAATCTTGCCTTGCCTAGTGGTAAAGCTTCATATTTCAGACTTTTTTCAAAAATATTGCCTAGTTTTACCATCCTGGTTAACACGATGGCTGCAGTTGTGACCAGACGTTCCCACTAATTATATCTATAATACAGTATATGGAAGTATACTTTGCATAATTATCTCACAACTATAATGTAAATAAGAGTCAAAGCTAGTCTAATTTACACACTAAATAATATTGTAATACACAAACATGGTATTGTTTTTTATTTTGTCAAACACATTTTAATAATACCAGAAAATTATGGTATTTTCACCATTTTGAACCTTTGTAATTTTCAGTTAGTTTTTCATCTTTTCCCCCAAAACTTTAGATAAACTCATAACCAAAGTAATAACCAGCAAACAAGTAATTAGTAAAACATAATTCAAACTGAACAATGTGACTTGACTTACAATTAACACTACTTTCTAGAAACGGATGGTTTTTTTTTGTTTTGTTTTTCATGCCCAGTGCATATTACTTTGATTAAAATGCAACCTTGATAACTTACCATAAACTCATTAGAAAAAATAGTGTTGAGAGAAAAATGGACAACTCAATCAAATACCAAACAATGTTGCTTTTAAATTAAATCATTGTGTTAGTATGCTTAGATAAACTGTTCAGCATATGAAATAAAAAGTCTGCTAATCATTTGTGGTAACGTTAATCATTTCTGTCCCATGTTGGCTGTGATCTGAATGTACTGTATATTGTAGAGATTTACCTGTGAAATAGTCTCTTGGGCTTGCTCCCGTAGCGTCTGAGTTTCCTGCTGCGTTAGATTCAACTGCTTGAGTTTATTTCGAAGTTCTTCGACTGAGGCCAGCAGCTCATCTCTTTCTCTGCTCAGTTCTTCATTCAGTTTGAAGAGCTCACTGTTAACATAGATGCAGACAAATGTGTAGACGACTAACATTAGCCGTATTTGTATTCAAGACCAATGTACCTCTGCTCTTGGTCTCCGGAGAAACCACTTTGTTGTTCGATCTTCTTGGTGAGATCAGCGGTTTCTTCTCTTAGATTTTTGATGATCTCCTTGTCCTTCTTTTCTTTCTCGTGAGCAGCGTCGACCATTTTCCATGCTTTATCTAGTTCCTGCAGTGACCCAAGAAAAAATAGTTATTGCTGCGGTAATAACTAATGGAGATCCAAAAAAGATAAATAAACATGCAAACTCCTGGGAGTCAAACCCAGGATCTTCTTGCTATGAGCCCAGAGCAGAGCACTAACTGCTATGCCATTATGACGCTCTCATTCCAGAGTTTTGAGCTGGTGTTCTGTAGAGATGGCACTCCCCGTCGAGATTGGACCCCCCTTGTTTAAAGTTAGTGCTAGAAAATAAATCATATTTTTTTATTTTCAAATTACTTTTGCTAACCCTCACCCAAGCCCCAATCCTAAATTTAACCTTCGAATTATGCCTAAACTTAGCCAAATTAATTGTAAACTTTTTACCGCGGGAAGCTTGGTACGTCACGCACAGTCACAAAAGCTAGTGAGGGGGTCTAATCTCGACGGGAGTCCAATATTGACAGGACACTGGTATGGTGTCGAGATAGGTTTAAAAAATGTTAAAAAATATTACTGATTTTCTAGCACTAACTTTGAATGGTTCTGTTGAACAGGGTTGAAAGGGGTTCAAAAGAACCCCGGCAACAGAAAAACATTGATTTCCCCTAAGTTTTTCTATTTGCTTTGGGTAAAGACTGATCAGCTGACCTGAAAGAACTTGCAGGACTGCAGCAGTTTGGACAAATACTGAGGGGTGAGACCACAAAGATATCTGAATACATAAAAAATTTAAAATAAATGCGAAACGAAACTGGAGTTTTAAAATTGGGTTGATGTGTTCTTGTTTTTTAGATAAACGCTGAACAGCAGCTTTTTGAAAGAGCTGTCGTCAGTGATGCTGACCTAAAAAAAACAGTTATGACAACATGAATTAAAATCTCAAACAGATGCACAGAAACACATGGATAGGCTTTAGACAGTCACTTAAAGAGTCAAGATTAATGCAAAACGTCAAACTGCCACTTAAAGGTGCACTATGCAACTTTTTAACCAAAACTAGGCTCGAATAAAAGCACACTGTCCTATAGAGGCCTTTGTTGCACTAAATAAATCATACAAATCTTTGTATTTACTGAGTGGACTTGCATCTCCACAAAATAGATTGTTATTTAACCCAAAACAGGTTCTCCTCTCGTTTGTTTCTATGGAAAAGCTGCTACTTTTTCTGTATTTTTTCACATTATGGCATAAAACCTATTTATTGTCCAAAAGTATGGTTTTAACTTTTTATTTCTACTGAATTGTCTATTGACTTTTCACCTCCAGAAAGTTACACAGAGCACCTTTAATGACAGAAACACTTTGTCATTAAAGATTTACTCAAACACTCTCTGGACATAAATTATCAACTATACATCTCCAGACATTTATATACTCTACATCCATTTGAGAGTAAATATTCTGAGCTACCACAATAATACAATCTAATGTTTAATAACCACACAAATAAAAGCTATTATAAATACCCTTTTCAGTGAGGCGATTGTGTTTTCGTCTTCTTGGGACAGTTTGAGAGCAGCTGACACTTTGGTGGAGGTGGCTACAATCTCGGCGTTGAGCTCTCTGCATTTGGACATGAGCCTCCTCTCGTTGTCTTTGGACTTCTTCAGCACATGGAGGAGCTTCTCGTACTCCACACGGACCTTCTCCATGCTCGGGTCGCCCAGCAGCTCATTCAGGATCGCATAAAACTCCTCCAGGGACTCAAAGGTGTCGCTGACCCGCTTCTCCTCGGGCTCAAACTCCTGGACAAACGTGGATGAACAATCAGTAGGTAAGTGTTTCATTAAAGTTATATCATTATTATCTAAACCAGTTTTGTTATTTAAGTGTGTCCAGTGGCACTCCTCTTCAGTTCCATGTGGATTCCTCTGCAGTTCTACAGTTTACTAAATTCAGAGATAAAATGCTACTTATCTACATTTCTAGCCTTTTTGGGATACATTTTGTAGAATTACTTTAGCGCACTAGCATTGTCCTCTCTTTGTTTATGCTTCGTTTTAGTGCGCTTATGTTATAGTCATCTTCTGTCTGATTTGGTTCTGGTGACACTGGATTTATAATTATCAAATGGTTAGAAATGTCTCAGAACCAATGATCTAAGTTATTCTACTCTTAAAAGCAGTAATAGTACTGAGTTACATTTAGTTGGCCTAACTTTTTAAATAATCTGTACAAAGCAGCTTGAGTAACATTTATATCAAACAAGTGCTGTTTTTCTTTCCAAAGTAAGTATATTAACTCTCATTTGAAATTAAAATATGGTACCACTCTGTAGGCCTAATCCATACGGCTGTTTTTACTTAGATTTGAGTAAAATTCCAACCAGAAACTTTTTATTTTATTCTTTAGTCATTTCTTGGACCATTAGCTACTTTTAAGCTACTTGATGTTACTTTCAGTTAACAGTAGCCTACTTGATTTAAACTCTTCCTCACGTCTTTTACAAGAAGGACACAGTATTTCTGAGGCACAACTCATTTATTTTCTTTATGTCCTAAAATGGCCTGCTGATTTTGTCTTTTGTAGGCAACACCTGTGTAGCATTTAGGACTTTGGTCATAAATTATTTTCCTCCGACATACTGTCTCTTAATGTCCCTTTGTACCTTGGCCGAAGTCTGTCTTTCCAAAGTTAGCGAACTTACCTCCATATCCATAATTAGACAGATAGAACTTCCAGGGTAAGAAGAAATCCAAGGCTCGTGCGCGACTCTCGTGTGTTGATGTCAGTTGCTAAGTGACTGGTGTAGATCTCGCGAGAAGCTGTTCAACAGAGCCAGACTTTTGAAGACGCGGAACATGCATGGGACATGCATGGATCTATTATATTACAAGACAGAAACTTTCTGGTCCAAAAAGTGTGCGCAGGGAGATCCTGGCAGGAGCACTGGAGGACTGTCCCGCTATGTAATGTTCCAGGTAATGGTCAACTCTCCAGTCCTGGCGTTTATAGAGCTTATTTTTTTAGACAGTGAGTAGAGTGGAATGTGTGTAAGAGCTGGGAGGACATGCAGCCTGTTTACAGGAATTAATAATGTAATAAACTAAAATAATAAACTTTGCAGGGAGGGTAGCTAAAAGTAAGAACAACAATATGTTAATGAGTAGCCAACAGTGTTAATAATAGGAAAAGCTATTTTGCCCACCATTTGGCTTCATGACATCACATTTTAGAAGTATTTGACGGTCTAAGACGTGAAGACAACCAGTATATTGAGTTCATTTTCCAGAATGTAATGTCCCAGTCTCAGATGTAGGTCTAAGTCAAACCTTATTATTCAAATAATCTTAATTAACAACAATCATGCATTTGGAGTTGCCTAATGACACCCCTTTCCAAGAATACTGCAAATAAATTACTTTAAATAATAAATAACTTGTTTTTTGTATATCTTGGATACAACCTGTTGTTTCTTGATTGGGACATCACGCTTTCTGAACTTAATCAAGTAAATACAGGTAGACATAATGTGGTTGTAGAAAATTTAAACATTTTAATAAATAAAATTTGATGTAATATACACCATTATGAGTATACAACTACAACAAGCATACCAAGACATTTGAAATACAAAAAAACTGACAATTGAGTAGCTTTCAAAGCTTCAGTTTTCCGGAAGAGTGGGGTGAGGGGAAAGTACAATAGCCATACATTCTTGTTAGTGTTTGTGCCCACAAATAAAAAGCATGAGTATAAGAGCTTCCATAGAAATCAAAGTCATGTGTTCTTTATCCAAGTGTAACAAGTGATATATTGAGGTACTGAGTTGTCTGTATCTAAAAAAAATGAGCACACTCCAAACTAATTGCAGTTTTGTGAATCCGAAAGTCAAACAAAGCGCTGTAAATGAATTCAAACGGCCTGTAGACCCACAGCTCTCAGGAAGACTCAACATGACTGTTGAAGTGTTCATTTGCACGATTGTAGTTGATTGAATAGCATAAATATAGAAAATGACACTTCCACACAGTTAACTGGTTGAATTTGTGCAGCATCTGCCAATCATGTTGCTTTCTTCAGTCAAATCTAGCACTTTAGATCCTTTCACTATAGTAACATGGTTCTGCCTAAGGTTTCATCCATCTGTAAGGAATATTTCAACATTAAAATCTAAATCAGCACCAAATTTCACTGTTTTTGAAATCATCCAAGTAATGCAGGTATAGCCTATTGTAGTTGTGTCTACTTTCAACAAACTGCACCAGGAATCATAGAATTCCCATAGAACTACTTTTTTTTTCTCAAACTATCCTAACATTGAAAATTGTTGCATGACTCATGAGTACAGTACGTAGTAAAGCTACATTTGTCTGAAGCGAGACATAAGTAACCAAATAAAAGCACCACACATGTTTTAGAATAGCACCAGTTTTTCAATATAAGTGTAATATTATGATGTTTTGGCAATGTACAGCACTAAAGTCTCAGCTCCAACCAACGGCTGCAGTGCCCAACCTCTATTTTCAAGCACAGGTCAAATCAGTGGCAAAACAAAACATCTTTGAGTGCACATGCCTGAAAAGAACTGACAAGAAAACAAGTGTTTCATCCGTATTAAACACATACTGTGAATATACATGTGCGCTCTGCAGAGGAACAGATCACAAAGAGCACCTTCATTTTCTTTCGTGCCAACAAATGATGAACTTGCAAAATCTATCCCAGGTTATAAGTAAAAGTTGCAAGGCATGTTCTCTTTTTTTTTTTTTTAAAGTTGGACAATGATCCATAACAATTCAACAATCACCGGACATCAAGCAAACGCGAGCTATAAAAACTATTTCTGGAGTCTTTCTGAATGGACAATGATAAGTAGTATATAGTGCACCATCTTTTGTTTTGTACACAACTGAAAACAAAAAAAACTCTACAGGTGTGCATTGCTACAATAGTAAAGCAACACAGGAATAGAAAAATAACAGACTTATACATTCTCTTGAAACATAAAAACTGTCCCCAAATATAGATACTTATATAACCATTTGGTTCCATGACAATATATATTTATATGTATATTTATTTATATATAGGTTTTCTCTATATGTTTCAGCTCTAGAATAAATCCTTAAAACTACTTTCTAGATTTTCCATCACTCACAGACAGACAGACAGCAGCCTGTTACAGTAGTATGTTATATTGTGTCACAGAAGCAGACCCTACACTACTCAGTTCCCACTGACTTGTCAGGACTGGATACGAGATGTGTATTTGGATTTTTTCACCTACAGAAAATATGTCATAAAAAGATGTTTTGTTTGGACGTATTTACAATGTTGGACAACTTAAGCCAACTCTGTAATGCTTGTACATGATTCAGGACAATGCTGCATCTAATTTCTGTCCAGATGTGACAGCAGAGCTGAGCATTTGCAGTCTGCCTCGAGGGCAAATGTGGAGGTTTTTATTTTGCAAAAGGTCACTCTGATTCTTGAATATATTTTTTTATATTTTTGTTGAAATGATTGTTTCATGTGAGGTGATTCACTGGGTAACACTGAAAACTGTGGCCATATGTAGCACTTATCAGATATATTCCAATATTTGTATTTACAGAAGTGTATTATGAATAAAATATGTAATACCAACGTGCATGTGTTGCTATGCAAGTAAGCATTTCCTTTTCAGGCTTCAATGGCATCTATCCATCTGTATGTTCAGACGACTCCAAACCAAACAACACAGATGGAAGATTAATAGGATTTGTTGCAAACAAATTGTGCAATTTAAATATTATTACTAGTGCAAATAGTGCATGAGATAAAGCCTGTCCACGTATAAAGAGATGTTTTAAAAGATGAAGTCCTTAAGTCTCTCAAACCTTAAAGGGAACACACTAGCTTTTCCTCAAGAGGGTACAACTGTGCTACAGTACTGGGATTTAAGTCAGTGTGAATATTAGAGCCAAGAGGAGCAACGACTGACCTCTATAACTGTTCTACATATCAAAGGATTCATCAGTTACTCAACGTAAATGCATGGGGTAAGCAATTATTGCATCTCAAAGTTACTGTGCCATTACAATTATTAATTATGTTAATTATGTTCCAAACCAAAGCTTGAGTATTCAAATTTCCACCAGAAAAAAATCGTTTAGGCCTTTTATTATCTGCTATTGTTGTCTTTAAATGTCTTGTTTTCTTTATTTAAAGCATGATTCCCTCTTTGAGTACGTGTCAGTTTAAAAAGACCATTTCAGCGGCAGATTCTTCTCCGCATACTTATCACTATGCAGGAATAGTGGTGCCTCTTTCACTAATTTCATTTCAACCCTGTCAGTCTATACACTATGTACATGGTTTCCTTTGTGGCATGTTCTTTGACCTCTGAACCTAGTCCTGTTTGAGCACTGTCCTTGTGTCTCAGAAAAGCCCTTGGTCATGTAAGAACTATGGTGTAGTTGTGTACTTATTTTCATACGTTCACAATTCACACCCAAAATTTGTGCTGTTGCCAGCAACAAAATGATGTGTCATTCAGTGCATTTGATTCTGCTGATAACTCACCCTCTCAGGTGCAAATTCTTATTTAGAGTTTTTAATTTGGAAAATATACTGGCTCTGTCAACATTAAGATATAAGAATATTTTTTTATATAAATAGCTTTTTAGTATATCATATATAACATCTGTAGATGCATGCATATTATTCTTCTGTAATATACCTCCTCATATTAAAATAAGCACCTTTATCATACAGTATGTATAAGGATATAAATATTCATTTAAGATTATGTTGACATAGGTCTACGTTTCTGCTTGTTCTACCTTCTGGTGCTGCCAACAAATCTTCATACAACAAAAGGCATTAAAGATGTTAATCATGCATTGAGTTCATATTGAAAAGTAGTTATTTATTGTTCAAGCAGCAGTTTGTGGTTGTAACAAAGCAGCTTTCTGTCTGGTTTGCTTAGCACCATAGCTCTGCTGGAATGAAATGGCTTGTTGAGCTATTTGGCAATTATATGAATGATAATAATTCTTCAACAGTGGCCAGTAGCACCAGAAAGTGTCATTGAGTTAGTTTACTGACTCATTCTACTGTATGTATTCGTTCGTAAGTCTTTCTGGGGTTGCACTAATAGTTCACTTAATTGATAACAATTAGTTAAACGCATTAGATTATCAAATTAATTAAAACATTTGTTTTACACACACCAGTACGCCATGGTAAGATCAAACACATTTCAGTTAGCATATTAGTTAGGCATTCAAAGTTGGCACAATTTAACCTCAATAAAATGACTCGTTGTAGCCCTATAACTGTTGTTGTTGCAGATTAGTAATTCCAATGGGATAAAACTGATTCGTACAATACAAAATACATGGTTCACACAATAGCTTTTCTCAATGATCATTAAGGTCTTTAAGCTCCTCTTTTGTCTGTAAATGCAAGCATAATGCCTATATAGTCTTCAACATTCAAGACTCAAAGCCAAAAATACACAAGTCTGGCAACCAAGAGGCTTTTAAAGGCATAGAGAAAGATTATGCCCAATATAATATTCAATGGCACACAATCCTAATGATTTCCAATTTCTTTGTTGGTGGCTTACTTTGTTTTGGCATTTCTCTTTTGAATAGATATGAATAGCATTTAGGGCCCTGTATCCTGCTAAAAGTACAGCAGAACAGTGACCATCGCATAGTCAGTATTTTTGCTCCAGTGCAAAGAACATCTGAGAGCTCGGGGTCACATTGTTTAGTTCTGTTTTTGGTTTGTGTTTTATTCAGAAAATGGCAGCTGACATTTATCGCTGTCATTTATCCATTGTCACTTTTTTCTAGGTGTCATTCTTTTTACAATATCCAAACCACATATCCCCACTTCTAATTTAGTCACACTCACAAAACACTAACATAAGCTTTGTCTAAGCCATGTGCTCAGGAATTGGTTTTATTTGTAATATAATGAAATATTTTGTTGTATTTAAATATTATTACATTACGATGAATTAAGGTTGTTGTTTGTTTGTTTTTTCAGCTGATCCAAGTGGAGGCGACTAAAAAAAGTAAACTGTCAGATTTATTTATTTTAATGAAATTGTCAAATATAGCCTGAGTTTTTTTATGAGATTTTTGGGGAGATGCTTAAACTCTTGGATAGTTTTGAAATAAATTATCAATTTATTTAGGCTCATTCAAGAAGATAGAAAATTATGGTCACAACATTTTGTTGTGCAGCAGTGTAGTCTTAATCAGTCATTAAAACTCTTAAGTGCTCCTTTGTCAGTTTGTGATTGAGGATGTAAATACAGGACATGGAGTTTGTAGTATTCTACTATGTGAAATCAATGCAACTGTTGAGCCCAACAGCGCTCTACAAATGACAAATCCTGACACACTCAGACTGTGTATAGCCAAGAGTATGTAAACCGTGGTGATCCCTGAAGTCACCTTTCCAACTGGTGTGCACAAAAGCAGCTGTAAAGTGCATTGAACAATGCTCAGAAGACAGCGGAACAGTGAGTTTGTGATCATGTCACTTTTCCTCTGTGGGAAAATGGGCTGCTGCATGCAGTGTTGCTCAGAAATCTCTTTTTTTAATTGTATATCAAAACAGAAATGTGTTTTAGACCACAGGCATCAGAAGCATTGCCATGTCAGCTGTAAGGATTTGTACTGTATGTAGATTTATCGGATCTTTGTAAATATTGTTTTTCATTTATGGCAGTGTATGAATGTAATAATTGTTCCTTTCATAAATCAATTATAAGCCATACAAAATCTTGGATAATTATAACCAGTTCTCCGTTTTCCATTTGTATAAGCCTGACCAATATGCACCTTCAAAGCACTTAATGCTATTGAGGCTATTGAAGTTTTTGCCAAAACAAAGCCAAGCTCTAGACTGTAATGTTAAAAGAACAAATGTATTTAAGTCGACAAGAACATGGTTTTGCACTGGAGTAAAACTTGGAATCTGGTAACTAACACTAATATGTCAGATTTTGGGAATATTTAGTATCTAGAAAGATAGATGAGATAAAAAAAAAAAAGGTTAACATGTGAATTGCTAAAAAGTTTGGGCAAGCAGGCCTCTTCATTTTTACATAATAAATGGCACATTAATAAAAAATGCAAATTAGCAAAGCTTTACAGAATCAATGATTCTATACTATATTTGAATGCTTCAATTTAGTGCTACGTCCCTCAGGACGATGAATTGTTTGTTTGAAAGGGACATATTGCCTTTCTTGACCAAGGTAAAAAGGTCTTAGAGCAGAGTCGCGTGGTCAGGGTCTATGTGGTCCATGCAGGCCAGGATAGCCTTCTGGTCCTCCTGCTGTGGCCGGCGGTAGAGCAGAGCAGAGAAGCGAGTGTACGGGTCATAGAGGAGGGGGCGTTTCTTCTTCTTCCGGAGGTAGAGAGCTTCTTCGGACTGAAATACCTGAGAGGTGTAGGCCTGATGGGTCTGAGAGGTGGAAACACCTGTGCAAACAAAAATCACAACAGCCTGTTACGAGATGATCGTTAAGTCATAAAAGAGCACACTTTATCCAAAAGTCAATTATTCATGTTCATTCTTCATGGTAAATTAGTTTAATTCATTTAGTCACAAAGGACACTAGATGAATACTGATCTATAGAGGTTATGCACTGACATCATTTTGCTTAGCAACATTTAGAATGAGTGGCATTTCTTCAATGTATTTCTTTGTTGTCGTGGCAACGGCTTGTTAGCTGCAAGTTTGTCTGCTAAAACAGTTGATGATTTAGGACATTTTAACTGCAACAAATGGACTCAAAAACATATTTTTTAAGAAGAAAAAGGTAATAATTTCAACTGTGTGTGATTTCAATGTCTGATAAATGTGAGAAGCTAAAGTTTATCTGCTTCACTACAACTGTTGACTTGATTTTCTCTGTTTACATGTCAGTTACAAAGTCAATGCTCAGTAGACTTGTTGTGGGTTGAGTTTGTTATCAAACTGTAGTTTAGTTTTCCTGTTTTAGCTGTTTATTGAACTCTTACAAGAGAAAATGTCCTTTCTCTCCATTGACTCTCATGCATCCTTGCCACTCAGCACTCACAGATAGAATGCTGTGACGTCACCTGCATAACCTCTATAACCAGACTAGTAAAGCTCAAACCCCTATCCAGGAAGTAATGACAATAAAAGTTGCATTTTATTAATACAAATGAATCAAGTACTGTTATAATAACTTTGCAGAAAGCAGACATTCAACTAACAGTCATTGTTAACTGACTGTAAGGCAGAAAAAGCCACACCTGCTTTCTTTCTCATCTTGGAGTTATTGTTGTTCATGCTCATCTTCTTGGCCTTTTTAATTCGCTGGTATCTCAGTGCATCCATCCTTTCAGACCCTGATAGGGCACTCGTTGCACCTCGGCGTTTTCTGTGTAGAGAACAGAGAGAAAAGCGCTGGTAACTTGAGGCCCTGCACTATCCCTGTAGTGTCTGTGAGCACTATGGAGCGCACCCAACCCCAAACCACACAGCATGGCTTATGTCAAGCAAGAGGTGCAGCACATTGTGAAAGTCCTAAAAAGCAAATAGACACAGACACTTGTAATGCCATAATACTGTCCCATTCTTATTTATCTACTCTGACTTAAACTGTCACTCTTTTCACTGAAAACTATTCAAAGAAAAACAGTAGGCATTAAAATCTATTATCTGTTTTTGTCTGACATATTGTATATATTTAGTCATTTCTTTTATGTACCACAACAGCCCACAAGTCTTTAGCACAAACACACACTTGGTTCTCTCAAGGCACAGTAAACAGCAATACTCTCGGCGGGGCTGCAGAGAGAAACCCAAGGTTGTTAGTAGGGGTAACCACAGCTCAGCAACAAAGCATTATCAATATGTATTCATAGACATGGATACTGTCTACAATGGGCTTCACCATGCTGACAGGGGGAGAGATGGCGGGAGGGGAAATGACTACTCAGGAACAGTCACATAATGGAAAATAAGCCAAAGGAAAGCGAAGCACTAGGACAACAACTATAACAAGGATTATCCAGATATTGTGGGTTTTTTTTGTGTTTTTTTTTTTTTGGGTAACGGAGCAATATTTAGCAATGGCATGCATGGCAGATTGCACATGGAACACAACTTTAAAGGGGAATACATTGCAAAGCTGTTCATTGGGTGTTTCACTCAAACTTAAGGGTGCAGTGCCCCTTGGAAAGAAATTATTTAGCAGAAGGACATTACTTCACCAGACAATGATGTTCTGCAGTCTTATCTAAATGTTGTCACATGGTTTGTACTGTAAGTTCATCATGATTTAGTGCTGATGATCTTACGATTTTGGAAATAGCTAGGGTCATGACAGAGGACACACAGCTATTAATACTCATCTGACTGATTACTCAGTTAAAAAGGAAATACTTTTTCTTGAAAACAACCTAAGCTTATCAACATTTTTTTTTCTTATATTTATTTTCTGAAAATATTTACGATATTTACGCCCATGTAGCAGGCAGCCTTAAACTTAATTTCCCCCGGAATCAATTAAGTATCTAGATAGATAGAAACAAATGGGTTACAAATCTCAATCAGATATGATTCTGTCATGCTCTTCTGACATTTCTTGCAAATATTCAATAGTAGATTAAAACAGAAGAACGAATTGTCCGCAAAAACAATACATGATCATTGAGGACAGGTGAAATTATGAAAACATTTTCAGTAAAAAGATTCAACGCTATTTTTTAGGATTAATGTATAAACCATACACTATAGGTGTTGCAATGTGCTATAATAAATTAATGCACAAATTGTGCATTTCAACCTGACATATGCCTTTTTTAACCTTTATTCGATCTTTATTTTGGCAGGCAAAACATTAAGAACAAATTCTTATTAATACACATCTATTATGTTAAATGCAATCGTAAGATGCTCAAGATGCAAATGTGGTTCATTAGCAAACCACTCAAGCATGGATTAAGTTTGTGATACATATCTGACCTGTGTGGATGTCTAAAATGAAAATGCTTCGGTCAGAATGCACACAGTACAGAGGACTGCAGAACTGAAAAAGCATAGGCTCTTTGACAAACAAAAAAGAAAAAGTAAACTCAAAACTGTGGAAAAAACACATGAAATAAGACTCAGAGTCTTGTATTCCCCTTTAAAGGACGATGTGATCAAAAGTCCCACCTGCTAACCCCCCCCTTTCAGACATGGATCCAACCCTTACCTATTGCGGTGTAGAAGACCTGGTCACAACAACGCTGCCCAGGTAGCTGAGATCAATCAAAAACAAAGCAGGTAAGACTCCAGGAGTCGTCAAGAACCACCATTCTGCCCCTAATTTATAATGATGAAACATTGCAGTACATGAGAAGCAGACAGGCCCTGTGACACACTTTGCCCAACAACTTTGGCTTGAACGTCAGACCTGAGGTGTTCCAAGGAGAATAGAAGGGTTTTGACAGGCAAGAAGTAAAGGAAGATCTGAAAGGGTAGAAGCTAGTAGGGACAATTGGTTAAACGTACAAGTTACTAAGGTCAAGCATGGGCCGCAGGGCCTGCCAAGATGAGCTCTTCTTAAGCATCCTTCTGCATGATGAAGGGAGGAATCTTCAAAGGCTTGGAGCTAGACATAACAATGGGCATTCTTATGTGGGGTCAATCATATGAATATCATTCATTTTCTCCCAGTATGAGAAAGCAGAACACATGATGAGATGGAAAACAAGGGTCTTGTGGTGAGATTTTTGGATTCCCAGACATTAAGGGGCTCAAGTCAAAGACACCTCCTTTAGTCATATTGTAGATAATGTGCACATTAGCCCCAAAAGGTCTGAAGAATATCTGTGAAGCCAAGGCAGTTAATTTGAAACAAACTCTCTTGTTTAGTTTGTTTTAAAAAGATGGATAGAAAAGTTGTCATTTTAGACATAGCTTCACAGATGTAATGAGTGAATACATGTTACTTTGGGTTTGGCATGAAAAGCTGCATTGGTTTGATAAAACATGAACACTTGGAAGGATAAGTAAGCACACAATTTGTTCACAATTTCACCTGAACTGTTAAGAAAATAAAATGCTGAGAACTTAGGGCTAAAATGGCTTAGCAACATAAAAATAAGAGCAACTTAACACATATAAGCATATGAGTTTGGCAAATCCTCTGGGCATGCCTGATGCACCTACCCTGAAGTGGACAACAGGGGTGGAGAGGACTCAGACGGAAGGATCTCTTCCTCAGTCCTCCTCTGTGACAACATTGGCCCAAAAATGCTGCTTTCCAAGGGAGGAGACGGGGACTGGGATGATGGATAGCTGGCAGCTGAGGTGGCAAAGGCCAGGTGGGAGCGGTAGCTGGGACTGGCTCTCCTGCTTCCCAGGCCTAGGGCAGGTGAGGAGGAAGGGGAAGATCTTCTTGAGAAGGTGGCTGTGGAAGGAGGGAGGAGGGTAATCTCAGTCATCTCCGGAGGTATAGATGGTTGCACAATGCTGGGGCGTGGTCTCGGGCGAACTACAATCTCTGGGGAACCATGGTGTGAGCTAAGAGGGCTTTGGGTGAGAGGTGAGAGTCGAGAAGGCTGGAGAACAACCTGATGTAAGCCAGTATCCATCCTACGAGCCTGTCTGGGACTGAACCGAGGACTAGTATCAAACCATCGCGTGTCCAGGCTACTAAAAGGGCTAGGGACAATGTGGGCCATTGGATCAGTGTAAGGCAAACCTGGCACGCCCATAGCGTGGCTTGTGTGTCTTAGCTGCCCTAAAGGTGCCTCTTGCATAGCTAAATGCTTGGCTGGGGAGCCATGAGGCTTAGCCTTGCTTGGAGACTTGCTTGTGTGGCTCTTTGGGGCCTCCAACGGTAGGACAGTTGGGTAAGTTGGCATTGGGAGAGTAGAAGGTTGGAACGCACTAAGGGGAAGAACATGAGGTGGAGGAGGATAGGGAGAGTCATGACGTAGGTGCAAAGGACGATGTGGGGGGAATATGAACTGTGGCCCCTCCAGACTGGCAAAGGTAAAATCCAGTCCCTGCCAAATCTCTGGTGTGCGAGATGTAGAGGACAGTGTCAGAGGAAGGGGAAAACCAGAGATAGTATATTGAGGAAGCTCACCCTCTCCCATCTCTTCAGGAATCACAGGGTGACCAAATGGCCCCTCAGCTAGGTATGGAGGGGAGGACATGACAGAACTGAGGGGGCTGGTGTCAGGCATATAAAAAGGCGGAGGTGGCTCGTGATCCCCCGGGGGCCTAGATAGCCATAGAAAGCCCTGTGGTGGTGGAGAGAGCCTCGGATTTGCCCTGTAGCCTGTAGACGACTACTCTCCATGATGGTCATACCTTCAAAGGGCCTGTGGAAGCGGGGGCTGTAGGCTGGAGGCTGTAGATATGACTCCTGACTGGAGATGGGGGAGATCTGATGAGGCCGCAGAGTGGCCATTGCAGGCGGCAGAGGCCTCGGGTCATCATTTTCTTCATCTGACTGTCGGAATTCAGGATAAAGGTCAGATTCTTCCACAAAAGGGAAGCCCTCGATGCGTCTAGGTTTGATAGACATTTCCATATCGGATGGATCAATTACAAACCGACCATCTGGACCCCGACTTATCAGCTCAATTGGTGTGGTGGCCTCAGGTTCATGCTTCATGCTGTACTTTTTGCTTGTTATTGCTCTTTTGGTCTTCTTGTACAAAGACAGTTCCTCTTTCCTCCCTGGGCTCGGGGGTGGTTTTTTGCCACGCTGGTCATGACTGTCTTCAGATGTTTCTGACAGTGAAGCCTTGGAACGAATGCTTTCTGGGCTCACTTTTCCTGATGATGACCTGGAAAAAATATATAAATATATCATTTTGTGTATGAAATGTGTATTACTTTCTATTACATTTAGCATGGTAAGACATGCAAATAAAAAGAATGTTTTGCCAACATTGTAAGCATAGCAAAAATGACAAAACTCTTTGTTAGAAGAAAAAAAATGTATTTATTGGATGGCAGTTTCTGCATGAGCAAATACGGTTGGAATAGAATTACATTTTCTGTGCATGTTTACTTAAGGTCATCTAAAAAAAACAACATTTTTAGCCATCTTGCTGCATTTAGACAAACTTACCAAAAGCGATTCATTATTTTAAATTACAGGCTAATGTAAAAGCTGGAATAAAATACATTTTTGCCTTAACTTAAATAAATCTATTTAACTTGGGGGTCCGCCACGTGCTTCTCTCCATGAAGTTGTTCTTAGTCACAGTATTGAGTCAGTCATATTGAGTCTCAATCGAGTCATTATATAAAAACGCATATAAATATTTGCCAAAAACCTCCATCACTGTCATATACTCCAGAAATATAATTTATAACATGTTATAAAAAGGTCGCATGAATTAATTGATTATTATTGTGAATTCATATGTTCATGAGGAATTAATGCATAAAATTGTGATGAAATCTAAGGTTAAGGTATACTTTATTGTCCCCTTATAGAAATCTGTCCTCTGCATTTGACCCATCCATCAAACAGAATAACTACAGCTTCTACAAAAGCGACTGTGCAATGCCTCTGAGGCGGACAGACTTCAGTCAACAGGTGCTGTCAGTCAGAAGATCTGAAATAACATCCTATCAGAGCTAAATAAAATGTATTATTCAGACAGTACTCAGTGGTCTTATTTTTTCACTGGGTGCTGCATTTATTATATACTTTAAAGTGGAAAACACAAAGTTTACTAATTTACAACTAAAAAAAGTTCCTCCCTTTTTGCAGATGGAAAGCAAGCAAATTGGCAAATATTGGCACTTTATTTTGTATCTTCATCATTATTGTATTGCACATAGTGCATACTGATGTATGCATGTACTAGGATTAGCAGTTTGTTGTTGCTGGACAAATAACCGAATAGGAATATGTCCCATATTACAAAGTCTGGTAATACAAAACACTTAGGAGGATTGCAGGGAACACACACACCAGGGTTTTTACAGCTTTTATTCATGCTCACTTTGATCCAACAACATAAACCAAAGTGACAACAACAAACTGGGTTACTTTACACCACACTTGTTGACACGCTGACTAAAGGTTGGAAAGTGGAGGGGATTGGCAAAAAATATATAAATAGCTCAAAGCATAGATAATGTGTAATTTAATAAACGTGCTGAATATTTAAAGACAAAGATTGACATTTCAATGTATTCATGACTGATGAAGCTAGCAGACAGAACCACTGGCACAAACGTCATTCAGACCTTCTAATAAATGTTCGATGTTATGTATTGTAATACATAAATTTATATTTGAGTGTGTGTCACTGTGCACATGATTTCTATCTCATTTTTACATTATCCATCTACCTATTATTCTATCTATTTATTGATCGATCTATCGACCTCTCTAGTGTAGCTTTATCTTTCAACTCTATCCATCTGTCTTTTTAAAGGATACCTTAGAGAAATTACTTTGAATGTACTGTAGTTGAGACATTTTGATGGTATACTCACTGGCACAAGACCACACAAGACAACACTGTAATATACGTGGGTTCTCATTGTAAGCCAATGATTTATTTTATTCATCCAGGCCTTTTGTCCACCTACCAGTTCAGACTGTGAAGTTGTGTGTGTTACATTAATGCATGCTCAAATGTGAACATCAAAACGTTGTTTAAATTATTTAAGGTTATTTTTAGAAGCCCAGTGTTGTTGTTGCCTGTGGGAACATTTGGGCCAACATGCAGCCAGGTCAGGTTCAGGGAGGCTGGGACAGAGTGAAGGGGGTGAACAGTGTGCACAGGGTACAGGGTATGGCTGGCACACTCACTGAGGACTGAAGGCTTGTCGCCTGTACCTGCTTGCTTCAAGTCCTTCCCAGTAGGGTTCGACACTGGGAATGAAGCTAAGAGGACTCCTGAAAGATTTGGAAATAAACAGGTTGTTGAAGAACTGGATCAGTAAAATTATTTTAAAGATGTAGTTTGAGGTTAGTTTGAGATCAGATTCATTTAGTTACTGTAGTTTAAACACATATGCAAACTTCACACATAAGCACATATGCAAACTCCACACCCGGGCCTTTCTGTGTGGAGTTTGCACGTTCCTCCCGTGTCTGGGTGGTTTCCTCCGAGCACTCCAGTTTCCCCACCAACCAATAACATGCAGGTTAGGAAACGCCTGGTGTTGGTTGGAGGTTGAGGCCCCAGATGTTTAGGTGAATGGCCTCTTCTGAGCTGCCCCAGGCAGCTTGTCATCACTGAGTGGGGAGGGGGGTTACTGTAAATGTGCTATGTAAATAATTCATTCATTCATATGCAACCAGTGTTTTAGCAACAACCTTTGCCATAGAAACTCCTTCAAAATATGAAAGAGTGCAGTAAGAATACAGTATCTGAAAGACATTTTTTCGTTTTAAGCTTGATCCCCATTGAAGGATTTGTGTTGCACAGCCCACACACTGAACCTTGTTCAGCCACAATGTTTAATTACTGTTTGGCATTAGCCAAACCATCATGTACATCAAGACTTGGCACACTGTAATTATTACCCCCACAACAATTCATTTTATACTAACATCCTGTGAAGTGAAAATAAAAAAGATGAAATATAGGCATGTTTTTAATGCTTTTGTTATCAGAAATGTGTTATTAAATACAACCCAAAAAGCACTGCAGTACACTCATATAGGTGAAGAGATAATGGAGTATCAGAATACTTCTATGGTTGTTGGCAAATACATGTACATACTCAGCTGCTGTCTGAAGTGTGCTTTATGTTTTTTTCAACAAAATTCCTATTTGTAGTTAAAATCTCAGTTGCTCTCATTCTGCTTTCTTGAAGATGTTTATATTTAATACAAAAAATATTTTCTTTGTTTTCTTCAAAGACATTTTGAAGTTGTTGCAAAGCCCCATTTCAAAAGTGTATACATACACACACGATGACACATTGAACTACATTAAGAATGTT
The DNA here is from genome assembly GCA_038363315.1 of Mugilogobius chulae. Taxonomy (NCBI): domain Eukaryota; kingdom Metazoa; phylum Chordata; class Actinopteri; order Gobiiformes; family Gobiidae; genus Mugilogobius; species Mugilogobius chulae. Next base: position 10,930,161 of record CM076406.1, on the reverse strand, counting down.
GTTTTTTTTTTTTTACATGGCATTTAAATTTATACAGCAGAAATTAACAAATAATTTGGATTTTTTTTTTGCATTTGTCCATAGTTTCTTTAGTTTCTATACTGACTTATGTAGATGGTACTTACGGAGTTTCCATGCTTTTTCTGCAGTGTGTTATTGAAAGAGGGGGATCTGAAAGAGAAAACATCAATATTTCAATGTCCCCTGAAATTGCATTATTATATAATAGAACTGAAAGTACTATGGATTTGCTAAACATGTAAAGCATAGCTTGTCATGGTTTTAAGAGAAATGTAATTATAAATTTCCAGGTGGGACTAATCAGTCCAAAGAAAGCACACATGTGACTAATTCTTTTAGGGCTGCCAGTCAATTGCTGGGAGCATTACCTCGTTTCCTCTTGAGCTTCCTCCGGCGTTGCTTGTTGACAAAACAGGCAGCCATGGTGCTGAAGAGGACAGCAGCGGCCAAGAAACAGATAGTGGCCACAATCCCAGCCACTACTGGACGAGCCAGTCCACTTTCCTCTACCATCTCTGGAGGAGGAAAGAAGTCTGTGGAACAGACCAAATGTTCAGGTAAGTCACTATTATTATAGTATAATAAAAAAAAAGATTAAAATGTGTGTATTAATAATTTCTTCCATACTCAACAGGTAAGCACAGTTGCCTTAGAATGGACGGATGAAAGTGAGAGTGACAAGCTGACTTTGCTGTTTATCTCTTATCATACTGCAATATTCTGATGCCAACCAGTGGTGTGTCCATCACAAGGTGCTTCTCAGTTTTATAAATCTAAACACTTCCAACTGATCAGTTTGGTCACTCAAAGTGATTCAAAGGCAAACTATTGTTTTAAGATGGTTACTCTGCTCATCCAACCAGTAAAAAGTGAAGTTGTGAAATGTTGATGTTAGAATATTTGAAAGGTGGGTTACCAAAGTTAAATCTGTTAGAGGGCAAATGTGCTGTATTTTGCATTGTTGTTTTTTTTTTTTTTGCATCTTTTTTATTAGTTTTTTTTGCATCTTTTTTATTAGTTTCTAAACACATGACAGAAGGGTACATTTTGCATATTATATATATTTTAAGTAAGAAGTCTCCAAAAAATAGCTAAAAGAAACTAGTGAACAGTAAATTGTTAATTTTGTATCATTTGTTGAATATTAGTCAAAAAAAAAAATTAGACTGGGCCTAATTTTGGAAAGGTGACAACAACACAAACTTTGAGAAAAGCCAAACCCAGATGGGAAAGAAGAAACATGCAACTGTCACATTAGTGGTCAAACCTGCAACCAACGGTAACTTAACTCATATTGAGCTTTCTTTGAACAGGACACTTCCGAGCTATCAGAGCTGACGCACACAGGTACAGTATATAAATGAAAATGAATAAGGGAAAACAGCCTGTTTATAGAATGTATAATTATTCACTACGTTCTTTTAGCGCCACTGTATTATTATTTATTTATTTATTTGTGTTTAGTTCTGAACACCATGCTCTTATCTACAAAATGGCCACTCATAGCATTATTCCTTTAGTAACTGGACATAGGCAGCTAGCAACCACTCAGTGCTTGTCATTTTTGATGCTGAGGATAAAGTAGAGTGCATACTCGTGTGTTGGTTTCACAATGGAACAGATAAAAAGTTTTGTAGTAGGGGCTTTTTCAGTTCTAAATGGGTACGTTGTCCTAGTGACCTAAATTATGGAGAATCCTACAATGGGGACAAAGGGTTATACTGATTGTTACAGTGTGTTTTTTGTTTTAGTTTTTTCTTGATCACTTTTTTTTGTATCCAAAATGTGTGCACTGTTCACACACAGTTCAGAATGTTCGAACAAAACTTTAAAACTTGTAAAAGGAACAGTTTGCTCACTCAAGTAAATAATAATAATAATAATAATAATAATAATAATAATAATAATAATAAAAAAAATCTGTTTTTGCTTGAGATATCTTCACATTGGTACCGATAATAAATCAAATATTGTATATTTCCATTTTCTACTTTGAATCATGGTAGCCCTACATTTTTAATTTTTAAGAGTGTGACAGCCTAAATGTGTTTTACCTCACATAAGCATGTTATTCAGAAGTAAATTTAGTGTAATACAAGAATGTTTAGATCAGTGGCACCACTTTATTTTAACTAAAACAATCCTTTAAAAATAAAACTTAATTCATGATGAACAAATAATTCATTAAGAATGATTAGGGCATTAAGCTTGAATACTAAAGGCATTTTTTCCATGCTTTATTAAGTTTAAGGTTAAGGTACACTTTATTGACCCCATGAAGCAAGGCTTACTCCAGTGTTAGGACCCATCTCCAGATCTTTTGTTAGGTTTCAGAATGACAAAACTACCAGTAATTTCTGCTCTCTTTTTATCTTGTAACAAATAGCTGTAGATCTTTGCCTGACCAGTCAGCCCTCCTACATTCTGTTTGAATGCAGAAGGGTCTGAAACTGAAGAGATAGCCAACGATTTCGTCGTCCAAAGTTAGGACGATCCAATCACAACGCCCCTCCTCCCCTCCCTCCGCAATTTCAAAACTTTTTTCTAACCGTTTCAAATAACCAAGACGCGGACGTAGCTGATAGATCATTTTTCGCTATAGCTTCGTTTTAAACAATTAGGACGTATCAATCAAACCGTAGCAGCAAACCGTTCAGGCCTTCATATAGATCAATGCTCCATTGAAAAATCCTTGCGCTACATATTTACTATAACAACCTGTTTAGCGCGTCGCTGCATCGGGGAATTTCGGTTTCTGTGATTGGTTGATTCCGCGCTCGGAAAGCCCGTCCTCGAAATTGATCCCGGCGCTCTGATCCAGACCCTTACGTCTTTGGACAGTGTCTGTCAAGCGTGTAGGACTGGCTGGTCAGGCAAGTAGATCTTAGAGGAAATCGATTTCTTGTCAATTTTCAGGTGTCACGTTTTGGTGTCTTTGCTTTTTGAATCTGAAGCTAATCATGGCCCTGCACTGGCACATTTTGTTGAATGGTGTGAGTGCAATTATCTTGATTTAAATGTGTCAAATACAAAGGACATGGAGATCGATTTTAGACGAAATGCTACACATGGAGTCAGTGTCATCCATGGAGAAAAGGTGGAAATTGTTGAGAAGTATTGTATTTATCTGTATTTATTATTAAAATTGTTGTATGGAGTTGGACTCAATGAACTGTGGAATGGACTGACACAATTTGTGCAAATGTGTGAACTGCTTTGAGGAAGGCTACAAATTAATTGCCCTCTGGGATCAAAAAAGTTTTCTGAATCTGAATCTTGTTTAACAGATTTCTACCAGCAGGGGGAAGCAACACCACTCAGACCTGCAAAGTCTCACTGCAAATCTTCCTTATAAATGCTAGCAACAGCTGCTCTTACAAAATGATGTGTACTCTGTGACCTCTGCAGCATAGCAACATTTGAAGCCTTAGGATTCCAGATTTGAGTTCAGAACTTACAAAATAACTAAATTATTATTATTTTTAGCACAGTGGTGGTGTAGATGCTCTGTGTGAAAAAGGCAGGTCTATGATGTCACTCTAGAAAATGGCCTTAAAGAGCGCTAAAACAATATAATGCTGAGTTGTGTGAGCAATATACCCACAATCCCTCTCTAGCTTACAAATGTAAAGTTTGCCCCCAGGTTTGAGAGGGAGTTGAGTTTCTATTTAGTCTGGTTCTAGCCCTGACAGCCCTGACATGCTGAAGTAGATCACTTTGTATGTTGTAACTGTATAGGAACCAAAGGGTGTGCCTATTTTTGACATGTAATGCCTCACCTGTACTGGATACTCCGACTACATTACTTGGCTCACTGATGGTGTCATCCATGACAGCCATCACACGGAACTCATACCACGCTTCCTAAAAGAACACAAAAAAGTCTTTAGGATGCACATTGTTTAACTAAAACAAAAACTTTAATACATGAACTCGTGCATTATTATACAGTATTACATATCTGTACACAGTTTTTTATTGAACCAGGCCTGTAGATCTTTCACACAACAATCACCTGTCTTTTGTCAAAGACAAAGGAGGCAACAAGCAGAGAACCTTTACCTGACTTCACCCTACATAGTAAAGTGGATGCTACAGAACAGTACAAAAGGCTGAGTGGGTGTTTGCTGTGCAGCAAATCTAGTCATAAAAGCATCTATACTGAGCTGAAAGTGGACAATTAGATCAAAAACTGATATACGACAACAGAAAAAGTGTCCCAAACTCTAAATGAGAAAGAGAAGAGTCCAATACATTTACTTGTCTATTCAAACGTGTTACATGACGCTAAGAGACTAACGGTACTGACATTTCAACAAAAACCATGACAACAAGAACAATGAGCAAACTTTCTTGTATAAATAGTAGCACTCATAAAAAATGTGTGTGCCAACACAGAGACTGTAATGTTATATTTCAAATTTAAAGCCACCATATTATACCAAGTCAACTTTAATGTGTTTGTTACATCTGGGTTTTCTGAGCACTAGAGATGTTGTATTTTGATTGATGCCTACATGTTTGAGTTATCCTGTGTTGTTCTACAACTGAGGCTAGAGTCCAGTGTTCAGCCCAGTAATTGTTTGTCATTCTTTGACAAATGAAAACCAAATATTCTATATGATAACCTTTCAAAAAGTAAAATAATAATAGGCTGGTCATTAGTTTGACTGTTTCAAACAGGAAAGTTAATGGGACAGCTTTTATTAAAGTGTTTTATAACATTAACTTTTCAATTAGTTGAACAGTTGAACACAAAAAGATGCTCTACTTGTGTCACAGTTCAATACGAAGTATTTGAAAAAAGCACTCATTGACTCCTTTTGAGTTACTTTTAATGATTATGCAAGCAGAATGCTATCAGATGAAAAACACTGACTACTTCTTGTCCAACATTTTACCTGAATGAGGTCACGGGCAAGCAGCTCAGTCTCTCCAGCAGGAATGCTGTCGTCCAAAACCTCCCATCTCTCGCCTAGGCGGAACTCCATGACATAATGCTGAATAGGTGCTGTGTGATTGGCAGGTGGCATCCAGGTAAGCAGCACTCCCTGCTGCGTGCGATTGGCTGTGAGGCACCGTGGTGGGGTAAGCAGCACCAATGGTTCAGGGGTACTTATAGGAAATACTAAAACAACAGAAAGTACAAAGTAAGTCAAACTTCGAGTTTGTGTAAGCCACTTTCAAATGTTGGATAAAAAGCTCTCATAAATATCAACATTACAAATCTTTAGGCTGAACACACACAGACCTCTTTGTGGAGCTTGTTTCTGTCAAAAGTGTAAAAACATATTTCACACTTATATGAATGTATAATTTGGAAAATGTAAAATTAGATCAACAGCAAAAAAGCCTCGGGGCTGAACAGTGAATTGGCTTTGTTCCTGCTTTTTAGAAGGCACAAAGGTGACACTGCATGAACACTTATCCTAGTTTGCAGCTCATCACTTACATTTACGTAATTCTCAGTGACAGCTTCATTTAAACATAACTGCCTCTTTTGCTTCAATCAGTTTGAACTAGGAAATATAGTGCAAAAAGAAATGTCTGTAGTGCAAGGTATAATAATAATAATAATAATAATAATAATAATAATAATAAAAATAATAATAATAATAATACACTTGTATGTTGCCAACGACTGTCATCAAATGCATATCTTTGAGTAAAGTCTTTGCAGGATGGAACATTTGTAAGGCTGTTCAGGCTGTGAAAACACAGGGTCAGTAAGATGGTGCTGCAGCCGTATGTGTGAACCAATCACCTGTTTAACTTCATTTAGAGCATGACTTTCTCCAGCTGCACCTGCTGCCCTACAATTCAACCTTAAAATAGCTTTAGACTTTTGGACTTCTGCCATTGAGGAAAACAATGGGACACTTTTACATTTTGGCAGTGGTAATATTGCATTGCAAAAATGCAATTGGTCAGCTTCCCGTGTTTATGCCATGCTGCCTGTGTCACGGCTGAGCAGTGATGGCTGTTCTCACCTAGTGTGTTCACAGTGACAACCTCGCTGAAGGGGCCAGTGCCAAGTTTGTTTTGGGCCAAGACACTGAACTGGTACGTCGTCTCTGGCTCCAGGCCCGGCACCAGCATCCAGTCACGGCTTCCAGGCACTGCCACGGACAGCCAGTCGTGTGGACCCAAGTGCTCCCTCTTCAGCCTGTTCATAAGTTACATTGAGAAAAGGGAGATTAAACCCAGCAGAGGTAATGACACAAATTTAAGCAAAAGCTTTTAATAACATAGCAGATGTGTTACTGCACCAGAATCTTTAATCATTGAAAAGCTTCATGCATTTAAGCTATGCACATAGACAGACTTCATTAAAGGTACATGTGCACATCTTTAAAGTAGAAGTAATCTCTACATCTTTGCCTTTCTTATGATGTCACCATTTTCATTTACGTAATTAGCCCATGCTGCACTTAGCTTTGCAGTTTGCTAGTTGCCCATGCCATATCGTTAGCATTAACAGCCTTGGTTAAACAATGCATTAACTATATGCATGCAAAAGCTGACACATTTTATGCTTAGAAAGAGTTAGCTGAACAAAGTCAAAACAATATCACATAGTTTTAGCATTTGTGCATGGCGTAGGGATGGAAATGATTTGAACAACAAACATCTACGATATGTGTTTTTTATGTTTTGCCGTTGACTAATACTACAATCTAATGGTGGAAAAGGTCTCTGAAGAGTAAAATAGAATAGTAGAAAAATGTTTTCAATATGTATTTGACACATTATGCATTCTGTGTTATGTCTTAAACAAGCTGTCACTAGCCCTTAATAATTATTTACATTTTACAAAAACATATTAAAGTCTCCTGGTTCAATCACGTTTCTTCCAATTGAACAGCAGCAAAGCAGCAGCAGCGGGACAGAACTGGGGTCATGTTCAGTTGAGTTGTTTTGAAGTTCTCCTCCAGCACAAGTTCAATACTAAGAGATGAAAACGCACTTGCACCAGACTTCCGTGTATTTCCATCTCTATGCTTTCACAACTGCTCTGAACACAACCCTGGAAAAGACATTTTAGAAGTAACAGAGGAAGTAGAAGTAAAGCAGGAAGCAAAGCATGCTGGGATGACTCACACATGGCCATACCAGACTGAGAATGTCTGCTGGTAGCCTCCGTCGTAGCCCACCTCCCAGGACACATTGGCCCAGGTAGAAGACCCGACCACATGGACGTTAGAAGGGCATGGGGCTTGTGCCTGCAGAGACAAACAGCGGTAAAAAAAAAAAGGATCACTTTAGTTAAATCTTATTGTAAGCTGACAATCAGTATCAGCAATTTTTGATTGGACCAAATTAGTCTCTGCCCCTCTACCCCTGTGTGAGTTGCATTAGTGGCTGCTCCGCTGAACTGCAGTGGTTAGGCCCAAGAAAAATTTCACTGTCAAGTCCGTTTTGAGGACTGCAGATGGAAAGTAGCTTTGTGCCAACTCTGGTGCAGCCATCTTTTAATGTACCTGCATATTATTGTCCTCTCGGCTCTTTGCTCTTTCCACTATCGGCCATTGGCCAGAACTGATCACGCCGTCACGTTTCTATCGTCACGATAGTGGGAGGCGCAGCCTGTACTATAGAGAGAGCTTGGAAATATACATTTTTTTATATATATATTTCGATGTCAGTGCGCCACTGAGCACAAGTCAATGAAAACAAAGGCCGCCATCTTAAACTCATCTTCAAGTTCTAATTATACTTCCGTGGAAGAATTTGACACATATGCTTATGCTTGTACCTCTGAAATTAAGCCTGATTAATTTTTATTTTAGACTTGAACTGACAATCATCATAATATAGGCCACATCTTTGTCTAAATTAAACACAGGTTTATAAACCAGATACAAAAGACACATTATTTTAGGAATTGATAACTAAGGAATTAATAATACCATTGATACTGATAAAATCTGATAAATTCCCATTTCTATCCTATCTATGAATAATGTTGAGCTGAGTTTTAAGCCAAGTTGGGGCCCTACAAGAAAATACTGCCTCGGTGTAAGTAAAAGAAGGTAGTTATAATCAGAAAAGTACACATGAAATGTAAACTTTGTGTCTTAATCTTGAAGTTTACCTATGACTTGGACGTGCGTGCTGGCAGTGATGCTCGTGGCTACGTTGGTGGCAACACACTCCCACTCTCCATGGTCCTCCTTCGTCAAGGACTTGAACTGTAAGTTGCCGCGTGGCAGAACATTGTGCTTGCTTTTACTGGGCTTTCCTACCTGTGGTAAGCCAAACAAAACAAACCTAAATGCACATGAATTTATATTGTTTCACTTTGTGAAATCTGTATACAAGTTCACTTTAAACACAAGATATAAATGATTCATGTGATTAAATGTCGAAGAACAGTTAATTGTAGTATGAATAAAAAATCCTGCTTAGCAATCCCACACATCATTATGGTCTAGCACATCTCTTAATAGCATCTTTAATAGACAACATTTAAATGTGATTAAAAATAAATAACACTGCACACTTTAGCTCATTAAAGTTTGAGTACCTACCAGTAGTCATTTTTGAATTATAATTTTAAACATGTGCCGAGCCGACTACAGTTGCTTACCTTCCTCCATGTGATGTTGGGAAAGGGGTCTCCCTCTGCCTCACAGGGAATGATGAGTTCTCTCCCTGCCTCCTGCCTGTACTCCCCTCCAGGAACCACTGAGAATTTGGGAGGGTCCTGTACAGAAAAAAAAAAAAAGAATGCAGACATTATAATGAAATAATTATTTAAAAGTTGCGTGTAAGTAAATTGCTTATGTATTTTATTAGGAAGTCCTTTTGAGATTGGTGCTAACTTACCTTTAGCACCAGGGAGCAGGAGGGGACCATCCCATAGTACCCAGGACATTGTAAGGCATACAGGTGTAGGTGCCAAGTGAGTCCTCGGTCACCTCTGCCACACGGATGCTCCCATCTTCCATTTGGCTCCAGCCGGGGTACTGAGCATAGGGGGAAAACAATCTTCAACAATAGTTCCTATTTGTTGATTTCACAACTGAAACCTGACAAATGAACTGAGATTAAGTGAGTGGAACAAAAAAGCACTGACCTTGTCTATCCTAAGAGGGAGGCCATCTTTCTTCCACTTAACCATAGTTACAGGGGGGTTGGCATCAACTGGACAGCGGATAAAGCCAGGCAGACCAATTGCCACATAAATGACAGCTGGCATGTTCACCACTCTGGCAGGATCTGCAAACAAACCAATAGGAAGAAAGTGACAGACATTCTTGATTGGTGCTTCCTCAGCTGTGTGGGAGCGGATCTGTCTCATAATAATAAGACAACTGACATACATCACCGGTGGCTTATTATTTAAGGATGCTTTTAAAATTGTTATAGCATTGTCTATCCTTCCTATCATAATAGGATACTGATAATTTGGTTATATCGACATATTGTGGTTTAGTATTTCCGTTTAACGTGGCCGCCTGCTCAAACACACAATGTTCTCCTGTTTATCCTACTGGTCAACAATTGCTCAAGTACACATAAATTGCGATAAAATGTATGTATGTTTTGGCTCTAAAAAAAATGCAATGTAATGGTTGTGTTTCAGCCCACCTTAGTTGGTTGATGAAAACCATTAATATTCACTAAAAGATATTTGGTGGTTAATATTCAAAGTTCTGTAGAAAATTGGATGACATCATGCTGCAACTGCAGCAGTCACTATCTTTAATCTTTAATTAATGAAAACAGACATTACTTAATGTCTTTCAGGGAAAGGTCAGAGTCTGTGCCTGAGGAGAGCAGGTGACAAGAAAACTTTCTTTCAGAATCAGAAATGTGAAAACGCCAGAGCAGCATGGAGTCCAAATGAGGTCAAGGAGGAGAGCGTAGGAAAACGTAGGCGAAGAGTGATAAGGAGGAAAATTGGTGTGTGAAAGAGCCAGGGAGGGAGGGGTGATCGAGAGGAGGAGCAATTGAAGGACGAGCAAAGCGTGGGAACGAAGACAGGTGAGAGAGAGATGGAGAGATGGTAGAAGATGGTGACGTAAGGTTGAGAGAGGAGGAGAGAATACACGCTGGTTTGACACTTTGAACTCAATATCAGCACAAGACAGTCAGCGGCTCCGACAAAAGACCACCGAAAATGATGGAGGGAACAGAGAGACGGTATTGCCACAGATGGAAAAGAGGAAGAAATCAAGGAGATCAATTGACTGCAGCATTGCCAACACAACTTTGTACTACAACTCCAGCCCTAACCACCAGCACCGACAGCGCTCCACCACAACGCGCCCAGAGGAGCCCCAGCAAAAGTGCCACAGACAAGAATATCTGCCAAGCGTCTAAAAATAGCCCTCAGACAGCACTATCGCTCACGACACGCCGGTACCCCGCTGCAAGGGCTGCTTTTGGGGAAGTTTTCTATTGGTTGCGCACTGTGAGGGGATAAATGACAGGCACAGCAGAAGATGGGCACATTTTAGGATAAAAAAAAAAAAAAATTTAACAACACGTGATGAGAATGTGAAGAGGGCAGAGATGCTGGGAGCCCTCTAGAGCCTGATGGAGAACAGTGGCCGCGCTTACAGCAATGATGTAATCCCTACCAATGTGCCCCCCTACACCTCACCCTCCTCCTCTCACGACTGCTGTTCCACGCACAGTCTAATATGCAGCCGTAGAAGAAGGCTGGAGAGCAAGAGAATGCAAAAATGTCTGTTGCCTTGACTACTGCTGGTGGCTGTTGTGACCGGTTGGTACAATCTCCAATCCGTGAGTTTTAACATTAAACATCCCCCCAAAGTCATACGAGTGTAGACTGAGCAAATAGGCAGTAACAAAAGGAAAATGTGCAGATTGATGCAGGGTAATTTGGGTAAATGAGTACAGGTAAATGACAATCAAAGGGCGAAGGCAAACATTTAAATAATAAAAAAAGAGTCAGTGTGAAATTGAACGGTTTTGTTGAGATAATGTGAGGTGCGGGTTGAAAAGAGTTAGCCTACAGACTGGCAAAGTGTTCAAATCAGTTTCACGGTGCAGAGGAGGTTCTACTACAAAATACAACTCTGCGAGGTTTAATTCAGAAGGGAAAAGAAATACTATACAGAACATGTGAATATTAAATCTAATCTCTAAAGTTAGAAACTGGAACAATTTGTACAAAAGCAGCATTAATCATGGTCACTTTTGTTAAGCTAGCCTACTCCAATTTTTGATGTAAACTACAATATAAAGGCTCTGGTTAAAGTACAAAGCTTAAAACTACTTTGCTACTTATATTTGACATTTCCAAACACGTAGTTTCAAACAAACAATTGTGTCAGAAGTAATAAATAAAGCATGTGAAAAATATGCGCTCACATTGCACTGTTAGGTAGGCAGAGGCAGTTGGTGGCCGGCCCAGGCTGTTGCTAGGTGCACAGGTGTATCTCCCACTATCCTCCGGTTTCACTTGGGCAATGATGAGGGAACCATCAATAAGAATACTAACTCTGCGTTTCAGGTCACTGTGAAAATAGGAGTCCACGTTTAGTGCGATGAGAAGCAGAGCATATGTCAAAGATTATAAAAGAATTTAAAATAAATAATCAATTCATTATTTCCCATGCAATACATGCTCACATTCTTTAGCTACAGCATATGTAAAACTTTCTTTTAACTAACACCAAGCCGCATCTATATATTGGAGAGGATCCCACAGATTTACATTTATGGTTGACTTAGCCTATTGCACAATGCCCCAAAGCATTTCAGCATTATGTGCCACACAAAAGAAGCTGGACTTGGCAAGAGTATGCTGCTCAATGTGGGCATCAAACCAACGAATAATTATATGGAACGCATTTAATATGTGCTCCCTGTACATTAGTTGTAATGGATGACAGTCTTCATAACAGATATTTAGTAGACAAAACATTACAGTCTGCAGTTCAGATTTTAAGAACACAAAGTCTATGGCTTTGGGTCAGTTCAGGTCAAGGCATATTTGATTGGCAGGCTGAAATACAAGAGAGAGGATTAGTGATTTTTGTGTCACTGCTGCAGATCTGGGGTAGTGCTGATTCATCATTACAGATAATACATTCAGAATAAATTATTTCTGCTTCAAGAATAGACAGTGGCACAGGACAAAATGAGACTCTGGCACAGACAAAAGCACCACAACATACTGTGAATAGATCATGAGGGTGGAATGGTGGACAATAATGAACCCGATCATAACTTTACTTCTTGAAGAAGACGTTGTCCTCTTCCCAGAACCAGGTGTAGGTCAGGTTGCGAGGGTAGGCCTCGGCCTGGCAGGTGAAGAAGGCATCCTGCGAGATGTTCACTGTGATGTTCTCCGGAGGGGATACGATGAACGGAGGACCTGGTGAAAATGTACAGCATAAGTGAACGGAGAATGAACATTTATAACACTGCCCCTGTACCTTTCTTTTTTCCACTAGAATTATATGGAGATATGCTCTTTGATTCAAAAGACATCTCTGATAGTCACCTACTACCTATGTGTCAAGACTAGACAAAAAATGTCCCTGCTAGCACTGGCAGGTAAGATACTTCTAAGGCTATCACTCAACAATTTAAAATGCATAGGTGATACTTTCAATTTCAAAACTTTTATATTGCACAGCATTTTCTAAAGAAAAAATAATTGAATCCCATAATTATTTATTGTCATCTAAACACCAAGATATTTATTACTCATCATCAGGTTCAACAAGTAAAGCAAGGCATTGAAAAGGAGTCATTTGGGTGAAAAAAAAAGCAGAAGAACTATTCAGATATAGAAATAATTAGGGATGCACCGATCCGATACTGGGATCGAATATCGGTGCCGATCCAGCAAATTTTCTGGATCGGTATCGGCTTCATGATATGGTTCAGCCGATATCATATTTGTGCCTCTAATTGGGCAAATTAGACTAGTTTATTGGTTGGTGTTGATCAAGAACGTCTTATTTTATTGGACATTTTATTCAGATTAGCTGTTAAGTTGTGACTTGCACTATAAATAAAGTTGCATAACAATATATGACAAATGTCTTTGTTTTAAAAAGAAAGAGAAGCAATTTCAGTTCTTACATTAGTATCGGCTGATATCGGTATCGGTAGATACTAAGCCAAAGTATCGGATGGGTATCGAGCTGAAAAAGCTGGATCGGTGCATCCTAGAAATAATACACACTTGATAGTGTTTGTGATAAATATTTCAAGTGCCTTAGCCATACAGTACATAACAGCACTTATGGTCACTGCATCAAGTTTTTGTCTATTTAGACAGGTTATGTGTATATTATTCATTACTATGAATGCATTGATAAATAGATCTGACAAAGAGATATCTCTTTGTCAAAGGTCATTTGCACTATTTCTGTTTCAGACTGGGATTAGCACACAGCAAATCTACTCACCCACATTATTACTGATACCATAGCAGATTGCACTCTATCTGGATTATCAGGGAAAGATACTATTATGCCATGTGATATACTTGGCATGAAATCATTTCTATGATCAAAAGTGACTTAAACTTTTTAGATTTACTGCAGGTCCTTAAAGCTTATTTTTAATTGAATTACTTTGTTGAGTGTTTCATCTCTTTCATCACTTTGTGCTACAGCTATCCTACCACATGCAGTTACCTTCGCATGCCAGACCCAGAGCATTGGAGACACACTTCGAGTTAAAATTAAGTCTACCATGCTCTGAATCATACATGACTATTCAAAAACTTGATTTGAAACTTTTTAATGAACATAGTATTATTTGTGACACCTTAATAGTTTTAAGACTGCAGAAGAATACTCTGACAATTAGAAGTGGGCTGAAAGTGGACTAAAAACACTTAAATCTGCAAAGTAACTGAATATCAAGCTGAGAAACCAGTAATGCATACCAATCTACACCTATTAACACAATTCTTTCCATGTCACATCTTTAATGTATTTGATTTACTTTTTTAAACATATTAAGTGATCTGTAAACAAACAGAAGCATTTCCACGTGCCAAGCTCTTAGTAACACAGCACAAGCAGGACCAGCCTGCGCTGAGGCTGCTGGTTGCTCTTTGAGTGGGAGAGCATGTTTGCCCGTTCTTGTGTGCGTCAGTGCCAAACCGCCTTATTTGGACCCAGCTGAGGGCTAGAGATTTGTTGGCACACTAGTCTTTTAACTGATCTGTTGCTCAGTGGCTTTCCAAGAGGGCCTCTATTAATCCGTCTGTGCCATAAATTATACAAGCCGGGTCAAGCATCTCCTCTGGCTCAGCTGAAGGAAAGTGTGATCTGCAAAAACTGCAATAAAAAAAAAACACAACTAAATAAAGACATTTGTGAGGGACTGAAAGCGTATGCTAAGTTTTTTTTTTGCAATGGCAAGAGGATTACACATCTGTTCTTCACAAAATCGGACTTAAGCGGCACCTCAAAGGATCAGATGGCTTAAAAAAAAAAAGCAAAGAGGACGAATTTTCATCAAGCAATCGAGCCTTTCCAGAAATCTGTGGAGTGGAAACAGTCGGAACCTCTATTTTGTATTGTTTGAGTTCAGATAAGGTCACGACAAGTCAGCTGTGCTTCATGGGGACTGCGCTCTTTAAATTAGATGACCTGGAATGCAATGTTTTGGAGCTTTATCATTTATCCTCTTTGGTGAGGCGTGACGAATCGGGCTGGCAAACAGACATTTGAGAGTGTTTACTTCCCATTTCAACTATTGACTTTGAGCAGTGACGTGTGTATGATGTGGCTCACAATGGTTCATTCATTTGCTAAATATGTCTTCATTTTGTGCAAAGGAAAAGTACGGTCTTTTTTGAAAGATTGTTGAGGTTACCGATGCTGACATTTCATTTAAACCAAGAGACGAAAGTTGCGTATCTTTGGACACTTGCCCCTCAGTGAGTTTGGATTAATATTTAACAACTCCGATGCTTAAATGCAATTGTTCTGCTTCATCGCGCGGCGGATGTAAACGCAGTAGTTGGTGGCCCCAGACTAATTTCAGCATACTCCCCATGCCGCTAAGCATAATGCTGCATCATACACTATTTGGGTTGTGCTTAGTCGTGTTTGCACAAGGATACCAGTGCTCCAGGCTGATCTTACACAAAGTGAAGCTATTTTACACTGCAATGAAGATCAATTATTTGTAGCTTTATATACTGTATCAGCATCCTAAATGTGAGCTGTTTGATTCAAAAAGCTCTACAGTCTCTCTGCAAAGGTCTGGTTTTTGCTTTATGTCCTTGGCTTGACAGAAAGCTCCTTGCTCCTTCGTCTTTTTATAAAAACAATGCGTCTTCGTCTCCTTGGCAATAGCAGTTCCACTCAAATCAAAGCAAGTGATTTACAACTATAAAACTGCATGTTCTCTCACAACACCAAGAGGTTTATAAATATCGTAGAGTCTTTGTTAACTACAACAGTTTAAGATAAAAAAACAAACATTGTTTGTGATCTAAAAAATTTACCTTTATCATTGACTCAGTTTGTTTTTTTTCATAAATGTTCGATCTTCATAAATGTTATTGATCTCTTGATTTCAGTAATAACAGTATTGGGACCTAAGTACTGTATTTCAACCACTGCCAGAATAACATGGACTATGATCCCTTAACCAAAATGGGTCAGATATCAAATACTGTATACAAAAAAACAGCATTCATTCATAATAATTGTAGTACCTTGTACTAGCAGCCGTGTGGTGTGAATGACCTCTCCCTGTGGGCTGAAGGCTCGACAAGTGTAGGCCCCGCGATCCTCCCGGGTGATGGATAGCACCGTCAAACTCCCATCAGACACCTGTGCACAACATATACAGTACTGAATGAAGACCTTTAACACAGATCTGCATATTAGGGCTGTAATTAACTTTTCTAGTTCTAGTGTTTTTTGTTTTGTTTTTTCTTTGTGCCTTGAAAATTTATTTTAAAATGATCAAATAATGACAACAATATTTAAAATAGGCAACAATAAATTCAGATGTTAGTCAGCCTTAAGTGATCCTTTACGAATGCAAACACTCACAAAACAATTAGTGTGATTCAGCACAGCCTTCTCCACATCTAGAGTTTAACAGACTGACACCTATTGTAAATTTTAGTTTGTGATGTAAAATTGAGCATTTTGGTCTTAAAACAGGCTTTTAGTAGGCCATTATGTTTTGATGACCACATTTCAAATACTGCAAAGCTTTCAGACATCAGACAAAAGGGAATTGATTCTCCAAATGTGTATGTGATAACAAAAGTAGGCTGAGAGCCCACTTTTCTGGCTTTATTTCATCCTTGTATTGAAAGCTAATTCTTCAGTATTGTCATCTGACATGTTTTACAAATGCTCATCAATAAAAGGTATTTTTTTATTTTTTTTTTTACATGGGAAAGGCTGGCTTTTGAAATGCCAGCAAATTCTGATGTGTAACTCTTTTATGAACAAAGCTCTGTTCATTTGAATAATTAATTTAATGTGGGGGAGTCAATTCCACTCCACCATGCAGCAGAGCGCCACTTACTGCACAGCAGATCCCAGTGAACTCAGAACTAAATCCAAATGCAAAAGCAAAAGAACACAACAGCAAGTTTAAAGAAGTTATTTAATAAAAAGCTTCTGTGAAAAATCGCTTTAGATATTATGCATTACTCAAGACACATTTGAAGTGGCTCTGTTAGCTTAAAGGTGCACTTTTTAACTTTAGGGACAACCACCTGCTTATCTCCATGGAGATGTTATTGCTTTTAATAAAATGTTCCATGGTATCTACTGTATCTCACATTTTTTCAGTTACAACCGTTACAACTGATTACTGTAAGTAATGTCTTTTCTCCACCAGTCTGTCACCTGCTTGTTTCCACTAAAAAAGATTTGTTTAAACCATGCTGAGGAACTTTCAAAGAATAAGCACAAACATCTTCACTTGCAGAACCCGAAAGCACATTTACCCACTGTTTTTCCCCATGTAGACGAGAATAATTTGGATGAATTCTATGTCCAACCCATGATTTGGAATTACTTGTTGTGAACATTACCTTATACTTGGCACTGCTGACCATGAGGTTGCCTTCACGCAGCCAGCTGACAGAGGGTTTGGGATTTCCGAAGGCTGTGCAGGTCAACGTGATGCTGCCCGCTTCCTTGGCTTCGACATATTGAGGAGGAGTCTCTGTGAAGGTGGGGGAGCTGGGAACAAACAAAACAGATCATTTAAGGCAATTCAAACGGCTGGAAATGGAGAACAGGTAATCAAAACAAGTAAAAACTCTGTAATACAGCGCAAGTCATACAGTTTAACTTAAATCTTTTTTACTTTTTGTAACACATGGAGCGTATTCACATCTACATAATCTGGACCAATAAAAATGGTCCAGACTTTGTTTGCACAGCACAAGCCAGAGCAGGAGGAAAGAAAGAACTAGAGGAGCAGGAAGAGGAGACAGGTAGTACGACAAAGCCCTATCTGCTCACGCTGTGTTTTCCAACCTACAGCAGTTTGTTGTTGATGCGAGTCAAAGGAAAGCTGACTTTCTCAAGCCCCTCCCCTCAGTGTTACCATGGTAATGACCAATCACTCATAATACAGTAGTTTGAAGTGAGGTGATGAAAACTTGAACTCTTTCCTAACTTTTTTTGTTTGTAGCCACAATGATTTAGTCTCTCAATCTAGATTATGATAAAGGATCAACAAACAAGACCAAACTTTTCCCAGAACAGTGATCTACAGAGCACATTTAAACCGGACATTGTATCAGTGATCCAAACAACACAGATTGACTTCTTAAAACCAGCATTGATATTCTCCATCTAATCACTTTAAAGCAGAGTCTGATCTGCTTACATGTGTAATCCAACAACATGTAGCCTCTCCAAACATGGTATTGCATTTGCAGCATTTACAGGGACAAACTAAGTCATCATTCGCTTTCAGCTGAGTGACAATAAAAGTATATTTCCCCAGAGGAATCAAGATAATTGAAGGCTGGTCTGTAACTCAGTCAGAGGCAAACTTGGGTAAGAGGAAAAAATCTCTTTTATGACTGAACCTGTGAAAAATTGGTCATTGTTTAGGGACTTGTTCCAAAAAGGTAATAATTTCTTCTTTTTTTTGCTGAAGTCAGTGAAATCGAGCTGAACAAAAATTCATAATTTTGATCGATCTTCATTTTCAATGGCATTTTATTCTCCCTGAATCACAAGTTTTACAATTTGTGCCAAAATTGTGTAATTTGTGTCAAAACATGTAAAACGATCATTCAGTGCACTGTGTTTACCTGCTGTTACGGATTTGATCTAAATTGGGGTAGAGTGAGGAAGGTAGGTTTCTCATGAGTCACACCTAACTGCATCCTGCCTTGCACAAACAGCAGGTGATAAGTGCGCTTCATAAATCTACAGCAGTGATTACCATAGTGAGGTCAGAAAAGCACTGACCTATATTCTGAGCCGTGGCACACAATAAGAAACAAGCAATATAACTTTACGGTAAAATGTGTTCCACAGCAGACAGCTGCAGTCAGAGAATACAAGGTAGGTAAATCTTTAGTGAAGCCGAAGTTTGACAATGAAAATACTAAACCCAATAGCATGAGTTGTAGTCATTATGAGAGCACCAACACCAGAGGGGGTAAGAAATGTGTTAAAGGCAATGCAATAAAGGAGAGAAGAGAGTGCGAAAGAGGCTGATGTGGAGCCACTGCAGAATTCTGCTGCAGCAAAAAGGCTATTTTAAGAGGGGCGATGCAAGAGTAACCCTTAGAGATATAAACCTTGCAACTTTGCCTTCACCTCACAGTGCTGTGTGAGAAAGTGAGGGAGGATTCTCTATAGCCTATACCACAATGACAAATGGCCACTTCGATCAATGTGGGAGGATGACATAATTTACCTGATAATCCTGCCCAGGCGTCTTCTGCTCAAGTGTTTAGAAGTCATTTGAGGGCAATGCAAGTTCACAGGGATGTATCGGAGGTGAAAATTGGCAGAGGTAAGGCCTGAGCGTGATATAGCAGTCTCTGAATACAATCTATATGCATCTCAGCTTGGATCTATATGCATGGCTTCCTGCCTTAGCGCCAATGGGCTGACAGCTAAAGTGCTCAGAGTAATCACTGACAAGCGCTGATGTTTGACAATGATAGGGAGAGGTGGATTGCAAATGGGTGGCTATAAATAGACACTCTTCTTATTATCAAGCTGCTGTGTTGTCCCTAAGTATTCTTTTAAAGCACACAAGCCATGTTAATGAAAGAATAATGAGAAGGCATTTTGTGCAACTGGCAGATATTCATACACCACTTAGTGACTTATTAATTAAAATCATCCAAAGCTAAATCCTGAGGTATGTATCATAAAGTTGTTTGTGTGGATGAGTGGCTAAGGATAATTCCACAGTATGGCATTTGACTTATCTCTTTATGTATTACTTTTTTCACAGGTAGAACAAAGCGGAGCTCTGTGAGGAAACCTATGCAAACAGATAGGAGAACATGTAAACCAAAAGTAAAGTATGTGGTATTAGGCTGGTTAGAGAATTTTGAATGCATGCTTATTTTTTAAATGTGATAAAAAACACATGAACTGTCTCACACTCACATGAATGATGAAGCATTTGCTGCTTTCTGGAAAGCTACAAGTGTTAAGACTATAAAATGCCATCGGACTGAATGGGGCATCTAATAAAAAATAAAATACATATAAATGGAAGGTAATCAGCACAAGCCTTTCTATTTGTTCTTATTTCAAGCTAAATTAAACACAAAAAAAGAAAGGCTCACAGGTGTGGTGTCTTCACTGTGAGCTGATAATAAAAAACTAAATGTCTTTGCTGCTGCATGATAGTCCCCAGTTCTTACTGCTATTCTGCTGTCATGTGTGCTTGATGGATAAAACATCATAAAACTAGTAAGCTTAGTTATTACAGTGAATATACAACACTGTGCTTGATCTTACAGACTTCTAACCTCATAGAAAAAAAGGAAAGTTCGACTGTTGTATCTTTGACTAGAAACAACAGAATATTTGAGTAACGCGCTGATCCCACTACATGCAGCTCCGCTCCGCCTCGATCGTCGGAGTAGCTGCGCGGAGCTGTTGTGAATGAGGACCGTTCCACATCACAGGAGTCCGCCTCAGCTCCATCTCTCCACTACTGTCCAAACAAACTACAGATCAAGGCTCCTCCTGAGTCTGGCCAGGTCAAGCTCCACAGATCAGAACGCACCAAACAAGAAAAAGAACTACGTCCGAATTTACAAAGTGAAAACACTCCACACAGACTTTATTTAAATCAAATTACTCAAAATTCGTAATTTTACAACCAAGCTTGTTTGATATTATTGACTTAGGTTACATGTTACTGACACACGAGCAGGAAAACACTTTATTGAATTTGTTCTCATTACAAGTTAATGCGTAATTCTCCTCAGTAAAGGAGTAAAAGCATGTAAACTTTTGTGGTCTGAGCTAAAGACGGATCTACATAATATATAGGTATTTGTTTGTCAACAAGGACTTTAATTTCACGAACTACGCAGCCCAGCGGAGCAGACTGGAGCGGAGACAGTGGGCGAGGGGTCTGTTTCGGAGGCAGACTGTGGCAGAGCAGAGCGGAGCAACATGTAGTGGGAAACAACTGTCTGTATCCTTACAGACCTAGCAGACAGTTCTTAGTGGAATCATAAGTGGGATTGATAATGTGTGTACGGTGGATCTTAAAGGCACTCTGCTAATAGATTTTGAACCCCTGATTGCAGTAATAAAACAAACTGGAAGCTAAACTATACAAACATTTTAATAAAACAAACTAAGTGCTCTATGTAAACCAAGCTTCACTAAGCAAAATCCTCATAGAAATATCAAGCAAGGCACAGTTCTTGACTTTTTCTGTTCCGCTCTTAAATCTTTGCATTTCCTTCCACCCTTTACTTTTAGTACTGAAAACAGAAGCTTTAGGAAAATCTCTGCAAATTCTCATGCCAGGAGTTATAATGTTTTACTTTGCCATTAGTTAAATAAGCTTAGAGAACGTGCTTTATTAAGAAAAACGAAAAATGAATGCATTAGATTGTCTTTTCTCTGTTACCATGAGACAAGCTGTTTGCTAAATAGCCCTTGCTTAAACACAGTCGAACAAGAGTGCTCTGGTACTGATTTACTTATGAGTAAATCAGTACCTTATGAGTTTCTGTGCACATACACTATATTTACACGCACAGAACAGAGAACTCCGTGGGGGTTGCGAAATGATTTCTGGGGGTCCCCTAGAAAGATGTGTGAAAAATTGAAATCTTAGGCAAGGTTTGACATCTTATATGCAGACACGTTTATCTAGGTATATGATTTAAAGGACAAATATTATGCACTTTTCTGTGTTGTTTTCCTCCCTCAAACCTGCTCTGAAGCACCTCCAGGTTAGGCGACCAAACTAATCTTGTCAGAAATTCTAATGCTGCAGAAATGCTCAAAACAAGTCTGGATGATTTATGGACTTAAAAACAGTGTAGAAGATCTCAGAGATCTATCTATGACATCACAGATCTGGGACATTCAGAACTGTGTTTTTGGGAGAACAAAAGATCACTCACAGACAAAATTTCAGCAGTATTTTTGACGAGGAAGCAACTTTACAAAAAGATTACAAATTAAAAAATTGGATCTGCATAATATGTGTCCTTTAAAAGTAAAATCTAACGTTTATTAAACACTTAATCACTTCACAAGTATGCTACATTTTGTGTTTGGGGTCAGAAATGCCTACGATTGTTATTTTCTTGGTCATGAATGAAAAAGGCTGAGAACCACTGCTCTATTGGCTCTAGTGGCTTTGATGAATTATCCTTTGACTGTAATCCTGACTGTCTTCATGTTTTGTTTTTTTTTTTGTTTATACCGGTCAGAGTAAGTAATCATGTATGAATAGCAATTTAATGTGCGTGTGCAAAGCGTGACCACAAAGCTCAGTGGTGACCCTAACCAATATATCAACAGTTTCCATTATTCATATACTGTACATTGCTCTAGAGTTGACTTCAGCACCATACATATTAGATGTACATACATGATCCTAATGCCAGGCCTCAAACCACACAGCCAGCTTGTCTGATTGCCTCTGGAAGCTCTGCTGTTGTTTCACCTCATAATAGTGAAATTGTGGAACTTTTTCAGAGCAGTAGATCATACAGAATAATAATCAAAGGACAAATAAGATGCATGTATTAAGCCTTAACAAACATTTTCATCTTTTATTCAATCATTTGTTAAGTTCAATCTTTCTTAAGGTTTTTAAAGGCTTTATTAAGGCAAAATAAGGGAGTAGTTATTAATGTGTTAGCGGTCTTTTATTTTGTGGGAAAGGTTGTAGACATAGTTGGCGAGTCTTTATTTGAAATGGATAAATGAGTAACATGACAGTGGTTTGCAGAAGCAGCAGAGCAGTTAGCTGTCATGTTCTACACTGCTTCCTGTCCGCAGAGTGTTCATACTGAACAAGGCCTAAAGCAGTGACAGTCTGAAAACAGAAGCAGAGGTCTGAGAGTGGAACACTTCAGAGAGAGGAGACAGAAGTCACACACAGAAGATGAAACACAATTAAACTGCTGTGACCACAAGGAGGTGGGACGGAATTTTGATGAACAAAAGATTAGCAGGCAACATAAGAAAAATGACAAAGAGTGCAATCCACTCTTTGTCTAGAAAAGTACTATATATGCCAAGCAAAACTTGGCTGCCATGCAAATATATATATACTGTATAATAGGAAAAAGATGTATCCAATTTCTATAAAGAAACATCTTTACAGAAATATTTGATTATAATGTTTTTACATTAGTTCATGTGCTTGGTGACTTACCAAGTGGATTGTGCACCTTCTTATTTACCATTCAATATGCTAACATTATAAACAAATGTTGATCCTAGATTTTAGAAACTCATTTTCAGAGAATAGATACTTTGATCATGTATCTGTACAGGAAGAATAATGATTTTATTCTTTAAAAAAGTTGAGTAAATGCTTAATTTCGAGTGCCTTACCATTGACAGTCAGATGCACCCAGCTGCCGTTGTGGAAGGTGTCGTACTGCTGCTCCAACATGAGCACCTTACACTCGTACCAGCCCTGGTCGTCTGAGCGCACGTTCTCTATCCGCAGGGACGACTTTCCGTGCAGACTGGCCCTGCCTGAGAGAGAGGGACAAGGACAGAGTGTCAGCCAGAAGGGACATGTGGAGGTGAACGCAACCAGCGCGCGAATTTAATAAGGCGCGTGGGGGAGAATCACAAAGAGAATTCTACACATAGTTCAGGTAAAGAGTTCAGAGAGTACACTGTGGAGAGAGTGAGGGAGTCATATCGCAACAAAGCAACTAAAGCTACATCAAAGGAGCTTGCACATTTGAGTGTGTCTGCTTTTGGGACATCCTCATCTTCATGTGTGACGTCTATTTCAGAGATGCACTGAGGCAAGGACAGGTCGCTGCTTTCATTGAGGATTGAGAAGGGTCCAACTTGACAAGGAGGGGCCCTCTGGGTGACACAGCAGTCACTACCAATCATCAGTGATATTGGCTGTGGACTCGGTGAGCAGAGGAATCAGGAGGAGCTGCATTTGACTTTTGCAGATCCAAAGCCCAAAGAGGGGATTGATGTGGTGCTCAGGGCAATCTGGCAACTGGATCATAACAGATGGTGACGTGCAATAAGGTCTAAACAAAAGGCTTTCAGGGAACACACGCCGGCTCAATACATCAGCATTATCAAAGCCTGGCTATCCCTCATTAATCCTCTCACACTGCTATATCCCCCTCACTTTGGGATATTCCTTAGTAATTTGTGTTTTGCTGCAGCACTCACACTTACTTAGAATTTGACCCTAATATTGAGGCTTAATTCATTATACCGTAAGTATTGAAGAAGATAAAGGTGGGGTACTTGACTTTTTTAATTGTAAATTAATAAACTGAGTCATTTGTAACAAAAACTTTATTGCATACGCAGCAGATTGTGACAAAAATCAGATCACTGTGTACTGTCTTAATCAAAATAAAAGGCATTTTATTTCTCTTTAGGAGTCAAACGCAGCGCTCTGATTGGCTGTGCTTGAGTGGTCTCATCCAGTCCCATTATGTTTTTAAGGTTTAATTGCATTTAAAGTGCGTATGACAAGTTTTAACACATTTTGACTTTTTAAAGTTTTATATGAAATGGGAATAGATTTGTGAAGAAAAGTTTGTTGAAAATAACACTAGGGAGACGAAGACATTTTACATTTTGTCACAAACCGTGATCATGTAAAGATAAATTTAACAAAATGTGCTGTGTTTTAGTGAAATTAGTGGTTTATTGCTTTAAGGCATTATAAAAAATTAATTCAGCATGACAAATGTGTTTATTTCTTAAAGTGCAAATGAGCCCTGGAGTCAAAGAAAAATTTGTGGAGTTATCTGACCTTTGCATATGTATTCATCACTTGTCACATTTGCTTTGCATCATGTTAGTCATCAAAGGGACATAAAATGACATCAGTTTAGGTGAGTCATTACTAAACTTTACTAAACGAGGGTGACTTTATAACTTTTTAAAATCTGACTATGACTAGCATTCTTATGTTTTTTTTTTCTTATGTTGTGGTAATCTACAGGAAAAAAAAAAACAGAAACAGAAAGAAATACTACGTTGAACACAACGTAGTATTACTGCTTACGAACTCTATTAGAACACCAAACCCTCCGTGGAGAAGCAGCTGTGTGGTATTCTGATGTGATTAAGGCCAACTGGAGATGAGGTCCAGGTAAGAATTCTGCACACTTAAGCAAAGTCACAGGAGGGCCGCAGCGACATTTAAAGGGAGCAACTGCATAATCTCCATGGCCTCATTTGGAATATCTCCTTTCTCAGACTTAATACGCGTAAACTATATAGGTAAAGTATATAAACGACAGCAACACATTTGTCTAAGTAGTACATTAAAGGTGCACCATGTCAAATGCTCTACAGAGATTTTTTTTGCTACCTGAAATGTTCCAGTGTTGCGTTATGCTTTTCTAGTTTGCATTATTCCAGCACAATTAGTGCTTTCTTGCTCAAAATACATAGGAAAAGATACAAAAATACATAGCAAGCAGATTCATTTTTCCACAAATGTAACCTGTAACTCTGTCTTGAGACACAGCTGATGTATGTCAAAGTGACATAGGTGAAATCAAAGGGGACATACAGTACAGTATGCTAAATTTGCCTTTAAGAGTTTTTAGCCATATTGTAATGTGTTTCCTCATCATTAGCTTGCTCAGAGTTGTATTTATTACATTGATTCTTACATGTCTGACTAACAAATCCCCTCAAAATTCCAAGCACCCCCCTGTCCACCATTTAATGAAAATGAACTATCAAGTTACTGGAAATGTTAAGCAGAAAAAGAAAATTGGAACCCCTGGATTTTCTGTCAAATCAGCCATTATGGGTTGAATCAGACTCAGTTTGTACCAAAATTCATCAAGATTGAATAGAACTTTTAAAAGATCTCCAACTATTTTTTATTTTATTTTAGGCCTTAAAAATTGATTGTCATTAAAATTACATTCAGCGTTTGAAGAGGAATTTAAAGTATGCAACATAAAACAACCAGAAAAAAACAGTGATTGAATATTTACTCAGTAGAGAAGATGGGACAAAATGTCCTAGTGTTCTGTGTTATTCACAATTAGGATCTAAGGCAAAACAACAGTGAGTAAAAATGAACTTGGTTGCTAGCCAGCTGTGTGGTGAATTGCAGCTTTAAAATGAAGCTGCAGCAAACATAATTTGCTCATAACAACACAATCATTCAGTGTCCACATCTTTCTCACACTCCTCAGTCACATATATCTCAAACATGCTCAAGTAATGGACTGGAAATGTAAAATGTGAACCACTGTTGAATAATTAACTGTAGCTGTGCAACCAAGATTGACTTGGAAAATGACTTGTTGCAAAGTATGAAACATTTCTCAAAGAGGAAAACAGAGCTTAACTCAAATGTCAAGTTTTAAAAGATTCACAGCTTGGAGTCAAATTTTATACTATGATAATTAAATATAAAACAAGAAAATAATGCATTGTTTTATGTCTAGGGTTGTATCTATGGACTACTTGTTGAAACAGTTGAGAAGGGGGTCATAGATTGTCGGTCAGTACAGTGAATAGGGATGAGTACCGAGACCCGGTTTCATAACAGCCCCGGCACTGCGCATTAACAGTCCACTGGATCGATAAGCTCCAGGCCCATCGTCCTCCTATTGGTTCTGGGGGAGTGTGTTTCATAAAATCTGTTCCTTGTCGGCCCTACTCTGATTGCGCGCTGCACGGTATTGGTACATTTCTGTGTTTGCGTCTCTCCGCTTGTGTTTATGTGCAGCGGTCCGTGCTTTGAGCGTACAGACACAAACACACGGGTGGAGAGAATGGCCCGACACCGCGCACTCACTGGGACAGAGCAGCGCCAACGAGTCGTGTGCTCGAGACGCCTGAAAGGATGTCCACGGCCAACGCCTAATCCGCCACATCATTTCACAAACTCTGATCACTTGTTGAATAAGCACAGCACCCAACGAATATTAGCCTTTTCAAGTCAGCCTGTGAAGCTGACTACACTGTAAAAAAACACTGCAAAAAATATAAATAAATAAATACATACATAAAACTTAGTTGGCTAGTTTGTTTAGAATAAAACATGCATTAATAAAAAAATAAGCGATTTATTGCATTGTTTTTTTTGTGAGTAAAAGTTAAAGTAAATAAGAGAACCAGATCAATAAGCAGTATCTAGTAGAATTGTAGTAAGACTAGTAGTATCGATAAATTCTTAAAGGTACCCATCCCTAACAGTGAATCATACAGATTGTGAATTTAACAAAGGTTTGACTGAGCCACCAAGCTGTTGTTCAGGCTTTGGTACAAACTTACTGTCCAATCTTTCTCACACTAAATCTTACATGAGGTTTTAAGAAAAGAAGATTAAAACAGTATGACGTATTAGCGATTGTATTTGGGCCAATTCACACAAATTGGCTTGAGGGACACATTTGGATCCCAAGCCAAAGTCAGATAATGGAAGAAGAAATGTTTCTATTTTTGTGCTAGGAGGCAAGAAATGAATATGGAAAAGAATTCCATTTGCTTTTAACAGGACAAACTAAAACAGAAACAAAAAAGCAATTGATGCAACTGATATGAGATTTTAATTTAAATACAGTAAGTATTATGCATTGCCATTAGTGCACTTGCGTGTAAGAGAAAGTCAAACAAACCCTCAGCTTATGCTCCCTAATATTTCTCATATTCATAACTTATTTAAGATGTCAGGTCATGTCAGTCTAGGTCAGGCAATAGCTTAAGAATCTGGTCATACAGTAGTTGTATCACGGCGTGTGTAATGACTGAGACAGAGGTACAGGTGCCATTCCAATCTTGTTCTCAGCAGTCAAGCTAATCTCTCTGACTCCTCTATCAAGTTTCATTACAACTTCCAATTCAACCACACTTTATCACTGTAGAGATATCATCTTTGAGTTCACTTCTTGTCTATTGTGTAATTGTCAAAGAGCTTGTTTTTATGAATTTTTTTGTTCTGACAAACTTTGTCAAAACATCATTCATTCATGGCCGTTATCTTCAGGAAATGTCAAAACGGTTCTGTAATGTCTTCCCCAGCGCTCACAGATCATGCTGGAAGTAGGCGGACAGACTAGTTCAATCAAATCCCAGATTCTATACTCTCTTTATTCTTTTTTTCCCCAAGTTTCCTCATTAATGCAATGGGCTCGTCCTGCCTGGGTATAGCTTGATATTCATCTATAGCTCATTAGACTCAGAAGAAAGTGCTGCTTTTGTTCTACTTCTCCGCTCAAACAATGACATGTTTCAGTGGTCTTGGAAATGAGCCATTGAATTATTTCCATGTTCCTTAATCTGGCACAATGTAGTCATATATGTATTACAGTAGTCCGGCAAAAACATCTGACCTCCCTGAATGAAGACTCTATTGTAGGACAGATGCCGTATGGAAAGACATACTGAGATCTACATTTGTCTCACGATAGCTATAAAACGTAACTTGTAAAAAAGTGTAAATATATTTCCTGGAGTGCATGCAGCAAACCCTTCAGATCTACAGTCATAGTAAACCTGTCTTTTTATGCAGGAGTTAACATATTCATCCATCAATTTTCTTCTTATCCAAAAGCAGTCTATAGTCTTCTGCACGCTAGAGGAGTTTTGGCCCGATAAGAAATGATCTGTCGTCATGGCGGTGGGGTCAGTGCAACTCTGCTATGACTTTTTGGCACATCATAAGGTTTTATCAATGAGGAATTTTGCAACAGCCAATCAAAGCAGCCAGAAGCGGGCTTTACTGCCTTGTGATGTGCTCTTGAAATAACCAACACAGTTTGTGCAAATGTTTTCAATCATTAAGGTAGTGTGACCAGTCCCTTAGCTCCAATGAATATCTGTTCTCCTGTGGTCTTTACAAACAGATTAACC
Organism: Mugilogobius chulae; assembly: GCA_038363315.1. Classification (NCBI taxonomy): domain Eukaryota; kingdom Metazoa; phylum Chordata; class Actinopteri; order Gobiiformes; family Gobiidae; genus Mugilogobius; species Mugilogobius chulae. The sequence continues at coordinate 10,901,638 of CM076406.1, read as the reverse complement.
CAATTTCTGGGTTTTTAAGCGCCTCTAAGTAAGCTGCACCTTTCTATAGGCTGCAGGTGAACTTAGCATGGAGCGCTTATGTCTCCACATACACATGAGTGAAAGCATTTCATATGGAACTTGTGTGACATTGCAAACTTTGCCTCTAGAGTTCTCTTATTGACTATTTTCTAAATGTCTAGATGCATGCATGATGATAGTAAATGGTCAGCGTTCACTTTCTTGTCTTCCTCTGTCTCTTTCTCTCAGTGCTGTTCTGTCATGTAAGACTCAGGTCTGGTGACTCTAAAAACCCTGAGACGAGTGTTCTGCAGTCCTTTTTTTGCCATAAGTGATAATGGTTTAATCCATGACTGTGCGCAAAGCACTGTGCAAAATCAAAATAGGAACAAAACTTGAGCAGAAGTAAATTGTGATCTTCTTTTTTTGGAGTATTACATTTAAAAGCAATAAAGAACAGTGCTTGAGGATGAAATTAGGGCCCGACCGATATGGCTTTTTGGGAACTGATACCGATTCCGATATGACAGCCAATATAATAAGAAAAGAAAAATACTTTTTTATTAGGAGCAGGTGTTAAAAACTGTGTATGACTTTAGTGATCTTAATTTGGGTTTATTTGTGGCACATTTAGTCTTACTTCGCCTCGTATGAGTGACTTTAAAGGCTAGAAACTTGTTTGTATAACATTATATTTGATAGTTGTCCTGTACAACTGAAGTGAAATCAAGAGACTAAAGGCACAGTTAGCCTCATTAATATGCACGAAGTCCTTTCTGTTGCTGCAGGCGTCATCTAAGAAGTAATTTCCTTTTCTTGAGTTAGTAGCGGAGTTGAAAGCGCTTAAATCCAGCGCTGTCTCAGAGCGCACTGATGCAGAGCGTCAGCTTGGTGCTGCGTTCAGGTGCAGTCCGACAATAAAACACCTCCACAAATAAACGTAATAACCGCGCTAAATATTCATCTGATTGGTGATTGAATGGAATGGTTGTATTCTGGAAGATCTAAGCTTTAAAATGAGGTACAACATGACATAATATCGGCGAAATATCGGCAATATTTGGCCAATATCCGATAGACTCGCAAGTACCCAAATCGGCCAAAAATATCAGTGTTTGTCAGCCTGAGAGCATACTGTTGTGTCGCCTGATAGAAAGCAGGATTAACACCTTTGAGATCCAGATAGATTTTGTTTAACTGGAGCAGCAAGCTAGGTATTTATTCATCATAAAAACTTGTTACAGTTACTTCCTGGTCTGCGTGTGAGTCTCAGCCCTGATTGCACTTTACTAGCTATCCTTCTAGTTTGTCCATGGTCTAATACTTATAGCTTCTGTATGTGACTGAGCCCCTCACTCTATTTAAAAAACAATGCACAATCTGCACAGCTCGTCCTGTGATCATCTTGTAGTTGTGATTAGTAAAACAATAGTAAATTTGTACAATTTATGAAGCAAAAAATAATAATTTCATTGAATTTATCCAGCAGTGTGTGTCACTTAAACTTTATTACCATCTCTGAATAAAGAGCCAAGGGTTTGCAAACAGAGCAGAATTTTCTGTCTGGCATTTTGTGATCTAATCAATGAAGACAGAGTGTGTAACCATGCACAAAGATTACACAAAGCTCCAGTATTTTTGCCACTATCACTGGCTATGTCTGGCTATTTTTCCTTCCTGGGGCTCAAAGTAGATAGAACACTCGGAAAAGCAGCTTGTTTCTGTATCTGATCCAGACTCCAGCTGGCTTCATATTATTAGAGGCCACAGGACTTAAGGGACTCAGGGCTTAATTGTATTTTAGCATGCTTTTGGCCAGAATGGCAGCATGGTGGCAGCGTGGATAGCGCTCTTGCCTCAAAGCAAATAGGTTGCAGGACTCCCACACAGCCCCTTGTCTGGGTGGTTTCCTTCGGGTACACCGGTTTCCACACAAACCACTAACATGCAGGTTAGGAACGCTTCGTGGTGGTCAAGGTTTGAGGCGCCAGGTGTTCTGCGGTCTTCTGGTGTGTCTTTGGCTTAGCTGCCCCAGGGCTGCTTGCTGCTCCCACTGAGTAGTGGAGTTACTTTGTAAAGCACTTTGGAAGACATATACAGTATCTGTGTAAATGTGCTACATAAATAAATAATCTTATTAACCCTAATAGGCGTATTATTATTATGTTTTTCTGACTTCAAGAAAATGTCTACGCATGGTACAAGACTAAAAGCAAAATAGTCAAACATAACAGTAATGTTGTACAGTGTGATTGAGAAAAAAACAGTAAGGGGATTTGTAGACACGGACCCCCTTTAGATTTGATTACAGCTCACATTTGCTGTGCATTGCTTCAGTAGACTTCTGCAATGTCGCATGATTTAATTCCACCCCTTAGTTGCATTCATTTTTCAACAAGATCTTCACAATGGGAGAGTGTGTTTGCACAAGCACATACCAAAAAAACTCCCAAGGGGGTTGAGATCTGGAGTCTGCGGTGGCTAATCCATGTGTGAAAATGATGTCTCATGCTCCCTGAACCACTCTCGCAATGTGAGCCTGATGAGTCCTGGCATTGTCATCTTGGAATCTGTCTGTACCAATCTATCTAAAGAAATCCCTATATGGAATAGCCAGGTCATTCAGAATGTTCAGGTAGTCAGCTGATGATGGTTGTGGCCATACCATCTTGTCAGTGTTCCTGATCAACTCAGATCTCAGAAGTAAAGCAGGTTGAGCCTGGAGAGCACTTGGATGGAAGACTCATCTGCCACAGTGGGACGGCTTAGACAAGACACTTCATCCACATTACCTATAGCAGATAGTTGTGTAATTGGGGATAATGCATTTTAGGGCTGGGTATTGTCAAGTTCCTTCCGATGCGATACATATATCGATACAGAAATCACGATACAATACGTATCCTGATACACTTAAATTGTAAAAAAAACAGTACATTGAAATTTATTTATCCACAATGTAAAAAAAACTTAAAATTTTGTATCTTAGATGTTAAACATGTTTTTGAGTATAAAAGTCTCTAAAATCAGCGTCAAAATGTAAATTTGATGATATAGAACAGTGTTTCTCAAACTTTTTCAGACCGAGGACCACTTTATCAAAAAGTAAATTCATAAGGACCACCTAATCTACAAACTCGGTTTACCAGACCACGTTTAATACATTGCACAGATTTACTGTATTACTTTTTTAATACACTAATTATGTATGCCTAATAAAAATAAATGACAGATTAAGTTATTTAATTGTATTTTATTTCAAAATGTTCTTTGTTTATGAACAACTGGACTTCAAGTTCATTTTAAAAACAATAATCATGAGAATATTTTTAACTAAATAAAAAATTCATTTGAGACTGAGAACATTAACATGGTGCTTAAGTAAATGACAGGAGTTCAGTGTTTAAGTCACTTTCTCTCACTTTTGCAGTTAAGTTATTTATTGTGCAATCTGAGACCAAAAGGGATTTTTACAAATTTTTCAATAAAGAGTGACCTAAGAGTTTGATTTTGGTCTGTGTTGCTTGTTTAACTGAAACTTGAGGGCCCTCCCTAAGAGATTTTGGCTAAAATCAGTGTAATTTCCTGCAATCTTGAGTATGCTGAGCTCTTCATACGTCTCCTTTAAATGACCCTGCTCTTCCAGCGCAGAGACGTGACAGGCACGGAGCCTTTACGCAGCAATGACAGAGCAAGAGCTCTAAAACACCAGGCTTAGATCAGGACGTATGGACTCACTCTTAATATCACTTTTACATGTCCTGTGTCCCGGGACAGCGAAAGAATTGCTCCACAATGTGTTCCGCTATAACGCCAGCGCGCCCCATTGACATGAATGGCATTTTTCAGTAAAGTCAGAAACAATCATAACTTCGTGAAAATAAGGTCTATCTTCGTGAAATAAAAAGTGGATGAAAGCTTGTGAGTAGTAGAGTGTCATTGTGTTCGTCACTCACAAAGCTCTGGATTCTTTATGTTTTGGCTTAATTGGGCGAGGCCAGTTTAGTCACAGGCAGCAGCTTTACGCACGTCTCTCTCTCCAGTGCCAAGTTGTGCCGAGGGTCTGAGAGACGGACAGAGGGAGAGAGGAGAGACTGGTACGTTTGGAAAGCGACGTGCGATTTGAGAATGACAGGGGCCCATTTCGTCAGCTTGCAATCTTCACTCGTATTTAAAGAAAACAAAAACTTTTGCGCATGAGCTCTTTACAGTGCTGGGCTCTGGGGCTCACGTTAACCCATGCATTACGGAGTAGGTTGTCGTGCAGGGCCGGGTTCGGGCCAAGACGCAGAGCCGCAAGAACACGTTTGTTCCACAGATGATTGACAGCTGCGCTAGAATACAGCGCAAAACCCCCGCGGTGACAACATGCGAGTGGATGAAGTCGCCAAAACGGCGTGAGAAGTGACAGCGCGTGTATGATGTGGAGTGAAGAGAAAGAGACAGAAGGCTTGTGTTGTATGTGCATGAGAGAAAGAAAGCGCACACTTTACGCACAGTGATAAAAGAAGAAAAATAGAGAGAGACGTGCGGTAGAAAACGCACTTTCAGTTCTAGAGACACACTGTAAACATGTAAACACATGAGACACATCAGTAATGTGCTTTTTCTGTCAATGAAATGCCAGTTCAGTGAGTGGTTGGTTAGGGCTCAAACACACAGAGAATTATCAGTTGGGTTTGGACACGTGCGCGAGCTCAGGCCAGGACATGCTGGATTTTTTTGGGCCCGGTCTAAACTCTATTTTACTGTCAATCTTCACGCGGACCACTAGGTGGCGCTGGCGGACCACTAGTGGTCCGCGGACCACACTTTGAGATTCACTGATATAGAATAACAAAATTCAGAGGAAGTGTCTTACAATTAAGCCAGTGTTCAGCTCAATAGTTTCAGCCTTAAAGCTGCAGCCAGATTCATAAGTGTAAAATTTATGAATTTAAGTATGCCGATACATGTCCTGATACTTATCCCGATACACCTCCCTGTAACGATACGCATATTGCCAAAGAGCTTGTCATGATATATCCCTGTATCGATACATTGAGCACAGCTCTAATGCATTTGTTACTAGCAGTGCTTCTTTGGACACATATGGATGCTGAACCTACACCTGACCGACTGCAGAATCCTGAGACTTTTGTGCTTAATTACATCCAGGTGGTAGTTTTTTTTTTAGGCAGTTTGATCTCATGCAAAGCAAGAGTTGAAAATGCTAAATCATATTAGGTTATATATATATATATATATATTTGAACAGGAATATCATTACAAAATATATATATATATATATATATATATATATATATATATATATATATATATATAAATATATATATATATATATATATATATATATAAATCCTTTTCTGGTGGAGTTTTTATAGTGACGCTTTCAATCATGTCACTGTGAAAAATTGAACGAGAAATATAAACAAAGTCAAAATGCTACTTCAATCTATTAAATGCTTTCACGTTTTAAAATATCTGAGAAAACAACTCTAGCGTCACACACAGAATAGATAGCTGAGATTTTGCAGAGTTGGATTATATTTTTTGCACCCTGACTCAAATCCAAGTTTTGAAGTCAGCTAAAAGACATTAAATTACATCATAAACAGATTTTTTTGTTCACATCCCAACTTGTTTCTTAGTTGAAAGAGAAGCCTTTCAGATGTATTGGTAACCAAAGTCTGTTCCTTTTCTATGAGTCTTTTTGTAATTATATTCCACTGGGCAACATTGTCACATTGTTTGACTAAACTAGTTCTCAGTGTAAACACTGGAGACTTCCACCATTGTTTAGCATTTAATTTGCTGAGACAGAATGACAGAATAAACACAAGATAAAAGCTATCTGGGTCCACTGCTTTCCAGATAGAAGGATGATTAAAAACATGCATTGAATATGATGCTGGAACTGAAAAGCTGCTGGTGGGAAAATCCTATTCACCTTCTCAGCTCATTTCACCTTGAGGACAGAATATAAATAATCTCAAGTGAAAAGAGCTCCAGTCTCCAAAGCAAATGTCATCTCATTAGAGCTGTCAACATTACTTAGTAAACATATTTGTAATGCTCAGCATTAGTTAAGCATGCTGCTTATCAAAACTACTATGGGAGATGATGACACTAGGATCTTGTGAAAAGTCTTGAACAACGGACTTGTGGTCTGTGTAAGTCAATCTAGCAGCATCTTTTTGGACAAGGATTTACAGAAATAGTGTTTCTGAAACAAGTCCTTATTAAAGGCACTATACTTGATTTTTGACAGCACGTTTGTTTACCAAACTCCAAATGTGTCTGTTATAGTAGTTAGCATTGTTGCTAACTACTGTTATATCGGCACATCTCGCTTCTAACAGCATTGGAAAAAAGCTTAAAACGCATCGTGGTGAACAATTCGGAGGCTCAGAATGCATTAGGTAAGTAATCAAAACATTTGGACAGATGTAGGAAATCTAAAAATTATTATTTCTGGGAGCAAAAATTGGGTCTAGAATGCCGATCTTTCAAAATCATCAAATTTTATTATGTAAAACACGTCCAAACTAATATTGAATAAGAGAAAAGCTTCTTAGCACTACCTGCATACTCCGGGTCCACATGAGGAGGGTAGAAACGAAAGTTGATGAAGAAGGGATGGGCATCCCATACTTGAACCACTCCACCACGTAGGGCTGGCCGTTGAGGGGTGGGGAACGTCGCATCCCAGGATGACACTCTCTCCTGCGCGGGCCGTTACAAACTGGGGCTCCTCTCGCACTCCGTGGGCACCTGCAGAGGAGAAGAACGCTGAGTGGCCAGGCAAGGTTACTGCCCAAGGTTATCTGCAACTGGTATGGGAGCAAATCACTGAGCTACCGCAATAGCAATTAGAAAGCATAAATACTGAAATTAACAAATTCAAGGTTTATTGAAACTCACGAGACATTTTATGACTGATCTCTCATAGACATCCCTTATCCCAAAGTATTTATTCTACGTTAAGACTGTCACATAATTGATCCTGAAGCAAGCAGCTTGGATCTGCTAAACTGATTCCAATATTTTCCTCCCATGGTTCAATTTAAGATGGGTGAGATTAGAAAAGCAAAGCAAGAAAGAAAGACTACAGAATGTGAGAAAGTGAATGCTTGTGTGTGATAAGAAGAACATGTGCTTAGCTACAACTTCCATCACTCAAGCTGGCAAAGATTGCTAGTGGCAAATTCAATACACCGCCAAGGCCAATGGACTGGTGGAAGAAAGATTAACGGTGCTTGCAAGTAACGTGAACATGATTCATCTTGACAGAATCTTTTTCATCTCACTTGTCTGTACCGTATGTCGTCAGATAAAAACTCAAAGGAGGTCAACATCCCAGTAATGACAAACAACTCTTTCTTAAATGCTTTTGTCAAATAATTCACTCATTCATTCATTGATAGATCATTCCTGCTGAAAGCGAGGACGCCCCTTATCGATTACAGGCTAATTACTATGTAGCTCGGCTTTATGAGCGGAAACCTGGTGTGGTAGCATTTTACCAGTCAATAGCAACTAATCAGATATACTCGCTGCTGGTCCCTGTGTGGATTGTCTGTGAGGAAACTGGCAGCATATGGGTTTCCTACACTGACACAATGCCCCACTGACTTCGCATTCGTCTTATTAAGAGAACAGTATAGGGCCATGCATCAAGTTGTGAAGGATAGATAAAGACACAGAGGGATAATTACCAACATTAGTGATGATCTTATATACAGCTCTGTACTCTGGGTGCGTTGTTGTGGATTGTAAAAGAATGTCCTCATAAAAATAAATTTGCTGAAGTAAAGGCGATATGTAAAAAGAAATGATGTGATGTTTAAAAAGACATATGAGATAGAAGATATAATCTATCAATTTAATAACCTCAACAAAGTCATGCTTATTTAGATTTTGAAGCCACCATCATGAGCATAATGTCATGAGTATCTTTCTACAAACATGTGTTTTGGTAATTTTTTAGTTGATTAAATGTTTGATTGAGAAATACCCATGAATATACTCTTTCTATTTTTTTTACTGATTACACATCCCATAGGAATGGGACGATTTGTCAGGATTTGGTTCAGGTGTCGAAACATGGGTCATGATTAATTTTGACTTTGTTAAGCCTCTGAAGAACAAAATTGTGAATTTGTTAAAGAAATAATTTTTCAATAAATTCCTGTGTCACTTTTTGGAAAGTAAAACGTGACAGAATGACAAACAGAATGTAGCGTAAGTCTGCTGTTTAGTACCTTTGACTGTAAAAGAAGGGCAGAATCAACCATTTCCTAATCGCATCAAAAGGACAACACAAAGGCGTAGAAAGACACCCAGGGATTGAACCTAGCACCAGAAGTGAATTGAAACACCAGTATGGAATGATTCAATACAATTAGAATTGTCCCATGTGAAGTGTTGTTTTTGCATTTGAAGTTTAGAAGTGCTCTTCACAACTTTCAAAAACCAGCACAAGTTGAGCCATGTCAGTAAGCTAACATGAGCTAGTGCAGGTTCAAAATGTAAACAAGTAATCCATTAAACATAAAAAAGAAATGCTTTGATCCAACACCGAGTCACTCAGAATGCACATTTGAGAATTTTATGTTACAAAAAAAGGAAAAAAACAAAACAAAAACATAATGCATCTTTAAATGTGATTATTTATTTCAAATTTTGATATGTAGTGATTAAACAGTGAACTTGTTTCTGCCTTTATACAATTTTTAAGAATTTTACTATCAAGACAAGTCACACATAAAGAAAACAATATAAGAACTCAGACAACCTTTTAGCCAAAAAGTCCCAGCACTGTAACTGTCCAGTTCTCTTTTATAAAGCAACCAGACAAGCATGAGAGTGACTTCACCACTGTTCAAACCCAAACTAAACATAAAATTTCAGTTTTTAAATTCAAAGTGAGCTTGAAGTATTGCAAAGGCATAACCCCTCTTTACAGTAACCTTGAAGAGAGGTCACAAACTAATTGTCTAAATCTAGCTTTTGAACTAAATACAAGATGCTTAACTGGTAATTAAGTCTAATTGTAATTGCCAGACTGATGGAATTAAAATGGTCAGATTAGAAGAGCAATCAACAAACAGGCCCGGGGAGTGTTTTTTTTTTTCCCCAAATCTTGCCTGTAACAACTTGAGAGCATGACACGTTTAAAATGTAAATTGAGACTATATCAGTCACAGACTCTCATCGTGAAGGGGTTGTGGTGATGTGCATTCGTCTGCGAAAACATGATAATAACTGAGCAAGTGTGTGAGCTTCTCCCAGTGGTGATCACCCCCCTCTTCACCCCCATCCCCCACTAACACACACGCTCCACGCAACGCAGTACCTCGAGCAGCGCTACGTGTTGATTGGCTGCCAGTGACATCATCGTAGATAGCACAAAAACAGGCCCCTTGGTAGGTATGACTTCACTGTTTATATGGTTGAGACAGAGCAGAGAGAGAAGAAAAGACAGAGGTGATGTGCTCATCCCCCCCAAAAGGATTTTAGCTCATTTACAATCAAAGACTCAGGGGAAGCCACCAGCGCAAGGTAACGCCACTGAGGTGCACTCACAGCATAGACACACATTATCAAGAGTATTGGCAAGGTGGAGAAGGGTGATTACTACAACAGTTGGCCGCAGGAGTATTGTAACCAGTTTATGTGTCTCCAAGGCAGTCACTATTTACATGCACGTGGAAACATTTCTGTACTTTTTTCTTTTTGACCAGAATATTCAATTATACACTTGATGGATAAGAGTTTAATGGATCAGCATTTTTGCATATTGCAAAAAAAATAAATTTTATGATCATGCAATTTACAGATTAATGCTTGAAATATTGTCAACTAAAGTGTCTGGATGAAACAAGTCTGGATGAAACAAAAAGATTGTTTGCTATGTGAAATAGTACATCCCAACCAACAGCATATACTGACTTTAATCATTAGTGGAACAGTTAAGCTTTTCAGTGCACCTATCCTGCCACTGTACTGATAAATAATGGTAATGGTAAATACGGCGTGAACACAGGTGGGCACATAATCCTGAAGAGCATTGCTGCTGTCCAGTCTAATGAAGCCATTTAAAAGAGGACTCCCCTGAGTCTAGTAGAGGAAAGTGTGGTTTTTGAATAACAGATCTGTGTATTTAAGAGCCTTGAGAGACAAACCCAGGGAGAAACAAGGAGATTTCCTTAGAGGTTCAACTATGCCTTCCTGTATTTATTTACTGAGTGCTGTTTCAATGAAGTCATGAATGAATACAGAAGAACCTGTGGTGGAGTTTGTGAATGAAGTGGTGCACCACAAGGTGTCCAGACAGGAAGAGCTATAAATCATTGATCAAATCAGAGTACCGGAGGTTGGGAGAGTTCTACTCAAATAACACCCAAGAGAAAACTAATTACGTTCACTATCTACAACTCTTTACTCTGCTATGCCAGGTATAGCAAATGTGATTTGTCTTCTTGCAAATGAAAATTATATACATAGTAGGTTTGCAACAAGTTAATCGATTGATTGCAACTAGGGCTGGGCGATCTGGGGAAAAAATATAATTACGATTTTTTTTCTCATATCGCTCGATCTCGATTTTCGATTCGATTTAGCTTAACCTTTTCAAAAACAAATGAAAAATGCCATTCATGAACATAAACGAAACTAAAACTTTTATCATGTCCCATTTATGATATTTTTTTGAAGCTTTATATCATTGACTTTTGCTCCAAACTACACATTTTTATTGACAAAAGTTCGGTTTTCGATCTTTCGATTCAAAACCCACCACCAAATAATTGACGATTCGTTTCGATTCGATCTCGATCTGTCGATTTTTTAATTAATGGCACAGTCCTAATTGCAACTAATCAATTTCTGATATACTGTATTTCTAATTTAGTCATCAAGAAATTGTCAACTGGTCAAAACATACTAGGCTTCAAAACATACAGTGAGCTGAGAAAAACCTCAGATTTAACCTCAACAACTTAGAAGAATAGTGATTTTGGTGATTTGGATGAAAACACTGGAGTGCCTGTAAATCTACACCTCCAGGAAGTTCTTAAGTGAAATCACCTCAGCTAAAATTTTGCATAAGTGACTTTTGCGTTCTAAACAACTAATGGATTAAGCAAATGAACAAACAGGGACAGTGCACAAAAAACATTACCCTACACCAGGGGTGTCAAGCGTACGGGCCATTTTTAATAAAATATAATTTTATTTATTTATTTTTCATCGTGACGCACCGCTGCGCGACGCTTCTGTGCACGCTGGTAGCGTAAATGCGTCTCACTAGAGCGGCCGCAAGTGAAGGCTTGGTTCTTTGAAAACAGGTAGCGGACACCTTTTTTCAACCCTCGTTGGACAACTGTCGCTGTCGAAAAAGAGAAAGGTGAACGTCGAGTGTCGGATCTTCCAGGAAAACTGGACTTATTCGTATTTTTCACGGAGATGAATGGGAAACTTAAGTGTGTGCAAGCAGCAAGTGGCTATGCTAACGGAAGGAATACGATCTTAAACGCCACTACGAGAGCCGGGATAACTACAAATACAGCAACTTGAGCGGCGAACTGAGAAGACAGAAGATTTACGAACTGCTGCTGGGACTGAACGGACTCGGGAGGTTAGTGATGCCGCCGTAAAAGCTGGTTAGCTGATCGATAGCAACATCGGCTCTGCATCAAAACCATTCTGTGAGTGTGAGTTTGTGAAAAGTTGTATGCGTAAGGCTGCAAAAGTTGTGTCCTCATAAACGACAGACGTTCGCTAACATCAGCCTGTCCAGGACTTGTGTGGCAGAGGATTTCAGAGTTTGCACCAGATTTAGACTATCAGTTGAAACGCAAAAGAATCATTTGTGACATGTTCTGTTGTCGTGGATGAGAGCACTGACGATACAGACGTTGCACAGCTGGTTTATTTACTTGTGGCGTTGATGAGAGTTTGAATGTTACGCAGGTGAACCCTTGATGCTCGGGGAAAAGTCAGGTGTTGTGGCGATGTTCAGGCAGAAAGCTTCAGCCGCAGGAGGAGGTGATTTTTGGACATTTCACTGTTTATTGCACCAAGAAGCATTGTGCTGCAAGTCTGTGAAAATTAAACACGTGGTAAGGGATGCACCGATCCGATACCTGGATCGGATATCGGCGCCGATCCAGGGCATTTTGCTGGATCGGGTATCGGCTCCATGATATCGGTTCAGCCGATATCATAGTTTTGGACATAATGAGACTATTTTACAGGGTGGTGTTGATCCATAACGTTTCATAATATTGGGCATTTTATTCAGATTAAGTTGTTAAGTTGTGGCTTGCACTATAAACATCAGTTAAATAACACAATATGGCCAAATGTATTAAGTTTTAATAAGAAAAGAAGCAATTTCAGTCCTTTCACTGGTATCGGTTGACATCGAGTATCGGCAGATAGTTAAAGCCAAATATCGGGATCGATATCGGAACTAAAAAAGCTGGATCGGTGCATCCCTACATGTGGTTACTGTTTTATTAAGATGTTGACTTAATCTGCAAGTTGCCATGAGAGTCTTGTTTTCCTGGTTAAACTGGAGGTCTAACTTGGCTTTGATTTCTGTCATTGATGTGCCTGGAACATTTCTTACATATGTTATCTTTATTGTTCAAAGCTATATTGTTAAAATAGTCCAAGCTCATGCCTTCCATGTCATCTGCTCTGCTATGAGCTCTGCTGTGAGACATGACAAACACTGTTTGAGCTTTTTTTGCACATATTTTGTTAACTATTGTGATGTGTTATTGCACAACTTGAATTACTTAAGCCTCAGCTTGTTACTACCTTTTTATTGAAGAAAATGTCTTTTATTCTGTATTGCACTTGTTTTTAGCACATTTTTATCTGTACATTTTTTTTTATATTTTCAAATTTATGTCGTGATTTTTATGCTCCGGCCCACTTGAGCTCACATATAGCTGTATGCGGCTCACGGACCAAAATGAGTTTGACACCCCTGCCCTACACAAAAGAGGAGAGATGCTTGTGCCAGGAGTCCCTGGACTGATTGTTGTTAAAATGGAGTACATGCCATTAACATGCCAATAAAATACACATTTACATACAAACATGTATTCACTCATCAAGTTATGCATTTCATAAAACTACAGACTTCAAGACTATCACACTCATCCATATATATATATAATATATATATATATATATATATATATATATACAGTATATACTGCATATATTGGGCCCGACCGATATGGCTTTTTGGGAACAGATTCCGATATAGAGGCTGGGGGTGCCGATAACCGTTATGACAGCCGATATAATAAGAAATAGAAAAATACTTTTTTATTAGGAGCAGATGTTAAAAAAAAAAACTGAACTTAATTTTTAGTGATCTTAATTTGGATATATTTATGGCACATATACAGGTCTATTTTGCCCTTTGTCTTAGCCTTGGTCTTATGTATTCCTCTGTTGGCCACTAGTGGCTCTCTCCAGGCGCTATACACTGTCAGTGTAGAAGGTGTGGCTTCAGCCAGATGTGGGGGTGCAATTTCCTTCAGTGAACCTGAGCTGTGTCACGTCTGTGACAAGTGGGCAGCTGCATTAAGATCACAGGCAAAAGTGAACTGTGCAGCAGCTTCAGTTTGGGAAAAAAAAGTGTAAAGTGTCTTTTCTTTTACATAAAACCTGTTGACTTAATAAAAAAGATCACTTGTCACAGGCGTGACATATCCAGGGTTCACTGAAGGAAATTGCACCCCCACATCTGGCTGAAGCCACACCTTCTACACTGACAGTGTATAGCGCCTGGAGAGAGCCACTAGTGGCCAACAGAGGAATACTTAAGACCAAGGCTAAGATCAAGGGCAAAATAGACCTGCTAGTCTTACTTCGGCTCTTATAAGCGACGATATAGCTGTATGCGGCTCACGGACCAAAATGAGTTTGACACCCCTGCCCTACACAAAAGAGGAGAGATGCTTGTGCCAGGAGTCCCTGGACTGATTGTTGTTAAAATGGAGTACATTCCATTAACATGCCAATAAAATACACATTTACATACAAACATGTATTCACTCATCAAGTTATGCATTTCATAAAACTACAGACTTCAAGACTATCACACTCATCCATATATATATATATATATATATATATATATATATTATATATATATATATAATATATATAATATATATATATAATATATATATATATATATATATATATATATATATATACAGTATATACTGCATATATTGGGCCCGACCGATATGGCTTTTTGGGAACAGATTCCGATATAGAGGCTGGGGGTGCCGATAACCGTTATGACAGCCGATATAATAAGAAATAGAAAAATACTTTTTATTAGGAGCAGATGTTAAAAAAAAAAACTGAACTTAATTTTTAGTTTAATTTGGATATATTTATGGCACATTTAGTCTTACTTCGGCTCTTATAAGCGACTTTAAAGGCTTGAAACTTGTTTGTATCACATTATTTTTGATAGTCCTGTACTACTGAAGTGAATTGAAGAGGCTAAAGGTGCAGTTAGCCTCATTAAAGGGACCTGTTTATATATATATATATAATATATATATATATATATAATATATATAATATATAATATATATATATATATATATATATATATATATATATATACTGTATATAGTATTTAAACAATGTATTCTATTTACAGGTACAATCCACATGTTTGTATGTGTAGGTGAAAACGCCGTAAAATAGTACAAAGTATACTGTAAGCCCTGTCATGGTCAGTCAAGCTGAAAACAAGCCAATTCTGGTGACCAGCTCACTGATCCATACATCTTTGATTTTTGAGCCCTCCAGTCGACCATAAGAGTACCTGTAAGAAGGGGGGATAAAATTGCCATTATTAGATACCCCCTCTGGAAAACCAAATAACCCTGTGATTTATTTACTGTATGTCTGTCTTGAGCTTTCAAAGATGACCCATTCATCTTCAGTCATAATACAGAGATGCCGGCAAATTATTGTCTGACAACACCAACAGGCTTTTTACAGAATTCATAACTGTATTTAGTCCGGGTGACAAATGTGACTCTGCATAAAATCTCAGTGAAAAGTAATAAATAAACAATGCAAGCTTTGGCACACAGCACACAAGAGCACACTATTTCCCCACATACTGAATGTGTTTGTAAATGTGCTATTGCTTTCACACAAGAGGCCTGTCACCTTAGCAAGTGGCTTCAAACACGCCACCAACAATGAGATTTTAGCAGCACACCATCATTTGCCGATGGCCATAAAGGTGACCACAGTGTATTATTAATACACCTGCAATTGAACTCCAAAGTTGAAAATGTGTTGTGGCTCTATAATGAAACAAAAGCTCTGTGAAATTAATGGAGACATTAATCATTGGCTGGCTAGTCTACTAATTCAAAGGATGTGAGGTGCATGCAGGAGTCTGCTGTATTAAAGAGGGAGTGGACACTACATCCTCAGAATCTCACAGTGTTGCAATGAGGTAAAGATGGGTGCGTTGAGTTGTGGCATACTTTTGGTTTGCACAACTGCTTGAATTTTTATGTTCAAGTCTTTCTTTTCATTTTGTTGTATTGTCACTGTTGTTTTTATTTCCTAATTTCTAAGCTTAGTTATACACTTTTAAAGGAAGTGTAAGTGTTTAAAGCATATCTGTTTTGACTCTCCTTTTAATCTTATTTGAAGGTGCTCAATTGCTTTACTTGATTTGTGACATTGGTTTGACTATGAATCAAACACATCTTGAAATAATTGTGTAGTGAACATGTCAAATGCTCCATGCAATATACAAAGCTTAAGATAACATATTAAGATAGCTAAAAATATTCAATCAGTCACTTCAACTAGTATAAAACCCAGAAACTAGTGCTCATTTGAGTATGTGTCAATACAAAAAAATTACATTAACACAACACAACTTGACCTGAACAATTTTAGAATAGGCTTGAGCTTTGACATATTGGAATAATGCTGCGTTCAGACCGGACAGCGTCTTGGCGTATTTGCGTCCATTTTCAATGTTAAGTCAATGTAAACCCGCGTCTTGAGCGTCCAGCGAAATTTCGTCGCGTTGGGCGTTGAAATTCGCTTGTTCAGACGTCTGCTGCCGCTGCGTCTTGCGGAGAAGAAGCTCAAACCTGCGGCGGACGCTTTGGCTGCCTCATCAGGCGTCGATGCCCGAGTTGGGCTCTGCTGAACTTTTCAGCGTCTAGACGCTCGCGTCCACCAATCAGAGACTACACCCCTGTAACACGTGACATGTTGTTTTCCTGTTACACCAAGAGGAAAGGACGACTGTTTACTGAAGTATTTTAGTAACTTTTTAACGAAAGGTCGCTTGTTTGGGGACTTTTTTCAAAGACTTGGCCATCCGTTGCTTTGAAAATCTGGAGACACGGCAAACACGGGACATGATCTGGACTGACAACGCGCTCTCGTGGATGTATTAAAAATGCCCGGTGCCGTGTTTAAACCTGCTGTACAACAGGAGGAGACGAGGACGGGACAGCAAAGGGACTGCCTGCAGGAGGAGAAAGTTGTGTGATCGGGTAAGCTCCGAATTATAAATGCAACCCGGTAATGGCGCCACCGCCTCTGGCGCGGGGCAAAGCTAAACATGTAGCCGCCGGAGAGCTCTCGTCTAGCGGCTACGGCCAACGGAGGCACCCGGTGAAAGCCTAGGGGTTCAGACCTTTAGCAGAGAAAAGTTAAAATGACAGTGGATTTGGTAATAAAGGCTCGTACAGATAGGATGCGATGAGCGGCAAATGTCGCTTGAAATCCCATTCATGCGTATGTGGCTGTCAGCGTAGGAGCGACCTGTGGTGCCGCCAATCAAAGCAGAGAAATGACGGCTTTTAAGAGGCGGTGTCGCTCTCGCTCCAGCTAGATTTCATTTAACTGGAGTGACGCGAATGGAGAACATAGGGCTTCTTTTGGCAAAGTTAACAAGGAGACAGTGATGTTTTGGGTTGATTTTAAGAGGATTACTTCTCTTGTCCATGATCACTTACACATCAAGCACTGAGTTTGTTCAGAATAATATAATTCACAGCAGCTGTCCCCGCCCACTTCCTCATTGATATGCGCGTCTTCTCGCTCCACTGGGCGAAACTACAGGACAGATCGCGTCCTGTCTGTACGGGCCTTAATACCCACCATTTCTCGCCTCAATAGGTCTCAAAGTTTAGATTTGACTCTTATAAACGAAAATATGACAACTTTTAACTTACGCCGTAATGGTGCCGCGCGGCGCAAAGCTAAACATGTAGCCGGCGGAGAGCGCTCGTCTAGCGGCTACGGCCAGCGGAGGAACCCAGTGATTCCGAGGGTCCAGAAATTTAGCAGAGAAAAGTTAAAATGACAGTGGATTTGGTAATAATACCCACCATTTCTCGCATCAAATGGTCTCAAAGTTTAGATTTGACTCTTATAAACCGTTTTATAAATTCAACAAGCCTCTATCTCTCTCTCTCTCAACGTGGTCTGTCTACGAGCAAAACAAAGCCTGTAAACAAGCGGGAGCTCGAAGCGCTTTGGGGCGTTGAAAGTGTCTTTTTGTCCACCAAAGCCTTGACGCGCGTCAGAGCAGCTAAGAAGCTTATTGAGGCGTCAACAGCAGAAATAACCGGCAAAATTTAACGCGCGTTTAGGCGAATTTTGCTGTCGTGTGAACGCAGCATAAGGCTTCTCAAATGGACAGTTTTTGAAAAATGAGATATTTCGACTATCATCCGAAAGTAATTTTCAATCTGATGGACCTGAGAGCCTGACTGTATTTATTCTTAACTGAAATTTGTACATCCAGGCTCTCTTGTTGCTTCTCTCACATTAAAAATGACTTTCGAAACTACTCAATCTACAAAAATGCTGTCCAGATGAATATTTTGAAGTCTTTTTCTATTATGGATCATTCCTGGACGAATGAGGAATTACATCAACTTTAAACTGTCAGAATCACTACCACGTATAGTATAAAGGGTTGTCAAAAAAAATCGATTCCCCGATACTAATCAATACTAATCGATACTAACACTGGTATCGATACTCGATACCAGTGTACTCGAAGTATCTTTGAACTTCAGTGGCGCAGCTCAGTCACAGAAAACTTCCTCCTTCAGTCAGGGCAGCAGAAAGAGACCTGCTATTTTCCACACTTACACAGCAAAGTGTGAGCTCTCTGTCAGTCTTTGAATTGTGTTTCTAGCCTTTATGATCGCGGAGAAACGTCTGGTTAAGTCCTTAAAAGCATATTCGTGTTTAATTTTAAGTCACTTGTGACCGCAATGCGAGCCTCGCGGTGAACACCCGCAATAAAGAATCTGACAACAAATGTCACATCTTTACCTCCAAACTGACACTAATTGTACTTTTAGTCATTATAATTTAATTTAGCTTATCACAAGTCCAGGCAGAGGAAAGAAAGGCAGCTTTGCCCTGCTCTTTCGCTACAGATGCTAAGCCCGCCCCCTTCTTCTCTCGTTGGTGATGGAAATGATGAAACTATCAAATACTGTATATGTAGCCTATTACTACAATGTGTCTGATAAAAGAACAAAGCCTAGTCTGAATGTAAAGGTTAATGAATCAAGTTAATGATAAACAAATAATACATTAAAATACTATTATTTTAATAATATAAAAAACATCAATTAAAAAAATTATGAAAAAGTAAAAATTCTATCATAAGAAAAGAAAAAAAATTAAAGTTGGCACCTTGGTATCGAAATCGGTATCGAGTTTTTTTTACCTGACAACACTAATAGTATACGTATGTAGTGGAAAAAAAATTTATTTTGCTATAAAATTTTCTATGTTTATCAAAATTGGACTACTGAGTCACTACAGAAAAGGAAAACAAAAATGTATATAAAACAATTTGAAAATACACAGAAGACTGGTTTCACTAATATTTTAAAGATAATATTATCCATTTGGGACAGTACAACAGGAGGCTACACGCATTAATGAATTATGTATCAATTGCGTTTTTGAAGTTTAGAAAAGAATCCACTCCATGTGA
The DNA here is from genome assembly GCA_038363315.1 of Mugilogobius chulae. NCBI lineage: Eukaryota > Metazoa > Chordata > Actinopteri > Gobiiformes > Gobiidae > Mugilogobius > Mugilogobius chulae. The sequence continues at coordinate 10,882,572 of CM076406.1, read as the reverse complement.
ACTCAAAAACATAACGTGGACCACTTAGTGAGCCTTTTATTCTCTCATGTGAAACATCAAAGGCAGCAACATTACAGTTTTAGATCAATAGAAGTCAAAGCACATGCAAACTGAAAGCATCTTGAAGGAATGCAGAGTACAACATACAAACGCGGCTTTCTTACTCAACAGCCTAAGCGAGTACAACCATCAAACACATTCTACCAAAGGCTTGACCTAAATCCTGGCCCTACACCCTTGAACTACTGTCACTACAGCTTCATTTGGAATTCAAAAGAAGTAATAGTCCAATGAAAAGGAATCGGGTCAAGTTTCAGAAATAATAGTAACTGTTACTTTTCTTTTAAGGACCTTTTTTCTGTAAAACAGTAATGCTAACAGAGCCAAATCTAAACTTTTAGGGGTCCTAAGCAAAAATCAGCTTCGGGGCCCTCCAATCTTTTCTACAACTCTTAATCAGTCAAGCCAAAGCAGCATTTAAATTGACTTTTTTATGATAATTTATAACTTTACACAAAGCAACAGACAAAGATAATTGTAGACTAAATAATATTTCTCACAATAAAGAAAATTGAAAGATCCTGCCCCAGAAACTTTTGAATAAAACATGCATTTTCACAAATTTTGGGGTGAACTATTTTAGAACAAATCTTTCATTTTATGCATAATTTTATTAATTTATGATTGCACCTCCTCAAGTTTTACTTGGTGTCAGTGTTTCCGAATGGGGCCCCAGCACTGTCACTCTTCATGTGAGCTCCGTCTTTGTTCCCTCTTCACGCTCACGCTGTAACAGCTGAGAAGCTGCATCATTGCGCAAGACTTTTTGGACAGAAATACTGAAAACTTAAACTTTTTCGTGACAAACAGCCTCATGTTTTTATGGCTTTTGAAATAATTCAACAGAAATGTACAGAAATCCGCCGTAATTCGCCATGGTAATTTTCGCCATTAAATCAGTTATCTGTTTGTAGTTCTTCTGCGTATTGACGCAAATAAAGATTAGCTGAGAGCTTATGAGATACAGAACATGTATTTGTTGCCCAAACTGTTCCCAGAGTCTTTGATTTTGCGCTTTGTGCTGAAAATGATCAGATACCTGTTTCTGCTTTTGTCAGTCTTAAGCGCAGCACGAAGGAAGCTGCGGTGTCTAAAGAACAGAAGAGGGGAGTGTCCGACACTTTTTAGCTTGCAGGATTGGTCAATAAGAGTATAGGCCTATGTATAGCCAAAACCAGAGGGTGAAGCCAACAGGCATGATGACTGGACTAAACTTGAAAAACTATCAGCGCTCAGAAGGCGGGCCCTCGTCAAATGCGAACCCTACTCAACTTGTGTAGTCTGCAAATAGGAAGGTCCGGCTGCGAGTGCTAAAAATATGCTACCAGTGAAATGTAATAATTTGTGTATATTTCTTTATTTTGTTAGGAATATTTCTTTCCCATCTGTAGTTAGGCAAGCAGCAAGCATCATTTGAGAAGATTCACCATCTGGCTTCTGTCACTGACTTTTAAACAAAAACTCAAGATAGCAAGCTCTCAGAGTGTTACTGTCACAACATGTCCACTAAGTATTTTGTCAATTAATCCTGTCCTCTCAGTGACCTGCTTGTGCTGCTGCAACGAACCAAAGCTGTTCACCTGTTTTTCAAAATAATTAAGTTAGGCAAAAACAATATGCAATCACCATCTGTGTTTTACTTTGAGTGATTTTAAATTACAAGAACACATAACACCACAGAAAAAAATATTACTTGCAGCTAATGGCTCTTCTAATGGCATCCTTGACCCATTGGCCAAGTAAACATGGCTTTTTTTTTTACGGTGTAGTGCCGGCAGAAGATATATGATTTAAATTATTGCTTATGTGGCTAATACAAACAAACACACAGACTAAGCCTAGTATTCTTGAAGATGTTTTGCTGAAATATCTTATGAAATTGGACAAAAACTTAAGATGAGAATTTACTTTTACTGACTTTGGGGTGGCTTCTTTGTGTGTGTTTGAACAACTTGTATGCTTTATGTTTATTTGTGACTGGAAAGGTATGTCGCTTGAGCCAAAAAATGTGCAAAACAATCATCCATGGGTTGAGCCAGAGGTAGTTTCAACATAAAACATGCTTATTTATATTTCAAATAATAGTCCTCAATTTCAAGGCAATGAAACAGAGGATAGTTTGTTTGAGTTACTCTTCAGGTAGCCACAAAACCCCAGGTCAAATAAAAGTGATGGCTGGCAAATACACAGACAGACATGCATTTGGAACCTCTCCAAAGGAGGGAAATTGAATGGAATAAACATTGTAAGCTGATGTCAAAGTGAAGTTTCTATTGTGAAGAGTGGTGTGCAGGCATTCTACATGTCCTCCCTCAACAGCAGTTGTCAGACGGTAACACTTGAAACAGGTCATGATGCTTCATCAGCTGAAGACAGATGCAGTTTATCAATTAGATGTTCATCTGTCCAGTTGCATGTCTTATTTTTGTACAGTAGACATCAAGATTTTTACACTTTCCAGTGGGTTGTATTTTAAAGAAAATATTCACCACACAGCTAAAAATAACTCTACCTGCAATTAACTGAGCAAATAAACCCACGTACTATAATTACTGCAGTGATGGATGCTGTAGCAGCAACAAGCTAATGAACCCTAACTGATGCAATTAGGCTATTCCTTAAGCTAGTATGGTCCTGTGCGTAATTCTTGTCCAAAAGTGCTTATAATTTGGGTTATATGATCAACTATAAGCAATAAAAATGCTAAATTTGTACCGAATACCAAATTACACTAAAATATGTATTTTGTTAGAATGTGTTCAATGCTGCAAAATGTAAAAATATACTTAACAAAATTACAACAACTCAAACCCTAACTCACTTTTGAACACTAGCAAGGCATACTTTTGTGCACTTTTTACATCACCACAGGAGGCCACTGTTCTAATTTCCCTTTAAAGGTAGTGTACTTTTGAAGGTTCTCCCTATATGATAAGAAGGAACCTCAAACCACTTGTGACCCACTGAACTCACTTGTGGTCCTTCCTTTGAACGACCTATAGTGCCTGTGCCGCGAGGGTTGGTTTCGTGGTACAGTGTTGGCACTGCAATCAGCAAATCACATGTTTAAACTTTACCTGAGTTGATTTAACTAATGTTGGGAAGAAATGGTCTAATTCTTGTTTAAAACTTTATGTTGCTTTATTCAGTCTGTTGAAATTGATGATTAGCTAAGGTATTGCAGGTGTGTGAGCAGAACAGGTGGACAGGTCTACACTGTACAAAAATAGTTAATTTTGGTTTTCAGTGTATGACCTATCTTCTGTGAAGTTTGAACTTGCAACTCAATACTCCACAAGCAGCATTTTAACTCACAAGGTCCTAACACAGTTCAGAGGGATGACTGCACAATTTGTAGATGGGATACTTATTATCATACAGGAGACAAAACACATGATCCGGGCGCCTGGAGGACACGCCCACACACCGGAGCATACACCTCTTGGTTTGGACCAAAGATTTCATTGGCTCCTGATAACATCAAGTGGTACTCAAAATACATACAGTATAATCCTAAAAGTACATTTTCTTGACGACAAACACATACAAGCAGTCACACTGGTAACAACCAAATGGTGTATTCAATCTCGATTTAGGAGATACTACATGGAACTGTTTCAAGTCAAAACAAAAATGCAATCAAATTTGCACTTTATTTATTTTTTATTTTTTCTAAAGTAGCATGCTTTTGTCGGAAGATAACCTACAGCAATTGGTTAAACATGATCGGATAGACCGTATGAAGGATGCAACGATAACTGAATCCTGCTGGCAACGCACAATATTCTCTGTAAGCAACTTGGAGCTGACGCTAGAGGAGACACCATGGCAGCTTCCACTAATATGTCTCTATTTTTACATGACAGCTATTCCCCACTCACCTCATGTCCACGTGCAATACCTGTTCCAAACAACACAGCGCTCCCCTATTCTGCCAAGCCTCTTCTCTATATAGCACAGTGAAGCCTGACAGGCTGCTCAAGCAACTACATGGCACGCAATCACAATTTTTTGTTGGTAATTGAAGCATGTCGACGTAAGGAAAATAATAATAACTACTTTTAAAGCACTGAGTTTATGTCAGCAGTGTGCTAAGTTGCTACTTGACACCTCCAAACCAGCTGTGGAGAATAACAGGCTACTGGAGAGTCATATAAAGGGCATTTGGAGATGCTGCTGCTAACAATGCAATGGCTGTGTCCAAACCACCCCCAGCAAGTATCTATACAGTACAGTATATATAGAAGTGCCATTTTGCAACACTCAAATGCCAGGTGAATTCAAGTAGAACATTAATGTCTCACAATGTGCGCTGAAATTAAGTCTATTTGTGCTCTGACTGGGAGTTAGACGAAGACATTCGTGCAAAGTATTACAGTAACATATAGTAAAATGCTAAACTTTTACCAGCAAATAAACTTCAAACTTTCCATTTCTATGTTCTCTTTTAAAATTAAAATTGTGCCAACTTCAGTTTTATCATTGTTGACATTACTATGCAGTTATCGGTATCTATGGGCGGCATTCAGCTATTACAGAATTTGTCCTTCTCTGTCAGATTACTCGATCAACTTGCCTCAAAGAAATGGTATGCTATGCAATTAATCTCAGCCGGCCCGTTTTGCTACTGTACTAATAAAACGTAATTGTGTGGAGGCATAGTCATGCTTGGATAGCCAGTGCAGTGAAAAGTATTGAGTATTTAAGTTGCCAGGTCCCAGACTGAGGCAAATACACTTGTTAGGAAAACACTTATCTTTCCTTGATAGTGTTGTTTGGTTGCTAACAGTTTATACATACTAAACTCACATTTTATTATCATTTGCAACATCTGATGAATGACATGTCCCCACTAAAAACATCGACAGCTCTGTAGATCTCTTGCGATAAGCAGCAAAAACATCAAAGGTAAATACTTCACATTAACAGTTCACTGACTAAAAGAAATATGTTACTGCCAGAGTAAGACTCTTTGACCCCATGGACCTGACACTGATATACAAGAATGCATTGACAAGTGTCAGTCAATCTGCCCTTCTGTGGGCCCTCCACTCCCACAGAATCTCAAGTTATGATGTGATTCTATAGCGTCTATGAGCTGAATTTAGAGTAGAGCGACTGAGGTTATGGCGACGTATCTTATGGCCCTATCCGATGAATGTTTAATGGGTCTGGAGAAGCCAGCGTGGAGGAAGCTGACTGTGCTGCATCAGTAGGCCAGGCTGTAAAACGAGCCGGTGAGGAAGCCAGCCAGCTTAGGACAGCAAAGGGAGGGGTGAGCGTAATCGAGTACAGTTCTAATAGAGAGAGCAGAGGCAAACCAAGGTGGACTTTAACAGGAAGCTATTACAATCACTAAGCCACTACTAAAACAATATATCTGTGGCCTTGGAAATTACTACTAACAATAATAATAATTTAAAAAAAAAACATTTCAAAGAGAAAAAACTGTGCTGCGCAGGTAAATATTTTTTTAAAAAATACTAACATATACAATCTTGATTTATCTGAAACTCATTAATCAGACAATTAACCCAAGAAAATTCATTGTACCTGAAAATTTTGTAGCTAAAGGGTAATTTTTGGAAGTCTTATGTCACTGATGATGTCATCTATTTTCACCCCAAGTCACCATGTTTTTGCAGTGTTACAACAATCAAGTCAAAATGTTAATAAATGTGCTTCATTAAGGTAGCAATTAACTAAAGATATCGTCACAATGACCAGTACGAATAAATTGCTTGTACAAAATCTGGAGTTTGACGATTGTGGAGAAGATAATGTTTTTCTACGGTCTTCTTACGGTAGACCTTCAGCTCTCACCAATAGCTTATGGCATTCTTGGGGAAATGAAGCTGTATGGCATTATTGCGTGTGCCCTAAAGCTTCCCTAATAGATCTTTACGGTAATCCTACATCTACTTTGCATTGCACAGGACAATCTCCCTCTGTCCAACTCAATCCATTATCAAGTTGTTACTACTAACTCCTTACATAGTCTTAAAAAATAATAAAAATCACAATAAGCCTATTCAGTCTAGTGACGTTATCATTTTGAAGATGGAAAAGATGCAAAGAGCGCCCTGCCTTTTGTAGTTTCAGTTGTGGGAGGAAGAAGATGAGCTGGCGGCTGTGGCAGTGGGTGCTCTGCTTGGGCCACAGAGGGGAAGGTGAAGATAGTGGCGCTGGTGAGTGCAACCTTGGTTGCAGTGGAGTCACTTATATAGCCAATATTAAATTCTGTTTGCCGAGCTGGACCGGGAGTCAGAAGGTGACTACATGTCCTACTTGAGGATGGACAGTAACACTATTGGTGAACTTTTGCATCCACACATGACTAAAAATGAGAGGTACATAATTTTTATTGACAATCTTTGTTGATACCCAGTGTAAAATTGTAACTGCTAAAGACGCACAGCCCTATAGTGTAGGGGAACGTGCGTAAAGACGCACAACCTTTCACTAAGGCTGTGCATCTGTTTGTAAGAACAGGGTGTTCATAGACTTGTTGTAGAAAATCTTTGACAAGACCATTACTCTGCCTACTAACGAACAGGCTGCGAAAAAAAATCCTTGCAGAGGTCGTAGCAAGTCGTACGGGTCATTGTGCCCTAACCCTAACCACCAACCAACCAATTAGCTGCAAAAAATAAAATTACCACTACTAAAATTACACTACAAAAATATACAAAACAGGCCACAAAGTTATGTAGTATATTTCTGTACTGATTGCTTGAATTCAACAATGGTAAGCGAAAACCTTTCATTACATTGTTCAGTTACAGTACACACAGAAAGTTCTTCACGTACCCTGCTTACTCACTGACTGTCAGTACGCAGGGTACGTTTCTTCTGTATGCCCATGTGGGACCATCTTACATCTGTCTATCCATATGCCCAGTTGAAAACGCACAGCTGTGTGTGTACAATGTACAAACTAAAAGACCTGAAAACAAGTATTTGAAGCTCAATTTATCATTGAGCTTTTAGACCACAATTAAGAACATCTTATTTGCTAACGGTAGGCCAATAAAGTTTGAAGACAATATGCATGTGTATATATAAAAAACGTTACACCCAGAATAAGTTTAAAAAAATACATTCCAATAATAATAATGTTTGTGTGTGGCTGTGTGTGAATTTGCCTTCAATGTAGGGCTGGGCCATTAATCGAAAAATCGAGAGATCAAGATCGAATCGAAATGAATCGTCAATTATTTGGTGCTGGGTTTTGAATCGAAAGAAAACCAAACTTTTGTCAATAAAAATATGTAGTTTGGAGCAAAAGTCAATCTTAGAGACAGAATAATAATATAACGCTTCAAAAAATCTAATAAATAAAAGTTTTAGTTTCGTTTATGTTCATGAATGGCATTTTTCATTTGTTTTTGAAAAGGTTAAGCTAAATCGAATCGAAAATCGAGATTGATCAATATGAGAAAAAAAATTGTGATTATATTTTTCCCAGATCGCCCCGCCCTAATGTCATGTCCTCTGTTTTGTGACTATGCGCATTTGTGGTTGTCTGTGTACAAGGCAAAATCCCTTTAAGACAAGTAAAACAATCTTGAGAAAAAAATAATTTTACTTTCAAGGAAATATGTAAACAAATAACAAATGGAACAACTAAGCTGCTGGAAAACTACTGATACATACAAATCCTCATCGTTTTAACATTGGGCCAGCAGAAAATTCTGTGTGACACAGAGCAAGAACTTCCTACAGCAGACTATGCAAGTTGCGTAGGGCCCAGCATGTGTGGAGGGCCCCGAATTCTGAGCGCTGATAGTTTTTCGAGTTGATGTCAGTCCATCCGTCATCAGGTCATGCTGGCCTCACTCTCTGGTCTGCACTGTACATATTCCCTCTTTGACCAATCCTTCAAGCTTAAAAGTGATCACCACTCCCCTCTTCTGTTCTTGTGACACGAGCGAGACATAGTCACTTCTTTAGTGCTGCGCTCAAGCCTGACAGAAGCGGAAACATGTGTCTGATCATTCTCAGCACAGAGCGTAAAATCAAAAACTTTAGGATCAATTTGGACAATACTGTTAATGTAACAGTAATGTTTTACACCTCATAAGCTGTTAGCCAATCTTTACTTTGTGTCAATAGGACAAGTATTGGCCTAACGAAGACAGAAAGCTGATGAACTAACACGTTCAGATTTGATCGGGAAAATTATCATGGCAAAATACAGCAAATTTCTGCACATTTGTGTTGAATTATTTCAAAGTTCACATAAAACATGAGGCTATTTGTCCCGAAAAACTTTCAGATGTTAGTTTTTCTGTCTATATACAGTAGTTTAGAAACCTGGTCAGCCAGATGGTTTATCTCGCGGTATTTGTGAATTCACAAACACGGGAGAAACCATCTGGCCTTCGTCCGGTCCGATTGGTTTGAGAGTCCGAAACGGCCGTGGTTCGGGCCACTCACATCACAGCAGCGTGGTTTTGAGGCCCAATCACATTGTAGCAGGGCGGGCTAACACGGGCCGTTAGCTCCCCGGTGCTGCAGCCGAGTCTGATTCAAGCTAAACAAAGACGGCTGCTTCCGTGGATGTACGCGTTGTCTGCTGCTTTTGATGCGGTTTCAGCAGAAATACGGAGTAATATTTTTTTGGAAGAAGAACGGTATGTGTGACACGTACTGTTCTATCCCAAGCGGACCTTGGATACACCATTACGAGTTGTTGCTGTGATTGGCTAGCTCAAATAAGGTAGGCCCCACACCCAATCAGCTATAAGTATGATTGGGTGTGGGGCCCACCTTTTCTCGAACGCTTTCAGCGAGTCAAGTCCCAGATGGATATAGTGAGAACTCAGATAGGAGTTCAACACATATCCATCTGGCGTGAGCCAGGTTAGTAGTTTAGTTGCCTGACCAGCCAGTCCTACACGCTTACAGACATGTAAAAGACGTAGGTCTGGATCAGAGCGCCGGGTTCATCGAGACGCTTTCGACGCGGAGTGAACAACACAGAAAAAATATGCAGACGCCTAATTTATATATGTAGCGAATTTTTCAATGGGCATGACCATGTGAAGGTCTGAACACGTTCCTAATGTTCAAACGAAGCTAGAGCGAAAACAATGATCTATCAGCTACGTCCGCATTGAATATTTTGAGACGGTTAGAAAAAAGTTTGAAATGCGGAGGGAGGGAGGAGGGAAAGGGGGGGGGCGTGTGATGGATCGCCAACTTGGCGACGAAATCATGGCTATCTCTTCAGTTTCGACCCTCTGCATTCAACAGAATGTAGGAGGGGCTGACTGGTCAGGCAAGTAGTTTAGCGCAATGGATGGAGCTTCTCAGCTGTTACAGCGTGAAGTGGGAACAAAGGCGGAGCTCACATGGAGAGACAGTGCTGGGGCCCACTGAGAAACACTGACAAGTGCAATCATATATTAATTATAAAATTAAACATAAATTGACTATTGTAAAAAATATGTTTGTCTAAAATAACCTACTCCAAATTTAAGGAAAATACATCTGTTTTATTTTAAAATTTCTGGGGCAGGAGAAATGCCCCTCACAATAAATATTATTTTGTAGGCTAAATAATATTTATTGTGAGAAATATTATTTAGCCTACAATTATTTTTTTTCTGTCGCTTTGTATATATTTGAAAATTATAATCAAAAAAGTCAATTTAAATACTGCTTTTGCTTGACTGAATAAGGTTTGTTTGCTTAGGTCCCCCAAAGTTTAGATCGGCTGGTGTGACAACATTATATAATAATATATACGGTATTATTTACACATATATGCATAATGGTATAGTCAATTTGTATACTTTGACTAAACCAATATAAATTGTCATTTTTCCTTCAGCTTTTACGCTACAATCAAAAGAATTAAAAGAGGGGAGGATTTTCAATACTTCCTAATGCTAACTCCACAATACCACAAGAAAATGTCGATACAAGAGGACAGTGTTTTGATGATGTTCCCCTTTTGAACACACCAACTGCTGCACCAGGGATGCAGCAATTACTGGCTAGGCACATTTAAGATGAGTCAGCTGAAGGAGTCAGGACACTAGACACACATATGAGAGAGCACTTTCTTTTTCAAGTAACACATTGCACATTGTGTGTTACTGTTCAGTAACTTATACCATACGTGCTTATCTGTTACAGTCACAATTATTTTTATGTACACTTGTCCCCTCACTCAAAAGTTGCAAGCGGTAATGTACAAGTCACCAGAAGCTTGTTCTCAATAGTTAGGTTATCATTATTATAAAGTCATTACATGTAAATTATTCTGCAAGATGACAACCTACCTATACTTAAAATAGATTGGAATCCCTTTTTTCAAATTATAAGGAACACTTACAGTCAACTAGCAATAAGGCCAATTCATACTTTGTAGAAGTAAGAAATTAGTTCTTTCATCTTGAGCTGTAAGAACAAAAGCAATGATGGATTTAGACTTAGATTTAGACTGTATTTCATCAGAAGTGCAGTCTAAATTTGAACAGTTGGATCACATTCTTCATCTCCATGTCTATGTACAGGTACAGTATGCTTGACACAATATATTTCCTTAAGTTGCTGTTGTAGTTATTAAGCAGTCAGTGATAATGCTGTTGTTCTGTTTCACTGCTCATTCCCTCACGAAGGTCCGTTAGTGGGCTTGGCCTGTGCTGCCAAATGTAACTATAACTGTTACATGTCAATCACTAAATAGTAATGTATATATATTAACAAAAAATTGTTAATTTTAAAATTAGCCAGGTTCACTGACCAATCATGTGTCTGACAACCCTGCAAGAACAAAGTTCTGCTCAAGGGAACGAACAAGCTGTAAGAACTGCAAGATAGCTCAAGGTGTAAGAAACAAAGTTCTTACTTTTCATGAAGAATGAATTGGCCTTTAGTCATGTTTATGTTTTGATCAGTATTTGTTCTGATCAATGCTTTTGATAAAATATAAGGTTGTTAGTGGATTAGCCAATATGCCTCTCATGCAAACCATGCAATGCACTCAAATCAGTCAACTCCTATCAGTGCAAGTGAATAATTGAACATAAATGACAAGTCCTGTACCCCCTACTGAGAATTAAGTGACTCATATATAGTATGCTCTAAACAACTAGACAAAACTCCGGGTCTACATCACGTTAGGAGATGCTTTATGGTTATAGTAAACATGAATGAAATGTCTTTCTTGACCCATCATTCTGGAAATAGTAGCAGTGAAGCTCATTGGACTGGTTATACATTATTGATATGACAATGCAACAATAGAAGCTACACATGAAGCATCATTTCAGTCAGCCCATTGGCCAAGAGGCCCTGACAGACTCGTTCACTGAATCCCTTACTCTAAAGCATGGCCCAAGCACAGGATTTGAATTGTAATTTTTCCATTATGCATATTATATGTGTAAATAATACTGTATATATATTATTCAATGTTGTCACACTAGTGCCGGATCTAAACTTTTGGGGTCCCTAAGCACACTTAAATATTGGCGCCTTGCCTTTATAAAACATCCAAGAAAGGTGCTACATTTATTAGCTCTGCAGAAATTAAGTACCTGTGAGGAGGGAAGGAATAACATTCAGCAAACTGCCACGATTAAACCTACAGTTGTCTGCACATGCAGCATAGTATATGTGCTAGCCCCTAAGTCACCAAGTAGCATCATGAACATTGCCACGGAGACCTTTGTAAAATTCACTTTACTATATATATACTGATTCATGCATGTTTGAGTAATCTCTCATTGTCCTGCTGAAGCTTCTGTGCTAAGTAAACCCCTGTTTTCACCTACCACCTATCCCCATCCACTTGCCTGTATTTACTTGCAATGACTTCAAAAATCAATTCCGAGTAGAATCTGTTGGGTCAAAATTGTCATGTAGTCATTTTCTAAAAGGAAGAAAAAATAAATAAGCTGCTTGATACAGTTACATTTTACAATGAAGTGGCAGAATTCTACCATACTGAACAAAAAGCCACTGAATCAGTTTGTACATCTGAGCCACAATAGGTCTTGTTTAAATTGATTTGAGTGATTTTTTTTAGGGTTAGGGTTAAACTAGATTAAGGTAGGTTAAAAACTAGACTAAAACAAGTTTTGAATTATCAGTAATCTCATTTCAAATGGTATTATAAGATGTTAGAAGCAGCTCACCAGGACAACAGAAAAATTACATTTCAAAATGATAATGTTTATCATGTAACTATTTTAGTGGAGGGTCCTATGCCAGCTGTTACTTCTTTGGCTGAATGATTGAAAAAATATTTTACTTTGAGAACATTTGCCATGCCTCTTTTTTCCCCGACTGATCAATTTTCATTATTTAGTATTTAGTTGACTCAGAATTTCTTTAGTTCTACACCCCTGATAAACATGCACATTCAGTGTGTTGCTTTTTTTTCAATAATGTAAAAATAAAGTTTGCTTCTGAGTTTAACCCCAAGTGCGACCTCAATCCAGGAAGTGCTGAGAGATTTTGTGAAACAGATCATGGTACAGCTCTGAACTGATTTTAGTCCAAACTCCTGCTGCAATGATATGAAATGCACACCTTATAGTTCGAGAGGCTCAACTTTTGAAGACAAGCTCCACAGTGAGCCGTTTGAAGTCCTAAGAGCAGGGAAATAGATTCATGCACGCTGGGATGGCCAAGTGAGGCTGCCTTATCCTACAAACTTAAAACCCAGATTTCAGGAGCATATTAGAAGACTTTGACTTTCTAAGCGTTCTCTAATACTTGTCTCAGGAAAACACATTCAGCACTGCCACTCTTTTGTGGAGCAGCTTCAGGACTTCCCATGACACACAGGGATCAAGCAATGCTGAATGAAATTGAAATATTGAACGGGCTTCAAGATTATTGCAGTAATTTTCAAGATAGCTTTTTGGTTCAGATCATTTTTCCTGGTAAGAATTACTCTTTGGATCAGAATGTGTGAATTTATCAGAGAATCATACTTTCTACAATTTCTACATTATATCTGTATTTGCCCATGTCCTACTGATTGTATGTCTCCTTGTTTTGAACAGGAACAGACAGAAAAGCACATTACATTAAGCTCATCTGTAATGTATTACATATGTGCAAATTATATGCCAAATACCATGCCAGAGTGGAGCATCTTATGTCAAAGGAAAATATGTCTTCATCAACAGCTAGCAGTGAACAGCCTCCATCTGTTGGAAAGTGCTGAACACCCACGAGGCTTCAGCCCATGCTGTGAATGAGACACAAATCTCCCTTTTCCACAACTTGGTCAGCAGCTTTGTTTTTGCCAAGTAGCCACCCACAAAAGGGAGAGCACTCATTAAGCGATCATACTGTGCGAATCATCAAAAATAAGTAAATAAATTCAAATACTGTTAAAGTTCTCTAAATAAAATGAATTGGAAAGCCAGCGCAGGGTGCCAGCTCACAATCAACCTCACGGCTTACCTAAAACTAAAAAATACATAAGGAGTGACTGAAGATCTCCAAGAGAATTCAGAAGAGTGGAAACATTTGCAAAAATGGCCTAATTTACTTACCTTTATCTGAATATCAAAGCTTTAAGTCATGGTGGTCCACATGAACCATCCAAGATTTTGACAAACAAAATTGCCCAACCAAAGCAATTCATTTAGCATCTAAAAGATGTGCTTAGGTAGGGACAGTAAAGTGACTGTCATAGCTCTGTTGCGCTTCAGTCAAAAGTCAGCCTCCGCCACTTTATGGATCAGTGAGCCATGTTGTATACCTTTATGGCAGACTGCAGTGGCATTTATCTCACAGTTTAGTCATAATTAGTCCTTCTGAGTGTGGGCCAGACAGCCTGTAAGTGGGCATATGTGGGATACTGGTTGAAGACACTGTGCTCCTCAGGAGATGGTTCAGTGGTGGTGGCACTTCTGCCCATGTAGGCAGGGGAAACAAAAATGCATGCAACCGGTTTCTGCAGAGCACACGATGAACATGATTAACACAGTGTCCTCAAAAGCCACATTACAAGTGCTAAACCTGCCTCCTTCAGAACCTGGAGCAGGCAAGTTCACTTAAGCATGAACCAGGAAGATGGGACAAAGATGTAGGGAAATACGGGAAGAGGCATGGACCTGACTCCCAGTGTGGGGAAAGTGAACACAGAGAAACCCGAGAAGATACAGAGGAGACAGGGAGGTGGTCTGGCTCCAGTCCAGGGTCAGTGCTGACCAAAGTCGATGCTCTGCCAACTGCCAGCTGGAGACAGCAGCAAGGATTCAACTGCCGACTGTGTGCACACTACAGCCTTGTGCACACTAGTGGGACGGTGCAAATCAGGTCAGGTAGTTTGATGCAGACCGGAAAGAAGCCAGTCTCCACTGACAATATGGCAGAGTGGCTAGCACTTTCTCTTCGTGTCTGGGTGGGTTTCCTTACGTTCAGAATCAGCCAAAAATAGAGGAAAAATGTCCTATTTGTCCTATTCTTCTTGGAAAAAGCAAAGCAAACTACTACAAAGGGTTTTCCTCATTGTGCTCGAAAGCATGACATCAGTAAGTCTGAACAGTGTCTCCTTCAGAGGTCATCCTGCCATGCTGCTTTCTGTCTGTGCCAGTGAGAAGACGAGGGAAGCCGCTTAAAGCCATCTCTTTAAGTCTCCTCCCTTTGGCAGCCCACGTCTGGTGTATCCTCTTTAGTAGGACATTACATAATTGCTTGCCATGTAGCCAGGCTAACACAAGTCTGGAGGGACATCAGCAAAAAGCACCAAATAAACTGCATCATTTACTTTGAAACCCCAGTCTATAAAATTTTCAAAGATGAGTTTCATCTTGAAGTTAAGTTATATTCATCATCTAATCAGTGATGCTCAAACACAGATGTTGGCACTGGCCTATTTGCTTCATCTTCCTCTCCATGAGCGCTTTGGGGTGGTAAAAGTAGCGCCCTCTTTTAGTGGTAAAGTCTAAGAAAATAAAAACTGTGGATTCATAATTTATTCACATCCAGTTTTGAACCTTAGCTCAGGTTACTGAACATTACTGAACTAACTCTTTGTAAAAGTTAGAATATGTCAAATCAGTGTAGTAAGATTATTACTAACTCAAGTACAAGTTATAACTGTAATAAATGTAGTGGTGATTAACCTAATTGGCCTAATGGACTTATGTGCCCAATCCTAGCTGGCACTCTATCTTTTTATTGGAAGGAAAGGCTAATCTTGAAAACAAGCGGTATGAATATCAGTCATAAAATAGACAAATAAATAAATAAAAAATAAATTGACAATCAAATGAGATAGAATGCCCACAAAAACTTACTTTAAATAGACCACGTGAAGTCAGTGAATCAGCTTCAAAGATGGCTAAATTCAGAGCAAAAAAAAAATCTGTCGTCAACCCACGAATAAAAATTTACCTTAACGCGGTCGTGAATCTCCAATGACCCCCTCTAGCGGACAAACTCGGAGTAACAGCCGGTCTCTGGAGGTTATTCCACTCATCGCATTTTAATGACACCTACACCCGCGCACCGCACTAATCACAGCGGCATTCACCTGTCAGACATGCTGCTGCCGGGGCTGCTCCTCACAGTCAAACCGGCTTATTCAGTCCAAGACAACGAGCTCAAAACCTCCACAAAACGGGAGCAAAGTCTTGGGAGGAACGTGTCATCCCAAATAAGCTGCAAAATCTATCAAGCTAAAGCCACGGACGTCATAACTCCCTGAGAGCCATTTATCACCGCTAAACCAATATTCTCGACGTGTCTTCTCGCTGTATGAGCAAACTTTAACACTAAATGTACACGATAAATTGGTAAAAGTCATGCATTTGTGCCTTGGTGACATTTTGCCGGCTTGACTTCAGGTGCAGCAATCAACAGCCTCATGTATGAACTTCATGACGTAAGCCTGTTATAACATGTAGCGACATGTTTAAAACCGGCGCCACAATGAACGAACCGCGTTTTTTTTAAGCTAATTTAAAACTTCAAAAGCACAAAAAAAGGCCGGCGGATGAAACACACACTGCACTTCGACTCACCTTGAGCTGCCGTTCCTCGGGTGCTGAATACACTTGCTATCAAAGTGGCCACATACCAAATCATAGTACTATTGCCGGCCAGAAATAAACCTCATCATATCTCAAAGTGCCCCTTTCGGTGAATCTCTCATTGCCGAGTTGTTCCAGGACGGACTGAAGCGGGCCGGTATCCTGTCTCGTCGTGAACCGAGCCCCGGACACTTTTCCAGCGGTGCTTTCCCTCTCTGTTCCCCTCTCCTCCGCGCTCCTCTCGCATCCTGAGACGGATCACCTGCGCCAATGGGACGAAAGAGCGGTCGACGCCGTGTGAAACCAAGCAGCCAGCCTTTAGATAGCCGCTGTCCCGCCCCCGCACGCCTCTCATTGTAGGATTCAGGGGGCGTGCGGCCGCTGATTGGTCGCCCGCGCTGCCTGTCCTTGTGCCTGCTTGAGGTGTTTGGAAGATGCAGAAAAACTGTGGAAAAGTCAAGTAGGTTACGACGATGGTTACATGTGACTTGCCTTGGAATCCCCCACGTTTGAGAGGAGGGTTGTGAGTTTTCTCGATCTGTTTGCTTTCAGTGCAGCCTATTATTATTAACGTCACTGCTGAACCAGGAGGGAATAGGTAGCCTATGAGTAATTCATCATCATAGATTGAAAGCCTCGTGGTATTTCTAATTTATGATAATGATTCAAATAAGATTCATCAACCTTGCACGCATAAAATTATCAAAATATGTTGTTTGTCGACGTGAAAGCTGACGTGACCTTCATGACCCGTCTGTTCAGCTTCTTGCTATTTATAGGTTCCTGAATGATAATAAATTAAAACAAACATACTTTTTAAAAAACATACTTTTGTATTGGAAAATATTACAGGAAGCGGAAACTTGGGATGTAAAAATATTGATAATATCGTGATATCTCAATACCAAGTTGTCACAATATATTGTTTTGTTTTGTATTGTCATCACCTGACGATATTAGAACATAAACACAGATTTTATGCAAAAAAGTATATCATTCTAAATATTTTAATAAAGAAACAACACCTTATAGCCTTCAATGGTGAGAAAGCAATTTTGTCTGAAGCTAAAGAAAAGCAATCACTAAGAGATTAAAAAAAATATGACTGGAAAATATGACTTTAATCCTCATTATTGTGCATAATCTCAATATCGTCAGCCCTATGTAAAATTGTAATTTCGTGATAAACATTGTTTTGCGAGCTTCATATATAAAAAAAAAATTGTATCATGAGCTTTGCATATCGTTACATCCCTCGTGTAAACCTTTAGATTTGTAAATAGTGACCTTACATCAATGATAAGAACACTACGCAAAAAAGATACTAAATATAATAGATTTTCTTCTTTTTTTGTTTTCTACGTACTTAAACGTTTTAACAATGTTGCTTAGCCCATTTACAAAACAAAGTTGGAAATATGTTCAACAGGTGGTTTTCATGAACCTAATCCAGTTATCAGTAGGTCTAAGTCCACTGTATTATGTCATTTTGATAAATGTATGCTAATGTCCAACTCACTCATTAATTGGCTTAATTTCTTGTAAATCTAACATATAAATTACAATAGGTGGTTAAAAACCTAATAACATGACCAGCTTTTCTCACAATACCCTGAATGCATCACCGGGGGAGCCTGTTCAAGGTGGGTTGGAGTGTGTGGAGTTGTGGAGGAGCTGCAGTATCATCCTGCGCAATGAGAGAGCGGAATCCTCTCTCTCCTGCCCTGAGCGGCGTGCAGCATCACTCCCATCCATAAATATGCCAATCCATAATAAGATCAATGAGAAATTCAATCCATAAAAAGGATAGTCCATGTATAGTTCATGAAATTGTCACAATATTTTAATATTTTTCCCCCAGTTGTTTCGACTGCCAACTTTTGTGTTCTTGCCTAAGTCATGTACATGTCTAAAATTATATTATTAGTTAGCTACAAAATTCATCAATTATATGAAGTAATGCTAATGTCTTTCTCCTTGTGTTCAGTGGCTTTTTCCTGGAGCAACGTCATCTCCTCCAGCTCTGTATTGGAAAAGCCTGAAGTGGGCCCATCATCACATAAGAAGAGTCAAAACTGTTTAACAGAGACATCAGTAGATATACAGATGCCTCCTGTTATTTTTTCCTGTGCCTGATGTTCAACACAGCCATTTTTGGCCACAGTGATGACGGGAAAACAGGAGAACTGTCAAGCAGCAGCAGTGCGCTTTAGAAGAGCTCTATGAAGTGCAAATAGAGTATTGAAATGGGGCTTTCATCATTTGCTGTGATACACGCCGATCCTGGCTGCTTGTTCACTTTATGTGTCTATTCTGAAGTTTTATAAGCAGGTGCAGCTTGTTAGACCATATACTGAAGTAAACATAGTCTGATTGGAACACTAATGGGGCCAAATTCAGAAGATTTAACACATCAAAAGCAGTGACAGATTGCTCCAAATTTGTGTCCAATTTGGCAAAGTATGTCAACCTTAGTGGCCATGCTGCATATTTGATCTCCGTCTATTTCTATTAAAGATGGGTTTGATCCAAGTTTAGAAATTGAGATTTGCCAGTGCACATTATAAGCACAATTGAGAAGACTAGAACATATTAACTGGTTGGTAATCACAAGATCCTTCATACTTCACAAGACAGTAATAATGGTTTGCAATGTATCACTAACCAAATACATTAATATCCTTTTGTTAAACCATGACTTGCAAAACCACCATTTGAATAAATACCAAAACACAGAATACAAAACATTTTTATATGCACATTTTTATTATGAAAGCAAGCAATATTATTATACTTTTTAAATGAATATAGCAGCCCACGATGTCAATACTGTATGACCAAATGTAGTATCACAATATTGATGTTTTCCTCCTGATATTACTGTTAATTTCTGATTTTGAAAAGGTAATATGGCAGCAAATTATGTCATCAGGCTTCTTCAAAAGCAGTGAAAGTCAGATATAAATCAATACCAAAACTAGTATTGAATCTAGATACCCATTTGAACATGTACTGATACTGAAAAAAAACAGCAACAAAAAATTTTAGTTTATCAATAGTTTTTAAAATATCTTGAGCTTTATGGAGCGAGTGCTAGATTTCATCGACATAATCAATGTAATACGAAATTAAATAGGGTTAAAATCCGTATTTTTGCTTTGTCGTAGTTTTGTCAGAATTAAAATTATTTTGACAATTACAGAGGTAAATTCCTCATGTTTAAACTGAACATTCTATTAAAACATCCAATTTAAAACAAAAATTTACTATTTTTATTGTTCAAGCCTAAGTAAGCCTTGATAATAAACAGATCATTCACATAATGAGTCTAACTTTGAACTCTATGTTTTACTGGGTTGTTGCGTGTCGTATTCACCCATTTCCAGCCATTTGTTCTAGGTCTTTTGGCTGGAGGGAGCTTGGCTAATGTGGAAAAAGGTTTATCATGTGCCTGGGAGCAGTCACTCTGGACTTAGTAGTGAATCAATGGCCCCCCCATAGCAGTTTGTCAATATGGCTCCAAATGGTTCCAACCCAGCACTTTCCTCCCACCTCAGAACTGTCCCAGCGGAGCTATGGTAACAAGTTTGTGACATCCAGTACGACACCAAAACAGTCCTATGTTTTTAGTCCTTGTTAGGCCTGTTTCATCGACAGACACCTCAGGGGACCTTTCTGAATCAGTGCCAGTGGAGTAGCTTAGGTCATTGAGCGTTAAATTCACCTTGAGCAAAATGTGGGGGGAATAAAGCACAGAAGTCACAAATACATTGTGAATGTGAAATGTTCTTACTCTGTTGCAGCTGGTTCAACACCTGCAGGGTGCGAGCTAAGCACTCAAGTCAAAAGTGTTTCCCGTGTAGACAGCCCATCAGGATGACGGACAGGGGTTGCTACAGTGGGCCACAGTTAAGGGCCAGGACCGAAACAGAGAAACAACACTGCAGCGTTGTGACATGAGCAGGTGAGAGCTTTCTACACTGGTTGCTTCTGGTAAGGTGTTACATTTGAACACAGAGTTAGTGCAGAGCTTGTTCTCCGGCGGCACAGTGGCTGAGCGGATAGCGCTCTTGCCTCACAGCAGAAGGTCGCGGGTTGATTCCGATGGCCGGGCCTTTCTGTGTGAGTTGCATGTTTCTCCCGTGTCTGGTGGGTCCTCCGGGCATCCGGTTCCCCACCAAAAAACATGCAGTTAGGGTAATACCCAGCTACGGTTGTCCGAAGCTGCAAGAACATCTGGAGATGGGTCCGAGCTGCTCTGAGAGATGCACCAGACATTGAAGAGGGTAAATGCAGAGGACAATTTCCTATGGGACAATAAAGAATACTTAACTTGTTTAGAGTCAATCAGATATCAAGGCTGAGTTTAAGGAAAATAACAAATGGTATCATATTAAAAGCTAAACACTACTTTTTCAGCTGTTAAAAGGTGTATAAGTGCTTAAATAGCATTGGTGTTCTACTGTAAGTCATTTGGTGGCAATTTTAGTGCAAAATAAGCAAATTAATAAGTTTCACATCAAATCGTATTAATTAAGAGTCGTTTCTTCCCAAGGTTTTTGAATTAGGAAACATCAATGTTTGAAAATCAAACAATGAAACAGTCCTTGGTCAATACCAAACAGAAACAGTTGAAAATCAGAAACAGTCATTGGACAAGATTGTTGAAGCAGATTATTCAACAGTAGACAGGCAAATGGACAACTGTCCTGGAGCATCTCCTGTCCTTAGACCTTCCTTCTCACTAAGGAAAAACTCAAAAAACCTGACAGGAGAAAGAGAAACCTCGAAGAGAACCACAGTGAAGGAAAGATCCACCTCCATGGATCGACAGGCTATAGATGTGACCAGGAGGAACGTGATTCCATTTTCAGATAGAGTTTAAGTCTGTAGAGCCAGAGTTCATTCGCAGTGGGAAACAACTTATCTTAGCAGAACGAGGACAGGCTAATCCTGGAGAGGGAGGTGGGGAGATAGAGAGAGAGGGGTTCAGGTCCTTAATATTAGGATGCATCAGTGGTCCAAGCTTTGTCACTTTTCACCATGAAGGGCAATGTCATTTCTGGTATATTTGGGTTACAGTCACGTAATTTAATACAGGAAGAGCTTATGTCATTTCAACCACAAGATCATTACTAAAACATGATTTGAGCAAACTACATAGATGTTTTGTACGGTACACGACTGATGAGTGATGTATGACGCACATCGGTTCTTCTGAAACCTAAATTCCTCCTCCTCTGATGACTAAATTAGTTCTGAGATTATTTTTTCGGGTGTAATTAAACAGCCAATGATGCTCAGCTGAAACCCAAATTGTAGCAGATTTGTGAATGAACAAGTGGCCTTGCTCCACTGGTGTGCGCTGAGAGGCTGGCAGCAGGAGGTAGGACGTGGTGCTCAAGGCTGATTCACGCCATGATGAAGCGCTCTGTGATGGATGATACTGTCAACTAATCATGTGTTTTCAAAAGGCGAAATATCCAACTGTTTGGTTTGGACAGTGATGGTGACAGAGAATGAGGAACAAACAAAGGATTTACCAAGCCAGGGAAGAGTAGCATAATGAAGGAAAACAAGATTCATTCAGGTTTATTAGTGTATTCTTGTTATTGTTGGCATTGGAGGTGAACTGATAGATTACTTGAATGTATATGGAATCTGATTATTTTTAAATTGCTAAGCTTTAGCGTTAGCATTGAAGACATACACATCCATTTAATAACAAAATTACTAATTCACAAAGATTGCAATTTTTAAAGTGCCATTAGATCCTCCAAATCCGAGGCCAGGTTCTCCACCAGAAAAAGGTGCCTGGGTGGAGAGTTCTTGCCCCAATATCGACAGGCAGATCGGTGCAGCGTCTGCGGTGATGCAATTGTTGTGTGCAGCTGTTATGGTGAAGAAGGAGCTGAGTCAGGCTCTCGATTTATCGGTCAGTCTTCGTCCCAACCCTCACTTATGGTCATGACCGAAAGGACAAGATCCTGGATACAAGTGGTCAAAATGAGTTTCCTCCGCAGGCTGGCTTGGCGCTCCTTTAGAGATCAGGAGCTCAGTCCACAACCCTGGAAACAGGTTGGGAGGAAACTGTCTCTCAACTGTCCCGCTATGCATCATATAGCGAGACAGTTGAAAAAAATGCATCATATTTCTCCTTCAAAACAGCAAAGTATTCAGTCTAAATTTAAAGTGTGCATGACAATTCTTTTGTAATACTTTTTTTTACTTATAACTTTATTTGGAAGGTTAAGACCTAGTAAATGCTTTGTTTTACATCAATCACGTTTGTGAAGTTGAAATTGACAACATCAGACTAATGAGATGAGTACATTTTCAATTTCTTGTGACAAACACTTTTTTATTACCTCGTAAACAACAGAAATCTGACAGTGTAACATGGCTGCCAGGCACTTCTTTAATGATGTCATCATTTATAGTCAGTAAGTACAATGTGAATTAAAAAATGCTAAATTGCATTGAAATTTGTAAAATATATATATATATATAAAAACAACAACAACAACAACAACAACAACAACAACAACAACAGTGTTTTAGTTAAATCAGCAGTGGAATAGGCAATATAAGAGCTGTACAAGCAAGTTTTACAATTACATGCCATTCATAGCTTGACGGTTTTTCCTTTTTTTTTTTTTCTCAATTCTCCCGTAAATGACTGAAGAATGAACTCTGAACAGAATCTAATTTTACAAACATAAATTGCAAATTGAATTACATTTTCAATTAAATATGTAACAATTTTGTTATTTTTTATTATTATTATTATTCTTGAGGGTGATGATGACGTTTGGCATTTTTTAATATACTAAATTTTGATTTGATTAAGCATTGTATTCCCTTGGGTATGTGGCAAGTCATTAAAAAGCATTATTAGTTTCTTGGTCTATTCATTTATTTCTCTTTTCTAAGGCAAATTGTTTTCTTAGGTCTGACTTACTCTCTCATGTGAACAAACAAGTTAACACAGTTACAAATTCATGTTGTAAACCATTTGTGGCATTAAAATAAGAAAATGAATTATGAATTTGGTGTTTCCAAGGCGGATGCAGACACATGTCTTTGAGTGTCTAGGCGTGTGCGTTGTTTACCCATATTTTTGTCTTTCCCGGAGGTGCCAGGGAGCAGACCTGTGGGAGCTGTGAGGGGAAATTGGATGAGGGTTAGTGAAGCAGGCAGCCCTTTCATCTTGCACTCTGAGCTGTGCTGAATGCTTTAGGAGTGCTTCTGTTGTTGACTGTCGAGGTTTGAGAGATGGCAGAATAAGAAATGGTAAAGAGATGAAGAGTGACGTCCCTGAACAAGAAGTCACGGTTGACGTCTTTAGCCTGTCCGCTTTGGGGCCACGCGGTC
The DNA here is from genome assembly GCA_038363315.1 of Mugilogobius chulae. Lineage (NCBI taxonomy): Eukaryota > Metazoa > Chordata > Actinopteri > Gobiiformes > Gobiidae > Mugilogobius > Mugilogobius chulae. The sequence continues at coordinate 10,859,125 of CM076406.1, read as the reverse complement.
ATCTGTCTTCATGGGCTGCCAGCGAAGGCTGATGTAGTGTCCCTAAAACATAACAGCCTGTACAGGTTGTCTCTTAAATACAAGTAACTCGTACACAGTAGACATCCTTCGTACTCAACTCTAGGTCATTCTAGTGGGCTTGTTACATTTGTCTTCTAATGTTTTTATCACTGACATGCTATTTGTACACATAATAAGCTCTGTTAAAATAGATTTGTCCTATGAGTGACATATTAGAACATTTGGACAATTTGTTTTCTGCTGAACGCATACAATAGAAATTTTAGTGAAGACACTACATTGTTACGTAATAGGTTTACAGTGGTGTGTTCTTTGTGATTGTGCTGTGCCAACGAGTGAGCACCATTTAAATCTCACATGGTCTGCTTCAGCAGGAGTCCCTAGAAGACCATTGTTCTGCCTCAGCAGGAGCCCAAAGGAGACCATTGCTCTGCTTCTGCAAGAGTCCAGAGGAGACCCTTGGAGCTGGGGGACCAGCTGGCACACGACCTGAAAGCACAGATATCACAGTGGACACATTGGTATCCAGGTAAAACTCACATCAAAGAAACCAAAGCAGTATACTTTCATCCATTTTAAATGAAACGCTATCAAGGTCATGTCATGTTTGAGACACAACAAGTTAGTCACCTTGTTTCAGAAATTCAGAGACATAAAGTTGAATATTTCATGTAATTTCCATAATGGTAGAACAAAAATATAATGAAAAGTCAACAAATGTCATGCTATTATTTTCAGACAGTTTTGTAAACATCTAATATTCATCAACCGCTATTTGTTTTAAAATGTGAAAACACAATAATTTTGCCATTATGAATAAAATCCTAGCCATATTTCATTATATGAAAACTAATGAATTAAATATTCATTATCTATTGTTTATTTTGTCAAATTAAACAATATGTACAAGAAATCTCCCATTTGCTTTAAATCAGTATATGATATGTCTGAAATAACTTCTTTGTATATTTTTGTTTAATAGTTTTCTTGTGTCTCTAGTCGAAAGTTTGTAGGCTTACTGGTTAAACAGGCTCACAGGGTGATGCTAGCTCTGGGCTAAACATAGATAAAGGCATAGCAGCCTCGCAGGTGGAAATGTGTGAGGAAACAGATTAACAATGCAGCGCAAATCAATAAAGCTTTCTCTTTGGATCACTGCACATTATTTAAAACTATAAAATGTGCTTCACCTATCTGAGCTCACAAGAGTTATATTTCCATTTGCGTAGTGCACTCACTACCACGGCGTGTCTGTCTGTATTGCCATTTATAGGAAGACATCAAAGACAAATCCTTCCAAATGTCTCTGTATAACTCCATGGCTCCAAATAGCTGCGCCGAAGTGGAGTCCTAAACATTTGAAGAAGCATTAGCTTTGCACACCTCTGACTCAAGCTGCTCACAAATGACGAGACTGTGATGTGTACTTTCGCACGTGCATCTCACAACACCTGTTCAAAGCAGCTGTAAAGTTCAGATGCCATCGTTTTACCCTCTAGCCATGAGCTTTTGTCGGTTTTTCACTTAATGTCATCAAGTGCCACTGAAGAATTATTTAAAGATGCACAGGGTCAGTTTTTCTGAAGGAGAATGTCATTCCCTAGTTTGAGTTATTTGCTTAAATCAATGCTAGTTGTTAATTTGACTATATTTCTTTTATTTAAACCAGGCCTTGATCCTGCCCTCTGGGTTTAGACTTGGTTACTTGTCCAGTTCTTGTTGAATTTGTAGAGCAATACAAATCTAAACAAGATAAAGCAGAAGTTACTAACATTACATGGTCATGTGACATGGAACTACCCGGTCCAGTGGCCTTGGCTCTTTAAAAAATCTGGCCCTCTGGAAAAATGTGTTGAATAGCCTGGATTTAAACTGTCAGAAATGTCTAAAAATGTCAGTTTTAGCTTCAAATCACCGATCATAAAGTCATGTATTTTGTACTTTCCACTTTTCATAAAACATAACATTTAAGACTATGCCAGTTGACCTTGATGTTTCTCTGCTCTGATCTGTTTGCAAAGTTGATTAGTAGTTAAATGTTCTGGAATGACAGAGAATATGTCAGCCACTATATCATTCCTTTTCCTGGAATGAAATCAAACTTATCTGTGAAGCATTTTTTTTATTACATAGTGATTAAAATACATTTAAAGTGCATATGACCGGTTAGACTACAAATTTACTAAAACAAGGTGAAAATAATTATATTGAAAAAATTACCAATGTTTCAGAAAAATTTGGGGGACCCCCTAAAGATGCTCCAGACCCCACTTTAAGAACCACTGTGTTAAATGATTACATAAACTCCAGGAAACTGTCAGATTTGTGTAAAATGTCTTTGAATGTTGGCACTTTTTGATGACAGGTGGAGGAATTCTGTTTTAGAACTTAAATTACTTCTTGTAATTTTCTAATTTTAGTTGTAAATTTCTTTATAAATTGCAGCCTGCTGTAAAACTGATAAATACACATCAACTAGTCAAAATTAGAAAATTTTATAATCTGTCATATGGGCTTTAAAACATTCTAACAGTGCGTGCCATTTTCCAACACAATCTATAAAGTTAATTTAAATTGATATCTAATATATATGTAAAACTAGCTTAAAAATGGCAATGGCCCTTGTAGTAGCTTATATATCTGTTCTTATTCCTGTGTTAGCACACGACCTTTCTATTTTTCATCACACTCATCTATTTATTAGCACTGTCACTGCTTTAAGAAGCCTTTTGAAAGCTTATAAGAGCAGTTGAACATCCATCTTACATATATCCTTCATGTCACACTACTTTTTAACATGTGTATTATTTATTTGGTGCCAGAATGCATTTGATTCAATGGATTCTAACTACTAATGAAAGTAGGTCATAGTGTTTAATCTAGAACATGACATGTAGGAGATGACAAAGTTCTGTTACAGTTAAAGTACATTTGATACTGTAATATTCAGCAGCTGTTCAACAAATAGTTTCCATGCATCCATACTTTTAAACACACTGGACAGGGAAAAGAGGCAAAAGTCAAACACAAGATAATAAATTCTCTTTTAAGGAATTAATAAAGTATATCTTACTTTCTACACATCATGGAATATTCCAGGCAAAGTCATGACACCTCCCTGGAGAAAAGCGCCGAAAACGGTGGTGCCATAAAATATCTGCCATCAAATATCTCCGCAACCCAATTGTTAACACACTGCAAAAACATAAGAAAAAGAAACACTTTTAAAGTTGTTGTTCAACTCTCATTAAAAAGATGTACTCTAGTAATTAATTGCCAAATGCTGTGCTGTGGTGCATATTTTGGTTCAAGCAATTGCACAAAAAGTCACTGATTTAATTTTACATTTGGGATAAACTTGGTATAGTAAATCAACAAGAAAAAGGTTACCCATGGTTTCAAAACTAGTGACATTCAACTTCCTCTTTACCACTGTGCTGCTCGGTTATACATAAAGAACCGTATACTTCCAACACAACTTCTCATTGGAAATTAATGAACTGGCACCGGGGAGCAATGCAATCAAGGCAAGAAGTGTCATTGTGTTGTAAGAGCGACTCCAGCCCTCCAGAGGGAACACCATGACTCTCTCAGCACTTAGGATGCATGTAATAAAGTACTGCAGCTGTTAATTATGTGTGAGTCTCCGCCCAGACCTTGTGAGGGTTCTCCTCCTTGAACTCTGAGCGTGTCTCATGCAATGTAGGTAGTCAGGGATACGAATATAAAAAATACAAGTAAAATTCAACGTTTTTACAGCAGACATGGGTACTGCTGTGCAATTAATACAACTTCAGTTTCATTTCTTGAATAATAATGATTTCAATTATAATTTAAATAATCTCATTATTATTTTCATCACAATCGAGCAGCCCGAGACGTAAGTATTTGTGGCAGTGGTTCACCGGTTAGAAGCTGAAGTTTGGCAGAGTCAGCTCCTAGTGTCTTTGTCCTTCACCTGCCTTTCTTATGCTGAAATGTGCTGAGTGAGAATGATTTGTAGTGGTCGGTCGAGCCATTGGCACAGATCAGCTGAAATGCTTCCATCAGTCTACGCCAGGCTGGTCACTACCTTCTCCATTTTGTGACTCCAAATCAAACTCAGAGCCACACAGTTTGTTCCGTTAATTCTAGTGAAATTCAAAAGGAAACAAAAACGATTATTGATTAATTGATAATTTTGGAACAATAATCAAAATAGTCAAATGCAAATGACAAATTTTCTTATAGGAACAATAAAGTACCTTAACTGATTCTGCTTAGCCTACTATATGCAAGGCTTTTCAGTCCTTGCAATATATTTTTATGATCATATTTGTTTGTCAGCTCTGGGAGATAAAACCAATGTCTAGACATGTTTGTAAAATATTGGAGAAATGAGCTATTCTCGGCTACGGAAAACCAACGAAGTTGAGAAGTAATGAACAGTGTATCATTCCTTGATAGGCTTGTGAAGCTTGTAATGTGCAGCACAAGTATAAAGCATTAATAAATTAATAACTAGTCATTCTTAGCTAGAATATAATTTATTCTCTTTCTTGTGGCCATGTGTGTTTTATTTTCAAACAGTAAAGACAAGAATAAAATTTTAATTGAATTGAAGTTTGACACAAATCACAGTTTTTAATTTTTGATGTACCAATCTCTTGACAAACAACAATATTGTACAAACGTGTTCAGTCATAAGCCTATTTCATTTTTTATGTCTATTGTCCCAGAAAGATTTAAATGTGAATCTTGAACAGGATCAGATTTTAAAAAACAAAATAAAACACAATGGTAATACTTGTCTAAAAAAAAAATCACTATTAAATACGTTGCCTTAATTGTACTGTCTTAAAAACACACAAACAGTGCAGCAGCATCCTAGAAGACTAGTCCATTTGTGAATATCATACAATACCTTACATAACAATATTTGGTCCACACATCAGTCATTTGAGGAAAAGCATCATTACTGGACTGCAGAGCCCTGCCATAGACAGAATACACCATTAGTCTAATATATGTAGATCCAGGCAATAATTGAACTGTCAGAGACATAAGGAATAGCCATTTCAAAACACCTCTGCACCATGACTTGTTCATTGTTCTCGCAGCCCATTTTTCTTTCTGTGGTTTACGTTGGCATTTATTCATTTACTCAACACAATAAAACAATCAGACAGGTTAGAACAAAGTGTGCAGGTGATGTCTCTAGCGGTGCATTTTCATTTGGAGAAACACTCTGTAATTTCACACTGTTCCCAACGGCTCTGTTATATTTTCAATGCAGGTACTAGTTCTGATTGAATATTTACCTTAGAGAAACACAAATACACACAAATCTATGCAATTGCAGTTCACTTTTTAGTTAATGATCCAAATTTTATATTGTGAACTGTATGTCAAGGTCAAGGCTGAGTCATCCTCTCAGTGTTTGAAGGTTTACTCAGGAAGTATCTTTGCTTTATAAAACTATTTGTGGTTGTGCGCCTTGACAGCCGAATTTATGTTCTCTTGTGTAAAGAGCAAAAACCTCTATGCTCTGTGTTTAAGCGACATTTATTATTTGTACTTCACATCAATAAGAACTGATTTGAGGAAGCAAGCGTTAGATATCTATGAATAAACCCATATTTACATTAAACTTTCAACACAAAAGTGACCAAAGTGCTTTCCAAAACACACAATAAAATGCAAAATACATTTTGTTTTTAGGCCGTTAAAAACCTTAAAAACAAAAAAATATATTTTTTAATTAATTCTAAAAGAAATTGGAAGCCAATAATTTCAAAAAGGATGGAAGTGATGTGCTGATGTCTGGTTTGTTAGCTAAAAAACGAGCTGCAGCATTTTGCACAAGTTGAAGGCAACTAAGGTCAGACTGGGAAACACCCACATAAAGTGCATTGCAGTAATGTATTCTAGAGCTAATAAAAACATGAATAGTCTTTTCCAAGTCAGCACGATTTAAAAAGTTTTACTTTAGATAAAAGACACAACTGATAAAAACTTCTCACAACGCTGTCAGTTTGTTTATCAAAATTAAAATTGTCGTCAAAAGACACCGAAAAATTCACCAAATTCTTCAAAATTTTAACTGATTTATAAAATCTGTCAACGATGACTCAATAAAAAGTACTCAGTTTTGTTTTCATTCAGATGAATAAAATTATGCCCTAACCACTCTCGCAGTATAAAAAATAATCTGTAAATCATCTGCATAACAATGAAAGGCTAAGCTGATCCCAATGGCAACATGTACAAAGAAAATAACAAAGAACCTAAAATAGAGTCCTGAGGCACTCCACAGAACAGCGAGGCAACAGAGGAGGAGAACTCACCAATCCTGACACAGTATCTCCAACTGGTCAGATAAGGCTTGAACCGTTTAAGTGCAGGTCCACAAATGCCAACATCATTTTCAAGGCGAGACAACAAAATTGAATGGTCTGTATTGAAAACAGCTGTTAGGTCTAATAATACTAAAACAATGGGACACTTTTAGACAAAGTGATAGCATTATGCACCCATTGAACACTGTAAAACTCAATCTCAAGGATTTTTCTGGTGAAATTAATTTGCAGTAGCAGAGTGGTTAGGGTGACACCGTGGCACAGCGGTTTGTGCTCTGGCCTCATAGCAAGAAGGTTCTGGGTGCGTAGGTTTCCTCCGCGTGCTATGTTTTCCCCTACCACTGAATGCATGTCCAGTAGCACCTCACCTTTCCTTTCCACAGAACTACAGATGGAAATTAGCTGTAAAGACAGAATCTGGTACAAGCATCTCTGCCATTGTGCTTAATGTAATTGTACATTGATCTAATAAAGATTACCTTTAGAGCACAGGCTTCCCAATAAGAAGATTATGGGTTGGAATCCTGGGCTGGATCAAACATCTCACCATCCCTCTGGGTTATCAGTGTTCTCCCTGTGTTACTGTGGGTTCTCTTCTGGTACTCCTCCAAAACATGCATGTACTGGTCAATTGGTATAACTGTTACATTCTCTAGTGAATGAATTAAAGTGTGTCTGTCTCTGAGTGTTAACTGTGCGATGACTGTGCCACTGCTGTTCCATCATCTAAGGCTCAAAGTCATTGTTCTGCCTGTCTACGTTTTTTGCTTTTTGTAAATGAAATAAAAAGGACTCTAGAATAGGCTTTGGAAGTCTCCCACAGCAATGATGGGTCGTCAGTGGAAGCTACATTAATTTACATAAAACGTTTAAATTCCTCTGCAAAATATCCTTTAAATATCTGATCATACAAGACAGCTGGATCAAAATGCCACAGTTGAATTTGATTAGCCATGCTCCGATACTACATTCAATAAAGACTGCAAAAAAGCAAATAGCATTTGGGAGTAAAGAAATAATCTATTCTTGTGTGACATGCCACACATCCACATAGGCTGCTCATCACATAGTGTTGTAATCATTTTTGCTTGGGTGAAAGTCGCAACTTGGTTACAGTCCAAAGTCATTGTGAAAGGCTCCAGTCACCTTTACGAGAACAAGCAGTAGAAAATTAGAAAAAAATAATTCAGGTTTGTAATCAAATAAATAAATAAATATAAAATACCAGAGAAGACCACTGGGCAAGGGAATCTATACCTATAACATGGCTTTGTATTCAGCAGACATCAATTTCTCTAGCGCGCTTCAACAATGACACGTTCTCATTTATACAAAGATAAAAAGCAGAGGTAAATGTATATGACCTCACTTGGGGCTGATGAACACTGATAGAATGATTAAATCTGAGAGCCCCTTAAGTGGACTTAAATTAGACACTTACTAGAGGTGTCTAAATGTATATGAAATAATGCCCATAGGAGGAAGTAATGGAAAGTTGATTTACTGTAACAGCCTTAGCATAAATTCTCCTCAGAGCAGCAGATTATTATTGTGTGCACATTTTGTTATATTTGTCACCTTGTCCATATTATTCTTCCTAATAACTTCTACTAACACAATTTTCATAAACTCGGTTGTGATGTTTGCAGCTAGGTTTAGTCTGGGAATGACAATCGGAAATCATGAATAAACTATAAATCAATATAAAGTGAAATGGCTAAGGATACAACATTATGTGGTGTAATTAGTTGAGGATGAAACACTGAACCTGGGATTAGTAGTCAATCACTTTAAAAGGCTGTTCTTGCGTCCTAAAGTTAATCATTGGCTGTTAATCACACATTTCTCATACATTCAGAGACAAGGAAACTCATACAGAGCTTTCACAGTTAGATTATGACCTAAATAAATGATATATGCTTGCACTTTCCCTGGTCACTGATGCATGAAGAGGTCTATAAGGTCTCGACATGACATGAACGGCTAATGTCCATCTGCCACTGCAGTTTCACATAATCAAATATCGTCTGTGAAACTCTCAACATTCACATGCAAACTTTTGAGAGCGGCTTTATACTTGAATTAACCATATTCTCTGTGATTACCCTCATAATTTGGTGACCTAATATAATCATACATCAATAAAAATTGCAATGACAGTTTGACTCTATAGAGAATAAGTAGACTTGCATTTAAATTCACATAGTCTTCAATGATAGGCAGAGAAAATTATTTATTTTTGCTGAAATGCAACCGGCAAGATGAAGAAAATGTCTTACTCTGACATTATAATTAGAGAAATGTCTCTGTTAAAACACAAATTGTCAGTGTCATATCAAGTTGTGATGGCACTGTTGATAGCAATAAAAAAATATATAGTAATTCAATAATGATCATACAGAACAAGAATAATTCTACCACTGACTCAGATGACAAAGGGCATTTATAAGAATAGAACATATTATATGATTTGAAGTGCATTTTTTTGCTTTAGTGTCCTTTTAATGATGATTTCAGGAATCCTTTGTTTGATGAACTCTTTATATCCTAAAATGTTGGGGTTTGACGATGATAAGTAGATGAGACTATTATTTGATTGTTATGTGGCTGGCTGTATTTGTTTCAAAAGCCTGGGAGAAGCATTTTTTAAACTTTAGTTTTTGATCATGTCTGGTTATGTCGGTTTGGTTATGGTGTCTTTTTGTACACGCAAAACAATAATAAAAATTCGATAATTCAGCATATAAAACAAGAAAACAAATCCTTCACTGTGAATTTGAGGATGAACAAACAGTATTAGGATAAATGAAGGGGACAAATATGTATAACAGCATCTGCCAGTGTAGCTTTTTTCCGTTTCTTTGTTCATTTATCCCTTTGTTCTGTTGGCTTTAAAAACAAAAAGGACAATAATGCTCTGTCATGCATTAGGTGATAGTAGGATGTAGGAGCAGCAGATTAGCTGTGGAGAAATAAGAGCGAGTGAGGAAATGGAGGCAGGCCACAGGGGAAAAGGGGCAGGTTGGAGTGACAGACAGAGTGCTACATGTAATCAAGGTCCTGAAAATAGGTTCTGAAATGGTGAGGAGAGAGCACTGGACACTAGAGACTCACAACTAAGGCTTGTGTGTAAAAAATGACATAAGTGTTACATACAGGGATGCTTTACATTCAGCTAGTTTTTGCTTTTATATTTTATTTTTTTACTTTCAGTAAAAACAAAGCCAAGATGAGATCATGTGTCAATTTTACAGTCAAAATGATTCAAATGTACAGGTAGTTCCTGCAGCCACTTAATCGCTGTTGTACATCCAGGAACATCGCCATAGTAATGCTTGATTGCAAAACTCATCACACCATAAATGATGAGAAAGAACAGACGTAAATAGATATAAAAGTAGGTGACATATCTCAGGATAAATCAAGCAGAAAAGTACTTTTTCACTCAAAAAAACAAACACACTGAAACCTCTATATTGAAAATCATTATTATTATTAAAGCAGTGCGCCCAAAGAGGAAGTACTGACTTTGTTTGTTTGTTTGTTTGTTTGTTTGTTTTTCAGTATCTTTTTGATTCATTTTGGGCTTAAAATGCTTCTGAAAGTTTAATAAAAATTTGCATTCTCCTCAAGTAAATTTGAAACATTACTGTTAAACAGAGCATACTTATTTCTCATTAGGCACTGAATACACCTAATTTAAAGAAAATAAATACATTAGGCTTTTAATAAGTCTAAAACATAATTTTGTATGCCTTAAGGCATAGTTAAGCTCATAAAAAGAGGTATGGCAAAATAGTAACTATGTATTTTTACTAAGTACTGTACTTGACTATCTGTACGTTACTTGAGTATTACAAAATCTGGTGACTTTTTACTTTTATTTCAAACATTTTCCAAGAAGTATTGTATGGTGTACTCCCTACATTTTAAAAACAGGTTAGTTACTTTATAAGCCCATAAATACCAGGTCAAAGCTTTGCGAACAAATTAACAACTGAAAATTGCCAAAAACTTAGAAATTTCTAAAAAAAATTACACAATAATCTGATGATAAAAATCTGATGAATTTTAGTTAATTTACTGTAAAGCCCATCTCACACTTTGTGTAACCACTTTATGCACTGCAAAAAAAAAATTTCTAGATTAGTTAAAATGTCTTGGTGCACCTAGACTATATGAATTGTGTCAGTGTGTTTTCTGCCTTGTTTTAATAAATTTGTTTTTATTTCAAGCCAAATTATTTGCTAATGAAGTAAGATCTTTTGAATTTGAGTCGAGCTCAAATCTTTTGAAACAGTCAGAAATATCTTGAAACAAGTAAAAAAGCTGCCAAATTTCAAGTTTTAACCAAGACAAGATAATAACTTTTGGCAGTGTTTTTATTAATGTATTTATTTTTTAGTTTTAATTGAGTTTTTTTTTTTTTTACATAAGTAACTGTAGTTTACTTGAGTAGTGGACTACAGTACTTTTGCCATCTCTGCCTAATACATTTTTAGCCCTTTGAGGATAAACATTTTGGGTAAATCTGTATTCGAGTAATTATCAGAAAAAAATGAAATTGAAATTTGATAAACTGTACAGCCCTAGTAACAAGCAAACAAACAACAGACAAACAAAAAGAAGTACACATAGCTTCTCAGATTCACAGATGAACTACTTCAGTTCAGGCGCATTAAACAACTAGAAGCCTTGTGATGCTGTGTCCTAAGGCTTCACATTTACACCCAGCTCTAATATGCAACTGTATGTGACTTGCAATTTATTTTATTTACTCATCTCTATACCAAAAATGAATACACTTTGCATTCCTAAACTATTCATGTATTCTCCATTATGTTTCTTTATAGCCTTGCTCATCCTGTCAGTAATAAGGACAACCATAAAGCCGAAGATTTTGCAGCATTTACCCTGTGAGGTAAGGGGACCCCCAGTCTGAAGTCAGCAGACACCATGGGGAGTCTGCTGGCTTCCCCCGCATCCTCCCGGATCCCCAGGCAAATGTGAAACAACATGAAGACAGGCTGGAGCGGAGGGGGGCGTGCAGGCGGAGGTGGAGGAGGAGGAGAGACGTCAGAGTGAGCACACTGACTCATGATCGGAATATCATCATGATCAGTCAGAAAACCTCTGCAGGAGCTGCTCAGAAACCACCTGCGACACACCTGAGTAAGCATGAATAAGATACACTTAAGTTAAATTAAATAGAAAGTACACACTGCAGGCATTTCTTTATTTTTATGTCATTCTATATCCAAATTATATTGTTAAGTAGATATATTTTTTCAGTATTTTTTACCTTGTTAAGTGTCTTTGTAAGTCTTCGTAATGATGGTTACATATGTATTTTGGGGCATTTGAAGCATGTGTCAACTCTCTCAGCTGCATCCCACAATAAGTACAGAAAATGCAACTTGTCTATGTTGTCATCGTGCCATTTTCTGCCTTATTTCAATCCTAAGGTTACGCAAAAATGAAAAAAAAAAAAGGTAAAGTTTTGTTTCAGTTGGACTAGTTTAATTGGCTCTGTGCACGGAACTTCAGTTGGCTTGTTTTTGTTCAAAATAGCTAACTTCTGTACATATGAGCATTTCCTGTTCAGTTCATTTCTATGTGGTTTCCACAACATCAGTTTAAAACTAATAACTACTCAAAAAATCAGAAAGTGAACAGGGAGCTGTGGTGAAGAAAAGACTTTACAAATCAGTGGAATATTTCACCAAAGGACACTTAAACAGGAAAACAGGAAATTAGCTATTTTCAATCTAAACAAGCCAACTGACATTCCATGCAGAGAGCCAATTACACAGGCACTACGCTGAAGTTGCTTGGTTTTACTTTAATCTAACTTTCCCTTTGTGGACCATAAAAGTCTGTGTATTTCTGATCAAATATTCCTCCTGGATGCGTCATATATTAAAAAATCACCCTACTTCTATAAGTGTATATTGCTTATGGTTAGCATCAGCAGCTTAGAGTGATCTAATTCAATTAATTGTAAGTAATTGTTCATAACTTACACAATTCCTTCAAAAAACAACATTAATTGACACTTACTTTGAGGTGACAGTACAGTTTTTTAACTTTCATTTATCAGAGTTACAGATAGAGAGTTCATTCATAGTCTACTTACTATATTAAATGATAAGTTGGGAATTTCCAACTAATCCAGTTAAAATGCTGTTTAACTGGATTATACTTCTCCTTCCTAGGTAAGTAATAGTTAGTCTCTTCCACCTTTTTGAACAATCTGAAAACCTCTACATTGTACTAAAGTGTCACAATGTTCCAAAAGTTCCAAAATGTTCCAAAAAATACAAGCAATTTATGGCAGCACTAATTGAAACATTGACACATACTGTACAGTATATCAATTAGTGTGGGTGATATTGAAAGAACTGAATAACTCAGCATTTGTTAGACTAAATAAATGACAAAACTGATGAATTTATGACAATCTGTCCAAAAAGTGCTCTATTGCTGCAAATGTTTTGGTTGAAATTTAAGTATTGTAGTTCAATAAAATTAACCCCAAACTTTTAAAATTTCTTGGAAACCTTTAAAAGATTACCAGTGCTTGGCATATTTATCACAATTGTAGTGTAATTAGACATTAAAATCTTTGGTTACGTGATTCTTTCCTTCTATATGTTATTGTATGCTTGCATGTTGCTTCTTGACCATATGAAGTCCCCATGTTCTCTCGGTGCTTCCCTGGCTCAGAGCTTTCTCTCCCACGGCCTCCTGTTGCACAAATGTCAGGAGTAGACCTCTGATGCATTCGTCACTCCTCCACAACTTTATAACCACCCTTTATATGTCACTTTACCAACTGCTACTCTGCCCATATTTCATGTTCTGTTTACTGTAAAAGCTTTATGACGCACACACCAGAACCCTGAGTGTTGTTGGGCAGGTTCTGTTGCTGACACTAACTCACAACAGCACATTTGCCCTTGTTGTGTTGGTGAAGTGGTAATGCATTTGGATGTCATGTGACTGGGTAGACATTTTACTATTTTGACTTGAATTAATCAGTTTTTCCCGATAGGTAATGCAACGTATGTATGCCCCGATACAAGTTCCTCAGTATGTTACGTAGCAGGATAATTTTGTGAAAAAATTTAAATTAATTAAAATTTTCAACTTAGTAATAGCAAAAAACTATAGAAAAATATTGTATCTTACCTGTATAAATGTTTTAAGCATGTTATTGACTATAACCTTCCCTAAAATCAATGTTCAGCATGTAATTTTGAATATCTAGAATAACAAAATGCAAAAGAATTGTATTTTTACATTGCTCTTTATATTAGATTCAAGTGTACAACAGATACGTCAGTTTCAGCCTTCAAGCACCAATACAGGTTCAGAAGTGTAAAATGTGAGAGTTTAAGTATCCCCATGCGTATCCCGATACACCTCTCTACATCGATACGCATATTGCCAATGAGCTTGTCACGATATATCCCGATAATGATACATCGAGTACAGTCATAGTAACTGTAAGTTTTGTCCATCACCTTTTTTTGCAAATGTGATATAAATAATTGTAAGTATTTTCAGTTTCTTATTGTAACCAATGCCATCTTTTGTCAATCTAATGTATTCTTAATGTTCAGGTTACGATATACTTGTTCTTTGCATTAGACCCATTCTTGGGAACCTTGAGCTCCACAGTGCAGCGCTTAGAGACCCATCTCCAGTTCTTCTCGCTAGGTTGGTCAGTTGGAGGGTATTCCCTAATGTGCCTGCTTTTGTTGGTGGGGAAACCAGAGTGTCTGGAAGAAACCCACCAGGACACAGGGAATAACTCCACAAATAAAGGCCCAGTCTTGAGCAACCTTGTTGCTGTGTGAGAGTGCTAGCCACTGCGCTGCCATGGCATTGTAGGTCTAGTTATGTAGAAATAAAGTTTGTAGTTTGAATAGTTCATTTATTGACGATAATTAGCAGAATATGAGCACTGTATTTTAATATATTGTTACTGTTAAACAGCTCTACAGTAAAGCTTGTCTAAATTTGAGATTGAATAAAAAATGTTTCCAATCAAAGCCAGTAAGAAAATTTCTGCTAGTAAGTTCCTACCTGAGAGCACGAGCTACATTTCCCAAAGTGTGGCCCCAGTCCCTTTGTGAATGCAAATGGTAAGCTTTGCAAGGCACTTTTACAACAAGAAATCATTCACTAATTTAGTCCAGTGTACGCAGACACGAGAGAAGGTTCTTTCAAAAACACAAACCCTAAAACACAATGTTTTTCACGCTACTCTTCCTGCTGTGGCATCTGGCGTTCCAGCGGTCTCTCGTCTAAGTTTCTATCAGACCCTGCGTTGCTTAACTTTGAACATCTGACAGGCTCGAGCACTGACGAACAGGCATCATAAAATAGGAACAGTAACTAAAGGAAAAAAGTAACAGGAACTGAAAATGTTTCTACAGTTCCAAAGCCCTTCTTCTTCTTCTTGACACCACCTGAACCCCTGCACACGTCCTGCTGTGTCACTCCAGCATGTAACTTACTATGACTCAGCAGTTGCTCTTTCTACGTGTGGGCTCCAGCTTGTGAATAATTATGACTAACATTAATGACCTTTCTGATCTGTCCTAAAAGCCATTGTTCGTCCCGGTGACATCATGTGCCCAGCAACCACCTACTGGCACCTGATGCAATCCTACTCTACCCATTCAACAGGGGTTTGAACACTTTTTTTTTTAGAATGAGTCATCCAGCACACTGGCCTTCTCATCAGCTCCTACGTTGCACATTCACTTTGACAGCATGAGTGAAGGTGCAGTCTTGTTTTTTTGTCCTAGTGAGTCACCCTGGGCCTTGTGAAAATGAGAGCGGGAAGGCAGGAGGCATATTCCAATCAGCAATCAATCAGTTTGGACAGTTGCGTACTTACTATATTGCAATACTGATCAATGATTTACAATAATATGTTTTTTTTTCTGGTTTATAGCTAAAAAATAATGACCCCATAAATAGTTGTTGGTCATAAGGGAGAGTGGACATTGCCAGCTGTAATGTGCATCATCAATAATGCACCAAGAACATGCTGCATTTCAGTTTTATTTTCTCTTGTGTGAATTAAAAGACGTTCAGGCAATCATGTAAACAAGCTCAGAATTACAGCTCTCTCCACGGAAGAAGTTTTGTTAGGGCACGATTCTATCTACACCATGTTTTCAGTCTTGTTTTTCATTTCTTGTTCTTTCTCCGACTATAAACCTTCAAAATAGGGATATCAAGATTATAATCAATAATCAGGATTATTCAAGTCACAATATAATCGTAAAAACAAAAGAACAATAACTGGTAAACAATATATTGGTTCTAGTTTTGACATTGACCAAATTATATATATATATTAAAAAAAGATATTTGGTGCAGACTTTGGGCTAAAAAATATACTAAACGTGGCCTTATTACAAGCAAATTTCTAAAAATCACTGTTTGGTTGTAGTGGTTATAATGAAAAAATTACTAAATCAAAATATTTTATCAGGCAATATTTGCAACACTAACATCTGATATTGTGACATCCCTACTTCAAAACAAGCTCTGATGCTTTCAAGTAACTGCATTATCTAGTTTACCTATGGCCTCTTGTGTGTTTATTTGAAATGATGTGTGCCAGTCAATCTTAAACTGTACAAAAAGCAGTATTCAAGTTTAATGTGCGTTTTTTGTTTTCCTTAAAACCTTGTCATTTATAAGCTGCTTTCTATCTGCAAGCCTATATAGTAGACGCCTGATTCCAGAGAGAGATGTGGTTTCTCCAGGACGTCCCGTGTGTTTCCCGGCGCTGGACTTGTGGACACCTCAGCAGATCTCCAGTGAGAGAGAGAGAGATAAGGAACTTCAATACTACAAGACCTTCATAAATCTGTGGTATGTTTTACACTCTCATTATAAAGACATTATTTGTATAAAACCTTTGTAGTAACATTCATATTCATCTCATTGTCCTAACAGCACTTTCAATCTACATGGCAATTTAGTTATTTGGTTGTGTGAATATTGTCTGTGATTTGATTTTGATCAGCTAGGGTTCTTTGCGTCATATGAAACAGTATTCAAGGCATGATTGTAGTTAATTCGCAGCTAAATTGTCAGAAAACGACTTTGCAGAGAGTCTGTCAGTTGTCATGGCAACAGTATAACTTTAGTAAGCTTACTCACCATAGGCGTTGTGCACAATAAACTAATTCATGTCCAAGCAGAAGCCGAGTTGAGTTGAATCTTTGAAAAAAATGTTGTAGAAAATATAGTGCTTTGTTCCTAAGCAATACATGTAGCGTATTATTATAGTTCTTAAAGTTCTGAGCTATATATTAGAAGATACAGGCTGTCCTCACGGATCTCATAGTAGTGAAGTGTTGTCTGTACTAAATATTCTATGCATTAGTAATCCTCCTACATTTTCCTGAATGTGAAGTGTACTTTGGCAGTGAGTCATGATGACAGATAAACTCTTAGATGAATTGTATGTTTCTGCAGTTGTTTCTTTAGCTATCCATAAATACGTACTATAACTTGTGACTTTGGTTGACATTAACGCATGAAAATTGTGTATCAGTTCTTGAAATAGTTGCTACATCTTTGTTTTGATAGAATGAGCTCCACAGGTGCCTAGTTTTAGATGCTTTATACTTTTCACCACCAGATGTCACTAAATGGCCTCACAGCACTCACATCACTAACAAACCAGGTAAAGTGCATCATGACAAATGGACAAAGCAGTTTGGAAGTGGAGGATAGAACTCACTGTGATAATACTCAATCTGTGTTAATGAACCAAGCATTTCATTTTCTGTTTTTGTTTGACTCCTCTCCGCCACTGTGTTATTAAGCCTGATGAGGGTTTTATTATTGATTGTCACAAACACTTGGTGCTTTGTAATTAGACTGTGTGGGTTTCATTTTAGCAGCGTAATGTTATACAGAACCAGCTGAGCTCAGCCTGGGTCTCACTCTGTTAGTTCATGTGAGTTTAGGCTAAGTATGTTTGCATAAAGCCACAGTCGTAAGTATTAGGTTTGGCTTGTGCTTGAAAGATACTAATGATGTTTACGTGTGTTCTTTTGCACAGCTCATATGAGAAGTGTAGATGTAGTATGTGGAACTTATGAATGTTCATTAACTGACCTCAAACTAATACACTAAGAACTAAAACTTAAGAGTAAGAAGGTCTGGAACTGCACACAACTGCACACTAAATAAAATGATCCAAAATCATCTACAAGGTTAAGGTTAACATACACTTGATTGTCCCCAAAGAATTTTGCCCTCTTCATTTGACCCATCCTCAGAGCAGTGAGCTCCACAATTCTTGGTCAGGACAACCACACTGGAGGATATTCCCTAACAGGTCTGAAAATAGTGGGTAAAATATACATTTAATCATAGGAGGGTGCTATTGATGAATTCCTATTGTGACTTACTAAAGTTAGCAAACATTACTAAATGGAACAATGTTTAAAAACATTTTCTTTATTCAGTCACACCTTATATTCTCTTCCCTCTTACAATTTTAATTTTTTGCATTGTGGAACATTTTTGGTGCAAAAAACCTAGCCTTTTGGAATATGTTGGCTCTGTTGTTATTTTTTATGAGCATTCATAATTATTTTAAAAGAAAATACATTTGTGAAACTATTTTCTCATGTTTCAGGGAGATGTTGCTTTGCCTGTAATTTTCCAATTACAACTTATTCAAGTTGACAATGGAGAAGGTATGTTGTTTTTTGTTTGTTTTTTTTTTTTTTTGTTTGTTTGTTTGTGAGTTTGCTTTGAATGTGCCATAGATGCTATTTAAATCAAATGTAATTTATCAACAGTAGCTAAGAAACTAAGAAAAATCTTGGTGGTACAGTTTTCACAGGGCTTTAGAGTTTCAATTAGATATTTTACATGACTGTCTAAAGACTGCAAAACTGTTCTTTGCATTTCATCATGGATCCATCTGTTGAACAAAGCAAACGTGTAATGATTATAAAAAGAAAAGGAATGATCAGAAGAATTCAATCTGATTCAGCACCTATTGCAGGGCACTATAATTGGTCAAATGTCCACGTGTTAATGTTTGGACAAAAATAATATAAATAAACATGTTTTTGAATTTTAAAAGTTTTGTTGCATTGGAAATATGAAAAACTTGTGTACCTAATTTTAGTGGGCTTGTACGCCACAAAATTGATCTTGTTACTTTAGCAATTTTTTTTTCACAGTATGACACAAAACCTGTTTATTTCCATGGAGATAAGTATTATTTCAAATTTCAAAATTTTTAAGTTGATTTTCATCCTGGAGTTATAGTGGCACTTTTTAACATATTTGCACAATATTTGAACTCGTTTTCTTGTTTGTAGATTTTCTTTAGAAAGTAGAGTGAAGTCTGAAAACCAGATGGACAAAACAAAAAGTATGTGGTATACATTAAAAAACAACAACATTGTATTATCCAGTAACCCAGTAAAATACAGTAATTCCCAACTTCTTAGGAAGGTAAACTTTACAGGGAGTAATAGAAAAAGTGAAGTGGCCCTTTCTAATACACCAGCTGCTGAAAACTGTTCTCCGAGTCAAAGTGTTGTGACAAACCTTCCAGTGACACAGGTACAACTTACCAAGTTTCCAGGTCTAATTTGTTCTAAACTGATGCTCAGCTGTCACTGCTTCCAGATCCGGATGAAGGTCCCAGCTGCTTCACCACAAACTTGACAGCTTTCTCCTTAGCCACATCCTCTGATCTGCATTGTGTCGGTAAAACAGCAAAGTTACTTATCAATTATAAATTATCTGAACATAAATTAGAGCTTGGTCAATTACAATGATGTTAGATATTGACATGCATGCTGAATCAATTTCACCTTCCTTTTTTTCAAGAGTGTTTATTTTGTAAAATGAATAATTACTTGTTCAGTTCATTATTATTTTTGGCCTTTTTGTCTACCTATTTTGAATTTAGATTTTTCCTTTTGTGCTTTTAAGGTAAATTATAAAACAGTTGCAGGTTTTAACACTAGTGCCTGCTTGTATTGTGTTCCAGACAGATACAAGCGCATGTATGAAGAGGAGATTGTTAACGGTAAAGTCAGAGTGCTGGGAAAAGGAGGATTTGGCTCTGTGACTGCAGGACACAGAAAAGCAGACCATGCACCTGTAAGTTGTGGGATTATAGAATACAGTTTTTCCATACACAGATTGAAGAAGGCTTGATTTCATAAACTATTACATATACACATATACATGGATTATGAAAAAAAAAAAAAAAAAAAAAAAAAAAAAAAAAAAAAAAAAAAGAATGTAAACTTATTGAGACTTTTTAAACATAAAAATGCATTCGTTTTTTCTTACATTTATGCGAGTAAACTATAGACATTGATAGCTTTTTTTCTATTGACCTGTAGTGTCTCACATTAACCACATTGCATTATGCAACATTGCAATTACTGCCCGTAGTGTTTTGGACATGTTGTGTAATTGATTTCTTTCCTCTAGTCTATTGATTTCTTAAGAATACCATTCTGTGCCCTGCAGGTGGCCATTAAGAAAACCAAGAAACATAAACTTGTGTCAAAGGCAAGTGATTATAATTACATTTCTCATGTTTACATCACTGCTCTTTTGCTGCCTGAATAATGCTATGTTTTCTAAAGGTCATTAATAACCACATTGTGGACTTACCCCGGGAGGTGGCAGTTCTGATCCATCTTGGGGCCGGCCCAGAAGCCGAGACACACAATGTCACTCCAGTGCTGCTCGACTGGTTTGACTTGGAGGAAGAATTAATCTTGATTTTCCAAAGGCCAGCTCCATGCATGAATATGGTGAAATATCTAAACCACAAAAATGACACTGGTCTGTGTTTGTGTGATATCAAAGTATGTTTTTTTTTGTATTTATTATATTTTATTTTTTGTTAAATTATTAAAGTATGACTTTTTCTTGCAGAACATAATGATACAACTTGTTGACAAAGCACTAGAAATGCAATCCAAGAATGTCTTCCATCACGACATAAAGCTTGACAATATTTTGATAGAAACGGACGGAGGTTTACGCGCACGTTACATTGACTTTGGCTGCAGTGATATATGTTCACATGAAGAGATGCATTCAAGCAGTCGAGGTAAAAAGATTTCAGAGTCTGATGTTTACATGGAGCAAGTGACTTTGCCTGAAATGGCATTAACATATTGGTCTCACTTCTTCACAGGTCTGACTTGTAACTGTTTTAGTAATTACATTGTGCCAATAGACTGTTATGAAATTTTACTGCCAGAAAATTTACTCGGCGCCCTTTGTTATGTTTTTACTTAAGTGTCACTGTCTATATTGTAGGAACTGAAGGATACATGCCTCCAGAGTCGTTCACTGAGGGATGTTATTCAGCAGGACCCACCACAGTGTGGCAGCTCGGGACAGTGCTCTATGTGATGCTCCATGGAAGATTACCTTTTGAGAATAACTCTGAGCTTGTGGAGAAAGAAGTTAGGCTGCAGCAGACACTTTCAAATGGTAAAATGTCTCAATAGTAACCTTCAAATCTTGGATTCAAATGTATAAAATTATTTTTGATTTGTGTTTCTAGATTGCAAGGACTTTTTAAGACAGTGTTTTAAAAAGAATCCCAGGGAAAGAGCGACACTGGCGTTACTGAGGGGGCACCCCTGGCTGAACTAAGGCAAGAAACCTTTTTAGGATAATTATCACTGTTACGAGGCCAAATGCAACTAACACTAACCCTAGAGAAGAGAATGTGCCGAATTTCAATTAAAGTTAGCAAAAGTAATAGTGTAATATAGTACTTTATTGTTATTTATGTATTTAGAGACACAGTCCATTTTAATCATGTTTTCTTTAAGGAGTGGGAAGAAGTTAGTCCCAGCTCAAATTTACATTTGTTACTTTCTCCTCTATGTATAAAATGCAGCAGATTATATCTATTAAGATCTATTAATACTTCATATTAATATTTATCCAAAATGTATTTGTATTGTGAGAAGAGAAGCATTCACAATTTAGCTAGTTTTTTTCTGTTTGTCTCACTATTTCCATGATTCCCCACATTTTAAAAAAGTAACTGTATTCTGAATACAAATGAGAGATTTTTTTTGACTTCCCAACACAGAATACAGGACAGAAAACTTCAGGATTCACATTGTAATGTGTGACTTATCCACAAGATGGCAGAGATTCACTGTTTTGTGCAAGAGCTTCTCTTCTGATTTCCAAGTCAGCTGTGATGTTTTGACTACAAAGCACAGACAACATTACCCAATAGTTTTTAATCTTACAAATACATTTCTTAACTAAACACAACAAAGAAAACAAAACATAGATACAGTGAACAATTTTCAAAGCCGTATGACATAATACTTTTCTTGCATTGCATTGCATCTGGCAGTGTGTGAATTCTGTCTGGTGCATGCTATTTGTGATCTTTCTTACCTAATGAGAAGCACACTGGTGTCAGTGTTGGAACAGCAGGTAAACTGTACCCTGGCTCTGTCTGCCGTCTCTTCCACCCTGTCACTGCCAATTATGACACCCCTCTATGCCCTGGTTTCATTTCGCCTTGCTCCTAGTGTCTCTGATTTAGCTGTGGGCAGGTGTATTGCTGTAACAGGTATAGCCTTTGAGCACCCACTGACCTGACAGGGCAATTAAATCACTTTCATAGTCTCTGCCACACGCACCCAAAGGCGACGCTTGTCATTTGAGCGTTTAGTGAGGATGGAGTTTGTGTTTTCAGCTGACAGAGGCGCGCTGTTCCAGGCTGTGTGGCTGCGAGTGGCTGAAAACAGTGGATTAACAGAAGGGTTGTGGCCTTGCTGATGGGATTTTTGTGAAAATATAGCCGTGCCCACCAGGGATTTGGTATAAAATGGAAATAGCGTTTGACATTACAAGTGCATTCATTAGAACAAGAGAGAAAGTTGTTCAAATGGAAACAAGAGTCAGAATTTTTTCATCATAGTGTTAAAAATTGCCCCTGTATACAGCAAATACAATGGCACAAACAAATACAAAATGCAAGCTTTTTCATTTGATATTGCACATAATTTAGCCTCTTTCATTTGATGTGTTCAGGTGTAAAAAAGAAGATGGGATTTTTAGCAGCGATTGTAAGTTATTGTAAGTTATCAGGTGGTGAGTACAGCTTGGTTGTAATTTTGACGAGCACATTTCTGCTGGTCTTTAAAGGCAAGATTCTCTGCATATTCATTGTAACCAATCTCCAAAGACAGAAAGAAGTGTGCCTGTTAAAACACAGATAATGTGAAAGGTGATAGAAAGTGATCATACAGTGAGAAATGCTATTGGGTTCATTTATCACAGGTTAAACTGAGTTATACGACCCTTTATTCAGGCATAGAACATGAAATAACAGTAAAATAGTTGGCTATATACCTAAAAAAGCAGTTTACAACCAATGAATTATAAAAACAAGATAATTTATCATGAATATCCACAACTTTGCTAGTTTATACTGTGTAAAATACTTGTAAAATACATTTTGTTTTGGTGTGATTTTTTCTTTTCATTTGTGTTGGTGTTTGCAGAGCTTCTGTTCAAATTAGGTCTGGAGCTAAAAATTGAGCGGTAAAATCCTCTGAACATCCCAGTGGAGACGGGCCTGGACCTCTGCATTCCTCTGTAATCTGGAGCGCACACACCCTTAACATTTGTTCATCTCTCTCCAATACGCCTAATCATCACACTGTGGTCACTATGGAAAGCCGCAAACTGTTGAGAGGCTACTTGATGTGTTGCTTATGCTGCTGGACATAAATAAATATTATGGGCATAAATTAATAACTGTTCTTGAGTGTTCAATACACCATCTGGTTTCCATCTTATCAAACTGCTAGCACAAAATACATATCGGTCCTCTCGAAGTGAAGGAGCAGCAGCTCTATTCCAAGCTCCTCCTGTCTCTAAATTTGGAAAATTCATTATGTCTACTTCTTAGTTTTAACTTTCTTTCTCTTTTTTTTTTTTCTTATAATAAGACAGTTGTAATAAGCTGAGTGCTCATTTACCTGACAGTTTTGGCAGCAGGACATCCGCCTTCTCCAGAGACCACCAGGCGGGTGGAGATGTGGTCAGTCTGACAGATCTGTCAAACCAGACGTCACCTCTGACGAAGGCGGAAGTCCTGCCGTCGAAACCGTCAGGTAAATGAGCACTCAGCTTATTACAACTGGCCTATTCCTCCTGTCTCTCTGATTGCCTAATAGAATATAAATTGTAATTTGATCTGATTAAAGACATACAGACAGTTCAAATCAAGTAAATATAATTTATAATGTAAAAAAGAACTTCACAAGAATCCACATACCACTTGAGGAAGCACACATAGCATCTGTGGTACCAGACTGAGAATCATTGCTTTAGTGACTGGGGTACTAGACTTTGCTTCAATAGAAGGTTCTACATCTTATTGAATGACATAGAATATAAGTATTGTAATTGTATGTGCTAGTGGTACAGACAATATATTGACTTGTGCAATTGGTTTTAAAAACATTCAAGGGCTACAAAATGAAATGCTAACGAGCTAGGATTATTTAAACAAACATGACTGTGAGTGAATGCATTAGCCTCATTGCGTTAATCACACCTGGTTTTGTGGTGCATGTGTTACAGGTTAAACAAGCGGCTCTTTCAGTGAACTGAAGCGCTGTGTTTGTTTGGACAGAGGGGCTTCCCAAAGGAGACCCTCGTTTTCCATGCAGAGCGGACAGTCCTATCATCCAGACAACTAATAAGCAGTGAGCAAAAATCAAGGGCCAGATAATAAACGTATAGTGTACTGTTTTAATTATAAACTGTGATTTGCATTCAAATCACAGCCAGGAGGTTATAATTAGAGACTAACATTAAGGCCTTATGGAGCTAATTAATATGATATGACAAAGACCATAACCTCCAGGCTACATAAGGACTTAATAACCTGACATGTAGTCGACAGTATCTCCAAATTACACCCGCGGAGCTCACTAGAATCAATGTGTTTCCATAAATGTCATTGTGGAGCTAATTAAGAAAATAGAAATCAATGCAAATGTTATACTTGTTACGTGTGACGACAGAACTAAACTTGTGTACATGGGGTTGCATGTGTTCTATTATTAAATTCTGCTGACAGTATTGCAGGTGCGAGGCAATGCTTATAAGCAGGGTTGCCAGATTTTCAGCGAGCAACAAGCGACAAAGCATTTGAAAAAAAGCCCAAATCAAGCAACTTCAGGCCCTTGATAAAAAAAGTTATTAAAATGATCAATTAATTAAACATTAAGC
Organism: Mugilogobius chulae; assembly: GCA_038363315.1. Classification (NCBI taxonomy): domain Eukaryota; kingdom Metazoa; phylum Chordata; class Actinopteri; order Gobiiformes; family Gobiidae; genus Mugilogobius; species Mugilogobius chulae. The sequence goes on along the minus strand of CM076406.1, from coordinate 10,834,445 downwards.
GTCACAGCAAAACAGTTGTTAATGGTATTGGCAAATTATAAATAGTATTTGATCATCAATAAAGATTTTAAAACATTAAAAATATGCTAAAAGTCTGTATTTCTGTCACTAGTGGGTACATTTGAAAAAACTAAAAAAAAAAAAAAAAAATCACTTTGTTTATGACGTCAATGTGGCGATCAGGAGCAAGCTAAAAAAAACAAAAAACAAACGCAACCTGCTAAAATTGCTATAAAGAAGTGTAGAAAAGTATGTCACTACTAAAGAGAATCATAGCTTAATGGTCTAGACAATTACTCACATAAAAAGAATCTGTGGAAGCTAAGAGTTGTAAAACTATCTGAATATATGACTTATAATAAGTTAAATGGAGTTGGAAGGAAGAAAACAAGAAATAATGCACAAAAATATACTTTAAAAATAAACACACACAGATACACAAATCATTTACCACAGTCATGTAAAGCTTTTGTCTTTAGTAGACCCACACACATTGGGAAGAAGAAAGAGTTTAGTTACTTTGACTTAAATGTGAAGCCTACCTTTGACACATTATAAAGCTGGATTTGTGGTGGTTTAATGATTCCTTTAGCCAGATTCACGTGCATTCATGTGGTATTTTTGAAAAACATCAAATAAAGTGATTTTAAGGTGACGTTCAGAATTCTCAAATTACTGAATTTACCTGTGCCAACAAAACATGCATATCTTGATCTTCAAAATTTAATCCCGAGAATGTTTCCTCCTTGGATAAGCTGTAGCACATGCCAAGTCATTCTCCATTTAACTGTCTTGTTTTTAATCCCTCTTCTTTCTTGATAGTTTCTGTGAGGAGAACTTCCAGGCTTAATGAAATCTGAGCATATGCATGATTGCAGATGGAGAGTGAGAGAGTTGTTTTGACTTGGAGTCAAAAATCAGTTGTGGCTTCTAATTAGATGAAGATGGCAGTGATGAAGATGACAATAATTAACGTCTTGGTGTCAGTTGTGCTTTTGACTCACATTAATTTATTTTAGTTTTAATCGCAGAGGATGGGATTGAGACTGTAACTTGAAGGCCTGGGACACAAAACAAACTCAATACAATATGAGTAAAATTTGTAAACAAATCAAAACAAGATGTCAACATTGTGGTTATAGAGAGTAAGTTGATACCTGAAGATAATAATTAGGTCATCTTATGTTTAATCATGCTGAGAACTATTATATTCATATTGCACTGAGCTGCTAATATATATATATATATATATATATATATATATATTATATATATATATATATATATATATCCAATATGTTGGATGCAGTCACAGTGTGAATCCACTGGCTCATATTCACCTGCTGTCAGTGTCACATTATTACCGCACATTAACTGTTGTCATAACATAAAGGGGTAAAGAGTGAACAGAAGAGGTCCAGGATAGATCCCTGAGGGACCCCACAGATCACGGCCAAGCACTACCAAATACTGCGTTCAGAACTTCTAGCTACACCACTGAATATAAAGTAATGACTGTAAATGTTCATTTCATCAAATCAAATCATAGGCCCTTCCTTGTGACAATTTGCTATTTTGGGTAAAATTGTCATATTTAGCATTTTTTAAGTTATATGTGTTATTCTTCTGGTGGAATCTTTACCCCAAGTTCAAATGGCTTCTTTAAAGGACATAAGCAATCAGAAATCTTAAACTTGTTTCTTTAGTCATTACCTAGTGTATTTGTGTGATTTTAAGTGCATGCTACAGTTAGCCAAAACGATAACAACATACATAGAGAACTTCCTATATTTTAGTGGACAAGCAGCCTATTATTAGACGTAGACAGAACACTAATTTTCACCTCATTGCATCAACATCATATCAGTCCTGTCTCTAATTCAAAATGCATTGCCATTTTCCATTAAACACCATCACGTCTTGTGTTTACAGATGAACTTAGATGAAACGTTCGTCCTTCCTCTCACTTCCCATCAGCATTGTGTACGTTAATGTGCGGAGATTGTGGAGACACCTCAAAGCCTTATCAGAGCAGATCACCTTGTTGGAGGAGGAGGTGAGCGTGCCTAATAGAATGCGAGGCGGCAGATGTGTTGCAGTTTGAGTCTGTGTTAATTAGCGTTAGCCCTGCGAGCCCGTGGCCTCGTCAGGACCGTACGGAGGGGGTGGAGAGGGCGGTGAGCAGGGGGGCCGGGGGGCATCGCTCTGATATGGAGCCCAAACACGCTGTGGCAAAGCATCTGGACCCGTGGCACCAGGCCAGAGCCACTTTCTCGGTTTCTCATGTTTGGGGCTGATTCATGTTCTGCTCCAGCTGTTGGCACCGCTCACATAAATATGGATGTTCTATTTTTGGAACATCATGGACACAGAAATAAGTTCAGCGGGCACAAAACATGGATATAAAAGGTCTAGACTAATATTAATTGTACTGTATGTGTGATTTGGCAGCAGTAGAGTAGCAGACTGTGGTTGTCTAACAGATGGAAAGGCATTAGCAAAGGAAACTGTGTAAGACTAAGTAAATGATTTTATCTGATGATATCACTGCTTTAATCCACACATTGATTATGATGATCAAAATACAACTACAATGATTTTTCATGGTTAATTAGGCATGTTTACTACATTTAACATTTCAGTCCTAGTCAGAAAGATGCTAAATCTACAGGCTTAATATTTTTATAATACTTTTCCTATCAATGTTGGGGGAGGGATACATGTCATCAGCAGATATGTAGCTGAAGTAAATTGTAGTAAACCATAGAAATTGCACTACAATGAACTGTACTGAATGAAAATCAGTACAGTTCATTGTAGTAAACTGTACATTGTAGTATAACTTCATCCGCTTAAGATGAAGCTATACATACTCAGCTAGTGCTATAATGAATACAAACTGTCCTTATCATGTGCAATAGGCTAATGAATGCTCTGCATGTTTAAAATATCACATTTTTTTAACATTCATAAATACACACTCTTTGTGTCATATCAATGCAACAGAAAACAGACAGATGGAGGAGAAGAAAAGTATTTCTGCTATTCATCTCAGTACAGTTAATTCATCCATTTTACTTTAGTAACTTTGCCAAAACATATTTGAATTTAATAGTGACCGCCCACCCCATGATTATGAAAGTACAAAGTTCAATTATGATTCCCCATAGGGATTCAAAATATAGTATATTTATACATTTGAAAACCTTCCAGTGTATGTATTTAAGAACTGCTTCGCTTTATAAACTACAAAGGTATTAAGGTTTGCTGAAGATTAGGTTTTTTATACTGAAAACAACCACATTATGGATATGAGTTAGCACATAGCTGGTTAACCTACCACGCATCTTTAAACTATTATTATTTGTAAGTTTTTTTAAATCACTATGGGAGTTTAAAATGGAATGGAACCATGGTGATATCAAACGGTTGAGCTCCAGCAGGACCCCTAAATGCTAGTCATGTTTGCACAACATATTGTGTATTTGCGATCAGTATTATACTTATGAAATATTTACAATGTTTTGGCAGTAATTTATCCCCATAATCCACACTAATTGTAGGATCATGAACATTGTAAAAACCTTATATACTGGGTATGGGTTGCATGACAGCTGTGGGCACTGGGCAGAGACGCCTGGTGTTGCCACTGGAGACATTCACAGAAACAGAGAGAGAGAGTAAGAGAGGCGGGGCAGAGCTCATCCGATCACATGCACAACATCAGAGTTAGCCAGAGCACTATATTATCATCCTAATGCCCAAATCCAGCACATGACCCCAGTGAAAGCCTCAACATGAAGCCTGAAAAGAATCAAAGGAGAAGGGGGATACTGACCAGTCAAAGCGAGTCATGTGACCACTACTAACACTAATGCCCCAGCGGATTGGTTACTTCATTATTTAAATGAATGAGCTGCACCATATGAGATAAAAAGCAAGAGGAAACATTAGTATTCTAGGTTAGAGGAGTGTGTTGACTTACAGTATGTGCCTGGGTGAAGGCAAATGTGTCCCTTTTTTCAGTATGTTAAGAAAAAAAAAAAAAATCAATCGTCAATGGTCTCTCTGTCTATAAATGGCCTTTGTTAATATTGTGCTTTTCACCCTTTTCAAGCCAATTACATCAAGAGATTCACTGTATGTTTGCAGATACTGGGCCAAGGACCATGACAATTCACTTTAACCATCTCACTGTAGCACCTAACCAAGTCCAGGTCTGTTTTTAGTTGGTTGAAGTAAAGGGAAAGAACGCCTCTTTCTTCTTGGATGTGTGCCAAAAATGCATTCAGTGGCATATCATTGGAAATCCCATTTAATCCACATGAATCAGACAAACTCTTAATACTCTCAGTATTTAGTAGACTGCAATAGATGTTGAAAAGGAAAGTTGATTGAAAGATAGAGCTGTCTTACGGCTACTGTTCATGTTAGGACTGTATGCTAGGGTTGCAGGCATGTCCAAACACTCAGATTTCTTGTAGAATTAGCCCTAAATAATTGGACATTTTACTTAACTACTTTAAAATCTTCCAGTTGCAAAGCCGATATCAACAGTTTTGATGTAATTTTGAGGTTCTAAGCCTGAATAATGGTATTGTGGCTCTCTTAAGAAAAATTTACTTATTATAATTCTTCACTGTATAACCACTTCTCTATGGCTCCAATTGGCGCTGCACTTTGTCTGTGTTTGAACATGTGGCTTTAGATGAAAAACGTTTGGACATCCCTGCATTCAGCTAGCATCATCAACTAAATAAAACAGTAGAGGAACACCCAAACCACAGCTAATCATGCAGAAGCACCGGCATTCAAATCCTATCTGATGACAAGGGAGGGGCAATTATATTTTTACCTCCAGAGGGCCATATTCAAAAATATCCCAATAGTGGGTGGAGAACTGGACCTGGGCAACACCTTGTTGCAAACCATCCATGTTATTCTACAGAATATATAAAAGACCAGCAAAAATAAATAGAATATAGGTGGTTCCCAACAAAATTGGTAATTTTAATCTAAAAAAAATGCTTATTTTTATGTTGTCAAACTTAAATAAATATGACCTTTTAGTTTATTTTGGATAATTTTGCAAGTTTATTTTGGTAATTTTGCAAGGAAAGAAAATCAGGCCTTGGACTTGAATGAGTCGAATGTTTGCATAAAAACATACAATAGATTTTGATATTTGCAACAATGTTCTATGATCAAATCACATCCATTTTATACTGAGTAAACTAGCTTTTTATGGCTTTGCTCTTATTTTCGTTATAACATTGTGAATTTAATCTTGAAATTTAGTTTTATGTCGTAGCCCAAGTTTTTATCTCCCAAACTTTACCATGCATTTCTATTTTCAAAACATGCCAGGGGTCTGATTGAAACAGGTCGCAGGCCTCATTTAGCCCCGAGCCGCAGTTTGGCCAGTCTGATCTATGAGAATCATAAAAGCTTATTATTACATTCACACAGTAGTCTGATTTTGTGCTGCATTTACTTTTTGGTAGAAAAGCCAAAACTTACTAATATACAACAAGAAAAGCGTGTACCCAAGTTTTAAATATAAATAAATAAACAGTATATTGATGCTAATACTGCTATATAAAATAATGTCAGTAAACTTGTTTTGTTTTTTATGAGGCATAGTTTTGGCCACAAATGGAAAAACATGCCTTCATCATTTGATCAGCTGACAGATTGGGAAAGAGTTCTAGTGTCTACTGTATTTACAATATTTTACATTTACAAGACAAATGCATTAGTATTCGACTTGTGCTGTTCATAATTAAGCCTGACCTTGGGTGCAGATTCAAAGTATTTAATGAATCCATTTGACTAACCCCCTGGCGCCATGCTTTTATACTCTGAGAGGCGGAGAAACAATTAGTCTTCAAACGTCTTTCCCACACTGTGTTTAAGTCTAAATGAGCAGCACATTTGTATTAAAAAAGAACCACTAGTGACTTATTAAAACATAAACGATTTATTATGGGTTGTTGTTTTCAAGCGTTGTGTAAGTTCTTTGAGGTCCAGTGAAATGGAGTCTGTTTTCCACAAGGATTGTACAATTTTTCACCATTTGTTAAGCAATACACACTGCACTTCTGCTATGTTCTTTATTGTGGTTAGAAAAGCAGTCAGATGGAAACAGCACCTATATTATTACGCTCACTTGAATGTGCAATATTTTCCAGCTACGGTTACTTCTACAGAGCATTGCAATCATATTTTTGTGTTGTTTTGTTTATGATGATAACTGCAGCTCCTCTCAGGGTTTTGAGTTGTTCTAGGCGTTTTCTTGCATGTGTGAGTGGTTGTAGGATTTGCAACATCGCGACATTATAATTGTTACATTTTGCATTAATGACAGTTGTCTTTTGCTGACAGTCATGTTATGTGGTTTGGGTTTCCTATTTATTTGTGTTTTGCTTTCAAGGAGTTAGATTAGATTAGCTTTTATGTGTTCCTTATGGAGTTTGTGTTGGACAAGCGGTGATTACATTGGATTAGGGATGGTATGATTCTGTTTTGTCAAAATTAGATTTTCGATTTTGTTAAGCCTCACAAGAACTACTTATTGAGAATTTACCAAAAAAAGACATGGCTTTTCAATTAATACAATATTACTGCTTTAATGTGTGTTTTAGGAGAAAAAAAAGTTATTTCTCATTTCTGGGTCAAGTTTTGTGAAAAAAAAACAGACAAAACTCACCTCAATGAGAATACAACAATAAGCTTGGTGTTTACTTCCTTTAACTAAAAATTTACAGTGGAATCAGTCCTTTCTAACAAAAATAACAAAACAGAGATAGGAAGGGACATACAGTATGACGATCTAACCCAGCACCAGAATTGCATTGAAACACTGCTATCAAACAATTCTACACTAATATTTTTTCAATATTGTCCCATCTCTGGCACTCATGGCCACCATGTAGTGCACTCTGGGTTTTTAAATGTCTTTTTCCAATGTGTATTTATCCTGCACATGGCAAATCAACAAAACAGAATAGAAACTGGTTGACCATGTATTCAACCAGTAGTTTGTGGAGAGGAGTCTGTGCAAAATGCTGTTTAAAAACCTTTTTGTGCAAAACTCTACAATCTAATCAACAAAAAATATATTGTTTTAGTTAATGTTAGAAGCATTCCTTACATAAACATTGTGACTCGAAAAATGCATTTTTGTTTGAGATTTGCTGCAGATTTGGATATTCTCTCTCTGGATAATACTCCACTGATTCCTTAGTCTCTTACATCTTGGATATGTTCCATTTATGCATCAAAACAGGCACTAAAACCCAAATAATGAGTTAAAACAGCCTTATTTTACTATAAAAACATATATTGTTGTATTTCCTCCAAATCCATCCAGTAACATTGAGTATTACTACTTGAAGCACTGCCTAAAACGCTGCCTGATGTAAAAGTACAGCTCTGTTATTATGTTGAATAAGATGCGAGGATGACAGATGTGCAAAATTCAGCTAGCCTGGATAACTTCAATTATGGTCAGATTAACAGGGTTCTTTCAGTCTGTTTGTGCCCAATCAGCGAGGAGCAGCTTGGGAGACGGATGTGCGCTCTGGACATGTCAGATGGTCAGATGGTGCAAGCTTTTATCTTTGTAACAAATAATAGAACGGAAGTCTTTTTATAGCCTGCATACTTCTGGTACATTTGTAATGAACAACATGTTTTTATACACTTATAAAAGGGCAAATGTACACTTGATGTTTTAGTGTAATGTATAATGCAACCACTTTTGGTCAATAAATTGATTTCTTGTCATTCTTACTTACATTCTTATTACCTTGTTGCTTTCAAAGGTGAACTACATAAGTTGCTGGTGGAGGATCTGCACAAGGCTTGTCCTGAAGATTGAAGATATAGATGAATCTAACATGTTCTGCAGTATGGCTTCAAACCTTCATGAGGAGAGGTATGTGACATTCATAGACTGTATACAGTATATCAAATTAAACAGTCTATGGTGACATCACCATGCTAGATTATTGGTTAGATCTGTGGACAGACAGACAAATACTTTGAATTCATTTCAGCAATGTGTTTTGTGGCAGCATCATTACAAAAATTACAAGAAAAACACATTAACACTAGGCGCTGGAATTGTTAATGTGAAATACAATCCAGTAAAAATAAAGGGATTATTTGACACAAACAGTGGAAGAAGTCAGAAAAGCTCTGTTGTCTGCCAACTATAAGAGTAATCACTGGGCAAAACAAAAGTTATGCTGCTAAATCAACATTTGTGAATGAAAATCAGTCCTACTATAAGTTACATTCAGTGACTGAAAAAAAAAAGCTGTCCCAAGCTTCAGGAGACAGACCGGTTCAGACCTGATTAAAACAACTAGCTGTCGTCCTGTTTCGTTAATTCAAAGAAGTTTCCCCATGTAACCAGATGGAGAGGAGAGTGGAAAGTGATGGCGACCGAAAATCCTCTATAGAGACTTGAAACTATAGTCTGAAGAATCCAAACAGACAAAACAATCACAAGTAAACACTAGAAAAACAGAAGCAGGTTTCTAGAAAAGGAGACCCTGAAATTACTTTAAATTGCCTTAAAAACATTTGTAGAAAATGCAAAATACCAACACCACATATGGCAGTTCCAGCAATAAGCAGTAATAAGGAAAATGTATATAAATATGGACATTGGGACAGTTGAGAGACATTTGCCTTTTTGAGACTACTACTACTAACACTACTATTATTATTTTGTTTGTCTAATTTTGTTTTGCAATAATAAGGAATACACACCCATAACAGAACAAATGGGATGGATCTGTTTAGTTCTACAGTGTGAAACATTCAAACAAAGCAGTGACATCCACAGAGAGCCACAAGCACGAGGCAGTAGGGTTGTTATAACATACAAAAACTAGCACTGAAACCAGATCTCTACAAAAGACAATCACAACACAACTGTTTCCTGACTTTTAGAATAATCTTGAATTTTATCAGACAAGTATTGATTTGTGCTAAATATATGGGTGATCTATATATCAATATTGTTATCAGCCGATATTTATGTTTTCGTTTTTTTCTTCGAATCGGGCTGAAAAAAAATACCGATATTTGGTACATATTTTTAGAAGAGTTCTCTAATCTCTCTTGCACATATACCAGTCTCAGTTTGTCCTCAAAGCATCAATTTTTTTTTAACAGACTAAAGAACAAAAATTATTTTAAACAAACATGAAGCTAAAATTGGTATTTATATTTACATAAACATATTTGTTTGTAGCACGTTTGTGATATGCTGTGGATTTTAAAGCACAGAGAGCAGACGTTTGCTCCAAATGTCCAAAAAATACATATGTGACCACACACAGACTAACAAAGACATTTAACAAAGGCAAAATGTTACGATATCAGCAAATAATCAGGTATTGGTCACAGCAGAGGGCCAATTATAGGGTATCGGTATCAGCTAAAAAAAAAAAATCATATTGGTCCATCCCTAGTTGTTGAAAAATCAGAAGTCCACTCCCTCTGAGCAAAATATAACCATACCAACTCATGTATAGATGTTGTTATTTTGTATTAGTTTAGTACATGAAAAACCTTGGCCCTCACCACCTGCATAGCTACACACGGCTTTGAAATGTGAGCTGATATTTTCTTTTCCCTAGTGACCTTAAGGTGCGCTCCGTATTCTTTTGATCGCTATCCTGGGAAGCTCCGCGCAATAACAAAGCATCTTGACATAAGGTGGTACAGAACAGATTGAACGATTTTGGACAGAATAAGGTCTCAATCTTTCTCATAACTGCCTCCTCGTGTCCAAATCCCTCTTCCATCTCTGCCTTTTGTCCGCTCATCTTTCATTTCTCTTGACTGGGCTCACCACTATTAATTTTGATCGCTGTATAACCACCTGCCCTCACCCACCCGGGACCCCAGGTCAAGGAGGCTTTAAAATGCAGCTTGTAAAGACCTCATGCGCCACTCCTCTCTGCTGCCTCCACATCCCCGCGTGCGCTGCCTCATGCCTGCTGTCAGATCCCATTACCTAATTGGAATTGAGATGCATCTGGCTGCGTTTTCGTCTGCACTGCACTCCTGGTGGAACGGGCTGCAAACGGCACTATCAAAATCATTGCATTCATTGTTAATAAATCCACTGTGCTATTTTCAGCTCCATCTACGCACTATTTAAATGCATGGAATACTCAACAGGTGGCATCGCCCATTGGCCTATATGTCATAACTATAATTTGAAATGGGAGCTAAAATTAGACGAGGAAATGTTTTTATTAAATACCATCCAATTTTTATCTGGTTAAACTTTGGTGAAAAAATATTACCAGTTGACGTAGAGCTTGGTTTTCACAATATCTGCATTTATTTACCAATATATGGACAAATTCAAAAAGTGCCAAATCTAGTGTCTTTCCTGCCCAGGCTATAGACAGAAGCTAACCTGCTCCTTATATTTAGGTTAACTTTTTGAGGAGAGCTTAATCTCACTTAAAATCAGAAGTAAAGAATTAAATCCGTACATTCCACATTTGTTTATGATTATTAACTCTATAATATTACTTAAAGGTGCACTGTGTAGATTTTGACCAAAAATAGACTTAAACAAAAGCATGTTTTTGTCATTTAGATGTCTTTGTTGGACTAAATAAATGATAAAAACTGTATTTTTACTCTGAACAGACTTAAACAGCCACAATATCGACTATTATTAGTCCTGGAAATGGACCCGCTCATGTTTGTTTCTATAGAAAAGTGGTTAATGTAGCTTTATTTTTTCCATAAAATGTATTTAGAGCCATTCAGAATGTCCTAAAGCCTGGTTTTAACTTTCTGTTTCTACTGAATTGTGCTGTTGACTTTTCACATCCAGAAAGTTACACAGTGCACCTTTAATCAAGGCTTTACTTGGGCTTATTAAGGTGTAGTTAGGGCTGGCCATTAATCGAAAATTGAGAGATTGAGATTGAATCGAATCGTCAATTATGTGGTGGAAGGTTTGGATTGAAAAAGTCAGTTTTGTCAGTAAAAATGTGTAGTGTGGAGCGAAAGTTAAATTTTGAGTACTGACTCAGAGTTTCAAACATAATAAATGGACATATTAAATTTTTTGTTTTTTCTGTTCATGAATGGCATTTTTTTGTTTTTGAAAAAGGTTAAACGTAATCAAATCGAAAATCTAGATCAATCAATATGAGAAAAAAAATCGTGATTAAATTTTTTCAGATCCCCCAGCTCTAGGTGTAGTTATTACTTTTAACAAAAAAGTGTTACCATAGCTCAAAAAATGAAGGTAAAAATTTGTCATTGAATCAAACACTAAAAAGCTTCAGGTTGGTTGAGAAAAGCAATTCCGGTAATTTCGAAGTATCGTAAACGTCACAACACAATACACATGGCTTATTTAAACTAATGAGAAATAATTACAGTTTGTGACCCTTTTCTTTTCTACTTATGGAGACATTTCAGATCTGTTAATGCGACTGACACTTTCCCTCGACTTGACGGAATCCAGGAGCCAACGCTGAACTGATCACAGCCCACCGGAGTTAATAAGGGCACTGTTTAATTCATGAAATCTGCCATGCTACAGTGACTCCTTCTTCCCCTTCTTCTCCTCTCTCATTTACTGCCTGTTCACTTCAAAGTCTCTCCACTCCAGAGCCTTGACCCTAGAAGCACGCACAGGTTTGGACTGACTTCATCCACGCGGCTTCTCATCACCCACATTACAAAGAGTCATTATTGATACTGATTGCCTATTCATCGTAGAGCAAGAAGAATAGCCCCGCTCATGTTCTGGTGGGAAATAGAAAGTAGGCTGTCACATCAAATGGATTATAGCTCATTAATACCTATTAACTTGGCAGAGAATGCGCTTGCAAATGACCCAAATATAAGGCGTTTGAGTTCGGCTTTTTGTGAGCCAAATGAGAGTTTCCAGAACAAAAGGAAATGTTAATGTAAGCGATAACTTTGTTCTACTTTTAGCTTTATTATAGTGTTTTGATCAAAATGCAAATCGCACTTTCATCCCTATCATAGGAATCTGTTGAATGCAAAGGTGATGTCAAAGCAGATTTCATTGGTATCTCTTAGCCAGCTGTTTTAGCCACTTATCGTAACATAAAGGAGACTAAAATAGCTTGACAATGGACAAGCGTAATGCAAAGGCTTTGGCGAGATTTACAGCTTTGCCTTGAATACTGAAAGGGCCAGGGTTCCTGCGGAGATGGGACGGAGGAAAACGTAGGCAGGGAGCTGATATCTGACTTTCATTTTACTCAGGAACAAATGTGTAAGCGCCCACAGATGAAAGCAAAAGAGCAGGGTAATTTATCCGGCTCTGAGAAGGAAAGTCGAACAAGGAAGAGAGCAAAGCACAGCCTAATATTTCCATATGAAGCCTAAAAATGAAGCGTAAAAAGTGAATTAAATTGAAAGTGAGACTAAGTGTGCAACTGGTATCAGTAAATTGTCATTGCAGAAGGACAAAGGAATAGTATTTATGGGTGTATAATTGTTTTAGACAGCTTAGTACCAAAAGTAAACATGTCAAAGCAGTGGACAACCTGCAGAGGTCAAAAGCAGCTGACCAATTCTAGGTGAATGCTTCATGTTTAGAATGAGCAGAGCCTTGATTGTAGAGTCTAATGCAGGAGTGTCAAACTGGAAGCCTGGGGGCCAAATGCGGCCCATAAGATCATTTCAGGTGGCCCTGGAAGGATTTTTGGTTATTATTTGTTATTATATTGTGGCCCGCCGATAAAAGTACGTAACAGTGAGAGATTGAGACCGCTCTAAGAATCACTTTTAAAATTCCTACAACACAGAAATAAACACAGAACAGGAAGATTATGAGAACAGAAACATCCGACATAAAGAAATTACACTGCAGACAGTTTATATAACCTCAGGCTTGTGTTTGTGAGACTGGTTATGGAAATATAAAGCTTTATATTGCTGATATGTGACTATAAAACCTCTAAAATGCACTAGAATGTGGCAAATTGCTTACAGTTTGTCAAATTTTTTTGAAAGAACAGTTTGTGGCACAGATGTAATGTAATGTAATCCAATCTAAATGTGGACATATACAGCCTAAATGCCAATTTGAACGAATATTTGAATATATCATAAGTAGACATATTTTAAAATGCGGCCCCCCAACTATCTCTGAGTATGATCGATTTGGCCCCAGCTCCATTGAGTTTGACTGTCTAATCTATCTCCGCTCTCTCTGTGAATTAACTAGTACATTTATTATGGTAATAATACTTATTATCTGGACTACACAAACCCTTAAACAGACGCCAAAAGAACATGTATACAACAGTTTATGGTTTATGACTATTTAGCACCACACCTGCAATTCCCTGACTGTGAGTCAAGAGCAGCTGAAAGATGACTTTGGACAATTATGTGGTGCATAATTTAAAATCATAATCAATCTGTGAGTGATCAAAAGCATCTGTCCAGGCTAAACATCTTCTTTAGCAAAATAAACACAGGTAGCTGTGGCTGATGTACAAAAATATTACTACTTGAATTATACAGACTCATGTCAAAAATTGTAGAAGACAGTTGAATTAGTAAATTAATTAAAACGTCAAAACAAATGAATAAAAACTCTTAAGACTAGGGCTAAAGTTCAGTAAAAGCGTCCTGGTCGATCCATTAGTTGACTAAAAAGGCTAATGTGTTTTCATACCTCTTTATGCAATTTTCAGTCAAGTCAATTTTGCTCAAAAACTAAACAACATATCTAAAATTCTCTCTGTAAAAACTTTACACTTTTGATTTAACTATCCTGTTAAGTTAAATTTTCTTTTTTTTTTTTTTTTTTTTTTTCTTCCTTTTTCAAATACATACATAAAAATCTACATTTATGTTAGTAAACTATAACTACTTTATTTATTTTACATTGATAGTTATAAATGTGTTTTGTCCTACAGTTTCATTACAAAAACAATGATTTTACCTTTATCAGAACTAGAGTGAGACACATAAAAATAACAATTATCATTAGCAGTTTCTACATTGTGTTGTAAATGTTGGTGCCATGACAACACTAATGTGCTTTAGAACACAGAGCCAAAGTGCGAGCTTTTATTTATGCAAGTGGCTCTGTCTAATGTAGAGGAAGACATGTGAGTTAAACTTCGAGCAGCTGCCTTTGACTTGGCCAGTTATTTTGGGACTCCATTCACCTCTGCTTTCTGTCTTGAAATCCATTTATACTGAGGCCACACTTTCCATTTTCTCACTGTTTAGTATCAGCGTGGAACAGAGGAGCGCATCATTACCAACTCATGTCTACACAGTTAAAATGTACGTTTTCTGTGTGTGATTTGGATTATCTTGTTTGTGTGAGGAATGCAATACCGAGCGTAAAATCAATCAGAGCTAATAGTAGTAGCATCATCCAAATAATTGTGTTTAATATTTGTATGAGCTCATTTGAAATTTTGAATAAACCTTCAATTATATTTGAATCAGTTTCAGTTTACTTTGTTTTGTACTGAGCTCAAAACGAGCAGTAGTTGAACAGTAGAGTCTTTACTTTTGTCAATTCAGACAGGAGTTGGAGTCAGTATGTTACGACTTAAGGCAAAAAAAAAAAAAAAAAAAAAAAAAGACACTTGATGTATAGTACTACATAAAGAACGAACAAAAAAACTAAATAGTAGCAATAGGACAATGCTCTTTTGTTGTCCTGCAAAAGAAATATTTAAATATATATTAGAGACTTTTTGTACTCTACTTGTGTGTTTTATACATACATTTATTTTACCTAAGTTTTTTTTTTGTTTTTTTACAAGACCCTTTGCTGTTGTCTTTTTTTTTTCTTTATTGACACATATTTTCTATTTGAGTCACAATGAAATATGATCAATTAAGTTGGTCCAATTCCAAGTTTTATGTCATGACCAAAAGAAAGTCTAATGAGGAGCTCAGTGTAGAGATACTAGTCCATCTCACTGAGATGAATCTTAGCTGAGGCTGCCCACTTTTCGTAAGAAAATTATCTTTTGAAGATGATTTTTGTCATCTCAAAAAAAAAAAACCCCAAAACAATAAGTACCATTTATTATATATATACATCTATATATTTATATACAGTATATATATATAAACTGAGCCTCTCAATTTTTCACCATAATGTGCACTGAAGCGCTTTTCACAACTTTCAGAGGCAGTCTGGGAGCAATGTCAGTATGCTAACAGTAAAGTGCCATGTGCTGACAGTTTTACGTATACTTCCTGAGTTTGGGCAACAAAATGGTCTAATGCTAGATGTAGACGGGGCACTGTGAACTTTGACATTATATACTGAGGCAAAAACTGAATTCTGATTATTTATATATACAAAAAAAAATTATATATAAAAAATCCATATGAGTACAATGCCTTTAAATGTAAATGTCACAATATGTTTTCCTTCTTGCATGATGCATGATGCACACGTATGCTGTTTTATATTCAAACAACAAAACATCAAATGATTGACATTTCCATTAAAAACACACAAATGGGATTAGAGTGTGAAATAACACAGCAGCAAACCTGACCAGTAACAAACATATGGCCACTATAGAGTCAAATACAGCTTATCCTAATGCTGGTTCTGCTGTGAAATCCAAAAGCCCAGGCAAATACCACTTATTATTGGATTTTCAAAAACATTATCCATCAGTGTTTCCCAACATCAGTGTTGTACATCAATTTAAGCACATGATGGATTTTAAAATGTTCATTATAGTGAGATATGTCTTTAGTCTTAAAATCAGCAAGTTTACTACTTATTGAATTCATAGTTAGCAACAAAACACTGCAACTTTGTTCTAGTTTTACACACTTAACTATTTGCAGGAAGACAAGCAAATGTCATCACAGGACCAACTTACACGTCGCTTCTGTGGAGACGTATCCCTGCTCAGGGTAAGAATTTACTTATCCTTTTGCTCAATAAAAACACCTGTAATTAACAAATTAATAGCAGTTTAATGCAATTTGGTGAAACATTCCAGTAAAAAAAACATTGAAAAAGTAGCACACATCTACAAGAAACGTTTTATCTTAACTATATTTTAATGAAAGACAAAAGAACTGCCTGATAAACAGTGTTTCAAGTAAATACAGGTTATCAATGTAAACTTACCAGTTACAACCTTGTCTTTTAGTGACCATCATACCATGTCCTTTAATGAAATGAACTTCTAACAAATTTACCATATGTGTTATTTCAATCATTTTAATGCAGCGTAATCAAAAAGGTTTGTACTCTAGGGATGTATCACAGTTTTTTTAGTTTTTCATCTCACAACTCTTCTTCCTCGGAGTATTATTTAGTGTAACAGAGCGAGCAGATTAACTTTTTTGGCTGACTCGGGGTTGTGCCTATTGCTGACTCATTGAAGCCCAGTTGGACAATAAAACGTGATTTAAACAGCTATAGGCTCTCCGGTCCTCCTCCTCCTTGTCCTCGTCTCTGAGCGGTAACGACTGGTTTGAGCGTGCACGGCTGATCTCACGTAAGCTCACTAAGGGGGCTTGGGTCTTCTCATCCTCACTGACCACCTCCCACAGTGCCATCTGCCACCCGGTTTGGGTCTTAGGTCAGCCCGGGACGCCTCTGTCTGCCGCTTAGCAAGATAAGTGCAGTAGAACAAGCTGCTCGTGACATGTAAATAAGGCTGTTGTATTATGTCATAACTTAAGATAAACAAGAGTATTTCACTGTAGTTTTTATACGTAATGTAATAGATTGACAGATAAATAATAGATTGATAAAAATGTACAGAAGAAACAATTGAAAGCTAAATCAAATCCCAAGTATACAAGTTTTAAGGAATGAAAACAGAGGATAAGACTTCTTAACGAGTGGAAGGACCGTCACATACTTGTTTCTACGAAGAATATTTTTCTTTGAATTAGTGCGTGCCATTAAACATTTTTAGCATGCATGTATTCAGTTAGAAGTCTTTAGTTCTTATCTTTGCAAGGATAACAGACTTGGTGGAGTCACCTGCTTGTTTCCATGGAGATACTGTACGTTTTTTACATTGGCAAAGCAGCAACATTTCTATGGAGATAAGCAGATGGCAAAGCTTCCACCAGAAAAGTTACATAGTGCATAGTTCGGATACAGTTTATTTATGCTTGCTGGTCTTTTTTTAAACCCCATTTGAGTTGGATGGTCCTCCCGCTTTATCTTAATTCATTCATTTTTGCCTACCATGTAATAAAAATCAACTATCTAGCTCTTTGACATGTATAATACTGCTTTTAATATTTACCAGGGACATTTTAGGTGAACTTTATAACCTGATGTCCTTTTGTGCGGAGCATTTTCCCACTTAAAAATAGAGTCAGTCAGACATCAGAGGATAAAACTACAAAACCCCAGCTTCACGAAGAGTCCAGCCAAGTGTTTGTGCTCTAAAGGGTTCAGAAACAGTTTTAGTCAGGCGTTTTGCTAAATCTTTTAACCTCATAAAAAGTTAATAGAATCCAATATAATTTATGTAAATGCCATCTCAGAATTGTGTTATTTAAGTGGTTAGATTTCAAAACGCCTATAAAAAGCTGTAGCAGTATAAATATACAGTCTAAAAAGTATGTAGCTTGTATCTGACATAATAAAAAGACATTGAACAGCAATAGAAAATCAGATAAACGACACAAACACAGCAGCTAAGCTAACATCTGTCACTTTGATCACACCACACACAATTGAGCTTTGTCTGTGTTGGAGAAATGTATTGTGATGCATAAAATATATTTGAACAAAACAAAAACTCCACTGACAGAGATGTTGCTGGTTTTTTTTTTTTTGGACTGTTGCTTGGCTTACAATTGTTTCACTGTAACTCATAGACATGTTTTGGGTTAGGTTTTAAACATATTTCCAAACTTTCAAGAACAAAGTTGAAGCCTCGCAGCACGATCAAGTTTGCGGACGACACCACCCTCATCGGGCTCATCTCTGACGGTGATGAGTCTGTCTACAGGAGGGAGGTAGACCGACTGGTGTCCTGGTGCAGCAGCAACAACCTGGAGCTCAATGCTCAGAAGACAGTGGAGATGATCGTGGACTTCAGGAAAGCTCCAGTGGTAATCTGCCCTGATAATGAACTTGGGTGGAAAAATTCATATTTTCATTGAAAATACAAAAAACCTCATTGGCATAGTGTGAGCCAAACTGTGCCAGTCTGTGCCAAATGCCATTTCCGCCTAAAAATACCATGTGAGTTGAGTTTTTACCCTTTAATAGATTTTTTCAAATTTGGCACAGTTGTTGTCATTAAGTCACTTTATGTTTAGAAATACAAAACTTGGCAATAAAACCTTATTAGCTTGGTCTTATCCACTGTTAAATATCAAAATCACTAGGCGAGAATGAAAAATATATATAATTTTTTCCTTATTTAGCTGTAATTTTCTTAGATATCGTATTAATTATCAACAATTTTGACATTAGGACTATGTTTCTGAGGTCCATTGGTGGTTATAGACACCAAGAATATATTTGTGACAAGTATTTTTGTCTAATATTTCATTGTTACATTTGGTCATGTTTCTTTGGGTGTTTCGCACCAAAAAACAGCTCTAGGGTAACAGGGGACCCGTAACCAGGCATTATTGTACACATTCAATAACACATGCCAAATATTTTAAGTCAGAGTGTGTACACGTCTGAACTGGAGCATAAGGGCTACTTTTACTATTGTTCATCACTCAGGGCGCTCAACTTAGATATTTGGAGCAGTCAGAACAATTTTAAATCTATCTGCGACTCTCCACATCTGCTTTGGCACATTTGTTGATTCATTTTGACAGATAAACAAACTCGCATGCCTGCTTCAATTGTAGACAAGGTAGATTCCGTCGGCATTATGTATACAGATGTGCGTTAGTCGATCTTTAATGCCTTCTATAAATATTCATGGTTGATTATCTTGGATTACATCTTGATGATAAATTAGGAGCCGTCGCATCTACTGTTTTGTGTAGCGATAAATACTTCGATAATGTAATGTGCTTGTCTGGCTCTTATAGGCGCACCGTGGAAAATAACCTTTGCACAATGTAGTGGCGCTTGTTTTCTCGGGCTTGACCGCTTCGCACTCCATTTGCAGGTCTAATTTTAGCCGTGACTTGCTTATTTTTCACTCCTTTGAGGATCAAGGTTTGCCGCGGGGGCCGTGCTTTCATAAACACTGATAAATACTGTTAGCGTATATGGAGTTAAGCTACAGTGCACGCAGCAAGGCCCCATCACTCTTCACGTCGCCATGACAGATTTGCCGAGCAAGAGAAATGATTACTCCAGACATGTATTGTGCCCCTTGAGAAATAATGTCCCATTTCTTTGATCTGAATATACTATACTTTCTATTTATTTGCCTGCGACTTGGATGCCGTCCCGTAAGCTTTAAGACTTGGGAATTAAAGAAACTGGAATGAAAATATGAACCAACAAAAGGGCAAGAGTGGTCTCCGTGCAGTAGATTATGTTTGTGTTTGGAGTTGGAGGGAATAGGGGCTGCCATGGAGGATTTGGTGTGACAGAAGCGTTCAGTTTGCCTGTCTATCACTGCGTTAGATGTGAGACATGGTGGTTATAAATACTTCTCCCTGATACCCTTGTCTCCACCCCGGTCAGACTCTTCTCTCACGTGGGTGCTCTGATTGCCTCCCCCGGCCCCCTCGCTGTGGCTGGACGTCGGTCTGAGTGCGACGTGTGCCGGGCCTTCATCACGCCGATAAGGGCCTCAAAAATAGCAGCCATCCTTTGCAAATTGATGTAATAAGCAGAACTAGCTCTGAGGCAGGTGTACAAAGATGACACGGATGGGTATTTTTGATACTAGAGCAAGACGAATTCTGGTCTTACATCAGCGCGCCTTCCTGAAATGTAATTAATGCACAGAAAAACAAGGTAACAAACTATATGTGTCTCTTTAGATTTGTCAGCAGGCTGTACCTTCTCTGTTTTTTATTTCAGCATGGCTAACTTCAGGTTGGCAATAATCATAGTTCATATCTCATTGTCTTTTTTTTTTTTTACATCTGGAACAGGATATGGGAAGGAACACATATCTGAACCCACAACCACATTTCAAAAAGAGCTTGCAAACTGGGCAGTGTTGGAATGGGTGAACGGAGGAAGAAGCAATGTGATTGGTTTGACAGCTGTTTTTGTGATCAGAAATAAACAGGACAATCCATGTTTATCAGTGATGCACCGATCCATACTGGAAGTGAATATAAGTGCTGATTCATGACATTTTATTGGTTTAGCCGATATCTTGGTTGTGCTTCTAACTGGATATAACGAGACCATTTACTGACTGTAAATGTACAAAAAGTGTTTAGTTGCAAAATAATTGACATCATCTTAAATTTTCCAACAAGCTGTCTGAGTTTAGAGAAGCTATTTTCAGTTTCTACACTGGTATTTGTTTAATATTTTTAGACACAGTATCAAAATTGATATCAGAAATATAACATCACAGATGTCAGCTTGAGACTATTTTGATTTATTTGCACAACGTTTTGGTCTTTCGACTTTCTTCAGGTATGCTTTTTTGACTTGTCTTGAAAAAAAGGAACAGCAATAATGGGCTTAGTAAACTGTTACACCTTAATAAAGACTCAGTTCATCATGAACAAATGATTCATTATTAGGTGATAAAGTTTATTAATGCTTAGTAACTATTTAATTACCCTGAACCCTGTCCACAAACCTAAATCCTAACCTTAGTTAAGGTTAAACTTTAATTCATGAATAATAAGGCTTTATTTATGCTTTCTTTATGGTTTACTGAGGCAATTTAAGATGTAGTTATCATAAAGTGGTACTAAACCGTTTATTTCTTTTATGTGCATATGGAAGATGCATATGTTTTCGGGTGGGGGGTCTGCCATGTCTATGGAGATGTTAAATGATGAGACAGGAATAGATAATGATCAGTCAGAGGATAATAGTTCTCAGATAGCAGCCACAATATGGCACAGGAAATAATGTATATCTTACAGGAATAAAAGTAATACTGTACATTACTTTAAAATATATTCTTATTGTGAGTGAGTGAGCCTGTTCACAGATCTGACTGCTCCTAGAAAGCTGAAACACTTTTTGATCAATTTGACATCTGCAAATGCACATCTTAGCTCTGTCTCATCATAATGAAATATGCTTTGTGCGTAAGACATACAGCATGCCCACTACAATTTTATGGAAATTGGATTTGAAACACCTTATACATGTACAAAGCAAAAAAAATGACATCGTGATCTTGATATTTTAATCTGAAAAAATGCCAGTGTGTGCTCCTTTTTCCAAAGCAAAAATTAGCGTTGACTTTTGCGCTAAATAAAAAATGGCTTACCAAGATTTCAAATATCCAAAACAGCATTCATTTGTCATCTGTTCATAAAATATCTCAGAATGCAACTATTCCAAGAACAAAGCACTACTATTGCATTACATCTTTCACTCTCCATCATGTTGACGGACGTACGCTCAGAGAACATGATGTATGTGAAAAATAATCAGCCCTGGGACACAGTGCTATATTAGCCTGATGGATGATTAGAGCGGGATTTTCTGGGAAAGAGGTGACCTTGCCGATGTTCAGTTTGCCCGTGCACCTGTGTGGAGTTTACTGGTCAAACAAATGTCTTGGCTGCACAGACAGACGCGGCACATGTCAGCGCACTGACCCAAATCACACACCTGAGGCACCGCAAACGCACCACACTCACGTGAAGCCAGCAGTTCAGGACAGCACGCCATGTTGTGCTTTTGTCTTTCTGCACAAGAAGTGGAACAGCCATAGTTGTAGTGATTATTCTCCAGAATTTTGCCAATTATGCCTATATTGGCAACGATAAAATAGACTGCACTAGGGTGAGTTCATTCTTTTGAGCCCAGTTTAGAAATGATAGAGGATAGCTTGTGTTTGGGTTCTATTTGGATTCTCATTAACCACAGCAAAGATAATGTTCCTGACAGCCATTAAAGGAAAATATGATGCTATTTTTGTGTTGTTTCTATCCTTTAAACCTGCTCCTGAGCACTTCCACCTCCATGCCCCAGAAGCATTAAAAAAGTGTAGTAAAGAACACCAACAGTCATATGTTTCAGCTCTGTCTACTGACTACAAAGGAAATTACACAGGGTAAACAATCAAACTGATCTTGTTTGATGTGCTAATGCTGTAGAAATGCTCAAAGCGAGTCTGGATGATTTATGGACTTAAAAAACAGATCTCAGAGATCTGTCTATGACATCACAGAACAGGGACATTCAGAACAGAGTTTTAGGGGGAACAAAGGTATCTCAAAGACAAAACTTCGGCTGTGCATTTGATGAGGAAGCAATTTTAGAATCAAGTTAAAAATTCAAAAAGTCAATTTTGCATAATATGTTCCCTTTAAAATACAGTGAAATAAAAGCATGTTATCAACAGGTTCTATACACTTTCCCCTGTAGCTCTGAAACTGGTAGTTACTTTGGATATTGCCTGGAAAACCATATTCTACTGAGCTTTAGTGGGCTTGGTGGATTGACTGATAAATTTGCCAATTAGAGACATGCAAAAATAGGTTGCTTATGTGGAAAAAAACTACAGAATCACTAAATATTTCTCATAAACGTCTACACCAGACTTTGAAATACATAATCGAAGACTTCTTTTATGAGCGACAAAAAAAAAGTGTTTCATTTTTTTTGGTCTAGCTTAGTTAGCCCATTTTATTATTTAGTGTAAAAATGACTGACAGTAGAAAGAAATAACTTGTCTTTATAAAAGTCTGGATGCTTGAGTATTTAGTTTCTATACCGTTATAGTGTCTTGTATTCAAGTCACTTTTGCGTTCTAAGCAACTAATCAACTAATCGAAAGAAAAATCAACCAACTAATCGAATATCAAAATAATCAACTTTGTCACAATGCTGCAATCAAAAATCATCATAAATGTGTATTCTTTTTAGATTTCACAATTATACAAGATCATTTTTATCGCTTTCAGAAAAGACACAACACAAACTTTAACAACGTCAACTCTTGGATGCCTTCTCAGGGACAGTTTGGTTGTTATTGATCGGCCAGAGCAGCACTAATAAAGGAGCAGTTTGCTGATCCAGCTCCTCAGACGCCACACCTGATTGATACAGATTCAGCCTCTCGGTGATTCACTCATATTTTAACTGCCACTGACAAGCACATTCACACCACCACAGCGTCGTCTCAAAAAGCAAAACGGCCGACTGTCAAGCTTACGACACCGACTGAAAGCATGCCGTCATCTCACCAAGAATTCTTCACCACTTTTCTGCTCTTAGCCAGCACATTTAAGTGAAAAATGAAACTAGCCTTTGCACCCGAGGGATTAAAGTTGTCCATTTTGTAGTTGTGTCTTTGCCAGCTCTGAATGTATTAGAAGAGCTTGTGAAAGGTAAGTAGACTACAGTATTTCATAAAGACAACGTCAAAGTTTTTACCAAAAAAATTACCTGTTTTTGCTGGTTTGATTTTGCTAAAGTTTGTAATTTTACATCCTGGTTGCACATAAGCGGCAGATGTTATATAGAAGTAGAGATCATGGTGCTTTTCAATAGATAAGTGGAATATTTCCCACCTCCGATTTGTCCTTGAACGTCGCTTGAACTGAAAATCCAAACTGTGAACAGGAAGTTGGTCAAGGGACTTTCATTTTTACAAGATCTTATTTGACAGAGACCTTTCTTATGTTAAAATTAGTTTTGTCCAAGTACAGACATTCTTAAAGTGTCAATTCGGGTGAAAATGTGTTTGTTGTGTCTTGTTAACATGTAACAATAGAGCATTTCGTTCCCTAAAACTAACTTTTTTAGTTGTAAATTTGTAAACTTTGCTTTCACTAAAAGCATATACATGTAAGTGCAGCACTTTGTGAAATAATGAGACCACTGTGTAGTCTCTAAACTGAATAAGAAAAAATGTTAATTCTTGTCCAAATGCTGCACACTGATTGGTTGTTTTGGATGGTCCTCTCCAGTTTCACTTTGTTGTTTGTAAAAACAAGTTTATAAGCGATACTTGCAACCAAAATGAACACATGTCAAAAAGCATGTCAAAAAGAAAATTGTTAGATTTAAAACCTAATGTGTCTCCCAACTTTAATTCAGCTGGAACTCTCTAGATCAAACTCGGAAAATACTCGATCTAGTTTAATTTTTATGTCAGTTTTGTGGACTTGTTGCTGCATTTTTTACGCTTTTTAAAGACATTCGTAGACTAATTGACTGAAAAATCCACAATTATTTAACACAGAGAGATATTGCTTCAGTGTTTCAGTGGGCGAGACTGACAGATTAATTAGCCAAGAAAAAAATCTAAACTGTATGTGAGTGAGACATTTGGCTCTGAATGACAGACGACCTGAGCTCCTTTGTTTCGTGTGTGTCACACAAATAAACTAATCTGACTGCACGGTATGTTATGGATTTGACATGAGACAGAACGAGGAAATAGATGGATGTAGTCCTTTTTAGAACTCAGTTCTAATTGGCTCTATTGTTATTATTTCTTTGTTCTTTACTGTTGGAACTACCTACCTAACAACATAATATTTCAGAGAAATGTGGGAACTTTGTGGTTCATTTCAGGTCATGCAGCACTGCTGTTCATATGCATATATGCATTGTGTTTTTGTATTTTGTCATGATATTTTGGTGTAACTAGATCAAAAACAGACTTGGGAGGATGGGATACTGTGCCAGAGGGAGTTAGCCAAGACATTTTGATTCATTTCGTAACATTTATAGCCTCTGCATGTGAAATGATTGCTCTTCCACAGTCAAAAAGCCCAAGTTTTGCTACGCTTCACCTGGGCTGCAGACGGAGCAGAACTGGAGCGAGGAGGTGCTAAGAATATGCAGAGAAACCCACCACAATTTTTGCAAAGTCCAGAGCCAAGCATTAAAGATCGTGTCTGCATAATTTTTCCATTCCCCGATGTCAGAGCTGTGTTGTATACGAGTCCATCATTAGTTGTTTGTTCAGCTAAAACGCTCTCATTTTACACACTGTTGCTGCAGCAATGGAGTGGGAAAGATCCATTAGGTCGTCTGGGCACGACATTATGCACTTCGGTCTTTTGAGGAAAGAGAAGTGTTCAAGAACTCTCTCAAAATGCTAATCCGTAGAGCAAATTTAACAAACGCTGCGCTTTTAAGAGGCATAATGGTTTGGGTCCTGAACTTGTGCTACTGCTGGTCATTACAAGGTCAGAGCTTTGCTATTGGTGTCTAAATGTTTACTTAGTATATTTGTGATGTTTGTAAGAAATATTGCAAAAACCGAAATTGGTGTGTTCTAATCATTAGAACTGACATCAGATGCTGAATTTTCATCTGGGAGATACTAATCTTTTCAATCTGAGCCTCAGAAAACACTGTTCCAAATTTACCAAATCTGTGAGATCTTCTGGACCATTTTTAAGTACATAAATCATCCAGAATAGTTTGGAGCATTTTTGCAGCATATCAGACTAGATCGGGTTGATTATGTCATTTCCTTTGTCAGTAAATTGACTTTTTATACATCTGTATAGTCATTGTAAGATGTCATTGTAAAGGTTCAAGAGTATGTTTAAAAGACAAAAACAATGCACTTGATGCATTATAGTTCTCTAAAAAAATACTGTTGCAAAAGGTTAATATGAATTTGTTTTGTTTGGCATTTTCTCAAGACAGTAAACATAAGGTACAGCATATTTTAATCGTTTGGTCGAGAGTCTGTCATCTGCTGTGTTTCTGCCTGGAATATTCCAAAGTGTAGCTTTAAAGACAACCTATCTATCTCCATGGAGACCAGCAGGTGACACCATCATGTCAGGTTACATCAGTCAAAGAAGGGTTGACTTATAGGACACACGTTAGGTGTGAAATATTATTCTTTCCCCTCTGAATCTTAAAATTTCTAGATTACTGATGCCATAGTTAAATCTCTGAGATCTTCTGCAGTGTTTGTAAGTTCAAAATGATCCAGACTCGTTAGCATATCAGGCTAAACTGGTCAGATTTTTTCCTTTTTATAGTTTCCGTTGAAGCCAGCTGGCCTTTTTGGTTCAAATACCTAAGGGGCAAAGTAAAAGTTCTTTAAGTATTAATAGCAACAGTTATTGGATAAATGCTAGGAACAAGTAATTAATGTCATATTATGGAATGTTAGAACCACTGCGATAACATTTCTAGTCCTTTTAACAACTTTTTATAATGTTTGCAAATGTTTGTGTGTGTGAAAAGCCACATGCCATTAGCTGTTCGCATGATCCAGGTCTTTGGAATAGTTTACAGTCCGTATCATAGCAATAGTCTGTATTTACACACACTGCTCCATGATGTTATCTGTCTGAGTGAAACAAAAATGTATTCAAGCTGCCAAAACGACTACAGATGAAAGTCAGGGGGATTTACTGGCACCGGCCGGAGCTCACCTTCTCAACACAAGTCGGACCAGATGCTGCGAGAAATGTTCTGCTTTCAAAATCTGACATTAAAGCAACAGCACTAAACTCAGCCAAAGCTTCCTTTAATAATCAATAATATAAGTGTAGGTTTATGTTGAAGCACTCAGGGGTTTGCAGAGGTGAAGAGTGGTTGGATGGAATATAAAGGACACTAGTAAATGAGACTCACGACCTTTTGAGGAGGAAGTTGCTGTTTAAGATGATGCCGTTGTTCATTGGCGTGTTGGACATGTTTTGCAAAATGTTTTTTACATGATTTAGTTTACTGGAAAAGGACCGTCACGAATGACTCTGCAACAGTGGCTGCAATTAACAATGAACTATAACAGGGACTTATCATTATCATTTTGGTTCATTTATAGTCAGAGATCTTGCATGAAAATCTCCATTATGTATCCTCACTCCTAAATGTTATAGCATGAACTATCTGGCTTTTTCAAATTAGATGGTCGCTGAGATTGAAATAACAGTGTTCATTCTGCAGGACATCACTGGAGTCTGGGATTTAGCTTACATTGTGTACCGGTAATGTCATATCTCAAATTACAGCAGTATTTGATTTTTCTTTTTTGTTTGCTTTCATATAAACTCCAGTTAATGTAACATATAGAACAACCTGTGTCTAGAGTTGGGCAATATATCAAATTTGAGAAATAATTGTAATGTTGTTTTTAAGATATCCAAAAACTGAATATCAAGCATAATGTTGGTAGAAAAAAATGCTACAAGAAGAGCAACAAAAAAATTGCTGCTGTAAATTTCCAACTTAGGCATTAGTGTATTATTTTTTTGCAATATTGTGATTAATTTAGCCAACTTTTCACATTTATCTGGCAAGAGGTTGCATTCACATGACATCAACACATTCTATAAGTTAATAATATTTAATACAGAGAGGGATTGAGCAGCAAAATGTCTTTAACACAAAAAATTAGCAGGTCTTGTCAATCAACTGGATAAACTGGCCTCGAATTACATCAAATTCTGCACTGCAAACACCAATTATTAACATGAACAAAACTGTTTGAAGACTATCTTACCACATTTCAGTTGGATTGATAAAATATCTTATCAATCGTTAACAAGATACTTTAAAAAAATATCCAGATAATCATTTTTGTTAATATCGCCCAGCCCTAATTGTATCTATGCTCTATTGTGACAAAGAATGTTTACATTAGTCACATACTGAAGCAGAAAAAACATGGCTGACATCTTAACTGTGATGAATCATAGAAATTCTTCAAAACAGAAGCACTCCTGATTGTTGTATCTATCTTTATATTTGAAAGGTAGAGGTTTAAGTATTTCTATATTTGGATGTACCTAAAGCCATTTATATTCCACGTGGGGAGCAGTGCAGTAGTTGGATTTGTCTCGTGGAGATTGGTGCAATGTTCAGTAGAGGGTAAACTAAATGTCATTTGGTGGATGAAGGAAGTATGGAGGGATGAGGTGATGGTGGTGAGGAGGATAGAAAAGGTCAACAGCCATTCCATCTAAAACTGACCATGTTTAGTGGAGAAGCTGTAAGTCCTGGTCATGGGATGTGTTAAGTATGTAAGGGAAGGTGTGTGGGTTTCAGTTTTCTGTTTAAAAGTACAAGTTTGTGACCATTCATTGCTATAGTTTTCTCTCTAAATCAATCAGCTGACAGGGATATCCGGCGTGCAAATCAGTTTGATAAAACAAGCTTATTGGATATTCCCTGGTTGTAAAACAGACATTATATTACAAACATATCCATCAAACTTTTTACTGTATTTTATCTAGTATTTATTTCATTACAGGGGTTTTGCTGTATTTGTATTTTACTGCAGCTTTAGCCAGATCTTTAGTCTGCTCAAACTCGAAGTGCTGAACCTCTTTTTGTTGCCGAGATTAAGGACAAGCAAATATTAGCGAAATCAATCTCTCTCTCTTTCATTTAGTTTCTGTCAACAATGCATCCATAAATGTGTTCATATCTATTTTAAATAAATTTTACTTTTTGCTTCTTAATATTTATTTTTTGCATATCTTTTATGTATTCCTTGTGCTTTCCAGTTCCCTAGTCCTCATGATTTAAGTTTGACCAAAAATGTAACCTAAATAAAAGCATGTTTTTCTAGTGGACATGTCTGTGACACTTAAAAAAAAAAAAAAAAAAAAAAAAAAAAAAAATATATATATATATATATATATATATATATATAATATATATATATATATATATATATATATATATATATATATATGTAATTTGTATTAGCACCTGATATAGCCCCACTGATTTAAGTAAAAATGATAAGTACATATATGCATTGTAATAGTAGTTATGAAATTATCATTTGTATTTGTATAACCCATGTTAAATTTGAAAAATAGCGCTATAGCCAGAATTACTATATATATATATTATATATATATATATATATATATATATATATATATATATATTTATATATATATATATATATATTACTTTATTCTTATTCATTTTTTTTTGCCCCAGAATTAACTATTATTTGGCCAGGAGGAGGGCATCCTTCTATGGCAATTTTTTTCCATTATGGCCTAAAACATTTGTCTTTCTACTCCTATTGATTGTGCAGTAGACTTTCACCTGCAGAAAGTTGGTGCCACTTTAAAATGTTGTTATGATTTGGATTCAATTTTTCCTAAAACATTTGTTTGGTTGATTGCAACTTCATACGCCACAATCCAAAGTTAGCCTCAGCATGGAAATTCATTCTGCCATGAAAAAGAATCCTATTAAAGATTCAGAGCAAACTGGTCTAGGTAAAGATCACTGTGAAGCACCTTTGGGGTTTTTAATGCACCAGCAACATAAATACTTCCACTTCTAAAAGAAATTGTAATATAAAAGAACGTGCAAACACCATTATACCGATAATATGTCTGCACATCTCCCTGGAAACAGTGAAAAAATAGTACATGATCAAACTGATTCATTAAATAATGGAGTAAACATTGATGTTCTCATAGCAACAGCATGCAACCTGTCAGTCATTTCTGTCTGTCTTGTGACTATTTTTAACATAAAATCTCTGAATCTTCTGAAGCAGAATGATAGATTTTGTGCAATATTTTACTACTTGCCAATAACACTGTGGGTGTACACTGACTCTCGAGTAGATCTCCGTGAAGTCCACAAATATACACATCTTGGAACAATATTGCGGAGCGTCGGAGTCTCAGGCTGTAGATGTAGGCTGGTGTGAGCAGTGAAACTAATGGCTAGCCCGGGGTGAGAGCGGCGCGGCGGCAGAAGGCAGAGCTTGTGAGCGGTCTGGTGGGCCACGTGTCCGGCTTTGGCTGCCAACGAGGACACCACACTCACACTTTGTGGAGTGTTTACGGACGGGTGCACCGCAGGGTCAAACAGGGCGAAACACAAAAACTGAGACGGAAATAAATTCAGCGATAGACCGAGCAAGCTGGCTTCTGAGAAAGGCAAATGTGTTAGGTTATTTGGTTTATAAGAAAGTTCAAACTAGAGCAAGATGAGGAATTAACAAATGTAGTGGGTTACATGAGTCAGATGATAAATAGTGAATGCAGATAACCACTGGACAAAATATAACAAGTTCATTGATTAAACGTTCAAAGACCTTTGAAATAACAATCGAATAGATTCCAAAACATGCCATGAGCTGAGAGAAAAATGACTCAAAGCTAATCAGGATTCTCAAATGGCTTCACTGCTTCATACTTAGCAAAACATTCTTTCATAACGTGACTTTTGTCTTCTAAACAACGACATTCTGAGAACTTTACAAGATTATAGCAACTAAACAAATGAGTAAATGTCTCCTAGCGTCCATTGTTCTTAGACTCTGCTTCTTGACAAAAAACTCCAAAACACCCAGTGGGAAAAAACACAACCTTGAGGAGAACCACAGTAAATTATGGATAGACAGATTGTAGGTGTGACCAGGACGGACAGACAGATTGATCAAAATGAATAATCGACTAGCTAAATGATTGTTGGCAGTCATTGTGTCTAAATGTGATTTATTTTTCCTTGAACAGTCAGAATTACTAGAGCAGTAGAGCACAATCGCTTATTTATTATTACTAAAGTAATTTTTTATCTAAGACCTTCACTTTTATTTTATGACTTAATTATAGGTATCATAGGCTGGGTTTTTTCTAGAACTCATGACAATTATAGGCCAGATTGTGAAGAAAAAGCAGTTTTTATGTTAATTTGCCATGAAATATTCAATGTATATTTCACTTAATTTAAAAAGTGGTGATTTCTGAGGTGACTTGACCCATTAAGCTTTTGTATTACAAAATAAACTCAATTTAAACAATATTTAAAATCTGATTGAAATAGCATTGGCCTGCTGTGGGGTGTCAACAGTATTGAGTAAATCAAGTCAAATGTAAAAATACATTATCAGTCATATATCTTAAACATGCAAAGTTCATGAAGCAGGTAAATAAAACTGCTTCAACCTCAACCTCAGTGCATATAATAGGCTAAAGCTTATATAAGTGATGAAAAGTTGTTTTAAAAACATTGTTCTAAAATATACTTCTCCCTTCTGCAGTTGGGATAAAAAACAAAAACAATGCCATCTAAAAATACTGTATATTTGCAGTCATCTTTAGGGACATTCATTTCTCCTGGGACCGTAGACAATAGCTTCAGATGCTGAAGCTCACCTTGCCTTACATCAGGAGGGTGGCCCACTTTCAAACTCCAGATAGAGACGGTCTGTCGCTTGTCGCCCTCGGTTTTATTTTAAAGGAGGCCTATTCTGCAAAATCAACGTTAATCTGTGGTGAACTTAGCATTTGAATTAGCTTACTTATTGTACATATAATGATCCCCTTTCTTAATGTACTGTTGAGGCTCGAGTGTTACAAAACTATCACGTATCTCCGGCCACATTGTGATTGTCTGACAACTTAATTCAGTCGGACTGAGTGATAGTTGTTTGATAAGACGGACATAATTATAAGTCTCTACTAAATGGATTCTTGCAATTTGTGTGATTTTTACACATTTATTTGGAGTGATCCCCAACGGAGGGTAAATAAAGATTTAGTTTGAATCAAAATAAACGTGGCGGCCTCAAAGGCAACGTTGGCCTATTTTGGCAGAATTACAATCTACAGGAACACATGGACGATTAGTACATTATGGTTGGGAAAGATAGAAGTGCTATTCTCTCAATTGATTTTAACAAACAACTTAATTTTTGGCCACATCTGCGTTGACTGGTCGAAGTCTTTCAAGACTGATAATGTGTAGTCCTAAACATTATCTAGAATAAGGTTTTACCTTAATTCTTATACATATCTTCTTTTCAAAAATAAAAACATTGCACAATCTTGCACAGTGAAATGACACTGAAGAGATGAGACTTGGAACAAGAAGTCAATGGATCTGTTGTTTCTACTACTGATCCATTTAGATCAATATTGAAATTCACAATAAACAAAAAGTAAAATGAGGCTTTACCATTGTTATAGTTTAATAGGTTTTATTCATGTTTTGGTGGGCAAGAGCCTATCGAGCTCACCAGTGGATGAATATTTTGACAAGCACCTGCAGTGGATGCAGGCAATATCAACAAAAAAAATTTTCACTAAGTAGGATATAAAGTCGTCCTGTGAAGCTTAATAGTCACAAAAAGTAGTTTTCAGGACTGTGTGTATTAATGTGAGGAGGGATGCATGTTTTGGCAGGCAGGCATTTTTCAGACTAACACCTGAACCAAGTAGATCTTCCACTTTTAACTCCATAAACAACATTGTACTTTGACGTACAATATCTCAGTAAAAGTTTTGGAAATTGTAAAATCAATGCTTAATGTCTTACCAGTGAACAATATTGGCAAAGTAATAACACTACCAAGGAGTCAAACAGAAGGCAAACTCTGTCAGAAATGCTTAAACAATATTCATTCTAGTGGCCTAGAATGTTGTGATGAACAAAAACTATATTAAGTCCTTGAAAAAGCTTGCCAATTAAAAATAATAGAGTAGCACGTTTTCTCTTATAGTTTAATGCCAAATCTCAAAATTCTCTTCCCACCCACATCATAACGAAGCGTACATCAGACAAGCCTTCCATGGTCGTAGCTGTATCTTCTAAAAGCAGTGACATAGAGAAGTGTTGCAGCTGCTCATCACTCACCGACTGCTTTGCAAGGGAAAACAATATGGCAGCTTTGATGTCCAATTAATTTGATTAGCTATGGCATGTCATTTCCTCTTATTATAATGCCCTACTGATTACTTCCTCAACGCTAATGCGAACATTTATAAAGCTTTTAACCTATGGCAGACAGAAGATAACATACTGTACTAGACTTAACACAAATATTAGGACAAGACTCTGACGTGAAAACTATAATTTGAATTACAACAAGACATAAGAAATTGAATTATATTAGTAAAATTGTTTTCCACTTAAACAAACTCATATTCTCTTACCAGCAAAGCTCTTTAAATCACTTACCAGTCATGTGAGAAGCATCTAGACAGCGTTCACTTTATCTTTGCACAGTAAGCTCAGTCTGATGGCTAATGGTTACAGTAGCTTAAAAGGTAATATATTGATTTCCGAATGTTAAAATCCTCTTCACCTACTTAGTGCAAAGGCAGAAACCTTTCATGGACTTCTCTCAGACAGCCACTTTCTTCAGTTGCCAAAGAAAGCTGAATGAGTTTGTGTACTTCTGAATATTACAGTGATAAGAATAGTAGATCATTTTAAAATAGGAAGATATATTCCTTTAGATAGTAATAATGCGTGAGGTTCATTTTCTATCTCGCAGCTGCAGTAATAATTCAGTTCTGCTTCTCACACCTACCACATGTCAAGAGTTCTTATGAGCATTCAACCCACTCATTCAGCAGCTGGAAGGTTTTCAGACACTTTTTAATTTTGCAACATTTGTATCTCAACTTAAGTTGAAATGGTTTAAATGAAGAGTTTTCATGAATATACTAACTAACGATCAGCATTTGCATTGCTCATTCATTTTATCACTTATTTCTGTTGGGGTTGTGGAAGACTGAAGCCTATCCCAGTGACTTTGGGCTTTAGGCAGGGGAACACCTAACTCATTGCAGTCTTAACACAGACAGACAGACAGACAGACAGACAAGAAGATCTATCTGTGTTGTTTATTGACTTATACTTGAAGGGCATACGTGGAGGAAGCTGGAGATCTATGAGACAATCTACAGTACACAGGGACAGTTTTGCCAGATGGGAAATGTTAAATTATCATACCAGCTTTAAAATTGTCATTTTTTTTTGCTTGTACACATCTAAACTGTTTTCTTTTTCAGGTCAGGGCAATTTGCATGAGATAAAGACTTCTTTAGACGACGCTAAATCAGTCCACAAATACATTGTTTTGTTGCCCTCAGTTGGGAGGGTGAAATAATACAACATCGTCTGTTCAGTACAATGCCCAGCGAGACTTCTTCTTTTCACACTACAGATCAATTTCATGTGAATTAATAACAGTAGAACTAGTAAAATAAAGTATTGACTCTTTCTATCATCCAATGTCTTTATTATCTATATTTACGTTTGGTCTCACCAGACTGGGGCAGATGCAGATATGCAGCAGTGAGGAACTATCGCTGTTGTCTGAACTGCTGTGTTGGCTCATCCTGGATTCGTTTTTTTAGGCAAGCTCAAGTTAGTCAAGATGAAAAAATTACCAGATGCTTTAAAATGATCGTACATTTTTTAGGAGTTTTAAACTGACTTAGATTTATTGATCGTACATTGTACGGGGGGTGAAATGGGGTTAGGATAGGGTACTGAAATAATAAACAAATACAGTAATTATTACGTCTGGCAACATCGCACAGGGAGAACACGCAAATGGGATGTTCATTGATCCAAGCACGAATTCAACACAATTTCCTTAATGGAAATCCAGAGTTTTAACCACTTTGCTATCAGGCTCATTTTAGTGAACAAAATAGACTTTTTTTGATGCAGACAGAACACTGCAACTTTCCACCTCATACTTTAAAGCTGGGATACTTAACTTTTTGTGTGTACATATTTAACCTTTTTATTTTTATCAAAAAGTGTACTGCAAAATAGTATTTTATGACAAAAATCAGATTACTGTGTACTGCCTGAATCTAACTAGCTGTGTATTTCTCATAAGTAGCTGAAAGTAGAGTTCTGATTGGCTGTGCTTGGCGGTCCATTTTAGTTTCACTTTGCTATTTGTAAAAAGCTGTTCTAAAACCATAGTTGAAGCCAAAAAGCAGGTATAGTGCCTTTAAGCTTATAAAAAACGGAAGCAAAAGACAAATATTGATTCCTGCGTAGCTTGAATTCACCTTAGAATCTCATTAGGCTTTGAAATTGATATTGAAATAGTTAGATTTCCTTTGGTTTGGTTGGTTTGTTTTGATAAAAAAAGAAAAGACATGCATAATTATCAGAAACAGATTTGCAGCAGTCAGACCTGATGTTTTGGACCCTTTTGATGTGACCCTCTTTATCTGTCCAAGCTTAAACTGCACAAACCCATTATGGAAAAACATACGTTGAAACCGAATCTCTATTTTTCTTTCCATTGCCACTGCTTTCACTACAGCAAAAAAAATTCCATCGACATCCTCCCAAAATATCTTGACACTTTTGCCCTGTGTCCATCCACTTCTTGGAGCGCTTGGAAATGCCAGACGAAAAGAGATTTGCGGAGACAATGCAGGCTCAGTGCCAGCAGCAGCAGCAAGGCTTTGATTGAACAGAGAAGAGAACCAGTGTTGTCCTAAGTGCTGGAAGTGAATCTGAGAATTCAATAAGTCTCCAGACACGTGTATAATTCAGGAGATACCAGGAACACAATAAAAACAAAAGAGGCCGCGTGGTGGAAGTGCATGAGTACTATCTGCAGAAGAAAGCTAGATGACTGAGCTGCATAATTGAGTTGTGTTGTATCTGTGGTCTTTTTTCCGCAGAGACAAGTGAACTGTAAGAAGGACATCTGCACTTATGTGGTCTACCTGGTCTTTGGACTACAACGACTGGGGAGGAAAGTACTTTTGGTAGTACATGTTAAATATAGATATGCCTGCAGGATTACTGAGAAAATACAGATTGTTTCTAGTGTCTTAACTGTTATATTAAAAGACAGATAAAGCAGTTTGTGACATGTGGACAACACTTATTTGAAAGTATGGGATTTCTATAAATTTTAGGTGCAAATTTCTTCTCAAGTTTTGAGATCAAGTGACATGGTAGAGTAGAGGTTTCTAACTGTGTTCCACACTCAAAAGGTGCAGCACCAAGGCAAACCTTTCATAATGTACTGTATGTGTACATTTGTTTGAACCCCATTTTGTTTCCAAAATCTTCTGTAAAAGTACGATCTTTATTTTTTTTTTTATGCTAAAAATGTGGCAAAATCTGATTGAATTGACATTTGTGTCTCAAAAAAAGCAGAATTTGAGATGGTGCAAATCAATAATAATTTTGTGGAAGATGTGTCTATTTTGTAATATTAAATGGGGTGTAGAACACCGTCTGCACACTACAGGAGTTTAGGATCTTCTGTGATTTTTGACGTGCCAAAGAAAAGAAAGCGTAACAGACAAGGACGATTACAGAGATTTTTTCTCACAGTCGCATCTCGTCGCAGAGAGCAGAGACGACACAGACTTGGGGAGCGGAGTGAGCGGAGAACATGCGTGTACTATATGGTAAGGTCGGTGCTTCTCACATCATTTAAGGAATAGGTGCGTTGGAGATGACGTGCGTGCGTAATTCTCGTAAAAAAGAATTCCACACTTACATGCACAAAGCGTTACATTTATTTACAGATGACGAAGCAATGTTTCTTCTTTATTTTATGTGCACGTGACATGCAGCATGTGAACCTCACGATGATGCATCCCAAACAAATGATCGCAGCAATGCACAGACATAAGGAAAGAAACGATAAAAAATCTCTTACAAAAATGTTTACTCTGGCCACGCCTCTCCAAACTCGTACAGGGGCACATCGGGCTTAAACTAATGTTTATTTTTTTCAGTTTATAAAGACATTTTAGCACCTGTATTGCTAAATGAGGCCCACGATGTGCTAAAACCAACGTACAGTTATTGCCTAATTTGATCTGCATTTAGTCGCAAATGATGAGGAGTTAATGAAAATAGATTTGCTAAGTGCGGGTTTTCAGGTGGAAAACGCCCACTCCACAGATTTGATATTTTCAAAATGTTAGCAATTTTTTCAATTTCATGTCTTTGGATCAATATTTGGCACAATATATAAGAATGCATTTGCTCTGAGGTTTTTTTAAAGGTAAGTGAGAAGCCGTTCTCCAACAAATAGATAGTTTGTTTGTTGTTGTTTTTTCCCCCTTGGAGGAAGTGGGTGTTTTCTCAGATTGATTTAAATTGGACACAATCAATTATCCAGTTTTTTTTGTTCATGGGAGAGAAGTGCAGGACGGACAATCGGCTCGACTACCGAAAGCGATATCTTTTTCTGAAAACCCATAAGTCTTGTTGCTATCAGTGCACCAAAACGTAAATGTACTTAATTCTATTTGTCTGTTTTTGTTTCTATTATACTGTACTATTACAAACACACCAAGTACAATATTTATTTCAATTCGACTGTGAACATTGCACAAAAACTTCCCTAACTACTCTGTCTAGTCATTTTGATAAAACAAGATCATCTTTGGCAATACATTTGGAGCGAGCAGTGGACCGTGCGTTTGCCTCGTTGCCAGCTCTTTCTGCTTCTGGCCATTGTGATAGCAGCCATTGTAAATAGCTTTAGTTTTACTCCTCTTCCATTTCCACAACAATTACTGGAATGAGAATGCGCTGTGTTAATAGAAAACCTTTGTCTCGCGAGGGGAAAAACAAACAGCATTTGCATCTGCTTGACCTGCACAAACCTATAGGCACTGCTCCCGGCTCATAGGGGAGCTTTAATGCATCTGGAATAGTTTTTATTGTGCCACTGAAGGTGCACAGCCATGATTTGTCTATGGAGAGGATTAACAGGACATGACAGCAATAAAAGACTGAGGCTGGAGTTTTAGGTCCGCTGGGATGCCATCCGATATTACCATCTGGCTGCTTGATCCATGATGATTTTATTTGTATGTAGAAAGCAGGATTCAAACTGTGGCCCGTCACAGCCCTTCTGCTGTTTTCAATCTGGCTGTTGTATTGGATACAGATCATGTGAGGTATGCCTTTCTGTGGAATTCCATCACAAATATCACCTTTACTTTGTTGTGACACAAAAATATATTTGGCTGGATTGTCCTTATTACCAACAGAATCATTTGCAAAAAAAAAGCAAGAAGAACAGATTTATAGGATATATATTTTTTTGCATTATTATTATTCAAAGTTTGTTTTATCTGCTATGCATGTTTTGTGCTGTTTAGCTATTACAAATCCAGATATATCGCCTGGACACCTCTTTCAAATTTCAGATTAATGCTGCTTCATTTGCTCTGAAAAAGATGGTAAATTCCTCTTGTGAAGTGGTAGTTACCAGTGTGTTGTGTTCAAATGGTTGTGTGGTCGTAACAAAAGGAAATTTGTGAAAAACACAGTTTGTCTTGACAATATATGTAAATCCAATGTAAACAAGTAAAATAATTTCCAACGCCCATACAAAAAAAAAAAAACTACAAAAACATTTTTCTCAATTACAGTAAGTGGAAATTGCCATGCCCTTCAAACCTTGTCTGTCATATGACTTTCCAAATAATAAAATAGGTGAAAAACATTTAATATTCTTAATTTGTGATTCTTTTGCCACTGTCTGCCATATTGAAATGTCAAAGGTCAAAGGTTATTTCCAACTCAGCAACTCGTGCATCAGAGTTTGGTCTAAATGACTGATTGCCTGGTACGTTGTGGAGTTGATCTGAATGTAAGTGAGGAAAGTGGTGACGGGAAGTGCTGAAGCGTGGCTCTGGATCTCGGGCAAGTTTGACTGATCATGTCTATCAATTTGACTGTAAAGTGCCATACACAGAAAATTGTACTTAAAGTAGAGATATTACCAACTTGAATTGAGCTGTCTTGCCTTTGTGGTATGCAGCCTGGTTATTTATGGACATATGTGCACAAACATGTGCTTTGTTTTAAAAGTAGCATCACTTTACTGTCAAAACATGATTGAATGAAATTCCAGAATGATGTCTCTCAACAGTTCTCTTTCCGTCTGGTCCCAATATCCATCTCTTGAGATCAGGTCGGAGTGATTGACAGATGAATTAGACCAGTAGTTTCAACCTGAGGGTCTTGAAATGATTTCTGCGGATCCCCTGATATGTGAAAATTAAAGATTTATATTTTAGACAAGGCTTGACACCTCTCAAATGCAATAATAGATGTTTATTGGGCTTTATCTATGACTTCAAAATATAAGATCACTTTGTGGGCAGCCTACATATTGGAAATCGTGAATGAATACTGAATCATTTCGGGGGTTGTGACTGAAAAAGGTTGAGAATCGCTGAGTTAGACAAGCAGAGCCACACGATGTCCATCCATAACAAGATAAACCAAGAAAAAGAAGAGAAAGTTACTAAAATGTTGTTCTGATTGATAGACAACCAATGATCTCTTTTGTTTCTTTACACAAACAAAGAAATCGCACGATACATTGTGAATTCGACTAAAGATAGTTTGATTCCAGATAACATTTTATTCTTTGACAGAAAAAGCAGCATACAGTATAACCAAATGCATTCAAAACGTAGTTAATCATTGCAGTTTTATAAGCATTATTATCATTGCTTCTAATTCAAGCGGGACTTTTTTTTCTTGGGAAAAATGTGCTTTGTGTCAAATACCAGGTGTGAACTGCTAACAAGCTAAATATTCATGAGAAAAAAAAAAGCAATTAGCTGCCGCAAACAGGTAAATGGCACGTTGGCGTGATTACGGAAAGGGCAACCGCTCAATAGGAAGGGCTTTGTATTTTAACACATTACACTATGTAGTACTATAGGACAAGATCATGGTTTACACATCCATGTTCTTACCGGGTTATTTTTAAGTCCCTTCGCATGCAGCAGCTGTGAGCACGCCACAAAGGACAAGATGTGACAAACATGCGAGTTTACAAGGCACGCAGAGATGTTGGGTGTCAGTATTAAACCCACCTGCTCCCTGACAGACAAAGGCAGCCAGAAGAAGAGCGTAGGACGACAATGGTGAACCAGCTTTAGATCCAAGACTGTGACATTTCTCAGCACGAGATCAGGCGTTCTGAGCCCTGACAAGACAGCCCTGATGCAAGGTTGCGACAGCTTCAAATGATGTTAATGTTTGGGGGATTAAAGCAGGTGTATAGGCAACTTTTGTGTCACTTTGTAAACTGTGTCAACATTTGAAAACTGAGGTATATCAAATTATAAGAGTGGGAAGAATCATGTGAAGAGAAATGAGCTATATCTTTATGTGTGAGAAACCAAAGTCATTATTTTTAAAAGTAGTGATGTGAATGCATGAGTCTTTTTTTTTTTTTTTGCATCCACAATGAATGTGAATAGACAGTTTTTTTCATGGTGAGCTTTGTTGTTGTCACCACTGCTAACAACAGCTAGCTTTTAGGTTTATGACTGAAACTCCGGATACTGTATGTGAATTGAGGCGGAGCTTCATGACAAGCATTTGAAGCTGATAGGTTGAAGACTTACAACAAAGTTCCATAACCAGCCCAGTGTCTGGAGAAAAACAAAATGTCAAAAATGTTTTCATGTCTTTTTTTAGGTCAAAATACAACAAAAAGCCAAAATGTAAAATAAGCATAAATTTTGGCTGAAGCCACATGGGACATTTTCTTTGGGTTTAACGGAGTCCTAAATTTACCCATTTTAGTAACTTGAAGCCTAAACTTACCCATTAAACCTAAAGAAAATGTTGCCTCGTGACTTCAACCAAAATACGTGGTTATTTTACGTTTTGGCTTTTCGTAATGTATTGACGTAAAAAAAAAAGGAATGAAAACTTATGAAAATGGTAAGTTTTTGACATTTCTCTGGAGACTGAGTTGTCGATAACATATCCCTTGTCAGTTAAAAACTGCAAACTTTGCGACAGAATATTGATATATATTATTTTGTGTCCATACAATCTTTACTAAAAGCAATTTTTACTTTGTTTTTAAAAATGCAAAAAAAAAAAAAAAAGGCAATTGTGATAGATCAATATAAGGTATAAAATTGTGATTTAATTTTTTTTCCCAGAACACGTGAGCATATTTCCTGCTCCTGTGTATATCCTCTCACGCCTCACTATTGACTATCCTGTATTTGGTCCACTACTACATGGCGATTGGTACAAATTACAGATGGTTCGCAGTTTCAAAATGTAAACCTGAAGACAGAAGGAGGCTCATATTTTCAAAAAAATCACAAATATCATCTGTCTGATGGAGGCTTATGAAGGCAATATAAACTTGTCATTTGTTGGAAAACCGGCTATTGCTATTGCTATTGCTATTGCTTGTTTTCTGAATTTGTGGCAATTTTGAATGTTCTATTTCCAGACACTATTTCTCAGTTGTCTTAAAAAAATATTTTAATCACGCATGAGACTCTAAGTTTGGGTCATTGACACAAAATGGTGCAAGCTTGCATAAATGTAAATAGCTAACAACTGTCTGACTTGTATCTTAGCATTTTTCCTCTGGAGAAAAAAAATGTAAAAAGCCATAAAAAAAAAAAGATATTGGAATACCACAATGAGATGTGTCATTTCTGGAGCTATACGCCCATATAAACAAGTATATGGGAGTATAGCTACCCAGAAAGGTTGTGTTAATGTTGTGTTACCTTCCATGCAGTTTTATCTAATGCATAAAGTAATGTCGACTTGACTGACAATTCAGTAAATAATATTGCAATTTTATACTGTCATTCACTATAATATGTTAAATGTTGGCAAAGGGATATTAGATTTCCTCCAGGCTGTCAGAATTGATGGCACTCAACTTCACACCACTACTAAAAACAATACAAGACGACTTATCTCGATGGCACAACCTTCCCCTCTCCATAACTGGCAGAATAGCAGTAATAAAAATGACAATTTTACCAAAAATAAACTACTTATTCTCAATGATTCCAACCCACCCCACACCCACCTGGTTCAAATCACTCGACTCCACCATCACACACTTCTATTGGAAAAATAAAACCCCAAGAATAAAACTCACAACATTACAAAAAACAAAACTCAAGGAGGACTAGAAGCACCAAATTTCCAATACTACTCAATAGCTAACCAGTTACAGTATATCTACAAATGGACCCATCCCACTGACGCTGACATTATCTGGCTAGAAATTGAACAATCATTTTGCAAAGAATTAAAATTGGCTGACATTCCATTTCTCTCCAAATCAATCAAACACCACACATGTTTCAATGCAATAACAATAGCATCAACTCTGACAGCCTGGTGGAGATTCCATCAAATCACTAACTCCACACTTGCTCCTACTAATTTCACCCCACTTTGGAACAACCCCGATTTCACAAGCAACACAAAAACACTCAACTTGCACACATGGGCGGACAAGGGTATCACTCACATTAGACATATATTCAGATCAAACACATTTGCAACATTTCCATATCTGGTCCAGGAGTTTGGCATTGGGAGCAATC
Source organism: Mugilogobius chulae (assembly GCA_038363315.1). Classification (NCBI taxonomy): domain Eukaryota; kingdom Metazoa; phylum Chordata; class Actinopteri; order Gobiiformes; family Gobiidae; genus Mugilogobius; species Mugilogobius chulae. The sequence continues at coordinate 10,792,250 of CM076406.1, read as the reverse complement.
AATTTTTGAAATATTTACAACTCAAATCTTCAATCATGGCAAAAATCAAAATCAAAACCACAAATCTAGAACTTCCACCTGCAATATCAGCTTTGGTTAATATTTCATCCACTAAGAAACTTCTCTCTAAAATATACAAAACTATTTCAAAACCACTGCAGTCCATATGCATTCCAACAGGTAAATGGGAAAACGATCTCTCCTTTGCTCCCAATGCCAACTTCTGGACCCAAATCTGCAAGAATATTTATCTCATGTCCAAAAATGCCAACCTTCAACTAATACAATACAAAACACTCCACAGAACACACTACACGGGTCACAGATTAGCTAAAATGGGTTTCACATCAGACATTTGTACACACTGCACTCAGAATTGCACAGACACATACATCCATGCAACCTGGCACTGCACTCCGATCAAACACTTTTGGGAAGAGGTCACACAGTCACTATCCAACACAGTGGGATGCCACATCCCATTAAACCCCTCTCTCTGCCTGCTAGGGGACCTTACAGTAATCACTGACGAAACAATAAACCTCAAAACACTCCTCATAGCTCTAACCATTGCCAAGAAAACTATCCTCATGAACTGGAAAACCCGCAACAAAATACACATCAATCAATGGAAAAACCTTCTAACCGATTTTATTACAATGGAACATGGATCTCCCCCTAATAATTACTCACCTGAAACAGACTTATCACATCCAACATTCTCTGATCTTTTACATCTGTGACCTCCGCCTTTTCTTCTCCTTCCTCCCCTCAGAATCATTACACCAATCAAATATCACCCCTGTTTGCTTGTGAGCCAACTCCACCAAGCACATATCACACTACCACACACCACCTCCACTACTAAACATTATCACAAAAATAGATCTAATTAAATACATAAATAGGTATATAAACATACAATACATATATAATTATTTCTTCATTAATTTTGTTTTTATTATTATTATTATTTTTTTTTTTTTTTGATGAATTATTATGATTTATTATAATCTGTTATGTTTCATTATTATAATTATTATAATCATTGTTATTATTATTAATATTTTTCTATCTTGTTTTTTTTTTTTTTTTTTTTTTTTTTTTTTTTTTTATTTGTATGGTCATTATTATTATTATTTATTTATTTATTTATTATTATTTTTTTTTATTTTTTTGCTGCTCTTTCCTTAANCCACTGGACAAAATATAACAAGTTCATTGATTAAACGTTCAAAGACCTTTGAAATAACAATCGAATAGATTCCAAAACATGCCATGAGCTGAGAGAAAAATGACTCAAAGCTAATCAGGATTCTCAAATGGCTTCACTGCTTCATACTTAGCAAAACATTCTTTCATAACGTGACTTTTGTCTTCTAAACAACGACATTCTGAGAACTTTACAAGATTATAGCAACTAAACAAATGAGTAAATGTCTCCTAGCGTCCATTGTTCTTAGACTCTGCTTCTTGACAAAAAACTCCAAAACACCCAGTGGGAAAAAACACAACCTTGAGGAGAACCACAGTAAATTATGGATAGACAGATTGTAGGTGTGACCAGGACGGACAGACAGATTGATCAAAATGAATAATCGACTAGCTAAATGATTGTTGGCAGTCATTGTGTCTAAATGTGATTTATTTTTCCTTGAACAGTCAGAATTACTAGAGCAGTAGAGCACAATCGCTTATTTATTATTACTAAAGTAATTTTTTATCTAAGACCTTCACTTTTATTTTATGACTTAATTATAGGTATCATAGGCTGGGTTTTTCTAGAACTCATGACAATTATAGGCCAGATTGTGAAGAAAAAGCAGTTTTTATGTTAATTTGCCATGAAATATTCAATGTATATTTCACTTAATTTAAAAAGTGGTGATTTCTGAGGTGACTTGACCCATTAAGCTTTTGTATTACAAAATTAAACTCAATTTAAACAATATTTAAAATCTGATTGAAATAGCATTGGCCTGCTGTGGGGTGTCAACAGTATTGAGTAAATCAAGTCAAATGTAAAAATACATTATCAGTCATATATCTTAAACATGCAAAGTTCATGAAGCAGGTAAATAAAACTGCTTCAACCTCAACCTCAGTGCATATAATAGGCTAAAGCTTATATAAGTGATGAAAAGTTGTTTTAAAAACATTGTTCTAAAATATACTTCTCCCTTCTGCAGTTGGGATAAAAAACAAAAACAATGCCATCTAAAAATACTGTATATTTGCAGTCATCTTTAGGGACATTCATTTCTCCTGGGACCGTAGACAATAGCTTCAGATGCTGAAGCTCACCTTGCCTTACATCAGGAGGGTGGCCCACTTTCAAACTCCAGATAGAGACGGTCTGTCGCTTGTCGCCCTCGGTTTTATTTTAAAGGAGGCCTATTCTGCAAAATCAACGTTAATCTGTGGTGAACTTAGCATTTGAATTAGCTTACTTATTGTACATATAATGATCCCCTTTCTTAATGTACTGTTGAGGCTCGAGTGTTACAAAACTATCACGTATCTCCGGCCACATTGTGATTGTCTGACAACTTAGTTCAGTCGGACTGAGTGATAGTTGTTTGATAAGACGGACATAATTATAAGTCTCTACTAAATGGATTCTTGCAATTTGTGTGATTTTTACACATTTATTTGGAGTGATCCCCAACGGAGGGATAAATAAAGATTTAGTTTGAATCAAAATAAACGTGGCGGCCTCAAAGGACATACGTTGGCCTATTTGGCAGAATTACAATCTGCAGGAACACATGGACGATTAGTACATTATGGTTGGGAAAGATAGAAGTGCTATTCTCTCAATTGATTTTAACAAACAACTTAATTTTTGGCCACATCTGCGTTGACTGGTCGAAGTCTTTCAAGACTGATAATGTGTAGTCCTAAACATTATCTAGAATAAGGTTTTACCTTAATTCTTATACATATCTTCTTTTCAAAAATAAAAACATTGCACAATCTTGCCACAGTGAAATGACACTGAAGAGATGAGACTTGGAACAAGAAGTCAATGGATCTGTTGTTTCTACTACTGATCCATTTTAGATCAATATTGAAATTCACAATAAACAAAAAGTAAAATGAGGCTTTACCATTTTTATAGTTTAATAGGTTTTATTCATGTTTTGGTGGGCAAGAGCCTATCGAGCTCACCAGTGGATGAATATTTTGACAAGCACCTGCAGTGGATGCAGGCAATATCAACAAAAAAATGTTTTCACTAAGTAGGATATAAAGTCGTCCTGTGAAGCTTAATAGTCACAAAAAGTAGTTTTCAGGACTGTGTGTATTAATGTGAGGAGGGGATGCATGTTTTGGCAGGCAGGCATTTTTCAGACTAACACCTGAACCAAGTAGATCTTCCACTTTTAATCTCCATAAACAACATTGTACTTTGACGTACAATATCTCAGTAAAAGTTTTGGAAATTGTAAAATCAATGCTTAATGTCTTACCAGTGAACAATATTGGCAAAGTAATAACACTACCAAGGAGTCAAACAGAAGGCAAACTCTGTCAGAAATGCTTAAACAATATTCATTCTAGCTGGCCTAGAATGTTGTGATGAACAAAACTATATTAAGTCCTTGAAAAAGCTTGCCAATTAAAAATAATAGAGTAGCACGTTTTTCTCTTATAGTTTAATGCCAAATCTCAAAATTCTCTTCCCACCCACATCATAACGAAGCGTACATCAGACAAGCCTTCCAGTGTGGTCTGTAAGAACTGTATCTTCTAAAAGCAGTGACATAGAGAAGTGTTGCAGCTGCTCATCACTCACCGACTGCTTTGCAAGGGAAAACAATATGGCAGCTTTGATGTCCAATTAATTTGATTAGCTATGGCATGTCATTTCCTCTTATTATAATGCCCTACTGATTACTTCCTCAACGCTAATGCGAACATTTATAAAGCTTTTAACCTATGGCAGACAGAAGATAACATACTGTACTAGACTTAACACAAATATTAGGACAAGACTCTGACGTGAAAACTATAATTTGAATTACAACAAGACATAAGAAATTGAATTATATTAGTAAAATTGTTTTCCACTTAAACAAACTCATATTCTCTTACCAGCAAAGCTCTTTAAATCACTTACCAGTCATGTGAGAAGCATCTAGACAGCGTTCACTTTATCTTTGCACAGTAAGCTCAGTCTGATGGCTAATGGTTACAGTAGCTTAAAAGGTAATATATTGATTTCCGAATGTTAAAATCCTCTTCACCTACTTAGTGCAAGGGCAGAAACCTTTCATGGACTTCTCTCAGACAGCCAGTTTCTTCAGCTGCCAAAGAAAGCTGAATGAGTTTGTGTACTTCTGAATATTACAGTGATAATAATAGTAGATCATTTTAAAATAGGAAGATATATTCCTTTAGATAGTAATAATGCGTGAGGTTTATTTTCAATCTCGCAGCTGCAGTAATAATTCAGTTCTGCTTCTCACACCTACCACATGTCAAGAGTTTCTTATGAGCATTCAACCCACTCATTCAGCAGCTGGAAGGTTTTCAGACACTTTTTAATTTTGCAACATTTTATACTCAACTTATGTTTGAAATTGTTTAAATGAGACAGAGTTTTCATGCATTAGTAACTAACTTGCATTGCTCATTCATTTTATCACTTATTTCTGTTGGGGTTGTGGAAGACTGAAGCCTATCCCAGTGACTTTGGGCTTTAGGCAGGGGAACACTAATCATTGCAGTCTTAACACAGACAGACAGACAGACAGACAGACAGACAAGAAGATTTATCTGTGTTGTTTATTGACTTATACTTGAAGGGCATACGTGAGAGGAAGCTGGAGATCTATGAGACAACCTACAGTAACACAGGGACAGTTTTGCCAGATGGGAAATGTTAAATTATCATACCAGCTTTAAAATTGTCATTTTTTTTGCTTGTACACATCTAAACTGTTTTCTTTTCAGGTCAGGGCAATTTGCATGAGATAAAGACTCTTTAGACGACGCTAAATCAGTCCACAAATACATTGTTTTGTTTGCCCTCAGTTGGGAGGGTGAAATAATACAACATCGTCTGTTCAGTGCAATGCCCAGCGAGACTTCTTCTTTTCACACTACAATCAATTTCATGTGAATTAATAACAGTAGAACAAGTAAAATAAAGTATTGACTCTTTCTATCATCCAATGTCTTTATTATCTATATTTACGTTTGGTCTCACCAGACTGGGGCAGATGCAGACATGCAGCAGTGAGGAACTATCGCTGTTGTCTGAACTAAAGCACATGCTGTGTTGGGCTCATCCTGGATTCGTTTTTCAGTCTTTTAGGCAAGCTCAAGTTAGTCAAGATGAAAAAATTACCAGATGCTTTGAAATGATCGTACATTTTTTAGGAGTTTTAAACTGACTTAGATTTATTGATCGTACATTGTACGGGGGGTGAAATGGGGTTAGGATAGGGTACTGAAATAATAAACAAATACAGTAATTATTACGTCTGGCAACATCGCACAGGGAGAACACGCAAATGGGATGTTCATTTGATCCAAGCACGAATTCAACACAATTTCCTTAATGGAAATCCAGAGTTTTAACCACTTTGCTATCAGGCTCATTTTAGTGAACAAAATAGACTTTTTTTGATGCAGACAGAACACTGCAACTTACCACCTCATACTTTAAAGCTGGGATACTTAACTTTTTGTGTGTACATATTTAACCTTTTCATTTCTACCAAAAGTGTACTGCAAAAATAGTATTTTATGACAAAAATCAGACTACTGTGTACTGCCTGAATCTAACTAGACTAGTGTATTTCTCATAAGTAGCTGAAAGTAGAGTTCTGATTGGCTGTGCTTGGGCCGTCCATTTTAGTTTCACTTTGCTATTTGTAAAAAGCTGTTCTAAAACCATAGTTGAAGCCAAAAAAGCAGGTATAGTGCCTTTAAGCTTATAAAAAACGGAAGCAAAAGACAAATATTGATTCCTGCGTAGCTTGAATTCACCTTAGAATCTCATTAGGCTTTGAAATTGATATTGAAATAGTTAGATTTCCTTTGGTTTGGTTTGGCTTGTTTTGATAAAAAAAGAAAAGACATGCATTAATTATCATAAACAGATTTGCAGCAGTCAGACCTGATGCTTTTGGAGCCTTTTGATGTGACCCTCTTTATCTGTCCAAGCTTAAACTGGCACAAACCCATTATGGAAAAACATACGTTGAAACCGAATCTCTATTTTTCTTTCCATTGCCACTGCTTTCACTACAGCAAAAAAAATTCCATCGACATCCTCCCAAAATATCTTGACACTTTTGCCCTGTGTCCATCCACTTCTTGGAGCGCTTGGAAATGCCAGACGAAAAGAGATTTGCGGAGACAATGCAGGCTCAGTGCCAGCAGCAGCAGCAAGGCTTTGGATTGAACAGAGAAGAGAACCAGTGTTGTCCTAAGTGCTGGAAGTGAATCTGAGAATTCAATAAGTCTCCAGACACGTGTATAATTCAGGAGATACCAGGAACACAATAAAAACAAAGAGGCCGCGTGGTGGAAGTGCATGAGTACTATCTGCAGAAGAAAGCTAGATGACTGAGCTGCATAATTGAGTTGTGTTGTATCTGTGGTCTTTGTTCCGCAGAGACAAGTGAACTGTAAGAAGGACATCTGCACTTATGTGGTCTACCTGGTCTTTGGACTACAACGACTGGGGAGGAAAGTACTTTTGGTGGTACATGTTAAATATAGATATGCCTGGCAGGATTACTGAGAAAATACAGATTGTTTCTAGTGTCTTAGCTGTTATATTAAAAGACAGATATGCAGTTATGTGACATGTGGACAACACTTAATTGGAAAGTTTGGAATTTCTATTAATTTTAGGTGCAAATTTTTAACTTTGTTCCACACTCAAAAAGGTGCAGCACCAGGCAAACCTTTCATAATGTACTGTATGTGTACATTTGTTTTAACCCCATTTTGTTTCCAAAAAGTATGATAGGTTTTTTTTTTACGCTAAAATGTGGCAAAATCTGACTGAATTGACATTTATGTCTTAAAAAAGCACAATTTGAGATGGTGCAAATCAATAATAATTTTGTGGAAGATGTGTCTATTTTGTAATATTAAATGGGGTGTAGAACACTTAGGCCGGCTGCACACTACAGGAGTTTAGGATCTTTTATGATTTTTGGCGTGCCAAGGAAAAGAAAAGGTCACAGACATAGGGACGATTACAACGATTATTGTCTCACAGTCGCATCATCGCCCCAAGAAGAGCAGAGATGACACGGACTTGGGGAGCGGAGTGAGCGGAGAACAGTGCGTGTTGGCCATTTACTAATGTAAATAATACAGTAATTTAAGGAACAGCTGCATTGGAGATGACGTGCGTAATTCTCGTAAAAAAAGAATTCCACACTTGGGCTACGTGCACAAAGCGTTACATTTATTTACAGATGATGAAGCAATGTTTCTTCTTTATTTTACAGTATGTGCACGTGTACATGCAGCATGTGAACCTCACGATGATGCATCCCAAACAAATGATTGCAGCAGACAAAAGGAAAGAAACGACAAAAAATCTCTTACAAAAATGTTCACTCTGGCCACGCCTCTCCAAACTCGTACAGGGGCACATCGGGCTTAAAATAGGACCAAAACTAATGTTTATTTTTTCAGTTTATAAAGACAGCAGCACCTGTATTGGTAAATGTGCTAAAACCAACGTACAGTTATTGCCTAATTTGATCTGCATTTAGTCGCAAATGATGAGGAGTTAATGAAAACAGATTTGCTAAGTGCGCGTTTCAGCTGGAAAACGCATCTTTGCTAACAAAAAGTCGTGGTTATAACTAACGATGCAAACTCAATCAAACATCAAACAACACCTTTGGCAAAAATGAGAAGCAACTCATTTACATAGACCCTTACACATGCTTTGAATGTGCTATATACATTTGTTTTTACTTCACACGTGTGGTGGTGTTGTTTTCCAGATCAAAAGAACAGTACATTTGCTTCTCTATGGTGAAGGGGCCATATGTGTCATCTTTAATGATCTTAAATTAGTACACGTCCACTCCACAGATTTGATATTTTCAAAATGTTTGCAATTTGTTCAACTTCATGTCTTTAGATCAATATTTGGCACAATATATAAGAATGCATTTGCTCTTGAGGTTTTTAAAAGGTAAGCGAGAAAGCTGTTCTCCAACAAAAAGATTTTTGTTTGTTTGTTTGTTGTTGTTGTTGTTTTCCCGCTTGGAGGAAGTGGGTGTTTTCTCAGATTGATTTAAATTGGACACAATCAATTATCCAGTGTTTTTTTGTTCATGGGAGAGAAGTGCAGGACGGACAATCGGCTCGACTACCGAAAGCGATATCTTTTTCTGAAAACCCATAAGTCTTGTTGCTATCAGTGCACAAAACGTAAAACAAATGTACTTAATTCTATTTGTCTGTTTTTGTTTCTATTATACTGTACTATTACAAACACACACGTACAATATTTATTTCAATTCGACTGTGAACATTGCACAAAAACTTCCCTAACTACCCTGTCTAGTCATTTTGATAAAACAAGATCATCTTTGGCAATACATTTAGGGCGAGCAGTGGACCGTGTGTTTGCCTCGTTGCCAGCTCTTTCTGCTTCTGGCCATTGTGATAGCAGCCATTGTAAATAGCTTTAGTTTTACTCCTCTTCCATTTCCACAACAATTACTGGAATGAGAATGCGCTGTGTTAATAGAAAACCTTTGTCTCGCGAGGGGAAAAACAAACAGCATTTGCATCTGCTTGACCTGCACAAACCTATAGGCACTGCTCCCGGCTCATAGGGGAGCTTTAATGCATCTGGAATAGTTTTTATTGTGCCACTGAAGGTGCACAGCCATGATTTGTCTATGGAGAGGATTAACAGGACATGACAGCAATAAAAGACTGAGGCTGGAGTTTTAGGTCCGCTGGGATGCCATCCGATATTACCATCTGGCTGCTTGATCCATGATGATTTATTTGTATGTAGAAAGCAGGATTCAAACTGTGGCCCGTCACAGCCCTTCTGCTGTTTTCAATCTGGCTGTTGTATTGGATACAGATCATGTGAGGTATGCCTTTCTGTGGAATTCCATCACAAATATCACCTTTACTTTGTTGTGACACAAAAATATATTTGGCTGGATTGTCCTTATTACCAACAGAATCATTTGCAAAAAAGCAGGAAGAACAATTTCATGCAGATTAATAGGATGTATTATTTTTGCATCATTATTATTCAAGTTTGTTTTATCTGCTATGCATGTTTTGTGCTGTTTAGCTATTACAAATCCAGATATATCGCCTGGCCACCTCTTTCAAATTTCAGATTAATGCTGCCTTCATTTGCTCTGAAAAGATGGTAAATTCCTCTTGTGAAGTGGTAGTTACCAGTGTGTTGTGTTCAAATGGTTGTGTGGTCGTAACAAAAGGACATTTGTGAAAAACACAGTTTGTCTTGACAAATATATGTAAATCCAATGTAAACAAGTAAAATTATTTCCAACGCCCATACAAAAAAAAAAAAAAAACTACAAAAAACATTTTTCTCAATTACAGTAAGTGGAAATTACCATGCCCTTCAACCTTGTCTGTCATATGACTTTCCAAATAATAAAATAGGTGAAAAACATTTAATATTCTTAATTTGTGATTCTTTTGCCACTGTCTGCCATATTGAAATGTCAAAGGTCAAAGGTTATTTTCAACTCAGCAACTCGTGCATCAGAGTTTGGTCTAAATGACTGATTGCCTGGTACGTTGTGGAGTTGATCTGAAATGCAAGTGAGGAAAGTGGTGACGTGAAGTGCTGAAGTATGGGCTCTGGATCTCGGGCAAGTTTGACTGATCATGTCTATCAATTTGACTGTAAAGTGCCATACACAGAAAATTGTACTTAAAGTAGAGATATTACCAACTTGGAATTGAGCTGTCTTGCCTTTTGTGGTATGCAGCCTGGTTATTTATGGACTTATGTGCACGAACATGTGCTTTGTTTTAAAAGTAGCATCACTTTACTGTCAAAACATGATTGAATGAAATTCCAGAATGATATCTCTCAACAGTTCTCTTCTGTCTGGTCCAATATCCATCTCTTGAGATCAGGTCGGAGTGATTGACAGATGAATTAGACCAGTAGTTTTCAACCTGAGGGTCTTGAAATGATTTCTGCGGATCCCCTGATATGTGAAAATTAAAGATTTATATTTTAGACAAGGCTGACACCTCTCAAATGCAATAATAGATGTTTATTGGGCTTTATCTATGACTTCAAAATAAAGGATCACTTTGTGGCAGCCTACATCGTGAATGAATACTGAATCATTTCGGGGGTTGTGACTGAAAAAGGTTGAGAATCGCTGAGTTAGACAAGCAGAGCCACACGATGTCCATCCATAACAAGATAAACCAGGAAAAAGAAGAGAAAGTTACTAAAATGTTGTTCTGATTGATAGACAACCAATGATCTCTTTTGTTTCTTTACACAAACAAAGAAATCGCACAATACATTGTGAATTCGACTAAAGATAGTTTGATTCCAGATAACATTTTATTCTTTGACAGGAAAAAGCAGCATACAGTATAACCAAATGCATTCAAAACGTAGTTAATCATTGCAGTTTTATAAGCATTATTATCATTGCTTCTAATTCAAGCGGGACTTTTTTTTCTTGGGAAAAATGTGCTTTGTGTCAAATACCAGCTGTGAACTGCTAACAAGCTAAATATTCATGAGAAAAAAAAAAGCAATTAGCTGCCGCAAACAGGTAAATGGCACGTTAGCGTGATTACGGAAAGGGCAACCGCTCAATAGGAAGGGCTTTTGTATTTTAACACATTACACTATGTAGTACTATAGGACAAGATCATGGTTTACACATCCATGTTCTTACCGGTTATTTTTAAGTCCCTTCGCATGCAGCAGCTGTGAGCACGCCACAAAGGACAAGATGTGACAAACATGCGAGTTTACAAGGCACGCAGAGATGTTGGGTGTCAGTATTAAACCCACCTGCTCCCTGACAGACAAAGGCAGCCAGAAGAAGAGCGTAGGACGACAATGGTGAACCAGCTTTAGATCCAAGACTGTGACATTTCTCAGCACGAGATCAGGCGTTCTGAGCCCTGACAAGACAGCCCTGATGCAAGGTTGCGACAGCTTCAAATGATGTTAATGTTTGGGGGATTAAAGCAGGTGTATAGGCAACTTTTGTGTCGCTTTGTAAACTGTGTCAACATTTGAAAACTGAGGTATATCAAATTATAAGAGTGGGAAGAATCATGTGAATAGAAATTAGCTATATCTTTATATGTGAGAAACCAAAGTCATTATTTTTAAAAGCAGTCATCTGAATGCATGAGTCTTTTTTTTTTTCATCCACAATGAATGTGAATAGAAAGTTTTGCATTTTTCATGGCGAGCTTTGTTGTTGTCACCACTGCTAACAACAGCTAGCTTTTAGGTTTATGACTGAGAAACACCAGATACTGTATGTGAATTGAGGCGGAGCTTCATGACAAGCATTTGAAGCTGATAGGTTGAAGACTTACAACAAAGTTCCATAACCAGCCCAGTGTCTGGAGAAAGTGTCTTTACATCAAAATGTTACGAAAAGCCAAAATGTAAAATAAACACAAATTTTGGCTGAAGCCACATGGGACATTTTCTTTGGGTTTAACGGAGCCCTAAACTTACCCATTTTAGTAACTTGAAGCCTAAACTTACCCATTAAACCTAAAGAAAATGTTGCCTCGTGACTTCAGCCAAAATTTGTGGTTATTTTACATTTTGGCTTTTCATAACGTATTGACGTAAAAAAAAAAAAGGCATGAAAACTTATGAAAATTGTAAGTTTTTGACATTTCTCTGGAGACTGAGTTGTCGATAACATATCCCTTGTCAGTTAAAAACTGCAAACTTTGTGACAGAATATTGATTTTTTTTTTTTACTTTGTTTTTAAAAATGAAAAAAAAAAAAAAAAAAAAAAAAAAAAAGGCAATAGAAAATTGTGATTTAATTTTTTTTTCCCAGAACACGTGAGCATATTTCCTGCTCCTGTGTATATCCTCTCACGCCTCACTATTGACTATCCTGTATTTGGTCCACTACTACATGGCGATTGGTACAAATTACAGATGGTTCGCAGTTTCAAAATGTAAACCTGAAGACAGAAGAAGGCTCATATTTTCAAAAAAAATCACAAATATCATCTGTCTGATGGAGGCTTATGAAGGCAATATAAACTTGTCATTTGTTGGAAAACCGGCTATTGCTATTGCTATTGCTATTGCTATTGCTTGTTTTCTGAATTTGTGGCAATTTTGAATGTTCTATTTCCAGACACTATTTCTCAGTTGTCTTAAAAAAATATTTTAATCACGCATGAGACTCTAAGTTTGGGTCATTGACACAAAATGGTGCAAGCTTAGATGTAAATAGCTAACAGCTGTCTGACTTGTATCCTAGCATTCTTCCTCTGGAGAAAAAAAATGTAAAAAGCCATAAAAAAAAAAGATATTGGAATACCACAATGAGATGTGTCATTTCTGGAGCTATACGCCCATATAAACAAGTATATGGGAGTATAGCTATCCAGAAAGGTTGTGTTAATGTTGTGTTACCATCCATGCAGTTTTATCTAATGCATAAAGTAATGTCGACTTGACTGACAATTCAGTAAATAATATTATAATTTTATACTGTCAATCACTATAATATGTTAAGTGTTGGCAAAAGGGATATTAGATTAAGCAGTTATATATCATGTATAACAATAAAAAACTCAAACGAGTGACAGTTCAGTATTACAATGAAAAAGGAAAGGTAGATTTATCAAGAGCACGTATAAATAATCCATGCTGTCACATATTCTACCAGCAGTTTTTCATTCATGCCAGACTCACATAATCATTCTTTTCTATACTAATATTTACCATTAATCCCGGATTTAGCAGCTCATATCTGAAGCTAAACGCAGCAGCTCTCACTGTATAGAGCACAAGTGAATCGAGCTTTTCTATAATTTGCTGCAAAACCCTTTTAATGCTGTTGACATAATCTCCTTTTTTCACTATCACAAAGACTTTGAGTGTTAATGCAAATGAGAAGCTTTGGACTGAATTATGGCATAAACCCCGACAGCGCAGCCCAAAGGAAGCTCTGCAGAGAAAATAATTACACCTGCTTCAAGTCCGGATCTCACTTCAATTACATGAAATGCATTTTGCCACAATGAGGATGATATCTAAATTAGACATCACTACAAAAAGGATTACAAGTATTGATTTTGCATTGATAGCACATAATAGTAAATCTATTGTTTCGTTGAAGACACCCACAGCCAGCCAGTTTATACATCTATTACAGCTCTTCCTTTTAAATAACAAATAATTACAGCATTTAGGTATAGACTTAGACAGGAATCAAAATGTGATTTACTTAGAATGCAGCCAGGATGATTCCACTTTATTGATCTTATAATGGGATTTTTACAAGTGACTGTCTCCAATGTTTACCAGAGAATTGATCTGACAAAAGTAAAAATGTCAGGCAGAGACAGGAGAATGGCTAAAGGTTAGAGATGATGGAAAGGCAACATTCACAGTCTGATGTCCTTTGCAGTTAATCTACATTAAAAAAGGTAATTTCTATTAAAATATATACTTTTTTTTTTCAGCAAAGAATAGGGGAGAGGGAGGGCAGGGACTTTCGTTGAATGGTCAAAAGATCGTAATAACAGTACACCACATGTCTAAAAATGTTTGTTATAACAAAGGCACTAAAACTAGGCTGTATCTTATTGCAAGCTTGGAAGCATTACACTTCGAAACGAGTGATCACAAAGTGTTAATTGAATGCGAACAGTCCTGTGTATGTTTCTATGTTATGTGTTTATTTAGATTTTTTTCACACTACAGCAAAACACTTAATTGTGTAGTTGACTTTTCACATTCAGAAAGGTCTATTGTCAGTTTGTCTCTGTGGAAATCTTACTGCCTTAGCTGTAGTCTTCAGTATGTGCATCTAGCTTGTTTTATTCAATTACAGCTGTTTTACTGCTGAAAATATCTACTTGAAAAACATGCATTCTAAGATCAGGTCCTGCAACTGGTGGGTGGCATCACCTGTGGATCATTTCAGGCTTTGCAATATATAGAAATAAAAAAAATATAAAAAAAAACAAATAAATCAACACAGTTTGGTGTTGTAACACATACAGACAATGAGGAGACCTATCTACTGTACCAGCAGTGAGGCGTCTGTGTGTGTGACAGTGGAGGTGAGACAGCTCAGGGCTGATACAGCTCCTCTCCGGTCTCCCCTGTCACTGGCTTTAGAGATATGAGCCCCACCTCCCACACGGCCCACGACAGCACTCTGATTTAGAGCCCCGGAAAAATGGGAAGTGAATATTTTATTGAAAGCCTGCCGCCTTACGCTGTTGGGTAATGTAGTGACAGGAAGCAGAGCTTAACTTTTAATATAGCATAGATTTCAATTCAACTTCAAATAGAAGTCAGAGGAGCATGATGGAGGAGGTACAAGAGTGCATTCATATTTTTATCAACTAGCCTTAGAGGGGGATATTTTAAGTTACAAGAGCAATGTTATTTAGATCTATAGTAGCCAACCACTGAATTTAAATGATCTAGTTAGCTAAGTGTGAAATTAATTTAATGGACAAAGGGTTTCATATTTCATCAAAGGTGCATTCACAGTTAAATCCCAACAGAGTACTTTCTGCGCTACCACATTATAACATCACAAGGTGGAACAGAAGGTTTCCAGTTCAACAAGTGTGAGTGAAAGAAAACACTATTATATAAAAGTGAATAAAGTCACCTGCTTCTTCTGAATGTCCACTCTTCACTGTGATTGGTTAAATCCAGCTGCCACTCACTCAGATGGGACTGAAGTCATCAGGAAGAGCAGGTGGGGAAAAGAGTGTGCAATAAACAGAAAATGATGAATCAAAACATTTCAATCCAATCTTATTTGCACAGCACAGAAAACAGAACAGAAGCTATTGGAAAAAAAAAACAAGCAAAAGTTGTTCACCAAGTTGTTCAGTACTTTAAGGTTAAATCACTAAAACAAGATTTGATCAATTTTCCAATAAGTAAACTATGTTTTGAGGAGAGAAAAGGCTCATTTCCGTTTTCATATTGATATGATCATCCAAGCAAAAAAAAAAAAAAAATCAGTGCACCCCTAAACTCACAATTTGACTTTTATTATTATAATGTCCCTTTACTTATAATTTATTTTCACGGAATCATAGGCTTACATGTTACCTAAGATACTGTATGTGCTTTCAGAATGATATCCAGCAGCATGAAATACAACTACTGAGAGCATTTACGTCAACAAGAAACACAGTCTCCTTCCCTGACAGTCACACTATTTTTCTGACACAAATAACACGCACAGACCCGCAGGCAGGTGTTTCCTGGCCTGAGCTCGCGGCAGTCGCCTTCACCTACAGTAGTAAAAAAGCCTCCCACATCGTGTCAGCCATAAATTCTTCTCCGAGTGAGTGATGCTTTCGGTCTCTATGGAAACCTAATATAATAGACACCCCTCTCTCCCTCCTCCTCCCGCTGTGGGCCGCTCTTTCCCTCCTCTCAGTCTCTCTCTCTCTCTCTCTCTCCCTCTTCGCTACGCTTAGGTCCCTCTGCCCCGCTCCATCCACGGCACAGCTCTCCAGCCTACTTTGCGCATGTACGGCCAGTCACAGCGAGCATTGCATCGACTCCAAGATGGCGATAACACGGCTGGCTTGCCTCCTGACTCTCCTCTCAACTCACTGTAAGTACAAAAATACAAACCACAACTGTCTGACAAGCTCGCTGTTCGCTTTTGTGAAAAGAGAGGTGATTCTGTGGACTTCTGCCCCGGTTTGGACCAGATTTAACGCTTTTGAGTGTAAGGACGGCATCCGAAGTGGGTCGACTAAAAGTAACGGAGAAGTCAAAAGTGGACTGCAGTCAAATTCTTGGATTATTAGCGTCATTTTTAAACAGCGATGAGGAATAAGTTGTAGCAAAGTTAGACTACAGAACTGCGAGATGTTTCTTTGTTTTTTATGACAAAATGGCCACGTTTTTGTTTACGGGATAAACTTTCAAGTCAAAGTCGCTATTTTCAAGTTGTTGTTTCTCAAATTAGGCTTCTTGCTAGCTTAAATTTGACTTTTAGTGAAAGAACATTAGCTTAAACCCGTGCGTAAAAGTGTGCGCGCGTAGAGCAGCGAATGCATCGTTCGAGCTCGCGCAGCCCAAAAATCTGGCACCACGTTTTGTCCAAAAAGTTCCCCCTCCATCTCCAACTTTTCTACTACTTAGCGAACACTCGAGTGAATTAAATATGAATCAAACCAGCCTACTTTGCGGCTCGCACAGTTAACTATTCAACACGAATCAGCGGTGATGGTGGATGTTGAACGTAGTGATGCGAGATAACGGTTTTCCCGCAGCGGAATAGGCGACTGACCGCGGGAGGAGTCAGGCCATGCACTGTCCTCTCTCCAGCAGGCTGCTACCCCCTCCCCAACAGCCCTGCTCTCCCCCTTCACTGTAGGGACTCTTTCAAATGGCACCAGAGCTGAGCTGGTAAACAAAACAGCCGTCACAAAATCGATTCTTTGCGGTCACCAACCCGGTTAATGCCTCTTCTTTCATTTAATCTCATTTAAAAGCAATGGGCGAACACCTGTACGAATGCAGACATGTGCCAGCGATGATTTCAATGTGTCTAAGCATTTTGGAATTTAGAAAACTCGCATATGCTGTACAAGTTGCTGTATTTTGGATTTGTTTAAAGAAGATATAGCCACTTGTTGCTGTGCTGCAGAGCTAGTTGAGAATTCCCTGTTCCCCGTAAGAGCCTCCTTTCTGTGGTCCAACAGTCGTAAATTAGAGCCTATAGAGAGCAATAAAACTAGTGCAAAACACTTACAGAGAATGAGAAAGTGATTTAATGAACATTTGCTTACATTTCTGCTCAAATTCAGCACTAGAAAACGAGGGAAAAAAACTTAGCCTGCCCAGTTAATCCCTCAATAGGGTAAAGGCTAATTACCACTTTGAAATTATCTCTCCTATTAATTTCTATGTGTTATATATCTCTATTTCCCCGATCATAGAGGACATTTGCAACTTAGTATTCATTCTCGGTTTCTGCATGAATAACTACTGTATTATTAATTCCAGCATGATAGCATGGCATAAAAATGTGGTGCATGTTGTTCTCAGTGGACACAAATGAAGCAAGGTGTGAGAGGACAGATTCTGATCAAAGAAATGCACATGACATGAGAAAGTCTGTGATCTATCATGTGTGTGAATGGGTCTTTCCGCTCGGCTTTAATTAGGAATTGCACTGGGGCTTGTTTGATATCTGCTACTGTATTCTCAACAGTGTGTCTCTTTCTTGACATACCTTGAGGCGGTGTTTTGAATTCAGCTACATTTCTTTCCTTTAATGATGTTTCCTTTAAGCAAATGTGTGACGGGGCGTGGGAGCAGCACAATTGACATTTTCAGAAGGGCAGTGAAGTGGCAAAGATTTAAGAAGTTCTTTTGTCTTGGCTGGACAGGGCTTAACCATGTGGCTGACTGGCTCAGAGCCAGGTCGCCGCTGTCTTTGGAAGCAGGACAAATCTGGCTAGACTGGAGCTGGACACAAGCTGGTTATGAATAACTAATTGGTGCTTTTAGATGCAGACTGTAAATAGAAGCTGTGCTGTATTTGGAAATGTTCTTGTTTTAATTTGATGTGTCACAAAATGCATAATTCAGAGGGATGACATTGCAGCGTGCTTCTTGTAGGTCACGCTTTGTTATTTTTGTGTCTGTGAGATGTGCTTGTTAGGCTGCTATCATCTTAATGGCGACCCGGTCCCATATAGTTTTCCAAGTGACAGCATACCCCAGCACTGTGCGCATTTGTCAGCCAAGCAAAAAAAGCCTATTGTTATTTTAAGTAGATGCGCTTTCGACCAACTTTCCAATCTGATCTAATGGAATACTTTGACATTTTCCATTGTTGGCTTTACCTGCTCCTTTCCCTTGAAATATTCCTGAAAGTGGTCTGCACTTCAAGAGGACATCTGCCAGAGCACTTCTGCCAAGAGCACGGCCAAGTTATGTGAGATCTTGGAAGATGCTCAAAACGGATAAGGGCAGAGCTAATATAAACTTTGAGATCACACTTATGGGAAACACCTGCGGACACTAACAATTTGCTGCTTCATGAGTGTTCGCAAATAAAAGTCATCTCAAGTGTCAAAAAGTTGCAGTGATAACTTCATTGTTTCATCCACAAACGTGCCATTACATTTACTCTAGAGCCAAAATGGATTTCTCCTCGTGGAGAGTTGACGTTTTTATGACTTGCCATTATCAGGATTTTCACTCCTGCCTGCCAACCTAATCCAATTTGACTTTATCTGAATGTATGAGATAAGAGAGAATGCGGTCACTAGATTGTTGTTGAACCGCCCTGAGTGTGATAAGCCCGCTGATAACTGACGTCACGCAGACTGGCTTTGAACACGTTAGGCGGGTGCTGATTGGGTGACAGCCGTCTCTTCAAACATTTGCCTAAACCAGAGCCAAATGTCAGTGGTTTTCGTATATTGTTTGGCATGCGCGCCGATGGGGCTGGCAGCATCGCCCCAGATAAGTGCCCAGAGTGGGTCCCAGAGGAGGACCGGGCTGTCAGATGTTGCTTGACCCACCCAAAGATTGTGAGCAAATGTTTGGTGTGCTCTCTGAATGGCATCTACTATGGTCCCTGTGGGCAACTTACATTCGGACTGACATTTTACGGCTGAGGCGGTAAATGGCAGAGCAAAAAGGGACACAAGACAGACAGAAAGGGACCTGGGTTGAACTGTATTTGTTTGAGCCAAGATATTCCCACAGTGAGACATGACTTGGAAAGCTTCTATCTGAACTGGCTGTGTGGGTTGTCAGTATGTTTTTAGGTAAATGCATTCTCCAAACCAAATGTTTAGTTACTTTTGAATTCCTTTTGATTTAAGACATTAAACATTGTAAAAGTCATATACGTCTGAGCGATAAAAAACAATTGATTTTATGGTAGTTTTAAGTTTTAATTTCCCCAAAGCAGGGTACCTGATTTTCACACTGCAAATCAGAAAGTAAATCTGTCCAACTACTTTATCACTCTTACAAGTTCTGACACAGCAAACATGGACCACCCTAGCAGAGTTTCTCCACAGATCAATTAAGACAAATATATTACATAAGATGTATATCTGATTATTTGAAAAAAAAAAACAGTGTTTGGTTTTGAAAATGACTAAATTTTATTAAATATGACTGCATTTTCAGTCTTAGATAAATGTGGAAGGATTTTGTTCAACTACACAATTCTGTAAAAAACAACTCTGGGTGAGAATAAATACATTTTATAGAATAAATGGAAAAAGCACAGCTAAAAAACAACTTTTCAATGGAAACATGCAAGAGAATGCCCTCTTCTAGGGACAAGTCCAACAGTCCATTTTGTTATGAAAGCTCGCTCAAAGTAAAAACACAGATTTTTAAATTTGTTGTAATAATTTAATAGTTAAATGAAAACTTTTACCAGTGTTTGCATATTGAGCGCACCTGAATATAAGCCGCACCAACTAGATAAAAAAATAAAGTAAAAGTTATATAGTCTGAACTTATTATAGTAGGTAAGTCTACAAGAATGCATCATTAGACACATTGTTGTATCAGCCACAGAGGTCAAAGTTTTTGAAATAAAAATAAAAAAAGGATCAGTTCATAGTCCATACATTATGTTAAGTTAATACAACAGTTTTGAAACACTTTACTTTAGCGTTCTCAATGTGTTTCTTTGTTTTTTTGCCTTCACTAAAGAAAAAAAGTTCTAGGTATTTTTATGATTCATCAATGAGAAAGAAAAAAAGGAGAATGACTAAGCTGCTGATGATACAGTGCAAAAATATGTCACTTTTCCTATCCAAACAGTTTTTAAAATTCCCCTTTGTAGCTCTCAGTACAAACAGCCTATCCAACCACACATCCTGCACACGCTCCTCTCTGTGGAATGACCCCAAACAGCTGAGCAGGAGGTGGGTGGAGGTGTTTTGAGTCGCGTCGTAACCCGAAATATCCGACCCTCCCAAAAACCTGAGTGTGTGTCAGCAAATGCAGCATTCCAAATGAAAAGCACATGGAGCGGCCCCGTAGTATGCGCACTGACTAACAATCACAACCACCTGTTTTCCCTAAAGCAGATAAAAGCGGCCCTGTGGAAGAGCGGACCGGGGTCAGAGCAGAGAGGCGTGGAGAGACCGGCAGCAGCAGAAGAAGCCCGAGCAAAACCAAGGCAAACAGTCTGAGGGTGCGACGCTACATCCCCTGAGACACCAATCTATTCTTTTTTTTTTCTCTCTCTGTCTTTTTTTTGCAGTAAGCCATAGCAGATGCTGAGGTTGAAAACAGTAACACGCTCACGTTCCACAGGCGGCGATGGCATGTGCGTTGTAAATGTCAATAAGACCTCCATCGCTCGTAAACTAGATCCAGGCACCTAGCGACGCACTGACCACAACAGCACATAAAGTTCATAGTAGGTGCTAGGCTATGGGAGCGTGTACTTGTAACTTTTAGACCTTTACACTCCAAAATGTGTTGAACATGTCATGAGGGCTTTTCAGCGGTCTATAAAATCAATTGAGTTCTTTCAACAAAGCTGCATTTATGCTTTTGTTTTCATCAGGCTGGTGTTGTTATGTTGTCTGCAGCCTTTCAACTTGTGAGCTGGACAACTCTAGTGGGCGTTGAGATTTTGTCAGGGATGCAGTGAAAAATGTCAGAGTGGTGTATTTAATTAGATAATCATAATTGGATTTTAAAGAACTGAGCAGTGACATGCAACATCAAAATGTACTAAGTTTTTTTTCCTAAAGTGATTTGGTTGTTTAGTGGGTGGTGTGCATGAAACTATGAACATTATAATTATATATCATAAAGTATATACAGACAATTAAAGAAAACTAATATATAAAAAAAAACAGATGAAAATGTAAACATATGAAGCTGTCTTGTAATATTTCAGACAAGGATTTAATGATGTAAGTTGGAACCTTTTGTGTTGTGCATCACTTGGAATTAGGTTAAAAAAAGTACATTACAAAAATAGCATATGCTCATCGCAAATAAAACAAAATAACATTTTTTTAGGGCTGTATGATTTGGGAAAAATATCAAGTATTGAAAGTCAGATTCAAATTGTGAATCATGTTTATCAATGAGAGTATTTTTACCAATCTCAGAGAATTAGCAAAAAAAAAAAAAGTGTGAAATTACAAACTAATTAAAGAATCTGATGCATTTTAAAATAATAGTGTCCACCTTCACACAAGCAAGTCCATCTATTTACTTGTAAGAAGACCTTTCTGAAAGTAATTGCCATCCTCTTTAAGGTAATTGGCTTTGGAACTTCCTCAATAGTGACCCTAAAGTGGCTGTTTGTTTTGACAAGGCACTATTATTCCCTAGATCAACAGGATAATCTGTAAGATGCCTGTGCGCAGGCAGCCCTGGCTTACAGCGGCATTAGACTGCTTCCTGTTGGTGGTCACATGGTCCCTGGAGGCGGGAAGAGCTCCCTGTGTGTGTACGTGTGTGTGCGTAGATTCTGGCAGCTAAGCATCAATAGTGCAAAAGAGAGCGGCATTGATCACACATCCAAGTGCTGTCAGCTCAGTAATAATTAGGCGTTTCTTTATCGACGCCACGGTAGCAATGAACTAGGCTCCAGGCTGCTCTCCAGCTGAGAATCCTCACCTAATAATGATATTGGTTTTATCTTGTGTTTGCCACACATAAACAAAAGGACAATTACGATTGAAAAATATCCTTAAGGCATGGGATGACCTCAGGCTTTTGATCTAAATGAAAGTCACGCATCAGAAATGTAGCGGTGATTGTACAGTATGTTAACACAGAAAGCTCGTTATAGTGTCAGGGAGAATTACCGTGGTTACGTGAGGATGTATGGACAGAAAAATAGGACAAAAGTCATCCTGCAAACTGGCTGTCAAGGCCAGAAAAAAAACATATGACAAGACAGATCCAAATAACAAGTAATTGCTTGTATAATCATCAGCTTATTTAGTAATTGAAAAAGAATGTTTTGGGCTGAGAGAAGACATTAGGAAATTATTTTTTAATGAAATAGGTTTTGTTTTTTTGTTAAATATATTCTTGAACAGGATTTCATTGAAGCAAAATGTTATTTATGTTTTTCATAGTTTTTTTTTTTTTTTTTGAAGTCCAAACAACTAATTGATTAATTGACGGAAATGACCAAAAAAGCCATTAGTTGCAGCCCTAAAAACATGCATTATAGTCATATCACAGAGGCTGAAGTTCTTTAATTGATTAATTGGTCGATGGCATCTTAATTGAACAAAATTTGTCAACTAATTTTTAAAGGTTTTATAATGAACAGGAACAAAAAGTAGTGACTTAGTTAGGATTTGGGACCGAATCATTGGTCTCATCTGCCATTTTATACATAAATATTGTTTCCTATTCATTTTGTGAATAAGTTATCCCAGTACACATACTTCAACTCATTTTCAGTAGTAAGAAATAATATAATATATTAAATTTTAAAACCACAGAGATAATGAAAACAATTTGGCAGTCAACAGACAACACTGTTTTTAACATTAAATAACAGTACTTTTTCAAGTTAAATTATTTTATTATAAAGTCTTCTAATAAAGCTTCATGTGAATATGTCACTTTTACCCACTGACCCACTAAAATCATGGTGAATAATATATTTTGAAAAGGAAAAGCCCTTCTGAGCAGGATGGACATTTAGGCATCTGTTTCTCCCTAAAAGATTAGATCCACCATTTCAAATCTACTCTATCCAAGCCTGGGTGTTTAGGTTTCCTTGAAGTTGACAGACATACGAGATAAAAGTAATAAACCAGCACTGGAGATGCCATGAAATGAAAGATATTTCAGGGAAGCCAAGAGTTATGGTCACAGATATGTGGTATTGGAGTAATATATCAAACTTATATTCTTCTTCTCTTTGATCGAACATCCTATAATTATGTGGACTACGTAACCATGGGAGACAAGACTGGCACTGCTGCAATGTTGGAAATGTAGTGAAAAACAAAACAATAAAAAACGAAGGAAATTGTTGTTTTTAACTAGACACTTTGTGCAGTTTTAGACAAATTTCAAACATATTTACCCAGTAATGTTGCGGAGAGGTCATGTGAAGTCTAATCGGTAGAGTGGTCAACCAATGTGAGATCGAGTGAGCTGTAATGAGGAGCGCTGATGATGAATGGAGTTAGTCAGCAAGAACCAGACCTGATGTCCTCGACTTAAAAAATAAATAAAAAGAGCAAATTATTTATTAGCATGGAAGCTGGCCAAGAATGCATTACTAGAAGTCTGCAAAATGAAAAAGTATAGCGCATATTGCAACCTATTTGTTTTGTCAGAGCAGGTAAAGAAATAGCCACTTACTCATGTTCTAATTTAAGACTAATTTGGTGTAGAAGAGACGGCCCGTTAAGGTAGGACGTTGCACAGAAAATATGGCGCTCATCCAAATGACTTATTAGTGAGGATTAATCCCTTCAACTTGTTTATAAAAGTCTGTGTGACTATAATGAACATTTATCATTGTTTTTACATTAGCTTTGACAAATTCAATTTGCGGCTTTCTCATTTGCTCCAGTGCTGCCGCTGGCTGGCTGCTTACCTTAAAACTAATGGAAGTCATAAAGCCGAGTGTCACGGATAGTTCTCAGAGAATCCCTGGACAACCTAAAGGAATGGTGTGCACTTTGTTTTCTTAAGATATTTTGGGATGGGTGCAGGAGAGGATCAGTGTTGACCAACCAGAGTTCAGCTGACTGGACAAATTGCAACCCAAACCATGTGGCTGTTTAGTGCAAGGAACAGGCCTGCTAAGCTGCATAGTGGGAAATATTTACTTGACATTCATCTTTTAATTGTCTGTGGGCTGATTTGGGGAAGCGAGCGGTCGGTTATGCTGCTCCCACAACTTGGAACACTTAACAGATTGAATAGAATATTGTCTGTGCTTTTAAATGTACTGTTTTGACATCTTAAACGTCATCTTAGTGCAAAATATGTGTCGCCTTATTGTTATCATGCAGTCCAAGATAGCTTTCAATGTGTTCAATATGTTATGTTCCTGGCATCATATTATTCTAAAGGCCGCTCAATAAAATAATATTGTTTAAATACAGTTTTTGGTAAGACTTTAAAATAACTACATCTTAATAACTAACTGTTTTTTTCCACTAAAAAGTTCTTAATAAAAGCAGCATTTTGTGAAAAAAAAATAGACCACACTGTACTGTCTGAAGTGAATAATAAAGAATTTCAGGATTTGAATGCAGCGCTCTGATTGGCGGTGTTAATTAGTCTTAAAAACTCTTAATAAAGCAAAAATAAATAATTAATTAATCATGAATAAATTACAAGTTAATGATTTAAAACATTTACTAACGCTTAATCATGTTTTAAGTACCACAAGCGCTACCCTTCCACCCTAAATCCTAACCTAGCTCGCTAAATAAGTAGTTAATAAACCTTAAAAACTTTTTCATCTATTAATTGGTCAATTGTTCATGGATAATTACGTCTATACTCATGCTTTATTAAGGCTAAGTAAGATGTAGTTATTATAAGGTGGTACACAGTTTTTGTTGAAGTACAAAAGTGAAATCACCAGATTGAGAATGTGTGTTATTATTATTAGGAAAAATGACTCTTGCCGATCATCTGAACATATGACATCACATTCAAGAACATGAATGGAATCTATAGACTTTTTCCTTGTTAAATATGTTCAGAAAAATGTTCATTCACTGTTTGATTGCTGTAGAATTTCCCAAACACTGCTGCAGTCGACTTGATGGGTACTGAACTTTTTTAAACCATCTTTTGAAAGAAGTCGCTGTAATTATGTGGACAAAGCACACTGATTAGCCCAGATGCTGGTGTGAGATGTGTAAAAGGTGGAAATAATAGCTCCGAACAGTGTGGAAGGTCTCAAATGGAGTTTCCTGGTTCTGTCAGCTCTCCCGTGCTCACTGTGAACCATGGGAGTGTGAAAGCGCAGACGCAGGGCTGTTACCACATGTGTGTGAGGGCATACTTTAGCTAAGTGAGTGCCGTGGATATTTGTCAGGATGCCAGGCGTGCACTGAGAGTTTGTAACATGGTGGCTAGCCCCCGTCTGAGCTCCGGTCGAGGGGACTTTGCATGTGCTCCGCTCAGCTGCTGCATCACAACAGTAAATAAGCAGCAGCGAGGGCAGTTTGGGTAGATTTCAGCGTGACTCAGGGGTTCGTCGGCCATTTGTCATCTGGAGACTGGTCACTGAAAAGGACCTGCAGAGGGCTAAAGCCGATCAGGGTCTTAAGTGTAAAATAAGACTGTAACTTCAACTACAGTCCAGTCATAGTGAGCAGAGCAGGCACTGTAAAGTCTATTTCAGTAGCCTTTTCTGATTTGTTGAAAGCACAAATATCAGCCGTGAAGAAGAGCTGGTCAACACCCAAAGGACTTCCTGACATTCCGATGGAAAAGTTCAAATTGGACCAAATTGTCAGTTACCAAAACGAAGCCTCATATCCTGCCATTAGACAAGGTCATTTTCAGAATGACTGTACTTACCGTAGCATTTCCTTTCATGGTGGTCTATTTAGAATCTCATTTCAAATGGGCAGTGTTTTCTAGACTGTCATTATTGAAAAGATTGAGTTTCATTGTTTTTTTATTCAAGGTTCAGTTGTTGTGACTCTCTTTTTCAAGCTTATTACATTACGACTACAGTTAATACATATAAAGCCAAAAGAAATGTGTTTAAAGCTGTCTTGAGAGATTGTTTAATAGTTTATAAGAGAACTTGCCAAAAAAAAACATTGACAATAGATTGTATAATTGAATATATTAGCACTTCTATTTCATACAGCGGGCTAACACAATACTTGCTCATGCATCTGTCTATTTGAGTCTACTCTACACTATCCATTTCGTGAAACAATGTCATATTTTTGTTAGCCAAAGTCCTCGAAAACAATACTAAAAGCACACATATGAGTTTCCTGAAATATTCAACATTCACAAACAAAAACCTAACAAATAATTTATTAACAAAACACAGAAGCTCCAATATCAGAACAATAGGAAGAAGATAGTTGAGCTGGAATATTTCTGCAGCTCTTTCTGTTGTGGAAACGCTTGAAAACAGCCCCACACCCAATGCGCCGCACCCCAAAGTTCAGCTCAAATCAGCCCTCAAACTGGCTCGATCTGGTTTCAGCTCCAACTATGATCTTGTGGGTTTGGAAATGTTGTTTCGGAGTGTCAGAATGGCCTGTCTTTAGTCAGAGTTTACTGTAATAATAACTCCCCTCTTTTCCTCCTTTTCGATGACTTGACTTTTATCTGCTCCCATCATGAACAGTCAAGATGATCATCTGTGGGCGGCTTCCTTTGGGCCCGTTGTGAATGTGGTAATATTCAGTCAGGAGCTTTTTTCTGCTCTCAGAGACAAAGCTTTTACTACAACAATCATCACAAACAAAAGTGTAGTCTTTTACCAGATGCATCACACTCTCTTCATTCCTCTGTGGAGATGGATGCATTTAAGCAGATTGCGACTGGCATTTTGCCAATCAGTGCTAGTCATCGCTTATCAGGGCTGGGCATGCTCAGCACACTTCAGGCTATTCACTGGAGATGGCCTTGCTTATAAGAGGCAGAGACGTCTAATTGTTGTCTGGAACAGAGACAATTTATTGGACACAAAAGGGAAGAACTGTTTTATACAGTGAGTAACATGTCAGAACAAAATGGTTAACAAAATCTTGGATATGTGAGTTCATATATTTAACCACTGTACTGCGCGATAGCCTAAGGGATTGTAAAAGTAGGGTGAACAGACAAAATAAAATGGTTTTTTTTTTGTAAATGGTCTTAACAGTATGAGTGTAAAAGCATTATCTGGGAGCTACCGGCTTCCAGTAAAGGAATCATGTGCTTATAAACACACTAGTTGATGTTCAAAATCAACAGTTACTCGATCACACAATTTTTGTAACAGATTAGAGCAATAATCATAATTTAAATTTGATTAACATAACATAAACTTTACATTTAACATTAGTGCTAAGTGGACACTGCACAAAACATATGGTAAAACAGAACTGTGGAGGAGTTTGGAGTCAGTTTGAATTGTGTTTTTGGATAAAATCTGTCACCCTCATATATTAGCAAAACTTATCAGTGTGAGTGGCCTGAAATGTGGAAAAGTGAAATATATAGAGACGATACCACCATCTATCTCTTTTAAAATCAGAATGGTAAAATATATGGCTAGGAAAACAACCCTTATTGGTTGATCTCTACAGTGTGCTCAAGTGCAAAAAGGATAGAATGGGCAGTCAAAAGTAAGAGTGAGTCCATTCACTGTCTGAATGCAGATGTGTTGTCCAAGCTGAACGCCAGCTGTGAGCAGGTTGTGTATCTGTTTGTGCATAAACAACCATTCGAACATTTAATCTGCTCACTAATGCACTCATTTGTTTGCTTTCGGCCAGGAGACGTTTAATAGAGTTTTCCCACGTTGTTTGCATTTGCACTGCTCTTTGCTGCTGTGTCACTGACATGATTTGTGGTGTGTAACCGAGCAGATATTGAACATGGCAGTGTGTGTAAGCTTGGTAAGCCACAGCACACAGGATAACCCAGCGAAATGATGTTTGACGCAAGCACAGACAGCAGGTGACTGGGGTCGCCAGCTGTCCTTCTGACTATAAACGCACACTGGAACCTAGCCATTGTTTTCCTGATAGCTGTCTGTTGTGCTGTAACTGTGCACATTCACTCAGGGCTACATCATGCATAACCTGGAACATAGCTGACCAATTTCAGCCATGTCAATGTCATGGAAAATAGGGCACGGAGGAAGAGATGGTGCTTAAATGTTACAGATTATTTGGATGTCCCTGTTATAAAAGTTTGCTTTGATGTTTATTTTGGTTGCAAGTGTTTTAATGTATTTTGATCTGACTTTGTAGTTTACTTTGCTGCTTTATTTCCACAGTAAACTTGTTTCTTAATGAATAATTTCTTTCAGCAGATTTTAAACCTAAAATATAAGCAACTTTGTAAGTTTAAACCATAAAAACATGAATTGTTTTCATTTCAAATTCACTGAATATTAAAACCATATACATTTTTTATCAATCTAAAATTTCATCTTTATTAAATATTGTACCTTAAAAACAAAAGCTTAACTCGTAAAGTTTCAAGATGCCAACCAATCAAGGCTAATTCACCAACATGCAAAATTTAAAATATGTATGATTCAAATTAACGATTATTTTGCTAATTGATTAGTTGGGCGATTATTCTTTCGATTAATCAATTAGTTGTTTAGAACGCATAAGTAATGCCAAATCTGAGCTGAGGTACATTGGAAAAATGTACTATCTTAATAACATACAGTGTTTGGCTTTTTTTTTTTGTTTTGAGTAGATTTGGACTGTTTTAAGATATGATTTGCAGATATATAAAACCTGTAGTTTTAGAAAATGATAAGCATTTCTCACTTGAAAACAGACAAAAAAGTTATTTTACTTAAGATAGGAAAGAAAACTTGCTTGTTTTATTAGCAAATCTTAGCATGAGAAAGTCAAATTATGCCTAAAACAAACCTTTTCAAGTCTGCTTTTTTCCCGTGTAACACTGCTTAGGAACAGTCTGGAGATGTAGAAACTAGTGTTTACGTCACAAAAACAATTTTCATTGCTCATAATAATCAATTCTACACAATTTGAGGTTTTCTCTGTACATAGCACGTTTTGAAACCTAAATAAAAGCCGCTACTGATTATTTGATTACTAAAATAGTTCACGATTGTTTTAATAATCGATGAGTTGCGATTAATTGATTAAGTTGTTGCAGCCCTAAAGATATGAATAAACTAATTATTTTTCAGCAATTTAAAAATATTTTGATGGGTGTAGTTTAATTGATAACCCTGAAAAATTACAATAGTTTTCTATCTGTGTCTGTCTCTTACCCCTACGCTGAATTGTCCACTGTCCAGACTATTCCCCGCCTAAAGCCCAAAGTCACTTCCAGTCACCCGCGACCCTGAGCGAACAACATAATGGTCCTATGTCTGTATGTATTTATTTATTGCTTCAGTTGAGAGGCTGTAAACCACCCGCTGATGCCTGTGATTGCTATTTCCCACGGAAGCCCATCACAGATTCCTCCGCGAGCAGGTGATGGTGGTGCGTTCCTGTGGTAGGTGGGGGTCAGTGGCACATGCTGCCCCCCTCCCCAGCTGCTGTCCCAGGACCCGGACGGCCTATGCTAACTATTTGAGTCCGGAGTATGCAGCGGGCCACATTTGTTGTCTGGGGGAGGTGGGTTGTTGGTAAATTCTTGCTGTGAAATATTTGTACTTTGATGTCTTAATATGTCTTTTGGTGTGTTTTGGAGACTGTACGCTCATAAACAAAGCAATATAAATGAAAGCAGATGTGATTTATTCTTCCTTTTAAGTCTTGCGAGTGAAAGTCTGAAGTGAGTTTTTGACAGCAGACGTCTCCACCCTCTTAAATTACTTTGATAAACTCTGGAATAAACAAAATATGACGCGGAGGCTGTTTGAAATGCAGTTGGCCTGTCTCGCTTAGATTGCTTGCTTTCCAAATAGTTTCCTTTTGTTGAATTTAAAACCATTTATCTTTTATTTAAGGCAGCGCATTATAACTCTTCTGGTAAAGTTTATGCCACTGCTTATCATAGAATGTTCTACAGTTGGTTAAAGTTAGAGGTATTGTAGACTTTATTCTTATCTGGAGGATTTTGTCCATTGTGTTTCTTTAAAGCATTCATTGATTTATCTAGGATGAGAAATGTCAAATAAAGAAAATAGTTTACATTTTTGCTAGAAAACTATTGTGTTTACATTTATCGTTTTCTCTGATACAGACAAACAACAATCCTAAAACTTTATTTGTCCTTAAATTCTTAAACTACATTGTCTGTCATTATTTGTGCTGTAAGTGACCAGCATTTTCAACTTGTTTGATATAACTGTGGTATTATTTATAGTATCATAAAACACTACTTTTCAACAATTAGCTGTTTTGTCTTATAACAATAATCACAACTATTACATTTTCCAACTTTTTTCATTATATTAACCAAAATATCAGAATCTCTGAGTAAAACGTGGTTTGGAGCAAAAATCAAGCTTTGAGGCAGAATAATGAAGTAAAATTTCAAAAGAAATCTGTATAGGTTCATAAACTGCGTTCATAAACTCGAGATTTTTCTTTTGTTTTTTTAAAGGTTTAACAAAAAGGAATTGAAAATCAAGATTGATCAACATGAGAAAAAAATTTTGATTATATTTTTTCCCAGATCACCCAGCCCTACTCCTTATAGATGTTTTAGTTTATTTTCTTACTATAGAATCTTCCTATGCAGTCTGTGGCCTGCCCTCTATCAGAAAAGTTACATACTACAATACACAGCACCTTAGTAGACCTTTTTAAAACATATTTAACTCTGAGCACAGCAGCAGGCACTTTGGGCGACCTGTAAACCTGCACTCTTCCACTTGCACTTGACTTTAGTGCTTAGAACGCACAATGAAACAGTCAGAAATGCTTCTCCCAGCACTACACAACACCCAGGTCAGAGCTACTGTTTGTAAAGGGACTCATCTAAAAGCACTCTTTGTGCAAGAGTTACTGTTGTTGTTTAATACATTTCTTTATCCAAACTTATTTTATTTTGCTTATATCATTGCACCTTAGCAGTGACGCAAGTTTATGAATTTATTTCACTGAGAATTTTAAACTTTCAACAGCAGTTGATGTTTTGCTCAATTACTTAATGCATTCTGAACCTCATAGCAAGTAGTCACAATGTGTTTTAATTAAAGAGATTTTCTGAAACACGAGTTGAGTAGAGTTGAGATGTCCTGGTATGCTTAAGGCAGCTAACCAAAGCATAAACAAGCATTAAAAACAAGCACACTTGCTGGATTTTATTGAACAAACATGTAGATGGAACACAAACTAATTTGTTGCTGATTGGATGCATTGATAATATGTACAGTGCTTTAAATGCTGTGCTGTAGTAGTTACATATCTGAAGATCATTCTAAACTATGTCATTTATAATATCGATACTTGATCAAATGAGCATCTTGTTTCAAGATCTGTTTTAAGTATCTTTGACAACCCTAGAGCCTACATCATTGTGGCAAAAACATCTGGCATCTTGCAATAATAATAAATGTTCTACCAACGAAACAATGAGGGAAATCCTTTGACACCCATGTTGTGAAAGTTCATAATTCCTTGGTGGAGTAATAAATGTGACATAGCTATAGCTACTTAGAAACTTATTGTGGACAGCTTCCTGCATTGGCTGTAAAAGTGGAAAAAATATAGTCCAGTCTGTCTCCATACACAAGGAAAGCTTTTGTTGCCAAGTGGAAACAAAGGGTGTGGAATGGACAGAGCCATGTTGTGAGGGGCACACAGTGGAGCTGGTCACACAGACCCTGCTGTTACACGACTGATGGGATCTCGATGGCCGAGACAAACACTGCTAATGGAGCACATTATGAAGAAAATAGTCACTGTCAGTGTCAACGCACACATACTGCTGCTGAATCTTCAAAATATACCACTATGATTATGAAAACTACAAGACTTGGCAACATGACATACACGACAATGGCATTTGTATCATTTGATTTAATTTAGCATCATTATATTTTATCTAAGCATATTATCTGCATCTTCTTTCTAACTTTAATGTTAATCCTCTGTCTGTGTAAATGTGCTATAAACCATTTATTCATTCATTCATTCATTCATTCGATCAGTGAAATGTTTTGACATCTTTAGGCTACAATTAAAAAAAAGTGTCTGTTTGCAATCTTGATAAGTAGTTCTTAAGATGTCCAACCTCTAGCTTGGAGTTTCTAGTAGTTAAGGAAGTCTGCATTTTATACAGTATAATTAAAAACAATTATGTTTGATTCATCACATGTAGCGGGGCGACATTGACAAAAATGAATAATAATAATTTTTTAGTGAATCTCGATAACAATATGTGGATGATATTCTGCAGTTCAACATATATTTTTCAAATTATTCACAAAAGAGCTGCAATCTCCCATTACAAACTAATCTTCCTGTATTATAAAGTTCTTTGAATTACTTAATTCTGACTCGTCTTCAAGTACAGCATCATTTATTGAATTTTTATTGTAAATGAGCTCTTTTGTGGCATGTTTTACTGCATTATATACTTGATATCTAGCTTCAAAACAACATTCATGATATTATCTAAAATTCAACATATTGCACAGTACCAATCATATGCTGTAAGTGTACGCATTAGAAGCTTCTAACGTCATCACACCAGCCTTATTGCCCCAATATTCTCCATAGTCTTTATTATCCTAAACCTGCAAGCTCAAAAAGTAGAATTTTAAAGAATCAGATTCAAAAAAGCGTTTCTGCCATAATGAAAACTATCCCAGACATTGCTCTACTTCTAAATACTATTTCCAGAATAAAATTTTCTCTTTGTTCTTTGGGCTTGCTTTGGCGCTCATGTCCATCACTTTGTTGCATTAAACATGTTTGGAATTTTTTATAATGTTGGAAACTAGTTCAGCTCTCTTGACATTTTTGTTTGGAATTTTGCAACCCGAAAAACACTTCTTTCAAACACTTTTTTCTACCAGTTTTGAGTTACTGTTTGCTTATTATAAAGTTACTGATCTAAAGGGAAATACTTGGGAACTTGAATGTGCTTATCTTTTTTGCTTGAGTTTTGGTCGATGTTATAACTTTCTATATCTGTTGTGCAGGTGATGAAAATGCAGAAGGATGCATTTCACACCTATTTCCCAAAAGCATTCATAGCGTTGCATCTCTTTGTCGGCCCAGTGGACATCCTTGAAGCGCAGGAAGTGGACCAGCTTAAACCGTTGGGTGCTGCTAAGTCAACATGTCTGCTGTGCGCGGCGTTGGGTCATTGTTCGCTGAGCTCACCGTCCAGCCACTCCACAAAGAGCGCTTATCTGTGCGAGCCGTGGCACCGCGCTCAGCTGCCCTCTGTCTCCCTTTCAAAAGCCAAATGGGGCATTATTAGGTAAAAGAACTGCTGGCTGCTCTAAAACGCTGCCATGTTCATATCCCCACACATCCAGATTAGCCCGATGTCTGCAGTCGAACTCTCCGATTTTTATACATGTATGGAGAAGAGGAATTATTGGTTAATCCCTCGTGATGTTTCTATCCATGGATCATTTGATGGTGATTGTTTGTATATTGACCCATGAGTATGAAGTGGGGGAGGGGAGGTTATGCGTGTGTCTGTGTCAGGACTATTATCTGACCACTGCCTTGTTGACCTCTCTGAATGTATGGATTATTATCATAAAGGTCATTTAAAAAGCTTGTCTTTGAAACACAGAGTAGCCATGTTTTCCACAGCTATGTAGTTGGCTAATTTATTGCTTGTACATGTATACGGTTGGCAACAGGCTAAATCGAGACCTATATAGGATCTATTTAGATAACAATATTCAGTCCAATCCATAACACATAAGTTTTGGACGTATGGACTTGGAAGATGACTTTTCCAATCATTTCTTCATTCAAGTCTTAATAAAGGTTGACATAGAGTTAACCTAAAACTGAAACACAGATGTTAGAATTTGATCCAATATAGCTTACATAATTTATTTCCTAAAGCAATGGGTGAGAGAGAAGCTCTTCTACATTAAAATAAATGAATTGCTTCCCCCACAGTGGTCTGTTAGTGGGCGTTCTCTCGAATGACGACTGTATCGTGTGAATGTACACAACCTGCATGCTGAAAGCAACACTATCTTAAATAGGATTTGCATACATTTAAATGTATAGAACTAAATTACACATTATTTATTTGTTTTACTAGTGGCAAAGAAATGAGCTTCGGGACACATCCACCACCCAACCTTACACAATGAAAAATATGAAAACAAAAGCAGTGTCTATCCAGGGAATGCAGTTTTTTTTTTTTGGAATGTTACATAACCAAAGTGATTAAAATGAAGCAGTTTATTTTCATCATGCTAGGAAAAAGCTTTGGTGAAAATTGCATTCCTAATTAGGATTAAGGAAGGGGTCGGGCACGGCTGGACTAGAATGTTAGGCATTTGAAATGAGTGCTGTCGATGCCATCTGTGCAGATTGCGGTGAGGGGCTAATTCTGGCTCCAAGTGTGGCGTGATTTAACACAGATTTTTAGGAAAGCTCCTCCGATTCATACATGGAATCCGACTGAAGCCCAAAAATTGGAGTGGCATGCTGAATTAGCCAGCACCTCCCTCCTGTTAGATCTTCTTTAAGCCCACACCACAGAGTAGCCCAATTCATGCAGACATCCAACATGTGTGGTGTGTCAGATTGTTCGCATAACAGAGATGCTGCGCCAGAGGAGGCCACACTGCTCACCCTTTTGGCCTTATGCTTCGATCTGTTTTGACAGGGTCTTCTAAATGTCTCTCCACGGAGCCTGACCTCAGCCTGGGAAATGAACAGCCAATTATTTCATGCAGAGGACTGGTCACAGCGGCCTGTGTCTGCCATGAAGCAGGGTCAGCCACCACTCCTCACTGCTTACCTGGGAAAGACTGTAATTAGCAGACTGAGGGCAGTGTGTGCTGCTGACAGGGGATATAAATAGTGCTGGGCCGTTTGAATGCCAACTGTGATCTCACCCCAGCATAAGATATTACCTGTGATTTCACATGTCATCATTGGGCTCTAATAGCACATCAGAGGAGGTTACAAAACTGACTTTGAAGCCAAGAGACATTCAGAACAGTGTGAGGTCTGTTTGAGACATGATCCTTAAGGCAGCTCAGATTTAGTCTTGTGCAAATCGTTTTTATGCGTTATATGGTGTAGATCAGTGCTGTATTTCTTAAGTGATTAATCAGTTGTCTTCATCTAAAATTAGTAATAGCCAACACTTTATTTAGATTATGACGATTGGGTTTATCAGCCTTTTTACCTGGCTTCATAGTTGACTTTTGTATTTTGGCATAAGCTCCATTGCCTTTCTTTGAGACAAGTCGGTGTAGTTCATGAAAAAGTATTGGTTTTGCATGTTTAGCTTATTGGCTGGCAGGCTTTCTTAGTCAACTAAGTTCTTCTTTTGTCACTTTTGGTCACGGTTACTCATCTCTAAATCAAATCTAAAAAAGCCCATATTTACCATATTATGTCTCCTGTTAGATATACAATGCAGGCCTTGTTGTTGGTGATCAGTGCTACCAACCAATTTATCCCATTTGCAGGAGAGACCCGAGGGACCTCCTTAGCTGTACTTCCACGTCTCATCCTCTTAGAGTTCAGATTATGCGTATTGCCTGTTGATCTCTAGCGCCAACGTCAGCTATGGTCCGGCCTGGTGTCCTGTCACTTTCTGAATGCACGTTTTGAAATATCGACAGACATGACCATCATTCTGTCACAATCCTGTAAATGCTAAGAATATTGCCTCGTATAAAAGTAGTGATATAAAGAAGTTGGCAGTTCAAGTAGAGATGAGGGTGCCATGTTTCAGCAGTCGCTTGGATTACTTTCCTCTCAAATATAACTCTGTGGCATTCAGTTTATGGCGGATCTAATGACTGTATATTTCAATGCCATCCCTTGTTAATGCGCGATATTAGATGTTCTTTTCGGCGTCACAAATCCCATTGACCATTGTTCCGTTTAATTAGGCATTCATTCGCTCCTGCGGCCCCCAAACTGTGTCACCAAAACAAAGGTCTCTATTGGAATGTGTGTCTGTTAGAAGCATGTGAAGAAGCAGTGTGACACCAAACAACAGCACTATTTTTATACAGCAGCCAGCATCTGATTGTCTCTGAGCCAAGATGCTTCACATGACTTCATGAATGACTAATGTTATCGTTTAGGAGTCTTTGCTGAATATCATAGCCTATTAAGAGCCTGGTTGGACAGTTTTATGGCAGTTCTATTGCAACGTATTTTGAGTCATGAATACCCTAGAAGAATTGTGATAATACAATGTAATGATATGAACAGCAGTATGGTTAGTCACGGTGAGGCGATAAGCATCGGCCAGCATGAGTATTATAGATGACTTAAAGCTCAAATCCATGTTTACAAAAGGCATAAAACAGAGGTAATCCTGGGTATGTTTGCGATGTATACTTCATAACTCACTACTGGTTTTAAAAGGAAATATGTTAAATGAAATAATAAATGTTTAGACTATTTCCTAACCTGCTTTTAAAAATTGCACTTTTCAACAAAAAACAGCCATACAGTATTCCTGATTAGTTTGGTAAATGTGTTAATCAACCAGGACTGGCAGTTAATAGAAATATTGAAAAACTGAGATTCACTTATGGGTATTTTATAATTTTTAAGAGATTCACAGCTAATCCTTTGTCAATAGACTGTGCTTGGGGGGAGAGGTGGCAATATATTGAGTTTTAGATCATATCGCAAATGGTATTTTGGAGATATAGAAAAACTGAATAATGAATATACTGTATAGAAAACAATTCTACAGAAAGGAACGTATAGAAAACAAATTGAAAAAAAGATGCTGTACATTTCGAACTTTCTAGAAAGAGTTTAAACATGACCTGTGTTTTTGTGCTTTCATGTTTATCTATTATTTACACTGGGAAAAAGAGATTACTTTAGCAAATCCATTAATAAAGTGCCTGAATTAAGTTATATAATTTTATTGTGGACTATCTTACTACGAGATTTGTTAATAAAACAAATAAGTTTATCTAAAATAATCCTTTTCTGATTTCAGTAGAATTATCGTTGCTTCAAACAAAACTATATATGTTCTTCTTGTTCCATTGTTAAATCATATATTTAACATTTTTGAACTTGTTTCTCTATTAAGATTATTCTTTTTTCCATGTAAAACTAAATTAATAAGTTATACATATTTGAACACATTTCTGTTTAAACTAATATAATTTATTGTTATTAAATAAGCTAAAAAATCAAGATAAACATCAAGGGGGCAGAAGTTAGACCATAGACTGTAGAAATAATATATTTTTTAAAGACATAATAATATAACATAAATGAAAATTTGATAGAGAGAGAAAATTATATTATCAAAAACTACAAATAGTAATTGTTATTGTGGAATGCTTAAATTATTCTTTCATAATAATCAATCCTTGTATGCTACAATATTGACTTATCGAGATAACAAGAAAGAGACAAATATACAAACGACCGTACAAGCCACAGCTCCTATAATCTCTTGTCTGATCAGAAAACAGAACTATTGTTAGGTTCAGTCTTGAGTGTTTCCTCCTGAGCAGCCGTGGAACACTCATGAGAAGTGATATGTGAGTATTTTTAGACATTTTCTAACAGCCTTTGATAGCGTGTGGGCTCGATTCCCCTGATCTGAAGTGACTGTCTGCTTTAAAGGTGACATATTATGCTAAATCAATCGTAATGGGCTTTTAACCTTGTTACATCAACATTTCACCATCATTAGTTTGCCCAGTTGTATTTTGATTGATTTGTACATGTCGGAGTTATGCCGTATTGTCTGTAGAGCAGGGCAATATATCGGATTTTAGTATCGTGAATGTTGTTTTTAAGATTGAGAAAAAATACTACAAAAGGTGCCAATTAAAGATAAAATAAATGTGATGTTTTTGCGCTTTTATGATTAATTTAGTATACTTTTCACATTTGTCAATATGGTTTGTCCTTTTGTCATAGATGTGCATTTACATTACATCAAAAGGCCCATAATATTTAACACAGATGAGGACTCAGCCGTTAAATTTATTGTAATGGAAACGTGAATGGGTCTAGTCATTAACGAACGTCACTCGATTGAAAATGTGTGAATATACATGATATACATTGAAAAAAACTACAACACCATCATCAAATTAGCTCTGTCGGAAGTCAGTTGGCTTATATATTTTCAAAAATGCTAACTTCCTGCAGGCATGTTCATTTCCTGTTTAGTTCATTTCAATGAGGTTTCACTACCTCAGTTTAAAATGAAAAATACTTGAGTGAACAGTGAGTTGTTGGTGGTTTATTCTGAAAATACAGTATGTTAAATACTTCACAAATGAGGAGTATATTTCATCAAAGGACCAAAGTGAAAGAAAAGAAAAAGATGTGTTTGTCTGTCAATGCTAATGCTAAAGTCTGACAATTTGAAAATAAACAGCTTCTATTGACCTATTTGTCCCGCTACTTTCTAGGACGTGCACTTCCTGTTTAGCTGCATTTAGCCTGTAGATTTCAGTCGATGGGTTTATTTTAACTGTCATTATATTTAATTAAAATGCCCACAAGACAAACAAACAAACATGTTAGCTACCTTAACAGAGCTAAACAGGAAGTGCATTTCCAAGCTAAGTGGCGGGACAAAATAGGGTCAATAGATACAGTCAGCATCAAAGGCAACGCCCACTAACGGACCTCCGAGGGGGAAAGTTAACAGGGGAGTGGATCAGAACAACAGCTTTATCAGTCACTGCTCAACAACTACAACAAATGTGGACTTTAGGAGATATATTGTGTCAAATACAGACACGAAGACATAGAGATAAAGTGATTCAACCTTCCAAGAATGTAAATATATCTAGCAATGCTAACGGTAGCTGTGAGCTGAATGCTAACATGACGCTAGCGCCGGCTGATGTCTTTTAGCATCTTTTTAAACTTATTGTTTACTTTTCTGACATAACATCTCAGTAACCTCCATTTAAACCCGGTTGTAACTCGACTTGAATTAGTTGTGCTAAAAATACATTTAATTCGCCAGAAAACATCTTAAAAGAGGTAAACAGTTTAGCTTCCCATTCTTTATTATGGTGAGGCAGGAGATGTTTTCCCCCTCAGCAGGCCACGCCCCCAACAGTGACGCGTTGCCGACTGTATCTATGGACAGAGTCAATTCTAAAACTTGAACGCAACCTATTAAGGTATACAAAAATTTCAATACATGTTTTAACACATTTCTGTTGAATAGATAAAATATCATCTGAATATCATTATCGAGATATGACGAAAAAATATTCAGATATAAATTTTTGTCATATAGCCCAGCCCTAATTGTTCTTGTTTTCACTACCTATTCCACCAACAATGCACAAGCCACAATAATATATTGTAAAATGACAATCCATTGCTTGTTACAGCCACAAATAAGAGGTGCTGCTTGTAAGTTCTTCCATTTTGAACAGGAAATTAACAGACCTGTTTCTATAATAAGTATTTTAGCTCATTATTATTGTTAACAATAAACAACCTGTAAAATGATGAGCTATGTATGTCTAAGTACTTGAAAAAGCACAATACGTCTCTATGGTCAGTAAGTGGGCATCCTGTCTCATAAGGTAGACCTACAAAATGTTTCCACCATTGTGAACTAGCCGCACTTAGCTTGAGGTTAAAGTTAGCGTAGGCCTAGACGCTGACGTTAACATAGACTCACAGTGACAGGTTCCCAGGCATTCAGTGACACCATCAGCCTCTCTCTCGCTGCGTCCAGGCCTATGCTGTTTGACCCTGGCTGGATCACAGGGCAGACCAGCAGTAAGGAGCGGGTTCTAGGTCTGGTCTGAGCGGAGCCCGCAGCTGCCACCTCGCATGGAAAGGCAGAATAAATGAATGCTCAAGTGGGCCCGGGGGGTGAAGCAGTCGCATGTTTGAGTTCACCTGCAAAAGAGAGAGGATGCCTGCATTTGAAACCAGAATACTGATGCCGACGCTTCAGACGAGATTAGCTTGTTTGGGAGATGTGGAAGGATAGGAAAGGTTCAAAAAGTGCAAAAGCTGAGAGCAGGTTGTTCTGTGATTTGTTCAAAATTACTTTGCATGGTTCTTTCTAGGGGAGAGTGCATCGTAATATTTTTTAGCATGGCACTCCCTCCTGTTAGCATACCAGCACTGCTCATCTCATGCTGTAAATTGTGAAAAATGTTTCAAAACACAATAATAGTTAATTACAAAAAAATTAGGAGATTCATAATGTATTAGGTAAGTGAGCAAAACAGCAAAGTTAAAACAAAATAGTTCTGAAAATCAGATAAAGCTCTTTTAAATCTATTGCATGTTTTAGAACATAAAATAATTGGTCTACAAAAAGAAAACTTTCCATTTCACTTTCACGTGTCAAGTTCCATTTACATTCAATGGAGGCAATTACGTAGGAAATATTTAAAAAACAACAACTATATGCACCTGACTTGTGTTGTAATGTGATTTGAGAATAGAAATCCTCACGTAATGGATGTGTTGAACTCCAATTCGTTATTCATCACGTTATCCATCTGGCATGTCCCCTGCTGAACGCCTTCAGCAAAAAGTGGGTGTTTAATGAAATATTTGGAGCTGATTAGGTGTGCCAGTCTACCTTATGCTTAACCAATAAATAAATTTTAATCCAATGTGTGCGGGATAGAACAACAGTGTCAAACATGAACCTCTCTGCTCTTCTTTCAAAAAGTAAATACTCTGTCTTTCTGCTATAACAGAATCAGATGCAGCAGAAACATGTACATCCATTGGAGCTGCCATCTTTGTTTTAGTCGATATGGCGTTACTTACTGACGTTTTTGCTAACAACCTCCTCGAAGGCTGTTAAGCATTGGTTTGAAATGTACACCAATCGGCTGGTAGAGCCTTATGGATTTCTCTCGTGTTTGTGAATTCAGAAAGAGAATCCATCTGGCTTGCAAGGTTACTCAGTCTGGTGATGAATTATAGAGTTTAAAACACCACAGAAAGTCTCGCACTTTGACCTATGATGTCACTACATTAGAAAATTGTGAGGGTCATTTTTTGAGGGTCAGAGCTGAGAAAACTTACTAAACATGATTCACTAAACTAGCATAAAGATGCACTGACAATAGGGAATTTACTTCAGGAACCAGGGCGATCTTCCACTGTTGTTATGTTTTTGTTGAAGGAACAATGTCACAAAATTGCTAAAAGCTAAAAAAATTCAGTGTAATATGTGTTCTTCACAGTTAGCGTTTTTTTGTCTGTACACATACTGTGCATGTCAGAGAATCAACCGGAATATTAATAGCTCAAAGCTGCTTAACAGATCACATACAATCATCATTGTTGCATTGTCTGCCATACCAACTTAATTACAGTCAAAGACGTATGGAAACTCTGAGGGCAACATGGTAAAGACCCACTTCCACTGATAGGTTTAATATAGCTGCATATTCTGAATACGCCTGAAGTTTGTTGCTCCTACAGTGACGAGCTTCTGTGGGTCCATCCTTCTCCGTGATCCGATGTGGTGACATTTTCTCAGCAGCTGAAGGAGCATATGAGTCATTTATATTGCGCGGTCCCTTTTCTCTAAACCTCAGCCCCACTTTATAAGACTTGATCTATCTGACACTTACAGTTTTTCTTGTGGTGACTGACAGTTGTCTCGGGGGGCTCTCTTACTTGAGAAATCCGTAAAGTCAGATTAGAACTACAAACATAACAACAACAAGAAAGAAAACATGTTTGCATTGCTCAAGCTTAGAGGAGATCTATTATTGAAGGCACTGGAGTGAACTGAGTAAACGTAGG
The DNA here is from genome assembly GCA_038363315.1 of Mugilogobius chulae. NCBI lineage: Eukaryota > Metazoa > Chordata > Actinopteri > Gobiiformes > Gobiidae > Mugilogobius > Mugilogobius chulae. The sequence goes on along the minus strand of CM076406.1, from coordinate 10,750,466 downwards.
TGGTTTCCCCAGTCGATCTATGATGTGTTCTTACTGTGAATAGCTATAGGCGCACACAGAGAGACAGTGGGCCTTGGGAGAGCGTAGGTGAGAGGTTAAGTTAAATGCAGAAATGAGAAAGAGAAAAGGGTGACCACAGCTGTGACAATACAACCTGGGGTCACTGTTGCTGCCAGCTCAGCTCTAAAACGCTGGCTGTCATCACATCTACCGTTTTCATTTAAGGAAAGGTCTGTTTAGTCACTTTCACCCACAAAACAGGTGGGATAATGTTTGCCACTGGTCGCATGGAGGTTTAGGGGTGCGGGGGAGACTGGGGAGAGCCTTCAAAGGTTGTAAAGCCATGCAGTTACTATGGAAATGATACCAGTATTGCTATGGGAACAGGACCAGCGGCTTGTCTGGGCTGGAGCAGTAATCGTCTCTCAGAAAGGAGCTTATGGTAATATGTGGTGCTCTTATGAATTAATTTGTCAGGTTTTGTGTCCGCACTGACATCATCGACTTTTGTCAAATGGAAATTAGCAGTTTCTTTAGGCAAAGACATGTAAGACATGAGAGCGCTGAGATGTGCTTTAACTGCTTTCTTGCCTCAAAGCACTGAATGAATGGGTCATTTCTCTAATTCTAATCATATACACATGTATACAGATGTGAAGTAGTGAGCCATGAATGTCAGATTTAACCCTTTGAAAGATTGAGTTATGTTATTGTTCTTACAGTGTTGGCTATAAATATACTACTATCATCCATCTCTGTACAAGAACTAAGTTCTGAAAATCAAGACAAAAATTACAGCATTTAAGTTAGGGTAACTAACTTTTTAGTTATGAATTAGTAACCTTTGTGCTTTTCACAAAAAAAGTATATGAATGCAGCACTTGAGACCACTGATCTGTCTGAATTGTATAAAAAAGAATTTTAGTTCTCATCAGGAGCCGAATGCTGCGCTTTGATTGACTGTACTTTGTGATCCTATCCAGTTTCACTTTGCTGTTTGTAAAAAGTAACTTTTAAGCCATAATTCCAACCAAAAGAAGGAATACATGGTGATATTAAGCATGTGTCTAAGGATTTATTAGAGGAAATTGTCAGATTTAATTTTGGTGAAAATCAGCTACCTCAATTTTAATGTAGTATTTAGTTTTATCTTTTGTCTAATCTATGCTGCTACTTCCACTTGCTTTAAAACAAGAACTGATTTTTCAAGACGGATTTGTGTGATAACAATTAAAATGTTCCACCCCAGGTGCTGTACAAAGCTGGACCTTCAGATTGTTTAATTTTGTAATAGGGGCAAAGAAGAGCTCTTAGCAAAAAAGAAGGAAGTGAAAAACATTACAGATGCAAATTAAATGAAAATGAATTGTTTCACAAGAGTGTTTATCAGAACAGTTATCCTAAGGGTTGTATTGCCATGATATCATCTTTTTCTTGTCGTTTCATCTCAGAGCAGTTGCTGGTCTGTTAGTGCCACTGTGTCTTAGAACATAAACTGCACACTGTTGTGCTGGAGGCTCTAAAAAATGAGATGCATTGTGACCTGAAAGTTAAGCAGCAAGTGTGTAGAGCCAAAAAGTGTAGCCTAGTTTGTGTGAGAACATAAACATTTACAAGCCTTAAAAGACCCTAAGTGCTGAGCCCCATAGGGACTTTTTACAGAGACTTGCGACAGCCCCAGCAGCCTCTGCTGCCTCTTAACACCACACTGTGAGAGACAGCTGGCACTAAAATGGATACGTCTCCATCCATCTCTCGGGAAGTCACTGCCGTGACTCTAGCTCATATTGTAAAATATGACCATCTTGGACAAGTCAGACAGTCAGAATGTAGAGTCTGATCACAATGTTGATAATCGTGTTGTGAGATCATCAAAGCAATGCATCAGCTGTCAACTTCTGACTGGTATTTATTTTGGTGGCTGTAAGTAGTATCCAAGTATTTGTTTTTATATTTTGATCCTCTTGGATATGATGAAGCACAGACTTTTACTTGTAATTTAGCTCCATCCAGTTTAGCCTTGCACTGCAACTGACCTGAGCACAGCATGTGAAATGTTCGTCTATTTTAGAAGCGAGACAAGCCGTTCACAGCGCACCCCAGACTCTCTGACCATTTGATTACTGTTTCACCTTCAGTATTATTGTTACCATCCCTACCTCACTTACAGTGTATTTGAAGTTAGCATGGCAGTTATGTAGACTGGGTTTTCATGTAACATTAGCTCCATGCAGTCAATAAGCACGCCAACATACAGTATCTGTCCACGTGTGTTTGGGTGCACGTGCTCGATCAGACCTCCAGCATTGCCTCTGGTGCTGATACTTAGAAGTGATAACGAAACTCCCCCTCCCGCATGAAATTCTTATGCAGGCTGGTCATTTTAAACTGTTAAAAATATATCAATCGCTGAGAGGACATGACCTTGCAGATGTTAATGTAACGTGGCCTGGGCTGATCATTCATGTTGAAGGCAGCAGAATTGTAAAGTGAAATTGTGAATAAAACAAAGCTTAATTGCCTGTGGTGATGGGCAATCAGCTGTGCAGCAACATGAAGCTAAGCCAGTACAGTAAGAAACCGCAACTGGTTGATAAAAACATGTAGGTGTTTGCACTTTGATGTGAGGGGCGTGGGAATATTCTCCACAGGCTGCACGTGAAGGCGCCCCATGAGGAACAGCCCGCGGTTTCTTAATTGAACCTTTCTATTTATGATATCGCCTCACCTCTTTGGATTTGCAGAGGAGGCAGTGCAGGAAACAAGCAGCATCCCAAGAGGCCTAACAGAAAAGTAGGAGGGATTCATTACACAGCGCCAGGCATCAAGAAATTTCCAGCTCCTGTGGGCCTTTTGTATTATTCAGCGCTGTAAAACCTAGGGGCTTTACCAGGGCATTACACTAAGATTACAAAGCGTGCCCTAATGCCCAATGAGGGGGCGGAAAAGGAAAATTTACAAAAACGTGATCCAGATTTGACTATTTTCAAGCTTGTCCATCCTTGGAGAGAATGACAAGAACTAAATAACCTGAACTAGGTCACCGAGCACCCACTGTTTAATGCTAATTGTCGACATAACACGTTAGCAATGTTTTCCTCACCTGGGGGAGACTAACATAACAATAGGTGCATATATTTGAGGAGAAAATTGCTACATTAATAAGCGATGGCTGATTATATTGTGCAGTGTTGCATAGAGTTTGGAAAAAAGAATGACAAAAAAGCCTTTATCCTCCCTGCAGTGCTGTATTGAATTCAAAATGACGTTGTTAAACTTAAATAGAGACCTAACAACACAATGCAATCCATATTCTTTTGTCCTCTGTAAAAATAACGTAAAACAACAAACTACTCATTTTCTGACATGAATGAACACTTTTTGGCTGAACTTGTTGACTATACAGTTGAATTATTACGCAAGTTGTTTTGTTTTTTACTCAGTAGGTTGTGTTCGCATTCTCAAATGTGATGATGACATATAGCTAGATGATGAGAAGTATCATTTTTTAATATCAATAAAATTGCACAATTCCCTTAACTGGTAAAATGTAATTTTGCAAGTTTTCAATCTGGTGATTTCTATCGATAATTTGGCATTTTTACATACATTTTATTCCGCCCCACTCATTGTCTGTTTTTGATACACATTGCATTTCTGTTTGAGCGGTAATTCTATTTGCTTAGGTGGATAATGAAAGAATATTGTAAAATTTCACTATTTGTTCTCATCAGCAATACATTGATTCTTTGGACAGGTTTTCTAGAGTGTAAGCTTATTAATTGTTGAGTACTGTTGGGCAATTAGTCCAAGATCGAGCGATCACAATCCAGTCATGTCAAATCATGAATGATTTAGGTGTGGGTTTTGAATCTGGAGCTCCACAGTCAGTAAAAACATGTGGTGTGGAGCAGAAGCCTAACTTAGGAAGAAGAAATTTGACTGTTTTCTGTGTTAAATGATATATTTAGATATATAGATACTGTATAGTTTTTGCACCAGAAATCATGACCTAAACAGATTTTTATTTTGTTTTAGAAAATGCTAAATGAAACTGAATCAAAAACTGACATCAGTCAATAAGAGGGGAAAAAAATCTTGTATTTGTTCCACAAATTGCCCAGCCCTACAGTTGAGCTCAGCCAGCCCAAACTAAATAAATAATACAACCAAAGAAGGTGGCAGCACCAACAAGCAACATCACTTGAATGTAACCTACAGAGAAATTCCACATTAATGTTCGGCTGAAAAACAAGATAGCAGACAGGATGAAGCTGTATGACCAGGGAAGGATGTGTCAGAGATGGAAACAGCAGTCTCATAACACCTACTCAGCACTTCCTCCATCTTCATCAGGTTTGCTAACTGTTCAGCTGTTTATGTCCCTGTTCACGAAAAAAAAAAAAAAAAAAAATGATACAGCTTTTGCATGGTTGCTAACATTGCTTGAATATTTACGAGGCTATTGGATTCCTAATGAAGAAGGGAGCCCCATAAATCCCTAGTCCTACGTGTTGCTCGACTTTAGCTCTTTAAATCCCCGCGGAGTTCCTTCCTGCTCCCTTTGCTGTTTACCATCTCAGAGTATTACGGAGATGAACGTTTTGGAGTGCGGGCTTCACAGCTGTTTCCATTTCAGACGTCTCAAGCTTTTTACTCGCGCGTCAAGCTCACTTAGTTAGCTAATCTGTGCTAATACGCTATGATTTAAGGAGGGCTGCGATAGCTAACTTCATTGACCTTTTCAAACCAAACATGAAACGGGAAAACTGCATTAAAGAAGACAAAATCTACAGTTCCGTTTTTAAAAGAATTTGCACATCATTGATTAAGTGATATCTGTATTTTGATTGGTGTGAAATTGGTTGGAAATACTTCATTGTCCTGCATTAGTTTGACATTTTCTTAATTCATCAAGAAAGAAACTTGGCTATTCAAAAAAGGAAATGACACCATGGGAAGGCGCGGTTTGTTCTGCACAGTCAAACTGAATTTCTCCCATTTTTATTTTTTTTATTTCTTTGCTTTTCCCTATAAGGATCCAGAGAGGTACATCCATTGGATAGAGTCGATCGATACATTTGTATCTGTATTGGCCAATTATTTAGAGCTGAAGGTTCTCCAGTCGGTGTGTGCTCATGTGTCAGTTCCAGTTTGTCATCAACTTTGTTAAGTTGAACAGACTAATTAAAAGGTAAAAATGGATATAAAGTAAACAAACAATTCACTTAAATATGACTGTATGTTTACAAAACCATAAACATTTACATTACATGACCTTGAGAGCATTGCTATGGCTTTTAAAATTCAAATTTTATTACTGGCAAAGTTTGGTTACATTGTGTTAAGCACGTCTTTAAGTACATTGAGGTTTAAGGATGTGAAATGTCTGGCACTTTACTGGGTTATAACAGTAAACCTAACTTTTTCATTTTAAAAAATTTATCTGCTGTGTTGCATTTTTCCAAAAGGTGGGGTAGGGGATTTTCACACTGCAAACACAATTTAGGTTTTAAATCTGACAACTTTCTCTCACAAATCCTGCAACACATCGTTAGTATCAACATGTATTACGTTTTGGTTGCAATTTTGACATAAAACCCTCTTTTTTATTTGTTTTAAAGTGAAACTTTAGAGGATCATCCAAGTTCAGCCAATCAGAACGCTGCATTTTGCTCCTGATTAGAACTCAAATTCTTTATTATACTCCGTGTGCTATTTTTTTCACAAAGTGCTGCATTTATCATAGACTTTTTTGGTGGAAAACACAAAGTTTACTTATTTACAACTAAAAAAGTTAGCTACTCCAACTTTAATAGCATAGCATATTGTACTACAAAGCATTTTTCATGGCTTGTCTCATTTCCATAACTAAGCCAATTCAATGCTATATTGACAATAAACACAATGATGATTTACTTACAGTTCACTATTAGCACCTGAAAAATCATATTTCTCCTTTAAACCCAACTCACAATGCTATATTAATCACTCCAAATAATTTACAGCCAGACAAAGATTTGATTTCAACACAGGACATCCTGATATTTTGGCCCCTTCACATACTTGGCCTAGTTGCAGCTGGTATTTGGTAGCACGGTACATGAGGTTCATTTGAAACTTAACTCCAGAAGTTAGCAATGACTTGTCTATCAAACACTAGCTTTGTCGCTACGTTTATAGCTATACAGACGAGCTGCACATAACTGCCATCGTGCAAAGCTTGAATGTAAAACAGATCCACTTTCCATGACACATTATCAAAAACGCCCTACATACAGCTGCAGAGCGGAAGTCAAAACTCTTCTTTTCTCTCAGAAATGTGCACTTTTGTGTGTGACAATGAAAGGCAGCGGCGACGAGAAATCGAGAGCAGGATTCAAGCGTATTGGTTTTGTTTTGATTGTCACGTTTCTTAAGAAAGTGCACTGCAGACTGTCTTTTTGTTACTCTCTGAAAAAGTTCTTCCTGTGCATCTGTGTTTGAAAAGTAAAACTAGTAAACCTGATCCTCGAGGGAGAGGAATGAAGAAAGGACGATTTGTTGAAATTGGCTACAGAAAGTTTGACTATATCATGTTTATTGTAGATTTGGATTACTTCTGAAGCCAAGGTCATGAGTCTGGAGAAACACTATAGCATCAGGGTGGGCTTTGCTGACAAACAGGAATCTCTCTCATTTTTTTGAGAATCGATAATAGTAGTCAGATAAGACTGAATGTTGTTGTTTTTAATCATATTCGTTGAGTTTTGACTGTCAGACAAAAGTGAAATGCTTGTAATTCATCAGAAAAGTTTATAAAAGAGAATCATTGTTTGAAAGCTTACATCAGGAATGTCAAAATTCTCATTGTAATCTTATGTAGGCCTATAGGCTGTCACAATTTATTGAATTAGAAGTTATTTTTTATACATTCATTGTTTTGTTGGAGTAACAGATAAAAACTATTGGGAACAACATAGTTCATGATCTTGCATTTCAGCGCAGATGAGAAATAACTGTTTTTAACCACGTTTCAAAGGCCATTGACAGTTATGACAGAGGCTTTTAAATAAAAGTGTGAAAAGTGTAATAAAGCACACTAGAGTCATCCTATGTTAGTTAGATGTAGGGAAAATAATCCAACTCATCTTGCCTTAAAAAAGGTGCTACACCCAATTTTGCTTCCTAAAAGTAAACAAACGGAAATAATTAATTTTAAACTTCATGCATCAGTCTACATGTTTTGCTCACTTAGATTCTGATTTTGAGCCTTCAAATTGTTCACTACTATGTGCTTTAAGTTTTTTTCACAGCGAGACGTGTTGGCATGCTAACAGGTTAGCCGCAATGCTAACAACAACAACAACGACAACGACGACGACAACAGCAAAGTTAATGGAGTGTGGTAACAGTCTATATTCGATTTACTCAAGACCTTGCAGACTAATTTCCATCTGAATAGAATTATTAACAAGATATCCATGCTCAAAGGCAGTATAGATGATTTATGGATTTAAAAACAGTGCAGAAGTTCTTACGAGATCTATTTGTGCATCACAAATTTGTGAAATTCAGAACAGTGTTTTCTGAGGCACAGAGTAAAAGAAAGTACTGTATCTCAGACAGAACTTCAGCTATGTTTTTGAGGAGGAAGCCATGTTAGTAATGGATCAAACACTCAAAAAGGGAAATTTTTTGCAAAGTATGTATCACTTAAAGAAAAAAAGCAATACTTCTACAATCTGTTTACTTCTCCACAATATTGCAATAGATTTTATATTTCATATTGTTACATCCATAGTTCTTTTTTTTAAATAGTTCTTTTTGTAGTATTTTTATTATCAACTAATAATTTCATACACCTTCAAAATAACATTCATAATATTATATGAATTCCAACATATTGCACCCTTACATAACACTAATGCTAATACTGTACTGCATGACTTATTTAGCAGGACTATTGATGTTAAAGGAGCATACTATTAACATCTATCATCTGAAGGGCCATCTCACCGAATGCAATCATCAGAATTGCGTATGTGCTTTCATGTAATATAGATAGCTGGGGGTGTTAACAGCTGATCCCGGATAGTGTCAGAACGGTGCAGAAAACGGCGTGGGTGTTGTTGTCAAGCTAAGGTGCGACCTACTTTTGACCTCTGCGTATCGTAATTACCGACCGCAGCGGCTAAAAACAAGCTGTTGTCTTGTCATGATCTCCAGAAAAGGCCGTGGGCTAATCAGCTTAGGCTGTCTGTCTGCTGGAGCAGGTGACCCAAGACGCCGCTCGACAGTTGGTGGAGGTCTGACTGCCTCTCTCCAAAAGAATACAACTCGACTAATTAGCTTTGAACAACACCTACACATTTTTTAACGCACTAGTTTAATCCATGCTGTAATCCTCTGAGTAAAAGCACTTCATTATTTGTAAGCAGATTTTAACCCCTTCTATATTTGGTGTATGTTATTAGGCTATAGGTGAACTGTACATCCTGTGCATCATATCAATAAATAACTAAATTACATTTGATAGAATATTTACATCTTCCAAATACATTTTTTTATATACCCAGAAAAAAAAAATTCTAATTTTTAGTTTGTTTGTGTTTTGAAAATTAAAACTACTGCATTGTGCAGAAAAAAAATACAACAAAAATGTAATTAGTCATGATGTGACCTTTCAAATAGGTAAGTTTAAACGTTGCTATTAGACTTAAATCAGTGTCCAAGCTTGTATATTTTTTTTTTTTTTTTTTTATTTTTTTTTAATTTTTTTTTGAAACCTGTTTTTATTCAAGTATAGTGTTGTTTTTTTTATAGTTTAAATGTTTAGCATAAGTAATTCAAATCTTTATAAAAGGAAAGTTAGTTTATAATAAGAGATTGCTGCACTTTTATTATTGTTTGACAAATATTCACATTTATCTGATAATTAAATCTTGGGTAACACAATTAAAGTTAATAATAATTAGTACAAAGCACAAATCACATTACGCACAAAGATCATTTCCATCTGTAGTCCTGTGGAGGGAAGGTGATAGTGGACATGTTTTGTTGATAAGGGAAACTGGAGCACCAGGAGAAAACCTACGCAGACACAAGGAGAACATGCAAACTTTACACAGAAAGGGAGTCGATCCCAGGAAATTCTTGCTATGAGGTTAGAGCGCTAACCACAACATTATGTTGGACTGTCATTATTGAATTTTAAAAAATAGGGAAACAGGGATAAACATTTTTTTCCAGTATTGTCAGCCCTAATCAGAAACACATCTTTTTTTATTAGTAGTTATTAAAAATAGGCACCATCTCTCTTCCCTACCCACTGCAAAAGAGATTCTGAATCTCAGTGGAACTTCTTGGAATTTCTCCAAAATAAAGTTTTGAGAAGTAACTGAATACATGTACCAAAAATAAATAATCAGAATACAAATTTCAAGTAATTGCATTTAGTTACAGTTACTAATATTGAGATCCTACTCTGTTAGGATATCAATGATTGGTCATAAATCTGATCTTACTTGTTACTTATGTCACCCAAAAGCTGTCAGTGAATAGTGTTTTGTTATATGCATCTTGGCTTAGATTAGCATTTGATGAAGGAGTCTCACTTGTGTATCGTCATCGCGCTAATTTAAGTGTGCTCTCTCTAACATTCATGTGGAAATGACTTTGCGTTGTGGACCATGGACTGCCGGGATGATTCAGCAGTGCCCCCTCCTAAGGCCCTACCCCCCTATCCCCTTCTCCCACATTCCAACACCCATCTTTCCGGGGTGCTCTTGCAACATTAGTCCCACATGGGCTCACGAGGCCCAGGAAGAGAGAGACAGCAAAGGGGGAGAGAGAGAAAGAGAGAGAGAGAGGGGTGGGTGCTTGAACTCCTGGCATGGCGAGCTTGCCCTGAAAAGGCCACATGCCTCCTGCGCAATTATGCACTGTGCATAGAAACAGCTCTCCCCCACCCTTCACACATACACACACAATGCTTTGACCAACTAAAAATGGAAGACGGATGATTGCTGAACAAGGGCAAAGAGCAGCAGATTGCTCACATTATTGGCGTAATGTAGGGTGACGTGACAGTGGGGCATTTTGACATGGAAATGCTGTGTTTTCTAATTGTCTTTGCAAAAAAAAAAAAAGGCAAATTAGCAATAAGTTATGAACATGCCTAAGGATGGTGTAAAACAAGACTAAAACGTGCCAAGTACATGTCGACTCATTTCATGTGTGATCGATTATTTTAATTAAACAACTGCATAATGATAAGCTTGCTCTGTTTTTTTCTCTCTGTCTCTGCAGGCTACTTCAGCGTGTTGGCGGTGGTACTAAGAACGAACAACGAATCCCCCTGGACCGACGAATTTGACAGTAAGTGCTAATAACCAATGGCCTTATATTTTAAATGTCAAATCTTCTTCCTCTGCACATGCTGCTGACCTGACATCAAACACGCCTCTTCACATCCACCCAGAACTAATTTGTCTCTTCTTTGTCCTGCAGAAATCGAATTATCTTGTTTGATTGAGTCCATTTCAACACTAAATCCCAGGATAGAATGGAAGAAGATCAAAAACGAAGGGCCTAGTTATGTGTATTTTGACAAGAAAGTGTCAGGTAAAGCAAATGAATGTCAGAGAGAATTGTTCATATTTGAAAACTCTATTTGTAAAGACACGTGTTTGACTCGCAGGTGATTTGGAGAACAGAGCCGTTATCAGAGAACCAGCCACACTAGTCATCACCAATGCAACCAGGTCGGATACGGCAAAATACAGATGTGAAGTGACCGCTCCTGATGACCAGAAGTCTTTTGATGAGATTGTGATTGACCTCACCGTAAGAGGTACTGTACACTATGACTGACTCCAAAATATTAAAGTCAAGATGTTGTACCGCATTCACTTCTTCAGGATACTTTAAGTCAGAGCTCGATCCACTATGCTGCGCGTTAAAGACTGTGTGTTTGAATGGAGGTCGGACCAAAAATCGACATCTCATGATCTCTCTGGGGGGAGTTTGCATGTTCTCCCCAGGTTACCATGGGTTCTATCCGGGTTCTTCCCATCTTCCGGCTTCTTCCCACCTCCAAAAACATGGATATGCCATACGTAAAAATTCGTCACAAGATTCACTATTTCTTTTCTTACTTTGTCTCCATAAATTAATTTCAGGTGCATATAATCAACCCTCGTAAGGTGTAAATTGCCTATAGAAGCAAATATTTTATACACCTAAGATCACACCTTTTATGCAAACTTACAGCTGTATTTACCACAAGGATTATCACATCAAACTAAGTAAAATTATCATAAGGGTTTTAAATTTTTTCAATCACATCAATCCGAGACGAAACCTCTTCCTCAGTGATTTCAGGGTCGTGATGCCGTAAGCTGACACCGTGTTGTAGGTCGCCGCCACCCTGCAGCGCACAGTACATGTGAGGATGTGTTGTGATCAGACCTACCCAGCTCCAAAGGCGTGTTCAGGGCTATAAGAGGAGCGTTCCGAAACCGCATCTCTGCTATTGCCAATCTAAAGAAAGCTCATCGCGTGTTTTGGTCTTTGGCACAATCTGAAAACCATGTACCCGTCTAACCAGAACTGTCAGTCCAGTGAAAGAGAAAGGGTCAGACTGACATTGTTACATGAGAGCGTCATTGGCCGGAAGCAGTGTTTACTAGTGACTGTATGCACATCACACAGTTTCACAGATAATATAACTAATATTGTATTTGCTCTCCACAGTGAAACCAGTGATGCCCAAATGCAGCGTCCCAAAATCTGTGCCCGTCGGCAAGTCAGCTGAACTGAGCTGTTTGGAAGAAGAGGGTTTCCCCAAATCTCAGTATCAGTGGTTCAAAAACCGAGAAGAGATCCCGGAGGACCCCAAGACCAGCCTGAAGTTCTTGAACTCCTCGTACACGCTCAACGCCGACTCGGGAACACTGGTCAGTAACATGTGTTGGAGGGCATGTATGGGGGCGAGGGCGTGGTCGTGGGGATGGTGGTCTGGCGCCCAGGGTGGGGACAGATATTTGGGGAGACAGATGATGGTGCGAGATGGCTTAAGCCCACAAGGGGAATCTGCTGCTCCCGTTTGCACATTCCTCGATTCCATGCATGAGCCCAACTACAGTGTCTTGAATATACGATACTTAATGTTCAGGACTGAGATGCTACGTGTCTCAAAGCATCACCGACTTTTACTTTTGCGAGTGTTCTAAACTGCAAACAATTCAGGGTTAGAATTCAAACAAACAGTGTAAATATAATAAGTCACGGATGTTCTTTCTACTCCACTTATCTCCTCAGGTTATTTTAGGCGTTCCATGGAAACATAGTTATCACTCCTCTTGGTTACTCCCATGGGGAAAAACGATGCCTTCCAGCCATAGTCCAGTGAAATGTGGCTAATTCATTTAAATCATTGGCTTGGTTTGAAGCATATTTCATTTAACACAATTCAAGATCGTGTGGTAACATTTAAATTAGTGTTACATCAATGAACAATATTAGACAAAGTCGCTTGATTTTTTTTGTTAAGCTATTAGCTAGAATCATGTGAGTTTTAAATGACTCTATATTAACAAATGTTTCCATGTGCCATTGCAGAATTTCATTGCAGTCAGAAAAGAAGATGCAGGTGAATACTACTGCAGAGCAAAGAATGATGCCGGATATGCGGAGTGTGCACCACAGACGATGGAAGTCTGTAAGTACATTTGCTGAAACAGGTCAACATATTTCAGATTCAATTAGCTTAAACTAACATGCTCACTGGGTATGTCAACATTATTGGACTAGATGATAAACGTGATTATTATAGCTACAAGATAATAGAGCTAAATAATAGATAAAGAAGCATAGAATAAACAAATAATTGTAATCGTTAAACTAAGGGTGGACAATATATTAAGTTTCAGTTTTGGTATTGGCTGAGAATATAAGAAAAAACAAATAGTATTTTGGACAGATATTTTGAAATATTGGTTAAATTTTTTACTAAAGTCAAAGGTAAATTTATAAATTTGTGAGACAATATTAGAAGCAAAGTTACGTTTTTTCAGTATTATCTATCCTGTAAATGTAGTAGAGGTAGTTCATATAGCTTAATCTGTAACTTTTTTGTTGTTGCTCCGCATCTCAATGCGGCTGCTTTCAGCGCTCAGTCTCACTGAGATTTTCTGGAAAAGTCCCACGCACAATCTAGCGTCTTTTTGATTTGCTTTTACTATGTTTCAAGAGCCGTTTACATGGTTTTTTTGTGTGTTTCCAAAGCAGCAAGCCCAGTCCCTTTCCCCTCGGTGTGTGATAATTGTATTAGGGCCTAATAGATGCAAATGCTTAAAAAATGTTTTAATATAAACTAAAACAAGCTAAGATCATTGGCTCATGCTATCTACTACTTTAAGATGCTTTAATATTATGAGCTTGTGTTAAAAAGTAGCAGTCATTGATGACTTTGAATAAAATCGACTGAAATCTGAATCGTCCAAGGTGTTCCAAAAAAAAAAAATATATATATTTTTTTTATATATTGCCCAACCCTACAACTAAATTAAAATGTCATGCTCACAATTGTTTCTGTCTTCTGTTTTGTGCCTCAGATGACATCGATATTTTGGGAATCATCCTGGGCGTGTTAGTGGTGGTTGTGGTGCTCCTGTGTATAACAGTAGGAATCTGCTGTGCATACAAAAAAGGTTATTTCTCGGGTCAGAAACAGGCTGGAAACAAGTAAGACATTGTTTCACTCATATTACAGAACTTTTTTTTTAAACAAACATGTTTACAGAGAAGGCTTAACATGTTCTATTTGTATCATTCAGTTACAAAGTCCCGTCAAAAGGAGATGGAGTGGACTATGTCAGGACAGACGATGAGGTATTTCATCCGCTAAATATCGTCTTCAGTTTTAAACACAATTCTGAAATTCAGGCTCTAAAATATTCTCTTTTCTGTGATTGTCCGTGCGTTGTCTTACAGGGCGATTTCCGACACAAGTCCTCATTTGTGATTTGAAAAGGGAGAGCCGAACAAGGGCAACGTGCCGAACGAGAGACATGACAAGTGCAAATGGCGCACGAAGCCGACAACACTTCATGCTCTCGGCACTTCGGAAACACAACTACTTGCCAAAGGTGACCAGATATCACGGGACAATGACAAGAAGCTCAACAGGCAAATGGGGACTGTTTTTGTTTGTTATCATACTAAGTTAAACTTTTTTTTGCATGGTTTTCAATGATTCTACAATAATCTGCCAAGTCTGAAAAACGGACAACTCAAAACTATCATTTCTACTTTTACCGTTTGTGTAATTTCTTTTCTACTGTTGAAAAATTCTCAAGACTATTTTTGATGGAATATATTTTAAAATGCCTATAGATAAAGGTTTACTTTTTTAAATATTTGTAAATTACTAACGTGTTTTTTTCTTTTTTTTAATTTTGGTTGTAGGTAAAAAAATGTGTTTAACCACTTTGAGGATTTTACACGTTTGCGATGGATAGAAAGAAAGGGTTCGACAAATGAAAAAGGACTTGTATTAGCATATCAAGCTACGGTTCTTGATGGGCGGTCTTACATATAGTATTACATATAGAGTTTTGGAGCCGGCTGGGACGTGCCTGGCCTTATGGCGCAAGAGACTTCCATGTCAATGTTTGTAGATAGTCTTAGTACGAGGCTTTGATGAGTGCCAGTCAAATGCTGTGAAACACTGTACACAATGAGTGCTGCGTTTTCTTGATTTACGTAAGTGTCCTTCTATGCTTGCTGTTGATCTTGTAAATATTGAAGTTGCTGTTCAGGAGAATAGAGAAAGTTGTGCTGTCATACATAATAATGTTCAGTATTACACTACGTAAATACAGGGTTTGAAAGTTAACCCTCCAGATCAGGGTAACTAAGAATATACTGGATTTTGAATCGAATCATGCATTTAAATTGAAAGGACAGTTTTCATTTGTTTAAAGTGAACACTGTGAGATGCAGAGGTGGGTAGTTTTAATTCTGAAGTAAGACATTTTTCTCAGAGTAGTTTCCAGACATCATATTTTTACTCCTTCTTCAGTAATATTTAATTAAAGGAACAGTACTTGTTTGAGTCCAAATGATTAATCAGATGTTATGTCATCACTCATAATAGGTTTTAGAATGTGAGGAATGTCACAAAGCCTGATGGTGAGTGAGAGTCAATTTTTATTATTATATCTCAAACGCAATTTTACAAAATGTCAATCTGATGATTTATATCAATGTCTACACCCAATACATTTTTGTGTTACAACAAAAAAAAACTGAATTGAAACTATTTTAATCTTAGTTGTCCTGTATAAAACAATATTTTCTTATAGAATGTTGTGCTGTTGTCATCTGAATAGACCTATTACTCCTGAGTATTTTTTTGATTCCTATAATACAATCTTACTCTGACTTGAGATTATTTTTACTCACCACTTTGTATTTTTGTTTGAGTAACATTATTTTTTTTTAAATTCACTCTTAGTTAGGTCAATTTTGGTTACTCTACCCACCTCTGCTAAAATAAAAGGGCTTTAATCCTTGATGAAAAGACTATTTACCACAGAATTATTAAATTGTGTAATACAATCCAGGTCTAGTCACTATTGCTGGCTAAATTCCAACAGTGATGTGAATACTGCCAAATCTGCAGAAACCTAAACATACAGTATATATTTATTTTGAATTTTGAATGGTTTTATTCTATAGATGTTTTGTTGTCTGTTTACATTCATTTGCTAACATTTGCTTCTACTAAACCTAGCGTAGCTTGCTTTTAGTGTTGTGGTTTGACTGTTGCTTCTAATGCCCTCATTCCTTCAGGCAAACCAATAGTTTCCAATAAGCTCATCGCTGTGGTGTGACTTAAACAGACAAATGCATACTAAGGGGTCTGGAGGGTTAACACTTGTACTGATTGTATATAGACAATTTCTTTGAAGATTATGTAAAGTTGTGAGAATTGTACAATTTTGTGTTTTGAGGCGATATGAAACTCTTTCCATTTGACTGAATAGAGGACATTTTCGATTTCACAATGGCGGTCATCATGACACATTAAAGGGCCCATGTTAGAAAGTAATTTCATCAACAAAAACATACCTGAAGTTGTGTTTTGCTTTGATCACATGTGTAAAGTGTGTATGACAGGTTTTTATCATTTTCTAATGTTAACTCTATTTGTAAGATTAACACCAGTTGTAAATATAATGATTTTTGACATGAATCACAAGCCAAAGAAACAAAAACAGTAAAATATGCAATAACTTATGATAGTCTAGTCATTTGTAACCAGCTCAAATGACGCTAAATTGCTGTTAACTTTAAAACTAAAATAAATCAAATGTTTGTGAATAAAACAAAACACAACTCCAAGTATGTTTTTATCAGGTAACAACATTCAGAGCTTGGCATAATATAGGACCTTTACTAATCTGTGATGACTTTTGTTGGCTGGTCGCTTGAAATGTTGCCCTACGTCAGCTGTGGTAGAGACGATCTGCCCAACATTTGCACATAGGAAGTTTTTGACACGGCAGTTTTACTCAGACGAATCCAGGAGTCGTTTTCAAAAGTGCTAAAATAAGTGTGTTTTGCGAGTAAAAAAAATACAAGTCACGTCGCATTCTTTTTACCTTTTCATTTGTCCAAATCTCATTCCTCTTAAGTGCCTTCTGCCTCGGATTTATCAACAACCAATTTGTCCTGATTTTCTCCCATATTTATAGAAAAGGCTTCTAGTTTGCATTAATTTAATCAAACCCCGGCGTTTGAGAGGAATGAAGTCACCGCAAGCTTCCACTTCCCTTCTTTACATATCTGCAAACTTGTAAATAATTGTTTTTCATAGACTATGTAGACATATTGAAGTCGTAGAGGTTTATTAGTGCCTAAATATAGTGGGGAATATTTTTGGTAAAGACACATAGCACTATTAGGCATAAAGTGTACACCCAAAGCAGGCAGATGCTGAATTAACTCTGGTTTATACTTGTGGGAAACAGTCAAATTATGATAAATATTGTAGAGTTACCAACCAGAATTGATGCTTGGTGATTTTCCAGCAGTCTTTTTGCCATTGGATGAGACGTGGCAGCAGCAGCAGCAGCAGCAGCAGCAGCGGTGATGGAGTACTTCACAGTCCTGGTTAAATACAAACAAAAGCAGTGATGAATAGTTTTTGGTGTGGATTGTGTCTCTGCGAGGAGTGCACAGCTGAGATAATCCGACGCTGCTTTTTTTTTTTTTTAAAGGAGATTTTCTGAACCAAACTCACTCACAGTAGAATGTCTGTTTAGGGCCTGCTGGGTTGTTGTTTTTTTAATTGTTAATTCTTGAATCATTCTCTTTGTGATTAATAAAATTCACTTCTAATATTACAACATTCTTGGTTGTTGTTTTTTCAGGTAGAAATGACCAGTATTGTTAAAAAAAAAGAAAAGACATATACAGTGTACAGGTTAAACAATTTTGGAGGAGAAGCATGCTGGCACCAGGAAACATCCGTTGCTTGCTAAGCCTACCTCCGCCAGCACAGCTCAAAAAAGGCTTCACAAACATAACACCAACTCCAAAAGAACCACCATAGCTATTTTTTTCAAAGTTTGGATTGTTTTAAGCATCAATTCATATTTCCACCACCTATCACTTTTCTGTATTTATTTGTGCTAACTAAAAAAAAAAAAAAATCATATTTTGAGTAAAGGTGGGGCTTAAAAGTATAATACAGCCACTTTCCAACAAAAATGAAATGAAATGTGCAGTTTTAAACATGGAGTCAATGGACCTGATAAGACATTATACATTTGAACAAAATGTAAAGTGTCAATCTACATGTTATGGTTTACTACTAAATACAAGGGAAAACACAACATGTGTCCTTTAGCAAATTAACCTAAAAAATAAATAAAATTCAATCTTACAAAAACTAAACATAATGTTGACCTTCTTTTCCTTCTGTACTTTAAAAAGTATAAATTGTTTGTTTATTAATTTATTTTTTTTTTTAAATAGAAGGGTTAGTTCTTTATTAACATAGGAGATGCCTGCATACCAGAAATGCAGAAAGAGCAGCAGCTAATTGAAACAAGCTGTAGCAGTAACACTGGCCAGCGCTGTTGTCAGCCAACTACAAAAGTTTATCACTACCAAAGTAAAAATAAAACTTCTGCTGCAAATCCACATTTACAAATGAAATACACGAGAAAAACAGCCTCAGTAGTCAGACTTTCATACGGGTTCAGACCTGATCGAAGCGGCTAGCTCTCGTCCCGTTTTGTTGCTTTAGTCAAAAAAGTTTACCCAGCCAACTAGATGGGCAGCAACTCTTTCTGCCCGTGACATGAGCAGTGGAGCAGAACGTGACGTGGAATGATAATCACTCTATTTTGTCACAAATACAGATTTGAACTACTCCAATCAATAATATTAAGTTGTGGTCTATACACAAGAAATTGAAAATCATACAAAAGTTCAGCATCTTCAGCAAGTTTAATTAATAGTTTACAGTAGCCTTGATAATTATTCAGCTCCAAAGACATACTTGTTGTCAGTAATATTAATGCTGCAGAAATTACAGAATCAAACCCAAACAAATGACCATGAGGTTCCACTTATGTGCTAATTTCTATTTTAAAGTTATCTATCCTTTCCTGAGTTCCTCTAAAAGCACCACGTCTAGCCCATAGCATTCTGTCAATTCTATTCATTTGCAAGTTCAAATATTCTTTTTGGGTTTGTTATATCTCTCATGATCCTCTTTGTCAAATCTTCCTCGAGTACTAGGGCGTCCCGCTGATCTCTAAAATCCTTTTCTGTATTACAGTCCATCAAATTTCCCACTGGCAGCATCTTCGCTCATCTCAAACTATAATCTATTACAGGAGGTTAAGCCATTTCAAGGCACAAAACAGCTTTCTTGTTGCCTTGTGGTCAGCGTGCCAACTGGCAGAGAGCTCCTGGATAAAGAGCCTTATAATCAGGCAGCACTGCAGGGAGAATTTATAGTGGTTTGCAGCAGTGCCACCGAACACTTTTATTGAATTATTAGAAAAATCAATTAAACCGTGAGGCCTGATTCCGCTGAAGTCGGAGAGCCACGTGTGTTTTTTTTCTAATTAAGGGGATTGCATATCGGGGAAACGGTCTCAGATTATTATGAGGGAAATGTTTGTAATTTAACACTCATTAAATTTACCGTCACAGCACGAGGTTTAAACGGCTGACTCATTATGGCTGCTGCTGCTGATGCCCTTTTAGGCCTGCATTGTGTTACACGCCTGTCTGTCTCTAAAAAGGTAAATTAAGAAAGTTATTGAAGGGGAATAGCCGTTATAGTTACAGTAATGTTGCTTCAAACTAATATTCATTAAGCCAAAGAAAAAAGTTAGATTACTTTGGTAGACATAAAAAGTGGAAACGTCATCATAGATTATTATAATTAGTTAAAATCAGTAATAAATTTATTATACAGTGCCTTGCAAAAGTATTCAACCCCTTTGAACTTTTTTACATTTTCTCTTATTATGACCACAAAAATCAAACATATTTCACTGAAACTTTGTGTGAAAGACCAACACTAAGTTGCACACAATTGTGGACAAAAATTTCAGTCTTAAGATGTGGAAAGCTGGTAGAAACATACCCAAAGAGACTTGGAGCTGTAACTGCAGCAAAAGGCGGTTCCACAAAATATTGACTCAGAGGGGTTGAATAATTTTGCACGCCTACTTTTCAGGTTTTAATTTGTAAAAAAATATATATATCATGTATGACTGTCCTTTCACAATTGTGTGCAACTTAGTGTTGGTCTTTCACATAAAGTTTCAATGAAATATGTTTGAGTTTTGTGGTCATAATAAGAGAAAATGTAGAAAAGTTCAAGGGTGTTGAATACTTTTGCAAGGCACTGTATGTATGCATAAGTATCAGCAATGAATAGATTTAGTTTAGTTTTGTATAGATTATGCAATCTACACAATCGATTAGACCGATATTTAGAACAGTAATTGAAATTCAATCAATTACAGGTGTCTTGCCTAAGGACACAACCACAGTTCCTCCTCTTGCCAACCTGTTTGGGAGATTTGACAAGATCAGGGCACAAACGGGGTGTCCAAACTTTTTCATCAACAGACATATTGTTAAAGCAGACAGAATGAAGCTATAAACTACATAAAAGTGGTAATACTGTGGTGAATTCAAATGGGGGCAACTAGAAGAAGTTTAACTGAGCCATAGGACATTGATTTTAGACTTGAAACCACAACAGTATACAGTGAAAATTGTTGTCGGTTAACAAAAGTTATTTTTTTTTTTATGTAATTGTAAAAATCATTAGTTAATACAGACAATTAGACGATTCCCTGCTTTATACTGTAAATAAAAACCCAACTACATACATAGAACAAAAGCAAAACTGTTCTGATTTAATGCCAAAGGAGGTCACAAAGATGCTTGAGTTGTTGATTTTTATTTGTTTTTTAATAAAAGATGACACTCCGACTCCGCCTTGCTTGTTTCTGGGGAAATGTTGTTCCATTAGTTATGTTTTTCTGGCTTAAGACATAGTTATATTTACAATCAGAATGTCTTCACCACCAGAAGGTTACAGTTCAGCATATTTTTAACCTATAGTTTGATTAAAGGCCAACAGATATTTTTAAGCACTCAGTTTACAATAAAAGAAATAGCTTGACTAGTGCAATATCAGGTAAGAATGTGATGAAAATTCCTCTGCCCAAAAAAGTGTGTAATTTTTGTTCATGTGACATTGAAATTGGCACTGATCTCTCTCCTCTCTTTCCAGTTTGAAATGTTAGTGTTGTGATCTGTGACATTTTACTCTTGTGATTTATGACAACAGTATGAAGAAGCACATGATGAAAAGCCTGCACGAGCCTCCCTAAAGTGACGAGCAGTAAAACAGATGGGAGACAATCTTATTCGACAGAAGGATGTAGCCTGTTTAGAAAATATCTCAGTACAAAGTGATGAACTGACAGTGGCACACATGAGCCGGGTACAGTTGCTCTCACAAGTAGGGCCTTTTCAGGACATCCTCAAGAAGCTTGCCTTTTGACTGGATTAAAAATAAAAATCATAACTTTTTCTTATCAATCAGTGATGTCCTAGATTAGATCCTTTTAGTCATATATATTGCATATTATCTAAAGGGCATATGGATTTGGTGTGAACTATTATAAAATGCTTCAACGAGATAGGCCAAAAGTATCAGGAGGTTACACTGAGGAAACAAAAAGAATACATAAAATACTTACATGCCGCTTTGACTGTCTGTGTTGTGGTTACGCAGCTCTCTCTTGTGGTAGAAAACTGAAATCACATTTAGACAACTTAAAATGATATAAACGCTTTTTAAGTGATAAACTAGGCTTGTTTGACAGGCAAAAAACATAAATGTGTATAAAAGAGATGCATGTTGTAACTGACTGTGTACCTGATCTTTGTCGAAAAGATCCATAAACGTTAATTTGTCGAACACAAAAGCATAAATAAAACACACTAAAACAACGTGTTGAAAATACAACAGTATGCATAGTACATGTCTTTATAGTTTACTAGAAGCGAAAGATGTCCCTCATGAAAAAGCTCAGTACCGTGCTAGCTCATGTTTTTGACTCACATGACCTTCGACGCATGCGCAGTTGCCTGGCTCAACATAGTCTGGGAAGCTGTGTACACTGCGTTCAGACTATTTAGAGATTTATTTTTGTTATAAACTGAGCGTTTTCAGAAAAAGAATAGTAAAATAAGGTTTGGGTGAGTTGTCGCGATGAGCTTCTTTGGTTTTGGTCAGAGTGCGGACATCGACATAGTCCTGAATGACGCCGAAACAAGAAAGAAAGCTGAGCACAAGAGCGAAGACGGCAGGAAGGACAAATATTTTCTCTTCTACGACGGCGAAACTGTGTCCGGAAAAGTCAACGTGAACCTCAAATACCCGGGAAAAGACTGGAACACAACGGCATCAAGATAGAGTTTGTTGGGCAGATTGGTAAGCATCACGGGCCTGCGCCTTTATGTTTAGCCGCCCGGAGTGCTCCTGGCCCCGCCAAGAGGAACAGAAGCACCGCCAAAGTCTGATGTGCTGCTAAAGAGGAACTAATGTTTCAGATGTGTTTGTACGGTATAACAGTCACAGCAACTTGATCTAAACCGCATGTTTCACTTGTGTTTGGGAGATAAATGGTGATTGCTTAGGTGCTAACAAGTGTCAGTAGGAAGTGTCAGGTCCCGTGACAAACATGGTGCACGCTGGGACATCAGCTGACAGAAGAGCCATTCAAACTCTTAACAGATGTATACTGCACATATGTACACTATATCATCAGTGTACAGATCTAACTTTAGTCTACCCGTGCTACATAAAGTCTCATCATATATTTGTTTTAATAATGTTTTTCTCAGCTCTTAGCTTATTTTATTGTTGGGCTGTATTACATTCTCATTATAGTAAATCTAATGCTTTTCCACGGGAAGAGTGTAAACAATGATTATGTTGTCCCTTACTGGACTAGATTAAAGTAAACTATTTACAGAGAGTATTCACTTTTGACCATAGGAGTATAAGAACTATACTGATTTTTAAGATGGAGGAAATTGAAAATTGTTAAATCTCAAAACATTTCAAGCACTCGTGTAATGTGATCTCTAAAATGTTTTTATATATTTTTTGTAAATTAGTTAACTTCATCTTTTTGAGCAAAAAGCATATTTTAAGTAGCACTGAGTGCAAGCCTTTTTTCTTCATAGATATAGCTGAAAGCAGCTCTGATTGTACGGAGCTCAGTACTGCCAATCTCTACTTTATTTTTTTCCCAGCTGTATCACGAAATTTCTTAATAACTATCACGTAATTACGTGATACTATCACGTAATTACGTGATACTATCACGTAATTACGTGATACCAAAAAAAAAAAAAACTTTTTTTTTTTTTTTTTTTTTGTATCACGTAATTACGTGTTACTATCACGAAATAACGTGATACTATCACGTAATTACGTGATACCAAAAATTAAAAACATTTTTTTTTTTTTTTTTTGTATCACGTTATTACGTGATAGTATCACGTTTTTTCGTGATAGTATCACGTAATTACGTGATAGTTATCACGAAATTTCGTGATACAGCTGGGAAAAAAAATAAAGTAGAGGTTGGCAGTACTGAGCTTCCGTACTGATTGGCTTTGCTTAGGTGAGAATATATTCTTAAGCCGCAGTTGCAGCCAAAAATTGGGCAATATATGTATCGTAATATCAAATATTGAGCAATATATCATATTTGGGATAATATTGTGATTGTTGTTGTTTTGAAGATATCCAAAACTTTAATATTGTGTATATTGTTAATAGTAAAAAATAATAGGCAAAAGGCAATGCAAATGACGTAAGTTACATTGTGAACTTTCAATTAAGAGTAGAAATGTGATATATTAGTCAGTTATTTACTCATTTGGGCTTTTCAAATAGTTCTTTAAAATAAAAAGGTAAGATGTTTGGTCAGTCATTGACACTTACTTCTTAAGTCGACTACAGTCTTATTAGTTTGATCATCTTAATACATTTCAAGACATGCTTGAACATTTTCCTGTTGGTTTGACATAGTATTGTCAGATTATTGTAATCGGGATGTCTACTTTTATCAATATCGCCCAGCTCAACATGTGATGATAACCATGTGCTTTTTTTTTTTGCTTTTTTTTTTAGCTAAATAGTAGTTGTTGAAAACATTTAAATACTGTCTTTCAATTTTTCTCTGAGAAAAACAGAAACCCCCATTTGTGTATGTTTCCTATTTATTCTTTCAGTCAGAAAAGAAAAAATGTGAACATACGTGTGGTACCTTCACATTTTGTTTCAACTGGGAATTATGAGTGAAGACCTTTCACCTAATGTGTTTTAATGTGTGTGTTTGTAGAGCTGTACTATGACAGAGGAAACCACCACGAGTTTGTGTCTCTTGTGAAAGACTTGGCCCGTCCCGGAGAGCTCACCCAGTCACAATCGTTTGACTTTGAGTTCACACATGTTGAGAAGCCTTATGAATCCTACACTGGACAGAATGTCAAACTACGGTGCGTTATTCTTTATTTATAAAAAGCTACATATTTATAGTAGTTCAGTAGAAGTTAGTAGGATAATTAATATTACAACACACAATTTTTAGACAAGATGACAAACACAATTGGACACATGAGAACAACATTAGATTTTGACAAAAAGTTTTTAATTTCTTTAGCTTAATATATTATTTACAGCACTGCATTTTAAAACTACTGCTTCAAAATGTGAACCAGTTTTTGACTCTTTTTATGTCCGTCCAAGCTAAATGCATTCTCAGGAGATAATTTTCTACAAAAAAAAAAAGTTTTTAATTTCTTTAGCTTAATATATTATTTACAGCACTGCATTTTAAAACTACTGCTTCAAAATGTGAACCAGTTTTTGACTCTTTTTATGTCCGTCCAAGCTAAATGCATTCTCAGGAGATAATTTTCTACAAGTTGTGACATGAGATCTTGTCCTATTCTTATATTTTTACGTACACAATGCTAATCTTGCACTATACAATTATCTTTTTAGTTATTTTCTGAGGGCGACAGTGAGCCGAAGACTCAATGACATCAGTAAAGAGCTGGACATTGTCGTCCACACGCTCAGCACCTATCCCGAACTCAACTCTTCTATCAAGATGGAAGTCGGAATCGAAGACTGCTTACATATAGAGTTTGAATACAACAAATCCAAGTACGTTTCCCTTCAGACTTTCCTCAAACCAAGAGAAGACTGTATTTTTGACATTGACGTCATACTGTGCTTCTTTTCCAGGTATCACTTAAAAGATGTGATAGTAGGGAAGATTTATTTTCTGCTGGTTAGAATTAAGATCAAGCATATGGAAATAGACATCATTAAGCGGGAAACAACTGGCACTGGGCCAAATGTCTACCACGAGAATGACACCATCGCTAAATATGAAATTATGGATGGTGCACCTGTCAGGGGTAAGAATAATAAAGCCTTTTAGACTCCACAGCATGCAACTGTTCATCTTTAACCTCTGCAGTGATCATTTTGTCAATTCAAAGTCCAACAATTAAAAAAGAGATCGCTCTATTATTTGTTTGTTGAATATTAGTCTTATAACTCCATAAAATAAGATTACAAACTGTATTGCTCAGGCTTTCATCGAGGCACAAAAATTAATTTAATCATCATAAATAAGGTTTCAAAATGTGTTCAAACTCATTAAGTTCAACTTTCAGGCATTGTATTTAAAGGTGCTTAATGTAACTTTTTGACTAAAAATAGACCTGACAAAATGCGTGTTTTTGTTATTAAGATTTCTTTGTTGCACCACAAAAATAATAAAATTCTGCTTCTTTAGTCTGAGCAGGCTTACACGGCCACAAAATGGATAGTGATTTCATGTTTTCAAGGAAAAGACGTTTTTTTGTTTGTTTTTTGCTGTGTTTTTTCACATTATAGCATAAACCCCATTCAAAATGTCCAAAAGTATCTTCTTATCTTTTTATTTCTACTGAATTGTGTAGTTGACTTTTCACCCCCATAAAGTTACAAAGTGTATTTTTAAATAGGTATTTTAAATAGGTTTAGTTCACACAGGGTTTAGGTATTGAATATTGTGACAACTTCTCTTATTTTTCATTTACTGCACTGCACTGCACTGCACTATATGCAATTACTGACATATTAATTGCCTAAATCAAATAATTAATGTAATGCAAAATTCTGCATTCAAAGCACATTGAATGCCTTTATTACATCCAATAGAGTCATACATAATAAACATACCAGTACAAGTAACTGTTTTGTTTTTATGTTAAAAAAAATTGTTTTCCTTTTCCTAACAATTTCTTTTATTTCTCTGGTGCTACAGGAGAGTCCATCCCAATCAGGTTGTTCCTGGCAGGGTATGAATTGACTCCCACCATGAGGGACATAAACAAGAAGTTCTCTGTGCGCTACTACCTCAACCTGGTCCTTATAGATGAGGAAGAGAGGCGCTACTTTAAACAACAGGTAATTAAATTGTCATTTGAGGAAAATGCTTGGTAGACCACTTTATCTGGAATGACCTGTTTTGCAGGAGATAACTCTGTGGAGAAAAGGCGACATTGTCAGAAAGAGTATGTCACATCAAGCAGCCATTGCCTCCCAGAGATTTGAAGGATCTTCTAATCCAGAGAAATCTCCCACACAAGACAGTGAAGAGAACAGCTAAACCACCACTCCGTTCATGTGCGAGTATGTTAGCATGTATGTATGAGTGAATGACTGCCCTACAGATGCTGAATGTGAAGATGTGTGCATGTTGGAAATGTGCAAAGTTAACAGTGAAACACACAGTCTGTGTGTCAGGGAACAAAATATTACTCCATTGAGTTTATCTAACTGATCACAGAACAGGCACAAATAATAATAGAATAACATCCAGATTTCAGATTTTTTTTTCTGCAGGTCATTACATTAAAACTAACTTTTTTTTTTTTTTTTTTGCAAACACTGTCTTATTAGAATTATGTAAAGATAAATTGTTTATGGTGCATTTTTACATGTCATTTTGACTTGAGTGTAGCTCAGTGCATTCACTGTATTAGATACAGTTTGCCTTTGGATGAATTGGAACATTCATTATAATGTGGTATTTCACTGCCATGAACCTGCTAAAAACACGTCTTTCTAGTTTCACAGCATTGGCTTTAATAACATGCAAAAGGTAAAATATTTTTCATACATTCCAATGCGTTTCCAAGTACTAGTTTTTACCAGAATCCATTTAAACAGCTGTGGTGTGTTGGATTGTAGGTGATGGAGAATAATGGACTTCTTATCACAGGTTGCTACTGCTGCTAAAACGAAAGTGGCACTTGTGAATGCTGTGGGATTTGTGATGGCCTCCAAGCACACTTATTTGCACTATGCTCCATTTTAGCCCTTCTCTACTAGTTCTGTGTCTGACTTATGGCAGTAGGAGAGGCTGTGCTCTACTTACAGTATTACATATACTTTTATGTAACTAAGCCCACACAGTTGCTGATCAATGAACTGCTGGCTGCTTGCACTTCCATTGACTTGTGTAGGATTGGGAGCATTGTGCCTAAAAGGGTTTTTTGCCAAAATATTCAGTGCTATAAACAGCAAATGCCATTTTAGCATTTACCCTAAACTGAGCTTGTAAGCCTTTTTTAGAAACTCGCTGTTGGATAAAAAAAAATGAATGTAATGTATAATTGAGCACTTGAAAATTGAAGCAGAAACTTCAATCAACATTTAAATGGCATTGTTATTTCTTAATTCCAAAATTGAGTTAATTTTTTTGAATACCCAAAAAATGAAACCTAGCATTCCCAGCTTGATTTATAAACACCCCAATGCTTAAACTTGCAATCTTTTCATGCATTAACTTACGCTTTGCAAAAATAAATCACTGTGTATGACATTAAAAATAGATTTTGTAATTTATATATGATTTTGCTAATGTGTTCTGTTGACAAGCTGCTGTTTTGGTAACTGCAAGTATCTATAAAGCACCAGCTCTCCTACAGATTAGTAAAACTATTATATCTTCAGTTCATTTTCAAACACTTGAAGATTTTCCTACAATGAATGCGCTAAAACAGACTCACTGATGAAATCCGCAAAAGTGTATTTCTCCATGACATGACTATGATGTTCATTTTGTCAATAGTGGTACAGATATAGTAGCTAAACTAATTGAATTTGTATTAAAATCTAACAGAGATTTTATGTGTACAGTAAATGCACAATGTAAATTCAAGCCTTTTGTTTGTGTCCATGTTTATTATCTCTAAATGTTGAATCATTTTATATTCTATTTTATTTTGAATTAAAAAGGGAGTTACTAGAGATATTCATAGCCTACTTTGTTTCTTTCCAGTATGGTTTTGCTGCAAATAGCAAATAAATTAAATTAAACTTGGTGCTAAAATTTAACTATTTTTTGTCATTTCATCTCCAGTTATTTATACTTGTTTAATCACAGAACTGCTTTGAGGTGTGTTTCTTCAGCGTCCACTTGAGGGCGTATAGTCTATATGAAATACACAGGAGAATAGGAGCTGCACATTACTCTACTACTTTAGTTTAAAACTTCCCAAAAGTTTCTTTTGTTGTTGAAATATTTCCTCCACCAATTAAAAGATCAAGTTTTACAAATGTGTTGCTCTTTCACCTCCAGTGTAGCAAATACTGAAAGAAATAAACTCTGCCGTTCCAAGTATTTTATTATGACACTGGAATGATCCTGTGGTATTCTGGCATAGAGCTGCAGGCCACAATGTAATTGCCTTGGCTTTTTGTGACAATTTAGTTTGGAGTGTAAGTGCCTGTATATTAAGTCCTGCTAGGATCTTCATTTACTTGAGCAGCCTGCCCTATGCATCAAATCCCAGGACAGTTGCTGCTTCTATACGTGTCTATTCTCGTATACCAAATCTTAAAGTCTTCATCTGACCTTTATTATCAAACCAAAACATATAAACATAAGACAGAACTACACCCCTATTTGGTGTCAAGTATTTTGCATTTATCTAAGTTGTAGAACGAGATTTTTTTTTCTGCAGGCTATAGAGAACACATGGACTAAAACTTAAAGACAGTGTGACCTTTATGGCACCAAGTACATAAAGTGAGAGAAAGAAGCAAGCACCCACATCTCCACTGAGAATAGATTGAGGTCAAAAGAACACGTCGGATTTTTAAACCTGAAAAGCTTTAGTTCGTTGTCCAACAATAGTCAGAACTATATAGACCTTCACTGGGATATTCTTAAAAGGATCTATTATATCACTTTCCTGACAAGCGCAGAATTTTGGTTCAAGCACAATGCCAACTCAGCAACTGTGCCTGCCCTGTGAACTCTTTAAACTGTATAATTTATAATGAATGAGATAAACTTGGAACCAAATATTAGATGTGAATGTAATTTTATATAAGAGAAATGCATTACTATTTTATACAGTATTAACCTTCCCTAACGTCAGAGTCAAATTTAGATTGAAAAACTAAAAATCTAAATGTTGCATGAAAAGCATTTGATTAGTCAAATGATTACATTTTAACAGGTTGTTTTTTTTTTACTGAGACATTTAAAACAAATTTTGGTGACAAAAGGAATATATACAAAAAAGTGTATTACTGACACAAATCAGTAGGCCTAACTGTTTATTGTTCTTGACTTTTTAATTCAATATTGCAACCGTCTAGTTATTGGTCTTTGTTTTACTGTAGCTATTCTTAAAGGAGACCTATTGTGTTTTTTTTCTGTATATTTAGGAAGAAACTATGGCATAAGCAGATCAATTATTCACATTGTATTTATTGTAAAACACAAAAAGTATCTAAAACAGCTTAGAAATAGAAGCAGGTCCTGTTCAAAACAGCCGAACTGATAAGCCCCGCCTCTTATTTAAAATTTAACTTTAATAGGCCACAGATGACAATTTATTGTTGTTGGAACGTTTTTAACCTGATATGTTTGACTCAGAATCTGAATGTTTGGCCAATTGCTTTGACTAATCTAAATACAGATAAGTGGGTGGGGATAGGTGGTAGGAGAAGACAGGAGTTTTCTGAGATTACTCAAATATGCATGTATCTATCCAAATACAGCTTTGAGTATTAATGAGAACATTCTTGTAACACGGTAAAAACTCAGAAAAGTAATTTACCATAAAGGTTCCCTTTAAGAGTCCAGTTAAAGTTTATTTTCATGCTGCAAAAGGAGTTATTAATTTTTATAGCTCTCTCAAATCCCAATTTTTTTGACCAAAAACACAACTTTAAAAACATCTTTTTACAGCACAGCCACTTTAAGCTCCTGATGAGAATGAAACTTTTTTTTTTTTCATTTGTTGCAAATTACATAAAACTTCACAATTTGTTGCATTTACAATATATTTTTTGTTGGAAAGAGCTAGTACCCAGCTTTAATGATTATGATCAGCAAAAAACAGCTATTTTTTATTGTAGATTAGGCGTGATATGGAATACATTATTCAAATGCCCTTATACTTCCAATTAGGCCTACTATGCAATTAGAAACGGTTTCTAAATAAATATACTATGATACCTTAGTCTATGTTTAGCTTTTCTGAAAATTGCTTTTTTGTTGTTGTATTATTTCCCTCATGTACTGTTCTGCACTTGTCCCACTTTTCGGACATTTTGAGATTTCCGAGGGGCCATGAACGCGTCACAGTCAGCCTCGCTTGTTCTCCGGCAGGCTTCACTCCGCTGTGTGCTCGTGCTTTCAGTCTCACACACCGAAGAGGGGAGCTCCACACAAGTTTACCGCGGATTTACAAAACTGGGACTCCAGCGAAAAGGACCACTTCTTCAACATTTCCACGCGAGACAGAGGACAATTTAATGAACAGGATGGAGGTTTGTGTTTCTCTGACGGAACGGTTAATTGAGTACTCCTCGCGCGCCTCGTTTTTTTTCCCCGGGGGAGCTCTTTTTGTTGTTTGGGGTTACGCGAAATGTGACTGGGAAAGATAGCGTGGTGCTAGCCCCGTACAGCCCCGCTGTTTGCGTAGAAAGTAGGTGAAATTACGCGAAATAGTTTGCCATTGACGGGCTGGGTGAAGCGTCAGTGTGGGCTGGGATGAGCAGACAGTTTAATAGTGGAGAAGCGCCAGACGGAGACAGCGAAAGCTAGACTTATCCCACCAATACCGCCTCCAGTCAACGGCGGGACACGACCACCACTGCCCCGGAGCGAGACTACACGGTACGTAAACTTAACTCAGCTAAACTTTCTATTGACTACATTTATTCACCTCATTTACATACGTGTGTGGGGTGGTTTTGTGATTACTGAAATGTGCTGGACAGCAGCTGGTGGTTTGTGGCCAGACAGTGAAATGTGCGTGCGTGTTTTCTGTATGTGTGTGTGTATTGTGAGTAATTGAGGGTATTGGCTTAAGAGGGACTAATGCGTGCTCTTTCAGGCATTACCAAACTGTTCACATATGGACCATTCTGTGCTGCTGAGCTCTGAAAAGTTTCAATAATCATTCAATTTTTCTGTTTTTGAACCAGCTTTTATTTTTCAGTTAGTGGCACAAATTGCATCGTATTAGCAAAGGAGTCTTGTCACAAATAAACTAAGTTCAAACTTAATTTTAAATAATAGAGAAACGATATGGATTTTTTCCATGTCTTACTGAAAAATTGTGCTTTTTAGGTCAAGATAAGACAAATTGGCATAATAGGCACAAAAATATAGCTAAACAAGATAGCAGAAAGGCTTCAAAGTTGTCATCTGGACAGTGTGTTTGAAGATCGAGACGTTTCGACTCTCATCCGAAAGTCGTTTTTAGGTAACTTCCATCAGATTTGAAAACGACTATCAAATACGATGTCCAGGTGACAACTTTGAAGCCTTTCAACTGTGGATAACTTCCGGACGAATGAGGGATTATACCGACGAGCTAAACAAGGTGTTATACCCTTGACAAAGCTGAACTGTTCACACATTTTTGATTAAGGATTAACAATATCGGAATCAGTATTGGTATATCGGTTATTACTTACGACGATACCGGTATTTTAGCCGACTACGAAAAATATCGGCATCAGCATTTTCTTCCAAGCATCAAAATATTTTAAACAGACTAAAGACTAAAAACGAAAATAAAACAAACCTTCAAACTAAAAATGGCTTCATATTTACGGAACAATGTCGCAAATATGAGC
Organism: Mugilogobius chulae; assembly: GCA_038363315.1. Lineage (NCBI taxonomy): Eukaryota > Metazoa > Chordata > Actinopteri > Gobiiformes > Gobiidae > Mugilogobius > Mugilogobius chulae. Next base: position 10,718,680 of record CM076406.1, on the reverse strand, counting down.
CTTGCGCTTTTATAACTTTTCAAGATCGGAAAGTAGTATGATGTTGTACTTTTACTCACATTTATCCATGGGATTTTCACCACATTGATAAAAAACGACCGCTGTTGCCAAAGCGGACAACAATTTAAAACACTAACATATCTTTTGTCCGATCAAACGTTCTCCAAGTGTTGCCTTTAGGGAAACTGAAACCCATGAATAGAACAGGTGTTGTCAGTTTGACTTGTATTCTCCAGCCACGTGAATAATTCATTGCATTTTTTGTGCAGATACTGTTGTAAGAAATGTGAAAAGTAAAAAAAAAAAGGAAGACATAGTCGACACAGCAAGAAAAAAAAATTGAAAGTGGTCTCATTTATAATTCAAGCTGATTGTATTGTAGTTTGATAGTTTTGTCATAACCTGTTGCTTAAAAAATGTCTCGGGTCATGTGGCTTATGCAGGATTACCAAAAGCGAGCTCCGGCGGGACACTCCTCTGATACGGCGGCAGTAACATTTGCCCTTTGTGGACATGACGTTGTCTTTGAATGTGAATATGATCAGGCGCTGCTGTCATCGTTCCACTCTGCACGCTGATATTTGATCCGCAGCTCTAATGGCCGTCTGATGCCTCACTATTGAATTATCATGTGATGTGATATCCGTGCAGACTGTTAATCTGTGTTTAACAAGGCAGACCAACCAGAAGGATAACACTGTGGACGTCTCTCAGTGTACACCTCCAGTGAACCTGTTTTTATAGGACACTAAAACATCCTGCTCATTCCACCGCCCTTTTGGAGCGACTTTTCTCCAGAGAGATGGGTCTTTCTCAATCGTCTCCCTCGTGAAACATTTCCCAGTCACCATGTCTAATTAGCTCAAGCGCCCTCCCATGAAAATGTATTGCACCACTGCTTGGCGAGGTGGAACAGTTTACAAGTCACGCTTCATTATCTTCGCGTGCCCGTCGTGGTCATGGATCAGTTTGGTTTTAGCGCACTGGAAACAAACTTGATTCTGATCTAGATAGGTCTTATTTTTCTGGCTGAACTCTGAACTATAAAGTCCTTTTTTAACAAAACAAAACAAAAGGACATTTTTTTGTGATATTTTATAAAAGTATTTCATGAGGTGGCAATTATTGGATTGAAATATCAAGATTCAGTCAGATCAAATCGAGCACTATTCGATATCAAGGGAAGTTTGAATTGAGAGCTCCAAGTAAATAGATGTGGTTGGAGCAGAGGTCATATTTGGGAGAAGATATTTTTTGTGTTAAATTGATATAGTTTACACTCACATTACTACTTATTGTTGTTGAAAAGATTGGCTCAATCAATACTAGAGAACGACCAATATGGGTTTTTCTTGAGCCGATACTGATGCCGAAAAATCCAAATATCGGCCCCAAAATATTGGCCAGCCGATATGTTGGTCTATCTCAAATCAATACGAGGAAACATCTTTTATTGCTTTTCCATATTCCCCAACCATAATTTGACCCTTAAACTAATTCTTAAAGGAAAAAGAAATCCCATGCATGCATCAGAATCAATGAATGAGTGTCTAAATGTTTTTTGACTTAAAACAGTGCAGATGATCTCAGACTTACCTGTAACATCACAGATCAAGGACATTCAGAACAATGTTTTCTGGGGCTACTTTGCATGTGTGCTCTTTAGCCAAACAAATTTTGAATCTTGACCCACAAGTTACTTTGACACACGTTAGTTAAAGGCTGGACATACTGATATAATATAGATTTATACCCTTAATAAAAATTTTGCTCCATAATTTTTTTTAGTCATCTATTGTAACATTTTGAAGCAATTTTCTTTGGATTTTTAGGAAAACATTCACAATATTATATAAAGTGTGATATATTGCCCATCTTAAATTGAGATGCATATTGATCCATCCGTGTCATGCTGTAATTCAATATCTTCATGTATCTTCTGGAGATGCTTGGAATCAATTCCACTAATTGACTTACAAGAGTCATTTTTAAAGCCTGATACGGTAAGCATGTTCTGTCAAATTCCATTCTTATCTGAACTGCATGTTGTCTTGTCTTCAGAACTTCAAATTCTTTCTATGCATAATCTACATTTTTAAAGCGCTTTTATCCTACGCTTAACCATTTACTAGCAACATAATTTGAAGCGAAGACCTTGTGTGTTGCCGTAATTGCACTCGTAGTAGGTACAGTCCTCAGAGCTGACAGGTCATTAAAGCCGTGTGATTAATTTTATTGTTCTTGAGGTTTTCTGCCTCTGTTGAATTTTCCGTAGCGGGCAACTTGAGGAGACCCTGCGGCTAAATAAATACAAATGCTATTAACTATAAATTACTCACTTAATGGCATTGTCACAACTAAACACTGTTATTTATCTGATAACAAAGCATCTCTTGTGCACTAGATTATAGGTGTTTACGGTAATGTCTGATTTTTAACTCTTGAAATAACAGGCAAGTGAGGTACACACAGAAACAAGGCTATAACAACAATAACAATACAACATGGTGATTTTTTTTGTTGCTATCTAAACTGCCTGATCTGTTGAGTGCAGGATTGGCCAGATAGTTTGTTTGTACCTGAGAGACCTTGGACAAAAGTGCAAGTGTGAAATTCAGTGTGCAGCTGAAACAACAATGCATCCTTTGATGCTACACAAGAAGACTCAGGCGTCTCTGACAATGGTAGGCAAGAGAAATCTCATTACCTGATAACTGTATTCACAAAGCAGCTTTTTTCCTTGGCATTGCGGTAACCTTGATAAAACGTTTTGAGTTTTCTTGTGATGTATTGTTGATATGACATTAGTTGGAAATGCTGGCTTCATCATTACGAGCAACAGTTTTCTCATTATGTTGAGTCAGCTGATTAACTTTTTCAAAACTTCTGCCAGACTTTCATATCATTGTCATTTTAAGTTTATTTTATTTTGACAAATACAAAGCTTGACAAACATTTATAGTATTTTGCTTTGTAGAAATAATTGATCTAACTTTTGTATCAATTGTTATGCAACCCTAAGCTTCGTTTTGTTTGCTCGTTATGTCCGCGTCATGCTCTCAAAGCTCTCGTTGTCTGTCCCGGCCCTTAGCAGCCACGCACAAAACCAGACATGACCCCTGACCCTTCCCCAGATACTGCCTCATTGTGAGGGGCCGGGCAGTTATTGTTATGGCTTTTTGCACGTTCATTAACTATGCATAACACACATACATCCGTGGCACACTGTCGATTCCCTGTGACAAAGAGCTTCATGCTTCGAGCTTCTTACGCTGCGGCTGAGCTGTGAGGATGCCACCACATTCCCAGAGGAGATTCCATTCCCCCATAAACAGGCGCTGGCACTGACACAAGTGTTGATTAGCGGGTTGCTAAGATGCTCCTACAATGGCCGACCCGCTATCTAATGAGAGAACATTAACATCCCATTCATGACTATGCTGGCAGCAGACTGTGTAAAAGTAGATCGATACCCAGAGAGCCAAAGCCCAGAAAGTTTTGATTTTGTCTAGGGCTGGGCAATTAATCGTAAAGTTGAGAGATCGAGATTCACTTGTTTCTAATTGTCGGTTATTTGGTTGAGGAAAAGATGAACAAAGCCAAACTTTGAGGCAGAAAATGGATTTAGTACATTTTTATACTAAATAAGCGATAATAAAAGTCTAAGCAGTGACAAATGAACTAAAACTGATTATTACACACATACATTGGCAGGTTTGATTTGCTGATATTAGTTAACCTGTATACCTAAAGTTGCGGTAACTAACGTTTTAGTTGTAAATTACTAAACTTTGTGTTTTCCAATAAAAATATGTGATTAATGCTTTGTGAAACAAACTAAACCACTGAGTAGTGAGTACTGTCTGAATTGAACATTAAAGAGATTTAGTTCTAATCAGGAGCTGGATAAGCGTTCTGATTGGCGGTCCTTGGGTTGTCCCTCCAGTTTCACTTTGTTGTTTGTAAAAAGACATTTGTACACCGTATTTGCAACCAAAATGTATACATGACGATATTAACTATGTTTTGAAGGATCTACGTCACATTTAAATCCCAAATTTTCTTTGCTGTGTGAAAGTCAGCTAACCCGTCTTTTTAGTTGGAAAGAAACAGTAAAGAATTATTGTATGTAACATCCAAAATGCTGTGATGTTTTGTTTTTGCCACTCAATAAACAACATTGAGCTATGTCTACTGCAAGCCACACATTCTTACTGTGACCTTCAGTGTGCAAAAGTTAGTCTGCATAGTCATAATTGTGGTTTGGCATTTTTTATAGGATGTGGTTATGTCTTACGAGTTAGAAAATGATAAATCTTGTTGTATTTTTACACCTTATTACCTGTTATTTAATTTTGAATATGTTTGAATTAAAAGTAAATCGATGAGGCTAGACTTATAGGTGAACAGATACAATAAACACTTTCAATAAAAAAGCTAAATGTCACTTGGCATTGTGAGTGCAGACCTCAGCGCTGACCTCTTCTCTTTCTTCTACTGTTGTGACTTTTAGGGCGCTCCGAAGCCTGGGGGCATCAGGCACCAAAGACCTACTGAGGCTGATCTACCCCACAGTATCTTCTGGGTCACCCCAGAACCCTCCACTGGACATTAGACTTTCAACATTCAACTAATTAGGTTGATGGGTGTCATGTTGTCTGGCTGCATTAAGGTCAATTCACCTACTGTCAGTGTTTTTACAGGATGACTGTCACTACTTTATTTAGAAAGCAATTCAGTTTGATGAGCTTGAAAGTTCATTGTTGAGAAAATGTCAATGAACCTCATGAGAACGTACTCTTAGGCTAGACTGTAACTGACCGTTATCTTATTTACATTTTTGACATTTTATATGTACAAAAAATCTTGAGTTGAATCGAGAGCATAATCACTTTAATAATTCCAAAACCATTGATCAAGTAATGATTGCCATATGTATTTGCAACACTATCTTTTGACAGTTGCTAATGATCTTAATCATCACAAAATACTGCTACTCGTGTTTTTCATTTATTTTCATTCTTTTATACTTTGAGAGTACTCTACCTTCATGCCCTGCGTTATGCCTATAAGATGTAAAACTGTGTATCGTGTGCACTTAAAGCACACAGACATGTCCAGCTCAGCCTATATTTAACTTTTTTTTTCTGCGGACACCTTCAATTCTGATATCTGAAGCACCTTGTTTCACAGTTGCACTCATTCTCTGCCGTTCATTGATTGTTGAAATGTCTGCCGCTGTGGGAAGTTTTATTTGTGGTCTTTTGAAAGCTTTCACAGTCCAGTCTCTTTTTTGCCTGTGGTGCCTGTTTGTTATGCCGTATGTTCTTATGGAACATTTCACAAATCTTCATCCCCAAACTCCAACCACAGGGACCGAGAGTTGAGAGCAGCAGTGTGATTTGTTTGACAGCAGGTTTGTGCGATTCGTGCTCAGTTTTGATTGGCTAATACACGCTGACGTCATACAGTCTAGAAATGACACTGGCCACAGCAATGAGACACAGTATATGACTGTTTTGACCTGAAACTAATGTACCTTAAACATGGTTAAAAAGAATTGTCAAGATTAGTTTAAGTGTATGTTGTGTACTGGTATATTTTGCATACTAGTGCATGAATAAAAAAAAATTGCCTTCGATCTCTCCACTTTAAGCACTGTCAACTGACGCTGATCATTTTAATTGCCAGCTTCTGCCTTCGTTACATGCTTATAATAATTAGAACATGTAGGATTACAATTTTACAGATGAAGCCCCGTCACAGTTGCTGTTGCTTGTGCATGAAACTTACCAGATGTGAAGAAGCAGTTTCATCCTTCATGTTCCTGCTGTCTAGATAAATATAAATGTGTGAGATTGGTTAAAAAAATATTTTTTTAATTGCTTTTCTGAGTGTTGTGTTGAGTCCATACACTATAGATTGATCTTATATTAAAGATATGACTAAAAACATAACTACCGTATTTCTGGATTATAAGCCGCTACTTTTTCATAATTTTGACTATGGGCTTATAAGCAAGCAGCAAAATAGATTTATAACTACAATAAAAGTGCGGCCTATATGTACTGTATCTTTTTCTTGTTAATCTAGGGTGCGGCTATATTCAGTGCGCTCTATAGGGAGAAATACAGTAAACATAAGGCCTATTTATTATTAAGGTCACTAAAGTATGATTTTCTGTGGATAAATCTGGTTTGGTTTCTACATAATGTTGATCATGATGATGACCCTCAGTTCAATGCATTTTGAATGAAGAGTTTGCCCAAGGTTGGATGATGATTTTGTCTCTAACTTCTTATCTAGATTTCCCTTGTGTAATTTGTCTGTAATTGAGAGCGACAGATAGACAAGCAGACGTAATTCTTCTGTCCATAGCTGTCATGAGTGCAGAGACATTAGAATGCTTAAGAGAGTAGCTACATTCCACTAAACAGCTGTGCAAGTGAAAGTCTCTTGTAGCACCTGTCATGAAGTTAAACTTGACCTAGGCTGCTAACTTATGAAAAAAACGTGTTGATTGAATAAACTAAATAAAAATAAGAAATGCATTTTGTTTTGTGTCTTGCTCACTTCAGTATGCATAACAAGTAGCTTGTAAAATGTTTTTGTCATAGGAGCTTTGTTTTAATGGGTCATTGTGAAGTTTTGTATAAATCCAAAAGAATTTTGATGCAAAAAAGTGCCCTCCTGACATGCTTTGCTGTGTCATTAATCAGGCTGGGAAGAGGCTAATGACACGAGACATGCAGGGACACATCCAATCACCCAACCACAGCCACTATGGCAGCTCCTGCAAGTCCTGTTGTTGCAAACACCGTCAAAGATAATTGGCGGGGTAGATTCCCCTCTCGGACGAGAATTAGTTTCAGCTGAAATGGCAAGTGCTTTCCAGAGATTTATGTCTTCCTGTCCTTGATAAATGTCTTGTTTATTTATGCTTGTCTGAGAGTCAGCATGGCAGGTTTGGGCAGTTTCATGGCTTCTGCCCTCATAAGGTCTGGTGACAGCTGAACTTTTCTCACTCTTAAATTGCCATTTTAAGTCTTTGAAGTTTGTTGGAATTGCCACCAGCTCAAAGGCACCACTCATAGCTAGCTGCCTAAAAACGAGGTTAGCGCTTCTACGACACTTATGCCACTTCTCTGCTTGTTTTTAATAATTCCATGAATACAGTAGAAAGCATCTCAAAAAACAGGAACCATTTTGATTGCAAAAAAAAAAACTACAATTCCTCTTATCTATAGTCAGATTCTATTATGATTTATTTGACTTATTTTTTGTGTGGCAATTGACCAAGTGTAATTATTAGGCAAGAAAGTAATCTTTATTTGTACAGTGCTTTCACAGACCAAATCACAGAAGCTTCACAGTGAGACCCCTTTCTCTCTCAGTGATCTCAGCAGAGTTGATTCGCCAAACCAAAGCCTCAACTTCGACCATCACCAAGTGTTCCCTAACCTGCATGTTTTTGGTTGGTGGGGAAACTGGAGTACGTACCCAGAGGAAACCACCCAGTCACGGGAGGAACATGCAAACTCCACACAGAAAGGTTGTTCGGGAGTTGAACCCACAAACTTCTTGCCTTGAGACCAGAGCGCTATCCACTCTGCCACTCTAGTTCTTTTTGTCCATAGTCTTTTATCTTCTCTGCTAGCTGTTAAAAAAAGATTAGTCTTTTCCAGGTTGGTAATAAGGCTGGTTCTTCTGTGTTGCATCATTTATCACTGCATTTGAGTGTTCAGTTTTGAAAGACTATAGTGTCTTGCATTAGTTTGTGACTTTTGTTAATGGCAAGATTATTGTTTGGATTTTTTGAGTTACTGTTTGACGCTTTTGATTAGTTAAAGTGAACTGTCTTTTCAAACTGATAGGATATCTCAAACCATGTGTGACATAATGTGGAATGTCAGCTTTTTTATAGCCTTTTGCGTTTCAGACACATGCATCTCACTAGTCAGAATGCATCCAGCCCCAGTGTTTCATGCTCAGTTTTCTGTTGGCAGCCTGACATGTTCTGCTGCCTGCAAGATTAGCGTTCATCATGCTAACACAAATGTAGTCGAGTTTATCCAATCCCCTCTCGATCTCCCGAGACCTAACCACATGCCAGTGTATTAAACAGGCCTTACTGACTAACCAAGCTTAGTAACTGGACTCAACAAGCATGCCATAAGCAGCTATCATGGGCTTCTATTCAGTGTCCTGTGCTTTCCTAAATAGATGAGCGTGACCTCAGGTATCCTTGACACAGAATTATCTTAATCAAAACGATTAGATCTAATATTTGTGTGGGGCTGTGCTGAATAGACTATACGCAAGCATCCACATCTTTTTTCTGTTTTCCTCATCTCCTCTTTTCTATTTCTGTTTTCTATTTTCCATTTCTGTTTGCCTTTTGAAATATACTGCGTGAGAGAATTTGTGAAATTGTGCTTTGCATGGATGTCGATAAGTTCAAGTTTCCTTCAGGTGCATTATGTAACTTTTTAAGGTGCAGCAGCAACTTCAGTAAAGGTTGGCTGCAGTGTTGAATGTATGAAATGAACTTCTAAACAGTCAATATTGAAAGTGACAAGAGTCTTAGGCCCTACTCTCATGCACATTTATCTTTTCTTTTACCAAACTTGGTTGCACTCAAAATATCTATATTTAAAAATCAACACTACTATTTGCATTGATGCAATAAAAAAAATTTGAAAAAACTAAGAACTTTTTTTGCCATTTCAGTTGTTTGGGAGCTAACACAAACTAGTTGGAGAGCGATTAAAGCATTGTTTACATTTTGTAAGTTTTTTATTATTCAGGCAACGCAAATTGTTTTGATAAAGGTAATAAAATATGAATGGTAATAATAAAATTATTTCTATAAATTCTTATTTTAGTCAGTTTGCTTATAACAAGCTTAATATTCCTAAGCTGAACAGTTTAGTTTTTCATATCAGTTGTGCTCTGATAAGGCCATGGTGGATAAACACACATTTCAATGCATTTCTTTCTTGAGCATAAGGAAAGACCTCTTCTGTAAAACTTAAGAATCTTTATCCTTTTCATTGGACACATTCTTCATTGCTGCTGGGGCATCTCCTCAGGAGCAGTGACCACAGTGGAGCTCCAGGACTATAGGCTTGGTCAGGAGCTGGAGTTTTTAGCTTGAAGCGTGTTTCCTGAGTTTGCTGAGCTACAGTTTACTACCTGCATGTTTCATCATTTCAGTGACAGTAGGTTTGTTGCATGTACAAATAAACCTTGAGTAACTTGATGACGCACTCCCAGTCTCGGATGAGATACACTTTTTTTTATTTTGTTTTGGCAAACAAGGGAAACTTACAAGGTAGACGGACACTTCTTATTTGACATTTTTTGTCTTTAAGTGTTTGGCATTGGGAAGCAGGTGCAGGGGAAAAAATCTTTGTGTGCAGTGCTAGATTTGATCATTCTTGGAATTCTTTCTTGAACAAGGACATTTCTTTAGTTCCAGCACACAAGCAAGAAGAGTTCAAGGGTGCGGGAAATGTTGAAAAAATGATCGGACTGAGTGTAAAGAGTTTGCCACAAAAACAGGAATGTGGAGTGTGAGCCTATGCTAGCTTTAGGCCTTTTCCCACTGTAGGAACTTTTTTCAGTTCCTTGTACTTTTTTAGTTCCTGTCCCCATTTTGGGAACTATGGACTGGGGCCACACTTCAGGGACTTTTTTTAGCTCCTGCTCTGGGGCAGGTACTTTCTAGTCAGACCAGGAACCTTTTGGTGACAAAAGCACATTTTACACTGCTAACTTTGTTTTTAACATGTTTTACACATTCTCACATTCAGATAAACTTTCCTTATCCTTAAGAAAAATGATTTAAAGGCAGTAACTCCCAAAATGTATTTATTTAATTTGTAAATATTAGCCTATAATACTATTATTAGGAATTACAGTGAATAATTTTGTTTTATTGTTAACTCCAGTGATGTTTTTAAGTTTTGCACATCATAGTTTTATGTGGAATCGAAAAAAGACTACTTTTGTTTTCCTAACACCACATAATGACTTATTTAAATGTTCCAAACTTTACAGATGCTAATGCTAAAGCTAGTTAGACCCACTTTCAGAAACTGCTGCTGTGTGAACACAAACATGCGGACAGGGTAGTTCCTCTGACTAAACAGGGACGGAAGGAATGTTGGGACTAGTTCTTGGTACTTTCATGTGGGAAAACTGTGAATCTCATTGTGCTAAATTTAGGACTGCTTTTTCATAGAAAAAAAAAGGTTTTTATAGATTATAATTGTAATCCCAATTATTCATTTTTAGAGGGAGAAAGTAAACAGATACAAATAAACACAGGTAAATAATGGATCTCACAAAAACTGAGTTGTTAGTGTCTACCCTTGTAGAGCTAATTTTCCATTAATGGAAACATTGTGCAGTTGGGAATACACTTAAATGTAAAATGCACTTTTCTGACTTCTTAGCCATGGAATAGTGTTCTCTCAACATTCATGTAGATTTTACATGTTTGAGTAATCTTACATTGTTTTCCAGCTGCTGCTCCAGTGCTCAAAACATTCCTGTTTTTTCACATCTTATCTCGCCTACTTACCTGCAATTTCTCAAAAAATGTAAGCTCCAAGTAGGGTTCAAAACACAAAGCCACTTACTTTCCAGCAACAAAAACTATTCATTTAAAATGTGAAGCTTTTAAAATGAAAGTTTTACATTAAAAACATTGGGTTTGTAAGTTCTGATGCTTTGAACAAGACGTCAATAGACCTGTTTCAATATCTAATTTGTTTAAGTTTAATTTTATGTTTTACAATGGCATATAGGTCAGTAATACATTTCGTTCAAAGTTTATTACTAATCACTTGGAAAAAACACAGTATAGGTCCGCTTTAATGTTAGGAGATTACAATTTTTTTGTTATTGATGGAAGTAAGTTTATATGAATGTTTAATTGATATCAAGGGTATAAGAATGATGTCATACTTGGCACATAATTTGACTATATCTCATAAATCTAGACATAAATTAATATAAAAATAAATTATCCTTAAGATGTATTGAGTTTTTACTTATTGAGTTTTTTTAACATTTGCAATGCTTTGTGATTTTTGTATTCAATTTCGAAACACTCTTTTGCAGTGAATGATAGCGATAGCAATGCATTAACACGGAGAGGAAGTCTGAACAAGTGTATAAAATCAATCGTTTTTTTCACGTTTTTCAGGTGCAAAGACTTTTAGGGTTACGCAGTTTGGTAACAATATCAAATTGTGATTGATTGATTGATTGCGATAGTGCAGTCCTAGTGCCTGTCAAAGTGTAGTGTAGTCTTTATGTTTTTTCCATTTTAATAATGTGAGCTGACAAACTATTACCATTTACCAACTTGAATGAACTACTTTAAACTTATTACATAGTTGTTGTTTTTTTAATCTGCTAATTTCTAGAATGCTGTTGGTAAAAATGTAGCTTAAAGGCTTGGTTGTGTGGCTCGAAAACTGTTCCTCTGCTCTGTGAACTGCCAACAAGTGGCTGCTGACGTCAGCTCCTTATTTGCATGTCAATGAATTTGAATGGGACTTGCTCCTAAATGATTATGAGGGACGACAAAGGATCCCGGGATGAACTGCCTAGTTCCGACACATTTTTCTCCTGTCATTGCCCAGCCGTTTACTTTACCTAAGAATATTTGGTTTGTTCAACTTCTCCTGCTGTGTTGAAGTCAATCAAGAAAGCAATAATGCAAGTTAAACTGCACAAAAAAGTGTAAAAAAAAAAAAAAAAAACTTGTCAGTATTGGCCACTAGGCTTAAACTATACCTATTTTTGATGTAGTTTTGCATCGGCTATAGTGAGCATTTCCGTGGGATTGCTATTATTAACTACGTAAAGAGCATTACGCAGGCGACCATGAACAACATCTGCTGTTCTCAAATTCCTTTAATAAGAGATTTAATCATGAAGTAAGAAACAACCTACATTTGAGATGCAATAAATGTTAAGTATTTCTATTTACTATGTTCTTGGGCAACAAAAAAGTTCTCCAGAATGATCTATTATCATTTTGAAACTAACTAGAGAGTATGCCATTAACTTGAGATAGTCCTTTAGTTATTTGGGCCAAGAGATAATGTTTCATTGGGATTTTAAGAATTTTTAGCTTCAGGATTTAAAAAATCTTGTACTATTGACTCGCTTTTGCCAGTGCCACGTGTAAACCTTGTTTAGTCAACTAACTATTAACAAATCTAAAAGAAAAAAAAATCAGTTGTTAATTTCAGAAGCTAAAACCTATATTTCCAAAAGCCGTTTTCTGTTCCTGTTTATGGCAAACCAGCTTTAACTTTAGCTAGTTCAAATCATTTAATTTCATAAAGACAGTCACATAATGCAGTGCAATAGTCCTATTCCAGATCGATATTGTCGGGAGCCATTCCAGGTTGATTATGGGTTCTCAGTTCATGTTACACATACAGTTGAGCACAAAGTGCTCTAATGTGTCGCAACATTGATGATTATTTGTTGTGTGATGCTATAGTTCATTCAAATACAGTGGTCTTTTTGAGTCTAAACTCAAGAATAAAGTCAGCACAGACCAAATCAGAGCAAACATGTAGCGTGCTTTTAAGGAATTGTGGAGATGAAGATAGATGCAGTACTGATGTTTTATGTCAGTGGTTCCCAACCTGGGGGCGGCACCCCCAGGGGGGCGCCTGAGATTCCAGGGGGTCCCCAGAGCTTTGTCTGGTCAGAGGGGTCAGAAGTTCTAAAAGTAGTTATAAGTGAAACTTTATTAGTAAAAAACACAATCTAAGCACCAAAACACCACAATAGTTGTTTATTTGACTGACATCAATGTTTTTAATATACATTTTCATCATACAATAACAATTTAGAGGCCATCGGTTTAAACGGGGGGCTTGACAAGTCTCCCATTCCGTCAGGGGGGGCTTCGAGGAAAAAAGGTTGTTCTAAGTGATACATACTATGTCCATTTGTGGGGGTTTGGCATTTTACTGTTGTGATATTTCAAGGATTTATCACCATTCAAAAGATAAAAAGTTTTGTTTTTCATTGGCATTGGCAATGCCAATTAAATACATGGTTTACCTCAAACTCTGATAATGAAGCAGCACAGACTTTGTACAGGCTCTGTGCTCAGGGCAGCTGCTGAAGCCCAGGTCACAAGGTGACGTATTAGTGTCTCACTGGACCAGAGAGGCTTAATCACTCATACTCATACATGTGTTGGATATTTTTAGAACACTGATCCATAAATCCTGTCCATTTCAAAGACGTGGCATCATTATAATGCTATTTAAATATTCTTTTTATTTCAGGATATTTTTAAATTGTAAACAAATGCTTTACTATCTTTTAAGCTACCGTAATTTTTGGGCTATAAGCCGCTACTTTTTTTCCTCAAGCTTTGAACACTGCGGCTTATACGACAATGCAGCAAAATTATAGATTCTCATAGACTTACTATTAACAAGTGCTGCCTATATATGTACTTTATCACTTTTCTTACTTCAATCTATTGGGTGCGGCTTATATTCAGGTGAGCTCAATAGGGCAGAAATTACAGTACTTTACATTTTAAACGTTTTCTCAAGAAAAACAACTCTCAATCACCACACTTGCATTTATCAAGTTACTCTTCAGTTTAAGGTTTGTTTGTTATTACAGTTTGTACTTGGACTGTCTCCTCCAGGCATTTAGTTGATTATTTGGTTTTCTATAGAACAGCAGGAAAATGCCAAAAGACAAATTAGCTGAAAATTTGGGTTTGACTTTTATTGTACTTTTGTGTATACTTTATGGGTACAGTTTTTCCACGTCCCTTTTAATCTTTTGGGATCGTCCTTTTGCAATTTTCAATTTCCTTGATCAACTCCATCCACGTTATGGGTATATTATGTAATTTGTATAATTTTAAGCAAATGTAGACCAACAAATGAAACTATACACATTATCTCTTTTTTTCCATCCATGACACAATTCATGATGTGTTTTGACAAAGTGCACATCAGTGAGCCAGGCTCCACATATAGGAGCAGCTGCTTTAACTGTAGCCTCCTCCTACGTTTCTCTATCGTGTTCTTCTGTCACACTCCTGGGATTACTGCACAGTCACTGACTGTTGCTGGGAAGTCTCGTCTTTTTGTTTCCCTTTCAACAGGGTCATCTGTTCTGTGCTCTCACCATCTATTCCAGGCCCAGTCCGCAGAGCTCAGGTGTATCTGAAAAGATATTTATCTAAAGAATGTATCATCCACACAGAGCAGGAGTTAACAGGGCTCTGAGAGCAAAATTATTTCAACAAGTTTAAAAAGGATCAAATCTTTATGCATTTCTGACTCTTTTTTATAAGAGAACACCAGGGTTGCATCTAATCTGCATAAACTATTGATGTACAGTGTTTACTCCATGTTCATTGCTCCTCCCATGAGCCACAGGTGACCTACTACCAAGCTGCTCTTTTAATCAACAGTAGTTTTCAGCAAAAATGGCTTTTCTGAGACAAAAAAACTAAAATTAATACACAAGAGTTTTTAGTATAAGGGATTCAAAGTACTTTTCATCATTACTGTTATTTGCAGAATACTATTTTAGCATTTTGGAAGCAAACCAAAGTCATTTTTTAAAATTGTACTGTCATTTGGTACATTTGGCTGATATTTGGCAGCTATAAATCTTCATATCGTTTGCTTTTTTCCCCTGTTTGGCTTCACCACTGCTGTCTGACAATACAACCAGCGTAAAGTAATGAATTAGCTGTTAGCGTGTACAGGGGATAGAGCCGCTGCTGGTGGTGTTTGACTGTTGATTCACAGAAGTCTGAGCCAACAGCTTCACATTTCGAAACTGAAGTGAAATGCTGCTTTGCAAAGCTTTACCAGCATGACTTATTTGATCTACAGACTACACAGACAATTAACGATTTTCCTTTCTCTCCCTCCCTCTCCTCTTCCTCCATTATGTTCTTCTCTCTCTTGTTTTGTCGAAACTGACTCTTGTGTTTTCACTGTCCTTTACTTTTCTCCTCATCATTCTCCTGCTTGGCTCTATATGTGATTTCTTTCATCTCATTTGTCTTGCTCCCTCCTGATCTACCTCTTCACATATCCCCTCCTCCCCTCCCTCTCTGCTTCTCTGGCAGGCTGCACATTGCAGTGAGTCAGTATCATGGAGGCAGGCAGCGGGGCTGCCGCAGCGGTGGGGAGTGCAGCACTAGGACTGCTGGGAGCCACAGCTACGTCCAGTCATGACATTTTGGACAGGTAAGAGCTCACACATGCACATGCACACACACTCACACACATACAGCCATGGGATCATTGCACTGATAAGACTTAAACAGGCAGCTAGGAGCACTTTAAGAGTGTATGGAAGAGAACATGATGGACCACACCTAAACTGCTGTTAGTACGCATGCTAGTTTGTTTATAGTCAGAGTAGGGCTGTCTAATTTGTGTGAATTTGTAGCTGTGGGAGCATGCCAATGTACATGAAAGCACTCAGCATGGTTTTGTCCATCATTACTCTGACTGTTAGTGCATCAAACCGTCACATTTGACAAGCAGAGACTGTGGCTGTGCACTCTTAGCTGTACCTTAGTGTGCACGTGAGCGCATGCATGTGCTGATGATGCTAGGGGGTGTTACTTGGCTTCCTCTATGCCTCAAGGAGAAATGACACCGGGGTTTGCGCATGCAGGGGAGGGGGCACCCTCGGTAAACGTGCCTGAGTGCTAGAGCTCTGCCGATAGGACCGGTTTGCATAGTCACCACCCCACCCCCTTCAAAACCTCCACCTACCCCCGACCACCATAGCAACCAGGCACTAGCCATGAGCACTGTCGCTGCCGGAAACCCTCATTCACATTTCTGCCTCAAGCTCCACAGTCCCTGCCTTCAAAAAAGGCTGAATGAATGCGCTTTGGGTCAGTGACGTCAGTTGTACAGCTGTGTCTGCTCCCACATGCCTGTACATCATCATCTAATACCCCCAGCACGGCACTGCAGACTTCTACAGCCCTCATATGAGTCATGTCATGTTTGAGGGTAAATACGTCTGTCACATGTGCAGGTGACAAACACCCAAAGAACACAGATTGCTTCCACTGATGGGATTT
This sequence comes from Mugilogobius chulae, assembly GCA_038363315.1. Taxonomy (NCBI): domain Eukaryota; kingdom Metazoa; phylum Chordata; class Actinopteri; order Gobiiformes; family Gobiidae; genus Mugilogobius; species Mugilogobius chulae. Next base: position 10,702,551 of record CM076406.1, on the reverse strand, counting down.
TCCCTGCATGCATCCCCAGGCATGATAGACCATCATCATGAGCTACTCCATATTACTCTTCTTCACCCATGAGCTCTAACTAATCTCCACACCATATCCAGGGGATCTCCTCTGACACATTGTACAATCAGAAATGGAAATGAAGGCTGGCGCTGTGACTCACTGAGCTGTCATTCCCTTACTATTTCTGTTAGTCACCACTTTCTCGCTGTAGAGGACAAGTCTTATTCCAGCTTTTCTCAATTTCTTTCCACCTTTTACTCAGACTCTTAGCTAATTAACAGTTGACATAACTTGTTATTCGATTGTGACTTGAACATTCAACATGTACGTTTACATTTTTACTGTTAAAATGCACCATACACACTACTCTTGCAATGTGCCCATCACTCTAGTTTTAAACTGGGTCTAAATCCTGCGCCTGGTTACCATGGCAGCAGCAGCTTAGCATACATTAGACAGCGGTCCAACATCACAACAGAAGAAGAAGTGGGAAATAAAGAGTAATGTTGAGAAGAGACTAAATTGTAAAACTAATTTGTGCTTTTTAATTATTTTTATGTGGATGTAGTTGTTTTCTTTACTTTTATATTATAGCACAAAAACAAGACATTTTACATATGTTGATTCTTTATGCGATGCAGTATAAGCAAAGTAATGTATGTAAAAAATGAGTAACAAGACAGACAACCTGTTCTAACTGTAATTATCCATCTGTGTGAACTAACTGTTAAAGAGTGCTGCCTATACTTCACAGAAACCGTCAGATACATTAGCTTTGTCAATACATCAAGAACTCATTGGGCAGGTAACCTTGATTTTATTATTTAACTATGATGTACAGATGTGGAGATTATGAAACCCAAACTAGTAAACAAAAAAAGAGAGATTTATCCCTCACCCTTAAATTAAAATAAATGTGCTTTCCACCGAACACACACAGTCACACATTTCCCAACCGACAAAGTTTGGGAAGTACTGGAACTGAAAAAATGACACTTTCGTTGCCAATTTTTTAGCTTTAAATGTTAGCGCCAATAAGCAGACTTCAGTAATGAACCGCGTATGTGTCCACTGCTCCACAACTCAGTTTTTCATTTCTCAAACTGCTATATATGCTCACATCGTGGCACGGACACATACACATTGTCCTGTAACTTCCAAAGTGTCAGCTTATCTCGTTAGAAAAAAAAAGATCTATTATGGAACTTGAATGAAAAGCAAGTATCGCTAAAGTTCTGCTGTTCAAAAAAAATGTAATAGTACCCTTCCCTAATGAAATATGTTTAATCCAATTTTAAAAGTGTGAAGAATCTGACAATTGCTATAATTGATTGTGAGCCCTAGAAACAGCTCAAGTATGGAGTTAGTGTCTGTATTAGCAAAGTTGCCTGATGAATCCTGGAGCTCGGTGGATAAAGAAATCATCTGCCGTGGTGGGTGAGGGCGGATTGGGGACAAAAAGGCGCCGGGAGGTGACACAGCTGCAGGACAGCACAGCATTTGTACATCTCTAATCCAGTCCAGTGATGAACAGCCCAACACTATAGCCTCCAGTTCTGTAACTGAGCAGATCATGTAGCCGCTAATGTTTAGCACAGAGAAGCTTTTCATTTTGCTGCTACACAGCCACTTAACGTGGAGTTTCACTTAAGGTTAGGCTCTTGGCAAGAGTTGAACTGTCCATCTTAGACCGTAAACTTGGTTCAATGATTTGTCTTTCTCCTGACATCTCACTCTGACATAATTGTGACTCAAAGTTCTATGAATGTATTTTTTTAGTCCCAACCGATCTGATAGCTTAGATTTAAATCTCTAAAAAAGATCGAAAGTCACAGAAAACGATTAATTATTTAAACGTTTCTATATCAGGCAGATAAATATGCAATACTTTTATAGGTGTTTAACTCTTTATTGTTGCCATTCAGCCAGAGATGCATTTGTGACTTCTTTAAATTCTAAAGTTTGATAAAAATGAGTGGGCCCTTTCTACAGTGTGAACACGAGCACTGCCTGCCTACAACGATGAGCGGAACCAGTTTTTTAATAACAGTAGACAAAACTTTGGGAACATTATTATTTGATGGACAATAACTTGTTTGTTTTCAAGGTTTTTATTTCGTCACAGCTTTTCCTTCTGAAGTAAAGGGAGTATATTAAACAATGACTGAGTTTAAAAAACAAAACTATTTTCTCTCATTAGCCATAAAAGATGCCAGACAGTAAATAAGCTCATACGACTGGTTTTTTTGTGACCTCTGAGCTGCCTAGTTTTCAGCAGTGTAAAACCAGCTCTCCCTGTCACTGATTGATTGTCTCCAGTCAACCCGAAAGCAGTTTTCAATTTCACCCTTAAAAATGCTGCCGTCATGGCAGGACACACTTAGAAACCTATTTTTATGACAACCCATGGCCTAAAATAAGTTCTGGTGGTTGTTCTAATAGCACTGGAAAGCTTGGCCTAGTTTCACTATACAATAAATAAACTGTAAATCCTAAAAGCATAAAGTATGTTTCATTTCTAATGGTAAATTATCAATTCTGTATCTATGACACATCATATTGCAACCTGGACAAAATAGTTTTTCCATCAAAATCACAAAGTTGACACACTTTCCAGGTGCTTACTGTTCCATTTGAGGGATAAGACTTCCTTTTTTAGCACGTGTTTGTAACTATGAATAGACTAGTTATGATTATTCATTTACTAAATTGATTGTTTCTTCAGTAATTGATTAACTTGTTGCAACCCTTTAGAACCTACATGTTTATATAAAATAGAAGGGTACTAGTTTAGGTTTCTACATCCAGACACATGTTAATCACGATAAAAGAAAAAGACATTACTTTTTGGTTTTGAAATAAAGCAGTAGCTGTCCTCCCAACCAGACTGATTTAAAATCCTTTTTATCGCAATGTATTTCAAAGAACCAGACTGTTCCTAGTCAGTGTGGGAATAAATGATTCAAAGACTAATACTTTCTAAACCCAAACACTGGAAAAGCCTTGTTGAGCAGAGGAGCCTGGGGCCACCGCTCATTCAGGCGACCACCAGTGCCACAATATTCTCCAGAGAGTATTATTGGCAGGTCTAAAAGTGACTTGTATCTGTGTGTTGGTCTGGGATGGGAAGCACACAACATGCTTAAGCATTGCTCTTAGAAAACTGGTCAGTGCTGCACAAATTGGCCCGCACCAGATACATTTCACAAAATAATTACATCATAACACAAAAAAATAAAACTTATATAAAAATTCAGTTTTATTTTATTTAGTCTAATGAGTTACAAAATTGAAATAGTCATTTAATCGCAGTTTTTTATTAAATCATCATAGTCACTTTAGAGACGTGATCGTTAAAAGATAAGTTCTTTGTCTTGGACGATGCTTACACTTTCAATTTGATATTTTTAACCTGTACATTGAATATTTGAATTTTATAGTTCTCACATTGGGGCTGAAGTTCAACATTTGAGTTATTCAGGCATCTTCAGTGTGCAGCTTGTGTTATTGCGTTGATGGCATTGGATTTGGAAGTAAGATTTCACTTCTTTTTTTTCTCCTTTGCAATTGGATTAAACCTGACATTTCTTCACAATTCTCTGAACATTATAAAACCTCATGACTCACACTAGCATAGAAGAAGTGTCCTTTTTATTCACTGTCTTGTTCTGTCTGGCTTAGAAAGGAGGAAAATAGGCAAGCTGCAGTAAAAGTGCTGTTCAATGCCATTTCCAAGGCAAGTTCTCTGGCTGAGTTGAGTAAAAGTAAGTGAAGACGGAGCTGTCCTTTTCCCCTCTCATGCCTTTTTGTGTCGGAATGCTGGGAATGCCGGCCGTACACCACTCTTTGAAACATGGAAGGTGATCCGTGCTAGATGAGTGAAAGGCGGCGGTGTCGTCATGTCGTGGGGGCTTCGCGCTGCGTCAGAGTGAGCTCGCGGTGTTAAGTGGTGCTTTAGGCATGTCATTAAGGTCACTGTGGCAGAAGGATGCCAGCGTAGGAGTGGACACGAAAAAGTCAGCACCACGTCCAGGGGATTCTCCTTTTCACCTGCCACAAGGAAAAATGTCCTTTTGTATCCAGCTAAAAGTGATGGATGCCTTCTGCGAGAATAACTGATGGGAACTGAGAGCGCACTTCTATGGACATGCATTCACACTCCGTAAAGGCTGTGCCATTTGTCAAATTTGCTATTGAGCTTGCAATCATGTGTCATCAATCAAATGCTTGTGAGAATTCTGTCTTGTTTGTGTAAGCTGGAAAACCATATCCAAAGATAATCATTAGTCAAAACAAGATTAAGTGAAAAAACAAACCAACAACAAACAGCAACAACACCAAAGCAGTATAACAGAAGACTCCCAAATGTAGCGTGTGAATCAAAAAATCAACGTAGAGTTTTTGAACAAGTGTCATACTTAAGAAGCATCTTTTAATGGAAATGAACTGTATCTGTAGACTGATGCATTAGCTGGTTCCATTTCACGTTGTGGAAGCCGTTTGACATCGCACCATTGGATTTTGTTTGCTCATGGTAGGCGGACGTCTGCCGTTTTGCAGTGTACCTGACCTACAGTCCCTGACAAAAGTCTTGTCGCTTATCCATTTTGTAGAAACAAAAGCTTATAACCTGACTTTAAATTTTCTGTGCACTAATTCGACCATGGAGGCCATTTCTAGACAGAATTCTGCAAACTGTTCTGGTTGACACAGACACTTGAGTTGACCAGGCATGGTGGAGCTCTGCTGCAGTGGAAAAGGGGCTGGCCTTGGATTTTCGAATCAACAAACGGTCCTCCCGAGCAGTTGTCTTGCGGGGTCTGCCGGACCTGGGCTTGTCAGAAACATCTTCAGTCTTTTCAGATCTTTTTCTTATTCTTTGTACTTGACGCTGAGACACATTGAAAGTGTCAGCCACTTCAGCAGTGGATCTGGTCTTCAGCCTCTTGATAATTAACGCTTTGGTCTCAGGGTGGATCTTAGGCATGTTGTCAGCGGTCAAGTTGCAGTTGATGTGAAGGTCTGGTGTGCTGGGGTTCTTTTTCTACACACCCACTAATTGACTGATCAGTAAACAGGTGAGGCTGTAATCTAGGATTGGGTGCATCATAGGACAAGGCGACAAGACTTTTGTCTTGCCAAAATCTGACCTTTCTGTGTTCATTAAATGATCAATCTTTCTTCAGTGAAGCAAATTTATTTTAGTATATTGAGCATAATTTGGGAGAGCTTAGCTTTCATATGAGACATTTCTAAAACCAATCGATTAATTTAAAGTCGGGTTATAAGCTTTTGTTTCTACAAAATGGATAAGCGACAAGACTTTTGTCAGGGACTGTAGTAGCTACTAGCTTGAGGGAAATGATATTGAGTGGAGACACAAAATATTTTTATGGATTGCTGTTTTGTCTAATCATTCAATCAGTCATTGTAGTATTGAAATTGGTATTGATAATTGACTCCATTCTGTAGTGTTGAAATACATTTTAGTTTCATTACACTAGCGCAAGAATTTCTTATTTTTTTGTTGTTGTTGTGGGTATCCAGCTAAAACCATAACTAATGGATTTTGCTTTTAAAAGCGAAGGTCATTTTATTTACTATTTTTGACCAGAACCAGAGTATTTTGACTCCAGCAGCACATGCACTAGTAGTTGTATTTTCAGTCTGCAGTGTAAAAATAGAGCCATAACAGAGCTGCTGTTTCTGGTAGATGTTCCTGTCACGACCCTTGTTTAAAACGCTGATGTATCCTTGTCTAACCTCGCCTATTTTGAGACCATTAGATGACTCTTTTCACATTGAGGTGACATGTTTTGACCTTTTTAGTAACAAAAGTTCTAAGTGGGTACTCTTATGTCTCGAGTACGCAAGTGATCTTTTTTGGGCCTCACCAGTTTTAATGAGGCCCACTGGGAGGCTACGGAACTATAAGCGTCGACTCGACCCTTAGAGAATCAGGTATTTTGGGTTGGATGATTTTACATTTTCTAATACCTCTATTTGTGTGATGCAAACTGTAGGGCTGGATGATAATTTAGGCCAACAAGTCACAATGATTTTTATTCTATCTTGAGACGACCAGTAGTTCAGATAAAAATGTCTCTAAGGTTTACTCAAGCTGTGAGAAAATTGTTTACTTCATATCATTTGTTTTCATTGTAAGATTTCACAAGAGCTGATTATAATGAATTAATTTTTATATTTGGAAAGTGGCTATGTGATCATTTTGAGCTCTATGTCTTTGAATGTCATAGGCTTAGAAAAAAAGATTTTAGTTTAAAGATGTAATTTCAATGATATGGAAATAATATATTGTATATCAAGATATGAACAATATATTAAGATAATTTTGAATTGCTGATGTTTCAGTTAAATTCTGGTGTTGGGTTCGATCTTCACGTGTCCCTTCATGGTTTTGTGTTGTTAGGAACCGGCCTTTCACTGTCAGAGGAGGTGGCTTACTATGTTTTAACTAGGGGTGTGAATTACCATGCATCTGGCGATTCGATTCTTATCACGATACACACTTCGAATAATCCCGATTAATCTCGATACTGACACAAACGATTATATATTGCAATTAATTGATAATTAATTCTGTTTTTATAGATCTATACTATTAAAGTACACTTAAAAAACAAAATGTTATGAAATAATTTGTGTGCCAAGGGTTAACATTAGATTGTCTTAGATTGACACTGTCCTGGCTGAATATGCACATTTTGAACCAATATTGACATTGAATTCAGTTTAAATGAAGGATACAAAGCATTGTCATTGATATGCATGACGGAATCAAAATATCAATATTGAAATTGTAGTGTCGATACGAGAATCGTGGGATCGGGTATCACGATATATCGCCAAATCCCCTAGTTTTAACAGAGCTCAGTCGAATCTTTCACTTTTACAAAAATAGACCCAGGAATGACTAAACTGAATTTTTAAAAACATTGACTTCACATTTCAATAAAAGCACTCACATGGGGTTCCAGTCAAGTTAAAAAAAAATATATATATATATATATACATTGTGATCCAAATTTTAAAAAATCCACACTTAATTTACCGTAGATCATATTAAATCAGCAATATTGTATATTATTGGAATGCAATGTTTTATGTAGTAGGGTCGTCAAAAAAATCGATTCCCCGATACTAATCGATACTAAAACTGGTATCGATACTTGATACTCGTTTGAATAAGTATCGATATTTTAAACCACGCCCCCTCTTGCAAGACACAAGACACAAATTGAATCATCCTTTCTCTATTTGAGGGGAGTTAGCCGAGGATCACTTTAAAAGGTTTGACAAACATATTTGCTCTCTCCATGGCCCTTCTGATCAATTATTTCAAAGCACTGGCATTGTTTCTTTACAAAATGTTGACACACACTGCATCTGTTGAAGGCCATTCTTCTTTTACCACTCTTTTGTTTTACATCTCTATAGAACTGAAACGCAGAAGTCACGGGTGATTGTCGAGTTGCATGGTGCATGTTTTATGAATGTGTCTCTCGTGGTTGGTGAGATGTTTTTGTGCAAAATATGTCTTAGTTCAGAGCAGCCCCAGTTCTCCGCTTCACTCAGACTCTGAAGAAATAAGGCCAGAGCTTTGAAGTGAGGAGCCTTCAGCAGCTTCTTGCTTCTAACATAGATTTGCTTTTCACAAATTGCATTCATGATCGTTCCATTTATTTCATATTTTGTCATTCCCTGGGTTTGATATTTTTAGGAAAACCTTTTGATTGTTTTTTATCTTCTGCAGCCTTTTGAGTCGATAAATGAACCAAAGTAGTTTTTAGTGTTTCTAACTTAATTCAGTCAAATTTGCTTTATTACACCTTTTTCATTAGTTGGTGCATGAGACTCCAAAGTGAAGGTGGTCAGGAGCATGTTTGAAGGACAGGAACAAAACAAAAAGTGCATTGTATTATTGTATTTGTTCTTTAAGTCCACAGACTCCACAGTTATCATAAAGATAATGTGTATAATCATGCACCTAATATCTTTACAATCAGATTTCTAAAGTTCTATATGCTACACTCGTTATCTTTGTGCGAGTGACAAGTTAAAAATAATTGCCTCAACAAAGCCTAAAATCAATATTGTCAATATTTTAATTATGTGGCTCGCGCGGGACACTCGCTTCGTTCCACTTTTGTCCATCACTTAACCATTGCTTTGTTCATTACAAACCAAACATTGTTCTAGCTTAGACCTGTTTATTTCTTGTACAGTCTTTGATTCTTTTATTGATTTTCAGCTCCTGCTTTGACCATTGTAAGTTATTTCAGTGCCTAGTCTTCCTTGTAAATCAGTAATGTTCTCTTTGACAGTATTCGAACATCACAGGTCTAATAATTACGAGTGCATTTGAAATTGTAATTTGTGTTGTTCTTTTCCATCTATTATTTAGCCCATGCTTTGTGTCCATAGGGGCCTGAGGACTGGCCGCCACCTGGACGACGACGATTTTGTGCCTGAGCTGGCTCACATCCATCCTCGCGAACGTCCCGACTGGGAAGAGACCATCAGTGCCATGGTGAGAAGTGCACAGCAGTGGTCTAAATACTGTGTAATAGCGCTGGAGCAATTTCCTTTTATTTTCCAACACATTATTACAGTAGGTATGGCTGTTTCTTGTAGCGATTTTAACTAGTCTGCTGATGTATGCTTTGTCAACTGCCAGCCAAACTAATGTTTCTATTTTGGACTTGTTAACATATGATTAACAAATCACAGCTGAAAGATGTCTATAGAAAATGTATTTAAAGCTGGAATACTTGATTTTTAAGCTGCAAAAAAGAGTAGATATTCAATTTTGTCCACTAGTCCTTAGGTTTTGCAAATCCACATGCATTATTTTGCCGGCAGAATGTTTCGTTTTACAGATCTCAAAGTGAAACCACCCAAGCTTAGCCAATCAAAGTGCTGCTTTTGCAAGTTATGAGAATTAAAACACTATTTAGACAATGCCCAGTTGTCAGTCTTTGTCACAATGTGCTTTATTTACACTATAGTTTTTCTTAGAAGAGACAATTCTAATTTGCAACAAAAAAGTCTCATGTACACCAGTTTTAATGTTTATGAAAAAGCTTAGTAATACCACACCACTTGTGTCTTGTTTGCATAGATAAATGTAAAAGCACTGTTAAAAAAAGTTTACTATTTCTTTGTAAAACAGTCGTTACTAATGGTCTAACTGGGACAATCTTTTCCTCCCAGTTCCAGCATGGCAGGTGTGTTGTGATCAGCTGATGTCTCTCTCTGTTGGCTACTGTCTTGCCCTATTGAAAGCGTGTCCCTCTTTCCCTGGAACACAATCACACATTCATGACTAATGCAGACGTTTGTTGTGGCCCTGAGGCAGGCCTCTTCTACACTCTTTGCATAGATATTCATCCGCCGCCAGCTGTATCTCAACTGTCATCTGTTTACTGTCCACACTGGGTGTCATTCACTACCATGCATCATTCATTATTGCCCCCTTCTTGCCTTCTTTGGTCGGAGTCTGGCAACTAGCATCAACAGTACGGTAAAAATGAGGCCGTCTCCATGGTAACATGCCGAGCCACCCATGGTCGACGCGTGGTTGGAGCCTAGTGGCAAGTGCTCACTTCGATCAGGCAACAGAGAGGAAAAGAAACTAGAATCTCACAGGGCTGATGAATATTGATCAGACAGGTGGGGCTTAATCGCTGCACGTCTGCTTTTCTTTGTTCAATATTTGATAGGAGCTGTACTGGAGAGGCATGTGCATTATGGATATCTATGATGATCTAATGACTTTGAGTAACTCGTGTTTGTCGCTACTCCAACTCCCTGTTGCTTTGTGAAGAATGAATGGCACAGCACTCTCTTGAGTTTGACCTAATATTGAACCAAACTCTTATTTGAACAGCATTTGCCACATTTAAAAAATACAGCATCTGAGTAGGATTGTGAAATTTTTCAATACCCAAATTCCAATCAATGGATGGATTGTTGGTCGACGTGACTTTCTGCTCTACTGCGCATGTCACCTGCAGAAAGATTTGCTGTCTGGTTCCTGAAGCTTGAGACAGTTTTTCTCAGCGTTATTTCATTCACCTCAATATAAAGTGTATGAGTCGTGAAGACTGATTTCATTCACAAATGTTGATTTAGCAGCATAACTTTTGTCTTTGTGATAAACTCAAATACAACTGTAGTTAGCAGTTAACAGTACTGGCATGTGTTGCTTCGACAGCTTGTGTTAATCAGCCACGCTCTTTCTGCTATCCGGTTATGCACGCATCCCCCGTGTTGATAAACAAATAATCCCTCTATACTTATACGGGATGAGGATGAGGACTCTGGTGCAGGCTATCCTGAGAAATGCCAAACACCCTTTGCATGACACAATAGCAGCTCAGAGGAGTAAATGGAGCAGCAGGCTTCTCACTGCACCAAAGGACTAAGAGAGCAGTCTTCCATAAACAGTAGAACTGACAACTGAATTGTCCAATCCATTCATTCATTTTGTGTAATTTTATGTATTCGTGTGATTTTAATGTTTTTCTTGCTACCGGACACCTGAATTTTAATAAACTCTGGCAATGAAAAAAATCATAGTTAGCATAAAGTTCATGGTTGCTGTACAGTAAAGAATTTTTTCATGTAATTTAGACATATTAACATTTTGCTGTAAAAAATATTATCAAGTCTTTTCAAATCAAATTCAAATTTTAACATTTTACGAGTGTGACAACACACCTGTGTTCTGTGACTCATTCCTCACTTTGCATTATGCAAATTTAACAAAGAAATAAGAATGTGTCCTTTATAATTCTTTATGAAGTTGAACAACCGTTGGAGGAGTCTGACCACTTTGCCTCTGCCACCTGTTTAAGACGAGGCGTGAATCCTGTGAGCTGCTGCCTCATAAAGCCTGACCTCATCTGCATAGCACCTTCCCTGTCACCGAGCCTTTACACAGCAAACTCTCCACACTTCATATTATTTACACCTCATTTCACACAGCTCTTTAGTTTGCTTTTGTTTTTCTGCTCCTTTCACGATGGCTACGTAGAAATACAGCAACATATTACTTCAATAGTGCAGCTTGTTTTTCATCTGCATTGTTTATGGACCACGGCTACATTCAATTTTCAACACAATTTAACCTAAATAAAGCCGGCGAGGAACTTCAACGAGGAATTCACAACCACACATTACAGTGGCATGTTGCAGTCCCAGCTGGAAACAGATTAAGGCAAAATGAGCAAATGTCTTTTAAGTTGCCATTTGAACCCCAAGATGCTGTTCATTGCCTTCTGGAATACAGTATTTTAGTTTTCAGTCTTGGCTCAGTTTGGACACGAAATGTATTTGTTTGTCTATATGTAATGGTCATATGTAGACATTATTTGGTATTTTTTATTTTTTTTTCCTTTAAATGTTGTAAATGTGTGTCCTGACTACTCGCAAGTTCTTCAGATTCCTTGTACCACTTTTACAAGGTAGTTGTTGTTTTACATTTCAAGTAGAACAAAGCGGAAATTGTTGTAAGAGCTAAGTTCACTTGACAACATACAGATAATGCAATTTGCCATGTGCACAACCTGATCTTCCACAGGTCCTTCTCTGATCCACCTCGTAACCAACACAACAGGTTTTCTTGTAATAGAAAATACCCAAGCTAGCATTTTCAGGTGTGAACATTGCTGTAGCTTGAGCTGGCAGGTTAGGGGCCAGCTCATTAGAGTAGAAGTCAGCACTCCTGCCGTTTCTGCTGTGCTCATAAAACAGTCAAGAAGTTAAACATACACTTGCGCCTCACTGCTCCTAGGAAATAATGAAATGCCATTCAGGGCTGTGTTCTCATTTACACTTTACATTTGCAGATGCACTACACATTGCGCCGCACGTCTCCTTCTCCGCTCACACACAATTTGCAACAAACGACTACAGAATTGCCAAACATGACCCGCTATAAAATGGACTTAAGTCTAATGGTTTTGCAATGTTGTTTTTACCGACTTTAATTAGAAAAATGTCACAGGGGAAGATATGCGTTGTAATTGAGAGCCCAATTTCTTTTGTTTGTTTTGAAGGCGCGGAGTGCGGAGATTCCCGAGCTGCGGTCTGAGCCCCTGATGCGATCATGCAGCAGCAGCACGGCCAGCATGAAGGTCAAAAATGTCAAGAAGTGAGTACCTCCTGCCAGTGCCCTCTTTATCCATCTATCTATTTTATCACTGTTAACAGACAGTTTATTGCCCGTGCGTCCTGCCTCAGCTCCTCTTATTCTTTCCGTCTATTTCTGTGTCTTCCTCCATCCTTCGCTCCCTCTGCTTACACTGCACTCTGCCTCCTCGCCTAGTCATCCTCACTTGGAGGTGTTATCTTGAGCGGAACATAAGGTGATAACCAAACTGTGTGCCATGTGTCTTATGTTTCAGGCTCAATTTTACCAAGGGACACTTTCCCAAACTGGCAGAGTGCGCCCACTTCCACTATGAAAATGTGGACTTCGGCACAATTCAGGTAAAGACCTTTTCCCAGCCCACATCTGTTCATGCCCTTGTCACAAGTGCTTTTTTTGAATGTCTGTCTGAAAAATGGGAGCGCTTGTATGGCTAGTTATGGTTCTCAGAGTGCACACCTACAATTTTTAGTTCACTTAAAGCAACCTCAGAACACCTACATCGGTTGTTTGGGCTGGTGTAAAAGCCTGGTCTGTACTTAAGAACCATATAGAGATAACCCTCAGGAGGAGTTTTTGAAAAGATTAAACCAGAAAAACAAACTGCAACAGTTTGTAGATTGTTTTATACAATCATACAATATTAAAAAGGGGCTCATCTGAATGTGAAGGGCTTTGTGACTCTGTCTGTGAAATGCTTTACAAATAAACCTTACTTACCCAATCATAAAACATACAAACTGTCAGAGTTTACAGGTTATGGGTTTGTAAGGCCTTCGAGTTATTCTACACTAAACTAGACTTTTAGATATAGTATGTGAGTTACTGTGTGTATCATAGTGTTTTTGCCAAAACACAAAGATTTTACTGCTCAACATTTGGATTTGAACCATTAATTTGAATAATATCCCCTCAGATTTAAGTAAGGGTACAATTAAATGTTTCAAAGTCTCTGTCTGAGAAAATAATTTCTAAAGTTTGTTTGCAATCATAACTCTAAACAGCTTTATTTTGTTTTGATGCAAAGTTTTAGTACTTCTCTGTTCAAACTTCCAAGCTTGGATTTCCATTATTTTATTCATGACAGAAATAGATTCAGAGACACAAGCATGACTAGGATGACGTCAAACTGGCTCCCTTGTTGATGGAAATGGCTGATGATTAGCATTTGTTTGATATCGTCCTCTAGGATGCTTCGGTTCAGATACAGAGAAGCCCAATCATTTATGCCTTGAATTAAACAAGTTCTGACACAGTACCTCTTTAAACAGAATAAAGGTGGCATTATTACTGTCAGGAAGACTCCATCTCCAAGTGTTTCATTGGCCATCCACTTTGAATTTGTCGTTATGGTAGGAAACCAGCAGGGGTCAGCATGCATCTAAGTTTATTACCATGATGACACTGGCCTCCTATGCCCTTTTATGTTCTTCTATTATATTACTGAGCTTTTATTTGTGAACCCCAATATTGTCTCAAATAATTAGCTTCTCTTGTGTTTGCCGCACAGTGTTTCATGCTTTGTAAATAGCAGGGACTTTTTGTTTTGCTTGAGTATTGACTCCTGTCTGGCTTTAGTATTCATCATGGCAGCCACCTCTCAAATGAACACGGGCCCAAAGCTTAAACTCACGCCTGCTTTGTTCTTCCAGGGATTAATTATTTAGTATTTGTTCATCATGTCACTCAGTATATTTCAGTCTAATCTTCTGTCAACCCGAACATGTTTACTTGTCTAATGAAACGCTTGAGTTCTAAATGAATGTGACGTGACGGAAGCTGTGTTAGTGTACTGTATGTTTGCCAGCTTCTTTCAACATACTATTGCTTGTATTGTTGTTGACAATGCAGTATTTGGTCTGCTTATGAGGTTTCAAAAAGACTTGAGATGAAGGTTGGAACTCGGGTTCATCCTGGCACACAGCCTTTAGCTGGAAGCAAAGCGACATATTCTTTCATTTCCACAATAAAAAACCTGCCAGAGGAGAATGTGAGTCAGCACAAGGTTTTGTTATGGAAACATTAGTTCCTCATTGTCACAAAATGCCAGAGAAAAATGTTGAATTGAGTTGCATTTGCAAGGCAGTTCTTTTTACTTTCGAAGAGAGTCCCACTTTAGAAGCTTTTGTTATAGGTACATTTGTCAAAATTAATCATATTGCATTTTGTACAAGCCCTGCATGACTCAACACTTGAAATGACTGAAAATATATGCACACACAAAAAGAATAGATGACGTGTATTGAACCTTAATTAAAAACAAGGTGCAATTAAGCAGATGACTAAAGACTTGGTGAGTAGTGTGTTTTGCAAGTTTTTTCCTGTTTATTTGTTAACAATATCTTAAAACCTTTCTGGGCTTTTAAAATGTAGTTATCTTTGTTCTGAAGCTAAATGAAAGTTCTGGAGAAGGGAAAGTCTTGCTGCTTTTCAGCTGTTTACATTTTGGGCCCTTTCATTTGAAAACGCTATAATGACAATAGCTCACAGGCCTGTAATTTAAGTTCTCCACCACCGCACGTTTGAGAAGAACTATGGAAAGAATAAGACGTAATGATGAGCAGTGCCATCACACACAATCAGCCTGTCACTGCATTCTTCTGCCTGCAGCCAACATTTCAAATATTATACTGTAGCGTCTAGTGTTGTGTTGGAGATAACCGTATGCAGAGCAGAACATTGTTTATCACAACACAATAAACTAGGTAATTGCACAAACTTGTTGTTCTGTTCATAATGAGAAACTATTTTTAGTCGTGAAAACATGACACCCTCCTCGTGAAACATCACCTGATTGCTGGCTGTTAATCATGCTATTCAGACTCGCACACACTCGAACTCTGCAAACCATTTCATCTCCTATTGTAGCTCAACTATCACATGGATGCACAAATCAGGAATAGTGTATCCAATGTTGACTTCAAGCTGGAATACAGAGAATGTTTGGAATCACTTGAGTGTGCAGAGGTAACTTGCGCTTTCAAAGCTGTGTGCAAAATCGATGATCTTTTATGGTATAATTTGTCTTAATTGATACTTTTAGCTGGAAGACAAGCTCACATGTTGACCATGGTGTAAGCCCAAAGACGGCTAAATGTTACTCTTCTCTTGCCTTCAGTTGTGAGAATTTAGACTTGAGACTGGTCACACAAATATATTTATTCCATCTTTTTGAGTATTTCCAGTAACAGTTCGGGCCAATCGACTTTCGGTCTCTGCTCAGCTTGGGGCCACTTGAAGGGCCCTCAGATTTTCAAGCCACTGACTACATGACAGGCTCATGCCACCAAAACAACTTTTTACTGACTTAACACTACTGCCCTATTGAGATGCCTTTTGTCTGGTTTCAGCAGCACTCAACTATTTTGTAACAACCTTTTTTCTAGTTCAGGAAGAGGTTTGTAGATCCTGTTCAAATTGTATCACTGGCTATTAGTATGCATTTAATCTGGATCAATCTGGAATGTCAAATGTGCCAAGTTAAAACTATGTCAATGTAGGGCCTTATTTAAAGCACTCTTTTTAGGCAAGCATAGTCTAACTGGTTGAATTAAAAATGTATGAGGACTGTCAGTGTACCTATCCACACACAATCGTCTGTGTGTTAACAGCTGTGCAGGAGTGCCCATGCTCTGATTCACGTCTGTGTACTTTTAAAGACCGTAGTTCCTGAATTGGAGCTGAGTTTGGCATGTATAGAAGCGGCCATGCATGTGATAAAGATTGACAGCTTTTCCTCGACCATTCTTTAAGCTACAACTCGCCGTGCTCTTGAGCTTCAGACGACCGAGTCCAAGTGTTTTGCTGGGAGGCACCTCTGTTTTTCACATACATCCACCCTTCGAGTCCTGTCTTTGTCTCATCACATCTCTTACCTCCTCCCTGTGAGCTGAGCATCGTGACACAATATGCTCCGGCTGCCTACTCACCCCTCAGCGCACACAAAGGACCAGGGGACACGCATGGAGATGAATTCCCTCCCTCAACGGAAACCAATCCATCAACTGCAGTATTACACAGCCGACTGTCCAGTCAGGCCGCTATTTCAAGCAACAAACCAAAGCTTTTTGATATTGGACGTTTTCTCTCACTAAACATCAGCACTGTCACTGACTCTGACAATCAGATGAACCTTTGGGTGAGGCGATTGAGGAGACACCGGCATGAAGATGAACTCTTGTCACATGTTCGTTCAGAAGACCTTGTGAGCCAGCAATGATGTAACAGCTTGATTCATTCACCCTTGTTAAGCTAAAACAAAAGATCAGCCAAACCAAAGAAAAACAACCCCCTTTGGTCTTTAATTGTGTTACTGTAGACAGCCCTGAAAGATTACCAAGGAACTTAAAATACTGCACAAATTAGCTTTTTAAGTACATTTTGGGAAATAAGCCAAGATTGGATCTTTTGACCAAAGTATTTGTTCAAATATAAAAGTAAATGCTAATAAATAAGCTACACTAAATTAAATATCATTTTTCATTTCATTCTATATACTAATGACATTGTTTTCTATTGCATTCTGAGGATCAAAGTTTGGGCTCGCTAAAGCACACAGCCGAATGTCAGGACAAAAAGGTTGTTGTTTGACATGTGTTTTTTACTACACTGATTTATGTCCTCTCCCAGTCCTCCACACTTGATAGACTTTCCTTTCCTCTTCCTTCTCACCTGGGGGTTGCTGGGTAATGGCATACTTCGTGGGAACATTGTTGCTGCAGTGGACCGCTGAAAACTAGTTCTAAACACTTGCCCTTCTGGCCTCCATAAACAAAACTAGGTCAGTTTTTCTTCCTTCTTGGCTACTTGAAGAAATGAATTCTGAAATAGCATGTTGTTGAGCCATTCACTATTGTGACTGTTCATAGTCTGAATGACTAGTTTGTGGCATTGGTAATTCTTTGCAGTTTGCCAGCTTCTGTCTCAACCATCTGACAGTGATGCAGTGCCAGACCACTCCCATCAAAACTTGTGAATTTGTGAAAGCACCTCAACCCTACAGGAACCAAATCTCGGCCCCATAATGGGATTTGTTTTGTGAACCCGCTCCAAGTCATGATCTCATCCCTTTACAGCGATCTGTCTGCGCGGTTAAATCCCACTGCAGCCCTCACTTCCCAGAGATCCATTTTTATAGCTTTAGTAATGATTTTAGAGAACTTCCTCCTTCAGCAGCTCCGACTCTGCAGCAAAGCCCTGCAGGCATCCACGCACTCCAAGCCCCTCCGGCTCGGCAGAAAGACCAAAATATCAGCGAGAGCGCCATGTTATGGAAGCTCAACTTAACACACATTATCGCTAAAGTACTTTTCATTTCACTCAAGTGCGGTGTAAGTAGATGCGTGCTATTGATGCTCTTGTGATACGTTAATGTATCGCTCAAAGGCCTCAGTGGGAAAGGAAACATAAAGATAGTTCCTAGTGGGTCTGATGGGGCCTTTAAATACAGAGTAAATTGATTGTGTAAGTTAATAGGCCTTTTTTGTAGCTTTTTGCTGAAGATTTATCAAGTCTCCACTTTGTGTGTCATCTGTGCTACAATACTGTATACAGAAATGAAATTACTTTCTTGCTAAATAGAAACAGGCTTTCTTAGAAATAAATAATCATGATTTTTTTTTTGTCTTCATATTAATAGATCTAATTTTTTAATTTTCGTTTAGCATTTTCAAAAATAAAAATGGCTTTTTGTAATAATGACTGGACTGGTAGCTCTCAATTTTGCTATTAATTGCCTAGACTTAAAGTTTACAGTTTATTTTAATCTGGTTTCCAACAAAAAGACCCATTTAGCATAGTTATGGGAGAAGAACAGTAATTGTAGTTTTTGTTTTGTTTTTTTAAGATAGAAGGCCAACTAAATAGTAAGTGACCATTATTATCTATATATATTTTAATGCTTTGTGTCTGCACAAAACATGATAACACTGCGGGGGAAATGTTTAACTTGTGTTCAAATTACTGTATGTACTTTGGATTAAATATAAATTGTCCAGCCATAATCTATGGATCAATTTATCACCCAACCATTTTTGGTAATTCATCTGTATCAACATTGATCATGAAAACAGACCCATCTGTAAATATCTAAATTTAAACTTCAGTCTTGTTTTTTGAGATGAAGACAAATTGATCGCAACATTCTTTGCCATGACAACTGTCTAAAATTGTCAGATTTTTAAAGAAGCAGTCTTTACTCAGTGTATGATTTAGCGTTGGCTCTGTTGTAAATGTCCTTTCTAATGCTGATCCAGGAAAGTCCAACTTGTTCCCGGAGACTGCTGCCACTGGTGTGACAAGTGTGTGAATGAGGGGAACAAGGCACATTGTGAAGCACTTTTGAGTCTTAATAAGCTCAAAAAGCCAGTCCATTCTCCATTTAGTTGATTTACTACCCTCCTATTGCACCTGAATGGTCTCCAGTAGGTCCATTATTTGAATCGTAAGCGGCACTAAGCGGAAAAAGCACCATTGTCGATATTGTCAAAGCATTTTCCTTTATCATTTCATATAACATTTTTATTTTCAACCACAGCCGTCTTCCATTTGATGAAAAAGTCTTCATGTGTTTTTTGGATGACAAATTCTACCCATTATTACTCAGGTTTTATGCCTGGTTCCATTTCCTGGACATCCCTGACCTTCCCACATGCGGTTTGTGATAAATCGGTCTGACCTGTGGGGGCCACAGCCGAGTGCAGAGCTGAATGAACTGGGTCATCATTGGATTATCATTTCATATTCATAAGCAGAGCTGCAGCACAATATGATTTGATGTCATCTTTATTCAGTGTGATGATCAGACGTTCCAGCAAATTCTAACTTCTTTCTATAGAAAGTACAAAAGCTGAAAATGTTGATTATGTGATACAAGTGTTGGCAAATTGTCTTAAATAAATGGCAGTTCATTCCACAACAGCAGAGCGCAGTTGAGTAACCAGAGCAGGTCATACTCTGCTCTGTATCACTACGGCCTCTCTGCTCTCCCCTGGGTCAGCCGTCAGACTGACTTTTCCAAGCTCATCGTGAGCTTATTTAATATAACTCATGTGGATGGCTCATGAAGTCATCACAGCTGATGCAATCTACACTTTCTTTCCTTTCCTTTCCTTTCTTTTTTTATTTGAGGTATTTGGCTGAAACTTGAGAGCACAAGCGTTAAAGGAGGATAGTTATGACTCATTTTCGGGGACTGTATTTCTACTTTGCAAAGTAGACAGGCCGAAATTCCATTTCACAGTGAAGTGTGTTAAAACGTTTTGGGCAAAAGCTAAACTGAATAATATAGTTAAACTCTGCAATTAACAGAAAAAGTAAAAAAGAAATTCAGCAAGACTATGCAAGTCTAAATGTTTCATGTCATCCAAAAGAGTTGACTATTAAAAGAAAAAAATACATTTAGAATTCAGTAATTAGATTATTGTTGCCTATTAAAGTTCTATAAACTAATCTCTCTTTGCAATGCTGTTAATACAGATTGTTCTAGATTTTTCAACAAAAAATCTCACACAAATTTTTTTGATTCTGCATTTTGTAAAAGGGAAAAAAAAACATTAGGCTATAGCAGTAAGCAAACAAAGGTGGTGGGAAAAATGCATGCTACAGTCAGATCTGTTCTTGGGCAAGACACTTCACTTGTCTAATTAGAAAGTGCTATGTGTGAATGAGTGCTAAGTGGTGATGAGAGGGGCCAATGCCGTATATTTGCAGCCTTGCTTCCATAAGTCAGCACCAGGGCAACTGTGGCAATAGAAGTACTGTATCTTGCCTCCATCAAGAGTGACATGATCAAGTAATGACTTGCAATGACCAGCTAAGTGATTTAAAACTCAACTTTCTGTGCTATTGTCTGTTTTACCATGTACTTATTATCCAGTTTGATGAATGAATTGAGTAGTAACCGGATTTGTCCTCTGACTTTAGCCTTGTCTGCACATTCAATTCAATTCAAGATTTATTGTCATTGTCAGAAAAAACAACGAAATACTCTGCTGTCCCATAAACTCTGCTGTCCCATAAACTGTCGTTCTGTTAGACTACAACGCCGCTGTCCTCTCATGTGGAAGCTAAATTACACCTCCTCCCTCCCTTTATTTTATATTCTGTTACCTCCTGCCCTTTTCCTCTGTTCCTTCCCACTCTGTCCATCGCTGGTCTTTGTCCCGAGAACGTACCAAACAGTAGAAGTAGGGGGGGTGGAGGAGGAGAGAGGGGGAGGGGTGGACACAGCAGCCTGTCAGACAGTGGAGAGGGAAAAAAGGGGGGGAAAGAATAGCATGTGGCGAAAAGCAGACGGTAAGGTCCGCAAAGAAAGTGGTCTGCAAGAGAAAGGGCAGTAAGGCACTACTTGGATTTAAAGTACTTCTCAAAGCTTGAAAACCAGGATGCATTTGAGCAAAGAGGAGCAACGTTGTGGCAGCTGTCCCAGTGAGGAATCCTCGAATCCTGCACTCATCTGCTAATGCTGATTTTGCTGTTCTTCCACTTTGCCTTTGGGAGAGCTATCTATACTGTACACATGAAAGAAAGTGGAGAGCTGACATTTACAACCAGTGAGGAGATTGTGCCTGCATGGTTCAAGGAAACAAGACTCTGCGAGATGGGATGTTCGCTTTCACACTTGAGATAGATTCGAAGGACAGGTGCTGAGGGGGTACGGCGGGGGCAAAGCTTAGCTCTTTTGGAATTGAATGAGCCATTACCAGCAGCCAGACTAAACTTTACTGTAAGTAATAAGCATGTTTCCTTTTTGTCATTCTGTAAACTTGCGTGCACGCGAAAGAGTTCATTCTGCAGGATTTATTTAATTACTCAGACATGTGGCTATGGAATTCCCTTTTCAGTACATTGCTTTGTTCAGAGCACCTCAACATTTACCTACATCTGACTCTTTTTGGAAAAAACCTAAGCCACTATGAACAAGCTTTGCGTATTCGTTTGGGTTTGTGCTATCAATGTAAACAAAATTATCCCAGACCACCCATTCATGTTTAAAATAATACGTCCAAAAGATACAAACGGATTTGGTGCAAGGACACACTGGTGGCTCTTCGGAAATTAAACATTGGACTTCTTTCTTTTGTATTGTATTTCCATTTTGTGTGCCTTTTCTACACTGCAGCTTTCTTGGTCTTTGTGTTTTGCCATGTTTAGTGAAGCAGCAGTGGACACATGATGAGCTGTGCATGTTATTGTACACATACTGGGATGGAAAGCCCGTCTGGTATGCCACTAAGTTGAAGGCTACACTGCATGGTTTCTTTTATAAGTTGTAATTTGGTCAAACTACAGGCTAAAAACAGAAGCGCTTGTGTTTTTCTTTCCATAAGTGCAGAAATACTGTAGTTGTCGGTCATTTATTTACCTTATGCGGCAGTCTACTATGATAAAAGCATGGGATGAAGCTGCTATAGCTAATGCATGGTCTGTGCCTATACTTCTATTGTTCCTAATATAACGCAGCTGCCTCTCGCAACAACTTCCACCAACTAAACCATTCAGCTGAGCTTTTGACACTCACAACTAAATTACTGTCACTTTTAATTGCTTTTAAATTACGCCATGAAATATTTCCACAAGTTTTCGAGATGGGAGAACTGTTCATAAATAATGCAGTAAGGGTGTAATCCATCATTACTTTGCATTAGATGGTGTCTTCAGTACTACTGCGGCTTCATAACATCGTACGTAGGTGGTCTTTGCATGAATTTGAGACTCGATTTAGTTTGTTGTCTTAGGCGGTTTCATCAAGTTGGCACAATAAAATACTTTTCTGAAGTACTTCTATTTCAAAGAGTTGTGACTTTTTTTTTTTTGCTGTTGTCCTTTAATTGTGTAGCCATCGTTTATTACTCGACTATTAGGTTACAATGGTTTGTATTGAAAACAAAATTGGTGAATTAGCTGAAGATCTGAAACTGAATCATTGGTCTGATCTGACTTTTTAAACACAGTGCCACTGTTTTCTATTGGTTTTAAGTCTTAGCAGTGTGGGTCAAATACTTGGCCTGAATAAAAAGAGTTTTTGCCACTACCCTTTTTAGGAGACTAATGGGAAATATTTTTTGTCTGTCTCAAATAGTAAGAATTTAGCAACACTGCCTGTCTTCACAACACTGTATATCCAGCGGCCTAAACTGGGACAGACCTCTTCCTCTCCACTGTGTCATTGCAATATTGATATGTTTCAAGTGATGCTAATAATATTAACTAGGCTGTGAAGTATGCTCTGTCTGAAGCTTTGTAAGTACCATAGAAAAAGTGATTTAGTTGAAACAGGTGAGCTGATTGTATCTTACTGAGCTGATTATAAATTACTTTAACACATAATATTAAAGTATCAAGCTATCATTAGCCAATTGTTTTTACTTATACACTCAACCCTTCTCCTTTTAAAAAATCAAAAGATTAAGAGGATGGAGACTATTCATATTGATTAGTCTTCTAAAGATGTGTACATTTTCAGACCATTGATAAACTTCTCAATGTGTTGTAAGATGGAGGCAGGTCCACAGTGTCTGGTTTTCAGTGAAAGTACTCCTCTTTGTTCAAAAGTACAATGGTACGTGGGGAAAAGGATCTACCCACTTTTTCCGCCTCATCAAACCATCTGCATTGCCTTTGTCAATACATTTTCGGTGGAAACTGAAAAAAGTAGTTTCAGGTTTGAAGTTTCTTGTCAAGTCATTTAGTGTTGTGACGTTTGGAATTCTCAGATTTCCGAAAGCACCTGCCACCTGTGCCTCTTTCCACCAAGATGTCTATTCATTTCAGATCATTTCTGAAGCAGATGCACGTCGTGCCGTGTTTCCAGCTCCATCCTCGTTTCCTCATCTATTTTTCATCAACATGTGGGCGGTCAGCAGTGCTCCACTTGGAATGTGTATAATTATCATCTTATACCGAGCTATTTATTTTCACTAGCCTGTGTTTAGTTTTGCAATGTGTTACACGTTTCCATAATATAATGGATTTTCAAACTGTCAATCTAATTCGGTTCTTGTAGGCACCAAATTAAATTAATATGGAAGGATAGTGCAGGATTATGTCTAATCTGAATTGAATTATTAAGATTAAGATTACACCTAGACTAAATATACATTGATGTTATTTCATCTTAGTACATTTCAATGGACTTGTTGCCATTTTGAATTATGAGACCTGTGTGACTTTATAAACAAAATAATCAATGATGATATACTATTTATTTAGTTCTTTACTTACTCTTTTTGTAAACCCACAGTTATGCCTGCACACATGTCTTTGCAATAACACACCATAACTTGTCAGCAAACAGGAAAGGGGATTTGTATTTCCTTTATAAGGAAATGAGCCTGCATCGGAACATGCAAGAGGAAGTGTTATAATTAAATGTTCTTTTTTAGTCCTCGGAAATTAAAATGTGTTCTGTCATTTTTTTGCAGTTGACCCTGGGAGATGAACAGTGCGAAGTGACCCGCAATGGCTATGAATCTAAGGAGCTGGTCTACCTAGTTCATATTTACTGCCAGGTAAATTATGACCTGTTTTTCTAGCACATATGTCATTATTTACATGAATTACATCCATCCTACCACTCAGCTACTCTTAGATTTAACAAAAAATGAATTCAACCTATTCATTAAGCTCTGCGCAGCCTACTCAAATATGAGTTCAGTTCTTCCTCAATTAACGATTAAATTCTTATAAAAGTCTACTAAGTTATGTAGGAATTTGGGACTGAATACCTGGAATCATGGACTATTGTGAGGATGGAGTGGCTCTGAAAGGAAGTTTGATTTGTTTGGTTTACTAATCCTTTCCGTTTTAAAAATGTATACAGAAATACTTAATTTTTTACTGCATTTTATTGCCTTCTGTGCCTCCTAATTATTCATCACAATGTTGAACCCTCCATGTTTTATCTGATTTTTTTGAGTAATCGCAAATATAGAAAAATGGAGCGGGATAGCTGGTAGGTGAAAACACCAGGACAGACTGGTTGACAATAGAAGATCACTCAAACATCCATGAATCAATTATTGAATTAAACTAATGACGAGACAACACTGTTAAACAAGGGGAAAAAACTCAGAAAAGTGGATTTTACACAATACATTCCCTTAGATATTGAGTATGCTTCCAACTAAATAGTATGTTGAATAAAGCAAATTGTGCATTTCATGCTGCATTCAAAGCAATTTAGCTATTTATTTCTGTGATACATTATTAAGTACTTAGGGTTTTTAGAGGATTTTCTTGAATGCCTTAAAGATGCACTGTGTAACTTTCTGACCAAAAATAGACTTGAAAAAATGTATTTTTTTGTTTCTTTGCTGCACTAATTAAATAATTAGCACCAGTGTCTTTTCTTTGAGCAGACTTGCATGGCCACAAAACTGACTGTTTTTTGGCCTAGAAGAAGATCTCCTCCTGTATGTTTCTATGGAAAATCAATTCCTTTAGCTTAGCTGTATTTTTCACAGTATGGCATAAAACATATTTATCCTCATTCAGAATGTCACAGAGTAAGGTTTTAACTTTCTATTTCTACTGAATTGTGTGCTTTCATCTCCAGAAAGTTACACAGGGCACCTTTAAAAGATCATTTTACATTTCAACTTTTTTCTGTACTTTTGTCAGAAGCATCACATGATGATATAGTGTAATGTAAACCAGGTAGACAAATGATCCTGTGTGACTAATATACAGTATATATTTATAATATAATATATATATTTTACCTAAGTGATAAAATATAGAAGTTATAATACTATATGTTTACACGTTATGCATAGATTAGTTAAGTTTTCCGTTGCCTCACATTGTACATGCATCTCAGCTGGTGAAGCTCTGGGCCTAATCTCAGCCAGTGGCATTTTTGATCAGGGTTTCATGCATTCCTCGGCACAGATTGTGTTTCCTTTGAGTGACCTTGGCAATGCCACAATCGTCTCTCTCTCCACACTTGGCAGCACCTCGGTTCTGCAACCGCTGGAAAATTGCTAAATGCAAACCATTTCAGTTTTAACCAGTCCAAAAATTGGCTTTGAGATGGGAGATTTTGAGTATTAAACACTGAAAGTAGCACAGAAGAACTGAATCATTTCCACAGGCTCAGGGGCCCAAACTAGAAGCATCGTTTTAAAGTGAGGCAGAGAGAGTTCCCCGTGTCCACAGAGACCTCCCAGCACGGTCTGCAGCCGGAACCTGTCGGCCTGTCACAATAAATGTAAAGTGAGATATTACAAGGAAACTATTATTTTATTTTATTTTTTGATTGTTATTTTTGTTGTTGTTGTTATTAATACTGTCAGTTGTCCACATTCTTATATATGCTTATCGTTTGTATGCCATAACAAACAAAGACTTTTTTGCTTTGAAGGATAGTGTTAATACTTGTGCTGTGGGACATTTCTTGTGTAAACACTAAAGACATGTAGGTTCATAGAGAAACATGTTAATACAGAAATGTGATTCTGGCACAGAAAAAGATGAGAGTATTGAATCGGGTAAACTAAAGTTGGGAAGGGGAGTATACAGTATATGTCTTGTATATGCAGTAAAATCAACACTTTTGTGACAGTAAGGTAAAATGTTTTTTGTGTATGATCCAGGTGATATGTTTGTGCACTTGACTGTGATTATCTAAATCCGGTAGCAAAGATCAGGACCATGCCCTTTAAAAGGTTGAAACAATGACCCTCTAAATGTTCTGTATCTAAAGCTCAGGTCTAGTGGCATTTTGCTGTGTTAAGCAAATGTGTGAAAATATAGCTGCACATGATATTCAGAAGTGGTTATTTTTATTCATCCTCTGTTATGTTTATAGGGTCGAAGTTGGATTGTGAAGCGCAGCTATGAGGATTTCCGTGTCCTGGACAAACATCTGCACCTCTGCATCTACGACCGCCGGTTCTCCCAGCTGCCTGAGTTACCCGACTGGACAGCCTGACAGACCAGTCAGAAGTAAGATTGCACATCTTATACCTGGACATATTATGTAACAAATGCAGGTATTAAAACAAGACAGAGCGTGTGACACTCCTGTAAATGGACTGTTTGTAGAATGCAAACTTTATATTGTTGTTCAGTGAGTAAAATGAATACTAAAGTGTCTTAAACCTTTTTGTCCCAGTGAGACTAAAAAAATGTGGAGGTATAAAGTAAACGGGTAAAACCTGTTAGTCTCTAGAGACTATTGTGCATGGAGAACAAAGGCTTCTCCAACTGCTGCGGCTAAAAAGTAATCTGATCTCAAATATGCCTGGAATCACCATTTCCTTGCTTTATTGACAGCTTGGAATATTCTGTCAACATGACAGCAGTAGAAGTGTATAAACTGTGCTATACGGCTCGTGTCTTGACTCAGTGTAAAGACTCTCTGTGCGTTTCTCTAGTCCGTTTCCCAGATGTTGTTGGCGTACCTCTCGCGGCTCTCTGCCATCGCTGACAACAAAATCAACTGTGGCCCAGCGCTCACATGGATGGAGGTGAATTTAGAATAGTCCCTATATTTCACTATAGGGATTCTTTATTATACTCTTTTACATATTTATGTCAGAATAAAACCGTGAAAACCAGAAAGTAAAACATTTATTTTGGTTTGTTTCCCAGGTTGACAATAAAGGGAACCACCTATTGGTCCATGAAGAGTCGTCTATCAACGTCCCAGCAATAGCTGCGGCTCATGTCATCAAGCGATACATCGCCCAAGCCTCCGATGAGCTGTCCTTTGAGGTCTGAGAGCTTACATCACACAGGCTTATCATTTGCTGTTTTCTCTCTTCTGCAAAGCACTAAATAACTTAAGGAACTGAGGAGACGCAGGCTGTGATAAGTGAAGGGAAATGCTGAGATCTGGTTTTTCGTTACAAATGTTGACTGTGAACAACTCAGCAGCTGAACAAGGCTTTTTTTTTTTTTTTTTTTTTTTTTTTTTACACAAAACTATGCAATCAACTTGGTCTGCCAATCCTTACCAGAAAGTGCTCCAGTTTCTGTAATCAGTGCCCCCAATAGATGATGTAGCACTTGTTAAGTTATGCCTTCTCTTGTCTGTGTTTCACTTTGCAGGTGGGCGACATTGTGTCAGTGATTGACATGCCTCCTAAGGAAGACACCACATGGTGGAGGGGCAAACATGGATTTCAGGTGAGCATTTTAGGAAAACTTCTATTACAGAGATACAGTATATTCTAAAAAGAAAAAAAATCATCAGTTTTTCTTACTTGTGTTAGTGTTGATTATAATACAAGAAAAAGTTTAAACGAAAGTTCATTTACAATCTCCAGCTACAAAGGGCAAATATTGTACTTCTGTCATCTTCAAAATTCAATGGAGGGCTATATTTGAAGATTAAAGTTCATTACAAGTTCCCATTTCTGCAAGTAAAAAAGATGGAAGCCTACATCAATTTCAGACAAATTGTATTGAACAGACGGACAATTCAGCTGAAATAGTGTGAACCCCAAGTGACCTGTGTGGTGGCTTTCACTGCCAGCAGCCCCGGTGTTTGTTTTGGCTGGTTGCCTACGCAGAGCCAAGCATGCTGGTAGTAACACAGCTTTCTCTTCTCCTTTCCTTTTCACACTAGTAATAAGTGCCCTTTTACACTTTCTTTAATGAGACGTTTTATATAAATCTGTGATTCTTGACTGTATTAACAATTACACCTATTAACGTTTGAAAATCTGCAGTGCTTCTGCTGCCCAGTGGGGGCAATGTAGGAGGCATTCACATAGTGTGGAGTAGGCAACATCTGGCTACATTTATGGTCATGAGTAGCCTATCAAGTTTAACTGTATGTTAGGACAATGTGGGGGAGCTATGGACAGTTTCGACAGGAAATGTTCAATGTTTCATTTGAATTCATGTACTATAAAAAACACACTGTTGATTATCTTTGTTTGGGGCTGTGGTTAATTCATCAAATCATCTACAATGCAGTTCCTGTCCCAACTGTCCCTTCATTGTGGAAGTCTGATTTCCCAACCTTCTTTTTCTACTGTTGCAGGTTGGCTTTTTTCCCAGCGAGTGTGTGGAACTCATAAATGACAAAGTGCCACAGTCCATGACCAACTCTGTGCCAAAACCAGGTATGAGTGCTCCCCAGTCTAAATCAGGACATGTGTTAGAAGAATAACATCACAGTTGATAGTCAAGGTTTAAAACATTTAAAGATTGTTTGGAAATTACACTTCTGAAGTTTTGACTTGGAGATGAAAGTCGTACTCTTGCTTTGCATTTCTGATTATCTTCCTTTCATTGCTAGACATTTACATGCACAGGTTATGAAAAAAGAGATTATCTGATATGTTGGGTATTTAAATAGAAACTTGAACTATTTCCTTATTAAGTGCTGTACTTAACTGGCTCACAATGCAAATAGTTGCAAATGAATCTAAAGCACAAACCCAACAGATGAGTTTTCATCTCACCCAGAGTGTCAAGGACAAGTGTTGTTAAATATTTGTGTAACGTATATGGCGGTGAGGTAAGGATGAGGTGTATTTGAACTTTGAACTGACACTGAACTGTATACTGCAATCCAGATGAAATACTACTTGTAAAGGAACAACTGTAGAATATGAACCACGTCACATTCTTTCACATCCAAAATATGATTCATGCTTGACTCAGGCTCACTTCATAATGCTCACTTTAAGCTTGAAGTGTGTTTTGTAGTGACGAAAATGCCTAAAACAAAGACAACAGATTAAAAGAGTTTGTTGGATGCTTGTGACTCTGGGTTTCCTTTGTGTGGCTCTCAACACAAAACTTAACAGCAAAGCACTCTCCTGACCAAGGCCTTGTGTTTCTGCACCCTGCTTGTACATTCATTTCTTTTGATTTTAGAGTTTTTGTTTGTTTTGCTTCTTCTTGCATGTTTTGCACTTGTACAAAATAAGGCATTTTGGTTTTCTTTTCATACACTAAAGATCACATTTTATGTTAATTTGACATATTTTCCTAAGCCTTTAAATGCTCTATTGCTTTTATCACTAACAGTTGTATGAAAGTGCAATAGCGCTTTCCCCAGTTTCTAAAAATAGATTGTGACATCACGCCGCAAAGCATTGTGGGTGCAATTTTCGGACAAACAAACGCAAGCGTGGCGTAGTTGCATGTGTAAAGTTGGTTCGTAAACGAAGGTATTTTCACAATTAATCAAATCATGATGAAACGAGTAGGCACAAAACACTGCTGTTGGGGACTACGTAACTCGGATTGGAGATATCCCGAGCGACTGCCAGAGGGAACAGTTTTCATCCCGTTTCAAAACCCTGGAAGATCAGTGACAACATAACACAAAAGGTAAAGACGGAGAAGCAAGACGATGGCAGTATTTATGTGGATTTCCAAAATGTGGAGAGGATAACTAATAACACGCACATTTGTTGACTGCACTTTGATGGTGAAAGGCTCTAGATCCGAGGTCTGGCCGGTGCAACAGAATGTCCCAACCAAACTGTCAGAACTGTAGACAAAGCTACACAAGCAATTTACTGCAAGTATGTACTTAAAAATTGAAACTATAATATTAAAAAACAGTGCCGCGGTACTAAACAAATGCGTGCTGGATTGTTTGTCCGACTTTTGCTCCCAGCAGCACTTGCGTGTGACGTCAATTGTAAAGTGCGCTATTGTAAATAATATGTGCTAGTGTCCTGTGTCCTGGTGCATGTTTAACACTGCACAGTTTTCACATGTCTGTGATTGTTGCATCTGACTGTGACTCCTCTGCCTCAGCCAACCCCTGCTCTGGCCTGCAGCCTGCTTCTTGGAGTCTCTTCCCTCCCTGTGGGTTTTGGTATACACACTTCATCCACTCACTAACATATATACACTTTGGTACAATGCTTTAATCTTCAAGTCATTGCTTTTATGCTTAAGACAAACATGACATAAACAAAATTGTGTTTTAACGCAATCTTACATCGTTGGTTGTAATTTGAAATGTCTTTTCTCTTGGTTTTCCATGTTTTCATCCATCTTCATTCATTGGTCCATCTGCATGCAGACTTGGAGATGGAGAGTGTTACACAGGACAGTACATGGGTGGCCGACCCTCTAAACCACTACAGCATAAGTTCAGGTAGAGCAAAAAAACTCTGTGGTGTCTTATACCCTAACCAAAATCTAACATCAATCTGTGTTTGAGTTTTTGTGATTGGGGCCTCCAACTTACTGGATGCATTGCAGCTCTTGTGTGAGTTAAACTCACATCATCAAGGTGTAAGGGTGATGATCCCATCAACAAAGTGTGAGATTTGGCAAGCAGTCAAAAGCACTGTTTTTAGAATTGATGCTGGACAAATAATGAATTGATGCTAGAAAACTGCTACAGCATGGTTGATGCATTCAGTGTTGGAGGCCTCCTTATGAACATATTAGATATATACAACTATGCATAATTAAAGAACATCTTTCTGAGTAGCAGCCCTAATGCAGTTTGTACATGTAAATAATGTAGTCTAGTTAGTTACATACACACTATGGTATGTATGTATGTATTTGTTATGGATTTTGCATTGACCTGTAATGTGTACAATACATCAATACCAGTCCCTAATTTTATGAGTTACTAATGATGACGGTTTAAACATCAAAACAAATCTAAAAAAATATTTCCTAATTTGCCTTGGACGCAGAAGAGAAAATGTGAGCATGTTGTTTTTAACTCAATGGAAAGGGAAAATAATAGGTCAGCTCTGGTAAAGTGTATGGCACATCTGTTCTAGCCCTCCTGAAGGTGTATGCTAATGACCTGGGTGACTTGGGTTCCTCTAGCAGTCCTCAAAAAAGCTGAATGCTGTCTGGGCTGGGGCTGCTGTGTTTGTATGTCTGTTTGGGCTCTACTCAAAGGCAACTGCAGGTGCTAGTGCCTAGGTCTCCACAGCCCTTGATTTATTTAATCCTTCTACAATGAGGGGCCTGTAAACCCATTCATTGAGTGCTAAGCTTTGTCCTGCAACAGTAAGAATCTCTGTCTCACTCTCCATGACGACTGAAAGAGCACATTTTTGCAGGGAGCCACATAGCATAGGAAAAATCTGCCGTCTTCATTCAGATCCATTCTTCTTACCACTAACAACTTTAATGCTAACTGATGGAAACTGTTACCATGCTGCAGTCAAAGTGTTCCAGGTTCAAAAAAGGCCACAAGAACCAAGGACAGAGCACCTCACTCAATGGACTTGTTACTACTGTGTTGATTATCTTAGGAACAGGTCTAGTTGATGTCAACAGAAAACCTTATTCTTCTTTAGTAGTAGCCCCCAGGTGTATAGAATGATCCTCAGCTTGCACTGCGCAGAGTGGGCCACATTATGTCTGGGGACCAGTCATTTGGGCAGCTGCACACACATATGAGCCAAGACAGCTGGTTATGTGAGCCAAAGGAAGGGAAATGGTGAGAGAATGTGTGAGACAGGCGCAGATTTGTCTTTTTTCCAGAGGATCTCGGATCATTTCCTGGTGTAGTGAAACTATGCAAGGCCGCTGTGTAATCCTCAAGGGCTTCACCTCAGACTGTTGTTGCAGACCCGCCTTTGTTTGGGGTCTCTGCTGTTTGACAACAACATACTGTCAGATTATTAAGACGAGAAGGTCAATATCTAAATATAATTTATTCACTGAAAGATTGATTAATAAGCAATTGCAGTAACATTGACCAAGATTGTGTAATGATTTAAGTTCATCTAAGTGGTGCCTCTTTACTTAAACATCTTAACCTTACCACAGCTGTGTTATTGTAGTGTCTCAAAAGCTGGAGCCTCAAGCCGCTCAAGGTGAAAGTTCAAGTGTACATTTTTTTGCACAGAGCTGCTTATTTGTAACCTTTTGCCACATAGCCCTACCATTCATGTGTGTTTTTCAATGTTGGTGGACTTGTAAGGTACACATAACAAGGACAAGTGTATTCCTCATTTTCATGCTTGTTGAGAAAGTAATGAAGTACATGTCACATGTCAAAGAGGAGTCCTGACTTTGGTCTTGTGATTCTGAACTTTCAATTAGCTTGACTTTATTTTGAGTCACTGTGTGTGCTCGGGGCCCAAGTTAGTTACACAATTAATTAGATAATGTTTCAGGGGGTTAAGGGCCCTTCAGAAAAAGTTGCATGCTGTTCATAGCCCAGAACAACATTTATATTTGTAAAAGAATTAACATTAAGTCTTGCAATTACAGAATACTATAATTTCCCTAACACTTGTTATTAATCGTATTCATTCTGCTTTAGACATTACTGCAAGTGCTACTTTATCCGAATACGTTTAACATCTGTAGCATTAACACTGATTTACGAGTGATTACGAGTTGTTCGGAAAATGAAAGCATGTGTGTCCCAGTACAATTAGTCAATAGCACATGCTTGAAGGCTACTTCCAGCAATATTTCCGCCTGGGTCCGCTTTTATAGTGGTAAATGTGGGTGGATTGTCATATTTCCGGGAGCACCTGAAGGCAGCAGAGGCGAGCCTTTAGCGGAGCTGTGTGGAGCTAGACCAGACCAGACTCACCCGAGAGGAGAGGCAGCGCAGCACTCTGTCTCAACTTTACTCAACTCTACGTTCGGCTAAATCATTTATGCTCTCAAGTTTAGTCTGAATATTTACCGCTGTTTCGCCGCGTGTGTTTTGTGGACTAGCGACAACGATAAGAAGAAGATAGACGCACTTTGGACTTTTTCTAAGTCTTGATATTGAGCCTTGTGACTGGAGTTATGAGCTCAAGGTAAGAGAGCGGCATGACTTAAAGTTGTGAAAGT
Organism: Mugilogobius chulae; assembly: GCA_038363315.1. Lineage (NCBI taxonomy): Eukaryota > Metazoa > Chordata > Actinopteri > Gobiiformes > Gobiidae > Mugilogobius > Mugilogobius chulae. The sequence continues at coordinate 10,669,622 of CM076406.1, read as the reverse complement.
AAAATAACGTATTTTTACTAGATCATAGGACATAGCTGACGAAGTCACTTCAGTAAGAATGTAATGAAAATAACAGTTTTTCAGCCGAACAAACTTGAGCCAAAAAACCCTGGAAAATAGTGTTCCCTGACACGTTATTTCCAGTCTACTTTTTTTCCAGTTCCACACATATTCATCATTTGTAAACGTTTTGTTAACGCGTTAAAAGTGCTTTGGACCGCAGGATTTATTTGGCCTACCATAATCTCAAACGTTTAAAATAAAAAGGCTCTTTAAGTATGGATCTATATTTTTTATGCGTGCTGTGCAAATAAACTTGCTTCCCCGCGATCAGGGATGCATTCAGAGTCAGATATGGGATAAGGTATTTGTTTCTCTTATCTTAGGACACACTTAAGCTGTTTCTTACAAATTCACTTTCTTTTGAGTTTAACTTGTCACACTGTTCTTATGTTTACTTGGCAAACAACAGGCCCCACCAAGATGTCAGTACAATTCTAGTTGAAAATTTTATTAATGCTATGGCAGTACAAAACGGGCTAGTTATTTTCCACATAAAAGATTTCCTTAGACTTAAGCAAGATGTGGTTGTGGTAACTGTATCCTGTCCATTTACATGACAATTTTGTGGTTTTGCCTCAGCACAGGGGAGGGCATTTTAAATTTCCCGCCCCTTCGCCTACTGAATGAATAACTGCTGGGCTCAGGGGGATGCTGGCTTAGGCTATTGTCAAGCTTAGATGAGCCTAGATCTGGTCTCGCTTCCTGAGGGTGAACTATTTAGAGAGAATGATACACAACAGTTCTTGTATCAAATATCCATCTGTCTGCAGCCTGTCAGTTTCACCGCTCTACTTTAGGATGCTGCTGTTGATGATGTTTGGAGCTCTCTCTTTGGCTTTGGACGCTGTCTCGCTAATTGAATAGAAGTGCAGTGCTGGAGCATGGAGGAGAGAGCATGATGTTTCCAATTATGCCTGTAATTGCTCCTTGCTTGTTTGGCCTCGTGTCTTGTCATTACCTGGCTTCATTTCGGAGATGGAAAAGCCCTGTCAAGTGTTTGTCAAGCACTGAATCTCTGTTGGTGAAGGTTTGCTTATTTGGAGTCTATTGTGCCACAACAATCAAAATCTATTTCATAATTATTCACAGAATAACTCATAAAAATGGCTTGAAATGTACACTTTTGAATGAACATTGTATTGGTTATTCAGTTAATCCCAACAAATCAACTCTTGAAATCTCAATAAGTTAGTAATCCAATAATCAAGGAGCTGGTCTATACATAGGCTCTAAATTATGCCATGAGCTGAGAAAATAAGTTTTATGACTCAGACTTAGTGTGCAAATCCAGTGTTTTTAATGGAAACAATTTTGTCTGTAAATACACAACACATGTTCTGAAACAGAATCGTACAAATTGTGTACTAAATTGTGTACAACTCTTGTATTAGCATGACTATTGCTTTCTAAACAACTAATTGATTATCAAAATTATTAGTTGCTGCTCTAAGTTCACATGACTAGTTTCAATTTTCTTCTACTTGATCAGATTAGTGAAGCATTTACTGGTAATCCTTTTCCTTTTTGCCATGCTCCCTTTCTTGTTGGTTGGTGCACAGGATATACATAATCAAGAAAAGGTGTTTTATTGTCTTGTAAACTCTACCCAACATTGTACTGCAAGTGAAGCATACATTGTTCTAATTTGTGCACAGACTTGCACTGCTAATGTTTTTAGCATATCCAATACCACAATAAATATGGAACATTGCTTTGTTCTTTATCAGGTATCATGTTCAGCTTTAAACAAAAGAAATCTGTTGTCAGAGACACACAATCCTGTCGGTCAAACATAGTCGTTGCTTAAATGGCAGTCATGTAGCTTTTAGCACTACTGCTGTCAGCTGCCACCGCCTGCATCTCTATCTCATGTCTGCCCCCTGTCTACAAATGAAATGGCCTGTCCACAGCAGGAGTGAAGTGGCCTGGACGTGAGGGAAACTCCTCTGGCTCAGTGATGCTGTGCGCTGTTAAGAGCTGAAAGCCTCGAGCCGTCATCACACTGACAGAGAGCAGATGGGAGTGTATGTCCGCCCTGCCGCACTTCCTCCAGTCAGCCACGCTTACTAAATAAAAGCAATGTGTCACAGCAGCTAGACTACTACTGCACTGTCAGCCCTTCGCCCCTCCTGCCCTTCCATGAGGCTGAGGGCTTGGTCTGATGCCTCCACAGTGAGTAAACAAAGCTGCCTCAGCATATTTGTCTGTGGGTACAGCAGCACCCAAGGAATTTTTCCCTCAGGGTTCAGCAATATCTGCTTTTACTCTGAAATGCGCCAATGGCTCTTGTTTACAGATGCTCGTACAGAGGTCACACTTATTTTTGTTGGACTGTAGGCTGCATGTAGACTGGCTCAACTAGTGGACACTGCCAGTGTTGGTTCCTAAAGGATTTAAATGGACCAAACAAATACTTATGTCACTAATAATCAGCAAACTTTTTTTTTACTTGTCATTCCAGCTCTGCCAGTGATTTATTTACACTCAGAGTTTATCATATCAAAAATAAGTCACATTCTTTCCAGATGGATCAACCTCAAATCGAATGCAAATGTTGCTGATAGTACAATACTATATATGTGCGAGAGTCTATTTTAGCAGTACTTCTCCAATACAAACATTAGAGTCTGGCTTATTCATTCTGCGTCATCCTGGAAGCAACAGTGCTGAACACACGTCTCGACTGCTCATTAGTTTAGCACCAATCCCCTTGTCTACACGCAAAACCCTTATTGGACTGTCAATTAATTCTGTTGGTAATAATTTTTCTCCATGGTGTAAATTTGTAGAATAGGCAGCAGCATTAATTTTATTTCCACCAAGGAACAATCCATTTTCTCCTGCTTAGTTATGCAAGACAAAAATATTATTATCTTTGGTCCAATAACTTGAAACGTCAACATATTTTAAGACAAGCACGGCAATTAATGGTTTCTTCTGCTATATATCTTATCTCTACAGAAAAAATACGGCACAATATTATATTTTTGGAAGGTAAATGTTAAATGTGCACAAAGTAATTTTTCTAGACTGCTTGTCACTATAGTGATGTTATTGCTGTGAGCTTTGGCCCCCCTCCACAGATCTGACATGTTACTTGGCCTCATCAGATAAAGTTGGCTATTCATACTGCAGTAGTGAAGTTCATGTTTTACACTTGAACATATACTAAAGACTGATTTCCCTTTTATTGTCTCCCAAAGCACTTGTCATTTTAATTTGTTGAATTTGTAGCAGTGCAGCCAAGTTTCCTTTGTGTTGTTTTAGAAGTGAGCTGACAAAATCAGAAGTAGTATGTATGTTTCTAGGAAATTCCACTCTTCAAAAATAATTCGAAAATGAATGTCCTAGATTTGAATTGGTGCAGCGGGAACTTTAGGGCTGAAAACGAAGATGTTTGTAAATCAGCGAAGGACAAGAACAGGGAGGCTTGGAATCCTAAACTGTTTATAATCAGTCAGAAGAATTCGCTTACGACAGTAGTTTTTTCACCCAAGGGATAACAGGCAGAGGACACGTTGCTTTGATAAAGATTAACTGAAGTTGCATGTATTTGTTTAGCGCCAAAAGATTCAGAACAACTGTATCTCACCACATCAGTATGGGAGGACTTATGAGCGTGTTGTGGATTTGTGAAATACTTAGCTGGATATGATAAATTTGACAAATCAGCACATCGTTATAAACATTACTTTTTGCATATGCTTAATGTCTTTCACGCAATGTCGTTAAGTGAACCATTTCCAAAAATAAACTTCAATTCAAAGACTGAAAAAGCCTAGCTACTGTCATTCATCTGTCAAGCTGAACCAGTTTGATTCCATGTGTAGATTTTTGTGCAAATGTTTGCCGTCTAGCCCTTCTCCTTTGTCCCGTTTCCCCCTCAAAAATGCAAGATCCTTTTGATAGTCCTTCCAGAAAAACAAGTATAGTAAAGAGCTTATACGCCTTTCCCAGAACCACTATCTGATTAAAGCGCTTTGGGTTTTTAAGTCGCTGTGCTCTCTTTTCTTGTCTTGTTTTGAGGATACTGGTATTGGACGTGGTGGATTCCTTTGTAGTTGCCTGGGAGGTGGTATTTAAGAGGCAGCTTTTCGCTTCAAGGAAACTACACATGCATAAAAGAGAGGGTTTGCATTAGAATAAAGCTGCGATGCACAATGGGGCAAACCGGTGCGAGGTTACAGAGCAGCGCAGTGGTCCAAACTTGTGTGCTGCTAACATCTGTGAAAAAAAGTATCTTTACCATTCGACCAACCCGCCCTCCTTCCTTCATTCCTCACAGTGTCTAAGAAGCACGGAAAGCTGATCACCTTCCTGCGCTCCTTCATGAAGTCCAGGCCCACCAAGCAGAAGCTGAAGCAGAGGGGCATCCTGAGGGAGCGGGTGTTCGGCTGCGACCTGGGCGAGCATCTCCTCAACTCGGGACACGATGGTGAGAGCAATTTTTGTTTTTCGAATTTATTTTGTGTAAATATAATCATCTGCTTTTTTAGCAAGTTCCCTCTTCATGGTCAGTGTCCAGTCATCCTAGGCTGATCAGTGTTGCCGGATTTTCAGAGAAAAACAAGCGACCAATCCTAAAACAAGTGACCTTAACCCTTCATAAAAAAAATTATATATAATAAAAAATGTTATTAGAACGTTGTGTATCTCTACCAAATTTCTAGCAATTTTCAACATTTATAACGACTTTTAGACATGCAAGAATACTAAAAGTCCATTATATTTTTTAAATCAGACCGAAAAAATAGCTAAAATCCACCTCTTTGATGACCTGAAAGTGAAGCCCCCGCCAAAAAAAAATCAAAATTCATAAAAGACAAAACAAAAAAACACAGCCTAATCTTGCTATCAAGAAGAAAACCTGGCAACTCTGAGGCTGAGAAAAGTAGGTTTTAAAAAATAAGGCTGTATTTAAACAGATGGATTAAATAGAGAAATGGGAAATCTCGATATGATGATTTCATCAAAAAAAGAAGATTGTCACAAGGATGAGCTCACAATTCGATTTTTATCACGATATTGCCCAGCCCTAATTACACGCTTAAATAATTCTGTTTGCAGTTCTATTCAGTGTTTATCTGTCGTGTGTGTGTTTTGTGTCTCACTCTTATTGTACAGCCCTACTGATGGTCAAAACGCTGATTTCTGTATTCAACAATGTTACTTTCTTTTTCGTCTTTATGCATATCACTTTTATTGCTTGAAACACCTGCTCGCTTGTTTCTTCCATCTCAAAGCAAACACACAAGAGATACAGTACATAAACACAGCTCTTTGTTCTTGTAGGTTATTGGGGCCAAAGTCCGTATCTTAATTAAACCTCAGGAATACTATTGATTTTTCCGTGTCACCTGCAGCACTGAGCTATTAAAGGCAAGATAAGACTGATTTGAGTCAGACTAGCAAAACAATATTCTTATTGTGTGATTCTTTAACTATTTTACAATTGTTTCTGCTAAATGGTTAGAACGTATTGCTCAAACCTGTGCCAGAGATACAAAAAATGTTACTTTCTGACTTTTTCAGTTGGCAAAATAATTAGGAATACCGATTTTAATTCTTTGTTTGCGGTTCCAAGTCTAAAACAGATCATGTCTTTGTCTTATATCTAGTTTCACCTTTTTTTTAACAAAAACTGGCAGTTGAGCTAACCTCTGCTTTGGAAAAAAAAGTTATGAAATCTCTATTTTAGCTACTACAATCTGTAAGGACACTTTCTTCAACTCCGACACAAACCATGTGCCTATGAGATAAGGCATCTCAGGAGGAGTTTTTTTTCGATGGAGCCTCGACCACAGCTTTTTTTCACCGATCTGACCTTGTTTTGCGTGCTCAGAATGTGTGGAATCCATCAGAACAGCTGCTCTGGTGGACGTCTCACTCACTGTCCTGTCCTGCTCCGAGTGATGTGTGAGGTGTGAGAGGCCCTGGGAACCGGCGCAGACGCTGTCCTTATCTGCCACGCACACACGCACCCTGATAAATAACGCCGTCGATGTGATTCATGCTCGCTCAAAGACAGACCATTTCACTCGGTTTGTTCCCAAGTGCACTGACTGTTTTGACAAGCGCTGCAGAAATGATTGACTGCTCAAGTAAACTTAAAAAACATGCACAGATACTCACCTACTACTAACTTTTATTTTGCAGTGCCAAATATTATACGCAACAATCAGGGTTGGATATTGGAATTTAGAATACAAAATATGAAAAATATTTTAAGTAAAAATAAATAAATAAATTAATTAATTAAATGTAAAAAAAATGCTGTGAACTTAATGTTTTTGGACTTTTTATTTTAGAAAACATTTCACACTGTCTGAGAAAAGGGGGTTTGCTTATGTTACATTCCAACAATGTCCAGACAAATTAATACAGATATTTGGCAGCTAAAATGTATCAAAGTCAGTTTTTTGTTGTATTGCAAAAAAGTGAATGGGTATATTCAAGAATGCAACCTATTACACTAAAAACAAAACAGTTTAAAGACATTTTCAGTATTTTGTTTGGATGTAGATAATATCATCCGAATATCATTATCAAGATACAGACATTGCCCAGCTCCACCAGATAAGTTTATTCAAGCAAAACTTAAAGTGCATTGATTATTTTCTTCACTTGACTTTGTCCACAGCTCAAAATCACATTTTATTTGCCATAACCTCAGAGATCTGTCATTTCCTCTTGAGCCTGTCTCTCTCTCTCTCTCTCTCTCTCTCTCTCTCTCTCTCTCTCTCTCTCTCTCTCTCTCTCTCTCAACCCTTTCATGATCTACTTGAACAACCTCTTCAAAAACAAGTTATCTTTCCTGTTCTTGACCTTACAGCGCTTGGTTCAAAGACAAATGGACATGCACTGACAAAAGTGAGTGTTGCATGATAACGCCATCTCTCTTTCTCTCTCTCCTCACAGTTCCTCAAGTTCTCAAGAGCTGCACAGAGTTTATTGAGAAGCATGGCGTGGTGGATGGGATGTACCGGCTCTCTGGAATCGCTTCAAATATACAGAAATTACGGTATGCAAAGTTTAATGTGCTTAACTTTCAGGTTTCTTACTTTGACTGCAGAAGTTTGTCATAAATCTTATTCAAACAAAAGCAACATTTCAACTTTTAAATGTTGAAATTCTTCTTTGAAATACAGCTTGTCGAAGACTTGTTCATGTTTGTATTATTTATCAATGTTGAAACAGAATAGAACTTTGCGGTAAAGTGTATTTACTGGTTGAAATGGCTAAACTGTCTCACAAACAGTGCTTGTCCTTTCCTCCTCAGACATGAGTTTGACTCCGAACAGATCCCTGACTTGACCAAAGACATTTACATTCAGGACATCCACTGTGTGGGTTCACTGTGTAAGCTGTACTTCAGAGAGCTGCCTAACCCCCTCCTCACTTACCAGCTCTACGAGAAATTCTCAGTAAGTCACTCTGCTACGCACACTCATAAGACTAACATGTGAAAACTCTTTCCCCAATCATCTGTTTTTCTTATTTGTGTTGCTACTTTTTCCATCAAGTTATTTTTTATGTTTTGCTTTCCTAATAAAAAACGAAGATTTTTTCTCTTTTTTTTTTTCTTTTTTCAAAACTTGTATTTATGCAAATTGTCCCTTTTTATCTACTGACTTTATGCCACAAACACTCCAAAATAATAAAGTATAGCTCACCACACCCTGTCATTACAATGCAACAAACCACTTTTGCTGTAATGTCAGGCAGAACACACTGGTCTCTGATGCAAAGTAAATGTTTGCTGGTTGTTATGGCAGCGGAGTGGGCGGTGGGCTGCGGTTGTGGTCATAGACAGATGTACTTTTCGTGAGCTATTGAGCAGCCCGACAAGTGAACTAACTGACCGGTGTTTATCTGCTGCTTTTACCTCACCATCTTCCAATTTCCTTTCACCCTGAAGGACGCTGTATCAGCAGCAACTGATGAGGAACGACTCATCAAGATCCATGATGTCATCCAGCAGCTTCCTCCACCGCATTACAGGTAACAGAGGCACTGCACTGCCCTCTTTTGGTCATTGACAGAACTGCTGCTATTATGAGTTGCTGAATTTTCACGTTGCATTTTGAAGACATATTTTCTTTTTTTTCTTTTTTTAATGCAGTTGTACGATAAATTGTAAGGCGTTCGCACCATTTTTGCCTCTTTAAATAAATACTGTTTAATATAAATGTTTGATTTCTAGAACGTTGGAGTTCCTAATGAGACACCTTTCTCAACTGGCAACATTCAGTTATGTCACTAACATGCACAGCAAGAACTTAGCCATCGTCTGGGCGCCAAATCTGCTCAGGTACAATGTTGTGTGGTTTCTCCTACAGAATCAAACAGTACCAAATTCTTACAAATGACGTTTGTGGTTGTGCTTAGGTCCAAACAAATAGAATCGGCCTGCTTCAGTGGCACTGCTGCTTTCATGGAGGTTCGAATCCAATCTGTAGTGGTTGAGTTCATCCTTAATCATGTGGATGTTCTTTTCAGCCCCAAACTCAGCTCACTTATACGAGAAGGAGCAGGTACACACACTCAGCTCATGGTTAACTATGGTTCTCTGCTTTGTGCCTGAACTAATAATCTGCTGTGCCTTATCAGGTCATAACTCTCTGTCACGCCCAAAGTCCTTGCTAGTCTCTTCACCTTCCACTAAACTACTGAGTCTGGAGGAGGCCCAAGCACGGACCCAGGCCCAAATAAACTCCCCTGTCACAGAAGACAGCAAGTATATAGAGGTGGGCGAAGGTCCTGCCGCCCTTCAAGGAAAGTTCCACACTGTCATCGAGTTTCCAACAGAAAGGTTTGCACAATCCTGGTCTTAAACCCGTGTGATATAAGAACCAGTGCTTAACCAGTCTACTTACTTATTCTTTTTTTCAACAACAGGAAAAGACCCCCTAATAAGACCAAAAAGTCACCAGTAGGAAGCTGGCGTTCTTTCTTCAATCTGGGCAAATCGTCCTCCATGTCAAAGCGCAAGTTGCATCGCAATCCGAGTGAGCCGACTGAGCTGAAGGCCATGGCACTGGCTGGTATGGCTTAAGGCAGAAATTGGAAACAAGTATGTGTCTTAAGATGGCCAAACTAACTGTACATTTTATACTTTGATTATAGGCGGTAGAGGAGATACAGCCACTTTGAGATCAGCTAAAAGTGAAGAGTCTCTGAGTTCCTTGCACAATGTTGAGGGTAATTATAGCATTTTCTTGTGTTGTGTAAATCTTCTATAAAAAGTCTGTTTCCTATGTTAAATTTGTCCTTTGTTCTTGAAGGTGAATCCAAGTTGTACCGTCCCAGGCGACCACGCTCCAGCAGTGATGCCCTGTCGGCCTCTTTTAATGGTGAACTGCTGGACAGCCGGCAGCACTGCAACTCCTACGACAACCTGGACGGAACAGAGGACAGTGACGGGGACGACGGGCCCATCTGTGTGCCTGCCCTCATCTCACCTCCACGTTCGGCTGGAGAGGACGTGGACCTCAGCCCTCCGGACATCGGCATGGCCTCTCTGGACTTTGACCCCATGTCCTTCCAGTGTAGCCTGCCTGACACGCCTACGCCTTTCCTTTAGAGGAGCCTCCTGTGGGAGCAGAGGCTTCCACACTCAAAAGGAGCAAAACCAGTGTTTCTGAAGTACTTTCTGCCTCTTTTTTGGGCAATACAAGTACTCCTGTTGTTGATTACAGGACCTCCGCTGGAGAAAAACGTGAAAACAAGAAAATGACCATTTCTTATTCATATATGGACAAACCAACACAAGCTGTGTCTCCTATCAAAAGTGGAAAGAGTGCAAGTATGACAGGCTTTATCACTGCAGAGATTTTTTCTGTTCAGGCGCCTGACAAAAATACATCTGGACACGGTGTCTCTACTCAGCCCTTATCCCCTTTGTCACTGCCCAAAGACTCCTCTCCACTCATGAGCAATGTGCTGCTGAGGCCAGTGGAGCCTTCACTGAGTGATGCTTTCCAAATGGAGCTGCAGTCCAAGCTGGCAGCATTTGACAGTGAAGACAGAGGAGATGTGATGGTAGAGAGCAGCCTGCAACTACCAGCTCCTGTCTGCACCAAAGAAGGTATTAAGTAGTGTATTATAAAAACATTAAAGTTGTAATAAAAATTAATTAATTAATTAAAAAACGCTTTACAGGCATTCCAACTTGTTGACACATCTTGTGTTATTTTGTGCATCAACTGAATATTTCTTGTTGTTGTGTGTTTCTAGGAATTGTATCATCAGACTCATCAAAGGAACTTCCCCAACATTCCCTCAGTGCTGCAACCTCTGCTGCTGCTGTCGCTCCACCTCCTCCTCCCAAAAACCCAGCTCGCACATTGACCCTAGCTTTGTCTGAATCATTTCAACCAGTTTCTGTTCAGTCCCACTCAGAGCCTCTGACACCAGTTTCACCAGTAACACCAATGACACCACCACCACAAGATTGTCCCGTTCTACTTCAGCCGTCACAACTTCCCTTTGAGAGAAAACCTCAACCGGATTGCACTCCAATGACCAACAGTGATGCTTTGACAACTACAGTACCATCATTTCAACCATGTACATCCACTCCTGTCAGAGAAATGTCCAGTGCCAGTATTAGTGTGACAGAAACCATCAGTAATGCCGCATTGTCCAGTACACCTCCCCAGGTGGACATGAGTCCCCCAGATACTCCTGTGTACAAATGTGCCCCTCTAGTCCTTGAAATAAGTCCCAACACTCCAGAAAAGCTACAGTCAGCTCAGGTTTCCACACCGTCCAGTGCTACTCCAGCCATGACTCCTAGTGGCAGCTTTAAGGCGGTGCAACCGCAGCCTACTCCTGAGGTCATCAAGGTAACTACAACACTTCTACAACTTGTAAAAAGAATGATTTCTGTAATGTAATGTATACTTCTAACCCAGTGTTTAATTTTCAGGTTAAACCAGAGCCTGTACCACCCCCAACACTTCCAAAGCCAGAAGTACGCCCTCCACCTGTGTCACTGCCCAAAAAACCTTCTGTGTCAGTTCCACAACCACACACCTCCACTTCAACCCAGAATCAATGCCAGAATTCAACCCAGTCTCAGACAAAGCCTGCTCCTGTGGCACAATCTGAGACCCCAGCTCCTCACACACTACCAGAGAGTGTGCTTCCCCAGTCTGGGCCTCAGCATCAGCTTATCTCCAAGGCTAGTGCTCGTGTAGCTCCCACAGCATCAGAGCCTGTGGAGAAGCCATGGGAGGCCATCAAGCCAGTTCAACCCAACACTGAGTCACATGCACCTAAACCTCCTGCTCCTCCAGTGCGCACCATGGAGAGCAAACTAGCAACAGCTGCACTTAGCCAAAGCGAAGCCCCATTTCATGTTGTTGGTGAGGGTCACCCAGAGGAGCCACTGCCACATCATCCTCTTTCCCCGCGTAAATCCTCTTTGCACCAGCCTCCCTATATGTATCACACCAAAGTAGAACCACTACTCATGGAGCCACCGGGATCTGCTTACTATCACCAAAGGCCTGCTCCTCTGGGCCCTCAGCCTCTGCCTCAACACTACCGACCTGACAACATGGCACCTCACCCCTCCTATGTGTCCAAATCTGAGCCCCAGATACCATACAGTGCCCGATTAGACAACAGATACAGCACTTTAGGCCCCCGTTCCTACCACCACTCCATAAAGTCCAGAGGGAACCCTAGGAGTGTGTATATGGCATCAGGCCATCATGGCTACAGCCATGATCGCACCCACGGCTATGCCACCATCCGCAGAGTGCACTCCATGCATGTCCCCTCCACAATCCGCTCTGTCCCCATTCAGAGAACTGAGGTCCCTCCAGATGACGAATTGTTTTTCTGCCAGCGCCCTGTGTATCCTTGTAAAGCCTTTCAGCAGCAGCAACAACAACAACAGCAGCAGCAGCAGTCGTCATCCCAGGCAGACTACCATGTCACACAGCTGCAGCCATACTTTGAAAATGGGAGAGTACAGTATCGCTACAGTCCATACTCCAGCTCAAGCCCTAGTGATGCTAATTTCTATGATATAGACCCTTATGGCACTATTCGTGTGCGGCACTTTCACTCCTACAGGGAGCCTGGGCCAGGAACAGGGCGTCCCAGAGCAAAGACTACTGGTTACCACTACCTCTCGCATCACGCTGGCCCACCTGCCAAGGAGCACAGCTTTGTTAGCAGGGACATTCCTCCAAGCCATGGGGCCAAGGAGTCTGCTTATCACACGTGGGATGCAGAGGACTCAGAGCGTTACCGCATGCATTCCATACGGCGGGAGAGCAGAGCGCGACAGAAGGTTAAAGGTCCTGTACTCTCACAGTACGACAATGTAGGCCTCTTCACTCCTTCAGATATATCGGGCTATGAAACGCTGCACCTGCGCAGCAAGTCTGACCCAGGGAAGGCTATGCTGGTTACAGCTGAGAGCAAAGATGGACGCTACCTCCCAAGACATGTCCTGTCAGACCCTGAGGCACTCATGTACTTAGAGACTGACAAACCGGTCCAGGGAACAAACGTAGGGGATAAGTCCGATGCCAAGCCAAGTGGAATCAAGAAAGGCCAGCACTCCCAGCCTACCACTCTGAGCCACAGTGTGTCACATCAACCAGAAAGTTCTCGCCACACAGAGGATAAGCTCCAAGCAGAGAGAGTCAAACACTGGCAGCAGGAGTATCCCAACAAGAGGAACCTACAGCCTCGCTACGACTGCCCTGATCTAGACCACTCTCAGAGCAAAGGTCAAACAGTGAGTGGTTACCACAGTTCAGAAGAACCACCCCGAGAACAAGTGCCACGCAAACCAGAGCGCTCTCACAGTGTCCGAGAACACTACAGCCAGGGAAAGTCCGACCTGGAGCGGGAATATGCATATCAAAAACTCAGTGCAAAGACCGCACAATCCCATTACGATAATCTGGACGACTATCACCCAGCACCTCAGGCCCCTGCTCAGAAACGTGGGCCTCCAGGCTCCTACCCCGGTCCCGGCTTTACTGTGAGCCTCAACAGAGCCTACTCCACAGCACTGGGCCAGGGTGCTTTTATTCAGACTGAGCTGGGTCTGCAGAGGCCAGAGACTGAGATCAGAACAGAGTGAAGTGTTTGTGTAAAAGGATTGTACAGAACTTTGGGTGAGCAGCCTCTGCAGGACAGTGGACTGTTATGTCACCGTACTTTTTTGCTCATCTGTATTTTTAATAAATTGTACAGAACATTGTAAGACTTTTTACAGAGCCTGGATGTACCTGAATTTATTGTGATTTAATGAAACATGTCATAATTGTATATGAAAAATGTACGGTACAATAAATAGGCACTACAGAAATGTAAAATATAAATATACTATATATAGATCTGTATATGGATAGATACACTTGTAAAATAGGATGGATTGTATTTCAGTTTGTTTCAAGGTGTGAAGATGGGGTTAAGGATCATCTGGGATTACAGTTTGCATTTTAGAAATGCATGCACTCTTACAGAAAAGTTCTGTGGACTTCACTTATTACGTTTTTGCTGGATGTTAGAGCACAACTTATTGAAAGCGTGAGAATACAAGAGTTATGATTCATCAAACGTACACAGTTAAGCAGTAAATTGTGTATTTGTTTCTCTCAGAATATCCAGGTTTAGTGATGAAACAAGCTGCAGTTATTTTGATTCATTTGACTTGTTTTGTTTTTTTTCTGTGACTGTGCCATTTATGTACTTGTATCTGTGCTATAAAATGGTTTGTGTTTAAGGGATGTTTTGGTGCTTTGTCTGTTCTTCTTTGGAAGAGGGACCAAATGATTTGGCACAGTCGCAGCTTGACTTGCACAGCAGTAAAGGAGAGGGATAGATTGACAAGTGTGTGAGATGTTTGTTTTTCATCAGACCTATGGTACTTTGGTAGCCCGGACTAAAACAAGAATAAAGTTTAAATGTCTACCCTTAAACCTAGGAGAACATAACATGATGCTGCTGCTTTGTCCATCAAACAACTCGGTGAGCCTTAAATATTTTCCCTGGAAAGTATATTTTGACTGCTGTTAACTCTTTTTTTCCGATGCACAATTATTAAAATAGTTTTGTTGCTTCCTCAATTTGGGATGTCATATGGTATACTAACTCACACCTTCATTCTACAATACAACGCTAACATTTAGGCAGTGAAGGGTGCAGACTCTTGTGTTTAGTACTTAAAATGTATACTACGTACCTTTTGGCTGATCATATACAATAGAATATGTACTTAACCAGGTAATATGGCTGTCCCTGACCTCTTGCCTTATTTACAGCCTCAAATGGGGCATGGACTTAAGGTTCAATCATGTACTTGAATGTGAAAACTCAAACTCATAGTATCTAAGGTCATGTTGAAAATAAAGTGATCTGTTGAGAAATAAAACTGACTTTCAGTTTTTTTATGGATTGTGTTTCTACTACAATGACATTTTTATCAAAGTATATTTTCACCTCACAAATTGTAGCATGTTAAATATTTTAAGCAAGCCATTTCAATGAGATATGTCACTTTCATTTTAACAGTTCATCCATCTAAGCTGCACTGAAGCTCGGTCTCTAAGCAAGTAATTTCCTAAATAATCGTGATTTCAACTATGTAATCATGTTTATTCGATAATTAAGCAGACGCACTGGGTGGGCCACCTTGTTTGTAGAATGGTAGGGGAATCACTGAGAACACATGGCTGACTTTTTAAAAAATTCTATTTCATAGACATCACACAAGGAACATTTGTCATTTTCCCCTTAAGAATAAGACTGATTTATTTTTTGCTGCAATTTAAAACATATGAATATTTTTAGTTAAAGATGGGGTAATTCACTTTTTTTAGTCTTTGGTTTGGTAATCTTTGCATTTTCCATTAAGAAATCTATGAAAAATGCAGCACTTTGTGTCAAAACGAGACCACTGCGTATACTGACTGAAATGAAAAATAAAGAATGCTGAATGCTGTTCTCTGATTGGCTGCAGCTTGGGCGGTCCTATCCAGTTTCACTTTGTAAAAGGTGTTTTCAAAGCCATAATTGCAACCAAATAAGAATACATGTCGCTATTAACCACTAGTTTAAGGATTTATGTGAGGAGGTTGTCAGATTTAAAACAGGTAGAGCTTGTGGTGTGGAAGTCAGCTACTCCACCTTTAAGAATGAAGTAAGTTGTAAGTTGTAATTTGGTGGTTGGTTTCAGCTCTCACGCTTAGAAAATGTGTGGCTTGGCCTGACCATAACAGAATGGTTGGCACAGGCCTCCACGCTGTGATATGTAAGGGTGCACAAAAAAAGAGGTGCAAAAAATCATTTACAAACTTATCAACGCTAAACCAAAGCTATGATGCTCCTGGAGTTAGCAGGGAAATTATTATTATTTCCAAATGAAATGAATAATCTTTTTTGTCAGAGAACTGGTGTCTGTGAACAATTCGAAAGTCCATTAAAGTAGAGTGTTTTGTGATTGTAATGTTAAAACACCTTTATTTTAATACGTGAATCAATTTCTGTCATTTATTAATTCAGACGTTATACCTGGAAGTGCACTAGATTGTTTACAAAAGTTGGCAGATGCATTGTGGGAGACAGATGATTGACACAGCCGCCATTTTGCTCCAGCGCTGTGCTCCATTGTGTGAGAGATAGTAAATATCTGACACTGCCAGACAACCACAACACACCAAGACCGCTTCGACAAAAACACCGAAATCACCCTCGGTAAGCTCAGTTTTCTGTCATAATATTTAAACTTACTTACTCTAGTCACCGTTTAATAAAGAAATGTCTAGAATTGGTGTGTATTTCGTGTTAAAATAGCACGTTTCTGACGCTGGAGAGAGAAGAAAAGCAGTTGCTTCGATGCGCAGGCAGAGAACCGCGGCTCGCCACTTCCACTGCTGAAATATCTGCTCTACTTTCAACGCCTGCCTTTACCTCGCTGGTTCGCTTAGATCTGAACCTAATCTAAAGATCATTGTCGCTCAATCGGTAGTGACACTTGTCGGTTACACGTTGTGATTGTTTTTTGCGTTCACGTGGCGTAATTTTGAAGCAAAATGTCAAAGTTTACGTTCTGGTCTCAGTCTGTATATTCGGTAGATTCATTTAGGTCCGCGGCCATAATCCTTGCGGTAAGGGGCGTGGTTTGCGCTGACTGTCCCGCCCTTAAACGGCACAAGACGCGCTCTGATTGGTGTTAAACTCCAAATCATTTTCATTCCGCTAATGTGATTGGTGTTGGTGAAGGGCTACAGCGCATTGGCTCGAAGAGGTTAGCGCAGCAGCTGCAGGACGAGAGCAAAAGTTTTCAGCGGCGACCTATAAATCCAAGGTAATTCAAGAGTCCAGGAAGATAAAAGTGCAGAAAGTAAGAGAGATGTTTGGTTATGGCGTGTTCTCTAAAAGGTCTTGTTTTATTGTTTTATTTTTATAGTTTTTAGAATGTGATTTTTGAGTAACTGTAGATTAGAAGGTGGTAACAAAAAGAATATTATTTTATTTAGAGGAGTTACCCAGTTTACAATCCAATCCAATCCAATCCACTTTATTTATATAGCACATTTAACAAACAGTTTCCAAAGTGCTGTACAAAGACAGAATTTTCAAACTATATAAAATGTATAGTCAAGTGTACTTTTTTTAGATCTTGGTTTGCTGATCTTTAGATTTATTTATTTTTTCCCCCACACAGCTTTTAAAGTGAGTTAACCACTCTCTGCTGAGCCAAATCCATATCACAAAGAGTAGAGATTCTGCAAGCTCTTTCTTACAAGTTTGAAAAGACAAAATGTTTAATAACTAGAAGAAACCAGAGAATAATGGCCTGTTTCTTCTTGCAAAGTTGTGCCTTTACTACAAGCTTTCAAAGGGTACTAATTTATGAGGAAAAATACCCCATATCAAACTTACTGTTATCCATGTAGTTCAAAACATTTACTTGGATTTTAGGTGCAAGCCCTAGTTTTCTAATTCAATGTGCCTTCATGGTAATTTTCTTGTACTTTAGTGATACTTTGTCGACATGGCTCGTACCAAGCAGACTGCCCGTAAGTCCACTGGAGGAAAGGCTCCCCGTAAGCAGCTGGCCACAAAGGCTGCCAGGAAGAGTGCTCCCTCAACTGGTGGTGTGAAGAAGCCTCATCGTTACAGGTAAACTACACATCATTTTTTTTTATCTTGGTAAAAGAATTTTCTTTCGTCAATAATTCTGATTTCTACTGTTTTAGGCCTGGTACTGTTGCTCTGAGAGAAATCCGTCGGTACCAGAAGTCCACTGAGTTGTTGATTCGTAAGCTGCCCTTCCAGCGTCTGGTCAGGGAGATTGCTCAAGATTTCAAGACTGATCTGCGTTTCCAGAGCGCTGCCATCGGGGCCTTGCAGGTATGTGCAACTCCTCAAAATTGACCTTTTAAAATCTTTAAAATCAGTTTTAACATTGTTCCCTCAACATACACATATGAATACTCAGAGGCAGTGATACCATTAGACAAGGGTAGGCAGTCGTCTAGTGTCTTGAGCCCGACAGAACCCTGTCCACAAGCACACTCAGTCCTGGTAGGGCATAAGCACCTGTCCCTTAAATACTTTTCAAGTTTTCGAATTGAGATTCCACATTGTAAGTTACCGTGTACTGTATGTTTTCCATTTTGTAATAGTTGCGCCAGTCTAACTGTTCGAGGTTGTGGACAGGTGTTTTTACACTCTCACAGGCCTATTATACAGTAAAAGGCAGAATTCTTGCTGATTAGTCAATGTCCAATTATTTATTTTTTTCAAGAATACATAAATTTTCAGCCTAAAAGTCATACAAGATCCGTTCCTGTTTGTTTTTTTTCAGATTATGCTTCTCCCAGTTCAAGTGTACTTATGATGAAAATTACTGACCTCATATATATACTGTGTAGGAGACCAATGTAGTTAGCCAATACAAAGTAGTGTATGATTATTTTAAGTAGTTAAGCATGAGATGGCAGAGCAAAGGCATATTGATAAAAATAATAATAATACATAGCATTGGTTCTAACGCTTTGGTCTGTGTCCTATGTCTGTAGGAGGCCAGTGAGGCATACCTGGTGGGTCTCTTTGAAGACACCAACTTGTGTGCCATCCACGCCAAGCGCGTCACCATCATGCCCAAAGACATCCAGCTGGCACGTCGCATCCGTGGAGAGCGTGCCTAAACATCTCTCCTCTCCCTGTTCTCACTCCTGTGTTCTGCCCCTCCCTCACACCCTCACCCTTCTCACCCTGCTCCACGCTCAGACCTACCCAAACCGCCCAGCTTCTCTGTAGATAGAGTAATTATGATGAAGAGATAGAATCATGTGTAAGTCTAGTCTCTGCTAGTTTTGTTGTCTTCACCAAATGTTTTAGGGTACCTTGTTTGTGCATGTTAAAGGATTTTCAGATCAAACTCACATGTACACGGTCAAATGTCTCTGACTCTTTGAGTAGATCATTAAGAGCCGTTTTTATGAGAAACAGCCTTGACTGTGGGATGTAGCTGAGGGACTAGTCTGCTTAAGGGGAGCTGCAACTTCCACAGCAGGGTGCTATTAAAACTAGTTCTAAGGCTACAGACCAGCTGAACCCTCCTCCCCTCTCGTCCCACCTCACTATGTGACCTCTGAGCGGGAGGAGATAGTTTGCTGTTTCCACTCGTGAACATGTGAGCTTAGATTTGTTTAACTGCTTGTACTCAACAAACATAAATCTCTTGGTTGCTCAAGACTTGATTATTGTTGTGGATATGGTGTTTATTTTATTTTTATTTTTTTACCTGATTAATAACAACTTTTATTTTCTTCTGAAACAATAAGTGCAAAATGATTAAGAATGTCAAAAAATAATTCTAATTTGATTTTTGGGTGACTTGCTTTATTATATAACGAAAAGTTCCTATGGTAACGCTCCTATGGCAATCTTTTATGTGCAGCCACATGGGGGCGCCAAATAACATTTTTTTATCTAAAGCTCTATCCAACGTCACTTTTGCCTGCTTCCCAATCTTCTTTACAGTAATGATGGCATTGATAAGGAAATACTGGCACATATTTTGCATGTTGATTTTCTAAGTTTTCCAGATGTAAATCTGAAGATTTATTGCTTTCCATCAAAGTTGTGAGACACAATTGAACCCCGTTTAGTTTCTTCTATATTTTTACTTTCTCAGAAATTTCAGACATTGAAAACCTGATCTTTGTATTTTCCAAATTTCTCATATAATGGTGGTAATAAATAAATAGATGTTCAAACAAATGGGTGATTTGGTTATTGTAAAATAGTTCTTCTGAATGAATACATAAGCATGTTCTTGACATAAGGTGAAGGCTGATGCATTATAAGCTGAGTCTGTGTGAGCCAGAGCCAAATAATGGAATTCTTTCACTCTGAAGTTTTACTGTTAACTTACTTACGGGCTCCCCCTAGTGGGGCGTGTCTAAAAGCATCCTCAACAGCAATCACTTGTGAATTCAGTGACTTGTCAATCCAGTACTTAATTATTTCTTAACGTGCACATTCAAAATCAAAATATGAAGCTACTTCAGGACAGGAAGCTCAAGAAAATGTATTTTGATTTCTAGTGGTTTTGGGGGGTCAGAATGGCCATAGTGTGAGAGCCAGGCTGGCTTGTTTGATAAAACTGTGCCATTAATTTTGAAACATTCAAAGTTACAGATACTGTGTTTATTAGACCTACATCATTTCTATATTCATATTTTTTCCATCAGACATATTTGATATTACATTAATTAAATCGTATTGGGAGGGCTATTTTTGGCTAGAATCATCTAAAATTCAAATTAACTAAACTTTATGGAGGCTTTAGTTTTAGTCTACAATGTCTGTGTCTCTTGTTATAAAGTGAGAAGAAACTCTGCACAAAAGAACGTAAGGTATCAAAGTCCGCCTAAAATTTCTTTGCTAAATATAAGAAGCAGCCAGAATGACCAGAGAGAAATTTGTTTTAGGAACCAGTATAAACCTACAAAAGTTTAGGCGGAGCCCTTTGAAAAGTCCTATTAAAAGTTGAGGATTTTTGGGGGTATTTTTTTTTTTTCTGTAAGAGTAAAAACTGATTCTGACTCATCCCAGAATGGTTGATATGACTACAACATGTCAGGGAGCTTGTTAGTTTACCACCTGAAGCTTTTCTTCCCTCAGTTCTATAGGTTCCTGTTATCAAGTTCACCTTCCTCAAGGTCTGCTGGGTTCTGTCCATCCCCCATCACATCTGCTGCTGCCTGGGATTACCGCCCAAATGTCTGTCTGAAACTGTCTGTGCTGGGAGAGATTACACTGCTGTGCTCCCTCCAGAAGAGGTTAACCAATCATCGTGCACAGGCACAGGGATTAACCAATCAGACTTCGGAGAGGGAGGGCTTCAGAGGGATTAAAGGCAGTGGGATTAGGTCTGTGATGAGTGTGGAAAAATACTTTAAAATGTTTCTGCCAACTCTTCCAAAGTGTGCTGTACACCATAATAAAAGGGAGAGAAAAGCTCCATATTACACGAGAAACACAGTGCTGATCCTTTATTTTAAATTGGATAACATAAATAAACAAACAAAATAAAATCTATTATTTTTCTATGATGGCAAACATAAATTATTGAGCAAGTCTCTTATATCATCCAAAAAAATCATCATTCCACTATCCTTTTTTTTTTCACATTTTCATGCCATTGTCAAGCTGCGTGTCAGTAATCAGGTCACATTAGGATTAGAAGCTGGTCGGAAAAATTGGAATGATTGATATAGTTGTGATACTGGAGTGAATCAGGGTGTTTTGATTTTAAGACAGGCAGTATTATACAGCAGAGAAGCTTGGTTGTCACAAGATACATCAAATGAGCAAAAGGCAACCAAAATTATACCAGAAGCCGAAAAAGGTGGAGGTAGGAAAGAAAATACTGCAAAAATGTAATGAATGCTAAAAGAAAATAATGAAGATATGAGAAAAGATGGGCACTAGGTATAGAGACATATAGAGGAGAGGGCAATAATCCTAACTAATTTACTTAGTGCATTGGTGAAGGGAGGCTAAGAGGATTGGGTCACTCCCAGAAACAGATGAGCTAAAATAACCAAGATGTCCAGTGAGAGCCATGCGTTTGTATGACGAGTTTGAGGGTCCAGATTTGACAAGAAAAGGGCCATCTCACAGCCACACTGTGACTTTCTTTAGACTTACATTTGAAGCAACAGATCCACTCGCACTATGAGAAGTTGATCAGAACTATGCATACAAAAGTGGACTAATAATTATAAATATGACACTCAGCTACACATTGAATGCTTTAGAATGATAAAAGATGCACAATTACCTCTACGGTTAAAGAAACACTTAACACTACTGTAATCAAAATGATCAAAAAGAAGTTAACACAAATAATACATATCTAATAAAAAGGAAGGAGAGGAGGCTTATGGAATGTCAGGGCTCCTTCCTGTTAAAGCAGCTCTCCTTTGAGACAAATGGTTTAAAGAATATTTTCAGATACATAGTTTATACTGTCATAGTCAAAGAAGGGATGGCTCAGTGCATTTCCATAGTCTTTGCAAACTGGTTCAAGGCGTTTGTTTCTGTAATAAAAAGAGTTACGATTTAGTCACTGGTCCCTTCATGTTCAAACCATTTGAACTAAATGCATTTCTACAAAGGAACAAATAGAAAATAAATAAAGCCTAAGACATGAAAATTAAAATGCAACATCACAAGTCTGTTGCCAAAGGGCTCTTTCAGAAAAATGTTGACACTTGATTTTTGGCTTGTTACAGGACTTGGAACTTCCAGGAGTTCTGGTCTTTGTGGTCCAGACAGTCCATGGTGGTGAAGCCCAATTTCCAGGCCTGCTGGTCTTTGTAGTCCAGGCAGTCAACAGAGGTGAAGCCCAGAGAGGAGGCGGTGCTGTAGCCCTGTGAGGACAGAGAGGCAGGGGACTGGCTCAGAGAACCCCCCATAGAGGGCACAGTGATGGGACTGAGAGCCCCACCGGTGCCTGACAGCTGCGAGTGCATGGGTGACAGGTATGCACTGCAGTCCAAGCCTGTGAAGTAGGAGGTGGTGCTGGCGTAGCCCTGACTGTAGGCAGATGGCTGACCATAGCTCATGGGGTAAGGAGAGGGCCGCTGCATGCATGGGGCAGATGAGGCCAGGGGGTCTGGGAGGGGTGAGATGGCTGGGCTCCAAATGGACACTGAAGTGTTCCCAGTGCTGGAGCTGGGGGCCAAAGTGGGCCCCGACTGGGCAGAAGATGGGCTGTAGGAGCCAGCGGGATTTTGGATGGGCTCAGGGACTAAAGGCTCCTGAGGCGGAGAGGCCTTCTTTTTAGGGGGACGGGGTTTGGACTGCCCCGTGCTTTGCTGCTGCTGCTGACGGCATTTGGCGCGGCGATTTTTAAACCACACCTGAAAACAGACATTATTTTTCAGGTCACCAAGAGCAACACTAAAATTATTAGTAACATGATTTCAAGGTACTGTAAGTGAGCAGAGAATGAGAAGCTCGTGATTGGTCTATAGGCTTGGGGAGGCACTAATTAGATGAACTAATACAAACTGATAATTAGCTGTCAGTAAGGGAGATGTGACCCTGATATGATATGTGCTCTGCTGTACCTGCACACGTGACTCAGGCAGGTTGATCTTGAGAGCCACCTCCTCCCTCATGAAGATGTCTGGGTAGCGTGTCTTAGAGAACAAGGCCTCTAGGATGTCCAGCTGAGTCCTGGTGAAAGTGGTGCGCTCCCTCCGCTGCTTGCGTGGAGTGGCTGTACATGTACAAACAATAGTGTTAGCGCAAAAAAGCAGTTCTACAGTTCTTCATTCCCTGTCTTTGGCATTTTCTGCATTTTACTAATATCTCCAAAGTTTCCATCCTGTAGCTTGTGAGCTAGCTCACTTTCCAAGTAGCTCCCCAAAGAATTTTGAAATCTCTGTATTACCCTTTAAAACCAAATGCTGTAAATGATGTGTCTATTATATTGTAAAGGGAGCTAGATGTCTATTTTTCTACACTATAACTGGCAAATGGGTGATGTTTCATGTAGTCAAACACTTAGATGTGTTTTGTTGTAATTGCAACCACTAAAAATCATGGCTCACGGATATTTCTTTTTTTTTTAGAAAAGTAGCTCTCAAGGTGAAAAGGTTGACAACCCTGGTCTGGATCAGTTATCTAAGTTGTGCTCAGATCAAAATTTAACCATAAAACCAAATTAAATACTTTTGTTCTGCTAATCATGTTGTATTTTATGTATTTAATGTTTCTAAATTATATAAATATAGATATTATAGCAAAAATCAAGTTTTTCTTGTACTCTCTACAACACCAACATACATAAGCAAACGCAAATGTGTGCTTAAACTTATCACAATCAAATTAAAACAATTTGTCTCACCAAAATCGGGGGAAATAAACCTAATGTGAACGCGTTAAAAAGTTGTTTATTACAAACGCCTATGTTATTCGGGCTTGAATATCACCGAAACCCTAAAACAACCAATGTGCTCCCCAAACAAAGCACGGGCTACATTGAAATGTTGCGTACCGTGATTAATAAACATTATTCGCATTATTTTTGACTAATGATAACTTTTGATAACCATATTCAAAGCATAAAACATGGTCTTATTTACGGATACAAGAGCTTCTTGTAGTTTACAAATATTAACTTTATTACGTTTAGGTCATAAACATCCCTAAACAACATCACAAAGTTTTAGCAAAAATAATGTAAAGTGTGTTTTCTGGTCGTACTTACAGGGATAAGCGACGGTCGTGTGCAGCACATCCATCCCGGGCGCAGGCAAATTTAACCCGTTCATAGTGTAATGGGGTTGCTTTATATAGGACATCATCCTTACAGGCGGCTGTTAAGTCCTGTCGCTGCTGACTTGTTTTGTCGAACGCGCCACGCACCAGCCGTGCGCCTCCAAACACTGGAGTCTGTGCGCCTCTGCCGCGCAAGTAGATACTGCTCTAACCTCTGGAGTTTGTTCCAAAAGTGCAATTAGAGCTTTTACTGAGGATCAACTCAGCATCAGCACGCACGGCACGCTGCTGACAACTGAATGAATGTCTCTCTTTTCACTCATCCCACAGGTGAAGGGCAGTAGGATGTCTGCACGCCTGTCTCAAGTCACCTCACTGCGTTCCTTTACCGGCACACGCTGCTAATTAGAGGGAGCAAGTGGCTTCACTAACCCCTCCCACTACACACACACCAGCGCACTGCCACACAAGAGGTAAGCAACAGGCTGCTTGCTCAGTGGACAGTGTACTACAAGTATATAACTGTCCAAGTTGTAAAGACAAATACTGAGCAAATGGTTCACAAGTTACAGTAATGTAGTTACAACCATAACTATTATCTTACTAAAGCCAATAGTCACAGTGACTGACTATTGTGACTAAAGTCACAGTAGTATTAGTTCAGCAACTGTGTTAATAATACTAATGTTATAGTGTAGTTAGACATCAATTTATTCTGTTGATAAACTTGTCCTCTGTTCAGTGAATTTATGTTGCAAGTCACAACATTACTTCGTTTTAAGCCTCTCTATGTACAGTGCAATGCAAACTGTTGCTACAAGCCAAATACCTTCACTGTTACCCCATGTTATCCTCATAAAGGACACAAGTGACCAGTTTATCGCCACAACAGCTTTGTTAACACCTGCTGTGAACACAAGCACACACTCATACTCCCAGATGCACAAAACCGACAAGCTCATTTGATTTATCATAATATGCTTTATCTGAAAAGTAAGTATCTTATCTCCAGATAAAGGGAGGAAAGACCGAGCAATCCGTTCAGTAGTGCACCAGGAAAGGCGACTGTGAGTGAGGGCAATAGACTTCTACAACACCTTAGGGATAAATGAAGAGGAAACAACTTTATTTATATAAGAAGAATACCATGGAAGTAGGACTGCTTCAGATCATGGACACACCAGGACATTAACTTAAATCATTCAAACCACAATGAGTAAAACTTGGAGACGACTTTGGACTAATGCTGTTTTACACTTAAAGATGTCAGGTTATTTTGTGTTTGAAAATAATGTGTGTAGCTTAGTTGTGATCACTGTCTTTGCATGTTATCTTACACTGGATTGATTTTCTATACAATTCTATTTTTGTCTAGCATATTTTGTTGCTTTTGTTTTTGCTGTTTAGCTGATATAATGACTATCTATACATGAAAGGCTGACTAAGTAGATGTTGTCTTTGTCGAATAGTGCAACAGCTCGTCCTGCAGCTGCACCAGCAAATGGGGAAGTAGGCAAGAGGACTGAGCTGGCATAATCCCTGTCCAGCTGCCCTTCCCCCTTTGCACAGACGGGATGATGGGACAAGTGCTTTTTATTCCAACTCTCACAAGTTCTTTTAGCAACAAACTGAATTGTAAACAACAAACAAGACACAGCAAAGTATATAGCTTTAGGGAAATAATAGCAAAGTTGTGTTAGAATAATCACAGGAGAAACAGGTGAAGGGGCAGAGTGTGGGGGTGGCTCCGGAGCTCGTCCCCACTGACACACTGCTGCTGTTAATCCAGATTAGAATGTCTAAAACAGGTCGTCTAAATCTGCAGGCCAGCCAGCAATACAGAGGCTGCTGTCAGGCCCAATCACTCAGCAAACACACACACAAATGTACCAGCACACATACACAGTAGTAATCTCCTATGTGTCCCCCGCATTCTACAACCACCCCGCACCGGTCAGACCCGCATTATCCTACATAAGCCATAGAAAAGAAATATATGTACAACAAATGCATTAAGATCGCATTCATGTCTCTATCTGGGTAATTGTGTGTATTACATAATTGTAGAGAAGAGACCGGGAATCACTGATCATGATTTTAGGCATAATTTGGAAAAAAATAAAATAAAATTCCTGCAGCTGGTGATTGAGTGCTCTGAAAAGATGTTTTTCATTTTGTTTAATAATGCAACTGTTTTTGTTATTAAAAAAATGTTGTAAATATTTTAAAGTCTGTAGTATTAAAAAAAGATTGCATTTATCAAAATAAAAATATGATCAGTAGTAGTAGTAGTTGCAGTTCTCGTAGTAGAAGTAATGCTATTAAAAAAAAAAAACAGTATATAGTAGACTTGGCCAGGCAAGTTTGTTTGTAAAGCAAAATGTGTACACAAAGTAATTCAAACTGCTTTACAAAGCTGGAAAAACATTAACCCTAGAGAACCCACGGGGTCAAATTTGTCCGCAGGTAATTGCTCCTACCCAAAATGAACAAACATAAAAAAACTTGTTGATTTTAACTTTAAAAGCCCATAGTGCCACTTCTGACCCATGCAAAGAGACACCTAGTGGATCATAACTGAACTACAACTAGCCAAAATGGTGGTGTCAAAATTGTTGACTACATGCTGTTTTTTTGAGCTTGAAATTTACACAAACAGAATCGTCTCCTCAGCAACCCAGTGATTTAATTTTTTAGTTATTTTTTGTTAATCTATTTTGTAAGAGCTTGCAGAATCACTAGAAATACGTTTAATATATTTTTTTGATAAATCAGCAACTCTGAGCCAATTCAAAAAATGATGGGTCAAAAATGACCCTTCGGGTGTATGGGTTAAGAAGAGGTTGGGTCAAAAATGACCCTTTGGGTTTTTGAGAGATTTTGTAGGAAAATAATGATGACACTCTTTTCTTGTAAAGCATTGAAATAAATTCATTTCTATGATATATTTTATTGAGTCACCTTATAGCTCAGGGCCAGTGGCTAATAAAGTAAATATCTATTTCTTTTCAGGGACTATGGTCCTTTTTGGTCCTTTTTCAGTACAGGAGAAGCAACGGGGAAGTTTACTGCAAGACAAGTATTGAAACAACTTGAAACTCATTGTAGTGATTTGGCTCTTAATTTAACAGCAATAGTGAATCGGATGAACTGTTTCAACCAAAAAATAAAGTGATGGTGCTGAATTATCTGCCCATGACAGAAACTCGTCCAAAACCTCATCCAGTGATGAAGATGTGCTGCTTGTCAAGAGTGGGAGCTCACAAATAGAGACAAACCATAATACAAAAGCTTACAGGTGGCAAAAAGGCTTTGAGCTGCCCAATGTGAACTTTCAAGGTGAACAAGTTGAGTCGTACCAAGATACCATGAGAGACATGCCACTGATTTACTCTTGACGCTTTAGTTCCCTTGATATGTTGGAAAATTATGTTTAGCATACACACCAATCTACACAGTGTTCAAAAGTATGTGACAGGAGTAGATATTTTGATAAAGGAGATAGAACAAGTTCAAGAAGTTTATCTGAAGATAGAATTCGTTTTTATGTCCTGAGTACGACAAAACAGTTCAGTATGGGCCTAATGAGTTGCAACCGATTCAACTTGCTGCTCTCTGTCATCCACCTTGTAGACAGTCATATGACCAGTAAAGAAGTAAAAAAGATTTGGGTTTAAAATAGTTTCTATTAACAGTATTTGTTACTGTGATTACTTGAAAAGATACACCTAAAGCCCGATGGGTCAGATTTGACCCCAACCCTAAATTAGGGAATAAAGGGTTAAAATTAAAAAAGTGGATATTTTGGTGATCAGTGAACTCAGAGCAATCATTTAAATCATGTTTCATAATTTTCCAAAAAAGAAAAGGGGTCTTGGGTTCTCTAGGGTTAATATCACCATACAAAACAACATATTAAAAACTAAGTAATCATGATAAAATTTACGGTTGTATGCACAGACAAACAGAAGAGTTCTGTGCCTAGATTTGAACATTGTCAGAGCAGAGGCCTGTCTTACATCTTCAGAAAGACTTCCACATCTTAGCTGCATAAAACTGAAACACTGATTCCCCATGTTTAGTCCTGACTCTGGCACCAGCAGGAGGCTCATCCATGTTTAGTCTTAAATCTGGCACTAACAGGAGTCTGGTCCATGTTTAGTCCTAACTCTGGCCATCAACAGGAGTCTGGTCCATGTTTAGTTCTGACTCTGGCCATCAACAGGAGTCTGGTCCATGTTTAGTCCTGACTGGCCATCAACAGGAGTCTGGTCCATGTTTAGTTCTGACTCTGGCCATCAACAGGACTCTGGTTTATGTTTAGTCCTGACTCTGCCATCAACAGGAGTCTGGCCCATGTTTAGTCCTGACTCTGGCCATCAACAGGAGTCTGACCCATGTTTAGTCCTGACTCCGCCATCAACAGGAGTCTGGTCCATGTTTAGTCCTGACTCTGCCATCAACAGGGGTCTGGTCCATGTTTAGTCCTGACTCCGCCATCAACACGAGTCTGGTCCATGTTTAGTCCTGACTCTGCCATCAACAGGAGTCTGGTCCATGTTTTGTCCTGACTCTGGCCATCAACAGAGTTGTGTTAGTCTGATCTGGCTCACAGAGTCTGCCATTTAGTCCTGACTCTGCCATCAACAGGAGTCCTGGTCCATGTTTAGTCCTGACTCTGGCATCAACAGGAGTCTGGTCCATGTTTAGTCCTGACTCTGGCCATCAACAGGAGTCTGGTCCATGTTTAGTCCTGACTCTGCCATCAACAGGAGTCTGGTCCATGTTTAGTCCTGACTCCATCAAGATCTGGCCTGTTTAGTCCTACTCTGCATCAACAGGAGTCTGGACCATGTTTAGTCCTGACTCTGCCATCAACAGGAGTCTGGTCCATGTTTAGTCCTGACTCTGCCATCAACAGGAGTCTGGTCCATTGTTTTAGTCCTGACTCTGCCATCAACAGGAGTCTGGTCCATGTTTAGTCCTGACTCTGCCATCAACAGGGTCTGGTTCTGTTTTAGTCCTGACTCTGCCATCAACAGGAGTCTGGTCCATGTTTAGTCCTGACTCCGCCATCAACAGGAGTCTGGCCATGTTTAGTCCTGACTCTGGTCATCAACAGGAGTCTGGTCCATGTTTAGTCCTGACTCTGCCATCAACAGGAGTCTGGTCCCATGTTTAGTCCCTGACTCTGGTCATCAACAGGAGTCTGGTCCATGTTTAGTCCTGACTCTGGTCATCAACAGGAGTCTGGTCCATGTTTAGTCCTGACTCTGGTCATCAACAGGAGTCTGGTCCATGTTTAGTCCTGACTCTGCCGTCAACAGGAGTCTGGTCCATGTTTAGTCTTGACTCTGGCCATCAACAGGAGTCTGGTCCATGTTTAGTCCTGACTCTGGTCATCAACAGGAGTCTGGTCCATGTTTAGTCCTAACTCTGGCCATCAACAGGAGTCTGGTCCATGTTTAGTCCTGACTCTGGTCATCAACAGGAGTCTGGTCCATGTTTAGTCCTGACTCTGGCCATCAACAGGAGTCTGGTCAATGTTTAGTCCTGACTCTGGCCATCAACAGGAGTCTGGTCCATGTTTAGTCCTGACTCCGCCATCAACAGGAGTCTGGTCCATGTTTAGTCCTGACTCCGCCATCAACAGGAGTCTGGCCCATGTTTAGTCCTGACTCTGGCCATCAACAGGAGTCTGGTCTATGTTTAGTCCTGACTCTGGCCATCAGTAGGAGGCCGATTCATGTTTTGTTCTGACTGATTCATGAAGACCGAAGCACAGGACTAGTGATCGTACATCCTGGTTTTAGTCAGAACTCGAGCAGCAGTATTTTGGATGTACTGTAACCCTCAGGCTCCCTGAAGACTTGGCACAAACAGCAATCATCAGTGTATTTTAGTTTACTACTTTAAAAACTTTTATAAAATCAGTATCAAGCTGCAGCATTGTACTAGGTTGTTTTGAGGTTCTAAGCCTGAAACAAGTTTGTCCCTCAACTTTGTCTCAAACACTCCTTTTGAGTTGTCCTTGTCACTGCCACTGTAGTAACCTATCAGGAGCAGCGAACAACTGTATTGCAGCACCTGCGACCGATATTAGGCTGGGGAGGACTGCTGTAGCTGGAAGATTTTTGCCTATTGTGCATGCACAGGGTTTAGGGAACCTAAAGTACTAAGGGGGAGGCAGCCAGACCTAAGAGCTCCACACCAGAGAGGTTCCACCCCAGGAACAAAACTCAGAGCCTTGCTATGAACCATTGTCTCAGATTTACTCCAATATGTTACTTGTTACTCCATATTATTACTCATCTTGATCCAGAAAACAAGTTGTTGTCCATATGCGTGTGTGTGAGTCAGGAGTCTGTGTGTGTGGAGGTAAGGTGTGTCACGGTGAAGGATGAGTGATTACAGTGGACACTAATCCTGCAAATGGATTAGCAGGTGGGATTAGGAGAAGTGGGGGTGTACACAAGGCCACCTCTGAACTCTCACAATATGGAGCCGAGTGGTACAGGGCCTAGCTCACACTCTTCAGGGTCAAACTCCTGACATTACCTTGGAGGTCAGGTTCCCAGTGGGGAACTGTGAAATTAGCTAAAAATGATTTATTCTAACTTTATTTTTAGGGGAATGTTTCTCACTTATCTTAGCATATATGCTTGTGTCAGTTTGATTACGTATGCTTTATGTTTTGGATGTGCAGAATTTAGAATTCTAAAGCATTTAGTTTAGAGTGTGACCATCAGGGTTGTCCCTCATAAAGGTAATAATAAATCACACAATCACTCTTTGTTCAGTTTTATTATAAGACCTAAATTAAATAAAGTCATATTACTGTTCTCCAAATTATCAAATCCGTTTTCTGCTTACAATGTGTATGTTTATTTTACTATTTAGAAATTTCAGATAATCTTCTAATGAACCATTCCAACGCTACAAGACAACGTTTTTACTGACACCTGGTGGATAAAAGTTCTTTTTACAACGAATGTTCAATTACAATTGACCTGGCAGGTTATTGGGCCCCGCTCAAAATTAAAGATTAGGTTTTTAATTTAATCATAAGGATTGTTTTCAACCACTGTTAATTAATTAAAAATGCATGCTTTTCAGAATTCGTGTAAACCCCTGATTATTGCAGCACGGTAGCTCACCAGTAGGTGGCACGTTTGCGCCTGCAGTATGTCATATCTACACTCGAATGGCAACGATATAGAAATGCTGCGTTTGAGGGCGTTAGTGTTTAACTGAGGCTATTCAGATTTCAATAAAATCTGCTTTATTATTTACTCAGTTAGAAGAATTTGCATATAAAATGTAAAACAAAAACACTGCACATTTTTTTTCGATTGAAAGTAAGTCTTAATATTTGTTGAGACGCTTTTTGAGACAATTTTGTAATGATCACATCAAAACGTTTGTAATTACGACTGTGGCTGTTTATTTGAAAGCAGCACTGTCCAAAGCGGATGTTGTGCTTTTGTTATGAATGAGGAACACTGATGCTCGCAGTCGCATGGATTTATTAATGGCAACTTTTGGGCACATTGAATTAAAAAAAAACAACCTTCAAATCAATCACAATTGCTTGGACTTTTAGTATTTAATCACATTTTTTGGCATCACTTGGACATGCAGTTTGGGACTACACTGCAGTGAAAAGACAGACAAATGCATTTCTTTCCTTGAGTTAGTGATTTCTCTTTTTTTGTCAGCATGTCCCGGGAGCCGTACCCGTTCGTGGAGGACAGTTTCAGCCGCTTCCCGTCGCAGAGTAACATGTACGGGTTGTGTCAGGCTGGAGAACAGGAGCTTCTGGCTGCCACGCTCAAGGGGAAGGTGGTGTGCTTCAGGTACCAGGAGCTGCAGCAGAAAGTCGCCCTGTGGCCAAAGAGGTGCAGTTTACCTACATCCCAGGTGCGCAACTCTGTTAAAATGTTTTCACTGCATTAAACCATACAGTCATTCAAAAGAGTAAGGGCACATTTGGATTTGACACAGGTTGTGGTTCCAACAAATATGCACCATAGGCCTAGACTCTTTGGGAACTATCCAGGGCTCATTTTGTTAATAAGTAGTTACAGAACACTTGTGTCATGAGCTGGGGGAATAGGACAAAACAGTTTGTGCCCTTAGACTGTTATCCTATGATCATATTATTTCTCAGATAGTTTCTGGATCCATTAAAATCTTTTTGAGTTCTGACATTTGCCTAAAACATCATGACCGTAAGCCCTGAACTTAATTTACAATACATATAAGTTTAAAGGGGACCTATTGCATACCTATGTATTTAAGAATAAACTCTAATATAGGTAGAAAAGTAATTTACATACAAGTTTATTTACTTCCTGTGCAAAGCTGCAGAACTAATAAGCCCAGCCTCTTCATGTAAGATTTTGATTTAACAAGCAGTAATCTTAAAATGTTTAATTTTTATTGTTGTCACTTGGGTATGACTATTTTGAACCATACATGCTTTACTATGAATCTGAATATTGTGAACAATCACAATTAAATACAGACAAGTGGGTGGGGATAGGTGGTAGTTGAGGACAGGGGTTTTCTGGGCACTCAATCATCAGCTGAAGAACAACACAAGATTACTTAAACATGCAGGAATCATTTTTAATCAAACTTTGAGTAAACTAATGATGACAGAAGGCAGTTATAACAAGGTTAAACACTTTACACAATAGCTCTCCTTTAAAAAAATGAATAATACATAACTAACTCACTCACTCACTAAAGGATGTACGTAACAGATTTTGAGCTTTGGCTTCCAATAAGAAGATTGTGAGCTTGATTGTGGAATCAATCAGCATATCATAATCTCTGATCGGAGCTGCATGTTCTCTCTATGTTACCCTGGGTTCTAAAAAAAACATGAATGTATTGGTTCCACCTCCAAAAACATGACTGTATTGGTTCCCCTAGTGATTGAATGAGAGAGTGAGTGAATTAATGCCTGTCCCTATGTGGCAGCCCTGTGAGGAGCTGTCCAGGGAATTTCACCGCCTAAGACTCAAACTCACATCCCATCCCAAACAGGAACAAGAAGAAGAAAAATGATTGAATTAATGAAAAATGTACTCCCCTTTTTAGTGTTATTCTTCACTGGTCCCAGAAACAGGCAAGTTCCTAAATATAGTTGCTTCTTGGGTGGCCTAATGAAATTGTAAGAAATGTGGGAAAAGTTGTTTGATGTGGTAAATTTGTGTATTTAGATATTAACTGTTTACAAATAAGGATATTTTTTAGCAACATGTTTTTTTATGTAAAATCTATTTTTTATAAAAATTTTAACAGTGGAAAAAAAAAAATGCACATTTACTAAATTAAAGAAACGAGGGACAAAGAAGAGATATAATAGCTTTGGGGAAATTCCAGTGTTGCAATACCGTTCAGGAACAAAACAGGAGTGAAACATGCATTAAAAACAAAGATAACCTTCAAAATAGACTTTGATTTAACACACTGTTCAGATAAAGTAAAAATATAAGGTTGCAAAAACAAACATTTTTATTTACAATAAGTTGCTATTATGGCTGAGCACAGCAAGGTATGATAACAGAAAAAAGGGGGTAAAGTGGCATCAATATTTAGTTTTATAATCATATATGGTTGTTATATGGCTGTTTAAATCATTAATTTAATGCTTAATATGCATTACAGTAATTATACAATGTATTAAAAATAAATTAACTGAACATTAACCCCTTGCATTTAGTCTTTTAAGATGATAATTTTTTTTTTTTTTTTTCAGAACTTTTAATACAATAGCAATTATTGCTGATTGAGTTAAAGATAAAGAATAGAAAGAGAAGACATCTGAATATACATATCAATAACAAGGATCTACTTTCATTGTTAATAAATTGTTCAGAAACAAAATGAGCTCAAACTTTTCTAAAACTTCTCAAGAATAAAAGCCAAGTCATTATATGCTAATTATATTCCGGTCTACAGTGCATTATGTTTGGGTGTGATGACAAAATAACAAGCCAATGATAAAACTAATAGGCTATAAAATGGAAAGCGTTCTCCCACTCTTGAACTTTAATGAATGTGTTTGAATATGCACTGTGATATCAGCTGTGTGAGTGAGGAAATGAAGCAGAGGATTACATACGGAGAAACTGCTGGGAGGCAGCATTGTGTGTTCCGCAAACCCATATGCTGCAATAACTTATTACTCACTAACTGTTAAGGTTAGAGGTGTCAGCTTCACAAGGCGACAGATGGAATGTTTCACAAGAAGAAATACAGAAGATGTACTGCTAGTTTTATTATCAGTTTAATACATAGAAGAGAGAGATAGAAATACCCTTTTATGGAAAGTGCAACATATGATGATGGAGGTTTAAGTGTTCAGATTCAGAGAAGCAAAAGGATGTCACAGATTACGTTTATGTCTCTCCTGGCAAGTGTATGTTACAGTTAGGGCTGGGCAATATGAATAAAAATAATATCTTGGTAATTTTTTATCTAGTTATAATACGTATTTTTATTATCTTTTCTTCAGGAGGATTGACAATAGTAAAGGAGTATTAAATCATAACAGACATACGTGACAAATAATTATAAACACATACATAAAAAAATAAGAATAAGAAGCAATAATAAGATAAGAAAAAGTAAATTAAATATAAGTAGAAAAAAAAGAATAAAAGATAACTGAGAAAAAAGAACAATATAATGAAAAAGGAAATAAAATAATAAGAAAAATAAAGTCAGAGTGAAAGAATAAGACGAGAAGAAGATAAAATAAATACAAATAATAATAGAAAAAAAAAAGAAATTGGGAGGATTAATAATTAATAAATATAAATATAAATAAAATAAATCAAAAATAATTAATACAAACGAAGCATCACATATGTTTTTAAATGTATTAGTTGAAGTTTAATGATCAGAAAAAATGTGCTGTGGTTGACTAGAGACATTCTTGATCGACTTAAGACATGTGCTACCAATCTGTTAGTCCTCTAAAGGCAAAACTAGCAAAAGACTAACCAAATATCTGACCCAAATTGCATTCACAAGACCACAAGCTCAGATGTTTACATGCTAATTACCTATTTATAAATAAAAACAAAGAATAAAAACAACTACTTTAGACTTTCACGTAAAAGTGATCATCTGACTAAAATATCACCGTCTAACTTTATTTGAATATTTGCATATCATTTACTTAATTTGTTGTTTTTAACAGCGTTTTTTGCTGCCTTTTTATATACAGTATATTGCTCATCTCTAGTTACAGTTTACTTTTCTTTTCCTAGTTGATGCTGAAATTGTGTCCATTGATGCCTTCAACAAGTCTTCTCCAAAAAGAGGTCTGGTGGTTGGAATCACATTCATAAAGGTATGTAATAGTGTCAACGACAAGGGTGGACAAACTTTTATCCTCAGCAGGTCAAATTTTGTATTTTTGTCCCGCACCAGGACCAAAGTTAACTCAAGTAGTAATGTGCTGAGAGGCAGATCTAACTTTGTGTTTGAAGCCCATATGACAGTTTATAACATTTTTCTAATTTTGACTTTGGTGTGATAGTCTTTGTACTAAATATTTATCAGTTTTACAGCAGTGAAGTTGCAATTTATGAAGAAATTGACAACTAAAAGTGGAAAGTTACAGGAAGTAATTGAGTCTATCCACATGTGTCCTCAAAAAGTGCCAAAATGCAAAGAAAATTTACAAGAGTTTAAGCAATCATTTAACACAATTAGAGTGTTACAAGTTATAATAATTTGTCACATTGTCACTCTTGTGTGATTTATGTTGATTTTGGCCCAGATTTACAATGCAGTTGCTAGGTAACATTTGTGGATTCCCCTCCACATATGTCATATTTACTGGACAAAAGACGACGATAAACTTCACCAAAACAACAAAACTGGATAAAAACAAGCTAAATATTTAGTGAAATCTTAATCATAATCATATTTACTATGTTTTACTAAAATGTAATGAATCTTTCAAATTGTTTTTAAGTGCCAAAGTCATGCTCATCTCTGTATCAAGTGGTTATATAAAATAATACAGAGACATGAGATTTTCATGTATATTTACTGGATTGTATTTCAAATAGACACCCTAGATTGAAATTAATTATAATCAATATTATCAATATTTTTCATTCAATTTATCTTCAGTTTTTAATTTATCTTCCGCTT
Organism: Mugilogobius chulae; assembly: GCA_038363315.1. NCBI lineage: Eukaryota > Metazoa > Chordata > Actinopteri > Gobiiformes > Gobiidae > Mugilogobius > Mugilogobius chulae. The sequence continues at coordinate 10,633,592 of CM076406.1, read as the reverse complement.
CTAACTAATTATTATTTTATTATTATTATTATTATTATTATTATTATTTTGCACAATTTTGTTTTTATTACAGGACTCTGGCGACAAAGCCACTCCGTTCCTAAACATCTATTGCGACTATGAGCCGGGGTCAGAGTTCAACCTGGAGTCCATAGCACGTGAGTAGAAGGGTGTATCTTCAGTGAAGCAGCTGCGTCGCCTCTGACAGATGCTTCTGCTCATGATGCTGTGTTTGTGTGAACAGAGAGCTGCCTCAATCTGGAGCTGCAGTTCACACCCTTCCAGCTCTACCACACCGAGTGAGTGAGCCGCTAAAAGACAGCGCGTGTGAACCAGGCCGTCATTAAACATGTCACTGGCTCTCATCTAGTGTGACAGAATACAGAAGAGGCCCTTTCTGAATACTAAATGTTTCTTGTCTCGCAGAGTGCAGTGTGATGACGGAGCCAAAGAGACCGTGTTTCTGCTCAGCGGTCATGACCAGAAGATTCACCTTTACAAAGAGGTTAGCAGAAGCTGTCAGAATTCTGTTAACATTTGATCCAAAGACTGAGACTCAATCCACATTTTAACTTTACATGGATTCATCTTTTTTAGACAAATTTGCACACATTTTGGATATTCAGCTTCATTATTTTGTAGCAGATGCCATAAAAAAACAAACAAAATGGCAGTATAAAGAAAGCCTTTTTCTTTCATCTGGTCTCTTGTGTATCGACAGAACGCCTCCCTGCACCAGTTTGAGGAGCAACCAGTCGAGAGGCTCTTCCCTGAACTGGAACAGCTGCCCAGCAAGTCAGTGTCTTAAGTCTATGTGCAAGAACATCACATCAAATCATTATTTTCTTCACATAAATTGCTTCAAATTTTAAGATAAAGAATGACCTTGTAATTAATATTTAATCAAAACCCAAAAACCCAGATAATCGTCTAAAGTTAAATGTAAAGGAGGCCTATTGTGTTTTTTCATGTCTTTGATAATAAACTATGACACATGTAGAAAGTAATGTATATATTGTTCAGTATAAACAAACTCCACACAGAAAGGCCCGGGCTGTGCGGAGTCGAACCTTTTTGCTGTGAGGCAGAAGCAGCAGAGCTATATTATTGCAAGTAAATACTTACAAATGAACAGGGATAGGCGATAAGCAAAAAAGCAATTTTCTGAGCAGTTGAGCATCAGCCGCAGACAATAGAGATTACTCAAACATGCACAAATCAATCCAAATTTGACTAAGCTAAGATGAGCAAGCACTGTTATACCAGGAAACGTGGATTTGACACAAGAGGTCTCCTTTAAATTAAGACCAAATTACACACAAATATACACCTTTTTCACTGAATAAACAACCCTAGAAAATATACAGTAATGGTTGTAGTCCATTTAGTTCAATTTGCTTCAACTGATTGAACATGTTGTAAAAGACTAGAAATGGACTGGATTTGTATTTTAAAATTTTTAAACCTAACCTTGTCCTTCTTGGTCAAATCTCATTTCCACAATGATGACCTTAACCTTGTTTTTTTCTCAGTGTTTTGTGGTTAGACATGCTGAGTTTAGACCAGGGCCGACGACTATCTGCTTTTGGCTGTCAGAGCGGCTGTGTTGGACTAGCTCTTGTGAACCAGACTGGACCAGGTAAGGCCAAGTTGTTTCTGTCTTTCTTCTTTTTTGACTCTTTCTCACTTGCATTTTGCTTTCTTATTTTCGCACCTCAAGGTAAACTGAAAATGCTCACTTGAAGATGTATTACATTGTATTGCGTTGTGGTTTGTTTTGTGCCAGAGATTTTGCAGAGTTGGCGCGTCCAGTTTGACAGTCCAATTTCTACAGTGCTGCTCTTTCCGCTCAGCTGTAAAAACGCACCCAGCAAGATAACTCCAGGTTTGTGGCTGGTCTATTACTGTTTAATACATCAAATTCTCTGTGTTCATTTTTCATATAAAATACTCATACATTCACTTTTCCAGGAGAGGAAATGTGTGGATACAACCTCTTGGTGACCAGTACCATAGAGATGGCAGTTATCTACAGGTATGCCTTGTATATTTTGTTACTAGATTTCTTAAACACATGGTTAAACCTGTAAAACTGCAGTGAAGCTGATGTGTTTCCAGAGACGTTCAGGAGCATGGCCTGGCTCACTCCATGTGTCTGGCTGAAAGTGATCAGTGGGATGCTGTTCTCAGTGCTCTTGTTATTGACCTGGATTTTGACGGGCAAAAAGAAGTGCTACTGGGAACATATGGACAGGTAGTGAATTAGTAAGACAATTTTTCTTATACATTTTGATCCATGGTTTCTGATATTTACAAGATACAAAACAACATCACTAGTGACCAATGCCAAACAAGCACACATAATCATACTCTCACCACCCTCACCTTATTGTCATTTTTTTATTTGTTTGTTTGTTTTAATGGGTCATGACAATGCAATTGGACATGGTTGCTAATAGAACTAGTTGTAACTCTTGTCCCAGGTTGGGCTTTTCTACACTAATGGGTTTTTAAAAAAACACACATTATTCATTCACTTGTCACTCAATAATATGCTGTAACATTTTTGGCAACTGTTTGGGAGTTTGGGTTGGTTTTCAATTAAAACTTTGGCCTGGAGGTGAACAGTTCGCAAAAATCTGTTTCTTTAGATAAATATTATGAACATTTTTATTTAACATATTTATATTTTTTAGATTTAATTCAGATTAGTCACTGTATTGACCCTATTTTGTCCCGCCCACTTGGCTTGGAAATGCACTTCCTGTTTAGCTCAGTTAAGGTAGCTAACGTGTTTGTTTGTCTGTCTTGTGGGGCAATTTTAAATAAATATAATGACAGTTAAAATAAACCCATCGACTGAAATCCACAGGCTAAATGCAGCTAAACAGGAAGTGCATGTCCTAGAAAAGTGGGCGGGACAAAATAGGGTCAATATGCTTATATGCATTACACTGAAGGAGACCTAGTGTGATTTTCTCTATCTTAGGAAGAAACAATGCCATAAGTAGATCAATAATTCACATTGTGTTCATTGCAAACACAAAAATTATAGAAATAGAAATAGCTCTATTGACTTTCTGTTGAAAACTGAACTCAGCAAAACTGATAAGCCCTGCCTCTTCATTATAAAATTTAAATTGAATAACCCTTATATTAAAAAATATACTGTTTTTGGTTGTTGGAATGTGTTTACATGACAATTTTGAACCATATATGTTTTACTATGAATCCTAACTTTTGAGTAATTACAAGAAAATACAGATAAGTGGGTGGGGATAGGTGGTAGGTGAAGACAGGGATTTTCTGAGCACGCAATCAACAACTGCAGAACAATACAAAAATACTCAAACAAGCATGAATCTGTTCAAATACAACTTTTTAGGTCCTCTTTATTGTTATTATTAGTTTTTTACTGACCTCTTGTATCTATAGTTGGGCTACTGAATGAAGAAAATTGTGTTCCCTGTTTACACCACCACCTGAACTTTTCTAACTTACCGTACTTACTCTGTATCAACTAATGAGCTTTAGCATTTCATTTTTAATTGAATTGGATTTTTTTTATTTCCTTTCATTTGTCCGCACCTGTCAAACGCAGTGATATAATCAGGCCTGGCAGGATGCACACAATGCTAATGCAGTTCTTTCTAATGTGTTACAAAAACGGCCTATCCCCCTCCTTCTCCGCAGGAACTTCTTTGTTACAAATACCAGGCAGCAGTGAGCGGAGGGGACGGGCAGTTTCAGCTGCAGTGGAGGCGGAGCTTTAAGAGTCCTCTACTGTCCATCATCTACTTAGATCTAACAGGAGATGGGATGAAAGAACTGGCTGTCCTTACTCTCAAGGGCCTGCATGTTTTACAGGTACAATACAAAAAGTACAATAGGTTTATATAACGTCACAGTTGTGCCACCATGCTGTTTTTCTTTTTACTGTTCTGGGTTTAAACATTACAGTGTTTAGACGCCACTGAAGTATTTGCTCATGAGCTAAAAATGCATGAATTCAGCAACACATTTAAAGGGGGTCATGTAGTTGCTGACCTCTGCTGGCTCTAGGCAGAAAAACAAGGCATGTTTGCTTTTATTATCGTGGTTTGTGATGTTTTACGGTTAACCCTATTTTGGTAGTTAAATGTAATAAATGTAATTACACGCATTGCTTGAGTTTTGCCGACTAAATGAAGGGATTTACAATCAACAATAAAACATTTGGAACTAGTTAGAAGAGGAAATGTCAAGCAGAGTGGAGAACATATTCAGTGGGCAATGATTGTGCTGAGGAACATCAAAAATAAGTCTAGTTTAAACAGACATATTATGTAACATTAACTTGTAAGACATTTTATGTATTTCATAACAGTTACCCCACATCACTAGCTTACTTAGAGTTATATGTTGATTAAGCTGCGAATTATTGAGTAATTCTGTACTTTTTCCTCTACTGATCAAAAACATTGCTTATAGATTAAATATAACTCTTTACTATGTTTATTGCAATGCTACCAGCTTCAAGTAATATTACATCCCCATCAATCAAATGTTTTAGACTATGGGGGCAAAAATTAGACTATGGGGGGCCGTCATAATCTCCTATATGAATGGGAAACACTGGACCTTGTTTCTGTTTAAAAGCTAATGTTGATGAAATAATGAACAAAATATAAGACATTAAACATATACAAGTTGGTTCCTGAGCTACATACATGTATTACACTGTATCTTGACATCGGAAATTTGCTCTTTCTTGAAGGACAAACAACGAACATCATAAACAAAATTACAGTTTTGCTTTAGACTTGTTTCTTGAAGATGCATCACATTGTCACATAAAATCAAACTGCTGACGAGTGACACATCTGACATGAAACTCCATTCTCATCACTACAGCACAGTCTCACCTGCACCGCGGCTCTGGTGCTGGAGCGGCTCTCCCAGCGGGTGTCAGACCAGACCAAAGCTGAAGTCGCAGAGGAAGAAGAGGACACTGCTGAGGAGGCCGCTCTCCAGACCTCTTCCAATTAGGACAAAGTGCATTTGGTTTATCTGTGTGAGTCAGCCAGCACACAGACCTTATAAAAATGCCCCAATGTGAAGGATTCGATTAGAACTTCATTTAATTAAGTGTTGTTACGATAAAGACTCTGGTTAGAAAATAAAACCGCATGTGCCATTAAAAAAAAGACTGAAAGGCGTGATGTCAAGCCGTGGTTGTAAACATAACTCATGAACGAGCTCATTAGGCTAATAAATGCACTGACAAATGCTGTTATCCTCAGTTAATTTGAAAATTCTTCACCTGTAATGAGGGCTTTGCACACTGGGATTTGTGTAATTATAAAATGGGCAACGCTGATGTGCTTTAAATAGTGTACAGTGATTTGCGGATAATAAATAACAACTTTGGGTCGAGGTGTTCCCTTTTGCTTCTGTGGGGGTGTGTGCATAAACTGCCAGCACTAGGCTATATTTTGAACTATTTTTTTCACAGTTTTAAGTATGTAATTTAATATGACAATTGTGTTGTGCATTTTTGTAGGACAGTCACATCAGAGAATCTCCAAAGAGGAAGACACAGTGGTCAGGAAAAAGCAGGTGAATACTACCATAAGTAAATCCACATGGGGTTATTACATTACTGCAAATTAAATGAAAAGTAAAATCTGATTGTTAATGTAGCTTCAGGGAAAGCTTCAAAAGTCCTTGTAGTTCCACGTTTGATTGTTATCTGCTCAGGCATGACAGGAGGCTGGTCTTTTTTCCTGCTGGCCCAGTCTTTTGGCCGGTCAGTGGCACTGTAGTCCTCTGCGCTGCTCCCAAACTATATTTCTGCCCTCTGGAACTACAAAGGCAACAATAACAACAGCTGCACTTATTAGACTGGGGACTTCAGCAGAGAAACACGGCGTAAAGATGACTTGAGCAAATCTTTCGCAGTTTTTTCGACTCGAGCTTATTTGCACTTGTTTCACGGCCAATCGCCTCCCGGATTGTTCCGCTTTATTTTGCGCGTCAACAATAAAAGGAGCATGCTGTTGGAACGACGGCGAGCGCGTTAAAGGAGCGCGTTTCACTCAATGGGCTTTTTATATTTAGCTCTGTGAGGGACGCGGATCAGTAGAAAGAAGAGATCTCGAGCCCGGTGTTGTCTGGCATTTTGATCCCTTGGAGATCGTCTCAAGAGCGAAACAACCCTCGCAAAACTTGGCTTCGCGGTGCGCGCTCTCGGGCTATGTGGTGCTGAAGGCGGCGTGTGTGCGTGTGTTTGTGTTCAGGGGTGTTTGAGGGAAAAATAGCGCATTTTTATTTGGAGCTTGGCACGGAGAAAGATGATGATGGCCGGTGGTGGCGGAGCAGCCGTGGACCATAACGGAATATACTCTAACCCGAACCTCCACAGCCTGCAGCAGCCGCACATGGAGGCGGACAACGCGGACTCCCGCAAACGGCCCTTGGAAACTCCGGCGGAGGAGGCCGGCTGTACCAAACGCACCAACACTGGAGGTAAGAGAACACAAGTAGCAGGCGCCTCCAGCAACTCATTTCATGACTCTTTCATTTGCAGATGGGCGCGTAAAAGCGCACCACAGCAGTAAGTCGTAGACCCAGTTGGTGTAGAGAAAAGCCATTTACAAGATAAAAGCAGGTCCGTGGCTGCATATGCGAGGCTTTGACGTTCTGCACCTGTGTTCTGGCACTTCCAAAACCCGGCCGCGGTTTACAAGGCAGTTACTTCATCCTCAGCACATCCACTTTGAGATAGATCTGCTTTGAATTGAACCCAGTCACCTTGCTCCACATCTGGAGCGTTTCTTTAATGATATCCTTCGTTTGGTGTTTGGGCAGCAACGACAATGCTTGAAATGGTGAAAACATTCCTGCTAATAGTGATAGTCTAGCATTTGACACACTGGGTCAAAGAGGAGGGGTTCCTAGCTGCTCTCTCACATGGAGGCCAGAGATAAATCTACACATTTTCCAGAACAGTCTTTGTGAGGAGGCATATGTGATGGGCAGTTTGGAGAGACTTCACAGGATAAATAGGAAACATATGGCAGAAAGTGCAGTCCCTAACATTGGGAGATGGAGGACTCCAGTTAGGTACCACTCAGCTGGTAGAGAACAAAACCATGAATCACTGGTATTGTGTGTCTGTGAAACATCCACTTGGCTCTACAATCCCACAATGGCCCTAAAATCCTATTGTCTGACTGAATCGGCCTGGACTGGTCTGAACTGGAGTTTTTTTCTATTGAAAAGCTGCGTCCCCTTTATAACAGCCTTGGTATCTGTGCAATAATAACTGTTCACTTGGACATTGACATGTCTTTCTGGTTCAAGACGAGGGTCTCTTGTAAAATCTGAAACTGGTGAAGAGAGTTGCCAACTAATGCTATTTGTGTACGAATGAGGAGGCAAAGCAAACAGGTGAAAATCAGAGCATGCAGCACTTAAGCACTCATCACTGCTGCACACTAAATGCTGTTATTTTTAGTCAACCGTATAAGACACACCTTTACATCTGTTGAGCACATATTTTCATTCTATATTGTTATCTATGTATTCATTTATTTTTGCCAAAAAAAAGAAAAACTAAATAAATACGCATTAGAGTTGAGTAAAGGACTGGTTGCATATTTGAACAATTACTGTAAATTACGACCTTCTGCTGTAAGCTGCATTTATTCCATTAGGCTTTAGAAACCAAGGTTACACTTTTAAAAAGCGCAGGAGGAAAAGACTAAATATTTTGACATTAAGAATTAATTTATAGTACAATTACAGGCTTCCCTGTCTCATCACAACAATTCAGCCCCTTTTAGTAACTCCTTTAAAATTCAGGGGTGCTAAATGGCAGTGGCCTGTCACATAGCAGTGGAGAAGAGTTTGCATACATGCTTATTACTCAGGCGCTTGATGTCAGTGCAGAAGATGACGGCTGAATCACTAGTCACTGTACATCTTTTTTGAGCCTCTGATTGTAATGCACTGCGACTCTCAGGGACCACTTATTAACAACCTGATGTTAATTGCCAATCCACAGAGAGTTGACAGTCTCCTCACCATATGCTGTTGCAGTTTGCTTTGTCTGCCTCCACATTCATAGCCGTACAGTGATAGCAGCATTACATCCATTTTCTAAAAGGGAAGGGCGCAGCATCTTTGCCGCACCTCGCAAATGTAGTTTTGAAGGAGCACATATGTACTCTTTCGTGCCATCACTTCAAAGAAGTGTCTCCCCATGCTTCCCATTAGCACCTAGATAAAATCGTGAAATGACAACTCACATGTTGTTCTTTCTTTCAGCAAAGCTCAACCTTTTCATTTTTTGTATGCAGGTTATTACAAAGGCTGAGAGATGTGAGAATTACATTTAGAGAATCTTAATGAATAGTGTAAGTTTATAATCCTCTGTGAGAATTAACCGCATTATACCCCACTGTCACTTTTGTAATAGCATACAGCTTTTCCACTGGGCGTCCTGTTCATTTGAAGCATCTTTTCATCATAGCTGCTTCCAAACTCCAGTCCAGAGGTACCCGTTTAATTAGCTGTTGATGAGAAAAGTACCATTTGAAAGCAGCAGTGCCCTGCTCTCTGCAGTCTGATCAGGGAAGGTCCAGGTGGCCTTTGAAATTCTGACTACAATACCTGTCCACTTATGTATTTGACTGCTTATCTGGGAATGATCATATATTTCTACTTACATATGCTTGCACATAAATGGGAACATCCTTGAAAACTGCAATTAAATAACGCACAATATGCTCTGTAGCACAGCAACCATGTGGAATAACGCCTACATAAGGCAGATGTGTTCTTGTCGCACTTTATGTAATATGTTGTCTGCTAACTTCACCTCTCATTTCACATGAGCAACATGTGTAACATGTAACATAGCAGGCTCACAGCATGTCTGGCACTAGTGTTAGACAGCCTGATAATCCCCAGCCCTCCCTGTAATCACCAACCTTCGACTGTGTCTGATATTGATCACATTATTCCCACCAAACTGATCATTAACATGACTGGCAGTTACAACAAAGAGAAGAAAGCTTGGGTGCTTTCAAATCTGAGCCCCTCGTTGTACATTTATAGCTATGGACAATTCAGCTGCACTGAGTGAGTAAAATTACTCTTCCTTTATCAGCATTGTCCTTCTCTTCTCAAAAAGAACATCTATCATTAATTTATCTTTCTAATTGCTCATACTCCAAGTCTATGTTGCCAGAAAGCAAGTGCCATCCAAAAGGTTATGTAGCAGAGGGATTAGGTATGATCTCGTAATGTTGCTAATGGAAAGGTTGGCACAGGAATGTGAGTAGTGTTTTTTTTTTTTTTTTTAATTTTTGGTGGGAAGGACACAGGTGCCCTTGCAGAGAGAAGTGACGTGAGCGGACTGTGAATTTGCCAGGTGGCAGTGAAAGAGAGACTGAGAGAGGCTGATAGAAATAAGACAGAGCAAAGCGAGAGAAAGGAGAGATAGACCATGAGCGTCTACAGGGAGGCTATGTCTATACCAGCAACTCACAATCAGTGTGAATGCTCTGAATTTTCTGGAAGCTTTTCTTTCCGGCGCTAAATGGGACTCTATTTTAGCTTTTGATTTGGGGCTGAAAGTAATCATCGGACCACTAAAATAATGAGTCCTTAAGGTTCCCTGGAAAGAATGATTGATCCAGTTTGCCTGGACTCGGCCGGTGTCCACGCACGGACACTCTACACAAGCACATTACGCTGGTCCACTCACATAAGATACCTCTTGGTGTTAGATTTATAGGCGTAGTGATTGGCTTCATCACCCCCCTCCACCATTCTGCGGCACTGCCATTTGCAATGGTTGATGAGCCCCTCCGCCCTCTCAAACATGGCCGTCTAAGGGATTGGGGTGGGGGATAGGAGGAGAGGAAGGTGGGTGGCGTAAGGCACGTTGTCTCCGATCACTCCTCCTCCACCTCCTTCATCATCTGCTTATGTTATCCATACACCTCTTCAACCACAGTTGAAGGTCACTTTACAGGCTCCACGCTCAGCGCCCAAGTCCGCTCTCCCAGCCACTTCACCTTTGTCACTTTCTACTAAAACCCTGACTGAATGGGCTGCCGTACTTTATAGTGCTGCGTCAAAAGAGGCGGGGTAGGATAGAAAATTCAATTTTTTGGGACCAGTATCAGGGGGTGGGACATGACGTTCTGCAGGGGGGCGGCCAGCGATTGGCCGAGCGAAGTGTCAGTCCTGCGTGCTACTGCAGACGGACAGGCCACTCGATGAATATGGATGAGAGCAGTGAAAAGGGTGATGCGGCAGGGAAGACCCCCCCCTTCAAACCGATGCAGGCTCGAACAATGCGTGCCGTCTTTCACTGAAAACACTGAGAGCCCGCATTAGCATTTTCTCAGACAATTGAGGCTCTGGCCAGCTGCAGGCATGGCTCGGATGCTGCGGTGAAATCTCTTTTACTGCACTCACTGATGAATTAGACTCGGTGAAAAAGGTCGACTGGCCGCATTCCTCAGCACTACGGTTGCACCTATGCCTTGCCTAATGTTAAGATCCCCTTTAGCGATTGCGCCCCGGCATTGATGGCGATCTGACAGAGGACTTAAGAAGCAGCAGATCTCAGAATGGGTAAGCGGTCAACTCTTTTTGTGTGACTTGTTGAGTTCGTCTTTTGCGTATATGCCATTTCATCATCCCGGGCTTCATTTAACCATTGTTACTCATATCTGTTGTAGCTTCCTTGCTGGTTGACAGCAGCAGGTTAGTCCATTGAAATGCAGAATGGGTAGTGGGAAGGAGGGAGGACGGTCACAAGGCATTTCCTCCTGACCCACCCCCCTTGAGTGACTTAACTAAACACATTTGGCTCAATGTCCATGTCTCTGCTCCAAGCCATCCTTCCAGTACTGGAAGCCGGGGTTTGAACTGACACCCCACTGGCTCACATTCCCAGTGTGCCCCACTGCTCTCGTTCCCTGGCGGATTGCAGCAACAGATTGCCATGTTTACTCTACCACATGACGCCATTAAAACCTGTTACTGTGATCTCAGACACTAGGACAGAATTAATTATTGACTAATGACAGCAAACGTGGCTTTGAGGGCGATGGAGAAGTCCTGGTGGTTCCTCCCCTGCTGGCTCCACTCAGGTGGAAGACAAGCAGAAAGTTACGCAGTGGATCTGGGCTTGTCTATCAACAACAGGTCTTTTGACATTTCTTATTAGTTTAAAACTCACATTTTTATGGCCTCAATGACTTTAGATATTTTGTGATTTTTGCAGTTGCTTAAAGCTTTGTAAAGACTGTCAGTCATGAATGATCTTTATTTTCCCACCAAGGTCATTTTATTGTTATCCGCTGAAAAGAAACAGGGGTAATAGCGAGAACAGATCAAAATTCAAGAGTCAGAGGAACCGTGAAAAGAAACAATGATTGTTCTTTAATGCTAATTTTAAAATTACAATTCCACATCTAGTCTTTTTCTACAACTCCATTAAAATTACATATCCCATTAAATTATAAATCAAATGGATCTGATTTTTGTTGAAAGTGAAGTCTTGACATGTCTTTTCTTCATCTCGTTTTGAGACTTGGGATGATCCCGAACAACTATCGTGCATAATTTCTCCTGACGTAATGTGAAATTTGGGTATCAAACATGTCATTGCATGTACATGTGTCATTGGCATTGGTTCTGGCTGATTTGCACAAACAGCAGCCTGTGTACGAATGAAACATGAGAGGCATATTAATGCAATAAGCAGAAGATCTAACATGTAGGCTGTGAAATCTCTTAATGTCACACTGTCCATTTCCATCAGAGTCTAATGAATGCATTACTCAGGCAACAGGTTGGCTCCAGTGCCCTGACGATCCGCCTCTATTTGTCCTATTTTGCTGTTTATGAAGCCGGACAAGTCACTGCGCACTTTGCTTTGCAGGATGTTCTATCTGACATATTAGAAGAACATGCCATTGTATATACAAGTTGCAAAAGAACAAAAAACATTTTACCAATGTGGTCAGTGTATTTTCCCTCTCTAGAGTGACGTCACCCCAGAGGCTGCTGAGGAGCATTGGACAGTGACGTCATTGCATCGATATCAGTATGCAGAGCAGAGTACTCCTATCAGTGCATCAGTGCAAGCACCTGTGTGCAGACTTTCTCCTGACATGATGCAATATTTGGATTTCACAGGGGAATGACAGACTATAAATACAGCATCTTCAACTTACTCCTCACAAGTTCCTTAATGATAATCAGGTCAACAATGTCCAGGCGCTCTATGTGGCTGATTGTTTTATATGTAGATCAAGGCACTTAATTTGATAATGTGTTTTCTTGGGCCTGATTAATTCTTGATTAGCTATAACAAACTTTCTCATGCACTTCACCTGGAGGAACACTGCAGCTTCTTCAAAATGTGGAGCCGTCAATCAGACTAGTAGAAGCCACCGTAAGCCACCAGAGCTCTTCCCAAAATGGAGGAGATTTAGGCTTGGCACTGAACCACTTGTACAAATCGGTGGGATTGGATCCCATATGCTCTCCACACTTCTCATTATTAAGGATCAAGTGTCTATCTGCATTCATGGACCACATGGGTTATCACTTCAGGTCCTGTCATTCTTGTTGCACAGTTATATTGTTTTTCTTCTCAACTGGGTGACACCGGGCACATCTCTGTATTTAGACAGAGGTGGTGAAAACTCCTTGAAAACAGTTAAAATTAGACCTCTGCGAGCTGAAAAGGAGGTCATCATTTACTCTACAAAAATCTGGGACAGGACACAGAATATGTCACCAGACTGCTTCAAAAGTGACTGCTGTGCGTGCTGCTAGTACCAACACAAATCCATAAAAAGTGGTCCTTCTTGCAAAATCTCAAATATGCTATATATTTGCATTGCATAAAAAAGCTGTATGTTCCCATTGTTAGGATATGCTTGTTGGGGCCAGGGGAGAGGCAGGAGGGGGGTGAGGGTGTGGTGTGTATGATGATGTGCAGTGCTACTATATAAGATGTAACTCTTTCCCACTTTGTGTGTCTGTCCCCCAGAGGAGGGTGAGTACTTCCTGAAGGTGCTGATCCCCAGCTATGCAGCCGGCTCTATAATTGGCAAGGGCGGCCAGACCATCGTACAACTGCAGAAAGAGACGGGTGCCACCATTAAGCTGTCCAAATCCAAAGACTTCTACCCAGGTGAGAAAGTCGTAATTAAAATCAATGAGCATATAGCAGTATAGATGAGGGGCGTTGTCTGATGGAATCATGGTGAAAGACTTTTACTTTCAATTGATTCTATTGAATAATTATCCTTTTACATCACACACCAATAATAATAAACACTCCAAACTTCATTATCTGTGTGTCCTTGGGCGTCAGAGGCGCATACTTCAGTATCTGCTGGTACGGCTGTCATTCGTAGCATTCAGGTGTATAGGTAATTGCTGTGGCTTCATTGCTTGTTGTGTCCTCGCTTACATACTTTGCCACTGCAATCAGTGCTGCATATAGTCTTTAGAGCTGTTTTAATTGATGGCTGCCATTTTATTATTGCTGAGAGAACACATTGAAATGCACAGACTGAAAGTGCATGTAGCAGCATCAGGGAGGATGCCAGTGCAGTTCAGTGACCCCTATCACATTGAGGTCAAAGCCAGCGCGCCTTATCCCGACAACACAAATGGCCAGAGCGTGGCAGCGGTGTCTGGCTGTTTGTCCTTCATGCCTCAGAGGAGGCTCTGACCTGCTGCAAAAAACAGGTGCTCAGCTTCTTGTCCTTTATTACCACCAGATGTTTTCTGTGATAACTGATTCACCCAATATCCACTACTTCTACTTTGACTTTCTGTTCTCCGTCAGCAGTTAAAAGAATGTTTGACCTGTGGGTGTGGAAAAGCTGAGTATTGTACATGATCATATCATCATCTCATTCAGTCAATGTGGAAAGAAAAGCCTGTTCTCCTCACTGCAGAAGGATCTGGAATCACATGTCTAACCAGTCTTAAGATAAAATACAATTCTAACTGGTATCATACCAGTCTTAAGATAAATTACAATTCTAACTGGTGTCATACCAGTCTTAAGATAAATTACAATTCTAACTGGTGTTAGTCAATTTACCACCAGTCTTAAGATAAATTACAATTCTAACTGGTGTCAAATAAATTACATTCTAGTTCTACCTTAAGATAAAATACAATTCTAACTTCATTCCTTTCACAGTATTTAAATATTATAACGTTTTTTGTTTAATCTTCTGTTCTGTTTAAAGGAATCCTCAGGGGATAACTAAATAATCGATAATTTATCAGTATTATTATATTGTTTAGCTATAGAATAGAAAATCTATATTGATATAGTAATGAAGAACAATAATACAACATTTTATTAATTGCTATAATATAGACAATGATTAATTTGTTAAATTGTTTTGACAGTAATTAATGATTAATGTTTATGTAAATTATTATGTACACTAACACCAAGCTGGGCGTGAACAGTGACTGACAAATATCGACTAATGAAAAAAAATCTAATTCAATACAGTCAGTGTTGGGAAAAATACTTAAATGTACTTATTTGCAGAATAGTGAATTTCTTGAATAAATGTATTGTATATAATTGTATTTAATTGTTCAAATCAGAATATTGTATTCTGAATTCTAAAACACACATTTTTTTCTCATTAATTAGACAATGTTCAAAGCCTAAAAATGTGTTCATGCAATGTTAAAAAGTTGCTTCTCAAGCTGAATATAATACAAGCCAAGTTTCATAGTCAAAAATGTTAAGGATGAACAAAGAAAAAATGGCCACGTTGAGCTATTTCACTTGTGTTTAATAGAAAAGTCTGCCTAATGCTCGGTATTTTGTAACTCATCTGCAGGTAAGCCAGGTTGTTTTTTGGTGAAGATGATTTATCTGAACAATTCTCCAAACCCACTTGTACTTGCTCAGAATATGCTTGAGTTTTTTCAGAGACAGGAAAGAAGTGGACAGTTTGAATATAGCCTGTGTGCAGCATA
Organism: Mugilogobius chulae; assembly: GCA_038363315.1. NCBI lineage: Eukaryota > Metazoa > Chordata > Actinopteri > Gobiiformes > Gobiidae > Mugilogobius > Mugilogobius chulae. The sequence goes on along the minus strand of CM076406.1, from coordinate 10,618,553 downwards.
CTTATGTATTTTGTCAGTACAAATAATAATAATAATCATAATCATAATAATTTTTTATTGTCCTTTTCATTTTCCATTAGCATTTGCAAGTTTTCAGAATGTATCGATGGTGGCTTCACTCTCCAAAGAATAGTTCATCTCCTTTTTGCTGTATTGATAATTGTATTCATTCTTAATCAGTGTTTTGTACAGAATTATTAGTCTAATGTGCTACAGTGTTTTCGCACTACTGAGCGCACCTGAATATAATCCACACCATCTAGATTTAAAAAGTTGGAGTGGGTACATTTATAGGCATCACTTGTCATAATACGTTTTTAAGAATCTATATATGAACCGCTCATTCAATCATTGTACAAAGCTTGTGAAAAAAAGTAGCTGCTTATACTCCTGAAATTACGGTTTATAACAAGCCACAAATCTAACATAAATAACATAAACATTTTTTTTTATAATGAATAATTTGCATTCCCCAATTGATAGTTTTATTATGCTTTCGTTTACATTTCACCAATTATATCACAATTATAGCACTACAAACAGACGTTATGCTCAGTTGTGCATTTTATCATACGACAGTTAAACCTACAGTACCATACAGTACAATCAAACATGGCTGAAATCGCCTGTTTTCCTCATGTTGTGCCGCGCTGGTCGTATAAGTCTGTACTTCTGCACAATTAGTTGCAGAGGCTGTTTAATCTGCGTCCAGTGGCCTTTTCCAATCCAACTGCAGTCCTCGGAGAGCAAGCTAATTCTTTGTACAGCGCAGACAAAGATTTCAGGCCAGGCTATCTCCCTGTTTTGAGCCCGTGACGTGACCTCCGTCGATTCAGCTCGGCAAACTTTCCTCTTTTCTGTCGAGCACTTTTACAAGCAAAATGAAAAAGCTCGGCGTGTTCATTTGGGAGTAACGTGTGATATATGGGAGCGAGCGAAACATGCCAAGGAATGATAGAGGAGAGAGAGGAAACTATTTTCTTCTCGAACTTTTACATTCATTGACTTTCTATTATGCCTCATGACGTGTGCTTTTCGATTTTATGTTTTTCCACACAAAAGTCTGGCTCCATTTAAAGCAGTAATTTAGAATCGACTCACTGACATACACGGGAGTATAGATATGATCCTTATTTCTCTATTTGGATTGTTGATGTGTTCATTGCCCAGCACCTGCTCAACCCAGTCCCCTCCTCATTACGGTGATGAGTGAGGAGAAGCAAGTTCAGGGAGAGGGTGCTGCTGGCCAACGGTTGATTGGTCGATTCGTTTTAGCCCCACACCACCAGTAAGAAGAGAGATATTGTACGGCACGCAATAGTAGACAGGACTATGACAGCCCTAAAACTTGTCAAGTGTATGAATTAAATTGGTCGGAAAAGGTAGAAGGAGAGAAAGAATGCGAGATGAGTTCTAACTGTCATAAACAAAAACAGTTGGTGAGCTGTTTTATTAAGGATAGTTTGTGAGGTGTATTTTTGAGCCGATGTGTAAAGCTCATTAAAGTGGCTCCAGTCGCCCTCTCTTCAACCCAGAGCTGGCAGATCTGATTGGCTTTCTGTCTGCGTTTTTTGCCCAGCCAACAATCTGACGAAAAGTTAGATATTGATTTTTCTCTGCAAAAGATTATTTTTTCTTTCTTTTTTTCATATTTGTGATTTTAAAGTAGTAGTTATGGTTTTATATTCGTAGTTTGTCACTTAAAGGTAGGGTAGTTGATTTTCACACTGCAAATATGAGGTTTAAATCTGACAACTTCCTCTTATAAAACTTGTGACGCATGGTTAATATTGACATGTATTCTTTTTGGCTTAAAAAACCTCTTTTTACAAACAACAAAGCGATACTGAAAAGAACCACCTAAGCACAGCCAATCAGAGCACTGCATTCGACTTCTGATGAGAAAATATATTCATTATTATTTAATTTAGACAGGACAAAGTGCTGCCTTTTTTAATATATGTTTTAGTGGAGCACACAAAGTGTATTAATTAAATAAAAAAGTTAGTTTCCTCAACATTAAAGCTGGAGTACCTGATTTTCACGCCGCAAACAAGAAGTGGGTATTTAAATCTGTCATACAAGACCTCACTCTCGCAAAACCTTTGGCACATTGTGTAATATCTTGCCTTCAGTTTCAGCCAAGTGAAATAGTGTGTACTACCCAAGCACAGCCAATCAGAGCACTGCTTTAAGTTATCTATGAGAAGTAAAACACTTCACACCAAACACGCTGATCGGATTTTGTCATAAAGTGCTGCATTTGTAATTATCTTTTTGATGAAAAAGCCATAGTTTACTATTTCACAACTAAACAAGTTCGGTTCCTCAGCTTTAAACAATCCTTACACTAACCATCTAAAGTTAAGCAATGATTTAGGTTGAAAGCAATCACTTTATAATGCCTAACATTCATGTGGTTGACAACTTATGTAAGGACTAAACAATTATGAAGGAATTGCTTTCTAATAGCTTGCTTTTACAAATGAAAAAACTTTTTAGCAGCAATGTATATAGATACATATTTATAACCAGCAATGTTATTGTTTCTCTTTATCATTATGTTTTAAATTGGATAGAAAAAGTAAGTGTTCCTTTAGTATTAGCCACAAGTTCTTCTTTTAAGGATATTTTTTTATTATATCTTAATCTCTGATCAGTTGTACTACCATTAGTCAGCAATTTTACTGGGGTAGATTAGGGCTGCACAGTATTGACAAAATATCAAATTGAAATTTGATATTGGGGTTTGATATTGCGATTTCGATTTCATATGTGATATTAGAAGCACCAAAAACATAATTTTTGAAAAAGTCCATGTCTTGATATGAGATACTGATGTCACACTTATAGTATTTTTTCAAGAATGTATTTAGTGGATGTTTTATTATGTTTTAAGTATTTTAAGTACATGCCCATATGTTCTTACACTAGTCTGGATAAAAGATCATTCTAAAATCGTTATGTGTGATACGTGATTACATGGTGTCATTTCTTTAGCATCATTATTGCTCAAATTAGTGCTTTAGTTTCAATAATAGTACCAATAGTATTAGTTCATTAGTATCTTGTATTTCAGTATAAGGAAATCACACGTGCACATTCTCTTATCCTGCAGTGCTCCAACACAATCATGCGCACAGGCGAGTCAGGGACAACCCTGATTCAGCCATTTTCTTTGTGCCTTCCACATTGTCACAGCTCGGTCCGGTCTGTCCTGGCGTTCAGCTCCATCATATAGAACTATGAATTCAAAGATCCTGACATGACGTGTGTGTCCTGTCTGCCGCGCTGCTCGGAGATGGATGAGCGTGGATAGTGAGGGGTGTACGGATGATCCATGATTGTGTGTGATCCACGGGGACAGGGGGCAGGCCCAGAAATAGCCCCGTTTCAATCTCTCCCTCTGTGGACGTGACCCCTCTCCCAGCTGTACTCAAGCTGCTCTGCCACTAGCCAAGTTTCCTCTGTCCTCCTCCCCTAGCCCTGTGCTGTTTCTGTCAGATTTGGGAGCGAGTGGGAGCGGACCGGCCAGATAAGATGACATCATAGCTCTTCTAAAATGTTGTTTTCATTTCCCAGCGCACAATTTTTATGCTCCGAGTTGCTCCAAATGTTGTATGACTAAATGTCTTTAGTCTCATACTGCGTGTTGACCATACACCTCCTCCCTACACTTACATGCTGCCACTGTTGGAGCACTGTGGGAGAGCACGATCTGAGAGCAAGCTTAAACTTATAAAAGAGAGTTTGGTGCTGTTGGCCTCTAGTTCATTGCATGTATTGGGTTACTTTTTCAGTGTGTTATGATGTCATAGTAACCCGCCTGTTTTTAATTATCCTATTGTTAAAAATTGGAGTCCAGAATGACATTACGTAACATAGCATTGGAAAACAGCATTACTCCATCAGGGATTTCCTTCAAAACAAAACAGTCTCAAAGCTTTTGAACCCCTCTGTACCCCTACCAATGTTCTCTTCTTCGACTGTTACATTTTTCTCGCTGTGACATCATGGGTGCGGTTAGTGGACAAAAAGGAAAGGCTAGATTTTTTACCAGGAGGAATTGTCGGAGTCACTTTGAAAGTTGGTTCTGAATTTCCTGGCGAGTGGACATTTGCTTGATTAATCTCCAAGGCAATATGGCATCTATCAAAACAACAACACTCTTTCTTTTTTTTTTCTGGAAAGATTTGTCAGTTCAGCGATCAACCCCTCACTGCTATAGTTGTATACACAGAGTGAATAATCCTTGCTTTTAAATTTAGCCCAAACAAGCACTATGTTTCTTCTTGTGCCAGATTGTGACTGCTATTGAACTGCAAGATTAAAGCCGGAGTCGTCAGGAAATGCTCGAAGCCTCTCTGAGCGTATTCCAGCCATTGATTGTATTCTGACGCAGTCGATATTTTCAATAATATATACTCTGCGCAGTTTAGTGAACTGAACTAATTGTGAACGAAGGATTTACTAGTAATAATCTTTTAATGTTCTGTGCCTGCCTTTTTGTGGAAATCATTTATTACTTACTTACTGGCTAATTAATAATCTAACTTAATTCTGGTTTAGCCAAATTACAATATTACATTTACTGTATGGATCAAGCTGTATTTTACCTTGTTCACTGAGTCAGTACAAAAAGTGAAAAGACCAATACCTTTTGTCAATCTACATGTAAGTCACAGTTTAGTTTTGCAATCATGTAAAACGTACTCTAATTTCTTTCTGTTCTCTATACAATCATTTTTTCCCTTTTTTCTTTCCAAGTATTTGAATATATAAATGAAACTAGTAGAAAATTAAGGCTTGTAAGCAATCTCTTTTGCTAAGAATCAGTATAATTAAAACTCTTAGCAAAATTAATTCTGATAAAAATGTGAGTTAGTATTAAACACATTTTAATCAGACTTCTGCATGTGCCATGTGAAGTTTTATTTCAGATAGACGACTCTTTCGATGTAATTTTTTGTATGAGTAGAGAAGGCAGTATAGGTTTGTTCTAAAGGATTTGGTCCCAAGAGCTAGAGTTGTTACAATCCAGCTGTAGGAAACTTGTAATAATGTCCCAAAAGCACATTTACAGAAACTAATCCTATGAGGTTACTTACATTTTACATTTAGTTTACATTTTCTTAGTTGCTTTTAATCATTCACCACACAAAATGAGTGGTAATTGAGTATTAAAGATTTACACAACACCGTCGAGAAGTAGATATTTAAATCAGTTAAATAGTTTCTAATGCTCACAAATCCTTTACCACATAAAGTCTACATGAATTACATGTTAGACACATCAGTAAAACATTGTGACTGTGATTATAGTTCGATTTTCACCAAACATTTTGCTGGTTTCACCCACTTTGGCTTTGATGAGGTTTATAATTGTCTTTTGTCCAACAGACATGTAGAAATAATTCCACAACTGCAACCAAATTGTAAACATAATACAGCAGACATTACAATTTGACAAATGAAAATAGCTTGTAACACCTCCAGAAAAGAGTGTCAGTTGTGTGTAAATAGTCTTTTGGCGTTTTTTGATGATACGTAGAGGATTCTGTTTTCAAACTCAATTTATTTCCTGTAAATCTGGACTTTTATTTGCAATTTCTTCATAAATTGCTCTTTACCTTCAGTAAAACTTATATGAAGGACTATCACACCAAACTACAAGTCAGTTTTTTTTAAACTGTAATAAACTCTCTTAAGAGCAACTTTTTATCAAACAGCAAAGAGAAAATTTAGTCCACTCAAGCACAGCCAATCAGAGCGCTGCAGTGAACTGTAAACAGTGATCTGATTTTGTCACAAAGTGCTGGCTTTACAATATACAGTATGCTCTATCTTAGTTTGATTTATTTTGTTAAAGAATTAAAAAGTCTTTAAAGATTTTAAATTTCGCTTGAGGCTCTCTACATCTCGCATGGACAGACCAAAATAAATAACATAGATTCTTTACTTTCAGCAGAAACTCTGTGGTCTTAATAGTCCTGTACGTTACTCTGTTCCTTCTTTGAATGCCAGATACTTGCTAACACTCTATACAGTTGCAGTCTATAGTTTCATGAATGAAAGAAAGTGCGTGCCGTTGGCTGCTGTGCTGCAGTTTACTGTACGTATTGAGAATTGTAACACAAGCCGCGAGACATGAGCAGCTGCTGTACTGAAAACTACAAATGTACAAAAGATTTTACAACATAGTAGCTTTATTGTCATTGTTAAAAAACATGATTTAATGCATTAAACTATGTCAAATATTTGAGCACTTTTTTTAGAGTGTCATCTTATCGCTTGTGGCAGTGAGATGGTAGTATACAGCCAAAGTAAACTTGAAGAAATGATTGCACAGCTTTATGCCAGGGCTCCGTATCGTCAGTGCAATTAGTCAACAGTATCAAGTGAGAGCTCGTTTCCCTCAGGCTGTTTGTTTTTTTGGCAGCAATTTAGTGACATTTTATTTGCACAATTCTGTAGCACAGTCATGACACAAATATTCTTTTAGTTTGAAGCTGTGTAGTGAAATGTGTTTCATTTTAATGCAGTGCAGACTTCGAAATCACGCATTAGCACTCCTAGTCTTATCTATTACACAGACCACACACATGATGATGCTAACGCTTCTGTTTTGGTAAGAAGTATTTTTATCATCTTTTAATGGTTGTTTGCTTCAACCAATGCCGGAAACGTTTCTTTCTTTTTCTTTTTTTTTTTTGATAAAGTGTGTTGTTTGAGTGGCTTGTAGTCTGCGAGGGTGTTGGTGTGGTGCTAGGACCAATGATGTAATGTTGACCTATTCCACATGGCTTTGACTGATTTACTGACTATAAATGGCACATTACATTCTAACCAAAATAGCACAAAGCAGTGCAGCGATTCTTACAAAAGCATGCCAGAGCAGTGTGTGAGGAATTAATGAATTAACTGTGAAATTTGTCAATATAATCACACTTGTTTAGGTCATATGGGGCAGAGGAGCAGCACCGTTTTGAAGGGGAGAGGTTTTATGAGAGCATTATATTCACTAAGCATTAAAACAAATACAATTAACATTTATAAGGCAGTTCAGAAGAAAAAAGAAAAGTAAATCAGCTTGCTCACTAAGATTATTAATGGGACACACACAAACAAATGAATATATTTTAATTCCAGCACATTGGAGCCAGATGATGTTGTATTGGGCGATCACTGATTCAGAGAACACAAAAAGGAATAACCTGCTGGCTGTTACTATAATGATGACAGCTATTGTAGCTGTTACGTTACTGCTGTTTAGTCTATGTATACCACAGCCTGTGTTCTCAAAGTGTAACATTGTAATGTAACAGTTATTTATATTTTTACATTTAGATGTTGACTTTTTAGTAGTCTTGAAATACGGTCTGTATGTGGAAGTCTGTTGTACAGGAGTTACATTAGTAACCACAAATGAAATATTTGTAATATATCTTTTATATGAACCCTCTAGCAGGAAAAGAGGTGGCACAGATTGTCTCCTCCAGAAGAGGTGGTGTAACTAGATGGTGCTAGTGAAACTTTGTTCTGCAGATCAAGATAGAAGGCACAGCACTAACCTGAGACTTATTGGTCTCTAGGGAAGGAGCTGTGCGCTCTCTGCGGCTCTGACACATTTCTTTACCCCTCTGCATCACCAAGACGCCAGCTCGCTTCCACTGCGACTCAAAGGCCCACAGCACTTATTATGAAATTCTTCATCTATAAAGACAGACAGAAAGGCAAAAGCTGATGCAAGCGTTTCCAGAAGTGAATAGGTTGGTGAATTAAAATGAAGCATTCAGAGAGTCTTTGAAGTGCTTTTTACGAGGACTTATCTTTTGCACAAGTAGTAGCTGTAGGATTGGCCGTTTTGACTTTGGATAAGGACCTGGGAGTTGCTACGTCACATGCTCATGTTGCTATAAAAAAGTTTTTGCAATGGCTGCTTTATAAGACTTTAATTGCTGTTTTTTGCTATTGGCAGAAATGGTTACACACATACTGTATTTTATTGCAAAAGGCTAAACCGGTTTCTGAATAATTCATACTTGCCCTTATGTGTTTTACTGCTGTTGAGATGGAGGTTTGTACATGTCTAGCTTGTCAAATATTCACTGATTGTAATAAAATATTTACAATGTTTGAAAAGGGCCAGGCGTGTGATGATGATCTCTTTAGCCCCTCTGCGCTCAGTTCCTCTGAGATTGATGTGTGTGGTGATATAGAAGTCTTGGGCAGGTCAACTGCAGGCTTCTGTCTGTCACTTTGTCACTCCAAGAATGAGCGGCAGCCGGGCTCCCCTGACAGCTCGTTGTGCCAACTGTGTCTCTGTGGGGTCGAAGAAATTACTTTTACTGCCTGTTTGTTTGTCTTTCACTGGGATTCACCTTCTGATTTATTTTGCCAACTGCCAGTAAAATTAGTCAACAGTTAAATGTGCTCTAAATGATAAATCATCCTGATGTCGATGACATTATGAAAATGTAAATACAGGGTCTTTTTTTACTAGAGCAATTCCTTCTCAGAACAGCCATATAATCAACCTTAACACACTGTATGTTATTGCAGTTTGTGTGGTGATATTGTCAGGTTTAAAACTGTCAATTTATCTCAGTTATTTTTCTTGGACATTGCTTCATATTAGTTTTTCAGTATCCTCATCTGAAAACTGTCTTTTCATGTGAATAAAAGAGGAAGCCAGGAGGTTTTAAAAATGTGTTTTTAAAACTCTACAGCATAATGACTTGGCCCCTTTGCCATGGCAACGGAATGCTGGTTGGGTTGACAGAGTTGGTGTGAAAAGGAGCCTCGAGGAGAAACAAATGTGTGTCTAGTCTAATAGAGCTGCGAGGCAGGAGCGCTGCAGCACTACAGCAGTGAAAGAGTTACATCATTGAGGAGGAATCCTTGTCCCCCTGTGGCTTGCTACCCAAGCACAGCTCTTTCTTTCAGCTGTTTCTGTGTTGATTGTGTAAAAGGAGAAGACAAAGAATAGCTTGGTAATTGGGTCTCTTCTTGAAATGCCAAGGAACATTTTTCACTGCAAGGATGTCTTAATGTAAATGTGTACTTTAGATATTATCCAAGAACACTGGAGTAACCTGGGCCTTCTTTTCTCTGAACAGGAACAACAGAACGAGTCTGTCTGATCCAGGGTACAGTCGAAGCCCTCAATGGTGTTCACAACTTCATTGCAGAGAAAGTGCGGGAGATGCCCCAGAGTGCCCAGAAACCCGAGCCAGTCAGTATACTCCAGCCCCAAACTACAGTCAACCCTGATCGCGTCAAACAGGTGAGATTCTGTGGTTACAAAAGTCTTGTCTGAACACTATGATAATGAGCATGAAGACTAGTTAACCTCAGGTCAGACACGTGGGTGGCCACTGTCCCTACCCTCTCAGTGCTCTTACAGCACACCTTGTTTATTAGTTGCCAGTGGCTCTTGTTCTTTAGGCCATGACCCTCAGGCTGGTAGGGTCAGGAAAATGTGAGGGTATGTGGTTATTTATACATGCAGTCTTTTATAGGGAGACAGAGCGTTGTGGCAGCTGCAGTCTAAACCCTTGGGATTAACAAATCGCTGAGTAAAGGGGGGCTGCTGTACTACTCTGACTCAGTCAGAGATATGTCTCCTTGTGTCAGCCATTTATACAGTTAAATCTTCTTCTTGTTAGCATTTAGTGCCACTTTAATCTCTTTGTTTTTCCACAGGCTAAATTGATAGTGCCCAACAGCACTGCTGGGCTCATCATTGGCAAAGGCGGAGCCACAGTCAAAGCAGTGATGGAGCAGTCCGGAGCCTGGGTGCAGCTCTCTCAGAAACCTGAGGGCATTAACCTCCAGGAGCGAGTGGTGACCATCAGTGGGGAGCCCGAGCAAAACCGCAAAGCTGTTGAAATCATTGTTCAGAAGATCCAAGAAGACCCACAGAGCAGCAGCTGCCTCAACATCAGTTACTCCAATGTGTCAGGTCCCGTGGCTAACTCCAACCCTACAGGTTCCCCTACGCCAACACGGCCGAGGTCCTGCCTAATGCTGCCGCGGCAGCAGCCACTGCCTCCAGTCTCCTAGGCCAGGCCGGTTTGACCGGAATGGGCGCCTTCCCTGCCGCTATGTCTAGTTTTTCTGGTAATGACCTGCTGGCCATCACATCAGCCCTCAACACCCTTGCCAGCTACGGCTACAACACCAACACCCTGGGCCTCGGCCTCAACCCTGCAGCTGCCTCAGGCGTCCTGGCGGCGGTAGCAGCCAGTGCTAACCCTGCGGCTGCTGCAGCTGCTAATCTGTTAGCTTCCTATGCTAGTGACGCGTCCAGCAGCGCAGGCCACCCCGCGACAGGCCTGGGGGGCTTCTCCCTGGGCTCTCTTGCTGCTGCTACTGGAGCTTCCAACGGGTATCTCAATGCCTCATCACCACTGATGGCCTCATCCCTGCTGGCCACAGAGAAGCTAGCCGACGGGGCCAAGGACGTAGTAGAGATCGCAGTGCCCGAAAATCTGGTCGGTGCCATTTTGGGAAAAGGTGGGAAAACGCTAGTTGAGTACCAAGAGCTTACGGGAGCTCGCATCCAGATCTCCAAAAAAGGGGAATTCATTCCTGGTACTCGGAACCGTAAAGTTACCATTACAGGGTCGCCTGCGGCTACACAAGCAGCGCAGTATCTGATCAGCCAGAGGATCACGTACGAGCAGGGCGTACGCGCTACCAACCCACAGAAGGTGGGCTAAAGCTACAGAAGAGGAAAGAAGGAAAGGATGAAGACAGAGACAGAGGGGAAATGAGAGGTTCACAATGAATAGAAAAGAATCGTCCAATTATCTGTTTAATATTTCAGTATCAAATGAGAGAATCACTAAGGAGGAGGTGGGGGAGACAACCAAGATAAGTGTGTGTGATATGTGAATGTGCTTTTAGGACTGATGTCCTGCTGTTTTTTAAAAGTTTGTGTCGAGTCTTTTTGACGATGGAGATCAGAGTAAGCTGAACTGGTCCACTGCCAAGCTGCAGATTTAAGGGTGAGGCGGCAGTGTCTCACCCGCTCCAAACCTCATAGCTCTTTGATTTTCTTTGTTTGTGGGTTTTGTTGACTTGGGTTTTTCATTTAGGTTACAAACCTCAGCTCCCGGTGAGTTGAGCTGGTCGAGCTGTTTATCAAACCTGGCTCTCTGTGTACAATGCGCTGCATTGGAGACAGGAGAGAGGTTTTTCAACAAGCACCTGAGGTTACCTCAGTCTGTGGGGAGCAATCTGAGTTCAATTCTTTACTCAATTCATATGTTTTCAATTTAGGATCATTTCATGATTGACTTTTCTAAATTATGCTATTTTATATTTGCATCCATTATTTATTATTGACATGGTCTCATTCAAACACAAATAGATTATTTAAACCTGTGAAAGCAGGTTGATCTGAATGTAAAAACAATGTTAGCCTATTGCTATTTTTCATTTACAGGGATCAAATATTGTGTTGCAGTGAAAGAAATGTATAATTCAAACCCAGTCTGAACTCTCTAGTCGTAGTTCAGGGGTTTAATAATCAATGTGAGAGGATAGAGGAGACACACAGGAATGTATAAATATACTCTACATAAACATACATAGAAAGCACTCCCACAAACGCACAAGCTGTCAAACATGAATGCATTTTCAATCACAGCTATGAAACATAAAATGTTGTTGTGGAACCTTTATTGGTGCTATAGAATTAGGTTTTAACCCTTTTACCGTTTAATCTTGGCCACTTTTCTCTTATTCTTGAGAAGTGCGTTTCAGTCATAAGTAGCTTAATGGATTTGACCCAGCCTCTCACTTGAAGATCAGGATTGATTTCAGAATTTTTGATGAAAAGCAATCCTCTTTTAGCTTATCTGACACAGCATCCTCGTCGAAACATAAATTGGATTACAATATATCTTAATTTTATTAACAGTTTTGCCTTAAAATCTTCTAAGAATAACTCCCAAGTTTAACTACCTTTCTCCTGAAGCAGTGTCACCAGTTCAGATTGCAAAGAAAAAAAAACAAGCATTAAAAACGTATTTTGATAAGAAAAGCTGTTTGAACCAATATCTGTGAACAAAGAAACTCTTGCCTTTACATTAAAGGTACCAAATAGTCAGGAGACTAGACTAATAATGAGCGAGAACTGGAACAGAAGGCTTGGACTCTCAGAGCCATCCTTCCCTATTTGCAACTAAAATAGCAACTCTACTCTGCAGTCCATTCAGGCGGTCCCGAAAACACGTCAACGCTCACTAACTTCAGGTGGTAAGAATAAACATTGCTAACATGCAGCGGCTTTGTTGTCTTTTTATGGGCAATTGTTTGTTAAATGCAGGGAGGCTAATTGTATAGAGCATTTTCAAGCACTCAAAGATTACCTTGGCTTCCTTCTGTGCTGCTATCCGTGGAGTACACTGGGTCTCTAAAGACTGCACTGTGAGACATTAGGACACAAAATGTAAAGTGTCTGTCCCTGCTGGGATGTGAGTATCTATATTTTTAATGTGCACATCTATGTCACATAATACACAAGACCTACCAGTATATGGAAGACAGAGCTCTTCTGACGTCTTGTGGTGTTTCTGTTTACCAATGCACTGCACTTCAATTAGTGAACATTTTTCAAATTTACTCCCACCGCATTTATTTACTACACTGTCCAGATTCAGTTTTCTAAACAAGGCATTTTTCAATTGTCTGTCATCAACCCAAGCTCTATGATCAGCGTCCTTGGTGCACAGCTGTGAGGGTTGGTGCTGAGTAGTGTCCAAGAAAATGTCCCAAAACCTGTCATTGTCATCATTCATGTTTATTGGATAACTTTATGTGTGAGCATTACCTATGGCAAATGCAACAGCGAGCCAACTGAAATCTTTCCTTTCACTACACGTGCAGTAGGCTTCACAGTCATTCATAATCTGGCCACTTGTAAAATCATTCAACCTTTTACTGCCCAGGATTTTAGCTTCTAATAATAATAATAATAATGTTAATAATAATAATGCTAATAATAATAATAAGATACAAGCACAAAACAAAGGGATGTTTATCAATGCAACTGACTGCTTGACTGCAGGGAGCTCTCCTTGTCCACGCTCTCTGATGATACATTGTGCCAAATCTGCTCTCTCCTCCTCACCCTTCCAGCCTTTCCTCTTTCTCTTCACACGATAGAGCCCTGCATGTGTCCGTCTGTGCCCTCCCCACACCCCCTCACCCCTACACTGTGCTCTCCCCCTCTTTCTCCTTCCTCCTGTCTCGTCTTCTCATGGCCGGTGTCAGTGGTGTGCTGCCGGGAGCAGGAGTTATGCACTATAGGTCAAAAGGGTTACCATAATGTTTGGCCCGGGCCGTAGAGTTCACCAGGCTAAAATGCACAGAAGGATTTTTTTCAAAATAAAACACCTGCCTCCGATACTGTGACGCGCACATGACCTACCAGCAATGTTTGTTAGTATCAAATTCCCTCCAGAAAAAGGATTTCGAAAGACGTCATTATGAGATGTTAGGGAAGTGTAAGCTATTTTCCTAAAGACTGACTGAATCAAAACATAAACAAAGCATAGTACGGACAGGATGCGTTAAGAGAGTAAAGTGGAACTTGTTTGTGACCTCAAGCCGAAACAATGACATCCTTTATGCATATCCTCTTATCTGAAAATGACTAGACTTCATTTCTGTGGAATACAATATGTCACGTCATATGATCTATATGTACTTTATTGTAGCTATTCTAGTTTGTAGTCCAAATGCAGTCCAGCGTTGTCGATACAATGTGAACTATGTTATCTTTGTGTGGATGATGAGAGTGCCAACTAAAGCCTGATTAAGATTAGCTTCGCTAAATTTGTTTGTGCATTATGATGACTCATCAGCCAGTGGTGTCCATATTTCTGTCATTGATGATTTAGTTTGACAGTAAGAAAATGTAAAGAATATTGGAAGCAATATAGTAGCATGTCGTCCTGTTTTGTGTTTTATGTCTGTTGTATGAAACCTTTGAAATTACTAAGATTTTGAATGAATAGGTTTACATGTACTTTTTGTAAGTTATGAAAATGCTGCTATTTGATAAGTAAACTATACAAAATATTTTAGTTGAAAAGATGTCTGGTCTGTTGATTAGAAACATGCTCTTGAGGCTGGAGCATAAAACGAGGTGTATAGAATACTATACAGTATTGGTAAGATAGAAAAAGTAATAATAGACTCCATAGTACACCCTGTGCCAAACTAGACCTCTGCAGCTTCTGAAATTGTAGATGTGCGATCAAATGTTAGATATCAATAACCTGTTTAGAAGTGCTGATCAAGTGCCAATCAAACACTGTCTTTTAAGTTAAGAAAAGATAATCACTTAAAAAACAAAAGACAAAGACCTTCTTGTGCATTGTTTATCTCATAGGTACATAGAGTAAGAGTTAATGATTGTGATTTTTATGGTTCCATGTTGTTTTACACTCCATGCATCCCTTGTGTGTTTGTTTGACCTGTGGCTTAAGTACTGCTGTTTTCTCACAAATGTCTCTATAGGCCAGCATGGACTAAGCATAACATGTTATAAGCATTCATAACATAGCCATTAACAATCAAAATGTGTTTGTGGAGTTAGGTGTTATCTTTTTGCACGTCTTCTATTGCATGGTATCAACAAGTGAATTATGGAGGAAAAAAGAAAAAATCCTACAAACATTTTTGCGAGCAAATGTCTCGTGAGAAAAAAAAAAAAAACACATTCAAAGACATAACGCTGCATGCAGTCAGATATAAAGCACTTAAGTTTACTCGCCTCATGTTTTTAAAAAACGTTTTGTTGACGTCGTGAGATGGGAGGGAGCTCATTTATTGTCATGTTGGCCCGAAAAAAGACACATTTATATAGTATATACTATAAAAATATCTATCAAATCAATTTGTTGTCATCTCGTCATATCTTGACATGTCATCAGAGAAATATTTAGATTTCTAGGTGCAGTGAGGAGTGTTACAAATGTGAAACAAGCAAACGTGAAAATGTTACTCAGTGCATTGGCTCTTTATGCGGATATTATCAGACATGCTTTTTGTTGAACAGGTTGAACCTCACATAACCTGTCATATTTTTGTTTTTGTCACACAGCTCCAAAAGCCCAGATCTAATACGTATATGAATGTACTCATCTTCTCTCTCTTTTTTATTTTTTATCATTTCTGTCGAATGTTGGTATTTAATGTAAATTCAGGGCAGAATGTCAAACTACATGTAGAGTTAACTATGTCAATAACAGATTTTCAGCTATAGTCAGGTATAGGCCTCTCTCGGCCACAGTCATGATCCAGATGTTTTATCCACACTACTTCCGATACGCTGTCAACATTATCTTGTTTGTTTGGTGTTGCATAAATGCACTTTACTGATCAGTGGGTCACGTTGGGTGTGAACTGAAGCGAACGTGTTGGCTTTCAACAGATGTTTTTTGTAATGTTTTGCTTTTGTTTTGCTCTGATGTTGCGTTCTGACTTTTCCCTGATTGTGCCGGTCTCATGAATGACGGAACGGGCTGGAGTCTCAGACGTCCACTGGAAGAGTAGCACCTGTCCCTCGCTTCAGCGCCTCTCCTTCACATTCCCTTCAGCCGAGCTTAACGAAGGAGAGTTTATTGTCTTTACGCATCTCGCTATTCTTCTCTACAACCATTTAGACAAAGACTTCCTTCTCAAATTAAGAACAAAAACTATTTAAAGGTCTCTCTATAAGATATGAGACAAAATCGGCACCAGCAAAATAAAAATATCTGCCACCTTTTGAGAATTTTGTTAGTGTACAAGCCCCTGTTGTTGCATCCAAATGTCCAAAAGATTATCATTCCAAGTTTGTTTCTGGACATTCACGTGGCCCACGGAGCCCTGTCGCGAAGGCTACGACTGCTTTTGAAACTGGCTGAGGCTGCTTGCTCCTTAACCTCAAGTGTCACTTTTTCAGCCTACATGACATCGCTGTTTGTTTCCTCAATGCTGTGTTTGCCCTTTAAACGGATTCAAGTATTCCTGAGCCCTTTTCGTCTGAGGGGAAAAAGGTAAAATATATATATGTTTAAAAAAAAGGATTCTTGCCAACCAGACATGAGGCCATCTCTTTTCTTTTCTCCTGTCTTTGACTCTCTGAACCTCCCATAAACTTAGTTGACCTTCTCCATCTACAAGAACTCATTTATGTGTTAGATATTTGACTTTTAATGTCAACTTCTGCCAGACTGTTCCTTCTGTTGCTCTGTTTCTTGGGACTATCGTGCAGGGTTGAGCGCTTGCTTCAGTGTAAACTCAAGAAAGCATGCCTTGCAATCATTGTCATTGTTGTAAACGATTTGTTTATTTCCACTTTTCAAAATGGACTGACAGCATAAGACAAAATATTCTGATCCAAACTAAAGTGATGATCTGTTGTTTGGGTGTGTTCTCTTTGATATAAACCACAATGGTTCTGTGTCTGAGACAAAGAGAATGTGAAAGTCCACTGTCAAATACTAAAGGGCTTTCTAGCACAGCATTTAGGAGTCGTCTGAGAAGATTGAATATTGAAATCAAACAAATGCCTTTTCTTGTGCCATTTTAAAGTAAAGTGTGAAAGCTTTTTATGGCAAATACTTGTCAAAGATCGTGCCAAATAAATCCATACTGAGCCAAAAGGCAGCCAGCCTTCATAAGTCAATGTTAGATCACTGGAAGGGTCTGTCCCAGTTCCACTCCCCTGAAAATCTCTCCCTAATTGCACCACATTGGAGATCATGTGCCATATTGTTATGCTGCCAGTCTGTTTTCAGTCTGCTCTTGTCAGAGGGACTTCTTGAGGCAGTCTATTTTGTAGATGATACACTGTTGATATGAGACAACATTGTTACAATGGAGAGGGGAAGAGAGGCTTTTACAAGTGTCATTTGTGTTCCTTTTCTTCTGGGTTTCTTTGACCATTCTTCATGAATAGATTTAAGGGTAATGACTATTTAATGTAACTGTAGTACTGTGTTTGTAAAAGAAATTCAGTGAGTTGTGTTTTATGACTCGTGGACAACCAGTGAAGTCAGCATTTCAGTGTTAATAATTGAATTGTTTTTTAAAGATTATTTTTGCGACGGCAACAAAGAGTCATTATAAATGTTCATTTTAACATCACTTGTGTCGTGTGGCTTTTGTTCCTCTGCTTCCCCTCGACACGGCCTCTGTCTGAGGCAAAGGTCGACAGCACACATAATTACAATCAGCACTTTTCACGGGCAGATCACTGTCAAGAGCACATTTTAAATGCAAATAATGGGTGTGTTTACATGGACATGGCGTCCCAACAGGGCCAAATCACATGGTTAAGGTGCAGCAATTAGACAGTAGCACAGCCCACTGCAGAGGTGCTGCTGAGCTTGTTTACAACAGCAGGCCCACCACAAAGAGACAGACTGAAGGAAGGGAAGAAAGAAAAGCATTAGTGGATTTTAAGGGTCTGCAAACAGGTGTTCATTCATTCAGTGTGATTAAACATCTGCTCGGCTCACCCCAGGCTGCACATGGAAGTCTTTTGTAGTCACAACACACAAAAATCACACACTGACTTAGCTATAAGACTGCACAATGGCAGTCGGGTCAAAATCATAATTACCAAATCACTTGATGATTAAGCATATCTATAGTTTAGCTTCTCTCTCAAATGGTGTCATACTGTTTATAATTACAAATCTGATCACAAGATTTATCCAAAAATCTATTTTTCATTCTATATTGATTTGTGCAGCATTTGACTACCTTGAAAACGTGGAAAAGTTACCATAATATGGGGACAAAATAATTACTCAAGTAAAAGTCATGAAATGAAAAAAACATTGTAGTACTGTGCAAAAATGTACTTTTAGATTCAAGGATATATTTAAGTTAACTTGTTGAAATAACTTTTCAGCAAGAAACATAAGGAAGTAAAGATTATACTTTCAGCTGCAATGAAATAAATTTAAAGGGGAAAACGTAACATTGACGTAAAGTAGAGACTCAGTTTATACCTAATCAAACCCAAAGAGACAATAACAAAAGGCAGTGGACAAATGACTATTCACTAACTGGACTGAAAAGTAAATGATTTGGGGAGTGATCTTATCCAAAGACATATTCTGACAAAAAAAGTGTTGTTCAAGCCCAGCTTTGAGCAAAAAACAATATATATAACCATAATGTATTGTATTTGTTACAGTTCAAATCAACAAAAATCTTAATCTTTCCATTAAACTCTAACATTTGTCAAAATCTGTGTTCTTACATTTTGTAACAGGTAGTTCAAAACTTCTTTTGTCAGTGATCCTGTTCCTCTAACACCACTGCTTGTCTGTTGCTGCACAGTGACTCACCATTCTGGAAGAGTTAGTTGGAGTTTGGAATAACTCCCAAAGCACAGGAATCTCTCATTGGAAACACCTGGGCGGGTATTCATCACATTTTGAGGACCAAAAGTTGTCCACACTCTATGGGGGTTTACGAGGATCTGCCTTCCTCCTTATGGCGGCAGATTTACATCTGCTTTTTGTCCCCATAAAATCCTACGAGATCAGCAACATGGTTTCAAGTTCAAATAAGATTTATGTTTAAGATTAGGGTGAGGGTTAAGTTAAGATAAGACAATGTAATGTCCTCATAACCTATGAAAACACAACATGTATGCATATGTGTGTGTGTGATTGGAAGACTTAAGTCATTCCAAAATAAAGCATCATCCTGTGTTATTTTCCAGTCGTTGGGGTAACATTTAGATTACAGTCTCCAGTCAAAGTAAGTCCACAGCCAAATGAGCGGAATTTATGAAGCAAGAACAATTTCTGCTTCTCTGTGGTGAAATGAATGAGTACAAAAGTAAAAGTACACCAAGTTTTCTTCTAAAGAGCAGATATCTGTAGTTTCTACTGCACGAGATCATGAACTGGACTAAAAGGTTAAGAAAAGACTTTAGCCGGGGGGATTCATTTTTAAATGACTCATGTGGGAACACCACATTGTTTTAGTTTCTTTAAAATAAACACAAAAATTAGAGAAAAAGACAGATGCAAGAGAGAAAAATGGGGAAACAGACAGAGAGAAAGCATTTAAGAGAGAGAGAGAGAGAGATGCAAAGAAAGAGGTGCAAGGAAGAGAGGAAGACACAGAAAGACACAAACAATGATATGTGAAAGAGACAGAGAGATAAAGAGAGGTGAGAAAGAGAGGCAAATGCAACAAGTAGAATAACAGATGCAAACAAGAAAGAGAGGAAGACACTGAGAGACAATTGTGAGAAAGTGAGACCCAGAAAGACAGATGAGAAAGAGAAATAGATAAAGATTCGAATAAAATCGCTAATTACAAGACATTTGTGATTTCTATTTTCAAGAGATCTGAGCTTGAATCAAGTTTGCCAATGGTCTTACGATATCTTATTTTGAAACTAATTTATTCAAACAAGACAGCAGAAACAAGTCAAATAATCTAGGTCTATCAAGTAAAATCTTAACCAGAAACAAATGCCAAAAATAAACATTAAAATCCAGGTTTTAAGACATTTGAACTAATCTAGAGATGCATTTTGTTGGTTTGTTAAGCGTTGGACAGTGAAGTTATTGTAATTATTCTGACTTTTATCATGTGCACCACTTTTAGGAAGAATAGAAAAACTGTTAATGGGCTCTAGGTAACTAACATGTTTTTTTTTTAAATGTAGGGAGTACTACAAAGTATACATATTTCTTGAAAAATGTAAAAAGTCAAAGTAAAAAGTCACCAGATTACTTGATACTCAAGTCAAGATACTCAGAAAAACTACTAAAGTACAGTAATTGAGTAAAAATACTTAGGTACTTGCCATCTCTGACAGAAAGACAGCAAAAGACACCCAGAAAGAGAAAGAGACAGAGAAAAAGACAAAGACAGTTGTGAGGGAGAGAAATACTTTACAATTTCATTCATTTGCATCTTATTTTAAGTTAAATACACACACGACAAAACTAGAAAGTGATAAAGAGAGAGACAGAGTAATTAGTAGAGAACTTACCAGAAAACACCTTTTACTTTGTAGATTTGTGAAGTTTGACATAAATAAACGCAGTACAGTACTTTGCCCTTGTCTCCCATCCACACTCATGAATCTTTCCTGACATTTCGATCAAGTTGAACTCATCTCCATTAATCTGTGGCTTTGTAAGTAAACGTGGACAGAGCGTGCTTCCATTATGTCAGAGGTAAGTCATGTGAAACTAAAGCAAACGGAGCCCCGATGTGTGCTGAATTATAATCTCCGTGTCAATATTAAGCCCACATACAGTACTGTGCCTGGGCTCTAATGGCGTCCATGAGGCAGCCGGCACACCACACTTGTACACTTGTGTGACCTGCTTCATTATTCACCAGATAACAGTGCTAATCTGAGGGCCCGGAGGAGCTGACATCACAACATACACACCAGTACTATTACACACTCTGGCAGACACGCCGACAATTTGGGCTTTTTTAACGGCCTCGTTCTCCGGCAGACTGTTAGCTCCGCGTATAGGAACTTGTTAATGTGTGAAAATCGAGCTTTAAAGAGGTTTTATTTGGAAAACGTGCGCAGGCTCTACTACCTCAGCAGTTGAAGTCAGAGTAATGGTTAATAATGGAGCCAAATCTTACAGCTTTGAAAAAATGCATTTTAATTAGACAAACTGTGTTTTTTCCATTTGGTAATAAACTATGACATGTAATTCACATTTTGTTTGTGGTATAACACAATGACAAATCTAAAATGGCCTGTAAAGATAAATCATTTTATTTCCTGTTCAAAAGTGCAAAACTGATAAGCTCTGCCTTTTCAATTGTACAGTACATTTTTGAGACTATCTGATACTTTACAATAAAATATCTTAAAATCAAAGAAAAGAAATCTTGTTAATGTAGGCTATCTATTCAGGAGGAAATTAGTCTGCAATGTCCTGTCTCTGTCTAATAATGTCCGTTTGTTCATCAAGCCCCAGTGATAAAAGATGGCCGCCGCTTTGCGTCAATGGCTGTGTCACGTCCTTTTTCGTACCGGAAGACCCGATTCGTACCGTTAGCCTTATTTCTTTTACATTGTTTTATTCGTATTGAAATTTGAATTAAACACAGACGAACTAATCTATTAAACACAAAATTCCCTTACAGAGTTCAACAAAGCAAATGATTGTATAATGAGATTTTTACCGTTTAAAGCCGTAAATGCCTGATTAAGCTAGTTCTGGCTGCTATCTGCTAGCTTAAAATGGCGATAAATAAATGTGCGTTTTGGGCTTTCTATTGGCAAACTTTTGCTTTATACATTCATAAATATCAATATAAAGAAATAATATTAATGTACACTTACAAATAATGTGTTTAAAATATGTAATTTCGATCTGCGCATGCGTCGTTGACCTAAAAAGGACTTTCCGGACGAATCTGGTCTTCCGGACAAAATTGACACGACAGGCTGCACTCAGTGGCGCATTGTTGCGAGTTAGCTAGCTCCGATTCAGCTAACCTCCGTCCATCGAACATGAGCAGTTGTTCTGCAGTTGTTCTTTCTCTCACGACATGCATCAGTTGCGCGGGCTAGCGTAACATGTGACCCACGCTGACCAATCAGAGCGGGAGTTTGCTAGAGCGAGCAGAGCTATAGTCAAAGCTAAGGATTAAAAAAAACTATCTTTTATGAAACTAAACATTAAAAACCGGGAAAAAGATCATGATATGAAACTAGGTAAGATTGTCCCACTAAACCTTTTTGAAATGTGTATGTGATCTGTGAAGCGAGCATGAGCACTTTGTGATTACATTGTACTCTTTGGAAAAAGGCTTTCTGGACTTACGGGGTTTTTCCCGCTGCAGTACCAAGGGTTAGGGTTAGGGTTACAACTTAAGACAGTATTAAACTAGCAACGACTAGATTTTTTAGATAGATCATGATATGTCGTTGTTGTTGTTGTTGTTGTTAGCATTGGAGCTAACTGTTGTTTGCATACCGACACGTCTCGCTTTTAACAGCTGTGGAAAAAGCTTAAAGTGCATGCGAACTACTCATTATACTAAAACAAAGTTAAGATCATTATACTTAATATTTCACAAAACATTTTACAAAACTTTATTCCAGTTTAGACATTTTTTTCAGATTACAAATTGACTTCCTGTTCATAGATGAGGACGTCACACTAGGGAGCTGACTTGCAACCATGCAATTATTGAGCCAAAACTCTTCTAATGTAACAAGTTTTCGCTTTTTGAGACATACAAATAGGCCTACACAACAACACACTCATTTTGTTAAATTTAGGTTTTGAGGGTCATTAAAATGTGTTAATTGTGAGGAAAATGTAAAATGCGGGACAATACAAGAATCCTCAAAATACAAATACAAGTAGAAAATGTCAAAACAAGTTAAAGAAAATCAATTAAATGAGACAATTTACACAGAACTGACACATTTTTCTGACAGCTTAAACAACAAAATCAAGGTGGTGTCATGTAATATTATTTGCTGAATAAAGATTCTTGTCATTTATTGGAGTAGATTTTTGCTCTTGTTTGCAATATAGTTACTAAAGAAGATCAACTATTTCATCAAAGTATACAATAGATAACAAAAATTTACAATACAAAAAGTGGAATAACCAAATAAATACAATGGTGTCAAACATTAAAGTTACTCAATTCTTAGGTGAGAGTTTTCTCTAATTTTAACACACGGAAAAAACTAAACAAAAACTATAAAAGTCACCAAAACAGCCAAACTGGGTTAAAACAAGCACAACTTTTAGTCAAATCTTAATCATGTATATAGAGAATCGTGGTCTGTCATATGAACTATCATTTGTGTTTCTTTTGTTTGTGGGCGGGGATAAGTGGTAGATGAGCTCAGGGATTTTCTGAGCACTCCAGTATGAGCAAGATACAAGATTAGTCCAACATGACACTAATAACTTCAACTAAATACATTTCAACCACATATTGACGTGTGGAGTTGGTCATAATATTGACACCTTGGATTTTTTTTTTATCCAAAACTGACAACCAAAATAAATGAGATCAAAAATCTGAGTCAAGCTGAGTAAGATGTAAATCAGTGGGAGCTTAATCATCAAACATGATACATCAACTCATGTAAACGCAGACTATAAAAAGATTTCAACCATTATATCACAGAGGATTTCGTATGGAGCAGCCAGTTCAGCTCTGAAGACGCTTCATGTTTTATGCTCCTGTGCCACATTAAAGATGATTACTGTGAGAAGAAAGAAGCTTTGTGATTCTGTGATTATTCACATTTATTCACATTAAGACCAAATTATACACATCCTTAAATACTGTCACGGACATTACCTGATAATTAGTAACAATGCCTGCGTGACCTGCTTAGTCAAATTAAATGTCAGAATAAAAAAGAAGGTGAATAGAAAAAATACTACATTTAGGAACTTTCATTGTCACATAAATGTAAAAGAACATTTTTCTTTTTACTGCTTAGCCTATGTAATTGCAGTAAGGCACTGATTAATGTGTAAAAATTGTCCAGAATCCACTAGAGCTGTAGTCGACCAAAGGCATTCTTGCTTGACTAAAGACATGTCGAAAAAGGGGCGTGGCTCTGAAACTAAAGTTTTTTGCGTCTGACCCAAACTGTGCTCAGAAACAGTAAATATCAAGAAGTGTTCATCCAAAAACTACAATTTATACAGAAATAAAAGCCCAGTGTTTATGTCTAAAAAGGAATATTAGACCAAGGATTCTGTCCCAAATCTTGAAGTCACTTCTTTTTGTTGCTGTTCATAAATCCTTATAATGAAAGTGAAGAATTAGTCGACTAATGCAAATCAGTGATTAATCAACGAAACGAGTAAAGAACTACAGCCTTAAAATCTATATAACATGGACGTTTAAAGTTGTGGTGATAGGTTTTAGCCATTTTGTAATCTTCATTTTATTTGGCAGATTAGTACATGTTGCGAATAAAATAAAAATTGAAAATATGCGGAATGTAACAAGAAATAGAGCAGCCTTCTATCAAATAACATCACACAGAGACATTACATTAAATTTAAAGAGAACCCTGACTATAAAGATAAATAAATATGGCAAAAATGCTAGTACTGGTCACAAGTATATAACTGCTTTGCTACCTTGACAGACACTATTTAATATCACAACCACAGCAAAATAGCAGCCTCTATGTAATTTCTTTAAAACACTATTTTGATAAAACAACACATACTTCCAAGGTATTTGTTCTGTATTTATATAAGTAATAATATTAGAAGTGTTTTAGAGTAAATATGCGATTATAGCAAGGGTTCGCTTTAACAAAATAAGTACCGTGCTTTCTGGACTATAAGCCGCTACTTTTTTCTCAAGCTTTGAATTCTGCATCTTATACAACAATGCAGCAAAATGATAGATTCTCACAACTTACTAAGTGCGGCTTATATATGTACTGTATCATTTTCTTATTTAAATGTAGTTGATCTGTCTTATATTCAATAGTGCAGAAATTACGGTACGTTCTAGTGTATTTTTATGTGTCAAGTTAAAAAGTCTGTTACAATAGTCACGCTTGGGCCCAATTTATTACATGGTCGCTAGGCAACTACCTTGTGTGATCCCATCCTTTATGAACAGGAAATACATTTTTAATCTTAAAAAATGGTCAGACTGGGAGGAAAGTTGTACAACGGTAAGTAATTTTTTTTCGTCGTAGGCACTTTAAATTGGATTTTACACAGAATCTGAAAGGTTTTGAGTAATTGCAAGCAAAAACAGAGATGGGGGGGATAGGTGGTAGATGAAATAGCATTTTTTGAGAACTGGAACATCAGCTGCAGGACAATACAAGATCACTCAAACATGCATGAACCAGCCCCTAATTACAAACTATAGATGATTCAACAAAAGTAAAGTGATTTTTTTTACATAAGTCTCCTTCTTACTTCTCATCATCAAATAACTACATCACTGACTGTACTAATTTGTACTTCACCACAGGTGAATGGAAATAGACACTGCATTTACGTCATGGAGTTGCCACTTTCAATTTAAGAACCAACTTGTGTCGTCTCTGAAGTCCATTATCCCACTATCTCCAGTCTGCAACGCTCGGCTTCCAAAACACCCCGCTTATTGTCACTCTGCAAATCTTCCCCAATTTTCTGTGATGGACCTGAAATCCCAAATTTTCTGCACCGCTCATTCTGTGTCATTTTATGCCTTGAATCGAGGTGTAAAAGCCTGCAGCGATATACATTTAAGGCTATTTGATTCCTGCTGTGTGAGAGTAGGTAGCAATGGGCTTGAATGATAAAATTGCGTTGTCAAGGTAACAGGTTGTTCTGAAGACTGTGGATATGTCGTATTGGGGATGCTCCGATACTATATTTTCACCTACAGACTGCTACGACAACTCATGCGTGCACAAAAACACACACGATCGCCTAAATATAAACATAAATATGATTTTGTTCTCAGAGGGAAAAGAATCAGCGCTGCATTCGAAGCCAGTCAGAAAACCTTGAAATGTTCCTATGACGAAAAAGAAAAGGAGTGTGTGGAGAATGGAGATGCGCCGAGGCACCCTTTAACATGGCTCCTGGCGTAACCATGGATACCTGTATTTCATGGGTGAAGTAATTTTAGCTGGAGTGGGATCATATCAGTGTATCTATGTTGCACGCCTTATCGTATAACCTGCAAACTTCAGCGTACAAGCAAAAGCAAAAACGTGAGTGTGATCCCAAATAATGATGGCTAAATATAGACAGTGCGGGCGGTTATGTTTAGGCACTGGTGCATTCGGTGACCTTGTGGTGAGGAAAGCAAAGTTGCCATTAGGAATCGGGTTTTGTGTAAAAAAGGCGAGGCACAACAAGTAAAAGTGTTTGTTTGTTTGTTTTTGGTCTTCTTTATGTGGAAACTACTAAATCGTCCAATTTGGTTCTAAAGATGTTTTATTATTTTCACTTAATTCAATTCATACATTTTCTATGGAATAATATCAAAAGTTGTCTTACACAAAGATTTCTATTCATTAATCCAGCAAACTTGGATTGTGCAAAGTTTTGAAGGAATTTACTGAGATTTGAGAAGATTTGTTGATATTTATTTCAAAATCTAATTAATAAAGTTTTCATTAACATTTTAGGCAATTTTTAGTCTGATCTAGCGTTAGATTTTCTAAAATGCTTTCTTTAATTTGTCACAGCTGCTCATGTGTCCATACCAACTCGGCAAAGCCTGATCCTGTCAGATCTCAGAGAACAAGCAGGTTAGAGCTTGGTCAGTGTTTGGATGGGAGACCAAGTGCCTGAGTGGGATGACAAGAGTGGACTGTCGTTGTGTCCTTGGGCAAGACACTTAAACCACATTGCCTCAGTGTCTGATTACAGTGGGTGAGTGGATCTTTGATTGTAAAGTGAATTGTAAGGTACAAAAACAAAAAAAAGACTATACTTTTCACAGCTTTATAGCAAGGCGTACCAAAAAAATGACTATTAGGTACAAACAAACAACTTTAACATGCAGACTACTTAGATTTTGGTGAATTAATAATACATTATTAGACGTAGACAAAACTTCTCAATAGATACATTAACAATACAACCTACCGTATATGCTGAGGGAGTATTTTCATTAAAAAAAAAAATAATAATAAATTTGGTATAGTGCCTTCCAGTCTTAGCCTACAGTTTAAACCTGGCTTTGTTCAGGAAAAGATTAATAGTTTGATATCATGAGTTTCTTGCCTTTGAATCTTTTCCCAATTTTTAATACTCAATGGAACATTTGGAGTACTCAGCCTTTTTTTCTTAATTGGTAACCAATAAATTCAATATAGTGATGTACCAACAAGTTAATCAATTAATTGCAATCAATAACTTTGTGGAATAATTGTTAACTAATTTAGTAATTGAATAATCATTTAGATAAGTATATCCATCAGGACAGAGATATAGACTTCCATGTGCTAAGAAAAACATCTATAGAAATTCCTTTGTGCCCAGTGCTATAAGAGTGTTAAACAAATCATGATGCCTGTTACTGTGTCTCTTGCTATGTCCGCAGTGAATTTTAAACCACATGCTCATTAATTTTATTTGAATTTCGTATGTATTGAAATGTGCTGTGTGTTTGTGGCTGGCTGAGCAAGCCGAAGACAAATTTCTGCCATGACTACACATGACAGACATGAAAGTTTCTATTCTATTCTATTCTATTAACCCAAAAGTCAGTTGTGTGCAAAGAGAAGAGGCTATGAGACAAAGCAAGAATTAGTTGAAAGTGACACAAGAATGTTCAAAAATGTGTTTTTAATGACGAGCACAGTTGTTGTAAATTATTTTCATGCAGCATTTCTGTAGTGTTGTTGTGCTCAAATTCACACATCTTCAAAATCAAAGCAGATAATCACTTAATCCAAAGAAATATTCAACACATTGTCAAATCGATTATCAAAACAATCGTTAGCTGCAGCTCTATTACCAGAAAGAGTTTAGCCTATTGTTTGTGCTACGAAGGATTCAAAAACTGTTTGAATTTAGATTATTTTTAGTCAGACAATTTAGAGAAAAGATGCCAGACTGTTAAGGGGTTAATGCAGAATTTATTAACCGATTTTGCTATTTGAATCAGAATGTATTATCAAGCCACTTTTTAGCAAATGAAGTTTATAGACTGGACTTGATTTAAAATTACAAACGATTAAGTGTATGACAAGTTAGACTACAGTTTATATTTATTTAAAATCTTACTAAAGATTTTATTTAACTGTATTTGCATGTTTTACTTTGCTTACTTTGCAACTGTAACTACTGTATGAAGGAAGAATTTCATACCCAAAATTAAAAGTATGTTCGTTTGGTTGAACAGAATTATTAATACTAGTACGATCACAAAAAGGTTCTGCTATCAAAGTATTTAAGGGCCAGTAATATCAAATGTTTGCTTAAAGTTTACTTAGTGTATTTTTTCTCGTATTCAGTAATAAACTTTGCGATATGTTCAATAATTTACATTTTGTTCATTATAAAACACAAACTGTATTTAAAATGGCTTAGAAATAAAAACAGATCCAATGACTTCTTGTTGAAAACTGCAGAACTGATGAGCCATGCCTCTTCATCGAATACAAGCAGCAGATTTTAACGTTGTAATGTGGCTACTTGAACTTTTTGAACCCTACATATAATGGGAAATGGGAAATTTGGAAGAAATCGCAAGTAAATAAATACAGACGTTTTAGGATTGTGTTCAAGAATTCCTGTAGTTTGTAGTCGTAAATAGTTCTTTTGTCAGTGTCTTCAAAAAATTGCACCTTCCAACTTCCCACTATCCAACCAAACTAAGTCGAAAATAGGGTGTGGCAATACCAAAAAAAGCTCATAGATAAGACAAAATCTGATCTTTTCACAATCTGAACAATCGGCAACAAGCAAATAACCAATGGAACAGAAGAGAACAAAAAAACTGGATACAATCTCTTCTGTGGGTGATCTCTTCTTTGCAGTAAGACAGAGTGAGTGTATCTATCACTCACAGAGAAGGAGAAGTGTCTGTACTGTCAAGGCAACCACAGCACTGGCCACTGGGGATTATGGGAGATGTAGAGATGATAAAAACAGAGCAACTCTCAGAAGCAGAGGCAGGATTGACATAGTGTCATAAGCCAGGTTCTCTCCAACTCCAGCGTGTCACTTTTGTCATATCTGCCAAAATCTAAATCTGTCGTTACACTGGATACTACCTATGCTGCCCTTTTAATTGACTTTAAAATAGCTGACCAGTGAATTATTGGGTCTGTCTTTATTTAATATGAATTCAGATTAGTCACACATGAGCAAATATCAAAGGGCCAGCGGGCACAAAGGCTGTCACACTGAGTCAGGTCTAAATTTAAAACAGTGACTTAAGGGTTAAATGTGGGCAAACTGCATTTAGCTTTCTATACAGTGTTCTTTCTCTGTCTGGGCTATACTGTGTAGCATTTAACTCGGCGCACTGCTCTCTGACTCACTCTGCTGGAGAAGAGCTGCATGTACAGTCGTTTCAAAAGTTGTTCTAGATACAAGAGGTGCTCCACTAAAAGTTTAATCTCAATAGAGCTCCGGATCGTGACATAAAAAGAATGTTCAATTGATTGTGTGCACAGAACGTCAGTTGGCTTGTTTATTTTCAAAAATGCTAACATCTTGCCAGCATTTCCTGTTTAGTTCATTTCTATGGGGTTTTCACTACCTCAGTCTAAAATACAAAAATATAAAAAATACTACAAGATCAGACAGTGAAGAGTGAATTGTGATTGGTTTTCTTAAAGAAGTGTGTTTATAAAAGGATGTGTTGACCTTGTGTTAAATCAATGGAGATTTGAAATGGCTAAATAGACTTACTGAAGTTAGCGTTCACTGAAACCTGTTCTGACACTACAGAGTGATTGATGTAGGCTATTTACCAGTTTATCATTTTTGTTCCATGACATGTTTGTTTTTTGTGTTTTAGCTAATAAATCTCTATGGAAGTTCAGCACACCTGCCGCAAACATTTCCTTTTTTTGAAATAGCTAACTTGTAGCCCGATGAGTAATAAACATTGATGTAGCCTACTCACTCATTTGGATGTAACTTTTAAGGGTCGAATTTCAGTCACAAATGAATAAAAAAAAAAAAACTCTTGTAGTTAGCTGACAAGTTGATGATCCAGCTTGGTCAGCAGCTTTTTCTGCATATTAATAATAATCCTTCTAGGAACACACAAGTGTCTTTGGATGAAATATTCTCTTAATTTGTGTACTATCTATATTTCAGAGCCAGTTTCTAGTGGAATATTTCCCACTAGAAAAATCCCAGTTCCCAGTTCAAACTGCGTTCCAACCTAATCAACTTGTATGTAAACATTATGGCTAATGCTAACCTTTAGGCTAAACAAAAGTAACGGTAAATGACCTGTAACCAATGTTTACATAGTTTTTGTGTCAGTTAAAGTCTCCAAATAAATTTATTGTATTGATTGTTGAGCTCGTATGTGAAGTGGGGCTTTCTCGACCAGGTCCCAGTTCACAAGTTGTATTTACCAGTTTGAGTGGCGTTCCAGCTCATTTTTAAAAGTTGGAAGTGGGAAATATCCCAGTTCCCAGTTGCCCCAATGTACATGTTAACGATTTTGAAAATAAGCAAGCTAGTTTGTACTTTTCCATAAAATATTGAAACAATAATTTCACTGATTTAAAATCAGTGAATGATGTTATGTCAAGAGAATGGAACCTATTGAAATATTTCATCCATGGAATTGCTCACCTATGAAGCTAAAGACATTGTTTTGGCTTTATTGAAACGGCTTCACAATTTGTTGCATCAGAAGATAATGAAGACTTCCTGTGACAAAATGTAAAGCACAAATATTCCTAAAAGGATTTTAAAGGGAAGCTTTTATATAAAATCTGCTATTTTAATCATGTCATACTAGCGTTCTCCCATTGTTAGTTTACTCAAAGTTGTATTTGGATGTATTCATGCATGTTTGAGTAACCTTGTAGTCTTGCAGCACTTGAGCTGCAAGTGCTTAAACCCCCCGAATATCACAGTTTTGTGTTTTGTATCCTGTTTATTACTAAATGTTTGAAAAACCAAAAATAGCTGTTCCACTTGATGACATCACAAAGTGGAGTTAAGCATTATGAGCTCTGAACATGTAGACAAATATTTATATAACATGCAGGTTAGTTAACACTTGGTGGTGGTCGGAGGTTGAGGCGCCAGGTGTTTAGGCGAATCACTTCTGTTGAGTTACCCCAGGGCTGCTGCTATCACTGAGTGTGGAGAGGGGGCTCACTGTGAAGAGCTTTGTGACTCTGTGTCTGTGAAAAGCACTATACAAATGAAGCTTACTTACTTACTTACTTACTTACTTACTTATTATTCTTTGTTTTATAAATTGAAAAATGCTTGTCTAAAGATGTTATCCTTGACCAATTGTCTAGATAGATATTTTTAATTCAATATTTTTTCTTTTAGGCCTTCTATTTTATATTATTATTATATTTATTATAATTATAATTATTAATATTATTATTATTATTATTATTATTATTATTATTATTATTATTATTATTATTATTATTATTTATATTATATTTTTTGCCTAGAATATTCCTCATATTAAAGCTTTTGTTTTTTCAACTAGGCTGCAGAGTGTTTCTTACTACATAGGCCTATAATAGGCCTAATGCTTTAACTCCCCGTGTTGTTGTTGATATATAATGGTTTGCTCACAGTGAAAAAAAAAATTAAGTGACCAAGGTGGTTAACAGCAAGCATTCCTTGAATAAGACAAATGAAAACTACAGAAAACATGTATTACGAGTCTGGAAAAGGTAAGTTTTAAATAATGTTTTCAAATGTAGTTTTACAGTTTAGGAGTTGCAACTGACATCAGGGTTACAAAATAATTACCAATAGACAGGCACCAGCAAGAACTAACCGCAGCAGCATAGATCTAAAAAAAAAAAAAAAATGATCAGAGAAGTGGGGAAAAGGTCTCCTACCTTCTGTCATGCTCGTCCGCTCGTTTCGATCCATGCCATGTAGGCTAGAATATTTGCTTAAATTGTTATAATGTAAATAAAAGTAGAAAATTCGCAAATGTCTTCAACGAAAAACAAACAAACAAACAAACAAACAAACAAAAAACATTTCAGTAAAATTAATTGGCAAACAGAAACGCTGTCCTTTTTCGACTTTTAGTGACGCACTGACGTTCACGCTCTTTGTGCGTCACGTGGGGCTGCGCTCGGGGCGTGTTCGAGGACTGGCATTCCTGTCCGTGCGAAAGTGACACAGGCTAAAACTGAAACAGCATAATTATTGAGTTTTAAACGGCGACAAAGAACCCCAGTCGTGAGTATATGATTAAACACTTAAAGAGACTGCAGCATTTTCATACTGTTTAGTCTTTTCAGTGTTTTGATGTGTACCGTTAACTCTTGAGGAGAGCTAAAAAGCTCTCGCTCAATGCTAGTTGTATGATAGTTATTTTGTCGAACAACGCTGAGAATCAATGTGACTTCCAAAAGAAGTCCGCGCTAGCTTGATTCTCAGTCCATGCTCTAATACATAAACAACGCATTATGTCTGATGCCTGTGAATCTAGCTCTTTACATACTCAGATGCTATTGGTGCGCGTACGTACACATTGTTTTATATTTCTGGTCATAACCTCAAGTCTTTGGTTTGTTCCACAGTAATACGCACGGCACAACCTTTGCAGGTTTTAGATATATGTATATATACATTAGACCGCAGTTACATTAGGGAGTGGCTTTGATCAGGCTTTGAGCGACACAGGAAGTATTTTTGGAATAGAAAGGGTGCGCCATGTGTTTATAGACTAAACGTGTGTGCCAGGGCTGGAGAAATATGTTTATTATATTGTTTTTAAATGAGAGTGATATTTTTTAACTGAGAGAGTGATATTTTTAAAATTACTACCAAATTGGCTCAACATGCCTATTAGGTAGTATATAAGTATTAAATTGTTTGCTTTGGAGTTTTCATTCCACAACCAACACTGTGGTTTATTTCAAATTCTGCCTTCTTTGTAAATGTCTATGTTCATAGGGAATTCAAGATGTTTAATGCCAGAAGGTTTCTTGAAGGTGTTATAAATGTTGTCAGGTGAGAGTTTATCAGCAGTAGCTATTTACTTCGCAAAGGAAATAAAATGAGTTAACTCCTTTGTTTTATTTCTAGCAACATTGATCCAGCACAGTTTGTGCCTTCTGAGCCTGTAAGTGACTTAATGTCAGTGTTTGCCAAAATAAATTACATTTTAGACACTAGTGTCTCATTCCTCTATTTGTGTGTCTCCTGGTAGCCTCCACCACGCAGGCCTATGGCCTATGCTGAGCAGCATGAAAGTGATGAAGAGAGGCAATTTCGCAAGGTTTTCCAACAGCTGGCTGGTGAAGTGAGTGTCATGAACACCTTGTCGATTTATTGAGATGGAGTGTAAGGAGGCTTAACACATTGTTTTATTAGGACATGGAAGTGAGCCCCACTGAGTTAATGAACATTCTGAACAGAATTATTTCAAAACGTAAGTTTTATTTTATCTCACACACATACAAGTTGTAAAAAAGTTTTGCTAACTGCTTAATCATGTCTTTGCTGTTTAGATGCTGACTTGAAGACAGATGGCTTTTCAATTGAAAACTGCAGAAGCATGGTGGCTGTCATGGATGTATCCTTTTTGTCACTTATAGGCGTGTTGGCTGTGTTGACGGCAACAAAGCCTTGGGAATCAAGGGTTAAGGCTGACAACTGCCCCACCAAATCTCCCAATGACTGACACAAGAGTAGTAAAGAAATCGTTTATTACTTTTTAGTAGATACAGTGTATGTAGTGTTTTAGCATAAACACTAGTAATTACATATAAAAAAATAGAGAAAACCTTACTTACATC
Source organism: Mugilogobius chulae (assembly GCA_038363315.1). NCBI lineage: Eukaryota > Metazoa > Chordata > Actinopteri > Gobiiformes > Gobiidae > Mugilogobius > Mugilogobius chulae. Next base: position 10,585,084 of record CM076406.1, on the reverse strand, counting down.
AAAATCTGCCTCTGACAAATACTGTAGCTATGCTGTTGTTTGTCTAAGATGGAGTAGCTATAGTGGGTTTTCTTAACAACCATTTCAGAGCGACAGTACTGGGAAACTTGGGTTTCATGAATTTAAACACCTGTGGAACAATATAAAAAATGGCAGGTAAGTAACTCTTTCTATGACCAACAAAAGAGTTGTAGGTGGTGTTGTGTTGCTATTTTATGCTTTCTAGGTTTAATGACTCACCTTACTCACCTTCGGTGAAAGAAGTGTTGTAGTACATTCCTTTAATGCCTTGTTTTTCTTGCTTAGGGAGTGTACAAGTCCTACGACAGAGATGGATCTGGACTTATTGGTGCAGACGAGCTGCCTGGAGCCTTCACAGCTGCTGGTGAGTTTAATAGTTCTGTGTTAATGCATGAATTATATATTAGCAAGTGATAAGCAATTCCATAATCATTTTCAGGTTTGATATTTACAATGGTTCATCGTACATGGCCCAAAAATAGTATTCTCATAAGGGTTACTCAATATGTGCTTCATTTCGTTTTTGTAAATGTGCAGGCTTTAAAAAGATAAATTTAAACATTTTTACCAAAATTTTAAGGCTACAAAAATAGAATCTGCATAAAATGTCTCGTAATTACATTTAATTGTTAGAATTTTGCTTACCAACTTTATAAATATATTTCTTTATCCTTCACATCATAATTTAAAAGTGTTAGGGCTACAATGAATATCTCTTCTTTTAAATGATTTTAAATGTCAATACATACAAGTATATTACATTTATTGTTGTGGTGGCATTAGATCTTATTAAAGCAGCATTTAAAAACTTATAAATGTCACTTGACCAATTTTGGAGCTGTCTTGTTTACAAATACAACATGTCTTTAACAATAGTGGTGCTTTCAGTTCAGATAAAAGCTAGAAAATAAAACCAATGCTAAAGTTTAACCCTCTAGTGCTGCACTGCATTATGTGTGTTCGCTGCACCTCTTGTTTTCAACTCTAGGTTTTCTTTGTTAACAGATACATAAGTCTAGAACAAACCAGAATAAACTATATCAGATGGAAAAATTGTCTTTATTAATTCCATGTAATTTCCGAAATCTGAAGGAAAAAATACACTATTAACACGATAATAGATTTGTTTTTCTACTGTCAATCATTTGATCTTTCCTTACTTCAGGCTTCCCTCTTGATAAAATGTTGTTTGACATTATAATACGACGATACAGTGATGAAAATGGGAACATGGATTTTGACAATTACATCGGTTGCCTTGTGAGGCTGGACGCTATGTGCCGTAAGTCAGCTTGATTTAGTAGACTAGAATTTTTTTTTTTGTGAACTAATGATGATCTGTAAAATCAGGTGCCTTCAAAACCCTGGATAAAGATAACAACGGAACCATCAAAGTCAACTGTCAAGAGGTAAGTGTCCGATTTAAAATGTTTTTGTAGAGAAAAGACAAGACACTATCCTATACCTGATATGTTCTTTAATGCACTTGCAGTGGCTCCAGTTGACCATGTACTCTTGAATGCAGCTCCGCCTCATCTTCAGTTTGTTACACAGTGCCACTTTGTTTTCACAGTTCAGCATGATTTTTTGTTTTATTTTTTTCACTGAAACCTGTGTTGTCATGCAGGACCATATTATGTATGCAACTTACTCTATGTATTGTTCACCTAAACTTTGAAAATTTGTATTAAAAATGTAAACATTTTAACAAATTGTGAACACATAGTAATAATATAAGAAAGCAGTATAGAAAAAGTTATTGATATTATATATTACTTATGTTGTAGTATAAATACATAAAAACTAAACTGACAGTAATTGTTATTTACAGCATGGCATTTACATCTGGGGTTGTGCTTAGTAAGTCATCAGATTTGCACAAATTTTTAATACATTTTCAACATATTATCTACTATGCAATTGAATTTACATGGGAAACACTCTTTAGATGATTCCAGGTTTTGCTGCCTGGTGCGTCTATATTTTGTGTACTAAAGTATATATTATTTACTCTTCCCATTATCATCTTGCAAGTTTATGCTTTGACTTGGTGAGTGCAACAAAAGAAAAACAAACCCTGTTAAAAGTTTTGTATTCATTGCACAAAATAAATGAAATAGGATTAAATAAAATGTATGGAGATAAGGAGTGCGGTTAGTCTGACTGCAGCACTGAGAGAAGAAGGTGGTGGTACGAAAGAAAAAAGAAATGTTACATTTTTTCAGCTTTGTCCATCATGGAGTTGTGCACTTTCCTCAGTGTTTCAGTGTTGTTTAACCTGTTGTTGAGTGGCACTGCTGTTTTTATTATGCTCCATTTTGTGTGGCTTTGCGTAATCTTCTATCTATCACATTCTGTAATTATAATATTCAGAGAAAGTGTAAACTGATTAAAAAGAAGGCATTGTTTTTATCGCTATTGAGCCTAAAAAGGGGTGTGGCATGTTTAACCAAAACCACTTATTCTCTATTTGCCTCTGTTGTTGAGTGCAGCATATTATTTGGTAAGAAAAGACAGACCTCTCCAAACTTCAGTCACATCCAAGGCCTATCCTTCCCTAAAAATGCTGTGACCTTTATATGGAAAGCTGTGCATGTTTAAAATGACGATAGGCTATATCCCAATGTAAAATTGGATGTTGATGATTCTGTCAAACTGTTTTTAAGTTGCATTCTTGGGAAATAAATAAATGTGCCATATTTGGACAAAGACTAATTTGTTATTTTCACACAGTTTTAATTGTAGGCTATTGTTGTATAATCTGACTCTGTTTCCACAGCCTTGAATTGAGTTTTATATCATGGCAGTGTACCGCAAGTTTTAAATGGTAGCACACACTAATATTTTTTAATTATTTAGTACAGTGTTTTTCAAACTGTGGTATCTGCACCATAGGTGTTACTTAAGCTGCCTCTGCTACTTCAAGTAAGCAACTTGCATTTAATGACAAATCTACTCAAGTTGGGGTGGGCCTTCCTTTAGAGTGGTCTTATGTATGGTTTACCATAGTCTAAGCGTGATTAAATCTTATTTTAAACAATTACAAACTCTAAATTTAGACCTGATCTAGTACCAGTTTAGATCTGGTGGTACTAGAGAGCAAATAGTATCTTAAATGGCTATATGTGTAGATAAATGCACATTTTTTTATCATTCCTTGTTTTTCAATGTCATACAAACAGAATGTGATCTAATTTCTTTCAGACTGTTCACACTTGAATAATTTGACATAAAAAAGCAGACAAATATTGACAGTGTTATCACTAGGTAATGAATAATGATCCTGTGACTGTACACACCACAACAAATGTTTGTACTGAGTCAGTAATAGGTTGATTATTCTAGTTATCTGACTATTGCACGTGGTGTTGATCCGCTTGAAACATATAATTTTTTTATTCATTTCAAGTGTCAATTGATTTGACTTTGATGGCAGCAGTTTGCGAATAACTATCTAGACTCCATGAAGGGCCCGATAATTAATGGAATGGCCCCAGGGAAAAGAAAACAAAGCATCATAAGGGCTTTACTTCCCGTTCATCCAACGATCACAGGCAAATTTATTTCAAAATAAAATTATCTTTATCACCCACACCGTACGTGTCCATTGCAACTTTAAAAAATGTTAAGTAACCAGGTTAACATAAATAGCTAAACAAACTAACACGTCCTGTAGATCTAGCCTGTTAGTGCTAGATTATTTTTTTAGACCAAACCCCTAAATGCTTTCACCCGGATACAATGCGTATGAGTAGCCTACATTTTGTTTGTTGCTTGACGGTGTGTCTCCATGCAGAACATCTTGAGAAAATAATTCACTCCGAGTAGATGTTGCGTTATTTGGCTTTGCAGGTACGTTCAGTGTCCCACGATCTGCATTGCACGTGTCTTTTAGGTCTGGACATTTTTGATCAACATCTGCAGCGCCAGTGAGAGTGAATGTATCGGTGCGTGTTAGCTTAGCCTGTTAGCTGTCATGCATGTTACAAAACCACGCCAATATGTATGCTGTAGATCAATAAAATCAGGTTTTTGCCTCAAAAGAAGCACCCGGCGTTGGCTAAGCTTTCCGTAACGCTCTGAACTCCTCTGTACTCTCTAAATTATGAGAGAATGAGGAGATGCCTGTGCTGCTTTGCTACATGCTAATGTGACTAGCATCCATTGTCCACACTGGTTTTGCCGGACTGCTACAAGCTAAAGACTTTAGTGTGTAAAGCTCAAACTATCTGCACCAATTACGACCTAAGAAAATATATTGTCTTCCAAATACAACTAGATGTAGGTTTTACCAAGTTTTATAAGCGGCCAAGACTGCTCTAAATAAGTTCAGTACTAAGCACTTCTTAATATACATTATTAATTTCATGTACTAATGACTTTCCAACTGCCCGGTCAGTTCTGACTCAGTTGACTGTCCTAATTCCTTTTCTTTTTATCCATCGTAAGATTAAAAAAAAAAAAAAAAACTTTTAAACTCATGTTGAAGTTAAAAAGCTTTTCTTCAGAACTTTTTTTTTTTTTAATACAATTTCCTAAAACAAATTTTGTTTTATATTTGTTTTTGAAAATCAAAAAAATTCCAAACTGGTATCTTTTAGGCCCTGTTCAGTTTTACTGCTCATTACATTTACCAAATAAAATTACAACAGAAAATAAATTCTGACTTTTCCTCTGTGCAGAGCTTGTTCTCACTTATAATTAGAGTAAATTAGACACCAGAGACTAAAACTACAAAGCTTGCCAAAGAGTTCTGTGCTTGTAAACACTTTTAGTCAGGTATTTTAAGGAAATTCATTTCTTCTGAAAGATACCTTAATTTATAGCCTTGATGACTAACGTTTTTATCAAAGGCAATAGACTAAACTAAAAGCATATTGTTTTATTTTGGATGTTTTAAAAACAGTCAGTCATTACTATAAACAAGCTTGAATTTCTAAAAATTTGACATAAAACTGATCATTTTCCATGAACAAATATTTTCTATGAAGCATGGATTGAGCTTTCTGTTCTGATTTTCAGAATCTTACACTGTTGTTTAAAGTAATTTGAATACTCACTAATTCAAATAAAAATACCTACAAAAACAATCAACTAACATTTGGGCAAGTTCTGTCTGGTAACACTAACCCCTGCCATTCTTTTTTATTTTGTTTTTTCTATTTTGAGAAGATCCTCATTACAGAATTCTAACATCTGAATTGCTGAATACGGAGAATCACCAAGTAGGACGTAAGGATGTCTTCTTCTCCACTGTACTACAACCACAGCCGTGACCGCTTCAAAAAGAGAAAAGCTCGCTTCACATTTAGCGAGGTCCACATTTTGTTAGACGAAGTACGAAAACACCGTAAATAGTTGTGGGTATGTACATCTTCAACAATATTTGAATGGCTATGACCTTCTATATACTAATGTAAACACTTTTTTGTACTTAAGGTAAATTCAATCGTGGCGTGCCAACAGATGCTAAAAAACGCACATGGGCCGAAATTACTGCTCGTGTGAATGAGATAGGAGAATGTCAACGAGAGATCATCGAAGTTATTAAGAAATGGTCTGACCTGAAGTGTGACACTAAACGTAAAATTGCTGCCATGCAGACAGGAACAGTGCCAAACAGAGGACTAAACTCACGCATGTCTAAAGACCTCAATCCCACGAGAAAATTGTGGCTCAAATTCTGGAGATGGCAGACGATGATGATGGTACATATAATTTTGGCCACTGGGTGATGATGACGAGGCAGTTGATGAAGAAGAAATGGAAGAAGAAGACATGATCGGATTTCAGAGCTCTCCAAATGGTGGACTAGAATCATCTATGCCCCCACCTTCATCTTACTTCTCAAGTGGAAGCGCACAACCAGGTAGACTTGATGATCCTGAATGCAGTATTAAGAATGTATATAACACATTTGTACATGTTAAATCTGTTCTTTTTCCTGTAGATTTGCCATTTGAGCTACCAGAAGGTAAGTCTTACAGTTGAAACTTTTTTTTTAAACACATTGTGGGTGCGAAGTTAATTTTTTTCCTTATGTAGACACAGAAGGAGGATTTGCCGAATCAGAAGATGAGCAAAAGGATGAGCCGCCACTCCCCAATTTACGTTCTAGACGATCTCAAGATCACCAAGAAAATAATGGCCTCCGGAAACAAAGTCCATCCAAGTCAGAACCTTCAACTTCAGCAGCTGGAACTCTTCCGATTGCCAATTCATCTTCCAGCACTTCTAAGGAAAACTTAATGGACAGCGTGTCACAGAGTCTCGTGAGCAGCACGCCACCAACATGTTGTTAGAAACTGTGTCGCGGTCGCTGGAGCTGTTAGCCGAGTCGGTGCAGCAGCTAGCAGAGACGCAGCAGGAGTTTGTGCGTGAGTCTTTACAGCTGCAGAGGGAGACGGTTCAGGTGCTTAGAGACTTCACCGGTGGAGCTATTGCACTCATCCACGATAAATTAAATGGACGACCAGCATTATAGCAGTGAAGTGTGCATATGAAACACTGACTCTTGAGAGACTTTTAGGCACACAAAACCTCATGTTCTCTGGACTTCCACAATGATTACTGGTCCTTTTTAATATTACTCAGACTTTTCATCCTTTTATCTATAATGGAGTAAGGATGTCTTCTGTGTTATCGAGACCAGACTAACAGACGGATGTTTTGAGCTACTGAAACTGTACAGTGTGCACATGTCCTTTATTTTAGAACTATTAAGTCAGTCAGATTGCTGTATATAACTTTTACACATGTAATGATGTTAGGTCTTGGTGAAAAAGTTTTCTCAATTGTGTGCCTGAGGCGCTTTAACATGTGGTTTTTTACATCAACTTGAATATTATCCCAATAACTTAATTTCAGATTAAATCTCATTTGTGGGTATGAGTCTTGCTTCCCAATGTTATTCACATTTTAAATCTAAAAATATAAAAGCCATAATTTTTACATTATAGGTGTACATCAAATTAAGACAAATTTACACAATGTATTTGATACACAATACTGTATTGCAAAACCTTAATGATGCGTTCACTTGCAATTATTTGTTCCTATTTTGAACCCATCTTAGTCCTTTGGTTTGCCAAAAAATCCAGAAAATAATCTTCGAATTTAAATATTGTAAAAGTTAAACTTGATACAAGTAAACATTAAACTTCAGTTTAGAGAGCTATTCACTTTAATGTCCAAAAGAGGCGTTGTGTGCTTGAAGTGAAGACTTGCGTGAGACGTACCTCCATAGGTTACCACAATGTCTCGTGTGTTCTATATATGAAATTACATATTCATGTATTTACTGAAATAGTTAAATATCTTCATCCTTCATTAGTCGTCAAAGCACTCACAATTTTATTTTTACAACTCAATAGCCGCTTAATTTTTTTTATTATTATTATTTTATTAATAGATGGAGACCATGCATGTTCCTTATGGGCTTTGCAACACCTCTTTGCAGCCATAAATAACACAATAACCAAAGTTTTGAGACACAGTCTCAATAACATTACACAAGAATAAAACACAAGCTTCTGTTTTGAGTAATTTTCTTTCAATTGACATCTTTACAGAGGAATTTACATTTTAATAATGTGTATTAATAACTGATTATAGTTGGAAATTATAATGCTTTATAGACTTACATAATAGCATCTTAAACATTCAATTAAGTCCTTAGCCATGTTCTTCCATCACTCAATCAACAATAGAGTAACATTTTTTTTTTTTTACCAAATTCCAAATAATAATAATAATATTATTACAAATAGTGTCTAAGTGGAGTTTAAACACGTGATTTGTACATCTCTTCTGGCTGTTTTGTGTTTTTGTGTTAAACAGCTGCAGCAGTGATCGGGGGGAGGGTGTCTTCGATCTGTGCAGTGGGAGACCCTAAGCTGCAGGCAGGAGGCAGCGTTACACTCAGGCCAGTACAATAGACAGCTGTATTCCTATTGTGACACAGCCTTTTACCTTTAGCCCGCTTTACAGGGCCCTTAAACCTGAGACTTAAGCCTATTTCAAAAGCTTTTATTCACTTTGAGTGTCTATAAAAGTGCATTGTACCTCATTCAGCTCCATGGCTTCTCTATAGTTACATTCCTGTTTTGTTTTCCTGGATGTGTACAGTGCTTAGTTAAATAATATAAAACCAAGAGGAAATATTAATGCGCGAAAAGTAGAATAAATTGCGAAGAGTTGTTTCTACAGTGTTTTGTTTGAATTTAACTAGGCGGAAGTCAAAAAGCAAATCTGGTGTTGAATAGAAATAAGCGCAGTAGGAAATTAAACAAGCAGAAACTATATTTGGGTTCTCTGACTCTCCAGATCAACAGCATTATTTATTTGTTGTTTATTATTTTGATTTGTAAATAGCCAGACAGTTTATTGTTACTGCTACATGTTTTATGACGATTCTTAAACATACATTTTCTTCATCTTCAAATTTTCAGCTTCTTCTTGTTGCGTAAAGGCTGTTTTCTTATTTTTACCAGGCAGATAGGGTAAAGCATACAGTCTGAAGCATTTCCAGCACTACAAAGTACTTTTATGAGTTGTGAAATAATGAACAAAAAAACGTTGTAAACCATTTAACAATTGTTTTCTATATTTTCTTTAAAGGACATAATGCATTTTTTGGTGTTCCTGAGCACCTGCACTTTGGAATCTCATGCATCAGAACCAATAAAAACAGTGCTGTAAATCACAAGTGACAGTCAGTGTTTCCCCCATCAAAAATTCAGTTTGAGCTCTCTCTACTGACTGCAAAGGAAATTACACAGGGAACACAAACAAATCAATCTTGCCTGATATGCTAATGCTGCAGAAATGCTCAAATTTAGTCTGGATGATTTATGGCGTTCAAAACAGGGCAGAAGATCTCAGAGATCCATCTATGACATCACAGATCAGGGACATTTAGAGCAGTGTTTTGGGGGAAACCAAACATTTCTCACAGACAAAACTTCAGCAGTGTTATTGATGATGAAGAACATTTAGAATCAGATTAAAAGAGAACTGAGACAAATGGTGCTGAGATGGAACTGGAGGAGCAACGAGTGGTCTGCTGGTGAGAAGTTTGTGTGGTCCTCTTCCTGAACCTTAGTTAATCACTATTAACTCCTGTGTAACTTTGGTTTTATTGGTTAAAAGTTGTCTTGAAAAACATATTGCTTTTCTTTTAACTGGTAGCCCTATACTCATCTTGACTAAAGAAATACTGTGTAGCATTCTATTGGTATAATAATTATTTCTATGGATAAAATGTGACTGCAGTGTGCAGACCTTAATATTCTGCTGCTTTAAGCCTTAGTGCAGGATGGAAAGTAATCCACAGGCCTAATACCTTCTAACTGGTCAATATTCAAACTAAAAAGAGAAGACGTTCAAACCTAAATGTGACATACAGTAAATGGGTTAGTGAAGTGTTAATATTTAGAGTCTATAGAAAATGGAGAAAGAAAAACAACAGAAGTCGTAGCTCTCATTAGTCCTTACCTCCCGCTGAGTACTGTAGTTGGAATAGGAAAACTTGACTGACACAGTCCGGTTGTCTGTGTTTCACCAACTGGCTAAACATTCCATTCCTTGTAATTTTGTGACTTTGTAGCCTTCAGGGAGGTCGTCTTTATTTTCTGACGAGATAAGGGCTGGTCAGTCCACCAACTTGAAACAAAGAAAGACAGTTATGTAGTGTTTAGTCTTGAATTTCATTTGTAATTGAAATCTAATGATTCTTACCTGAAGTCTCTCTGGTCCAGGCAGTGCCCTCTGAGGGTGTCCTCAGCTGTCTGTCTCACCACAGACATAAATAAATGTTTATCTAACGGTCATCACTTGTAATGGCTATTGAATGAATTGACTTTGTGAAATTACCTTTCAGCACAGATAAATGGATGCCTGACAGTTTCTAATGCAGTAATCCTATCAGTAATTTATATTTCCAGGATTCTGTACAGCAACAATGTTGCAGTTTGTAAGAATGTTGCAGCTTGTATCTCTCATCCTTCAGGGTAAGTAACTTAAATTTGTTCTAGAAACAACTGATTGTTTACAGTTGACAGTATTACACTGGCCACCAACTAAAGAAAATATAACAATGTAAAACTTTTTTTTTTCCATCCATTTTTTCCGCTTTATCCGGAGTCGGGTCGCGGAGGCAACAGTCTGAGTAGGAGGCCCAGACTTTCCTGTCCACACATACTTCCTTCAGCTCTTCCGGCAGAATCCCGAGGCGTCCCAGGCCAGTCGAGAGACATAGTCCCTCAGCGTGTCCTGGGTCTTTCCCGAGGTCTCCTTCCGGTGGGACATGCCTGAAACGGGCGTCCAGGAGGCATCCGATACAGATGCCCGAGGCACCTCAGCTGGCTCATCTTGATGTGGAGGAGCAGCGGCTCTACTCTGAGTTCTTCCGTGTGACTGAGCTCCTCACTTTATCTCTAAGGAGCGCCCAGCCACTCTCTGGAGGAAACTCATTTCAACCGCTTGTATTCGTGATCTTGTCCTTTCGGTCATTACCCAAAGTTCATGACCATAGGTTAGGGTTGGAACGTAGATTGAACGGTAAATCGAGAGCTTTTTTTTTAAATAATAATAATTATATGGCTTATTTGGAAAAAAACACTATCTGTAAAACTTGGATAATTTCAGCAAAATCCAGTTGTTGATTTGTTACGAGAATGCTTCATATGCAACTCGTTAAAACTTCTATACAGTATATAGCATCATTGCAAAAACTGTTAAATTTTTTAGTCTTGTAAACAACACTGCTGCAAGCTCAATTATTTATGCATAAAACAAATTTAGCCTCTATTTTATTTTATGAAATGTTTTAAAAGCAGTGTTAATGTCGGTCTATGTTTTTCTAAACATTCTCTATTTCCTCTCAGAAGAATATCTGTTTGTATTGTAACCAACCACACACATAAAACAGGACAGAAAAACTCTACTTACTGAATATTAGGCATTTTTTGCCTGTAAGAAACTTAAAAACAAACAAATAAACAAACAAACAAACAAAAGTCTTGTCTAAGTGTACAATGTATGTGTAAGAAGTGCTATTCTGGAAGGTATTGTTTCAGTTGAATTAAAATTATATACTTCTTTGTCACTATCAGTACATGTATCTGTGTCATCCTGTCCTATGGCAGTTTTTCTCTGAAGTGTAGAGTTAGTTGACATCTGCTGTGTTGTGACATTGATTTGGGGCGGCCCGTTGAAAGAACACTAAACTTTGTATCGATCGGCCTGTATGCGTGTCCGTATGTATGCCCTCCCCCTTCTGAATGCCACAATTGACCCCTGTGGCCTTTTCTTTTTCTTCAGTTTTCACCCCCACCTGTTCCGTCCCCTTGCTCCCCTTTCATGTCCCATCTGCCACTGGGATGACCCAGCAGCAGAGCAAGGTATGGGCCGGAGAAGGCTGCCCCTGCTCGCTGGCTCAGCTTGGGCCTGGATTAAATCATTATATAGGAGTTCTTTTGTGAAATGACAATGAAGTAATTATACAGCTGCCCTGCAGCCAAACAAATCACTTTGATTTAGCTCATCGGACAAACTACTGCAGAAGTGGACAGTGGCTTTCACATATGTCTGTCTGTTCCATATGGCGCAACCGTACTAAACAATAAAGAGAATGAGATTGTATTACAAATCCTATTGTAGAAGTTTGACCAAAATAAAGTTCATTGGCCGGTCTCAGGTGTAGTGCAGAGGTGCTCTTCACTCACACACAAACTGTGAAAACCATACTTGGTTTGGTTTTACATAGTTTTATATCACACTCTTACATATTATACCCTTGCTAAAGGAACCAAATGTCCTTAAAAACAAGCAGGAGAATAAAACAGTCCCATACATTGTAGAAGCATATTATTTTATGTTTAATGTAAATGTATTTTCTAGCTAAATGTTTATCATGAGTATGTTCTACAAAATCATTTTGTAGGAGCTGTAATTCTGTTGCTTGTTTAGAAAAAAACAATCCTGTTGTGTGTTTACTGTATGTTTGGCAGGTGATGCTTTAACTATTGAAATGTAAGTTGTGCAACAGTAGTTCTCAACCTGGGGGTTACGGAATGATTTCTGGGGGTCCCCTGATGATGTGTGCAGTTTAACATTGATATCTTAAACAAGGTTTGACACTATTCAACTGTAATAATAGATGCAGATTTTTATTTACAAGTCTATCAATGAATTTATCCAGGCTCGAGGCTTCAAAATAATATCAAACAATAGACTACTTTATCACATTGTGGATTGCCTACATTTTGTGTTTGGGGGTTGTGAATGCCTACAGTTGTTATTTTGGAGCTCGGACTATAAAAGACTTTTAAACCCCTGCTTTAAAAGTCTGATTTATTGCAGAATATCAGCCCTACTAACAAACTGATTGTGTGATGTTGCAATATTGTGATGTATTTGTATCGTGAGCCATGTCGTGTTTGAATCATAAGGACGCTGTGACTCTCAGCCTATTTGGCATGTACAGTACATGTAGGTCCCACAGTGTCATTGTGTCCTTCTTCAGTTGTGTCATGCATCACCTTCTAAATGGTTACATATGTCATTTGTTGGGAAAGTGTTTCAGTACAGCAAGACGAGATATTTTGGACCAGGAAGAAGCATAGGTGGTTTTGATTTTCCTCTTTTTCAAAACAGAAATTACACCAAAAAATGCTGCAAACAGAACACAAAAATATGCAATGACAGATTATCAAAGCTTTCTATTTTGACTTGGTTTGGTGCGATAGCCCGTGGTAAATATTTATCACAGTTTTACAACAGTTGTCGATTATGAAAAATTATTGAAATCACAGTAAGTAATTTGAGTTTTAAAAATCCCTTTATGTTGCATCAAAAAGAGTTAAAATACAAAAATAATTTAAACTAAACTGACATACTTTCCTGGGAGTTTATACAATTGTTTAGTCAAATGAAAGCGTTACAAATGTTTTCATTTGTCAAATTGTAAAATCTGTGCCATTTATGTGGATTTTGGCCCATATTTACAATGTTGTGGCTAGGTTGTTGAATTGCCTATGATGTTTAATACCTTGAGCTACGTCATATTCACTGGACAAAAGACTTCTAAAGGATAAACCAGCCCAATACAAATAAGCAAAATGTTTGGCTAAATCTTAAATAAATTCATGTTCACTATGTTTTAATGAAAAATGTAGCAACCACTTTAGGTGAGATATTGTCTTTATGTATTAGATGCATATTCTTGACCAGAAGACCTACAGTATAAAGCACAATGATTATCAACATCCATTCCTCTGAGCAAAAGCTACATTTTTTAAAGTGATCCACTGTGCAGGTCATTGCACAGAATATAAACATTTGCAGTTGAATAGGGAGTTATTTTAAACATTTATTTCAATCACTGCAATCTTTTAACAGTGTTCTGCTGACACGCAATAGAATAGTTTCTGTGTAATATCATCACAAACAAGAAAAAAAAGACATTAGTACTGAATTAGTAAATATGAATGGTGATAAATAATGCATGTGTTACAAAGTACAGAACACATACGCTGCTATAATTCTGTTAATGTTAGTCAGCACTTTGCCTAATAATACCCCAGACACTCCGATCTGCCTTTGATTCTTTGATTCGAGCCATAAATTTGCTTAATGTGGAGGAGGAGGCCCTGTTTGCATTTTTAGCACCTTTATTGCTTCCTTATTCAGCGCTGTAATGAGATCAGCCAATCAGCTAAATGACATGCATAAAAATGAGCCCAGCTCCCCAACACACACGAACAGAGCAGTGCGACCCACCAGACGCTCATTGTCCCGCACTCAGACAGCAGGCCCCCGGAGCTCCCCTGAGACCGGGTTCGGATCTCGGCACTCCCGAGCGTCCTCCTCCTCCCCCTCTCCATAGCTGCATCCTCCTCCTCCACCACCACTGGTCCTGAGGGAGAAGGAGGGCCAAGCTGCACACAGGAGGCAGATGCTGGCCACTTGCCCTAATAGAGTGGGCTCATGCAGCGGAGGGTGAGGGGTAGTTCCAGCGAGGTTCCCATGGTCCGCCGGTCACACCCCTGCCAGTGTTACAGCGGCCAGGGTGCACTGTCCATCTGCTCTTGGGACACAAAGCCACAGCTTCAGCTCCACAGGGAGAAGGGGGCGGCCGGAGGGTGAGCAGGTAGAGGACAGGGATACTCGCATACATCAATATTCCCGGCCCCAGCTGAAGCATAGACAATGAGAAATGTATATGTGGAATGCTGCAAACACAACTGTTAGGTGGAAGTGTCAAGTGACTGCATTCATTTAACATTCAGCAAAATGAACAGGAAGAGGTAAAATGTACTAAAAGGACAACTTGTAATTGTGACGTTTTAGAAAAAGAAAATCAGAATGTAAGATTAAATGCGCATTGCACAACGTTTTGTCCAAAAACAGACTTTAAAAAAACATGTTTTTGTCATTTGGATGCCTTTGCTGCAGTAAATGAAAATAATAAATATAGTGTTGTTGTTTTTTTGTGCAGTCTTGCATGGTCACAAAACAGACCATTCTTTGTCCTGAGGGCCTATACTGGTATCTTTCTATGGAAATAGAGCTGTGCAATATCATAAGATGGGTTCAACTTCCGGGATGGACCATATCAACATCTCACAATCTCTCTGGGTGGAGTCTCATGTTCTCCCCGTGTCACCATGGGTTTTCTCCGGGTACTCCGGTTTCCTCTCACCTCCAAAAACATGTATGTTTAGGTTAATTGGGCAGCACTGTAAAAAAAAATCCCTTAGTGAGTGAATGAGAGAGTGAATGGTTGGCCACTGTCCAGAGTGTTCCCCCACCTAAGGCCCAAAGTCACTGCGATAGGCTCCAGTCACTCGCGACCCCTAACGGGACTAAGTGGTAGAAAATGAAGGAATGAATATCATATTGTATATTATACTGTATATCGCGATATTCATGTGGAAAAATTGAAATTTAGAACGTTGCAATATGATTGCACTTGCACCACAGCTGATTTTGCAACCAAGGCAAACAGAAACTGTGACTAATTCCCATTGTTGCCAAATTTTCAAGGATTAAAAAGTGACAATCCTTTGATGAAAGTCCAAACAAACCATCTTTTCATTAATAACAACTTTAAAACGCATTTTGTACTTAATATTTGTGGATCAAACTTGAAAAAACATTACAATTCACAACCCTTGATTGTCAAAATTCATATGCAACTTTCCAAACAAAGAAGCCCAAAATTCCTATAAATGCAGACTTGGCAACTCTTGGCCATTTTTATTTGATCTCTCTAAAACCTTGAACAAAAGTAACCTATGCCCAGATAGTGGAGGCTCTGCAGAAGCTAAAACACAAAAAAATGAAAAAAGTAAAACATGGCGTCTGAAAGGAAACTACTTGTAACTACGATAGCCTAAAACACATAATATAAAAGATAAACACTAGTAGTAAGTATATGTCAACTCATCTTTACCGTATGAATAATTAATCTTTAATATTGCCCTGTATATTGCCCTGCCCTACTAGGAAAGATGTTTCCTTAGCAATACATTTATCTCCATTCAGAATGTCCCAAAGTGTGGTTTTAACTTTCTATTACTTCAAAAGTGTGTACTTTATTTTTCACCTTCAGAAAGTTACACAGTTCACTTTTAAAGCCTTACTGTGTAACATTCTAAAGATAAATAATCATCTCCATGAAGAAAAGCTACTTGTAGACCCTCCACCCATATATTCAACACAGTGCAGCTATATTGCATCTCAATATATTTTTGTTTGTTGAATTTGGGCAGGACATTTTGGTTGATAATTATATTTGATAAATCTCTATATGGCTTACTAAAGGGTCCATATTACACACATTTGACTTTTTTTAGTTTGATTAAAATGTCATTATCTCAGCAAAAACATACTTGGAGTTGTGTTTCGTTTCAATAACAAATCCTGCATTCTGCTTTTCTACAAAGAAAATGCTCTGGTCCACGCTGTGATGTCATTAAGTGATAGTTTTAAAGTTACCAGATTTTTAACTTCAACTGAACTGTTTTACTGAACAATATCCTACTGTTCAAATCAGACTGTCTCAAGTTGTAGGAGATTTTTTTTTAATCTTTTGTTCAGTTGTGATTGCCGCAGAAAAATTTTCTACTTTTCAAGTGAATTGAGTGGTAAAAGTTTAAAGGAGGCTAAAACAATAACTGTAGCTTCTAATTTTGCTCATTACAGGCCCGAAGTTGTACAAAAGATTTCACTACATGTGAATAAAGTATACAAGCACAATTTCAAAGAAAACACAAAAATATACCATGTAAAACGATAAATTGCTTTGACCTCTACAAGAAAATAACCCTAACCACATTACTAAGCCAATTCCGGATTTTGGTAAGGCTGAAAATAATTTGGTTTGTAAATAATTAGCCTAAGGGTGCGTGACCGTGCATAAATAATCACCATCTGACAGCAGCATAATGAAATGAAGGATGAATGTTATAATTGTATTCAGTAAGGAAACAAAGCATTGCAGGTTTAACATATTGATTAGGAGCATTCACAAAAACTAATTAGTGGACCAATGTGTTAATGTTACATAGTTTTTCTCATCAAAGAGATTAAGATTGCCACAAATTCTTAGAATGTCAATTGCAAATTGTCTATTGCAGCCAACCTTTTTCAGAATGAAGAATTTTGTCAGCCGATGCCTATATCAATGCCGATTTCTGAGGCAGATATTCTTATTTTACTTTTAAAAGCATAGCTGGGTGATAGTATAATAAAATAGTATAACAAAAAAAAACTTTAACCTAAACTATTATTTACAAGGTATACATGCGTCTCTTTCACACAATGTAATGATGCTTGATTGTATTTTAACCTAAGAAGCAATCATTTCATAGCGTCATGAAAGACACTAATTTTGTTCATATTGACAAACAAACAAGCACTTATTAAAGCTTGTGCTACACACAAAGTCAACGAACAAGAATACAACTTAAAGTCATGATAATGATAAAATCAAAACTGCAGACTTAGGAATGGAGAGAGATAAAAGAAGTCTTATCATTTCTCTTCAAACCAACTAAGACTCAGCTGACCACTGTGAGTGGCTAAAAAAATATATAAATATTGACCCCAGAATATCTGACGCAGATATATCTGTCTATCTCTACTGAGTATCCCTATGCTCTGCTTTCAGCAAATAAATGAGTTTTCTAGTGAAATATTGTCAGTTATTATCTTGTGACTTTTTGTTTCAATGATAAGTAAAAATTCTCCATAAATATTTTGAAACTCATTACATTACAGATACATTCTGCTTAGTGCTTGTATACCCATGTTTATATATATATTTATCATATTCATATATTCATATTTTCACCTCTGTCAGAAATGTCAGAACTGAAGATTAACTTGAACAAGTCAAAATATATTTAAAAAAAAAATGTAATCGCCAAAACCTGCAAACTTTGCAAGTTTGAACAATCACATTACTGACATGAGAGGCTCGTGTGATGTTTGATAACTCCAGAAGTCAGATAAAGATCAGGTTTTTACCCAGTGTAAAACTCAATCTTTTTTTTCAATGGAGCCTATGACAACTGAGGGATTTCCGTTCGTTCTGTTCATAATATTAGCAGGAACAGGACTCTAAATGAAAATGAGAGTATGGTATCGAGTTGTTGTGATGTGCACCCTTTACTGGCTGTTGGTGACTTACCAGTTCAACCACAATTCTATGGCTAAGTTTAGAACTGAGTTTGGGGTGAGGGTATGCAACTGAACACCAGCAGTTTTTTTTCACACTGTGCTAAGTAACTGAGAAAAACTGCAAATCACACGTAACAAGGTGTTTTTGGATATCTATGCATGCCAATAATCAGATAAATCTGAATGTAGATTTTGTAATAGCTATATTGGATTAGATAGCCTGCAGACATTTTTGTGTGGGACAGAATATAAGGGGCAAGTGAAAAACGCTAGTGCTAGAACAATATATTTTTTGTGATCTGGTGATATGCTGGTGTTTCGTACCGCATCGTATTTTAATAAATTTAATACTTTAACGTATGAATAAAATGCAGAACATTTAAATGTGTTTTTAGGCTCTGTTAAATTTACAAATGTCACACTCAAAGCTGCCTCTTGTGACAAAAGCACATTGTTCCAGCCCTAAAAAACACTCATCACAAACTGTAGAAGTAAAAGTTACACTTGTCCTGTACATGCATCATCTGTTGTACCACCATGTAGCTTTGTGGCACTACTGAAAAACAGATGACTGAGCATTGCAAGCATAACGGCTGTTTGGATTCAGTCTATCAATAAATGTCAAAGACGACATCGACAGATAGTGCAATGACAGTGTAGAATGATCTACAGGCTGCCACAAGAAGCATAAGTACAGGTTGGAAGTAAAGAAGCATGAAGATGGCACAGGTGTTTTAGAAAACAACAATATAAAGAGTAACATAGTGCTTCTATTTAAACTTTAGACTCAAGTCCATGTGCAAACCTGGCAGTGACAGCGAAAGTAAGACCAAAAACTTAGGCTGCATCACTTTGGACTTTGTTGAATACACCAACAAACTCATAAACTGCTTGGTTAAAGCAACTGCAAAGAGAATAATAGTGACTTATACTTCTGATAAAGAGAATGTGACATTATTTTTTTATAAACTCCAACATCTAAGATCAAAACACTCACACATCGCTCTGACTGAAGTTATTTGCCCCAGTCTGTTAAGCACTGAAGGGCTGAGCGATAGAGGGTTAAGAGTTAACATGACTATAAGTGCAAAACAACTTTATGCTGCCTGCTGTTCGTGCCACTGCTCACTCTTGACAAGTCTTTTGTTCTTGTTGGTAGAAGTGTGCCAAGATATGCATGGCCACCACTTCAGGCACGCGTCCTGTCCCTCATTTTAATATGAATGGACCCTCCCCCCGCCCCACGCTTCAGCGACTATGGATGGACCGCAGCAGCAGCAGGAGACATGCTTGTGCACTGGGATGTGCGCCAAAAATTCGAGACATGAGTCTGCAGTCTGGGTGACACTTTAAAAATATTCTGAACATAGTTTTCATATTAAAATAAGTCTAAGATAAAACGTTAATGCTTTATTTCATCAAAGTCTATAAAAGAAAAACTATGATGTGATAATAAAATGTCAATAGAATGTCTTATAAATGCTGAAACATTTTAACATAGCAGCTCTATAAATCTTGCTCGCCTAAATCTGCTCCATCACACCAGTTTTGACTCTCCGTCTAAACAACACTTATGTACTTTGCTTTATCTCCATGCCAGTGACAGGTGTTCCTTCCTAAATCAATACTCGCACTCCAGGGCTTAACCGTGTGGATGTGTGCGCGCGTGGACGCCTCGGGGAGACAATGGCGGGGTAGGGAGCCCCCACACACAGCCGACCATGTGCCGTTGATTACCATACAGCTGTTCGGATAAGGCCTAAACAAAGGCAACATGATAGTCCGAACTCTCGAAGACCCCCCTCCTCTGAGGCAGCCCCCACCACACTTACGCACACACTCATTTGGACCACGACCGCAGAGGGCAAGGCGCACGCACAATAGACTGGGACCTGCCCTCCAGCATTCACTGCACACGCGTCAGGGCAATTAGGAGCGTGCATGTAAAGAAAGAAAAGCCCTGTGCTATTCTTTACAGCTTCCTTACTTTAGAGAACAAAAGTACCCTTGGCAAAAGTGAAAAACAACTTTGAGAAGCCATAACGACAAACTTTTTGGTTGTTCGGCAAAGTGTTAGTCTATAACTATTTATTGCCCACTGTTGCATTTTAACTGTTGCACATTAACACGATAAGGAAAAGAATAAACTCCCATCAACACATTTTGCTAAATTCTAAGAGACCAGTGCATGACACACTCGAGTAGAAGTGTTTAATCCAGAGAACAACAACGACAATAACCAGACGCTATAGTTTTTGTTTTATTTTCTGGATAGTTGCCAAGACCATGACACACCATCCTCCATCAGCACATTTTCAAGGCTGATTAAAATTCATGCGCTAAGGTTAAACATATCTGCCTTGCGCCAGCTTCTAATGCATATTCCAATGTGGCTTAGGTCCAGATGTAGTGTGGGCTGTGCAAACCTCCAGGCAGACCCCCATGTGTCAGCAGTCTGCTCCCCTGGGTGTCCCCGCCTCGTGCCAGTGACGCTGCGCCTTGGGTATAAAGCTCTCCGCGTCTTTACGCAGCAGAACACAAACAAGACAAGTGCAGTTAGGAAGGGTCGGCGAAGGGGAAGAAGAAAGTAAGCCAGTAGCAACCACGAGGATTTTACACTTTACTGGAATGAAGCGTTTTTGAAAACTTTACACGTTTTTACATTTATCTGAGGAACTAACTAATAACGAATGCGGAATACCATTTAACTAAAAACAACTTTGGATCATGGCTCACCTTTATCTGAGATACTTCTTGGCTCTTGTGCTGGTCAACACTGTAAGTATAATAATACTCTTTTTAAAAATTAACATGGAAAGTTAAGAAGTACTTGATTTTACGCACAGCTTTACGCACAGTTACGCACAAGATACTGAATAATAAAACAATGTACTTGTTTATTATTACAGGTTTTGTCTTCCGGAGTATTTGAACTCAAGATCCACTCGTTCCACACCGCACATCGCATCTGCAGAAAACACAGGGACTGTCACATTTTCTTCCGAATCTGTCTGAAACATCCAGAAGATGTGATCTCTGCTGAGCCGCCATGCACCTTTGGAACCGGACACACCAATGTCATCCGCGCTGACCACACATCCATCTCAAGCAGCGCACCAATCAGAGTGCCTTTTCACTTCAAGTGGCCGGTAAGTGAACTTTAGTAACTTTATCAATGAAAGACTTTACATCATGCAGAAAAAAATAACTTAATAACAATTAGATTTATAACTAAAATACTTCTTCTTTTCTAGGGAACTTTTTCACTCATCATTGAAGCTTGGAATGCTGAATCTCAGACTGAATACACAGGTATAATTAGCCACTAATCATGATTACACTATTCCACTCCAATTTTTAGTTGTCCATGTATAATACAGAATTATATTTTAAAATAATATGTTATTGTTACAGAAAACCAGAACAACTTGGTGAGCCGCCTTGCCACCAGAAGAAGACTGGCCATTGGAGAGGACTGGTCCCAAGATGTGCACTTTGGGGAGCAGAGCGAGCTGCGGTATTCCTACCACGTGTTCTGTGATGAGTACTACTTTGGAGACGGCTGTGCTGACTACTGCAGGCCACGTGATGACACACTGGGCCACTACACCTGTGATGAGGAGGGAAACCGCATCTGCCTTGAAGGATGGAAAGGAAACTACTGCTCTGAGCGTAAGTGTTAAACATCAGTATAAACTTAAATCTGTACAATTGTAGGTTGAACATGTTTTAAACTTGTGAAGAAAAAAAAAGAGCCTGGGCTTACTATTGCACAGCATTCCAAAATTGTGGACATTACAAAAAATACACAGAAAATCACAGAACACATCACAGACAACTAAACTTACTTATTTTAAGCCTAATAAAAAAAGAGCACTGGTCCAGAGTTCAGCTCTATTGAATGAAGGCATGCATGAAAACGTTCGATCACAGCTCCTGTCCAGCTAATGACTGGGATTATTTGAAGTGAGCAGATTGGCCAAAAGTCTATTCACACCACATAAAGTATGCCCTTTATCTTTGTGACATCCCAAAGCAAAGTCTATTAGGATGAGGCAGTGAAGACTGTGTGTCCCATCTGCCTTTTGTTCTCTGTCACAATGAGAGAAAGAGCGGGACCTCATTAGACACCCATATTTCAAGGTGATGTGTTTGTGTATGCTTGTGTGGGTGCGATGGGGGAGATAAAAAAGAAAGCGCTTTCCTTGGGCGGTGTGTCTACCAGCTGCTTGGCTTAATGCTTAACCAACAGTGAAGTCTGGGCTGGGGAGGGGTCAGGCAGGGCCCTATACCAGTGTGTGTGATGTTTGAGAAGGCGTGCCCATTGTAATCACACACCTCCCCTCCCTCTTTTCTTCAGCCATCTGCTCAGCGGACTGCAGTGAGAGGCACGGCTACTGTGAGGCCCCTGGGGGCTGTACATGTCGCATGGGCTGGCAGGGCCCCTCCTGCAACGAGTGTGTCCGCTACCCAGGATGCCTGCATGGAACCTGCAGCCAGCCATGGCAGTGCAACTGCCAGGAAGGATGGGGTGGTCTCTTCTGTGACCAGGACCTCAACTACTGCACAAACCACAAGCCTTGTGCAAACGGAGCCACCTGCACTAACACAGGACAGGGCAGCTACACCTGCACCTGCCGCCCCGGCTATGGAGGAACCAACTGTGAGCTGGAAACTAATGAGTGTGACAGCAACCCCTGCAAGAACGGAGGCAGTTGCAATGTAAGCAACACAATTATATACTGCATTTTACAACCATATGCAAACTGGTATGCAAAACTATAATTAGGTTTTTTCATCTCACAGGATCTGGAGAATGATTATTCTTGCACCTGCCCTCAAGGTTTCTATGGTAAAAATTGTGAGATCATTGCAATGACCTGTGCGATGGGCCTTGCTTTAATGGAGGCACCTGTGTGGAGACTATGACTGGAGGATACACATGCAGCTGCCCATCAAGCTACACTGGCTCCAACTGTGAGAAGAAATTAGACCGCTGCAGCAACAAGCCCTGCATGAACGGTGAGTGCCTTTAGTGGCCTCTGGTGGCTGATGTTCACAATTGCACTGGTACTTAACATTTTCTTATATTGTTACACAGGGGGTGAGTGTTTGGACCTTGGCCAGAGCATCTTGTGCCGTTGCCAGGCTGGTTTCACTGGTGCCAACTGCCAGGTGAACATCGATGACTGTGCCTCAAATCCTTGCCAAAACGCCGGCACATGCCAGGACGGAGTGAATGACTACACCTGCTCCTGCACCTTGGGCTACACTGGGAAGAATTGTAGTGTTCGTTCTGATGCCTGTGGAGAGCGGCCATGTCAGAATGGAGGCACCTGCTTCACTCACTTCTCCGGACCAGTGTGCCAGTGCCCAAAGGCTTCATGGGCCCAAGCTGCGAGTTCACACTGCAGCCTCCCTTCAAACCAGCTCTTTTGCAAACCTCTCAGCCCTCCTCTGCCACCGTCACTGTCTCCTGTATTCTGTCCATCCTGGTGCTCGTGCTAGTGGTCGGAATAATCTTTTTAAGAAGACGTAGGAGACTGCAGGGAAGAAAACCACTCAGCGACATTGCAGTTTACAATGACTTTGAAACTGCCAACAACAGCAGTGAAAGAGACTCTTTTTTGGGACCTAATGGGCTGTTTAAGATCAGCAACAGCACAGCCCGTCTCAGCCTCTCCCTATGCCCAGACGGGAGGCCCGGATACAGGCACAACCCAGCAGACAGTGGCCTGTCCAGAGCAGAGCGACAGGACTTTGTTTGGAGAGATGAGTCTGGTTTGGGACATGCTCCAGGACTCAGATGAATGACTGAGACAACAGGGATATTTGTATAGAAATGTATTATAGCACTTGTTGCTCCTTCTCTTCATGTACACAGTGAAGAGGGACACGTTCATGAGCTCAAATGAGCTTATGTTGAAGATAGTATACCAATAAAAATGTAAGCAGAATGAGTAAATATTGACTAAAGATGTTTTATGAGCCAGAGCTCTTCCAGTAATATCCAAAGAAAGAAATAATACAATTTTCTGTGGACCTACAAAAATCCAACCAAACTGCCGAAGTCACAAACATGCCCCAGACAAGTATTTTTATTGGATTATTATCTTTGTTAAATTCACTTTGTTTTTTGTTTTTTTTATTTGAAACAGTACTTTTGATTTGCTTTTCAATCTTTCTTTGTGCGTACCATCATTTTTTAATTCTTATTCTATTATTTATTTATTCTAAAATTTAGTTTATGGCTTCATGATGATTGTCACAGATGTAGAGATTTATTTATATGATGCTGAATGCTGACTAATGCGCCATGTAATGGGAATGCCCAAGCTGAAATATCCCAAAGATGTCAAAGGCAGGGATATGAAGAAACGTGCTTTATCACAATAGTCAGCCATTTTTGTAACATTATATTTATATTTATATACTACTGATCTTGTTGCTTGCTTTTGTGCCATTTTGTGTTCATGCCAAAGTTTGTGTTGAGTTTGTGTTTTTATGTTTTGGTTTGTCATGATGTGGTTGTGAAGTGAAATAAAAAGCTTGATTTGATTACAATTTTATGCTTTCTTTTTTTTCTTGCTTTGAAGAAAAAATAGGTCTCTGTTAATCATTTTAAAATCTCCATTGGTTTTTATACATAAGTTCAGCTGTAATTCTGTTGTGTCATGCAATTCTGAGCTTTACATAATATTTAATATGGAACACATTCAAAAGAGCCCTAAAGTTGCATTGTGTAACTTTCTGGAGGTAAAATGTCAACTACACAAATTAATAAAGAATACTTTGGAATACATACTTTGGAACGATAAAATACAGCCAAAGGAACAGCTTTTCTGTGGAAACATACAATAATAATGATAATGTTTCGTTTTGGGAACATGCAAGACACTGGTTAGTGTACCAAAGAACTTTAAAGCTGTGATGCTCTAGTTTCACTTTGCTGTCTACAAAAAAATAATTGCAGACAAAGATAAATTCATGTGGCATTTAACCATGTGCTGAAGGATTTGTGAGAGCGAGGAACAATCAGATGCCGCAGCTTTCAATTACAAAAACATATTTTTTAAAGTTCATTTTTTCGTTAAAAAAAGTTACATGGTTGAACTGTCATATTGTGTCATATAAAGCTTGTTTCTCAAGAACTGTACTTAGTTTTTTTAGTATCTATTTATTTTATACTTTACTTGAGTTTAAAAAAATCTGGAGACTTTTTCCTTTTTTCAAGAAATATTTGGATTTTCTATTCCCTACAATTTAGTTAAGTTTTAAAGTCCACAGACAGTTTTTTACCTCTTAAAGTCCATTCAAATCTGCTTTGATGTCACATATCAAGACTGTTTTTCTAGTTAAACTATTTAAAAACAAGATTAAATTAAAAAAATACACGATGATGCAACAGCTTTGCCATTTTACTTTTTTACTTGAATAAATTTGCAGCGTTTTACTTTTGTACTTTTACTCTTTGTATATCTAGGAATAAACTATAAATGTATCTAGGAATTAACTATAAATATATGTGGATCAGTACTTTTCTTTTTGTTTCTTCTAAAACACAAAATTGATGTAAAACAGCTTAGAAAAAGATTTTTTTACTATTCTATTTACTTCCTGTACAAAACAGCAGAACTGATAAGCCCCACCTTTTCATAAGTCAGATTTTATAGAAAATGGTAAATGTTTTCTATTTATATAGCGCTTTACCTCCTTACAAAGCACTTCACAATCAGGAATTTTAATGTCACAAACAGCAGATTTTATTTCTATAATTAGTATTGTTGTAAAGTTGCTATTCGAATATTTTGAACCAAACATGCGTCACTATGAATGTGGATATTTTGAATAATACAGACAAGTGAGCAGGAGTAGGTGGTAGGTGAGGACAGGGCTTTTCTGGACACTCCATCATCAGTTGCAGATCGATACAAGATTACTCAAAGATTCAGGAATCAATCTTAATAAAACTTTGAGTAAACTAATGATGAGAGAAGGCAGTATAACAAGATTAAAAACTTAGAAAAACAGATTTTACACAATAGTCTTGTTCAAGTAAAGGAGTTTCAGCTTTTACTTTTACTAGAGGTATTGAGTAACTGTACTTTTACTTAAGTAGTGAGCTTAAGTACTTGTATTATACTTACTTAATTACGTAGTAGCGTTGCACTGCCCCCATGTGGACAAAAATTATAGCGTGAAAAGTTTTTTTTTCTGCATCATTCTGAGGAGAAAAAAAAACAGATGAAGTAAACTTTTGAGAAATCACAAGTTCCATTTAAAGACATTTGAAAACTTACTCAAATGCAGGTTTCATGTTCACACAGTGCCACGTGCCGCGTGAGCTGGAGCTGGAGCGTCGCTGCTGTTCTTCTGAGCGTCAGAGTCAGAGCAGGAGATCCAGTCAAACCAGTAGCACACTCCGGACTCAACATGGCTGCAGACCGCTGTCCTAGTCCGCTGGACACAACCACAGACCCGGAGTTTGACGAGCTGCACGGGGGAAACATACCCAAGAGACACGCTCGAGTCACGGTCAAATACAACCGGAAAGAGCTGCAGAGGAGACTGGACGTGGAGAAGTGGATCGACGAGTGTCTGGACCGGCTGTACTCGGGACAGGTGAGAGTGACTGCTTCTGTCACTGTTTTTAGGGAAGAAACATCATGTAATCCATGAGTTAAAAATGTATGAAGAAAATACAGTTGTGATTAATCTTAGGATAAACGTAATATTAACTTTATTATACTATTTTATTTACATAGCAATTTAAAGATGACCAGATATGGGAAAAGTTGATGAACTAATTTACTTAACTTAAAAAATAATAAATAAAATAAAGCAATACAGATAAAAACCCAACATAAAAAATAAGCTAAAATAATATAGATAAAAAAATTAAAAAAAATTTTACTAAAAAGTGAAAAAACAAAACAGAAAGATGCTTATTGCTAATTCACTAATTCATCATTGTTAATCTAGCTAAAGGACCTAAATAGTACATTCATGAAGTCCAAATCTCTAATGCCTCTGGTGATTATTATCTGACATTACAAATGGGCCCACATGATGCATGATGTGTTTAGGAAACCGTCTGCCTGTCCTTACAAGGCCACCTCTATACATGTGTTACAGAGAACTGTCGCTGTCCTACTGCCTTACATGGGCAGTGTTGTTACTGTAGAAAAGAATGAATATGAGAAAAAGGAAGGCGCTGTAGGTCCCCAGAGGTAAACAATGCATCAGCTGCACACACATCAGCTGCCATGGCCCAGAAGGAAATGCTGGGAGTGGAGGAGAAAATGTTGAGGAAAGCAAGAATGTTGTTTACAGCTGGGTTAGATCAGTCAATTTCATCAGAGTGACAAAGTGTTTGGCATAATATAAAACCAGCCCAAACTCATTGTAGTAACTTCTCTCTAGCATAGACTAAAAAACAAGACCATTTTCAGTTCAGTTAAATCTGACCATCCATCCAAAACGTGGTAATTACTCTGTACTGCAGTAAATGCCCTCCCTGAGCCTGTGTGTTGGCTGGATTCCAGTCCAGCAGAATGTGAAGATGGGACGGTACAATAGCTCTTTGTATTCATTGAGCGACCACTGTCCCACTGTGGAGTGCATGAATATTACTGCTTCTATTGTTTCAGCGTTTAGCAGCCTTAACATGAGGACGAAATGCCCTGTGTAAAGTTTCTCAAAGAAATACTTAACTTTTAAAGAATGTCATGTATCCATCAGGAGAGTGACATGCCTGAGGAGGTGAACATTGATGAACTCATTGAGATGCCAAATGATGAGGAAAGGACTAAAAATTACAGGTATTTGTTTAATCGTTTTCAATGTCACTTCTCTTTTAACATTCCTTTAACATTACATTACATAAGATTACAATAATGTGCTTTTTTTTCTTTTTCCAGGAGGTTTTCGCCAAGTGCCATAACAACACAGAGGTATGTTTGTTGCATTTCTTGCACTGCAGCTTGGGTAATTTTCACTCAACAAAGGCTTTCTGTGCTGCTCTGCTTTTCTTCCAACTTGATCTGTAAACAATGTCTCGTTCTAGACGTAGTCACTTGCTTTGTTCAAAGATGCAAATATAAACAAATCAGCAAGGAGTGTCTGTACTATTTCAACCATTGCACTGCTGCATTTGTCTGTGAGGCTTTGATTTATTTAGATTACAGTCAACAACAAAAATGTTTCCACTAAAGAAATGATGTTAACCTAATTTGTTAAAGTAATGCAGTACATGTTTTAGCATAACTGCTTTCTGATCTAGTTCACAAACAAGCAGAATTCTTCAGAGAGGAGAAGGGTGTGTTTTAAGACTTTAAGATGACTGAAACTGAACATTAGAGAGTAAAATATTTAACTGCCCCAGTCACACAATACAGTTTCATGCAGCTGTTTCACCAAATTTCTAGGTGAAAATATTACAACAGAGAAAGTAGGAGTAGTTAGTTTTGTTTCAGTTGCTATCGCTTTAGCACATTTTTGAAACTTGCAAGAAATCTGACAAATTCTTTGCAAAATTAGTCACTTCATTCACAAAACGCTTCAGACGGTGTGAACTAAATTTAGAACAGTCTCGCAAAAAGTGCACCAATGCTACAGCACTTTACAGTTTTTTTGTAACGCAAGGACATACTTTTCTATTCAAAACAAAATAGAAAATATGGATTTGCATATAAAACAAATCCAATACAAAGCTTCTGGGGTTTTTTTGAGACAAAATGTAGGCTTCAAAAAAATTAAGTATTCATTTATTTATTTTCAGAAGCAAATTTTACCATAAAAACTCTCAAACCACCAATACAGGTGTTTCCGTGTAGAATTTTTATATTAATTTATATTGTGGCAGTCTAATACGGGGCACCTTTGCCCAGGGCCCCGAAATTCTATTGACAGGCCTGGCAATAAGTAATGTCGTTTGTAGTCCTATAGTCTTCTCTTTCTGCTCAGACCATTTGAATCATATGTTCATTCTTTGTTGTTTGATCTTGGCTGCCCATAAGTTGTTGGGTTTGCTGTGCCTGTGGGGTTTATCTTTGTAAACACAAAAATAAAAAAATGTCCTACAATTATTATCCAGCGTAAAACTGCAGCTACTGTGGGAGCTATGTGCCTCTGAATCTCACGCTTCAGCTTTATATACTTTATTATTATTATTATTATTTGGTCAAACATATTTTACACAACAAACAAATGTGGTGACTTGTAGAGAGATTCATTTTTTATGACAGGAATCTGCTTAGCTTGGTTTTATTTGCATTATTCTAACACTCTCCGCAGTTAATTGATTAAAACATATCTACTTTATCCAGACAACATGACATAGTATAAGAATAGTAAGATTTTAGAAGTATTCACATGATATAATTGCATTCAAAACTTGTAGCATTAAAAAATATCAATAATATGGGTATTTCTCCATCTTACATGATTGTTATTGTAGTGTAGTGTATTGTAGTGTTACAGCCAGCTCTGTAATCACAATCCAGTCATCAACCAATTAAAACATGTGTACAATCACCAGCTGCTAGTATAAATCAAATAATAAGAATAATCACACTCCTTAATTAGATTCAATTTGTTCTTACTATTGCTTGCTGTTATTGAGTTATGCCAATATCATTATGACTTCCAAAATGTTCAGGATGAAATGTGATTTTTATAATTTTATTTTAATTTTATATTTAAAATGTATGACTTTAAATTACTACAAACACAGTTACTACTTTTTCTGTGATGTTTTTTTTTTTTTTTTTACAGATCTACAACATTGTTTTACAACTAACAGATTCTAGAGATGCACACTGATAATTATGTTTCACACAGTGCCATATTCACGCTGTAGTGTTAGAATATTTCAAATAGCTCACTTGTGTTGTCTTTGCCATGTTGCCCTTTTTAGTAATTTCTCAAAACCTGCATAAGTATAAACGATCGGAAAGATTTATCACAATACCTGAAACTCTTTACATGACATTTCAATAATCCCCATGAATCAGACCATGATCTTTTGTGAGCATATACTGTATCTTGTAGCAACTGTGGACTGCATTCTGACACCTGTATTTTCTCCTCCAGAGCTTCATTAGAGAGTTAGTGGCGAGGCTGGATGGCATGCACAAACAGGAGGAACTGCAGACTATAGGCATCGAGCATCCTGTCATCTCTCACGGCCACTACCGCCATGAGCCGTATCACTTCAACAACCCTCAGCAGAGAGAGCAGCACACGCGGGGCCACAACAAGACCCTCTAGGACTAAAACACACTCTCATAAAGCCACTCCGGACTACGAGCTGATCCTGGTCCTAATTTATCACATATTTATTATACTGACATAATGTATAGTAACAAACAGTGACAACTTATGAAATATCCCTGAACATGACAGCTGATGCATTATTCCTATAATTCATAGCTAATAAACCACATTAATGAATCATAAAAAATAGTTTTATTCCTAAAATTGCAAGCATAATGTCAATCAGGCACTCTGCAAGATGACAAAGCATACAGTAAATGTGATCACATAAACACTACCTTTGATAATATTTTTGTAACGCAACATTTCAGATTGATAGGGCTTATGCGAATTTTCAGGCTACAAAAAGTCATTAAAGTTTAAAATACTTTGTTAGTGCGTTGTTGTTTTACGTTTCTGTATTTATTTAGTTATAAGAGTAGGCCTAAGCCACTCTTAAGGTATATACGTTGTGTTTTGAGACTGTTCTGTTGTTTTGTTCTGCATAGTACATTTTGTGTATAAAGATTTGTGTGAAGGATCCAGGGATAAAAACTAGAAACAAAAACAAACTAAATAGACAGAGTCAGAATAAAACACGGATAACATGAGTTCAAATAAATGCTTCTCTAGGCCTCCAGTTTGAGCGATCTGGGATTCTTGTTCCTGAGTTACAGGTCTAATTACCGACATCATACATGAGATAGAGTTATTTACTGCTTTAAAGTGGGAAAAAAAACTATGATGTACTGTATGGTGGTGGCCCTACAACCTCAACCTGTATAAATGCTGTACTTGAGAGACTTTCCTCATAATATGGGTGCCTGCATTGTCAGCAGAACATAAAGGAAACACGTCAGATTAGCTAGAATAATGCTTAGTTGAATTCTTTTAAATATGTTTAATATTAAACATGCAGTGTAAATGCTGTTTTTGAAAGTTAAGAGTTTGTGGTATACAGTTTATTTTTGCTGTCTTATAACATGTTGCCTCTTTGAACACAAGGGGGCAGAGCAGGACTAACCAAATCCTAACCCTTATGCTGAGCAGCTTTTTCTACTGGACAGTACATCTCTGAGGCAGGTACATGCACATCCCTCTCATGATGTATCCATTGTGTTGTTTGTGTACATTATGTGACACCAGATTCCTGCCTTGACTACACTGACCTTGACAGCCTGTCATAAAGTCAGCTGTAGTACCAGCAGCAGTACTCACAGTCCACTTAAAGACTTCCGCTGAGGACAGACATCTCATGAAAGATGAATGGAATTTGGATTCAAGGCCATGGCCACTGAATCATCTTCAGTGTGGATGTTGCAGTTAAGTAAAAGAATATACAGAACATTTACATGGATGGATAAGAGGTGCTTTAAAACCATGTGTTTCAATTACAAGGCCCAAGGCCCAACACATTATTTTATGTGGACCGTGTGGTCATTTAAAGTTTATTTAATTCTAAATGAGCCCAGGATCTATGTAGAATGATTAGTCTGTAACTTAGAGAACTTTTCATTTTATGCAAAAACATACCCAATATTCAAAGTTTCGGTAAAAATCAAAACAGAAATTATCTTTTGTAGTATATCAAAAAGATTTATTACAGTCATACACCTACAGCAACAACCAAAAAAACAAAAAAGCCAGCGTGGCCCTTGGTGAAAATGAGCTCGACATGTCTGTACTGTATGCCTCATACATGTCCCACAGTGGAGTCTGTAATGTACATTTAATGTAGTACTTGTCTCTGGGGGGAAGAAGAGGGAGACAGTGGCGTAGGAGGAGGCAGAGAGAACAGGACGGGCCTTTCCTCAGGAAAACATATCACCTTCCACCACAATAGAGCGCATCAGGAAGCCACAGGCAACCACAGTGCTCTGTGGAGCTGCTTTCAGACACTCAGAGTCAGTGGTCAGTGACACACACGGTCCACAGCCCAGCAGTCTGCACTGAGGCACACTCCAGGATGACCCAGTGCTGAGGACCCACAACATAAACAGGTATGACTCGTGCTAACACTCTTTTCTCATCAGTGCCTGGAGTTTTTTCTGGGGTGTCTTTACCCTCCTTTTAGACAAAATGGGTTTAGATAACTTAACGATTAATAATATTCCACAGTAGCCTATAGTAATTGTCTGTAAGCAACATTGGTTTTGATGTCTTGGACTAATGTTTTTTCATACTTGCTGCATTACAGGTCTGGGTTATATTAATAGAACAACAGAAAGAAAAAAAAAAAACATTAAAACATCACCCTCATCTAATAATGATTTGTCTTATCTCATACATCTGGGTATATGCAAATGATGAACAAAAAATAGATGTATGTTATTTGGAAAAGTAATGGGGCAAAATTCATTTTCAATAAAAAAAAAGGTAGACTATGTGTAAAATAAATAAAAACATTTCCTTTTTTTTTAATTAAATTAAAATTTGATTAAAATTTAAATTGACAAGAACTAGGAAGCAGAATGTGATATGTACGGCTAAAAAATTAATCAAGGTATAAATGATCAAGATCATTCTAATTCTAGTTTTTTTTTTGAAAGAGCTCTGTGATATTTATTTCAAAGTTGTGGACTGGCCATCTCACTTGCATACAGCATTTTAATTTGCAGTTTTTACTTTTTTTTTATTAACTATGATTCAAATTTTTCTGAATTCTTCATAAAGAATGAATTGAATTGACTTAGTTAATAGTTATCTTTTTTTGTTTTTGGTAGAAAATTTAGCAGCACAGGTTTACCAGGACATTTAGATCTCCTTTCCAAACCCCACTTTTTACCCTCCTGACTTAAATACTTCTGTAGCTGTACTGACTTTGCACTGACTCAGAGGTCACAATGATTTGTTTTTTCAGCGTACAATATTAATGAAAGGTTGTAGTTGGGCACGTGTAAATGGGCCAATATTTTGAATAGATGTTTCCTATTTGCCCAGTGAAGTACGTTAAATACGCACCAAGGGAAAGGATGTTTTGAATTGACTTATATAAACTCTCTGACAACTGACGTACAGCCGGAAAGGCACTTTTCCACTTTTTATATGAACAGTGCCAAGTTGCAAGTAATTATATAAACTTAGTTATTTGTTATTTTATTCTTTTTTTTCTTTCAGATTGTTAGAAAAAGTGCTTGCAAGAATGCCCATTTTGAAAAAGCTCCCTGGGAGGTCCAAGAGCTGCCACGAATTTCCCAGAGTAAACGGAGAGCTGATCTTGCCCAGGCTGGACTTGGACTGGAGAGACTTCAACGACCTGAATGACCTCAAAGATTTCAACGACTTAAAAGACCTAAGCAAGAACTTAAACCCTTTTGAAGACGTTGATTTAGACGAAGACGACAAAAACGCAGACATGGGCCTCATCATGGGAGACCACCAGTTCAAAACCAGACGAGATGGCGAGGAGGAGGAGAACGAGGTAAACACAGAGAGGCATGGAGCAGGCAACCCCAAGTCCAATCCTCTCAAGGGGACTCTGGAGAGGATCTGTGGTGTGTCCCCCCTCAAAACGCTTGGGAAATTAGGAAAGGGGCTGCGGATATCAGGGCGCAATGTGTGGAGCAACAACACAGTCCAGTACAGCCCTGGGGATTCCAACACATTACCCACAGAGAGAGACAAGAGGAAGGGAGTCCGCAGAAGCTCTGAGGGGAAGATTATGACACTATTAAGGTGAGGACAGCTGTTCAAATGTGTATAAAAAGATAACACTACACAATCAAAGTAAAGTTTTATGACAAAAGACAATTAAAACAAATTAAGATGGATACTGCAAAGCAAGAGGCATTTTTATAAATGATAAAAATTTCAAGTAACTTCCAAAAACATTTGAATTACACAGTAACCTACGAAAACATAACCAAACTATATACTGGAGCACAAAAATTCTACATTAAGACCAATGTTGTCTCTTTCCCTTGACCCAACAGAATTACTTGTTGCATATATAGGCTACTTTATTGTGCTTATTTCCTGTGAACTTATGTAATATGCTATAACCACGTGTTTATCTTTGGAACAGCTTTTGTTGCTTGTGGCTTGTTTTGTACTAACTGTGCTGACTGAATGGGTTATTTTTAACCAAGAAAACCATTATGGTTACCTGCGGCATTGGTTTAGCAGATGTTTTAATAAGTAGAATTCCAAACATTCCTCTAATCAGCACAGTCTCTGGATGTTCTTTAATGTATTGTCCTAACTGTTTTGTCAAATGTCGTGACTGGTGCTATCTTTTGCTGCCCAGGTTTACGGGGCGGCGTAGAGACGAGCGTAGAGAGAGCCTGCCCTGTGGGGATCTGAGCAGAAACACTGAGGCGGAGGCATGCAGGCGGCCATCCTTCCTCAGGATAGTCAGTCTGGGCAAGCTGAAGAGAGAATCCATGTCGGACAAGAGCTCTCAGGAGGGCTCTGAGGAAACCGTGGAGGAGGAACAACTGGTCAAAACTAGAGAGCCCCTTTCAGGTAATAAACGATATCTTTCCATAACAAGCATCCTACAAAGATCCACAGCATTTCTTACTTTAGGAAGCATTCTTGTTCTGCCTAATCAAGGCTTCCTTCTGCTCCTAGACAACTCTAATGAGAATAAGATCCCCAGATCTCTGAGTCACTGGGTTCAATCACCATCAGGCTGTGAAATCAGGAAATGACTGCACTTCCTGCCACCCAGGTTCCCCGAGTTAGATTTTTCAACCAAGCTACTGTTTAGACCCACTGCAGGGGACCCAGCTACATATACACCACTAGTGTATAAAAGCAAGAAAAAGCTCTTTTTGTCAGATAGGCACACGTCCAACTGTAATGATCATAACAAACAAAACACAAGTCCACCTGTAATGATTATAACAATAAACAAGGCTTCTGTGTGATCTTCTGCGTACTTTGTCTTTTCCAGTCCTGGAAATTTTACAGTTGGTCAACCACAGAGACTTGCTCCTTGCAGACACTCACATGCAGGAGCTTGAACGTGAATGTGAGCTCTTGTCCCAGCTACCAGCCTCGGCCAGCCCAACTCTTACACCAACTACATGCCCCAGCACTCCACCCGGCCTGTTCCCATTGTCAGCGCATTCTTTGGAAGAATCACTCAGCTCCAGTGCCACACTGGACTCCAGTCGGCGCAAAGCTAAAGATGTGGAGCTGCTGTATGAAGCTCTCCAGAAGGAGATGTGGGACGTGGTTCGAGAGTCCCTTCGTCAACCCAGTGCTGGCCCCAACCTTGGTCTTGTTGTGCTGGTGATTCAACAAGAAGAGCACGCTGATGCCGCCTGGGCCTTCAGAGAAGACACCAAAACAGAGAGAGAAAGTTTCCAGTCACAACCAAGTCATCGACCACGGCGCTTCAAAATGAAGTGGAGGCAGGCTGTGGCAGAGGCGGCAGACTGGAGCCTGCCCCTCCAAGTGGACACCCAGGCCGGACAGCTGGCTCACTACCTGGAGCGCCTCCGCAGTCGCATGGTGGATGATTTGGATGCAGCCAGAAGAAACGCTGTGGCCATTTATCCAGAGGAGTTTTCTGCCTTCCAGGTTTATGTGGAAAGTTACCACAAAGCAGTTGCCAAACGCCTACGCACCATCACTAGTGGACCACTGCAAATCACAGATGTCTACTCACTGCTAGATTGGTTTTACAATATCTATAACAGGTGCTTCATTTTAAACTGACAATTAAAATACACCAGGCACATTGGTGTAGATGCCTTTTAAATGTATTTCATTTGTTTTGAACAGAGATGTGCTGGGATACATTGGTTCAAAAATACCTATAAACTATTCATCACTGGAGGCCATTCTGGCTCAAGATACAGTGGATCGACTTGAGCAAGACTGCCTCAATATTGTCAAGGTAAGTGAAATAATTTGCATTGAATATGCTAGGCACTTTTTTTTATTAAGGATGCACACATCGGTGCCGATTGCTTACATTTTTACAAGTTGCTTGCTCAATAAAAACAGTTACTTAAAGGTGGGTAACTTGACCTTTTTAGTTGTAAATTAGTAAACTTTGTCGTTTATGCCAAAAAGAAAAATTGCATAGACAGTAGACTGTGACAAAATCAGATCGACAAAATTAAAAAAAGGTATTTTATTTATCTTTAAGAGCAAAATGCAGTGCTGTGATTGGCTGTGCTTGAGTGGTCACCTCCAGCCTCTTTTTGCCAAATAATGTGCATGGATATTACTGGTGCTGAAGGATTTTGAGAATAAAGAACTTGTTTGGCCTTGTTTAGGTTTTGTGGTGTAAAAATCAGCTAACCCAACTTTAATTTACTAGACCAATTCTCCTATAGGCTAACTGTGCTTGGAGAAAAAAAACACTTTTCTGTCACTACACTGGCATGTGATCAAATTAAAGGAGGTGTAACTGATTTTTACACTGCAGACGCAATTAATCTGACCATTTCCTCTCATAAATCCTTTCACACATGGTTAATATTGACATATTTTGGTTGCAATTATAGTGATATAATTGCAATATAAACGTCTTTTTACAAACAAAGTAAAACTGGAGAAGACCACCCAAGCTCAGCCAATCAGCGCGCTGCATTTGGCTCCCAATTGGAACTAAAACTCTTTATTGTTCCGTTCAGACAATACACAGTGGTCTCATTTTTTCACAAATTGCAGCATTGATCATATGCTTTTTAGTGGAAAACACACAATTTACTAATTTACAACTAAAAAAGTTATTTACCCCAACTTTAAAGGCAAATTCCTCGTTTTTATAGATGCTATTCTTATTTCTTGTTTCGTTCCAAGAACAATGTGACGACTGAGCTGATTCACATTTTGGATGAAGAAGAAAGAAGATGGGCGCAGACCCTGCACATAGAAGAGTATCACTGTCAGCTGGCACGATCTGTCATACAGGTAATGTTAATGAGATATTCATACTGTACAGTGTTATACAGTGCTCCAAAACAAGAATGTAATGCAAACAATACATTATTACAGAGGTTAAAAGTGGACCTTGACCGCTCCACATCTGTGAACCAGTTTTTGGGTGCAAGAGTTGCTCGCTGTAGTCTGATTGGATTGGCTGACTTTTTCTACAAGTAAGTGAACACAGACACTTAGATAGTCATAGCGGGTAGAAGAAGTGTGCATAGGGAACATGTATTTAACCTTTGAAATGTATTTTTTGTTTCTACACTGATTCATAGCATTACAAAAAACATTTACTTAAATATTAAACAATGTTCTATTTAAAGGCAGTAATGTGAAAACAGTAGCCTACTTTACATAATTTTATTTGGTTCTTTTCATGAATAACCTCTAAAAGCAAAAAGGGACACATGTAAGTGAAAATAATGTCTTGTTTTTAGTTTTCAGAGGAAG
Source organism: Mugilogobius chulae (assembly GCA_038363315.1). Classification (NCBI taxonomy): domain Eukaryota; kingdom Metazoa; phylum Chordata; class Actinopteri; order Gobiiformes; family Gobiidae; genus Mugilogobius; species Mugilogobius chulae. The sequence goes on along the minus strand of CM076406.1, from coordinate 10,547,779 downwards.
GTGGAGATGTTCCATGACACTCAGGCTGAGTTTGGAGACAGAGGAGATGGATATGTTTCCAGGACTATTGCTCTGGTAAACTGCTGCCCTCCTCTTAGGTAATGTTTTTCTTGTAAATTTGTGTGTATTTTGGAATTTAGAATTTGCACATTATTTCAAAAATATTTCTGGATTATAGAACATTTGTGGAGCGCTGCAGGCAGTGTGACCCACAGGGCAGCGAGGACACAGCCCAAAGAGCTAACTCTTCTATGGACAGAATCATCAACCAATCAGTGAGAGTTCTGGCCGACAGGTTATTTGAGAACATCAGGGTATGGAAAATATTAATACAGATTTTGATCTGCTCGTTGTATTTAAGCTGTAATAATGATTTTCTCATTTGTTATTTGATTATTACAGCCTTTCTTTGATAAGCTTATTAAGAGAAAGTGGCTAAACAACACAGAAGCTTTCGAAGCCATTGAGGCCTGCATTAAACAGCACTTCAAAAAGTTCAGAAGGATGGACCCACCACCATATCAGGTATTATATTATTGATCTTATTCTTTTTTTCTTTTCTTTTCTTTTTTTTTTTGGAATGTTTATTTTATTATGTCAACGTTGTCTGGTCTGTTTGGCAGACACTGGTGGGCGAAGTGCACCGGCGCGTTATGGTCGAGTATGTTCGAGCTATTATGCGAGGACGCGTCATCTGCACATCAACCAAGATGAGAAAGAGGATGGCTTTTCGGTTACAGGATGAAGCCAAACAGCTGAAAGGACTGTTTAAGGACCTGGTGAGAGCAACAAAAGCATCAAAAATATCAATTCATTGGTGTACAGTTTGCAAGTGTTTTTCATTGATGGTAGACTGACTTGCAAACCTCCTAGGTTAAAAACAACAGACACAATGTTAACAAGGGCAGCTCTCTGAAAAATGGCTGCTGTCATTGAGATGGAGATGGATGGATTGGATTTACGTTAGTGGATGCCAGAGAGGGGAAGTGGGTGTAGAAAAACTAGGCCTGACAGCATGGCATTTGCCCTCGTTCTGCGCATGAGTTCAAACAAGTGTCCGTCACCTCGGCTGACAACAGGAAGTTGCTGTGTTCAGAAGGAACTTCCTGTTCCTGTCAGCTGGCCAGCTTTGATGTGGCTCTGGGCTGGCCTTGATGTCCTCTTCACCGAGGAGCGGTTCTAGTGTCTGTGGAAATGGGCAACTTCGGAACAAGGATATGGTTTAATGGCCTTCTAAAAAAAACATGTTATTTTTAGTGAATGCCATGCCAAGAATTCATTTTTTTTATTTTCCGGAGTGTAAAGAAAAACATACCTAGGAAAAAACACTGGGTTGGATGTGGATTTGTAACTTATGCTCATATCTCACCCTACAACATAATACCTGAATATTATTTCACCACATTAAAAAGTTTTGTATTTTTCTCAAGCCTGCATACTGTTTCCACTTAGAAGCTAAGCAAGACTTGGCCTGATTTGTGCTTAATATTAAAGCCTCTGAAACCATGTGCCACAGAAGGCAAGAATGATTCTAGTGCACCTCACCCAGCTTGCCTTTTATGCATATGATTGCTCATTAGTCTATCCCAGGACAGCTATGTCTACAATTTTTATAAACTACCTTCACTCAGCCTGGACGTTTGTTTGAGTCAATATCTTTCAAAAGACTTATGTTTAGAGACATGTACGAAAAAACAAACAAACATTTTTGTCAAAATGTACATAACACACATGTGCGACAGCTTAGGCTACTCAATGACTGGGCCGCTCTGGTCCCAAGCATTCAGTCAAGCATCATTTTCAAGTGCTTTGTTCAGAATGAGAGTGTTGCCAGTAGAATGCATTTTCCTACATCTTTCCTGAAATAAATCTCTAACATGAGGAAATAAAACAGAAAGTTGGAGTTGGTCTTAGAATTTCAGCAGTTTTTTTTGTTTTGTTTTTGTTTTTGAATTTACATGATTGTTTGATTTTCTTCTGTAGGAGTCCAATGCTTCTTGGTTAGACAGCATCCTTTGTCACCTGGCAGACATTATTCTCCTGGAAGACACTCCGTCCATCCAAGTGGAGGTTGCAGTGTTGGTAAAAGAGTTTCCAGATATACGGTGAGAGTTTAATATACACATATAAGCTGTTAAAGGAGTTCTGGTGTCACCAGGAAGCATCTATAAAAACACAGTTTGCTGCATACCCGAAGGCCCTATAGTCATTTATGCTTACTGCTACACATTGACTTTGTTATTTTTGGCAATAAGCCAAGCAAGAAATGCATGTATGAGGTTTTCCTTTTTTTCTGTTGTCACAATGGATCAAAACAAGGAAAAGAAACACGGAAACATATCTACATTAACCGGGCTATTTTTGGAGTACACAGAGGCCGTGTTTTAAGAATAGACGAGGCTAAAGGTCTCAGGGGGAGCTGTTTGTGTGCAGGTTAACACTCAGGTGACAGTTGGCAAACTACCGCCATGACGCAGATCCCTCAGCGGAGCAGACAGGAAGCTGCTGCCGAGTACTTCCTATTCCTGCCACCCTGCTGGAGACAGACTGGTGCCACATTATGGATTTAAGAAGAGAGCGGTGCGGAAGAAAAGAAAGAATGTAGTCGTGTAGTGCTTTTTTGTTTCCTGATGGCACTTTGAGTTTATAGACATTGTTAAGTTGGCTTTGCCCTAAATTAAGAAAGACAATTCATGATGGAGTGACAGCTATTTAATGTCCCATGTGATCTATTTAGACATTTTATTGACATAGCTGAAGCATTCTTGAGAAGAATATATTTGGCTCTGTGTAAGTTGCAGGATTTGTTATTGCGGACAAACAGTATCATTGGTGTGAAAAACTGGCAGTTAACTCATTGTCAGTCTTTATTGAGTCTACACCTTTGACTCATCCTGCCTATCCCCTCTCCCCACAGGAAGAAGCATGTGTCAACGCTGTTAAATGTTCGTGGCATGATGCGGCAGGCAGAGCGCCAGGAAATTCTCAACATTGTGAAAGACTTTGAGTGCAGCAGCATCAACCTCCTGTCTCGGGATCACGCCCTGTTCTCTGACATCCCCATCACCTCAGAGGTGCACTGCATCAGCCTGGGCCTGCTGCGTTTGGTCATGACTGTCACAAACTGGTTTTCAGAGCAGCGGATGAGGCACAGCCACAGGGCGAGTATTCGTATTACTTCTCCACAGCCCCACGAGGCTCACAACATGGAGGACATGAACAGAGGCCATAGAGATGATTAACACTTAACAGTGTGACTGTGACAAGTGAAAACATTGAAGAACTGTGTGAAACAATAAGAAGTACAGCACCTTGACCCAAGAACTGTCTAAACCACATGTTACTCGCCATTAAAACTTGACCTTAGGTACTCTTTGTACTGTACACATTCATGATATCTATCAATGGAAACGACATGCGAGCTGAAATGTGAACGAGGAGGACACACATCAATTAAAATTGGTTTGATCTTAACTAAAAAGATGCTTGGGAATGCAAAATTATAGCTGATTCTGTGTACCTATACAAGCGATCTGTGGTGGCAGTGTTGTTCTAGTGTTCTAGTATGTGCATAATGTATGTGAGTATAAATGGATAAGGAAGTATTGAACTATTACTGTGAATGAAAAGGATATGTTGCTGGAAACATAATAAAGGCCCATTGACTGGGTTAATAAATCAGTCTGGACTCTGGATTGTCATTGACAAGAAAAAGTGTTTTTTAATTAAAAAGATATGCCCTGCTTTTGTCATTTAGAATGTGATGTGTTGCGAACTCTAGTGCTATTTCTAAGTTTAGATGTTGGCATTTTTTATCATGGGAGTGTCAGACAATGCCTCCAACTTAAACAATGCATGCCAAAGGACTCTTTGAAAAACAAGTCTAAAATTGAAAGTTTGACGCAGGAGGGATGCTGACAGGACATATACATCCATACTTTATGCCACTGTTGTTTATCTTGAGGATATGGTAGCTTTGTTCACAAAAGGACTTTTCTGCAATGTGGTGGTTCCAAACTGACGCTTCACTGCTGTCCAACAAGAAGGGTCATACACCCTGAGGCCAACAACGGGATGTTTTTTGGTAAATAAAGTTTTCCTGTTGTCCACTGAGGTGGCAACGGATGCTTTTATTGGAGCCAAGTTTACATTGTGCACAAGGAGGGAACTTCCTCTCCGCTCACTGTGAAGATGCACAGACAGAGCTGGTCCCGCTGGTCCACTTCAAAGACCACACAACGAAATATGGGGTGCTGAACACAAGGGGGTCGCACACAGACAGACTTCATAACTCAAGACTCAGCTGAGTGATGTGTAAGTGTTAAACAACGCACTACCAATCCAGTCAGGAAGTCTTACTCTGAATTGTCATGGTGCCACACAGTCTGCACATACACTCATAAAAGAAATATGACCATTTGTTTCAGTCCAGCTAACCACTGACAGAACACTGATAATACTAAATATATTGCACGCACGAGTATTTAAGCAATGAAATGATACCGGTTTAAACCTTAATTGCCCACGCTTCCCTCTCACGTCTTGTCTTTCTGCTCCAAGGGAACAGTGTACCTTGTTTTGTTGCAGTTTGGGAACAAGATCTACTCGAGTGAGAAACGATCTTTTATCGTATATTGTTTATATGTATGTAAAACATTGATGTTTTTCAAATTTACAAAACAAGAAGAAAGATGATGGCAAGAATGATGAAGGACTGTAAGGACCTAGTTGTGATAAAATGTCAGACATTATCATGTGTTGAAAAAATGTTTCTGTAAACTCCCTTGGAAAACAAAACAGTCTGGGCCACGCGTATGCACGTCTATCTAAAATAAACTCTCCAGCATCCTGTAACATGTCTCTAAGCTGTTTACGTGTTTCCCACAATAGGCCACACATATCAGAGACCTCCAACTGCCCTTTGCACTTTTATTTTTCAATAATAATTTCCATGAATCCACTGCACAGAACAGGATGAAAATAAAGTGAGCAACAAGTGAAGTTGGCATTGCACTCATTATGAGTCATGTCTTGAAGCATGACCAGATATCCTCCTTGGGTTCTCCTGCTGCTGCTGTTGTGTTTTCCAGGTATCCAGATGGGGATTGTCATTCAAACTCAGAAACTCAATGACAGGGGCCAAACTAAGAGGTTTCCCCCGATCAAGCTGCTTTAGGTGAAACACTGGACAGTATCACAATGCAATCCCTGAGAAGCACTTCCCTGCTTCCTCTCATTAACACAACGCTGCAATGGAAAACCCATCTGTCTCTATTCACTGTTTGTTTTCGGAAGCTTGCCTTGCCCTGTCTTTGTTCACAGTGTCATGCACTTTTCTTTTTTTATTTGTTTATCTTCAAAGTATGACTCCCATTTTTTTTTTTGTATTCTTAACAAACTGAAACTTTAAACCAGTGGTGTCCAAAGCGAGGGCTGTCGGGAAAATTTGGCCTTCATGGAGGTTTAATTGACCTGCAAAGGGGTGCGGAAGTTCATTAGGAGGAGTATATTTGATTACATTTTGTTTTATAAAGACTGACAAAGGACATCAAGTCAAGTCTATTCTGTAAAATGATGTTAATAAACAACAGTTTAATCAAAATTTCTGGTTCAACAAACATGCTAAAATGATCAGTTGTAAAATGATTTACACCATTTCCAATTTTAATCAAATAAGATCTTAAACCAGATAAAGCTGCAATGATGTTTTTGCATTCTATTTTTTTACTCATATAAATTATTGTATAACATGCAGGTCTCTGACAGCCCGGTGTGACAATCCTATAACTAATATGATTGTATTATCCTTTCAAAATATAATCAGTTGAGATTTGAGAAATTCACAAACTTGATATGGGCTGGTACCACTGCCTTATTTTAAAATCACATTAATACAGAACCACTGCATCACAAACCACCAGAGCCATAAGTAGGGGTGCTTGTCGGGTTTCTGCTTTCAGTCAAAATGTGTGTCATTCAAATGCTGTACAGAGTACACTTTTGTAAATTGTTTATCGGCATGCCTCTAAAAGTAACCTTGCAAAGCTGGATGCGATTTATCATTCTGGAATTCGTTCTGTCACAAATGCTTCTATAGGACACACCATTGTCTGCTGTACTCTCAGGTGAACTGGCCCTTGCAGTCCCGTCACTACATACACTGGCTCACGTTCATATATAAAACCATGTTAGGAGTCGCACCTGGTTATCTTAGCCAGCTGTTACAACAAGAAACCTTCTCCAGATACAACACTCGCTCCTCACAGCTCATCAAACTAAAAACTCCCAAATCCAGCTCCTCTTTTGGCCTCATGTCATTTTGATGTGCCGCTGCTAATGGGATTTGGCTCAGAATTTTCTTAAACTAGATTCTACAATTTCTCGTTCTGTTTTTAAATGTAAATTGAGGGACATTTTTAAAGACTCATGTAAATGTTTTACTAACTGATTTTTATGTATTTATCTAGTAAGTAAGTAAAATTACTACATTCAAACGTGCTTTAAAGGAGCAGCTTAGATTAACACACACAATTCAGAAGAACTTATTTTTAGTACTTTATGTGCCGTACACACTCTACTTTAGGACACCTTAGTGCAATACACATAACACAATATCGGTATACATTGCAATTTATCCATTGTAACATTTTACTACAATAGTGCTTTTTTGAAATAATGATTTAAGAAAATGTGTGAACCTCTTGAGTTTAAGATTTTGAATGACCTTGTGTGTAATCTGTGTTTCCAATATACTGCATTTGGTTTGTCTTGTATGGTATTTTATCTCATGCACAACCTTTAAGTGGCACCAAGCTTTTTACGGACAACAGAAAAAAATGGCCTGCAGCTAAAAGCTGACATTGGCACATTTGCATTACGTGTTCCTTAATATGCACTGCCCCTTCAGGAAAAAAAATAAAATAAATACATTTATTAATTTAATTAAATTAAAATCTTTTTAAATGCAACATAGCATTGGGTTTGAAAACATGTTGGCTCACTGAAGAAAAATCAACAAATTTTGACCCATATGGGGAAAGGTTTGGGCACCCCTGCTTTCGTTTACAGCAGAAATCCATAACTATTCCATTTTTTTCTTGTTGGGTTTCATAATGGGAATCTGTACTTCCAGAACAAAGGAGCGGATGGACACTGTTGAGCTTTAGAAGTTAATAGAGGCATCTTTATTGACTAATTTCAATGGCTAAAGGCTTAATGAATTAAAGTTATGGCTAATAAGACAATCACATTGACTGCTAGGTTAATTGAATCTGCTTTGTATTTTTGGCATTGTTTTGATGCCACTAATATGTTTTCCTTTAATCAACCCAAGTGTGCAGCCTGACTGTAAACACGCCTGAACACTTTTTCCACTTCTTTGATGTTGTACTGTCCTTGAATGCACCACTAGGTGAAATGAAACTGGTTCACGCATCACGTTGGAGCTGGACTTCCTCAGGGCTTACCGCCAGAAAAACCTAATAGGCCTTCATTTCCTGAGTGTTGTAAGAATGTAACCTTTTTATTGACTAAAAGTAAGTAAAAACAGGATACTTTCAATGGGTAACTTGTTAGATAACATGCAGAGTTAATCTCCATCATCATCATCAATTTGATGACGATGATCATGACGACAATGATGATGACAATGATGATAACGAGGATCATGACGACAATGATGATGATGATTACGATGATGATCATGATGACGATGACTATAGACTAGTTCTCCTCTATTTATGGTTAAAAGTAAATAAATACATATCAGAGTTTTCAACAGTGGAAAAGCATGATTTTGTAAATGTGAGCCTTTTTTGGCTTGTAGTCCTTTAGGCCTAGTTGATTTAGACAATTTATCGATCAATGGAGCCAACCGAGTTGACAATTTGTATATGATAAATATAATTATAATAAACCATACATCTGGAAGTGATAGTCTACTTTTCCCTGTGAATGCTGTTCCTTTTGAGTGGGCTGTGGATGTGACAGGCTTTATTGTGAGATTAAAGGGGTAAGGCCCACGTGTGGAAAGCTTTTGCCACACTCTGTTTTTTATTTGATTAAATAATCGATGACTGATCAGAGCACTACATACTTATAGTTCTATCACTCATCAATGTGTGTTTTGGAACCGTCTTATCAAAAGCAGCAGACTTGTGTACATAGTTGTTAGGGTCTAGGTGCGGCTGATAACTGTCACGTTGCATAACTTATAAACAAAGCTCTGCTTTTGTTGCATGACACATTGGTCTGGAGCAGCCAGAGGACCTCCTGTCCTCTCCCAGGGCCTGCCGTGTACACTGTCTGTCAGGATGGCTGCCCACTTGAACCAAAACAATGGTGCACTTGGTCACTTGTGATGGGACATCCTGATTTATGTTTTTTTTTTTCTTTCTAGTGGATCTTTATTTAGCATTGGAAGGCCCTGCTCATGCCCGCTCAGTCACTTGGATCAGACATGCCCACCTGATTGTCATCCACAAATGCATGTAGCCATCTATCACTCTGGCTGCTAGAAAAACTAGAAATATAACTTCTTCAGCTTTGTCTTAAGCTGGCCACAAACTAACCTGTCTATCTTTTATTCTCTGTCTTGCTCACTAAAAACACATCATATTTAGCTTAAAAATTTGCCAACTTTAATGTTACATTATAGCACCACAAGTTGATAGATAAGAAGGATACTCAAGAGTCATCTTAGTCATCTTGGGCGGACTCATATTTAGCTCAGGTCTGCACTGGCCTGATGCCACTCACTCTGTAAACATCCCAACCTGCACAGTTATTTGTTTTCCTTTGTTTAAACTATCTTGACGTTCATATAATAGTGAGAAAAAACAGGAGGAGTTTTTGTTGCTCCTGAATGTCTGTATTTATGAAAGCATATCCCCTGTCCTCCCAGTGCTGGCCTCTTTACAGCAGCTCTTCAGCATCCAACCAATCAACCAATCACAGGGCACTATCTGTGCAACAAAGTCACTTGAACCGAGAAGAAGACATTTCTGTTATCTTCAGGATACACGCTGTGGATACTTACTGAACAAATGGAGAATAAATGATTTTTTAAAGTTTATATAAAATAAGACAGGAATACACACCTGCATGAAAAAAATGGAATTAAAGTAACAGAAGCAAGGACTGTCTGTAAATTAAACATAGTCACTTAAATAAAAAGAGTAGTCACATAGTGAATTAGGCTTAGTATTTAATAACTTTAATAACGTTTACTCATTCACTATTAACACTGAATTTGAACTAATTGCACGCATAGGCATGGAACTATATTAAAATTTGCACTCACGAGTATGATGACCAAAATAATCGTGATTAACAATATCACAATAATTTACTAAACGTAATCAAAATCACTGAAATCCTTATTAGTGCACAATATGTGTTTGGGCAACTATTTATTGTATTTTGGTCTAAGTACAATCAACAATGATTCAAAGTGAACAAATATTTAGTGTTGAGCAAAAATCTACTAACTTTGTCTCAGAGTCATTAATTAACTCTGTATAAAGTCAATCCAAACTTGAACACACATGAACCTTTTCTTTGTTTAACCAAAATACGGCATCATATTTGGTTCACAGCAGTCACATTTTAGATGCTTATGGACTCCTTGTATTACATATGATAATGTTAGGAAGCCCTGCTCCACTGCTACAGTCACTTATCGACAAAATGTTATTAACTATAGCGCTAGCAAATAAACAAAACCACATTACAATAATTATTCTGTTAATGCAAGCTCATACAGACCGCACATTTTATTCCGCATGTTCTACATGTGTTATGTTACTTACATTGGATGTTTTCTTAGACTCACACTGTAGCGTGGTTGTCTAGCTAATGTGCTAGCTGCAGCTCAAAGATTGTTTTTCCTCGGAGCGGCACCTTCGTGGCTCATCAGATTGTTGATCATGTCTTTTATATCCATAATAATCCCACACATCAGATTTAATCTTCTTTAAAGGAAGAGTTAAATGTGGAGTCACCTGGATCCACCTCCACAGACCGATCGCTGCCACAGCAGTGCAACTCCGAAGTAAACGTTTGATTTGGGGGAGAGACCCCTTGTGGTCAACACCAGTACATTTGATCATGTGTTCTACTATGAAGGATTTTTAGTTCGTAACGGAGAAGACGTTACGGCTGTGTTCAAGATGGCGCCCGATCGCTTTCATGCAGAACTTTTTATAGAAGTTTCGTAGCTTTTTGTACTTATTTACTGAAAAATATCGCTCTAAAAGCAAAGTGAAACTTGTGTTGTAAGACTAGGTTCATGATATTTTTCTAGATGTATTCATTACAAGGAGTGATTCAGACGAGAGAAGAGGAAGAAAACACCAGGCCGTTTTGACTTGTGAGTATATTAAATGTGTTTGCTTGGTAAAAACGATATAATTTATGACAGTTTTATTTATAGTCATTGTTGTATGACATAATAATTATGATGCAAAATAATTATGAACTATTAATTTGCTAAAAAGTAAACTATTCCAGACTGTTTTTAGGACTGACTGTCTAAATTAATGCAAATAAATAAAAAATGAATATTATATATTATTGTTGTTGTGATGATAAACTACAAATGTACTCAGTCTCAGAGTGCTGTTCTTTTTCCCAGTGACCTGTCCCAGTTGGAAAAGGAGGGCCTTTTCCTCCTCATGATCATCCAGTGACAGAGATGGACCACAGCCGATGAAGATGACTTGGATCAGGGCTGAATAGAGGACCGGTCATGTAATCTGCTTGTCCAATGGATTTTATGTGGAACTGTTTTTTACTGACAGGATTCTTTACAATATTATTATACATTAGGCTTGTCACTAATATACATTATACTTGGACAGATCTGATTCATGTAAAAAGTTGTAAAAACATCTGCTTGGAAGGGAATTCGAATCAACCAAAATATAAAGATGCATGTTTTATGATTATATGTGAGCTAAAATTCTTCTCAACACAGTTGGCCCATATTTGGATAGCTTGTCCAAATCTATCTTTTTGTAGAAAAAGACTACAATTTCCAAAATACTTATTGCTGGATATCTGAAACTTTACACAGTTGTTTGTTGTCAACAAGATAAACATGTTATAAACATAAAATTAAGTATTTCTTTCTTAGGGCCTCTTGAAGTTGAAAATCTTTAGGCGAGGATAAAAAAAAAAAAATTGTATAGTCAGTGTGCTTTAAGCACTGACAGCCTTTATGTGCAAATCTCCTGAAACTAGAAGGCCTGAACTTCAAAATGATATATCACATCAGCGTATGAACTGTAAAGGGTTCTTTAAGCAATACTATTTGGGTATGCCCAACGATTGTGCACAGGCACCAATGAACAGGATGGTATCAAGCAGGGGACCTACTGTGATTTTCTATGCATTTTGGAATAAACTATAACATGCTGATCAGTGGTAAAAAATAAAATAAAAAACTAAAAAACACAACATTTATGTAAAATAGCTTGGAAATAGGAAGAAGTCTATTTACTTTTTGTGCAAAACTGCAGAACTAATAAGCCCCGCCTCTTCTTTGTAAGATTTTAATGTGACAAGCATCAGATTTAAACATTTTTTATTTTTGTGACTATTTTGAACCATACACTCTTTACTATGAATCTGAATTTTTTTAATAAAAATACAAAAAAGTAGGCGGGGATAAGTGGTAGGTGAGGATGGGGCTTTTCTGAGCACTCAATTATCAGCTGCAGAACATTATAAGATTACTCAAAGACGCAGGAATCAATCTTAGTAAAACTTTGAGTAAACTAGTGATAAGAGAAGGCATTATAATAAGGTTTAAACTGAGTGAATAGAAGATGTGAATAGAAAGGGGCCCCTTTCTAGGCCTTTCAGTTGTTTTGAAGATAATACTGAGTACATCATTCATGAAAAACAACGCTTCAAAAGTAGTTTTTGAAATAAAATAAAAAGTTATGCTACAAGTTTTCAAGTAACCTTATAAACATCTTTTGTGATGATTTGTTTGCAAGCATTTCACATCCTTCTTATAAATGGATTTTGGATTGTAAAGCACTTTGTGTACTTTGTAAGGTGGAAAAGCGCCATATAAATAGAGACCATTTACCATAAACCTCCACTACTAAAGTTAAGAACATGTTTTAACACATGTGTGCTGGACTGACATCCAAACTGATAAATGCAAATAATTTTAATGTGCAAAAACATGTAGGGCCTTTTATGACACTGCACTTAATGATTTTTTCCTCATTTAGAATATTGTATAACTATCTTGTCACTTGCTGCCAGCACAAAACTAAAATGCAAAAAAAACATTTTACCATTACTCTGTTTATGCAAAATAGAATTGGATAAATTTTAATAATTTTGTACTTTTCAGCGTGGACTCGCTCTTCCATCCTTGAAAGATTTCATCAAACCAAAGATCGGAATTGGCACCACGGCCACGACTCGAGGAGACTGTGAGGTATCACACAGACACATTCAATTTGGACTGTGCTATTTGTGAAGGGACACATTATTGGATAGTCTTCCTCTGACGAAAAGAGAAAGACCATCCTTGTTCACATTCAAACTACAAGTCTGTGAGCACGCTTAGCTCTTTCTGTTGTTTATTGTATTTATTTGTATTATTTATATAGCCACTGTAGCTGCTGTCGTTAATATTCGCTGTACCTACCAACAAAATAAATAAATATTTTGCCATCATTATTGAAATACAAAACTTAAATAACTGAACCTTGTCAAGCTCAGATATGAAAGTCTACATGTCTTTAAACAGATCAAGTGTTACATCATTTTCACATTTGACCTTTAATAAAGACATAGTAAACAGTTGGGACAGTCTTGCTGCATTAGTGATTCTTACTTATTATTTTTGTTTTTGCTGTTTTTCACAGAGATGAAGGACAGCGTGGGAGGACAGAGCTGGTGCCTGGCCCCTCTCACTAACTTCACACAAACAGGACTTGTCTAAGAATAGGTACGAAGCCAAAAACACAGTGGTGCAGAAGGAGATTGACAGTGAGTGAGGGTGCTGTCAGACTGTTTCATGGGAACAGTGTGGACAGCGGACTTCCTTCAGGCCTGTGTATTTGTGAGGGAAGTTCATGTCCCTGAAGAGTAGAGCTTTAGCTTCACTCTCGGAAAGGAATCTGTGTTCTTGTAAAAACATCGATCTGATTTAGTGATATAATAACAGGACGTCTTGTAACTCTAATAACTACATTTTTAAAATTCAGTGCCATGAGGGAATGTTAGTAGCTTACAAATACTGTGAGGAGAAAAAAAAAGCTATTTAAAATGTACAATTATTCACAATTTATAAGAACTTGACCAAAAGGTCGGTGACTAGCTTTGCAAAATCAAATAACCTCAATTACAGACAAAATGACAATAGATGAATTAAAAACACCTACATCTGCAGGTTTTTTGAGAATTAAATGTACTTTTGCCAATCTTAGTAAAAAGTTGAGATCAAGTGTTTGGCTAATTTTATATAAATTTATCTAAAAGGACATTTGTGCTGTTTTCTTGAAATTGTATAACATATAATATAACTATTTTGCTTATTTACAGAGGTTCAACGTTAGTTATAGATATGAAAGTTAAACTTAAAGATGTGCAGTGATGTCTTGTTTGTAATTTTTTAGCAAACAAAAGTCTGTAAAATGTTTTTGTTCACCTGCTACAGATTCATCGACTCCTGCTGACAACAAATTTATTGGCTCTGGACGTTTTGCTATGCGGAAACTACTTTGCATGGCAAGGAGTGAGCGGTGTGTTAAACAATAGTTCCTCATGTGAAATACTGCAGCAGCTCTCACCTTTGGCTCTTTGTGCCTTCTCCCCCGGCTTATTTACGTAAGCAGGTTGCTTTCGGTACCCCATCAGGAAGAGGTGTTCCAGGAAACTGCAGCCAAACTGTGAGCTTTCAATGTTAACATTAAACCCCAAAAGTAAGTTTTTGGAATTGAAAATGTGAATAAACAAGTTTGACCTTTGTTCTAAAAACTATAGGGAGCCATGACTCGTGCTTGGAGGCTGTGTCGTTTTCACATCGCTGCGAGGTTACTTTGACCAGGAGCAGAAACTGTCTATTGTGTTCAATCACTAATAACCTCTGTAGATGCAATGTTCTCTCCTGAGCTGGCCTTTGGCTCAACACCCAAAAATTACTGAAGTAAATATGCTCCACTCCCACTTTTTCTGTTGATTTTTGCAGGGATTCTAAGAAATGATATAGGCTCTGTGTTTTACAACTTATGTTGTGAGAGCTATCAAAAACAGTGTGTGATGCCCACGGCAGGACTCAGTCAAAGCCACAGACCATACAACAGGTTAGATGTTGTTTATGTGTAAAAACACATTGAGCTTGTTACATTAATTACTACATTCACTTTATGTTCAATACAAGGGGTATTTCTCTTTATTATTATTACTTTTTTTTTACAGCAATAGCTCTGAGCAGTAGAATAATTAATTTTGTATATAGTATACATCATGTATACAGCATTTCATATGTATTACAGCTCATGTTCAATATAGATTCACTCAGTACAAAGGCCTTTTAACATTTTTTTGCATGGTATTGCTCAGTCCTTCAGTTGTAAAAGAAGAATCGTCTTTGCTTTGCAAATACTCTTTACATTATATTTACATATTCGTGGCCAATCATTACATATTATAACTGATTTGCATGTAACTGGAGTTACTCATATTGTAGCTAGTACAGACAGTACAGACCAGAGTCAGTTGCTTGGGTATTTTAGAGGTCCCGACCTAAAAAGTCTCTTGTCTCCTGGGAAATATTTCCTGTAGCTACTACCAGTAATATTCCATGACAAGTGTTTTTATATGAACAAAAATGTGATAAATAAGCATTCTTACTAGCAGCAACACACCTTGAGTTTTAGTCAACAATCTTTTGTTTGGGTTAGTTGTGTTTTTCAAAACACAGTTTATATTTTTAAAAGACTTAACTTCGATAGCTGCACAATGGGCTTATTGTATTGAATCTAATATGTAATATATTTTGTCAACATGCACATGTCATGTCAAACTTTCTTACAAAGTTCTAATTTGTCAAGGACGCATCTTTTTCATGGGCATTTGCTACTGATATCTAAAGACAAAGTCAAGCAGAATATTATTAATTATCACTACTAAGTTTGATTTCTATTTATTCTACATTTTCTATTTTACAATATACTTAACAACATTGTTATTTCCTTTTTTAGAAAATTCACAAAAGGAAAATAAATGACTTCATGATTTCATATTTACTCAGTTCAGCAGAGTGACACTTAACTAACTTAAGCTATATTCTTTTCAGCAGTTGAGTGGGGGCAGACTGCCCTGTGGATCACCCCAGCATGAACCCACAAGCATCTGTCATGTGCAGAGTGCTGCTCCTAAGACTAATGAGCCCACATCCTCCTGCCTCCTGCTGACAGTGCGAGGAGAACTCGGCCCTTCGGACTTAACAATTGGGCCGTTTGACCCTTCGGCCCTGACTCCTGACACCAGCTCATCTTTTTCCCTCCATCATGTATCTCCGTGAACATGCTGCTCTGCCTTGTCTGCGGTGAGTTATGTAACAGGGCCATGGGAGGGACTCTGTAAATCACGATAAACCCAGCAAGGGTCATCTCCCAAAATATAGCACACAATGGGTATTTTGACTAAAAGGAAGCAGACTGTCAATATGTTCTGATGTAAGGTGAGGACAGAGAAGATCTGGAGTTCGTTTTAAAAAAATGTACGACACTTTATGAATGGACCACATTTACTGTACATTTCAAGCAATAGTTGCCATCTTAATGTGAGCACTATCAATGCTGATGCAACATCGTACAGCCTAGACTGAAGTCTCGTCTAATTCTAGTGTAAGTAATATGTTGCAAAGATATCCCCTTTTTCGAAAAGGTACCTCATTACTTTAAAAAGTAGTCATTATATTAGCAGAGTAACTCAAGGTAAAGCTATTTTATGTTTAGCATGGTTGATCAAGAAGATATAAAAAGGCTGCTGACTTGATTCAAAAGTTTTTTTTAATGTGAGGAAATTAAGTTTTAGTGTGTCACATTTATTTAAATTAATCAGCAAACAAATATAAATTTTAAATGCGAAAACACAATACAAAAAGGTGATACGCAAAGTAGTAATATTATAATACAAATATACTTTTTTACCTCTGTAACTAGCAGTATATAATGTTTTACAAATTTACAATAACTTGCTCAACACTGGCTAATCTTGCATGACACATTTCAAATGAATGAATGCTCTTGTGCACTACATGTGAATGGAATATTGTTTTATTTGTGAGTGAATGTATGCTATATCGATAGTTAATACAGATACATTTCATATTTGTCTAATAACAAAACAAATGTTTTGTATATTTGTTGTCCACTGAGTAGTTGCAGTTTTAGGCAGTTGACCCACATCTGTGTGGTGGGTCCGAGTACTTTATCACTTCTGGGATGATTACTAAATACTTTTTTTCAGTCAGTAAAGCCTGAAATATCCACCACATACTTGTGCACTAACTGCACGTGCAGTGTTGTAGTGGCTGCACTTACAGTCTTTGTTGTAGTGGGCTGCCATCACGTGGTGACATTTGAGCATTACAAACTAGGATGAAGGCCTTCACCGTGAAAACGCCGCCATCAGGAAATATCCTCACTATGAACCTGCACACATTATTCACTTATTTATGGCATTTATTTACGCAACACTATGGGTTTATAGTTGACTTTTGAGAAACAGCAGAGTTGATAAACAAGTTGGCTGAGTATTCATTGATTCAATGTTTCTTGCTCTTTAAATGTTATTTAAGCATTTGCTGAAAGGCAATACAATTTTATAACTTAAAAAAATCTCAATGTATAACTTAGACATAAATTGGGGACTTTAAGGATCTTGAAATGTATTATTTTTTCTATTTAAAAGGGTATTTGAGGTCAAGTTAAAATAATTCTATAAGATTTGTTTTGTTTTTAAATATAAAATAAGACAACGACAATAATCCACACGTTTTCAAGTTTCCACATTTTTTAACCTCAGTGAGAAATAAAGACCGAGCGGGTACTCGGGGCAAAAACATAAACAAAACAAACAAACAAACAAACAAACAGTGTGTGGTACTTCTCTGTTTTAGAACAATTAGAACAACTTGTGCTCATGAGTCTAGAGTCTGTAAGATTGTTCTTTTACACACCCATTACATGCAATTTGTTTATTTTATATGATGTTCACATCATGAATGCAGAATTCTGTTTAAAATCTATCTTATTTTTTCTTTGCTGGTGGATATAAGTGGCCAATGGGACATATCCTGCCCACCGGCCTACAGCTACCTCTGCATTACACTCAGCAACTGTAATGAGCTAAAACTTAAAGCAACCAAGGAAGCAAAACAAACTGTCCTCTATCGGCCATCTTTGGACTGCTTATGCTAATTTACACACACATCTCCGCTGACAACCGGCGAAAGATGTGCTGCTGGAGCAGGAGGCACATCTGATGTGGCGCATCTCAGAATTGTCAAGTCAGTGACACTGTTTAAGAGACAATACAACTAATTATATCCGCTTTTCAAAATAAAAAAAGATGCTGGGTGTTTTTAATCTGATAGTCTATTCAGTTACAGTGTAATAGCCGCAAGGTTTTGCTTTTCAAAAAGTTACAACAGAAAACAAAGCAGCACTTCGCTTTCTAATCCCAAATGTAGGACATCCTCTGCTACGAATTTATGAAGAAGTATTGAACAATGTGTAAATACCTTAAAGGAGCACAAAAACACGGTATATCCCAGTCGACTCTCATTCTAATGTTTATTAAAAAGGCCTCAAACTTCTGCTGATAAAAAAAAAATCACACATTAAAGTTGCGCGCATAGAGCCATTCACTATCAGCTTTAACTTTGTAACGCAGACCGGAACAGCACACTGCGCTGCACTTTTCGGGGCTTACCGGTGGTGCGCATCTCACCGACCGGGAATACCGATCTGTGAGCACCGGGCCTCTCCGCCGCTGCACCGTGAGCCGTGTTTTGCTGCACGCTGCTGCAAAGGAGCGGGTCGCAGCGTCGTGTCTCGGCGCGTGTGCGTGGCCTGTAGCTGTCCTCCCGTCGCTCAGTATTATGACAGTAGGAGCTGACACACATCCAGCCGGAGCCCTGTTTGTTTTGTATGGCGAAATGAGGCAGGGGGTGGAGAGTCGCCACAGAGACGCTGGGCTTCGGCCAAACATCTCTGCATTTTAGCGCTTCTCCATCTCCACCATTGCATCCGCTGCATCGCTGAACGGACGCCTTTTTGTACTGTGCATCCCTGGAAAATGCAGCTCGTTTGAGGACACCCCCCACTCCGCTTACATTCATTGGTGCCATGACAGGCAGAGGACTAGGGCCGCTTCAAGAAGAGCCACATTGATCTGGGACGGTGGATGTTATTCGTTTTGTGCGAGGGGAGCCTTTAATTATTAGCCGTGCAATTCCACCGTGATTCTCACTCAGGGAAACAAGGGATAATAGAAAACAACATGTCTTCGAGATCTGCATTACCGTCTGGGAACGACAGGAGTACTGGAGACCATGTAAGTGCTGCCCAGTCTGTACAGCCTGCATCTGTGTGCATGCAATGTGAATTCATGCATCCACAAAGCACAGCGCTCTCCTCTCTCGTGTCACTTCACAGGGCCATATTGTGCAGTTTGCCCCCTGTAGGTGTGCTGGATGGATGCTGTGTGAATATGGGCTAACCTTGAGTGTGTGCGCGCAGTGAAAGAGCTGATGGCAGGCAGGATTGAGCCCGTCCGCGTACACTCCACCAATATGCGCAGGGAGCCTGAAAAGCACCCGTCACCACCTGATATTAAAAGACTATGGAGAATTAGTGATGTCACATTATACTCCTTGCCTCCACAGCCACCGCTTCTCGTCTGACTGTGAGATGTGGGTGGGAACAGAGCGCACCGAGGGCCAAAATAAAGGCACAGACAGGTTGAGGTTGTTCGTTCGTATGTGGCGAGAGGATTACTGCGTAAAATGATGTGCAGTCCGTTGCTGCGCAGCGCACAAAGCGCCCAACCCCAGTCAGTGGGTGTCAGACAGCGCCACAGTGTCAAACATTAGGGGCCTGTGCACACAAGCACTTTGGTTTAGGCACTGGAAATCACATCATCATCATTCTGTATCCACTGCCTTATGGATTTACGGGCTCAAAATGGTGACATGTCCGATTGACGTAGCGTTATGCGTGCCCTGAACACTTCCCTGACTGGCAACACTCTCCCCCATCTGTTTGCTAGCTGAGCTTTCAGCACATAGGCACTATTAAGCCAGCAATATCTATCTGGATTGTTTGTTAGGAGGTTGCAATATGATTGATAATGCAGAGAATAATAATGATAATACAGATCCAGTTTTCCTCTTAAAATAAATACCATCTTACACTATGAAGCAACGATGACAAGTGAATTAAAGGGGCTCAACTGGTTGATTTTATGACTAGGGGCCAAGGGTGGTTCTTCAAGGCAATGCAATGGAAGAAAGGAGTGTCTACAGGCTGAAGGTGGGGCCAGAGGGTGCATGCTTGGTTTGTGTGACTGAGAGTGGGGTGACACTGGGGGGGAGGAAGTGTGATGCCTCCGGCTTGGGACTAGCCAGGGACCACTGTGCGAGCATCTGTTCTAGTTTTTAGTAAACCTAGTCCTTGTCTATTTACTACAGTGGTATAGTAGCGCCGTAACAGGATTGTTTCCATCTTGTTGATTACACATAGTTTTATAGATGTGTGTATAGCTTAATAGAGCCTTACAGACATGTACACTAATCATTGTTTACAGCCACACAACTGTCAATGCAATCTCACTTGTTAAAGCAACAGTTAATATTAGTCTGTAATGTGCAAAATCTTTTTCTCATTCTCTTTTGTTCTCTCATCATATCATTGACCCAGACAAAAACAAAATGGAAACAAAATGGTCTAGTGTTCATCTTCCAGTGAGCATCTGTTAACCCACAAATTAAGGACATGCATTCATATTAAATCACTGGTTTTTCTAACATCTGGGAATCTGGTGAAGACACCCGGTTCACTCCAATTTTCTATACCACCACATGACGAAAGTTTTTTGTAACCAGATATTATTTATTGATTTGTGAAGCTAAATTGTGTGTACAGGGACCAGGCTTCTCATAAAGGTCCAACCTATGTCACTGGACTGTTCCAGTTGTCCAAAGAATTTCAGAATATATATACTGTATATGTATTTGTGAATGCGAGCATATGATACATTGTCATCTGTATCTCCATAATATCTTTCTTACCAGCATTATTTGGTTCTCACTCGTGAACAACCTTTCTGAAATGATATAATTTTTGTCTGGAAATTTTCTACTTCTGATAGTTGAAAGCTTGAAGTGTGATTTTCCACCCTATTTCGACTTCCATTTTCACAGTTACATGACGATTTATGAGACTGAAGATTCACAAAAATGCTGCTAAAATGGAACACACAAGAGATTACGCAACATGGTGTGGAGATCAGTGGTCATCTAGAGTTTACTACTGTAGCTTTTTGCTTCCCCATCTCATTCCCTGAGCTTGTCGGTTAATTGTTTAATTCATTTTCTTCTTTAACTCTTCCACTTTGTCTTGCAGCATGTGTCGCTGGGGGCCAGTCGTTCAGACAAGTCCACAAGCCAGTCCAGCCGCTCACTGGGCGCCCGCTGCAGGAACTCTATTGCCTCCTGCTCTGATGAGCAGCCGCACATTGGCAACTACCGCCTGCTCAAGACCATTGGCAAGGGCAACTTCGCCAAGGTCAAGTTGGCCCGTCACATCCTGACGGGCAGAGAGGTGAGACTTGGGATACTGAGGGGTCAAGAGGGCATTAGGGTCAAGAACTTTAGAGCGTTGAGTCAACAAACATGAGATTTTATGACATATCTCAAAAATTACAATTAGATATGTACTTTCATTTCATTATTTTACCATGTGATTTATCTAGGAAGTGCAGTTAAGCAAATTGATTGCAGATTATTGGCTTTGGGGCTTTTCAATTGACAGGTTGACAGCCAAACCTGTTTCAGTTAAAGCTTGTTAAAACTAGTTTTGGCTTAAAAAACATACTATGCCAATTTTTCCCACTTTATTAGTTTAGTTTAATTTAGTTTGGTCTTATTTGTCTGGTACCAGTGTACACAGAATTCATTAATCCTATTAAAACAAGAGATGAACTGCACCAGATTCATGTCCATCTGCAGTCCCTGAGCAGGTAAACACACAGATAAGGATTAATATAGTGTCACTTATTTTAACTACTTATATCCCTGATCTTGTACTTTAGGTCATTACCCAAAGCTCATGGTAGTAGGTGAGAGTTGGAACTTCGATTGACTAAATCAAAAGTTTTGCCTTTTCACTCAGCTCCTTCTTCATTGCTAATGCTGCACTGATCCACCTGTCAGTCCCACACCCATCATTCCCTCACAAGACCCCAAGATACTTGAACTCCTCCCCCGCCTGCACTTAAAAAAATAAATAATAAGCTGTATTGGTCCCAAATAAAAAAGGATTGGGCTGAAGCAACTTGCTTATGTAAGCCCACCCTGAATATCACAAGCTACAACTTAACAATTCAAATATTCTTATTATGTTTATCTCATGTTTCCCATATACATTAACTTACTACAACAATGTGTATCTGTTAATCATTTCATATTTTCAAGTTTTTTTAAACATTCATTTGTTGTTAAGGCTAAAGATAGTTTAAAAAGTGTGCTTTATTTAATAACATAAATGAGAATAAAAATTATGGCTTTTAGTTAAAGAATAAATAAATACAATTCATCAATAAATAAGAAAAATAACAGTGGTTAATTTTTACCACATCATTCTGCCCTTTGTTTATGACAGAGGGTGCCGTTTTATTTCTGCTTGTACATTGACAGGTCAGGCTACTCATTTCAGCAAAATGTAGTTAGCATAATGACATTAAGAATGGTCATTTTTTTAATTCTTTGGTTGAACAACATTGTTTATTCCCTTTTAAAGGTGCACTGTGTAACTTTTTGGCCAAAAATGGACTTGAATAAAAGCATGTTTTTATCATTTAAATGTATTTGTTGCACTGAACAAATAATACAAATCAGTGTCTTTACTTTAAACAGGCCTGCATGATCGTATTTTCCCTGGAGGAGACTTGCTTATGTTTGTTTCTAAGCATAAGAAACAATGCATAAAAAAGGTTATTACTGTAGCTGTATTTTTTCCACATTATGGCATAAACAGTATTTAGACCTGTTCAGAATGTCCTAAAGTTTGGTTTTAACTTGCTAATTCTAATGAATTTTAATTAATTCAATTTGCTTTATGAAAAGCTATAACATATATTTACCACATGCATCCCACAAAATAAAGTAATACATTAAAACAGAGAAAAAACAACAACAAGTGCAACTCTAAGGAATCTTTTTGACCTATCAATAGTCAGCTGCAGCAAATGGTACCTGTGATCCCACTCCACATTTACTATTAGATATGGGTGAACATGTCACTGAAAACTTGAATGAAAAGAATTTTGGAAAGAGATTAATTCCATCCAGAAAAAGACCAGGCGTTGTGTGTTCGGAAATCAGTAGCGATCCATATAATGGTATGATGAATTCAAAAGGAGAAATAATCACTTTCTTTGTTTTTTGCAGGTTGCAATAAAAATCATTGACAAAACTCAGTTGAATCCTACCAGCTTACAGAAGGTGAGTGCATTATCTGCTTATGTGTCTTCACACACTAGCAACATATTTAAATTAAATATATATACTGTATATAAAATGTAAGTTACCAAAGTGCTAATCTGAAATAGGTGTTTTAGAGACATACAGGTTCTCAGGTGTGACTTGGTGTTGAGGGGAAGGGCCAGGGTTTTTGGCTCATGTTAAACTGAGATGATGCTCTGGAGATGAACTGTTCTCATTGCCAACTTTAAAATTTTAAGTGTAGCAGATCCATTCTTTCCTCTTTTTGTAGAGACAGTTTGATAAGATTTTTTTACCTACTATTACTGATTGCCCATACGATTACTTATGACCAATGTCAATATTTAAACATTTAGAGGCCCCTAAATTTAAGTACATTTAATCTTCTTCAGTTCATGGCTTTTTTGTTTTCTTTTCTCGCTACCTTTTGTTACACACTTGTTGCACTGTGGACACAGTGTAAAGGACACACTGACACACAGAGACAGGCGCAGTGCAGAAAACAAACCACATTTTTGAGTTCAAACACATATACTGTAATTCTCCCTATATCACTGATGTCACTCGATCCATTTGTCCATCAAGTCTAAACTTATTTTTCAGATTCTATTACTTATATCAGAAGTTGCAGTAACAATATGTGTAGACATCAGGAGCTTGGACGAGATAATGTGTAGACACAACATGGCTGACATAAAAGCATTCATTCAAGATCAAAGCTCAGATTTTGTTATCATTGAGTCAAATCACATACTTGACTTTTTACTATGTGCTGAGTTGTTGGACCACACAACAAGACACTTTCAAAGAAACACTCAAGGCATTACATGCAGGCCAGGAAAACCAGATAACTAGCCTAGTCTGATTTAAACCAATTCTCCAAAGCACATGTAAATGCAGGCACATCAAATGAGGAGCTGTAAACCACCAGTTGTAGTCCGATTTCAAATGTCATGTAAACAGACAATCAATCTGCAGCTGGGCAAATGTAACAGAGCATGCTCACAACCCCTGCCCACTCCACGTTGCAACAATAAAGTTAACATTTTTACAGCCTTGCAAAATAGTGGAAGACACAGCCACATATTTAACTACATTCTTATCACAGTTCTAAATGTCCTAGAATGATCAGTATGTCTCAGATCAGTTTGTCATTTTATAGAAAATATTACAGTTAATAATATAAACAATATTTAGGTAAGTCAACATAATGCAGTCTGAATCATGGAGTAGTGAATCTGATACAGTAGGACATGTCTCTGCAGGATAATCAGTTTACTCTCTTAAATGTAAACTGAAGCAAAACTGGTCTGACCGGTTTGAGGGGAAAACCAAATAAAATCCGTTTTTTTGTTTGTTTGTTTTTTAGCCTAGTCTGATTTCTCCGATCAGTTTAACGCACTGACTGACAATTAATTGCTGTTTCTCCTGTTCCTATATTAGCTCTATATACACCTCATAGTCTGCTAGCTCCTTTGCCTGTGGGCAAGAAAAGAACATATTTTAGGATTACAGCCATGTGATGATTCATTAAAGAATACAGTGAAATGTAGCTGTTTATTTTTAGCATGGTAACGGTTTTAGTTTTGCAAACTTTAAATTACTGCCCACTAGAAAGCACATATAATAACTCGTAGATATTAGACATTAGCCTAGTAATTGACTATCAGATTATCGGATTTCAACTGAGCCTCTTTTCTCGATTTAGTCACAAATTGCACAATTGAACTTTGAGCAGTTCTACCAAAATTCAAGTTACAAAATCAGTGTTAAAAAAAAAAAAGCTATCCGTGACCTTGATGTGCATTTTTATTTTTCTGGTAAGCCGCAGCTCTTTAGCTTCATGTAAGACTATGCACATGAGGAGTTCTTGCCTGGTGGTGATGTTTGGCAGTACTTATTCCTGACATCTGGTCTCAACCTGCTGCTATGAGAGACAATTGTGATACATTTAGGACGAGATATGAAGAGAAAGGTGCAAGGCCGACCCCTGATTGGAGAGAATACTCTACAATTGCCCAGTGATGATAGCAGCCTTCTTTACATACCCATGGGCTACAGAAAATCCTTAGAACTGAAGACATGAAAGAGCTCATATTAGCATAATCTGGTTGGTTATGTGTGTAGAATGTAGAAAAAATGGGTTGAGACACAGCACAGGATAAATAACTGACATTTATTACTTAATATTTGAATGTTGTGAATAAGGTTGTATATAGCCTGTTGTAGCTTTTATGGTTTTCCGATGTCTACTGCTTGGGGCCGTGTTGTTTGTTGCCTAATTGTACACCATATTTGCCTTACACGGAGATTGAGGTCGGACATGTTGCCGGAGGACTGTTTATTGTTGTGACCAATCTGAGTACTTGCGTGGATTTAACAAGAAAACCAGCCTGGATGTGACCAGTCTTCACTACATATCCCAAGATTCCTTTCTGACACAGCTGGAGAAAGCCGGGAAAAAGAGGCCCAGTCTTAATACCTGGGTCGCTATGGCAACAGTGACGTTGGGGGCACTAGACAGCTAGAGGAATTGAATGAAGGAGGAGGCAATGGTGGAAATGGGGAGAGAGGGGGAGGATTGAGAAGAGAAAATCTTATCGCACCATCTTTTTCGTTTTCCAATTGCGATTGAAGACACAGAGGGTCAGTGGTTTTCTGGCTGCAGTGGGCTTTTGTTAAGGGCCTGTGCAGCTCCGTATGTGAACATATTAGAGCTGGTGCAGATTAATCCCCTCTCCACTTCGACAAACACATATCACATGCTGCGAGAAGTGCTCACACACTCCTCACACTCTTTTGCATTGATGCGTGGGCCATTTGTTGTCGTTTAGATGTTTTAATCAGATTGGACCCAAATTTCCAACAGAAAGTGAGACTTGTTTGTGCATATTTAAATAGTTACATTCTTAAAAGCTCTGCCTGGACAGAGAGACTAAGTGATTTCATTAGAAGTTTTTAGAATGTAAAGAAAATGTGTTTATTCAGAATAAACTATCCTCAATTATTGTTCAGTTATTTAGCTAATCTATGAACCAGCTGTGGCATCTTTATGAACATATATTCACCATCTTTACCATCTGAAGACTGCATTTGCAAGTGTAATATAAGTATTTGATATCTTGTTTTTTACTACTGTAGACAAATTGTAGTTCATTGCAATAAAAAAATATTACACCCTTCTTAATAAAATCCACTCAACATGATAACATTGGTTGAAGAAAACCAGAAAAAAATAATACATTTTATAATTTTCAAAAACGTATTTATTTTTGCAATTCTTCACTTCATCAGTACCCCACCCCATCTCATGATCCTTGTATTTTCTACTGAATAAGAATCAGAAACTTTCAAAACAAAATTGGCAAACTAGGAACATGTTTAGATGCTAATGTGAAACATATTCAAATAAAGAATAAAAAATATGAACTATGTTGAAGATATTTAGAAATATATAATACAAAGTATAAGAACATATGAGTTTTTATATAAATATATAAAAAAATGAAATTGGCTTATACGCAAGTAATCTGCCTTAACCTTACATTTACCAATACTTTTGTCTTCCGTGCTTTGACACTTTGTTTGTCTTGCAGCTCTTTCGGGAGGTCCGAATAATGAAAGGATTAAATCACCCCAACATAGGTAAGCTATTAACTACCGCAAGTTGAAATGTCAATTCTGTGAGTGTGTGGATGAGTATTTTATGTGTATGTATGTAGTTATCTTGTATGTATCTATGTATGTAGGTGTGTGTGCATGTGGGTGTGTGTGTGAGCGTGTGTTTGTGTCATAATTTTGTTCATGTGTGACTAGACAGATATAATGCTCTGAATAGGCTTTAGAGCAGCCACTGACCGCAGCAGCATGCCTCATCTCAGGATTCGTATAGAGGTCACAAGGTTGGATTTTCTAAAGCTGAAATGTCGCATGGATCAAAAACTATTCATTGCATTAGCTGAAGGTTCCTCTATATTAAAACCAATAGGCAGACAGCTGTGTTGTTATTTGTGTGTCCCAAGAAGATCTGTTTTCACAAATACGCAGTAATGTTAATCTAATTCTCCTTTGGCCCACAGTGCAGCTGTTTGAGGTGATCGAGACAGATAAGACCCTTTACCTTGTCATGGAGTACGCTAGTGGAGGTAGGTGCATGGTCTGTCATGTTCCTCAGATGTTGACAGGGGAAATTATGCATTAGGTTACACACTGGTCCTGGTGTTACATTTAGTAATGTTCACCAGTATAAGAGATTTCGTTGTTTTTTTTTTCATGTTGACTGATCCAGATGGTGATTATATGCCTAACAATTCCAAACAACTGGAGGTTGACTTCTTCAAAGAACCTTACTGGAAATTACTGTATGCATTTATTGGCTACAGTGCAGTGATGAGCAAATATATTCAAATAATAAAACTTGCGCATGCACTGTCCTCTTCCACCATAGTAACATTTTGATCAGTGCCGGCTGTAAATAAATTTGTTCAATCAAAGATTCACATATTTCATTTTGTTGGTTTAGTTTGATCATTGGCTTTTTCTTCAATGCGTTTTTGTTTTTCAAATCTTGGTCAAATGGAAAGCGCTGTGGAGAAGAGCAGTTTATGAAAAATTGCATCAAACACGTCAATGTGAAAGTGCTCGTAGTGTTAAGTGTATCTACTGGACAATGTTTTAAGATGTTTACACATCACATCATTGATGCCAATTTAGTTTATTCACATGGATGACACTAGACTGACGATGCTGTAATACAATTGAAACAGTGCAGGTAAGTGTTCGCGGGTTCAATTCCCGAATGGTCTGGGCCTTTCTATGTGGAGTTTGCATGTTCCTCCCCGTGTCTGGGGGGTTTCTTCCGGGCACTCCGATTTTCCCACCAACCAATAACATGCATGTTCGGGAACGCTTGGTGGTGGTCGGAGGTTGAGGCGCCAGGTGTTTAGGCAAATTGCCTCTGCAGAGCTGCCCCAGGGCTGCTGCAATCACTGAGTGAGGAGGGGAGGAGTTCTTCTCACTGTGAAGCGCTTTGTGACTCTGCTTTTGAAATGCGCTTACTTACTTTATCAAATCACTCTTAGTATTCTGACTCTACTGTTGGACTTATGCTCTAAATGTATTGATCTTTTACTGAAAATACCACTAGTTGAAAAATACAGTGCTGATTGTTTGGCATCACAGTGACAGAGTGGCTAGCACTCACAGCAAGAAGGTTCTGCATTTTTCTCTTCTTTTGAGTGTAGAGTATGCATATTTCACCCTCTGATAGGTGCTATTTTTTCTTCTGGGAGCTGTGACACTCACCATCAATCCAAAACATGCATAATAGGTAAAATCTTCTAACTAAAGTAGTCCTGACCAATCTTAGTTCAAGATCTACAGATGGGCCCTCGAGTGTCGTTCTGCTCCTGACAGGTTGTCCCAAAGGCACTGGTGTCACATGCAGACAATTACTCCCTCATGAGGGAATAATAAAGTATACCTTTCGTTATGTATTTCAAACTGTCCACAGCAGTGATCTGTGATATCCAAAATCAAGCCAGGTCTGTAAGACTACTTGCCATTTTAGTGTGGAATTTTATAGTTTACAGTAATATCTATTATTGTTTAGCTATAAGCTCGTTAAAATTAGTTTTTAGTACTGTGAAAGAGGGAGTGGACCATGTATAGACTTTTTTTTATATGTCCTCAGGTGAAGTGTTTGACTACCTCGTGTCTCATGGGAGAATGAAGGAAGTTGAAGCCCGTGCTAAATTTCGTCAGGTAACAATAACAATGCAAAGTCCAAGTCTTGGTGTATTTAATCTGACAGTGTTATCAACTCATGCACCTTTACTTCTCCTTTTGTTGACAGATTGTTTCAGCCGTCCACTACTGCCACACAAAGAACATTGTCCACAGAGACTTGAAGGTAAAGAAACTCTCAATACTTGGGTCTGTTTCAGAAGTGCAGGATTAAGGCTAGTCTAAGACTAGCAAATATCTTTTGCTGGCAGATTAGTCACTACTTACTAAACTGAAAGTTACTAATCTGGGACTAGTCCTAATCTGGGTCTATGAAGGGCCTTGAGTGGTGTGAGAGTGGATGTGGAGCTTGGCTTCTGTTCAGACACATTATAACGTTGCTGCACTGACATATATACAGAATGAGTCATGTCCAGTATCTGTTGGACAACACAAGCTCCTCCCCTCTCCCCATCTGTCTCTCTTTTGTTTTTCTCTTCTCCACAATTCCTGCTTCTGTGTCCTCTCACTTTCCCTCATGTCTATGTCTCCTCCCCCACTCAACTATTTACCCCTCCCATACACCCCAATGTTCTGTTTTCTGTACATAATAACCCCACACTTCTTACTGTGACTGTCTGCTCACTACATCCATGCACTGTATGTATGTTTGTATGACTCAGGCTGAGAACCTTCTGCTCGACGCCGACTCCAACATCAAGATAGCGGACTTTGGCTTTAGTAATGAGTTCACACTGGGCAATAAACTGGACACGTTCTGCGGCTCACCCCCCTACGCTGCGCCAGAGCTTTTCCAGGGCAAGAAGTACGATGGTCCTGAAGTGGACGTGTGGAGTCTTGGGGTTATTCTGTACACACTGGTCAGCGGCTCGTTGCCCTTTGATGGACAGAATCTAAAGGCAAGTGCAATGGACCAGTGACAGTGTTGAGCAAATGGGGGAGCGGTTTGGCACTTTGGTTTAAAATTAGTGAGTGCTTTTCAGTAATTACAGCGTCAATGTGCATTTCCTGTTGACCCCTTTACTTACCCTGTCTGTGACTCGCGCTCACACTACTCTTTAGCAACTTGTCCTGACTTGTACTCTGTGTGAACAAAAACACTTTTTATGGTCATGGCTGCATTCTGCTGTAATTTCTCAAAAAAAAAAAAAAAAGTAAATACAGTTCTTGAAAAAACTATCAAAATTAAAAGAAATAAGCACTAATCCATACCTATCTAAGCATTTTGCTGCAATGAGACATTCTATTCAAATTAACATACAGAAAAATGCTTTACATTAATTGCTACATGTTTTCATCGTATTGCTGTTTCTGTCCTGGAGATTTTTAGTTGTTGCTTGTTTTGAACTGTGAATGTAAAATGGAATTGTCAGTCATGCCAGTGCTAGTTGTAGCTAAACTTTTCCTTAAAAATCCTTATTTGAAAGCAGAAACCTTTTCTATGCACATTTGTACAACAGCAGCTAGAAATAATAAAGAATATTGTAGTATGTTTCTCCAAAATCCAGCAGATGGCATTAAACGCCCCCCTAGGGATGTACCAGAGGGTGAAGACAAATGTGTATTTAACCTCCATTTAATTTGACTGCTGCAAACTGTAGCATCTGTAATATTCAATGTTTTATTTTACTGCAGGAGCTAAGAGAGCGTGTGCTGAGGGGAAAGTACCGCGTTCCCTTTTACATGTCCACAGACTGTGAAGGAATTCTGCGCAGGTTTTTGGTGCTCAACCCTACCAAACGCTGCACACTGGAGGTGAGACTTCTCTGTGCTTTAAAGATACTTAAAAACAAACACCATAACCACTGACACTGCTGTTTTCTGTTTAACAGCAAGTCATGAAAGACAAGTGGATCAACTGCGGGTATGAGGGGGAAGAGCTCAAGCCCCACATAGAGCCTGTGGAGGACTACAGTGACCCAGCACGTATTGGTGAGATCTTTAAGACACTTACACTCACTAAGACATTTTCCACAAGATCATAAACATTCTTTTGTTTATGATTTCCAGAGGTGATGGTTGGGATGGGCTTCACTCCAGAGGAAATCAAGGATTCTCTTCTCAATAAGAAATACAATGAGGTCACAGCCACCTACCTACTATTGGGTCGAAAAGGCGAGGTATGTCTGACTCCTTTTTACCACCAATAAATTAGATTTGACTGAAGTTGTAAAATAAGGATTCTTTCAAACAAATACATCCTTACATTTTTTTTTATTTTTTTTTGCCAAAATGTTTTTTCCTTTTCTCTCTTCTTTGTGACATATTTACAAATGAATCATCCAAAAACAAAAAGCAAAATGTAGCTTTTACCTGGTAGTGTCATATTTGGAACATGAACATGTTTTTGTGTCCAGGATGGTGAGGCCCGCAGTGCCAGTAGCTTGTCCCTGGCGAGGGTACGACCCAGCCCTATTACCAACGGAACCAACAAACACTCGTCTGCTACAGGCTCTTCCTCCTCCTCCACCTCGTCCTCCCACAGCAAGACACAGCGCAGTGCCTCCACCTATCACAGACAGCGACGACACAGTGACTTCTGTAAGTATCTATTCTCACATGAAAGACCCCAAGGGCAGCAATTACACATGCACTGATAAGCTCTATTCAAGTTGGGGCTGCAGTTTTTGGCTGTACTGTTTGGAGCTTTGCAGACTGCATTTAACATACATTGCATTATAGCATCCTGCAGTTCGCTGCTGCAGTCATACAGTCATGCCTACAAAGAAACCTGTAAGTGAATAGATGTTTGTTTTTTTAATTACCGTTATGGCAATGGTTCTAATGATGGAAAATAACTTTAGCACCTCTATTAAACAGCTTTTATTATTATTCCTGGCTGACTGTCATTTCACAGACTGTATCTTATATTCGACTTTGCCTTTCTTTGCCCTGTTGTCCTCCACAACAAAGGCGGGCCGTCCATGCCGGTCATGCACCCAAAGAGGAGCCCGACCAGCACGGGCGAGCGGGAGCTGCGGGAAGGACGCATGCCCTCACGCAAGGCTAGCTGCAGTGTAATGGGCAGCCACAGCCTCCCTCCCTCCAGCCCTATGGTTAGCAGTGCCAACAATCCCAACAAGTCCGAGATCCCTGACCGTCGCAAAGACATGACTGCCACAACGGTTGGTAGCACCTTCGTATAATATAGATTCATCTATCAAGATCATTTCTACTAAAGTAACATTGTTTTTTTGTTTTTGAACAGAACAACATCCCAGGAAGCGCCATGACACGCAGAAATACATATGTGTGCACAGATCGCACAGGTGCTGACAGGCACTCGCTTTTGCAGAATGGAAAAGACAACAGGTAACATGCCATTGTCGTAAGTAGTTTAAATGCCAGAGATCTCAATACAGCTTGCAATTTTTATTTAGTAGTTTCATCTAGGACTGGTTAGAAAATCACATACATCGAGTCGCTTCCTCTTGTATTTCTTCTTGCCAAAGCATGGTTATATAATTCCTAGTACAGTGAACAGGGTGGTGATACGTTAACACTTACGCATGGACTGAGACAGATATCGTTTGGCCTATAGTAAAGATATTCGTAGTATAATATAAGACATTGTCATATACGTCACTGCCCAATACAACACTCTGTCCCTCAGCTCCTTGGGCCACCGTATGACTCAGGCATCACCCTCCACGCTGAGCATCTCTGGAGCCGGAGCCGCGTCGTCCTCTTCTTCAGAGCGGTGCCGTTTAACCAGGGGTTCCACAATCCGCAGCACCTTTCACGGGGGTCAACTGAGGGACAGAGGCGCGCCGGTGTACTCTGCCCCGCCCACATCTCCCACTTTGTCCCACCATGAGCCCAGCCCTCTG
This sequence comes from Mugilogobius chulae, assembly GCA_038363315.1. Classification (NCBI taxonomy): domain Eukaryota; kingdom Metazoa; phylum Chordata; class Actinopteri; order Gobiiformes; family Gobiidae; genus Mugilogobius; species Mugilogobius chulae. Next base: position 10,515,442 of record CM076406.1, on the reverse strand, counting down.
CCTCATGCACGCACTAGGGCCACGTCCAACCTCTTCACCAAGCTGACCTCCAAACTTACTCGCAGGTTGGTACACTTTCTGATATGTCAAAGTTCAAATTGGAAGATTTAGAGAACAGTATATGGTGTCTCTTCAAAGCAAGCACCATACCAAGCTCCGTACTATGACATTATGACAGAGTAGTGAGAAAGACTAGAAAGACAACTACACAAAAAGGTATGATAAACACAGTTTGTAAAATAATGTGCGAATACGTAACAAATCGATAATGTAGCAGTGATGAAGCAGTCAGATGTGGGCTTTTAGCTGGAGTGTGACTGTGGACACATGCATATGGTCAGAAGTTCCTTTTGGCTAGTTCTGTCCAACTCTGGATTAGCTTGTGCTCCCCTTTCTTACCAGTCATCATAATCTCACATGTCTAATCTTATCAAACCTCAGCTTTATCCCTGCCAATCAGCTCCTGTGCTGCGCTCTTCTTCATCACTTGCTCTTGTCATAGTGTTCTCTACCCCTCCCCCAACAACCCCTTCGACATGTACTCCTCATTCCCCCCTCTTTATCTTAATCTGTTCTGCTTTCCACTGTCATGGCACCAGGGTCAACCTTGACCCATCCAAGCGCCAGGGCTCAAACAAATCAGTCTCGGGTTGTACCCTCCCACAAGGATCAAAAACAGTTAGTAAGTTCCCATGTCTCTTGCTTATTTCTCGTCTGCCCCGTCTTTTGCCAGCAGTATCACAAGATTGATTTTTTTGTAATCTGCATGAGTTCTTTGACGTTTTTTAAGCATGAACATTATCAAGTCATTGTTTTTTATTCATAGTTTTGAGTAATTTCAGTCTACGGTATGTGGCCACCTTTCTTAGATTTTTTTTTGTTTGTTTTATATGTAAGAGAGTATTTACTACAATATCTGTACATGCACAGTATGTCAACTACTATCTTCATAGTAATGTTTTGGATTTTGCATGGAAGGTGATTTGTGATTCTCTGTGTTAAAGATCTCTTACACAAGAAATACTCCATATCATGTGCTTGCTTTGATTCACTGTTCAACTTCTAATGCAGAATGTGTTCTTGTGTTGCTTCGGTCAAATCTCATTGTGTGGAGTGGATTACCTCTTACTCTTCCTGTTTGTCCTGCAGGGTCACAAATGAATCTGAGGGAATCAGGAGATTTGCGGTCACAAGGTCAGTGCACTGACTACTCTGACGCATAATTCGAAAGCTTGCTATTTTTATTCAGTGTGGCTGAACTCTTGCTTGTTTTTTTCTAGTTGCCATCTACCTGGGTATCAAAAAGCGGCCGAGCCCAGGGCCGTCGGACGTGGCTGGGATCTGAGAGGAGGCGGGCGGCGGGACCCTGCGGAGGTGGTACTGGCTCTGCGGGAGGCAGCTCTTGGCTGTGGCTGCCAGGTCCACCATGCCGGCCCCTTTCTGCTTTCATGCACCCACGGTGTGGCGGGGGGCCGTGTGGCTTTCGAGGCTGAGGTGTGCCATCTTTCAACGAGCGGCTCAGAGACTTCAAATGGGGTGCGCTATACTCGACTTTGGGGGGCACCGTTAGCTTTTCGAGACATTGCCACTCAAATCTCAAAGGACCTTGAACTCTGAGGGTGCATTAGTGTGTGAGCGTGTGTGTTTTTGTGTGAGCAGGTGCTTGTGTGTACTTGTGTGTGAGCAAGAGGGCTGGCTGGTAGCAACTATTGAAGAAAAATATCAGAGAAGGGGCAAGGGGCTGGACCCAGGACAAAGACTTCTCCTTCTGTCTCTTTCATGCTGACCTCCCATCTCCAGTACACACACACACATATACACACCTGACCTGTGTGTTCTCAAACTGAGGCGACTCCTTCATCAACAGCCCCTCCAGCGATGCACCACTGGAACTGCATCAGAGGGAATTTAGTTTTAATGTTTTTTATTGCTACTCTAGCCATAATGACTCTTTATTTTGTTATTTATTAACCTAATCATAGTTTTACATGAGTGTCACTTTCACTGGAGGAACATCATCTCGACTACTGGATGCCACTGACCAGCCAGTCTCTTTTTTAACCTCATTTTATGTCACTTTTACATAGTACACTCTCTTTCCTGTTTTTACAAAGAGTAATTGATAAACTGCTGATTTTTAGCACATTGGGACAACATTTAAAAAAAAACAGCCTTATAAGCGACAAATGAGGCTTATGATGGCTGAATTTAGTATGATCAGTGGGAGCAGGGTTGACAGACCAACTGGAAAACAGCAAACACAGACTGACTATAGAAGTCAGTGAATAGCAGATGCAGAATTTCACTAGCCAATAAATGTATTATGCACTAGTATAACTTTCAACAGTTATACTATATACAGTCATTTCAAACTTTTGAAGCTGCTAGCATGTTGGCTGGGGAGCTTTGTATCTCGAATTGTGTTGCTAATAAAAGTATGATTGCCACTGGCATCTTTCAGCAAAATTGTTTGTGTTAATATTCCTAATTTATAAAGTGCTAGTTAAATTTAGAAGCACACAAAATGGCTTCTTCCAACTCTACTATCTTGGCTTTTTCAATATGTCTGTCAGCACTGTTTTCACTTTAATATCAAGTACGAACAGATCCCAGTTGTTAGATTAGCTCTTACCATTGTAATAATTGACATACCTACGTGCAATGCAATTATTTATTTCTATTGGGTGCCATGTGATCTCCCCTCAGGCCTCTTCTCAGTTTATTGATGGCAAGCACCAAATGTGGATAAGCCAAGTTGCAACACCTCTCCAATGACACACTCCTGTTTCAACACTTGCGCGCGCACACGGTCTCCTGTTCTTCTTGTGGCCCTGTCCCATATACCGCTCTGTCTATTATTGATGACTGTGGGCTGCAGGAGTGTGGGGAGTGTACTGGGAAAGGCATAGTATGGACGTTGTTTCTTCTCTTTTTGTTTGTCCAGTTGCCTTTAAAGTGAACTACCCCCAGCGCCTTAAAAAGAGGCCGAAAAAAGTGAGAAAGTCTACAACTGTCCCTCCCTATTTTTAGTGAACAATGTACTGTGATATTTACGTAGGCTACAGAGGTCATGTTGTTTGGCTGCTGATTTACTGTTAATACTATCTCTTAGTTGTGGCTTTGCTCATGGTGACTCCCTAAAACGCCTCCTTGTCATAAACTCTCCCTTCATTTGCCAGGGAACCTTGGTGTCTATCATGTTGTAGGCCTATGTATCACTGACTTTCTACCATCATAACTATGAGCATTTGGCTTTCCAGTGCTCTCGAGGCCGTGCTTTTGTTTGGCAGGGAAAACCATTCATCCATCACTCACATACGTTGTAGAACCATCTGTGGCACCTCTCTCTTCTGACACAGTTGGTGTTTGTCGTTTTTTTGGCCCCATCAAGAAAATATGGGTAGAAAAGTGACCACAAATGTCACTGCCTGAAGTCTGCCCATGTCTTTTCCTTGGACTTTTTCATTGTGGTGTATATTAGCATTATAATATAGACCTCAATGCACTTTGCTTTGACTTGAATCAGCTCCTTCCAGTGTACCTATATAGGTAATACCGAGAACTAGCCACTGGAGGGTGCCAATGTCTTAAATGTGAAACACTACAATTTGTGGATATTTGCACAGGTACTTTATTTATTTTTTAGAATAATATCATTAAAACAGGATTTATATCAGTCAATTGATGACTGTATATAAAATATATGAATATAGTATATATATTAGAGCTCAAGGTTTATTTATAGCTAGAGCAAGGGAAGTAATTCTAGTTTAAAGCAGTTTCTGTCAGTGACAATGGGCAACAAATCAACCTGCAATCCTGCATGACTTCAGAGTTTGAAGTTTTAAAAAAAGACGCACATCTAGGATTGGAAGCTTTGTGAATTGCACAAAAAGTTTAGAGATATGAATTACTACTGTCAAACTGGTGCAGGTTTGGGCGCCATACCCTTCTCTTATTCAATAACTAAACAAAAACGAGGGCTGGATACAAGTTGGTAAATGCAGTTCATCTCAATTGTAAATGGAAAGATCGTTTGTTTATTATATAGGTTTTAAAGTATTGAGGGACAGTATGTCATAAATAAACTTGAATTTAAATATCTCTCTAAATGTCTCAAGAGAACCGAAGTATCTGGGTTCCTGTTAAGCCATAAAAATATTACTGGGCTGTCTCCTGTTCATCAACTGAGTGAAAAGCATTGAGTCTGTTGCAAGGTACATTAACTAGTATAACAATCTATTCTTAGTACAATATGGACGAACGTGTCAAATCTACTGTGAACTATTGTGGATATGAGTTGCAATGATTGAAATTGATGTATAGCTGCTTGGAGACCGAGAGTAACTGGTCTGGCTGCTTTAGGGTACAGTATTATGACCCAGTGGGCTCAGTATTTAACATGCATTGTCATTTTGAATCTGTTTTTGAAAGAGGTTTATGTTATATGCAAAAGACTGAAGAACACTGACAGTTTGACCTGTATGAGTAATTTTACACTGTTGTACTGTTCAATTCCTCCCCTCAAAAACAAACTTTAAACCGATATCGAGTGGTTGTGGTAAATGCGGGAAGTGTGGAGTTGAAGATGAATAAAACTCACTGATGTTGGCAGCTCTCTGTTATTTTTGTCTCATGATTTGGAATTTTTTAAGTGACATACTCATACTAATTCTACATAATTTAGTCTAAAATAATTAGTGGTGTTGTTACTTGGGGTACAGTTTATTGAGCAATATGAACAGCTTCAATATTTCAGTATTTTTTACAACAAAAGTTGGTGATGCCACTTGTACTAGGAAAACCCAGCTCAGTGGAGGATGATCCCAGGATGTTACCAACCAACACAAGAACGTGAAAAAGGACACAGGACGGTAAACAAGGTTGGAAGGAAGTAAAGCAGGAGAGCAGAGTCAAGAGTCTCTGTGGAGCAGCTGTTTCTTCTGCACGCCTGTTGGTGATTGCACTGGAGTGCTCTGGAGTAATGTCCACTTTACTTCTGGGCAGGGATCATGCTGTCGATGGCCTCACCCTTCTCCAGCTTCTTCTCCATCTCAACCATGAGCTTAACACCATCAACCACCATCTGCACCTGCTCCACTTCAGAGGAACCCAGACGGTCAGCGTTGGAGATGTCAAACACACCACCGACAGAGGCTGTGTCCACACCACCTGCAAGCAACCACAGACACTGAGTACCGAATCATTCCAGAAACATTAGAAGTTTGATGAAATGGTGCAGACCTGTGCCACGCTTCTGCAGACGCAGCCTGGTGAGGATCTCCTCAAATTTGGGGTGTGTGCTCAGCTTGGGCAGCTTGACGTGGACACCACCACGCAGGCCAGTGCCCAGGTTGGAGGGGCAGGTCAGGATGTAGCCAAGATGCTCGTTCCACATGAAGCCGTGGTTGTGCTTCTTGAAGATTTCCTCAATCTAGAGAGACACAATACTTTTACATTTCCCTTGCAAATGCAAATGATTACATTGATTTGTGATCTGTGCAAGCATATACCTTGGTGAGACCAACGCAGAAGCGTCTGAAGACCTCCCTCATGTTGCCACCCTTCTGCATGGAGATGACACGCAGATGATCCTCCTCGTTCACCCAGACCAGGAAGGTCTTGTTATCGTTGTGCCTGAGAAAAAGTGAACATGAATTTAAAACACTAAGTCACATATCTACAAAAACAGCAGCTTTTAAGTATTTCTCACCAGATGCCTCTGGCGTCAGGCCAGTCACGGGCCATACCAGCGCAGGTCAGCAGGGGAGAGACGGGCTTGTCAAACAAGAAGTGGTCAGCGATGAGCTGCTCCTGCTCAGCATCAGTCATGGACTTGAGGGGGTAGTACTTTCCCTTGAACTCACCGTCCAGGCTTGTAAGAGCTGCAAGAGCAAACTTTAGTCAGACTCACACATCTTGGTGTTAGGTCTTTTTCAATGTAGACTTCTGAACTTACCTTCAACAGAGAGCCTCTCAATAATCCTACGCTCACCACGGCTGTTGTGGGGGGGCAGGGTGAATCCCTTGATGCTGCGGCCAGTACGCACACGGCTGGACAGAACATAGTTGGGGTCCAGGTCATCACCACCCTGAGAACAAAGTGTTTAATTGTGAGTAGACAGTAAGTATAGTTCAAAATCAATGTATTTTTATAATAATTGTGTATACTGCACCTTCAGGTTCTCAAAGTTCATGTCGGTCTTGTGCTTGTCATCGGGCTTGTATCCACCATGACGGTCGGAGATGACGGGGTCTAGCAGATCCTTGAAGACTGTGTAGGACTCCTCATCACCAGCGACGCAGCCAACTGTCATGATGAAGGGGTGACCTGAGAGGACAATGAAGTGATGTGAGTCAGGCTACTCAACATATGAAATAACTGTATGTCACTACATTTAGTGCATCTGTGATTTTCTCACCAGGGTTGTCGACTCCAGTCTGGATCACATCATCCAGAGTGTAGCCGCTGGGGGTCTGCTTGTCCCTAAGCTTTCCATACAGCTCCTTGGTCAGGACCTTGGCCATATGGTTGTTGTGCTTGGACAGGTCAGGGAACTCCTCCTCAACTTTGTAGTTGAGCTTGAAGTTGTTGTGGGTGTTTCCGAAAGGCATGATTGCTTTTCTTACACTGCAGTGGAAACAATTGAAGTAAGTTTGATTCAAACACAATTTTTTTTTTTACTATTTTTGTGAAATAACTATCTGAGAATAGATTTTAGTTTCAGAAGACATTATGCAGAACAGCTGCAAAGTCGGTGCAGAAGAATTTTGGTAACAAGTGTCACTCAGTTCTTGAAGGATCAAATTTCGAGCTGAAATAGATGAGGGAGGAGCCCATGTGCAAAGACTATCTTTAGCAGCAGTGCGCCTGACTTTGTAACCTTTCAGCAAAATGTCCCCTAACATGTATGTGTAGTTCTGCTGACACACATGTCCAGGTCTCCAGTTCACACTAATGTTGCCTAAATGTGCCAGTGTAAGTTTATATTTCTTACAGAACTATTCATCACACCTTTCTTTAAACACACTTCAATGTTATAATCTCAGGTACATGCAGCGGCCCTTTAGACTATATTGTCACAAATACCTGTCACTCAGTTCTTCTATTCAGCAAACAAACTAACTAATACAAAATAGGATGCTTAAGCTATTCAAACAAAGCCGATATTATTATTAACAATTGAAATTACACAATGAGCATTAGCTGTCCATTGATTTAGAAAAAAACTTTTTTCTATAACATCTGTGTCTGTGCATCCGCAATCCACATATTCTTTCAACATTTTGACCAAACAAATATATGGGACATGACTTTACCTGCACACCAGACAAGAACAGAGGTAACAGTCCTTGGGATCAGATCCTGTTCACCACAGCCAAAATAGGGGTCACCCAAATGTGCTCGCCACTGTTTCTGCTTTATATACTTTTGCATGTGCAGCCATTGGCCTGGCCATTTTAGTGCCTGCTGGCCCCTCATTGGCTGGTACCTATGTGCTCAGAGTGGGAACAGTTTATGAAAGGGCCACACTTACATTTCAGTCATCTAAGAAGGAAGCTGCAGCTGACCCTCGCCCCCCTCACTTACCCACTGTGTCCCATACATAGCACCAAAAGGTTTATGTGACAGAGGAAGCTCACTGCTCTTTTAATTGAAATTATTGGTATTATTATTATTTTAGTTACAGTTAGATCTGTTACTTCAGGATAATCCAATAATTATTCTTTGTTCTACTTCAAACCTACTTCAAATCTTTCCATTTGCATTTTCAGAAAAAAAATTTACAATTAAAATTATAGATTATCTAAAAAAGAAAATGCATTTTGAGTGCCTTGAAAAGTGAACAGGAGTTTATACTATGAAAAGAAATTAATCGTCATTACAATCAAAATGATAAAAATGTTAAACTCATAGTGGGAAGAGTTGTCAAAGCCTTTCTTCAAAAGTACTGTTAATGCAAATGTTATAAATCAAAACTATCATTAAAAGAACAATTTCTTTAAAACTATTGTTATCTCATAGTTCTGCAGATTTACATTTAAACATTTTTTCTATATTTAAAGAATTGTTGTTACACATTACAAATCGTATGCTTTTAGTGGACTCATTTTTGGTTTATACTTGTGTTCGAGTATATACTTGTGACTTAACATTGTAACACTTCTGATTCAGACCTGCTGCACTGGTTAAAGTCATTAACAGATACCACACCTTCAATCGCAATATTAAGTGACAGGTGGAATGATAAAGATTGGAAAACGATGCCATTTTTGACACTTGTTTAATTACCTCTCTTCCTTGAGTGTTCACACTATTTCTCAAAGCTTTGTCACAGAGGCCTACATTTCTTAACCAGATTAGTTACACTTGTAAAGGAAACAACTACATACATTTTACACTTAATACTATCAGATTGCTTTGTTTTGCAGCACAGTATAATTTTATGTCATTTATTGTACCTTCCTTGCTGCGTCAAAGTACACAAAACAAAATGCATTTATTAATTATAAAAAGTGAAAATATGAGTTGAGTTGTATAATAGTTACATCATTAAGTGTAATCGCTCCTGGTGAGTGTTAACACTGGCAGCTTTCCAACTCTGGGGTGCCCCATGCAGCCAATCACTTATGGGTAGTCCCAGTCAACTCAAACCGAGCATGTGGCTGGCTCACACCTGCCTCTTACAGTCGCTTATATGATTACCACTGTGTGGTCTGCCAGCATAAATATCATAGTGTGGCCCCCTCCCCCTCAAATATCAAACCTCTACTCTTGACTACACTTCCCAGTCACTGCAACTTCGACACTACTTTGTTCCCCAACTGTTCCTTTGACTGTGTAAAAGCAAGTTTAACGTTTATTTCTCCCTCTGTTGGTGTTGCTGTCTTTCCTTAGAGATTACAAATTAGTCCCAACATAGTTTCTGCGTTAAACATGACTTTTGGTCAATTTGAACTAAAAGATGTCAAAGAAGATCATGTATCTGACCTTTACTCATTGCTGGGATTGGCCAAAGCACGACAGGGACATCAGAAACACTGACGTCTCACCAACAGCAACTGAATAAAATCAGTTGAGAACACTTATGCAACAGAGATATGATGCCTGTAACCAGCATAATGTTTCTGTTGGAGCTTTTGGCATGTGCTGGATGGGCTGTCTCATAGAAATACCTTCAAACGAAAGTGAATAAATGTGCAGAATACTTTATCTGCCTGAGGAGTGGACCAAAGAAGAATGTTGTGGTTGTGTTGTATTACACTGGTAGTAGTATTGAATCTGTTTCTGTTCACAGAGAGGGTCCCAGGAGAACGATATTAGTTTGTAGTGTTGCAGAACACCTTCTTGAAACATTAAGAGGATGACCCTGAGTGGAATTTATGCCAACTGCCCTGACCTGTGTCAGAATAGCTCAGTGTCGCGCTGCAGCTGTGAGCAGCACTACATTCTATTTATTGCGTAAGAAAATTATGTCAGAGAAAAGACTCACTAACAAAATTCTTGTGAACATCAACCTATTTTAATATTTTATATTCTGTACCTGGCAACAAAGCAGTGATGCAGCGGAACATAATAATTAATATTATACCAATGAGTGTCTATTTTTAATGTTTCAGTCATCATATAATTTACCTATGCTTTTAGTGACTTGAGCACCAGTTCTTCTGTTGCAGAAACTTAATTTCAACTGGAAGTGCTGTACTGTCACAGGTCTGCAGAAGGCAGACACAGAAACCAACAAGGCAGTCACATGTACATAGAGTGGTCCGGCGAGGCTATATTTGCCCCCCATCTGCAGCCTGTCACACAGGAGCCTCTGCCCACAGAAGATTGAATTTCATCAAGTCAGTTTTTTTAGTTGTCTTGTCCTATCAGAACAAGCAAGTAATAACTTTCATCTAAGCTAAACCTTTGATATTTTCTGAACATTATGTTGGATTCTGTAAAAGTAAGATTAAAGTTGGGGTAACGACTTTTTAAATTGTGAATTCATAAACTTTGTGCTTTCCACTAAAACTAAATGATAAATGCAGCACTTTGTGAATGAGTACTACTGAACTGAATAATTAAAAAATTGTCCTCATCATTAGCCAAATGCAGCTCTCTGATTGGCTGTACTGAGGGTGATCACTCCAATTTCACTTTATTGTTTGTTAATATTCATTTATAAGCTACAGCTGCATCCAAAATGAATACATGTCAATATTAACCATTTGACAAAATATTTATGAGAGGAAGTTGTCAGATTTAAAACCTATTATCTGTTTGCAATGTGAAAATTAGCTACCCCACTTTAACTAAAGACTTAAATCAAACTTAAAAACACTATGAAAAGTCACCAATAATTTGAGGTCTCTTTGTGTCACAAGAAAACACAACTGATTCCTGTCATGGTAGCAAAACTAAATAACAATAATAAGTAAATAGACGTAAATAAATAAATGTCTCACTATATAGATAACAGTTAATGCTTGTGTCTGATCCCTGTACTAGTGTAATAATTTCCCCACGATGACTGATGATTGTCATAGATTAACCTACCATTACTGGCAAGCCACCTAAAGCCATCAATTACCCATAATGCAAAGAGGCACAGTGCCATGACAGGTGTGAGCTACTCTAGTCTTAGAAACAGGTGTGCAGTTGCTTTGATGACCACAGCTTCCTTTGCATTGGAGATCAGAGACAAGAGACATTTGCCTGTTTTTAAATTGGAACATTACAACATTTTAGCACTTTGCACAAATGGGTGTCACTGTAATAGAGCACATTTCTCCCTGCTCTCTGCCCTATTGTTTAGACAAGCTGACACAAACACCTGTCCATAAATCAGCACATGACCAACAACTGCCTCTTGTATGTTATGTAAGTTCGGCTGTGTCATACAATGAGCCTATTCAAAACATAGACCAAAGGAAGGAACAGGCTCATAACTGACTTAAGTGACACACAGAGACAGAGTATATACTGCCCCCTGTTGACATGGCCTGACCCCGAACATTGAAGTTGCACTTACTGAACATACAGTATGTCACATTCACAGATAATATCCTATTTTAACACATTAAAACAACTTAAATGTGATGTAAGCTGTTTCAGTTCTATAGCATTTAGCATTCATTTGTATTTACCATAGCTCATGACTACTTAAAATTTGTGATCACAGGGTGCTGTTAGATAAAAGAGAACAACAAAATATTGTACATATCTAATCAGTTATCTAAAACTTTTTGGCAGACTATTTTTTGATGAAAGCCCCCAAGCTTTATATTTTGTTGTTTTTGTTAAACTATCTTTTTCACTCATTATAGCGTATGCTGTGTGCATTTCCATGTTAACGCCACAGTATGGGTCAAAGTGCAAAGTAAAGTCCAACCGATAAAACAGTGACATTTTTCCCATGGGTGTGTCCGTCTACTCTTCTATAAGCAAGTACACCTATAGGATCTATAGTCTACACCTTATGGATGTGTAGTTGGGGCAAAGTTGGAAATAAATAACCAAACTAACTAAACTAAACCAAACCAAACAGACGCTTATTATTTATTTATCAAAATTAAGGACTAACTAAAATGAACGAAGACAAATTAATGATTAACTAAGCACCATTTTGCACCTTTTATGCTCCTGCTGTTGCAGCACTGAACTTTTTCAACTTGAGACAAAAAAAGTTCGCTTATCTTCATTCAATTATTTATGCCAAGGTATTTTGATAATGCAGTTTCATGTAGTGACACAAAGGCTTGAATAAAATTAGATTTACAGTGCACAACGACCACCACAATATGGTACACATGCATAAACTGTTACAGGTCAAGTCAAATATGTTTTTCTCTGTTCGTATTTTTGTGAAGTGAAAACAGTCTTCATTTTTAAATTGGAGTTCCTAAAGTAAAATACCAAAGAACACTTTAGCTTATTATTTGTTTTAGTGCAACTAGACAAATTTGCCACATTCTAGTCAAAAACTGGGCTTAAGTGCTCTCTCTAGAAATTCTTCTTGCTTCTAACATGATCCTTACATAATTTTGAGCTGCCCCCCCTGATTGCATCAATACATAAATTAAATACATAATACATAATTAAATAAAATAAAACCTCTGTTTTATTATTATTTTTCAGCTATGTTATGTTAAATCTAAAACTATTACAATGAATCCAATGAGAGAATGCAGTCCTTAGGGCTATCCTCCATTAAAAGGCTGCATGAAAAGTACAAGTCCCAAGAGGCATTGTTGTCGAGTGGCATAGACACCATGCGTCCAAGTTAAACAAGGCAGCCGACAGAGTATAGTTGAAAGTCTTAAAAGCCCTGGTCATGGTGAGTCGGAGTTAAACAAGGCCTGTCAGGGTGGGGAGCAGGTAGGGACCGATGTGCGAGCTCAGGGGTTGGCATGGGAACAGGAAAACATAATGACAAGAGCAGAGAAAGAAAAGCAGAGATGTCCATGTGCGACACTCCGACTGGTTTGGCAAATAAGGTAGTCCACACACCCAAGAAGTAGCCTACTTCATTAAGCGTCCCACCTTTTCCCAAACGCTTTCAGAAAGTAAAGTTTCAGATGGATCATGTGGAAGAACTTAAATCAGAGTTTAACATTTCAAGGGGGTAACTTTACATTGGACCAGTGTGGACATGCCCACACCAATTTTGATCAACAGGAACAGTTCCCACTAACTTTTGCATTCATCTACCATGAGCTAAAAAACTCTTAATTTATTTTTGTGCTCTCAATGTACTTTGTGTGCGTTTTTTTTGTTTGTTTTTTTTTAGCCTGGGTGAGTTCTCTCTCACTTTCTCTCTCCCCGCTGTCTCCTCCAATGGGTCCCAGAATTTTTGCTATGTCAGCTCTGAAATGAGCTGTGCTGTCTGTTGTGCTGTGCCTGCGTCTTGCATAGCCCAGAGACCGCCCCGGAGATCGCTGTGCTTCGGAGCATCCAAAGTGCGCTGTTCTGCCTTCTCCAGGCACACAGACCTGAAGTGGACTTTCTAGATCAAATAATTCTTTTGGTCTTTGATAGCAACACTGGCATCAGTTTGAGTGATTCACAAAAAACATGTACTAATTCATGTCTGGCGCTGTGACACGAGGGTCTGGCTGACAAGAAACTAGTTCTAGTTTAGTGTCACTTTTGCAAAACCCTTGCGACTCTAAGCTGCATTTTAAACCCGCTTTATTCAGTGCCTTAAGGTTGGACTATGTTGGACACATTATGCACAGGATTTACCTTTTTTTTTTTTTTTTTTTTTTGCCTCAACAAACAGCTGATGCTAATGTGTTAGTTTTGCATTGTTGGAATTGGAAACAGGATAGCACCACACCGCGCCGACCAGAGCGAATAGAAGGTTCACATGAATGCCCCCCTATTTTTGTAGCAGTTCTAACTTTTTTTTAAAAATTATTATTATTACTAACAGTTGTCACTGAAATTAATAGTACGACGAAAACTAAAATGTGTCCTCTAAATACCTTCAATTTTGAATACCTACAGTATTTCTTTAAAACACTAGGCAATGCTGTGGTAAAATCTAAAATTTTCCAAATTTACGTGTTTGTTTTAAAATTTCATGGGGGTGGACCCCCCTACCCCCCACCTCCTACCAATCCTGATGTCAAAGTTCTATTCTTGCAACATATGTATCTGACATGCACCAGGTTAGTAGCGCTGTGGGTAGACTAATAGATGAGGGTAGACTACTAATCCAGGGTCGGTGCAGAAAGCATGGGTCCGGGTTAAATCTCCCAGTGACAATTATTGCAAAATGTCATAAAAAAAAAAATCCACATAATTTATATTAGTTTTAAGTTTAAACTGGACACAGTTGGAAAAAAAAAAGGTTGGCAGCACCGAGCTTCAAAGATCTACAAAATCATGTTATTAGCAATAAGCAACTGGTACATAGCCTGGCTATGTTTTTTTTTTTTTTTTTTTGCTCACAAGTACCACAATTTACAACATTAATAAAGTCAAACGAAGCACATCTCACCATTATCGTCTCCTATGCCTTTAAGAGGCTGGATCAGTTAATGATTGCACACACGTATCATGGTACTGACGTGCGCCACTGTCTTCAGTAAAATGTACTTTTACTTCCTGATTGTTGCCCTCGTCCATTGCACTGTGCCCAGCAGCAGCAGCATGTCCTCCGGGGAGTGGAAGAAGAAGTGTGAGGATGAGTGGGCTCTTCAGGGCGCGCCGATGCCTGACAGTGTGGACTGGAAATCTGTGTATGAAGCCAAGCCTTTCAACAGAAACTTTTTGAAGAATCCATCTCCCTACGGTACATTTGAAATGTTGATTAAAAGTTTCTTGTTTCCCTTTAGTAAGTAGAGTGAGATCTTCCCTGTGAGTGCATGTTTGCTTTTATACCTAGTGGACTACAAAAAGTTTTTTTTAATTGTTATTATTACTTAAAACAAAGTAATTAATGACTATTTGAGTTATATTTGGCTAATATAATTATTGGCATTGTCCCATAATACTGACATGTATTATAGGCCATTTTGGAAGATTGTAGGGTCAGTATGTTATGCAAGATGTAATATGCATTTACTAATGTTGATGAAAAGTAGTCTTCATTCGTCATTCTTTTAGAATGAGTCAGTGATCGACTTTGAGTGAGTGTTTTCCAATGAAGAATCTTATCAGTTTAGCCAGAATTGCTCATCAAATGACATGATTCGCTGATACCCACTCTGTCATCTGGAGCCTTAACGCTTACCAACAAAGAAAGTGTTTACTTTGAGGGCTTCTGTTGACAACAAAGAAGGACAGTTCATTTTTCAGCTGTTATGTTAGTCTATGAGTCTAAGTCATGTTTCTGCTTTGTGCACAGGGGTAACAAAGGATAGTCCACCACCTGAACCTGATTTGCCTGAAGTACCAGACCGGGGGCCTCCACATTTTGTACCTGAAGGTAAGTCTTATGAAACTGAATTACTGAATGGGACACAGTTGAATACTTCATCATTCTAAATATGACCTGGAAACACACACATGCCTTATTTCACTGCTGGGCAGGTGACTTTAGTGGCTGGACCACCAGCTCAGTGGTCCTTCCTGAAGATACAAGTGGCATCCCAGAGGGAGTTGTGATCTGTCAACTTCCTATCCCCAGGCAAGTCCTGTGCATGTTTGCTCTTTCAGCTGTTGTCATGACCCATGAACGTTTTTACTGTCTGCAGACATGTCCATTTCCCCTCTATATTAATGTTGCATTCACAGAAACTAGGAACTTGAATGCTAGCTCGGAAACTCGGGCAGACGTTTTGAAGGCCGAATTCCCAAATGGCAGGACCATGGGCAGGACAGTTTGAGATTGAAGTTGAGCACTCACACAAACTGACAGGGATTTAGTTTTAAATCACACACTAAGAGGTATGCTTCACAAATAAAAAAACATTTAAAACCTTAGTAAAGACTAAATGATTTTACAGCAATGCAACTTTACAGGTAGTGTCGGAAATAATTTAATTATCAGCCATTTACCAACAAGAAAAGGCACACTCCTCAGTAAGTTACAGCAATACGAGTTTCCACATGACTTTTTTGTGAATCTACAAAGAAAATCATGATGAAGTTATGCAAATACGTGTTAGTGTCACTTGTCCACGTGTGTTCCACAAGCTGCTGTCATGAATGCTCCTATTTTCTGAAGTTGGATCATTATGCAGGTACCTCCGAGTTTCCCAGTGCACATGAATGCAGCAAAAATTATCACTAGAGTTTACACCACTGTTTACACTGGCCATGACTCAGTTGCACAATCCCAGATTCACCAGTAGATGTCACCATAACGGGCTACATGTGTTGACTTGCTTTATTCCATGTTCTGCTGACTTTGTTTTTTATTCTTTTTAGCTGGTTTACAATGGAACAGGAGGTGGACTTAAAGGCTGAAGGACTTTGGGAAGAACTACTTGATGAATTTCAACCCAAAATTGTGATCAAAGACTGGTATGTGTTGTGTTGTACATTTTGCAAGTGACAATCTAGTAATAAGTGTCAGCTGATGTATTAAAAACAAAACTAGGCATGGTTTGGTTTCAATAATCAACTGTTTTATTAGGTATGAAGAAAGTCAGCTTCATAAGTTTATCTATCAGCTCCATGTGAAGTTACTGGGTGCAGACAAAACTACAGTGATCGCAGAGTTTGATGTAAACCCCACTGAAGACTTGAGCGTTTACTCACACAACTGGAAAGAGGTGAGTCCAATCCTTTTGCGTTCAGAATATCAGTGAGTATTTACCACTGCTTCTTCATAAAAAGTGGAGGACATTATAAAACAGCTTTTATCCACAGGCTGTTAAAGCAATTACCCCACTCATGTAGCCTACTGTAAAATTGCATTGCCTTACTATGGAGGAGCCAACTGTATTTTATTTTTTTATCTGACAATGACAAATAAATAAATTCTAAATAATCAAAGCCAGGGGTGTCAACCTCAAATGAAGCTGGGGCCAAATCGATCAGTTGGTCAGGGGCCAGCTGATCGTTCGTCTGTCCGTGTAATATTCAAATATGACAATTGGACTGTATAAAACTTAATATACCACATTTATTATGTGTTTGGATTTATACTGTATCGCAGTATATAACATTGCAAATATATTATTCTGTACAGATTGTAATTTTAGCAAAATCTAGGACAAATTGTATGCAATTTGCTGGAATCTAGTGCATTTTGGATTCATCTCAGCAATATCAGTCTTTATGTTTCTATAGGATTATGATTTATTGTGGCTCCTTTTGTCGGCACTAGGCTGCAGTTTACTGTGGGACCTGTAGTTCAATTTGTTGCTTCATTTTTCCAGGGTATCTATAATAATCAGAAAATATCCCAGAGGCCACATGGCTGGCACTTTGACACCCCTGATTTAAGCAAACACTTCATAATTAAACAGGAGGCTTAACTTTAATATGACATGCGTTGTAATCCAATAGCGATGGATTAACATTATACATGTACTACATTCATTTACTCAGTATGTTTTGCATAGATCTAACGATTGCAAGTTACAATGTGGATCCTCTCCCCTTTGGGTTTTAGGTGTCCCACGTGTTCTCTGGCTATGGACCTGGTGTGAGATATGTCCACTTCGTGCACCGTCTAAAGAATCACTTTCTCAATGGTTTTTGGAACACAATGTTCACAGGAAGCTCAGTGACGGTCAGCACAAAGAAATAACCTGCTGCTACTACATATGTTTTTTTTTTTTTAATACGTTCAGTATCCTCCACTTTGTCCTGCCAAAAATGTATTTGAATTGAAAGTTGTGATACATTAAAAAAAAAAAAGGGTTTTGTGAGAAATATGAAAATGTCCTTGTTTCCCTATTCTGATGTTGTCAGTTTAAAACTCAAGGCTCAACTGCAAATTCCTGTTTTCACCTATCCCTAGCTATCTCTTCTTAGATTAAGACATAGAGTGAAGGATTCTAAAATGCCATGCTACTTTTCAACTATATGAATATGACAATTTACTGCTTGTTTCAATAACATGTGGAGCAGGTCAGGAAAAATAGCTGTTTGCAATGAAAAAAATAATAGTAAATATTCTCTTTTTTTACTGGTTGTCAAGTAAATGCAATGCTTGTCTCTTGATTCATATAAACAGCGACTCAGAGTGCATAACTTTTTAAAGAAAAGTATATTTTTACACCTCCATTTGTAGAATTGATAAATTGTCTTATTACAGTGAGATACAAGTACAATGCATGTAATAAACTGGCCTATAAGAACCACTGTTGCTTTAAGAATGAAGAGGGGCGATGTCATGTTTGGGTTTTGATAATGGGCGTGGCTTGTGGCGCAGTTAACTTTGGAATAAGCTCATAAAACAAACTTTGACTACTACGAGAGTATTTGAGTGACTGACACACAGCAGCATGTCCTCCGGGGAGTGGAAGAAGAAGTGTGAGGATGAGTGGGCTCTTCAGGGCGCGCCGATGCCTGACAGCGTGGACTGGAAATGTGTGTATGAGGCCAAGCCGTTCAACAGAAACTTTTTGAAGAATCCATCTCCCTACGGTACATCTGGAAAAATGACTGTTCACAGTATTAATGGCTGCTTCTCTCTCTCTCTCTCTCTGTGTGTGTGTGTGTGTGTATAAGTAAGGCAAAAAAGTAAAACACTGATGGCTGCTTTTCATTACTTGGATAAAAGTACAGATATAAAGAAATATATTTAAACAAATAAAAAAATACTTCAGCACAAGTAGCTAGCTTAAAAGCATCAGTGGTGGACAAAGAACTCAATTATGTTACTTACTCAAAACAAAAAACTCAAGTAAAGGTATCTTATAAAATCTACTTAAAGGTGCACTGCGCAACTTTTTGGCCTTAAATTAAAAACATGTCATGTATGTCTTTGTAGGACGAAATAAATAATTAAAATCTACATTTTGTTTGCTCATGTTTGTTTCTTATGGCATAAAATATATTTATCTACACTCAGAAAGTGTAGATAAATATATTTAATTTTTAATTCTGCTGAAAGGTATTATTAATTACTTATTAAACTTTACTTTTAACAGTTCTTTTTCTTTCTAAAGTCCATTTTACACATAAAAGTGCTGCACATGGTAAAAAAAGAAATCAGCTAACACAACATAACATTGAAATACAACCACATGACAGTAGGTCTAAAAACAACATGTCTTACCCTTCAAGTAACTAGACTGAATTGTATTTCATAATTTATTACTTATCCTTTT
Organism: Mugilogobius chulae; assembly: GCA_038363315.1. Classification (NCBI taxonomy): domain Eukaryota; kingdom Metazoa; phylum Chordata; class Actinopteri; order Gobiiformes; family Gobiidae; genus Mugilogobius; species Mugilogobius chulae. Next base: position 10,496,716 of record CM076406.1, on the reverse strand, counting down.
ATTTCTTTTACAAAGCGGTGTGTCATGACAGTGCATCTGGTGAAGGCGACAAGTCTGAAGTGCCTCCTCGCCGAGCTCCCTGTATTCCCGGATTTATTGAAGGTGAGCTGGAGCAGTAAGATAAATGTATGAAGGAACTTGTAATAAAAAAGTGCATTTTTGATTGTTTATTAGGAGACTTCAGTGCCTGGACCACGAGCACAGAGGATATTCCTACTGACATGAGTGGAATCCCCAAAGGAGCTGTAGTCTGTGCCATGCCTAAATACAGGTTTGCTTATGACAACACGATTTAAGCTTTTTAAAGGGCTATATTACACGATTTTTTGTTCCATTTTAGTTTTGTTTCTTCATCAAAAACACACTTGTAGTTGTGTTTTGTTTCATTCATGCTTGTTTACCACAGAATTCCCAAATATTCAGGTTGAGTTCCTCTCTCAGCCTGAAAGCACCTATTGCACCTTGCAATGTCACTAAGTGGTAATACAGGAAGTGCTTCTCCTTGTTTTTTAAATTCCACACAGCTTCACTACAATAATTAGAATATTTCTTTTATGATGTTCATCTTGTCTTCACTTATGTTAGTTGTAGCTAATTAGTTACGAGTCATATTCAGAAGCGTCTGAAGCAGCTGTAACATGTCAAAAGGTAAACACATCTCAATAAAAAGTTGTCTGAATAGAAGAAATAAGTTTCAATCGTGGCTTTGCCCAACTTTGAAGCTACACCTATTGTTTGTGTTAGCCTTGTTTCAACTGCTTCACTTGTTCGTGCGATGAATACATTGGTAATATCAATATCAAGAATAAAGAATAATAATAAAAAAATGACACCTTAAGGCACATGTGAGAGATGTGGCCTTCCACCTCATTTCATGCGGCCCTCAATGTTTTTAATGGTTTATTTTAATTAATATTTTAATATTTAATTTTATATGTGCCAGGAGTAATCTAGGTGTCTTAACCTAATGAAATTATTTGTCTGAAACTTAAAGAGTCATTTTTCAGACTAATGCAGATGTAATTTCAGTAATTGTCACTTCAATAAATATACAATAATCAAAAACAACTATTATTTGTAGTATGTCAAAGACTAATAAGGTTAATTTTAGTTAAACCGCCTCTTTGTCAAAATGAGTTTGACAGCCCTGACTTAAGGCTATTCTTGTGTTCAAAGTACTACAGCAGTTCAATAGAGACATATATTGCAGTTAAATTTGAACATACCACATAATGACATCACAAGATGGAACAGAGCATTTTGAGTTTGGTGATGTAAAAACAAGATTACGCCAACATGTGAATTAAACAAAACGTGACGGAAATGTTGATTGTGGACAAACATCATTACTACACGGCAAAGAGCTTTCTTACATCAAATTTGTTTAAAATGGGACCTTTACATTTGTTTTAATACAACAACTACTGCTACTGCTACTGCTACTACTGCTACTGCTACTACTACTACTACTACTACTACTACTACTACTACTACTACTACTACTACTACTACTACTACTACTACTACTACTACTACTACTACTACTACTTTGTTTGGTTTTACCTCTGTGATTTGACCAGTCTTTATTCTTCTCTTCTCAGCTGGTTTACTTTGGAGCAAGTTGTGGACTTGAAGGCTGAAGGATTGTGGGAGGAATTACTTGATGAATTTCAACCTGAAATTGTCATACAAGACTGGTGTGCTAGTAAACTGCAGTGTGTATTTAAATGTGCACGTCAGAATTCTAAATGTACGTTCTAATTTTAGGTATGAGGAAAGTCGTCTCCATCACTTCATCTACCAGCTTCATGTGAAGTTACTGAGTGCAGACAAAAGCAGTGTCATTGCCGAGCATACCGTAAACCCCACTGAGGAGCGCAGTGTTTACTCTCGCAATCACAAATGGAAGGAAGTGAGTTTCCACCTATTACCCAAACTTTTTGTAAGAGTCTAGGTGAAGCTAATGAGAGGTTTGCTTTAATAATCCATTAGAAACAACTAAACTCTAACTTTACGCAACTTAACTACGTAGACCTACTGTAAAATAAAAAAAAATGCTCACAGCTTTTCAAAAATGATTACAGTTTTGGCACTAGGTGTGAAATAGTGGAGCTCCACAGCAGTCAATAGTACCAAAGCTCTCTTGTACAGCTCCTTCGCCTAGATTCTGTTGAAACTTTCATCTCCCCACACACACTTACTGTTGCTGTCTCCAATGGCCTCTAGGTGTCGCACGTGTTCTCCGGCTATGGCCCGGGTGTGAGACATGTCCATTTTTTGCACAGACTCAAGAACCAGTTTCTGAATGGATTTTACACAACGGCCTCCAGTGGCAGCTCTGTTATAGTGAGACCAGTTAAGTCTTGAATTAAGTGAAGGAGGTATTCATTGAAGAAAAGTCTGCTGACAAACCTTGACAATGCATATACTAAACAAAAAATCTTTTACACCGCCTTTTTTCTTTTGCTTAAATAAATATGCATGGCCTGCATTATTTCACTGTTATATTCACATTATTAATGCTCAAATGTTTACAATGAAAGTCAACAACATTCTAAAAGGCCTATGTTTTATTACACAGTTGTTTTTGTAATTCAGTATAAACCCTGCTGAGCATTTTCACTATGATTTGGTGATCATATTGTTTTTATTTAAAAAAAAAATAATAAATTAAAATAATAATAATAATAATAATAATAATAATAATAATAATAATAATTATTAATATAATAATTATAATTATTATTATATTATAGTAGTAGTAGTAGTAGTAGTGTTGTTGTTGTTATTATTATTATATTAGTAGTAGTAGTAGTAGTAGTGTTGTTGTTATTATTATTGTTATTATTATTATTATTATTAGTAGTAGTAGTAGTAGTAGTAGTAGTAGTAGTAGTAGTAGTAGTAGTAGTTGTAGTAGTAGTAGTAGTAGTAATTATTTTAGTATTTTTTTTTTATGATAGCTTTCATTCTAAATAGAAGTAGACTTTTTATGTTTGACAGGAAACATTAACATTCTCCCAGTTAGTTGAAAGTTTGCAGTATTCCATTCAAGTGATGCATTCGCGTTTCCTGAAAACTTCCGGTGGGCTAATTATTTCTTTAGGACCCATATTGCACAATTTGTTTTACGGACTTGCGGAAAACCATTGGCTGACAGAGTACACTTGGCAGTTATTTTAATACCAAGCCTAACACAAAAGAAAATATTTACAAAGTACTTTAGTAATGAGCATATGCAATTTGGAAAAGTTTGGGAGGGGTCAGTGAAGCTGGCACGTCACCATCCCGGGCTTGGCGTGCGCTGAAGAGCATCAGTGCAGCCTGTGGACAGCGATGTGAGAGGGCAAAGGGAAAAGTCACTTCTGAGTTCAGCGGCGTAGCCAGACGGGATAGTTTGACCCCAGAGGCGATGTCAGTCTGCCGTGGAGCTGTGCCATAAAGCTAAGGTAAGTTTTGGCAGGTGGGTCACATATTTAGCCTACAGTTGTAAAGTTCCATTCGGAGAGAGAGATCCAGGCGCACGCAAAGTCCTCAGTTTTTTGCGGACCGTTACATTCTTCGCCCTGTAGCGGACTGACAAACTCGGATTAAAAGTATCTACAAAACTAGACTACTATCCTTCTCGCGAGTAAAAAAGAATAATAAATGAAAGTTGCCTGTTAGAACTGACCATGTTTAGTGAGCTGCCGCGCGCACAGTTGCACAAAGTAAAAAGAACCATATGTAAAATGATCTAAGAGCGAAGGCATTTCAATGATCACAGGCTTGATCCCGTTTTTCTTGAACAAAGTAAAACTTACTCATTTATGTATTTATTTATTTTTGGTCAACGACAAGTTGCTGCTTCCACATTTACACCAGTGTGTCCCTAATACATCGCAGTCATTTTAGTTTTGCTTCTACATTGCAAAGGGAATTTAAAAGTGCACTGTTTAACTTTCTGGAGGTGAAAAGTCATCTACACATTTCTGTAAAAACAGACAGTTAAAACCATACTTTGGGACATTCTGGCTGCTTTTATATAATAATGTGACAAGCTACAGCTAAAGGAACAACTTTTCTGTGTAAAAATATAAGAAGAGGTTCTCCTCTAGGCCAAAAAAAAAACAGTCCATTTTGTGGTCATGGAAACACGCTCAAAGTAAAACTAAAGAAAGCAATAAAGAAATCAAAATGACAAAAACATGCTTCTATTCACGTTTATTTTTGGTCATTGAGTTACACAGTGCAGTTTTTTTTCAAACAAGGCGATGTACATGATGGATTCAGTTTTAATCTAATTTGACTGTTCAGTGATAACAGGAGAGAATATTTAAATATTTTTCCTCTTTTTATATTAGACTAATGCTCTACATGAGTTTCAGATGATGATGTGATGTGTGACAACAAAAAATACAAAAAAGTAATTCAAAGCTTAAGACCAATATAGATATAAATACAAAAACACATTCATTTTAGTTCAAATACCCTGGAGTAGTAAGTCCAAAGTTAAACCTCTATATGCCCTTGAGGTGTTAAGATTACCTATTGATGTTAGTTTTCTTCTTTCGAATACTTAGGCTGCTCTATTGATTTATTCTGGGAAAGTTCTCTCATCCCTTTTCTCGCTGACATTTCCTGATGAGGCTTGAACTTCAGAGCTGACATTTAACTGGCATAAACGTACCATTTATGTATCATTTATTCAGTAGATTGGTTTCACTGCATTAAAAGTGCTGTTTGGATCCTTCATCCGGAGACCACAGAAGTGTTGATTGTTTATAAAGCAGCAGAGTTGGTGTGTAAGAGACGAGTGCAAGTTCATTCATCCATTAGGCTGCTGCAAAGAATTGATTAGCTTTATACACTGCACTTGTTACATCTAAGATTTGGTGCAAAGATAAAATATTTCAATAACAATTGTTTGGCTATGCCTTAGTCTTGGCTTAGCTTATTATTTGTTTGAAAATCACATTTTTTGGCAAAAATGTTTTGCAGTTTGCAGGCCATAGCTTATGTGTATTATGTTATTTGTTTTAGACAAGATAATCACAATTGAAAGACCCCATTGAAAAAAAATCATCTGCAGAAACAATTTAAAACAAATAAATCACAGGATAGCTATAGAAAAATTGCAAATGAATCACAAAAAGCTGTGTTTTATATTTTTCTCACTTCCGTGCGGTTAGAAACCCATGCATTTCATCATAAAGTGTTTTACCGATGAGAGTATTTCATTTTTAGAATATATGATGACTTTCCAACATCCAGTCTAAGCTGCATTGTAGATGTTTTCTAGAATGCCAGCAGCAGTCTGCACTTACGTGGCGCACAGTAAACCAATGCTTCCACATTGCACGCAGCACGCAGCAGGCAGAGACATGTGGGCCATGCAGGTGCCACTGGACAAAGAGCCATACTACACCTCACGTTTCTCTCACGTTTCTCCCTCCAGATCAATCAGTAAACCCGTACACTTCATCCACATGGCCTCCTGAAACCCTTTCATCCTGTGGGGAGTTAGAGAAGCCAAGACCTATAGAGCCTTCTCCTTTACCCTGACTCATCCAGATCACTTTCTCCTCCTTTGTCATTAATGTTCTACTGATTAAGTTCGCTTCATTTGAATAGGGACAGGACAATTTCATGCCCTCTTTAGACTGCACTTATCAGTGTTGAGGTAGTTTACAACCTGAGCCGTGTCACTACTGTACTGTTCTCTACTGTATTAGTTTGAGTGTTTAGAGAGCTCTAAACACTGAAAACATGAAGCTCTTCAAAACTGCACTTTTCATTTGCTTGGAGTTTTAGTCCCTTTGTTAAATGTAAGTCAATTTTTGGCTATTCATTTTTTTTTTTTTTTTTCATGACTAAGGACAATAATGCTTATGGTTTAAAGTAACAAATAGCCAATAAGCTCTGGGGAATCAAAATGTTACAAATGTTATGGTTTTTTTTCTCCAAATGACATCTTTTAAACATAAATTGTCTATAAACTCTCCTTCATTTTTGTTCTACCAGAAACATGTAAAACAGGATATCATTTTTGTGCAGTTACTTTTCCCCCGCTTTATGGTGATGCCATAGGCAGCATTTTGACCTGGAGAACTAAGGCTAATAGCCAATACGTTAAAAAAGATAAATACTGTATATGTATATACTATATATATATTGGCTAATATATTGGTCTATGTCTCAATACAGTAAGAACAACTGAAATGTAAGAATTAAAATGGACAATTAACATTTTTTTTAGCTTAGATTTCATTGTCATTTTCCTTAATAAACAATGCAAAAAAATAGAACCCGTGGTTAGTTGTTATTAGTATATTGTCCACTTTTCCCAGTGATCTTCACATGTTGCATGTTTCAACCTTAGAATATGTTTTCTGCATTGCCAAAAAACATAAGCATGTTACACATTTTGCCCAGTGAGGCGTGAAAAGTATCTTACTATGTTTTTCCAACTGAATATTTTCCAACAAATGTTGTACCATGTGTCATCACTTATTTCTTTGGAGTTGAACACAAAGTAAATCAACAATATACAGCAGGAGGAAAGCTCTTCGGAGAATCAAAAGTGATTTATTTTCATTTATTTTTCAGTTATTCAATTTCTTAAGCTCTCTTTTCATGAGAGATCATGAAATGTTGATTTGGTCCGACCCAAGATTCGAACTTACAATCTCCTCAAGCTAGCTCTAACCATTCTGCTACCTTGTACTCATAATCAAAAATGTTTTTTATTGAGTTAAGTAAAATTGGAGCAATTCTCAAAGAACAAAATGTAACTGTAGATAATCTGTGTATATTACTAAGAACAAATAAAAGGCGTCACAACATTTTAAAAGTACTTATTGCACTGGCCTGTAGCAGTGTCTTCAGGTTACACTGGACACTCATTATAGACATATTCACACAAACTCTCAGTCACTCATCAAAAATCAGTCCTGTACGTTATTTCAAAAGTCACTTTTGTAGCAGTTTATTGCTACATTTATTTGCAGTACATTGTTGAGCCCTGATGTGTGGGTTGTATAGTATTGAGCGGTCCAGTGAGTGACTGTGTGGGAGAGTGAGTCTGTTTTGTTTTCATTGACTGCCCCAGCCTATTGTGTGACCTGGCCCTCTGGCTGCCGCTGCACATTAGGTTAACATTTTGCTGTTTAAACTGGAGAGATTAAACGGTAGCACTCAGTCGGAAATATGGGTTAGTGGTTTGTTGACTTTCCATTGCTCTTGTTACTTTTTAAGTTGCTTCACCGTCATGTTTGGAAGAAAATTGTTAACTCTGGCATGGTAATAAGTAGTCGTTCATACACGTGGACAAAACTCTTGGTACTGTTAATAATAGAAAAACTCACAATCGTCACTGAAATCTTTCAAAACATACAAAAATATCACTAAATACAAAATTGTTGAAAGATAGACAATCAAAATCAGCCATGACGTTTGAACTGTTTATCGACTATCTTCTTTCATCCGGAGTGATGCACAGTAGAAGTCTTCAAAGAAGTTATCAGATTGAAAATGACTTTCTGATGAGAGTCGAAACGTTTTGATCTTCGGAAACACTGTCCAGATGACTACTTTGAAGACTTCTACTATGTTTATCAACAGAATTATTTCCAAAATACCAAAAATAATGGTATCCATAACTTAATATTTTGTTGCACAACATTTTGTGGCAATCCCTCTCAATCAAATTACTTCTGTAACTATCAATGAGACTGGTTCACCTGTCACAGGTGTTTTGTCCCACTCCTCGTGAGCAAACTGCTCCAGTTGTGTCAGGTTTGATTGTCTCTTCTCCAAATGTTTCAGCTCCTTCCACAGAGGTTCAATGGGACTGAGATCTGGACTCATAGAAGGCCACTTTAGAATTATTCAATGAAAATTCTTGGCTGTTTTTGGTTGTTTGAGTTGTTATTCAGTTTGAAGACCCATGAGTGAGCCTCCTTCATGTTTCACAGCAGGGACAGTGAGTCTGTGTAGATAGAGTTAATGTGGCTCACGAAAAGCTCCAGTTTTGTCTGATCTGTCCTATGGACATCCTCCCAGAAGCTTTATGGCTAGTCAACATACATTTTCGCAAATTCCAGTGATTCAGTGACTATTGTGAGTTTTTCTTTGACAGAGGGGTACCAAGTATTTTGTCCAAAAGACACTATCCTTACAGTGAAACATGAAGGAGGTTTGCTTATGTTCTGGCTGCATTGCTGCATCTGGCACAGGGTGTTATGAATGTGAGCAAGGTAAAATGAAATCTCAAGACTATCAAGGCATTTTGGAGAGAAACATGTGGCATAGTGTCAGAAAGCTTCATCTCAATCGCATCACAGGTCATGGGTCTTCTAACTGGATAACAAGAATGACTCAGAGAAAAGCACTGGACTATTCTTAAGTGGCCTTCTATGTCAGTCCCATTTCCACAATTGGAAGGAACTGAAACATGCATTTGTAGAAGAAAGCCTCTCCTCACGAGGAGTGGGCCAAAACACCTGTGACAGATGCACAAGTCTCATTGATAGTTACTGAAATCATTTGACTGCAGTGATTGCCATTAAAGGTTGTGCAACAAATTATTATGTTATGGATACCATCATTTTTGCCCAAGCTTGTTTCATTATTATTATTTTTTATATTTTATTATTTTGTCTTTTATTTGCACAAGCCTGAATATTGCATAATAGCTGTCACTGTCTGGGTTCCTGCTGAAGCTGAGAATGCCGCTCCATCTAAGATGTCAGGGCTGCCCGTTGGGCAGGGTATCTCAGGTAATGGAAACCCTAGAATCTGTCTGTTAGTTGTCAGTTTGTCTAAGCAACTAACCAGCCACCACCAGTCATGCAGCCTAAATGTTTCTATGTGCATGTCCTTGAAATACTGTGCAGCCAAACACACTGTAATGTAAGAAAAGTAAAGTAAAATGAAATTGGCAATAGGATTAAACAGATTGTGAAATGAGAGCCACAGAAGTCAAATGGATAGTGTGCATCTGAGTCAACGTGATTAAGCAAGAGGAGACCTGCTGAACTCCCTAACCATGCTGTGACCTTGACGGGCCCCAGTGAGGTCCTCTGATATCATGCGGTCCTTAATATGAGCTATCTGTCTCATTAGAGTGTTGTTATATTCACAACTTAAACCTAAGCTGGAGGATGTTTATAACACCTTGAATTTTCTATTTATGGTGAACAATAGTCTGTTAAATACATTGGTTGATTTTAATATTTTCATGTGGAATACTTTGTGTTTGTAAGTGTGCAGTGAGGATTCCCTGTCAGTGCACAATACAGAGCTGACATGCAGGGACAGTGTTTGAAAGCAGATCACTTGAGGAACTGAACTGCATGGCAGTGTGCCCACCGCGCTGTAAACCAAGCCTGTGTTTAGCCAAGCTTGCACTGCTGCTGTTCAGATTGAAGGTAATGTTGACCTGGTGGACTCAGAGCAGGCAGGGTCTGTATTAGACTAGGCTTAGCTTTCACCCTCTATATGTCCCTGCTACACTAGTCAAAAACCAATTACACACTGCAGGGGACTGATTGAGTGACTGACGTCAGGAGACATGCCACGCCACGCTTTCTTTCTTCTTTTTTCTTTAGAGTGTGGCTCATTAATCAGGTGGCCTATGTTACATACAAATTATTGATTAATACGGCTAATGATTCTTTTACATACAAGTAGAACTAACTCTTTTTTAGGTAAGATTTTGAATCTTGTTTAGTTTACATGAAAATAAAAAATATGGCTTTGTGCTTGAACTTGACTTTTAGTTTTCAGTTTCTTTGCAAGAAGGAGGGCTATTGAACATGACTTTAAAAATCAGTAGCTACTAATTTGATTTTTTGAAACACTTTTGGTACCTTGTAACATAAAAATATTGTGCTACTCGCAACCAGTGCTCACAACACTACTGGGATACTTTTGTTTTGTAACATGCATAATAGATGACTTAAATTAGAGACAACCAACTCTACAGTGAAACAAAGCATTTAAAGATTTGCATTTGCACGATTTTCAATGAATAAACGCTGCCACTGTTTAACAAATTAGGTGCTGTTACGTCCATAGTTTACACTGAAGGTCTACTACGTTTTAGTGGTTTGACCCATTCCCTATCTGCTTGTGCATCTGTCTGCCATGTGGCCACTGGGATTAGTTTACACTCTGATTCAGCTTCACTGACAAGTGCACATCAGTGTGCCAACACTTGTGTTACTTATTAAAAGGACGTATCTTCTAGCTTTCTTTACTGCAACAGAAAGATGGGACTTTGACTTCCTGGCTGAATGTGGACAAAAGTGATAATTAATTGGTTCTACTACTAACTGACCTCAAGCGTGTGATTATTACACAAAGATTCAGCAGCTGAATGTGAACAACAATTCATAATATGTGGGAATACAGTTGGTTGCTATACTGATTACTTTAGTGATGAGTTGATTGTACCATTGTACTTTTAAAGGTTATGACCACATGCAATGTCACTCTACCCACAAATTACAGGTTTTCACAGAGGATCTTGATCTCTTAAGCTCACCTTATATCTTCTCAGGTGACCTCTAACTGCACAGTCTTCTGCCCCTAATGGTGGGCTGTGTTTTTCAGATTTAGAGCAACTCAGGCTTTGATTTGCTTCCTTTGAAATTGATACATTGTCTGACCGTTTACATTGTTATTGTACATGGTCTAATTTTGCATTAAAGATACAGGAAAGGTTATATTTATTATTCAATATTTTACCAGATAGGTCAATTGAGAACAAATTCTCATTAACAATGACAACCTGCTTGGTTTACATCAGGTTTATTTTAGCGATGGTATTGGGGCCTTTGAGTGATGGCAAGCTAATAGTTAAACCATGCACATTTGGAAATCGATTCACATAATATATATACATATATATTAAAAAAAAAATTGGTTGCCTTAAGCTTCATCGTAAACTTTCAAAATACAGCACAAAGCTGTTATTTTTACGTCACATAATAACCCTTAAATAATAAGCTTAATGAGGGACTGAATCAATATAGTTTAAATATCATAATTGAGATATAATAATTATTGAGATACACATTTTGGCAATATTGCCCAGTCTTACTTGGAAACTTGTGAAAATAGTTTGTACGGTTAATTTTCGCTAGGAAGTTTAGTAATTGCATTAATGAATATTATAATGCAAATGTATTCTAAGAAACAACAGCATCTCCCAGCCAACCAACAAAATGCAAGCAGGAACTGCTAAAGTGTTAAAGGTGTTAACTCCCTTTTTCTCTGGCACTCCTATCGTGGTAAGTCTATCCCAGGCAATCACTTATCTGTGGTGTTGACAGATCGTGGCAGTGTCACAGACAGTAATGGGAGAAGAGCTGTCAGCCAGCTCACTGTTCGTGTGTGCTAAGTGGCAATAGAGACCACAGTTCTATCAACACCTAAACTTCTCTCTCTGTCAGCCCATGCAGAAGAGCATTTACATGTCCATGATAAACTGTATTATTGGTATCGCAAGTGACACTTTGTTTAAATTAGAGGAGATCACAGTGTTTTAAATGGGTAAAAGGAAATGCCTGTACTCATATTAATTTAGAGTTTCAGTCTCGCTAAAATTATGGAGAGAACATGCTGAACACACAGAGATGTGCCAGTACTTAAATGTGGAACTGAGTATCAGTGCATCTCTCCCCGTTTAAAGCACTGGGAGATCATTAACAATAAAATAAGAGAAAATTCCAATGTTGCAGCGCACAGCTCAAGTATAGCAAGAGGATCATTGGCCTTGTGTATGCGGTTTGTTATTAAGTGGATGGTGCACTGTGTTTGCCTTGATTAAATGATGCTGTGATGAGTTTCTTGAAAGCATTAAGGAGCTCTATTTAAGTGAATACATTCATCAATAATGTATTGAAACTTGTGATTTACTTGTAAGCATGAACAGTATTGCTGAGTATTTATATTCATTTTCAAAAGTTAGGGTTATTTTGTGGTAGTAGACATGATAACACTGTGCTGCACAATCCTTGCCTGGAATCCAGAATACACAATTTTCAAATTCTTTATTATATATATTTAGACGAGAAACATAGGAGCTCAAAGATCTGTTATTTAGAACAAATTAAAAGTTCTAGATGAACAGTTCTGTACTTTTCACTGATTTTGGCAGTTCTTGTGATATTTATTTAGTTGTATTTATTATTTTATTTTATTTATTTTTTGTAAGCAGCCATGTTTGTTTTGATGCAGACCAACCGTGCGTGTCCCTGATTGGCCAATCCACCTGTCAGTCACACCATTTGAACCGATGAAACTAGTGACAAGACTGATATTGTAATGTATAAGCTACATATCATTTTGGATTTTATAGTACAATGCATCCCTTATAACAAAAAAGTGCAGTTATTTATTTGTTAAGACTGAGCAAGATATTTTTGGTGCTCCCCTCCTTTTTGACCAGCCTGGTGTAACATGGCCCTCTGTCTGAGGCCGTGGTAACCATAGCAGACCTTGGAAAGTGAAATGTGACACTGTGGACCTCTGGGCTGTGTTTCTGAATCACAACTCCATAATGAGCTGGCGGAGCTCAGGCAGCATCAAAGATGCAGCACAAAGTATCTGTTTCAGTCCACAATGTACAACAGTGGAGTGTCACCTGTACAGAGGAGTGGAGGTGATGGGCTCTGAGAGAGAGGACCCCTAGCTTTCAATTCAGCTGCAGTGCACTGATGCGTGATGCACAGCCCACCTACACACTGGACCCAGACAACCTCAACAACAAATCTATACATCTGTATTTATTATTCTAATCTGTGCATGAACTATTTTTAAGCTAATCATATTTCAGGATAGGGATAATAACCTGACACTAATTTTCTTTGGCCACATAAAATACTATGAATAACTGATGTTGGCAAATAACACTAACTTCTGTAAGCAACTGCAGCACACTTCGACTGTTGTGCTTCATATCTCAGTGCTGCTTACGCTGACATTTGTGTTGTTTACATTGTTTTAGGAATCTCTACCCAGTGGCTGACTCCTCAAACACCTGACCACCATGAGATTTTCTGCCCTTCCCAGGACTGCTCTCTTCATCGTCTTCGGCATCCTCTTCCTCCTTCCTACCCCCTGCCGCTCTATGAAGCCTCAGGTTGTGGAGAGAGCCACTGGGTCACACCAGCCTTTGGGAAACACTTCTGGCTTAAGCACGCGAACATGTTTTGACAAAGTGGTGTGTAAACCTGGCATCCTGCTACCAGTTTGGCTGCCACTCGACCCTCCTGTGGGGGAGCAGGCAGGGAGGGCTATAGTTTACTTCCTCAGTCTCATGTACATCTTTCTAGGTGTATCTATTATTGCTGACCGCTTCATGGCATCAATAGAAGTTATCACCTCACAGGTATACAGTACAGTTTATTTAGCCTCTTGATTTGATAGAGTTGTTGTCATTTTATTGCTTACTGTATGTAATATATATGTTGCAGGAAAAGGAGGTGACAATTACAAAGCCCAATGGGGAAACTACAGTCACTACAGTGCGCATTTGGAATGAGACAGTGTCCAACCTCACTTTAATGGCTCTGGGATCCTCTGCACCGGAGATCCTGCTGTCTGTTATTGAGGTAGGAGTTGTGTTTCTGCAATGATGTTAAGATATATTGTGTTAATGTTGCTTTACTGTTTCTTAGGTGTGTGGGCACAACTTTGATGCTGGAGAGCTTGGGCCTGGCACCATAGTGGGCAGTGCAGCCTTTAATATGTTTGTGATAATTGGTATTTGCGTGTGGGTGATCCCAGATGGAGAAGCTCGCAAGATTAAGCACCTGCGTGTCTTTTTTATTACCTCGTTCTGGAGTATCTTTGCCTATATTTGGCTTTATCTCATCCTTGCTGTCATCTCACCAGGGATTGTCGAGGTAATTATAAAGTTTGTGATGGAAATATGTAAACTGTAAGTATTACTGATTGTCTTCTCTTCTCCAGGTGTGGGAGGCAATCGTGACACTGTGTTACTTCCCTGTGTGTGTGATCTTGGCATGGATTGCTGACCGCCGGTTACTTTTTTACAAATACATGCACAAGCGTTACCGAGCTGATAAAAGACATGGCATTGTAGTGGAAATGGAAGGTGATTTGGCACCCAAAGGTATTGATGGGATCATGGATGGAAAATTCTCCGATTGTGGTTCCGGCCCTGGAAACTCTTCCAGTGTGACTGTCTCTGTACAGACGGGAAATGAATTAGATCAGAACAAAGATGAGGTAAATGCATGACATAGAAAACTTTAGTTTCGCAACTATTGTGTACAGACAAGATTTTTACAAAAGTGTCTTCTCTCCAAAGAGTGGCAACACATGGTCAAAATGATGCTTGAAAATTTTATATTGCAAATTAAAGAAACATTACAATTAGTGTGAGGAGTCAGATTGGTTTATGTCTATGTTGAAACTGTCCTAACGGTCTCTAAAAGAACCTGTAGAATTCTGAAGAAAATAAATGAAAAAAAAGTGAAAGTAGAGGAAACAGTTCGGTCAATGTGAAGCTAGACAGCCAGTAACTTTTCTAGCTCCATGCGGAGCTATGACTTCAAACTAAGTGCTTGTGAACATAAATTACTTACAAAAACAAAGGTGTGCCAAGGTTCAGATGCTTAAAGTACATTCTGCCTGGAAAGAGACATTTTTGGAGCACACTTCTCTTTCCAAGCTCAAATCCTATTCTGAGAGTGCAGTTTGCCATAAAAAATGAACACATTTATAGAACAATTAAATCAACTCAGGTGGTTGAAAAGTAATATAGCATACTTTTGATTCTTGTTATTATTTATTTATTTTTGGCAGGTACTCAAACTCCTGAAGGACTTGAAAGAGAAACACCCAGACAAAGACATAGACCAGTTAATTGAAATGGCCAACTATTCTGCCCTGGTTCAACAAAAAAAGAGTCGAGCCTTCTACCGTGTTCAAGCCACTCGCATGATGATTGGTGCTGGGAACATCCTGAGAAAACATGCAGCAGATCATGCACGCCGCAGTGCTGAAGCACAGAGCACTGACTTAGCCACATGCTCACAAATCTGCTTTGAAAATGCCCAGTACCAGTGCACAGAAAACTGTGGACATGTGAGCATCTGGGTTGTCCTGGAAGGGGGCACTGGACAGAACACTTTCCTTGTTGATTATTTTACTGAAAATGGCTCTGCAAATGCTGGAGCAGACTATGAATTTGCAGAGGGCACCCTCATGTTTAAACCGGGTGAAAACCGAAAAGAAATCAAGGTGAGAGAGTGTGTCTTATTGTAAACATTGTGATCCTACATGTTTTATTGATTTGTATTATTTTGATGTTCCCGACTTATCTTTCCCCACTATTTATTATCAAATGGGTTATTTCTATATATAAATATACATTTTTCTACATACAGGTGGGAATACTAGATGATGACATCTTTGAGGAGGATGAGCACTTCTTTGTGCGTCTGAAGAACCTGCGCTTAGACGATGGTGGCCCTGAGGGTTTAGGATCTCCACCTAAAGGTCGCTTGGTGGAGCCTCTTGTAGCTACCATCACTATCCTGGATGATGACCATGCTGGTATTTACAGCTTTTGCCAGCAATTGCTCCGGGTCAGTGAGAGCACAGGAATACTCACAGTTACAGTAGCAAGAAACTCCGGCTCCAGAGGCACAGTGTCTGTGCCCTACCACACTGAGGATGGCAGTGCAAAGGCTGGGGTGGACTATGAGGAGACCAAAGGAGAGCTGGAATTTCCAAATGAACAAACAAGGTTGGTTCTTCTTGCATGTACAATTTTAGAGAAACTGTTACATTTTAGTCATTTTAACATCAATGAAACACAACATAGTTTTTGCAATTGTCGTATCAGATTGGTATATGGAGTATTTTATTTTTATTTTTTTTATTTACACTTGAATATAGTATTGCTTTTTGTTAGCAGGAGAATTAGCTGCTGACTTAATCCTCCTTTGTGGTCAGGTGTGGGAACCACTGGCTCACATGGATTCTGTCAGCTCATTTTACCATTAACATTTTAGTTCAAATAAGGTGTGTGTGCGTATAGACTAAATGTGCACTTAAGGAAATGCCCAGTTATGCAACAGGCCAGACCTCTTGTGTGGTTATATTGTCTTGATGAGAAGATAATTGCATACAACTAAAAAAAATCTTCGGTACCACTTTATATTAACTACACCTTAATTGGCCTTAGTAAACCATGAATAAAGCATAAATAAAGCCTTAATTATCCATGAACTAATGGTGAATTAATGAATGAAAAAGTTTATTAATGCTTAGTAACTACCTAACTAACTAAGGTTAGGATTTAGGGTTAGGGGGCAGGATTTTGAGTAATTAAGTAGTTACTGAGCATTAATAAGCTTTTTCATCTATTAATCATTTGTTCATATTGAATTAAGTCTTTATTAAGGTGTTATTAATGATTTTAATGATGAGTGTCTGTGTGTAAATGTCTACACATGTTTTTTTTTATATTTTTATGCCTGTAGTCAGACCCTTCAGGTGCAAATTATAAATGTGTCTGAGTACGAGAAGCAGGAAAACTTTTTCATAGTGTTGGAGGAACCTAAATGGCTGAAACGTGGCATCTCTGGTGAGTTCAATTCATGTTATGTATGTGTGTGTACATAAAATTTATTTTTTAACCATAAGGGTATCCTGTTTACACTAGCACACGTCATGTACAGTATGCAGCTTAAGATCAAGTATCAAAACAATAACTCCAGTAACACAATAAGCTCCAAGTGTAACAGAAGATTTGACTCCTCCCTCTGCTGTCCCACTATGGCTTTACATTCCTGACGATCTTGTCAGTACCGTTTTTATTTGACTACACTTATAATAAAAGTTATAATAACTGGACATATTTTATTCCTACTTGCTGGTTTAGCTTATATTAAAAAATAAAAATAAGGCTGCAACAATTTATTTGAGCTTTTGATTATCATTAATGAATTGCAAACCCATAACTACATTTCTGAGTTGTACATGCATAGACCAAAACATGTGCGTAGATCAGGGGTGTTTGAAAATATTTTTCATCAAGGGCTGATCCGAGACAAAGAAAAGTGGTTGTGAAATGTGTTACTTACTGATGTTTGAGTCAGTACTTCAGGAATCTGAGGGCTAACGTAGCATTATGTACATGTATGTATTCTCACTAAGCACAATATAAGTAGGCTACATATTAATAGCTCTTCAACTTCATACTTTTTCCTACTCCTTTTAACAAGGTCACTTTTACTTTAATCAGCTGGTCATAAATTCCAAATAATAATTTGTTGCAGCCCTATTTATAAACTGTATTTTGTATTTGTTCACAGCCTTGCTGCTGAACCAGGGTAAGAATGTATGCGAATTCTGATTTTACTACAACACGCTCATTGCTGGCTGTTGCATTGATTTCTTCTCACTTTTGCTCTTGCTGTTATTTATTGCTCTTTTTGATAGCATTCAGGAGTGTCCTTGCAAACTCTGATAGTAATATATTTTGTATTTAACCTGGACAAGTAGAACATTTACTTTACAAGAGCATGTTGAATGGCAAATAACAATACTTTTGCTTGTCTTCTGTTTGTTTTTTCGGTAACCATAGCTTACCTTAACTTAGTTAACAGAATTTACAGAATATTTCTTCTTTTGACAGATAATCCAACCCCTGAAGAGGAGGAAGCCAGGAGGATTTCAGAGATGGGCAAACCCATTTTAGGAGAGCACAGCAGGCTTGAAGTTATCATTGAGGAGTCTTGTGAGTTTAAGGTTGGTGTTGCTCCTTTTCCATGTACTGTATTATCAGAACAAGTGTTTGCATCTAAAACATGTGTTTGTTTGGTTCATAATCATTTTGCTTCCTTGCACACATCAGACTCCAAACGGAGTAATAGATCAGGTACTGAGTTTGGAATGCTGTGCATGCCTGTAGCGCCTGCTGTCACTTTCAACTTACTCTTCGAGTATTTAAGACAGTGGTTCCCAAAGTTGGGGTCAGGACCCCTCAGGAGGTTGCAAAGCAAACTCTGGGGTCGCGAGATGATTTCAAAATGTATTTTTCCAATTATGACATGGCATTTAACCATTTTTTATGTTAAAAGCAGCATGTTTGAGTGAACTGGGTCATTTAAAGCAATACATAATCAAAATAGACACATTTAAACCCAATTTAAATGGTTTTGAAACTTATTTATAAGTTTGCTGAAGGGGTTGTGAGTTAGGGTGTCTGGGCCTGAAAAGTTTGGGAACCCCTGTTTTAAGAAACCCATTAAGACATAAATGATGAATAGATGCATTACTATTTTGTAATTATCGCATGTGACCTGATCTGCTGTACCTGGGTTTTACTGTATGTGCATGTTCTAATTCAACAGAACACTGTGGATAAACTTATAAAAGACACTAATCTGGCAAAAGTGCTAGGGACACATTCTTGGAGAGAGCAGTTCATTGAAGCAGTAACTGTCAGTTCAGGTTGGAGTCATGTACTATTATTAAAGATTTTTTAAAATCGGTTTACTTATTTATTTTCAAAACTAAACAAAATAACTTTTGCCTATTCCAGGGGATGAAGAAGGAGAGGAACAGCGAGTACCGTCCTGCTTTGATTATTTTATGCACATTTTGTGCATCTTTTGGAAGATTCTATTTGCTTTTGTTCCTCCTACTGAATATTGGAATGGCTGGGCATGCTTTATTGTGTCCATCAGTGTTATTGGTTTACTCACTGCCGTTATTGGAGATTTGGCATCTCATTTTGGATGCACCGTAGGTCTCAGAGACACTGTCACTGCAGTGGTGTTTGTCGCGTTGGGGACTTCACTTCCTGGTGAGTTGCTGTTGTTTGGAATTAATAGAAAAATACAAGATATCACAGTGTGACTTACTGCATTTATATATACTTCTAGATACATTTGCCAGTAAGGTTGCTGCCACTCAAGACCAGTATGCTGATGCTTCAGTGGGAAACGTGACCGGAAGTAATGCAGTTAATGTATTTTTGGGAATTGGTGTGGCCTGGTCTATCGCAGCTGTGTACTGGAAAATCAAAGGGAAAGTCTTTCACGTGGATCCTGGCTCCCTTGCATTTTCTGTCACATTATTCACAATTTTTGCATTCTTCAGTATGGGTGTGTTGATGCTGCGTCGAAGACCCTCCATAGGTGGCGAACTAGGAGGACCTAAGATTCTCAAAGTTCTTACATCACTGCTTTTTTTTGGATTGTGGTTCTTGTATGTACTCTTCTCCAGCTTGGAAGCCTACTGCCATATTCAAGGCTTTTGAGAAAACACAGTTGAGAAATGAACTGTAATTTCCAACAGTCAACATCTGGGACAGGACTTTTATTGGATCTGCCTAAACTGTTGTTGGAGAAGAACTACTTCAAACGCTGCCATGGTTTTCTTTAAGAGACATGTATGCTCAAGTTACCTAGAGAATGTTTTTATACATCTGTCTGTTCAGTTCATTCCCTTTTATGTCACAGGTGTGACCAGTATCATGATATATTGTTGAATACAGGTGCTAGTCAGTCAATACAAAAACACCAAAATACCTTTTTTTCTCTCAGCAGCTGGCTGTAAAAATGAAAAGCTGTTTGTATGATAATCACACATTCTCCTCATTCTTTAGTTTATAATAATGGGTGAGAGCGTTTAATAGAATCTAAACACATTTATTTATTTTTATAACGCTATTGATTTGAAAGTCTGCATGAATGCCATAGTGGAGTGTGTCCTGACACAATAATGCATGTCTGCTGCCTCTGATATTTATCTAGATTCAAATCTGGGAAATCTGTTTATCAGTCTGCCACTTTAAAATAGCCATAATCCATTGATCATCAGCCATATTTGCAATACTTTAGATTACAGTTTTGCTGAATGATCAAATCTGCATGAGCATTGTGGATTAGAGACACTTTATTGTGGAGTTTTCTTCTCAAGGTACCTGTGTTTCACTCTGAACAGACTTACTGACAGTAAATGGACAATTGCACATGAAACTAGATTACGCACCTGTAGGAAAGGCTGCAATGGAAAATGAATGTCATACAACATACCTCTTGTTTATTACTTGGACACGCATTTTTAAACTTTGCAGAGTTAAACTTTAGAACTGTAGACTTTATCTTGCAATTAAGACTGAATGTTGTTTGGACAACATTGATTTAGAAATGCCATTGCACTGGTGTCCTATATTTTTGGACAATGCTTCTGTTATTTGTGTAAGTAAAACAATTTACAATGAATCAGCAAATATTACTGCACCTCAGTGTTAGCTCCACAGGTCATTATTTAGGAAGCACAATTGTGTATAGAGGAAATTAAATGTAATGAAAATATTTCCTAAATACATGCATTGTGGAAAGACAAAGTTCAAAGTGCTGTTTATCCATGGTGTAATATCTCTGTAAAAAAATACGCGGTATATTGTGACAAGTCGCTGTATACATTTATTATACTCAATGGTGAAATATCAATACAATACAAATACAACACAATAAAATTTGTGCTTACAATGTCTTGTTTCACACTCTAATGGATTGTTTTTAATGTATTCAAATTGCAGCTAAATAGTAACATGGATAAGATTTTGGGAATAAATGAACCCCATCTTGGTTGAAAGGATGCAGTTAAAACTCGTACATTAGGGAGCGTTTTTAGAAGACAAAAAAGAAAAAATATATATATAATTCATGTTCATACATAATTAAGTGGACGATTGGCATGAAACTGTAATCTCAAAGTAGCATTCGAAGAAACACAAAATTCTTAGATTTATATCATTACTTTCATAGTGCATCTTTAAAATGTATAGTTCATTTTACAACGTCATCATACTGAAGAGAAGCAGGAATATTATACAAATGTCACACATTCTATATAGTCTTAAAACAAGCCACGTCCCTAAAACCCCAAAGCATTCTAAGTGAGAGAGATCGCTTAGTAATGGTGCACCACACATCATTAAGTATTACTGCTGCAGCTTTAGTAAATATGCCTTCAGCTTAGTTAAAACGTGTTAATACCTTATGGTCTATGTATAGAGATAATTTCTGTTGTGATGTTTTGCACAGAGATGTAATCAAAAATGTAAGCATGAATTGTACCACTGTTTGAGACAAGCATGTAGTGATAAACAAAAGCCTGACTAAAATTGTCTTAAATTTAAAGTGAAACTGTTTTTAACCCTGTGGAGCACAAACAATTGATTGGACTCTTTGTGAAGCTTTTAGCCTCTGATGATGATCTGATTCTAATCTTAAGTGAGGACAAGCTCTGCGCAAAAGAAAAACAACATACGTAATTTCCACTTTAATTTTCTTTGGTAATGCTGGTGTTTGCAGTTAAGGCCTGAATGACACTAATTTGAGCATATTTTGTTTTTTGACAATTTTGACAAGCTAGAAAGTAGGCCTGCTCATAAAAGTAATTGCTCCAAAAAGTTAGCTTTAAATGTAAATGTAATAACTTGCAAAAAGGTCTGTGCAGGAATTCCTGACAACAATCAAACCAAATATCATACTTGAAAGGCTATTTGATTTAGTAGTGATGATAACAACTGCATTAAATTTGGAATAGAAACCAGCATGGTGTCCAACTTATCTATCTTCTTCTTGGAGACAAGGTGAAAACATCATTGGGCCAAGTTACAGATCTAGTGATACCATTTGAAGTAAAAAATTATAATTGTATGTAAAATTAAATACTCAAGTAATTTCACACTGAAAACACATGTTCCACCGTGTGATGTCATTAGTAATGCTCCTACACTAACCTGACTTAATTAAGTAAGTGAAAATCATTCAAAATGAAATGAAATGAGACAACCAGCATCCTTTCTCTCAATTAAACGTAAGGATTAACAAAAAGAGATCATGTGTCCGTGCTCAATATTTGATTTGCTTAAAACAACAAACAAAAAACCCGACTTTAATGAATAAAAGCTTTACCCAAACGAAATAAGTTGTTAATACCATATCAGTTCTGTTGTCATTCAAAATAAGGACACATTTTATAACATTCAATGTTAAAGGGACAAGTTGAACCCCCTAGATTGAAGTCAACCATGACAGACAAGCCAAAATCTCTGTGTAGAATTCATAGAAAGAAAAGATAGCCCAGATCCTTCTCGTCAGAATCACAAAGCCAGTTTCAAATTTAAATCGGTCAGTGAGAAATATGTTAGTTGGATGGATTTTATTCAAAATTTAAAGTGTATTTCTTTTGCTTTTGCTAGAATTAGAAAATATAGGTATTTGTCTTCTTTTTTTTTTTTTGGTATGTATTCTCTTTAATAAAATTAGGGGAATATATATTTTGTAGGGAAGATCATAGAAACTAGTTATTGCGTCTCACAAAATGTAATGTTTTTGATAAAGATTGCATCAATTTAGGCGAGATTTTGGAATAAGTTACATCCTGTTCAACCACTGATCGAATTGGTAGTGGAATGCCTTTATGATTTGATTATATTTCCTTTAATACACGTAATTTGAAACTTCTGACAAAAATCAGCATGTTGTAGAACATGTCCCTCATCATATAGAGATTTTCCGTTCACCAAAATATATCTATTGTTCCAAACTGGGCTATTGATGTAAAATTATGTTTAAATATTATTTTCTAGTAAAGGAGCACTTGTTGGTGAAAATTGGAAAGTTTTACAGGCAATTTGTTGAAATCAAAATCACATTCTAAAAGAAATAAATTCCACCAAGCACTCTACACACCTTCACCAAATTCATTTGAATCATTTGAGCCTTGAAATTGCCTTGCACCTACTACAGCAAATATTTTAGAATTATATAGAATAGGCTATAGAATTTAATCAACAGAAATACTGTATTTGGGATTTTTTGCAGTAATTTTTAACTCATCTAGCCTGAAAGAGTAGCATAAATCAGTTTCATTGAAGCTATGATTGTTAATGTTAAAACTGCTGTGTTATGGACATCAAAGTGAAGTCATTCTAATAGCTCCATGAAGCATTTTGAGCTTAACAAATAAAAACAGCAGAAATCACTGAAACGTTTGTGAACGAAAGATAACACAACTCTTATATGCTTTAGGTGAACATTTGTCATTTAACTTGATAAAAGCCACACGAGTCAATTCTGTGTAATAAAAGGATTTAAGAGTAGAAAACTCATTACAGATTTTTTTGTTTCTTTTTTTGTGTAAAGTTAGTTTATTAATGAGAGTTAACTGAAAATCAAATGGAAGTAGTTGACATGATGTCATCTGACAGTCTTCTTAAACATATTGGGGCAACGTGAAGTGAGCAAAGTGCCATGAGCGCAGCAGAGGAGCAGAGCGCTGCTGCACAGGACAACAACATGGCTGCCGCTGCAGGCCGACACTACGGGGAAGGAGGCAGGGCAACCAAAAGACAGAAAACTGAAGAAGGAGGCATGACAACGGTGAGCTTTCCAACACTTTCTTACACCAGAACGTTTTTGTGTTTTTTGTTATTGCAAGAAATCACCGTACATTGTTACAAACACGCCTAGTCGTAAAAACATATCCGCGGGTTTGGCTTGCGCTAACTAGCTGTTAAGCTAACGCTAGCTAACTAACATTAGCTAAGAGCATTATTCTGTACTACTGGTACTGCTTTTTACGGATGAAGTGGTCTATTAAAGCAAGTTATACGATACTTCTGTTTATTAAAATATGTTTTATTTTATATTTAGTGCGCTTATATATTAATTATACGCAAATTACAAGTCATAATTTAGTAGGAACAAACGACCATGCCAAGCTTTAAGCACAAAGCTTACGTTGCTTCTCCTCTGTGAACAAATCTACATTACTCATTAATATGTGTTCAGGAGGGCTATGATGACCCCACAAGCCACTGCCGTCCCCGGTGGTGCATATCAGGGGCCTCGTTGACGGGGTTTTGGAGGCAGATCTTGTGGAAGCTCTCCAGGAGTTTGGTACCGTCAGGTAACGCTAATCCCTAATAATACAGTTTGTAGTTCTACTTCTTTTTTTTAAATTAAAATAATAGCTTTGTTCTAATAACACATTTTTACTATATTCTAGATATACTAGTATTGGCTTCTAATTTGTTGCCGTATTCCAGAAGGATATCTGAATTTTGTTCAGTGACAATGACAATAAATGAATCTGATAATGATACAATAACATATTGCAGCTGCTCAATGTTAATCTTCCTTTGACAGTTTTGATTTGATTTTTCAGTTTTGCGGTTATGATGCCCAAGAAGCGGCAGGCTTTGGTGGAATTCGAGGACATGAATGGTTCTTGCAATGCGGTTACATATGCTGCAGAGAACCAGGTGTATATAGCTGGTCATCCCGCCTTCATCAACTATTCCACCAGCCAAAAGATCTCCCGCCCAGGGGACTCTGATGACACTCGCAGTGTTAACAATGTGCTGCTGCTCACCATCATAAACCCCATCTATCCAATCACCACGGTACATATAACTATTTTTGCTATACTTTGTCATGTACCCGTGTTACTAACTCTTTTTTAAAAAATTTTTTTCTATAAATGTTGTCTTCCACAGGACGTGTTGTACACCATATGTAACAACTGTGGTCCTGTCCATAGGATTGTCATCTTTAGGAAGAATGGTGTTCAGGCTATGGTTGAATATCCTTTTTGGTCAATTGAAGCATATTTGATTAATGTATTAAGATCATTGTGACCTTAACCAAACATGCAAATTTGACTCTGTTCAAAGTGCACAGAGAGCTAAAGCATCCCTCAATGGGGCAGATATCTATTCTGGATGTTGTACTCTGAAAATTGAGTATGCTAAGGTATTTCATGGTTAATTGTAACTTTAACAAACAAGATGCCTGTAGCATCTTTCTGTCTTAACCATGCAATGGCTGTTGTCCACAGCCAACTCGCCTCAATGTCTTCAAGAACGACCAAGACACTTGGGATTATACCAACCCCAATCTGAGCGGACAAGGTAATGTGCAGCCTCCCTAGTAGAGCCCCCTATTTCTTCTCCTTTTCTCTCATGACACTACGGGATGTAGGGCTCACTGCTTTAAGGGATATTGCCCTTGATGACAAAAGTATTATTATGCTGCTTTTGTAGCTGGTGTTTGGCGTCAGAAGCAATATTCCTATTACCACAGTCTTCATGCTCAAAGTAAGGGCAGGAGGAGCCACCTTCAGTTATTGCAGCCAACCTCAGTGTCAAACTAATGCATGTCAAAATACAAAAGTTTTAAATGCACCAACTTTTTCCAATTTTGGGTTCACTTTCCTGATAGAGCATGTCACAGCCAACCAATTTCACAACCCCTGCTACTCGTAACACTGAGCTTTCTTTCAAACATGGTGGAGATTTGGACTTCGACATTGCACCCATTTAGAGAGTAGAATGGTACAAAACACACTTGGTCTGCTTTTCTTCATGTAAAGCAGTATTTATAATACTATATTTATATTGATCAATTCCAATTTTAATGTAATTTTTATTTAGTCTTTTGAAGCAAAATAACATTATGATTACATAAACTTAAATGCCACAAAGATCTTTATTGTTTAATTATTTTTTCCTCTAAAATTCCAAAACACACGTTTACTGACAAAGGGTTCTCTGTGGACCTCCTGATTCAAAAAAACAATTGACACTCAAACATGACTGAAACTTTTTTTTTCAATCGCTCTGCCATTACTTATAAAAAATGGTCAAGGAAAATTATGTTGTGAATAAATTTGTATTTCTTTCTGTTAAACTTGGCTGCTTTAAAAATCACTGGTACTCCTTGTGTCCTCACTTTGCAATACCTATACAGGCTTACCTCAACTTGCAGGCAGACACATGCTGTCAAAGACACTGCCTTCTACCTCGTTCTACAGCATTACTGCACCTACAACTATAAACCTGACTATCTGCTCAAACATCGGGCACAGTGGGGCAGCAGACATTGGAACACATCCTCAACTCAATACTGGGTATTCCAAGTGCATCATCACTTCAGCATGTGACAAGGAAAGTCATTTTACTCTTGATGGACAATAGCTGTCATTTCAGAGTACTTGCATATACAACATAGAGCAAACTCTTACAGCTAAAGCCACCTTCCACCACCTCTGTATCAGCTCAGAGCCTGAGGAATCACAACACACTGATGATGGGGCGGGAGTCAGTTGTGTGGTCATTGTGACCATGCCTCCTAGCCTTTGGGAAGTGACTGCCTTAACACAACCACAGGAAGCAACAAAGGACATTCAAACACACTGTTGACCAGGCAACAGCCGTGGACACATACGCTCTCAAATACAGCTTGCCTCCTGTCTCCAGAGCTGAACACAACATGACAACTCTACATGTTAAAGCTGAGCTGCCACGACTCCACATCCACACGCAGATATTCCAGATGTCTTACTCTTGTGCATTAGATGCCCTTTTCACTTAATTTGCAAGCACCACGTCCATGAGAATCCATTGTTACACAAAGAAGAAACATCCACAGGGGGGCCTATGAAGAGACACGAGCCAAGCATACAGCACAGACTCACAGATCAGATATGTTTCCCCAAAGCTCCCCTCTTTTATGGACTGCTGTTCTGTTTTTCCTGTCCCCTTTCTCCATCTCCCTGCTCTCTGTGCTTTTCTTGTGTTGTTCTTGTTTCATTTTTCCTTTTTTTTTTTGCACTGGCCCATAGTGTTGCCTTAACACCTCCCGTGTGATGCAGGTTTGGCTCAGGGTTTCTGTGGACTGACAGCCCACTCTCTAAACGATGCAAATGTCCTGCTAACTGGTCAAAGCATGGTAAGATGGAAACTTTGAAACCACAAGAAGAAAGTGAAAAGCAAGTATGAACTTGTGGACAGACTTTGCTATCTCACGGTGATTCTGAAAGAAAAGAAAAATTTGAAGCAAGAATGAGTTGAAGATCCAGTCAAAAGGTTGGCTGAAGACTGCCCCCTACCTGCCCACTGTGTCCCGTACTTCATGTATGGTGCTGTAAGTATTTCTAAAATGACACAAAACTGCACAGCCACATCAAAAAGTTGCCTTCTGAATGATTGGGTTGTTAATTCTATTTTTTACCCCCTGGAGCTCTGTGTAGTTAGTTCCATAGATGACTTTGAAGTTTCAAATGTATTGGTGTTAAAATAAGTGATTTCTACAGTTAAATGTATAAATGTTAAAATGTAGTCCTGTATAGAAACCTGAAATGCAGTACAGGACCAGGTTGTTTTTCAATAAACTCTCCCTCTGGCAGCAACATGTCTGCTTGTAATGCAAAGCGCTGTGTGTAGTTCAATACAGTGTTTGCAAGTTTGTTTTGGTTTTGACATGTGTATGTGTACCGTCCTGCACAGATGCTGATGGTGAAGGCAATTGGAACAATTCACAAGGTGTGTGTGATTGTACAAAAATGGCACTTATGATTATATATAAATAAAGTGGCAGTTATGGCTTGAAAAAAAAATCTCCATTATGTTACTGGAAGAGTGCAGATGTCTGAAGTCCTACTTCAGCTTAGCCTCAGCTGCATGTCATTCAGAAATATGTCCCTTCTCACTTATCCATTATGAATGTTTTTGACCCTTTTATAAGTAAACTAAAGACTCAGTAAATATAGTTTGATTGGCATCATCTTTGCTGTTTTAGATCCCAATGCCAACCCTAACAAGCGCCAGAGACAACCGGCTCTTCTGGGGGACCATCCACCGGATTATGGTATTTTATCCTAATTAATTACAGATGCTAAAAATGCATGTTTGTTATTCATTCCATTTTCTTTTCAGGAGGTCCCCAGGGAGGTTATCATGGCTACAATGATGACAATTATGGGCCCCTCCACATCGAATGGGCGCTGGCATGGGAGGCAGGGGCCGTGGAAGTCAGCGCTATGCTCCAGGATATGGACCTCCACCACCGGAGTATGGACCCCACGCTGAATCTCCAGTGCTTATGGTTTATGGACTTGAAGCAACCAAAATCAATGCAGACAAAGTTTTTAACATATTCTGTCTCTATGGCAATGTAGAGAGGGTGAGTCTGATAGAAAGCATATTGTTTAGCCCCTGCTTTTTACCTTAACTCAAATGACTTTTTGTTAAAGGTCAAGTTCATGAAGAGTAAGCCTGGAGCTGCAATGGTTGAAATGGGAGATTGCTATGCAGTGGATAGAGCCATCACTCATCTCAACAACACATTTCTTTTTGGACAGAAGCTTAATGTTTGGTACAAATTGTACAAAATGTGTCACATAAGCTGAAAAAATAGAATGTTAACAACTTCATTTGTCTTAACAGTGTCTCAAAGCAACAAGCTATAGTGCCGGGCCAGTGCTACCAGCTGGACGACAACACCAGCAGCTTCAAAGATTTCCATGGTTCTCGCAACAATCGTTTTACGTCTCCAGAGCAGGCGGCTAAAAATCGCATACAGCATCCAAGCAATGTCCTGCACTTTTTTAATGCAGCACCTGATATTACTGAGGAGTTTTTTACCCAGGTTAATTAAAATATATCACCAATCTTAATATTTTTTTTCTTCTGGTTAATCAACAGCTCACCTTTCTGTTGCCGATAGGTTTGTGAGGAGTTGGGGGTCAAAAGTCCTGCAAGTGTGAAGGTTTTCTCTGGTAAAAGTAAGTGAACAGATTACCATACAGTATCATTCAAATATAAATTATATTTTTAAAGTAACACTTCTACTTTTGACCAAATAGGTGAACGAAGTTCCTCTGGTTTGCTTGAGTGGGAATCTATCAATGATGCCATGGAAGCCCTTGCTTTGCTGAACCATTATCTCATGAAAAATTCAAGTAAGCCACCCTTGAAACGAAATGAAGATGTATTTAGCTATACCTGTCACTTGTCAACTTTGTCCTTTTAGGTGGACCTTACCCCTATACACTGAAGCTCTGCTTCTCCACAACACATCATGCCAACTAAAGAATACCAACTTATAATTATATAATTGTATTTGATTTTTGTGTAGTGTTGCTTACCACATAGCAATCTAACAGTAAAAATGGCTTTAGTGTGTTTCCACAAGTTTTATATCATATTTTTTATTTACAGTTTCTTTTTTTTCTTTTTTTTTTTTTACAAATTGTCTGCAAAATATTGCATTATGTAACTTCTTGTCATGTGCACCCAAGTATTGTATTTTTTAAATAAAGTGGACCTCTATAATTTCATGGATGTTGTAGTGTGTTATCTTGATTAAAATTGCTGGATTTAGGTATTGTCTTTCCCTCAGTAAAATAATAAAAAGCTAGAATTATTACTGTTCTGTAACTGTTGAGAGTGGGTAAATGTCATATCAATTAATTACAAATGATGTTATATGGCCTACATTAAAAAAGCCTAAACCTAATCGGCATTCTTTTAGAGCGCGCTTTTTTTCGCGATATAACATCTAAAAACACCATGGGCGTGTAACTGGCATTTTAAAACTACAAATCCCACAATGCTGCGTGACCTGAGTGGCGTAGGTGTTTCCGGTGTCTTATAACATTTTACTTCCTTCTACATAAACCGACACGAACAAACCAAAAAAGAAGGGATCGTTAACTTTCCAATGCTGTTGTCAACACGCGTTTATCTTGCCTAATTTTGCGCATTTTCTTACCATAAACACTACAGCATGTGGTAAGTAGGGGCTACGTACCGAAGAATTGTTGATAAAAGTAGACTTTAGCGCGAAGGCCTCCGAAGAAAGTTTGGTCGCGGCCCTGTAAACAACATGTCCTCCGCCTCGCAGTCTTCCTCTAGACGGCAGTGGTGCTACCTCTGCGACCTGCCCAAGATGCCATGGGCCATGCTGTGGGAGTTTAGTGAAGCTGTTTGCCGGGGCTGCGTCAACTACGACGGAGCAGACAGGATAGAGCTGCTGATCGAGACGGCCCGACAGTTAAAAAGCACACATGGCGTTTTAGACGGGAGGTCTCCCGGTCCACAGCAGAGCAAACCCGGCTCTGCTGGACCTATCGATGTAGGCAGGCAGCATGGGGACCGAGCAGACAGAGGGCGGGCTGAGTACGGGACATCCTCACGTCTCCCCAACGGCCTCCATAGAGCAGAAGATGTGGCCTTGTCAGAAGGAAGCCGTCAGAGTCCAAACACTAGGCGGGCCATTGCTGGGACAATGCCAAGCTTGCATGGAGCACTACCTGCTCATGCGCTTATAACTCAGGGCTTGGTTGCAGCCCCTCATGGTCTTTTAGCCCCACTATCGGGTCCCAGAGCAGGCACTGGCCCTATAACTGTATCTGCAGGTCCTATGATGGGAGACGGTGCCAGAAGGCAGCCTGTGTCTTTGGGAGTTGGGGCTAGCACATCTGCTATGGGCATAGATCCTGCTGTGTGGAGGAACAATGAAGTTATGGCTGAACTCAATGAAATTGCCCGAAATCGTGTAGAAGGCTGGCCAACTCGTCCCAAAGCAGTGCGGGATGTTCTTATAGCACTCAACAGCTGTGTCCCATTTAGTGTGCGCTTTAGGAAAGACCATAATCTAATGGGCAAGGTCCTGGGCTTTGATTCTACATCAACTCCTGAGTTTGAGCTCAAAGTCTTTGTAGAGTACCCCTGTGGCTCGGGGATGGTCTTTTCAGGGGTACCAGACTTGGTAAGGCAGATGTTTCGTGACTCCTCAAAGGATGCTGGCAAAGCAGTGAACTCTGGGCTGCGTTATGTGGAATACGAGAAGAGACACAACAGTGGGGACTGGCGTGGTTTGTCAGAGCTGCTAAATGATGGTGTCCGTCTCTTCAAAGAGCCCCCTATTCCTGAAGTTTTGCCTCAACCTGACCCAGTTCTTTCGATGGCAGTCGCAGGACGTCCAGTGTCATCTAAAAGTGCCAGCCGGCGTCGCAAGGCTTCCCCTGGTTCAGAAAATGGTGAGAATGAAGGCAGACCAGAGCATTTGGGCAGAGAGGCCTGGCCCAGGGGAGCATATCCTGGCATGGAGACTCATCCTCCCGATGGTCCACCTCGTCTTCACAGCCAGCCTTCGCCCATCTCGGCACTCATGGGAGTAGCAGACAGCCTGAGCTCAAGTCAGATTGCGCGGGACAGTCCCAATATGTCAGCTAGTCACACCTCATCAGTGGGCCGCCCCCCCAGCAGTAGTCCTTCCACTGCCTCCACGTCTGTGTCTCAGGCCGCTATGGGGCAAGGATCAGCCTCCGCAGCATCCAGTACCACTACAGCCGGTGAGTCGAGTAGCGGAGCACAGCCCGCTCTGCTTTGCTGCACCCTGTGTCGAGAGCGCCTTGAGGACACACATTTTGTTCAGTGTCCCTCTGTGCCACACCACAAATTCTGCTTCCCTTGTACACGGGGTTTTATCCGGAGCCAGGGCCAGGGGAACGAAGTGTACTGCCCCAGTGGAGAGCGTTGTCCCCTGGTGGGCTCTAACGTGCCGTGGGCGTTCATGCAAGGAGAGATTTCCACCATCCTGGCAGCTGATGCAGATGTGACAGTCAAGAAGGAGAGTGACCCTTGACATGTGGTCAATGGTAAGTACAATATTTGTTTATATAATTGAAAAAAATGGCTACATGCATATTTCCTAAAGATGTCTCTCTTTACAGCA
The DNA here is from genome assembly GCA_038363315.1 of Mugilogobius chulae. NCBI lineage: Eukaryota > Metazoa > Chordata > Actinopteri > Gobiiformes > Gobiidae > Mugilogobius > Mugilogobius chulae. The sequence continues at coordinate 10,465,142 of CM076406.1, read as the reverse complement.
GAGCATAAACTGAAAGCACTTCCCATAACATCAAGCAGAGGTCCGCTTTGGCTGCAGTGATGTGGGCGTCTATCCAGGAGAACAGACCCATGGTCCACTCGCTCGAGGGCAGAGATCATCCAATGCATTATGGCTGAATGTTTCCCATCAAAATCTCCCTTTTGAGAGCTCCAGAAGCTGGTCATTTTATACACCCAGGATCAAAAGCACATGCTTTTTAATGAATGACAATCTGTTATTTTTGTGTTACCATTATATACTTTTGCATTTTGTCCTATACTGACAGATAACACTCATACTCAAAGTTGACTTGAGTACATTGAAAAAATACCGTCATGAATGTCCAAAAAGTGGCAAAACCATGAGGTCCTTAAACATCCGTGTGAGCTATAACCCCATTGTCTGTCTCTTATTATATATCAAAAATGTGAATTTACTTTCAATATGACTCTGTAATTTCTATTTTTGATACAATACAAATTTATACATATCTGTTAATAGTTTTGAGAAGACCAAAGATGGCTTCATGCTCAGTGTAATTTCTGTATTGTAGCTGTGTATCTTGTATTTACTGTCAACTTTGGCATTTGTCACTAATTTGTTTATCACAGTTTTAAGCTTGCTTTGTCTTTTTTGCTTTCTGAATTATATGTATGGTAACTTCAAATGGTTAATCCACACTCGTGATCGTACTTGGTCAGCTCTATAATAAAAGATAAATAGGTATAGCTGGTTTTGTTAGTTATTCTTCTTTCAAAAGCATAGTACAGTGCATACATGAGTCAATTTGTACAGACCACAGTTGAAAAATTGATTTGAAATCACAATTCATTATTCAAAATCAAAGTAGTAGAAACAGACTCCATATCCGTTTATATCAAACCCAGTAATAAATTGGTGTAAACATTAATAGGAGAAAGTGGTTCTTAACTTGTGCTCACATTTCAAATGTTCATGCTTGGTGTTTCATTATTCAGGCAGTGATTGGAGTGTCATCACACTGTAGCTCTAAATGGGCGCACCATCACCAAGAGCCTCCTTTGCACCCTTCAGGGTCTCTCGTTTCACACACTTCCAGTAGCCAGAGATGCCTGTCTGGTGCTGTACCTGAGTAAATCAGATCCAGTGGTTTGAGCAAAAGATACATGTTGGTAAATTTTACTGTACAGTAGGTACGCATTTTACCTTCAGGCCACGTAGTACTCTGTCTGTCATGACACCAATGAACTCTTTATGGCTCAGACAGTTGTCTCCATCCATGTCAAAGAGTTTAAAAACAGTGTCCAGTACACTGTCGGACAGATCATGTCCTGTGGCTATTCGGACAGCCCTCTTAAACTGAGCTGTATTTTAAAAGGTAAAAACTGCCTTAATATGCTACACATTTTGCGATTTGTAATTATTAAAAAATGATCTTACCCATTCCAACAGGACGATTTGCTTCTGTGACCATTTTCATAGAAACGGCAAAATCTTCCAAATTGTTTGTAAAGAGACAGAAGGCCCTGAACTCTTCAAAAGTGATACTCTAAAGACAACACAAACATATTCTGTAGTCACACAATACTAGAAAGAGCAGCTGATAACAGCTGAATATGAGGCGGATTACTTGTCCAGCAGGGATCTTCTTCCTCATGTTTTGCCAGTACACTTCATTGTCCTCCTCATTGGTGTAGTGCAACAGCCACTCAGCAAAGTCTTCCCGCCTCATGGTGTCCATCCCTTTGGAAAACTGCAGAAATTCCATCTCCTGGACTTCAGCTTGCAGGTTCTCCATAAATCTATGGGCAGCAAAAGTTCAATAATGCGACCCAAATGAAAAAGTAATATTGGTGTACTAGTTGGGTCTGAATGTTTGCAGGTTAAATAATATGTTTTTTTTCCCATTATCAAGAAGGGATGTAATAAAAATTGATAATATCGTGATGCCAAAATCGTCAAAATACATCGTCGTCATCACCTGACACTATTAAAGCATGAAGTAGTTAATGTTCGAACATTTTATGCATATGCTTTATGCAAAAAAAACAAACGTCTGAAGCTATTTTGCACCCAGAAAAGAAATCTCTAAATGATATAGAATTGTATCGTGAGCTTCAAATAAAAAAAAAATGCTATTGTGAGATGTGCATATTGTTACATCCCTGTTTTCACATACCTGCGAAACTCCTGGTACTGCAATTTGTTTTGTCCCTTCTGTCCAAAAAAGTAGGCCTGCAGAGTAGTGTTTACAACCTCTTCTTCTGTTGTGCTCTGGTGGAAAGATGGAAAAACTGTAGGAATCTCCACTTAATGTAAATATTTTAAAAAGTCAATAAAGAGGAATATACTGTATGTTTTACCACAAGATTAAATATGGTACCTACCTCATTGTTGTCCTTGGCCAGTGGTACTTTCTTACTTTTTGATATTATTTTCTTGAGCTTAGTGGACAACAAAAAAAAAATACCAGTACCATTATATATTTTTGGTAATATTGTTAATGTAACCAATAGCAATAGCACTTAAAACAAATAGCACGAAAAAGAGAATTCATAATGACATCATGCACCTCTGCGCCTATTACACTGAATTTGTTTTTGAGTTGTGCACCAAGTCAAAGCATGTAGTGACTAAACAGGTGCCAACATGCATCGTATAACAATAAAACACGCCTCGACCTGATTTAAGCAAACAGGTTTCCTCTTAACATCAGAGTCTAGATGGAGTTGACATAAAATGTAAAGAGGAGAGACAGACTGATGCAAACACAGAACAGGCATTCGTCCCTCACCTTCCATCGAGACTGAAGTCACAACAGTCAAGATACTACTGTGTAGCATCTGAACTTAGGCAGCATTAAGAGCGGCAACAATTGGAAATTAAATACAGTTTTATTTTTGTGTTCTATTATCAACAGCAAGGTTTTGATTCTCACCTTTAGAAATTCTCTTTTGTCCACCTGTTCATTGCCATCCACATCCAGCATTTTGAAAGCAATGTGAAATCCTGTGCGTGGCTCTGAAAACAGCACAGATTAAAGTGATAAAACACAAATTTTACCTGCAAATATGGAGTGTAAATGACTCGCAAAACGTAACAAAATTTTAGATATTCTCTCTTCTTCTGCCTAAAGAACCTGTAGCTTAGAACAAACATGGAGAGATTGAGATGCAGTCATGTCTAATTGTAAATTATTTTGAATCGAGAGCTACACAAACAATCCTGTCAGTAAAACAGGTGGCTTAGAGCAGAAGTTAGACTTAGCAAAAAATTAATTTTATTCCTATTCTTATTTGTGATCAAAAGCACAGATTACTTCTGTACGGGTTATAATTATACACTAAAAGTCATTTGTATTTTGTTTTTGAAAAGCTGAACTAATATTGATATGATCAAATATTTGAAATACATGATTACTGAACTATTCTTTCATTAGTTTGTCATTCATAGGCCTCTAAAATAGAACCAAATCGACTTTATTGTCCTCCAGAGGCAATTTGTCTGAAGATAAGGCATTAAAATTCAAGTGTTGTACTTTATTTTTCTTTTAATCTAACACACACACACACAAAAATGCTTGCAAACATATCAGAGAAGTCACATAGTGTATTTTAAACAATAAAAAGTAAAACGTACTTGTAAGGATTGTCAAAAGAAAGAGATACTCTGTGTAGGATATCAACCCTGTAAGGACAACAGATTTAGATACAAGTCTACTTTGATGATTCCTGTAAAATAAAGCTATAGTCACCATTGTCTCCCAGGCCTCGAAACAGAGAAGACCCTGCTTTGGCTTTTGAGGCTGCCGATAACATTTGGTTTACCTCCTACAGAAGAACACAAATGAAACATGAATAGATTGTAATGGTTGAGCTAGTTTCATCAAAAAAAAAAATAAAATAAATAAATAAAATGTCATCACGTACATGTTCTGTTAAGATTCTCTTTTGCAGCTTTCCTAAAAAGTACAGCACATAAAAACATTGGTTAACAACAACCTATTTTCAATTTCTTTTCCCCTTCCCACAATAGAATTTTTTTTTTTTTTTTTTTTTCTTTTACCATAACTTTTAACATTTTATCAAGTAGCCTAATATTATGAGTCACCAGAAAAATGTAATGAGCTACAGAGAATTAAATATGCACATTTGTAAGACGTTGACATATTTGAAATACTTTGACATGTTTATAGTTATTATTAGGTAAACCACAACTATTAAACATTTGGGCCCTTTTCATTGTGGTACATTTTCTGGGACTAGCTCAGTGTAGATGTAAAGTAATAATATACATAATAACACTGTAATTACCAGTGTCCCAAGGTTTATTGGTTTACGTTAGTGATGGGCAAAATAAAGCCACACTTGGAATCCAGTGCTGAGCTAAAGTAGGCGTGTCCAATGAAGCCTTGAGGTTCAGTCAATTAATAAAATTGAGGAAAACACTGGCTATGTGAGCAAAAAATGTTATATATATTCTTGTTACTATTAATATTGACAAAACTATATAAACACTAAAAGAAACTTTAAAATTAATGTAACACAGTGATCTCTCCAGGTGAGGGCAGTATTTTTGAGGCTTCACTTTGAAACTTTGGGCTCAGATTGGCTGTGAGATCTCATTAGTTCATTTTCCATGACTAATTTATGTGCATGCATTACAGGAAAAATATAGACCTATATTTTAAAAGTTTATAATCTTTGGATGAATGACATTTAAAGCCATTTAACTACTATCAAATATTTTAAAGGATATTTTAGGATGTTTATCACTGAAACTAAAGTTTGCAAATGAAACAGATAATGTGCAATCGGAGTGGGTGGTGCTGTTAGTAAGGTGGGGCAGCTTGCTTGTACAATGGTACGTGGAAAAACTGATTACACTAACTACAACAAAATAAATACTAAATTCTAAAAGCCAAAGGTGTGAAATGAATTGTACAACATATGCATTGTTAATTCCAAAATCTTGATTTGTTTTCTTCTATATTATATAATATTATATAAAAATGTGTTCGTACTCAGCTTTAAGATTATGGTATCAGTTGGATAGAGTAGTTTAATTGTCATGGTTTAATTTTTTTTTCTCCAATATACACCACACACTTCAAAATATTTTAAATAGATATTTTCAAATAAATGCAACCCAAACCTAGAAAACACAGTGGGCTCTTTAGCAGGTAAAACATTACTTACTGTCCACATTTTCAAGCATCACAGAGTATAGGAAGTCTCTGGGAGTCATATAGGGCTCGGTTTGATAAACCACCGATGCAAACTGGATAAAGCGAAGCCTCCTGGCCGACATAGGGGGAACTATCTCCTGAAACAGTGCATATGACAAGTTAGACTACACTAAAAACATTTCACTAAAACACAGTGGGAAATATTAAAAAAAAAAAAAAAAAAAAAAAAAAATTATATATATATATATATATATTATATATATATATATATATATATTATATATATATATATAGATATATATATATATATATATATATATATAATATATATAGTATAATATATATATATAGATATATATATATATATATATATAGATATAGATATATATAGGTGCTCATCCTGGCTGCACAGGAGCAGGCCATTGAGGCCCAGATCTACCACACCAGACAAGACCCAAGGTGTAGGTTGTGCAAAGAGGCCCCGGAGACGGTCCAGCACATAACTGCAGGGTGTAAGATGCTGGCAGGGAAAGCGTACATGGAACGCCATAACCAAGTGGCTGGCATAGTATACAGGAACATCTGTGCCGAGTACGGACTGGAAACCCCAAGATCTAAGTGGGAAACACCTCCCAAGGTGGTAGAGAATGACCGAGCCAAGATCCTGTGGGACTTCCAAATACAGACAGACAGAATGGTAATGGCGAACCAACCAGACATTGTGGTGGTGGATAAAGAGCAGAGGAGAGCCGTGGTGGTGGATGTGGCAATACCAAATGATGGCAACATCAGGAGAAAGGAGCATGAGAAACTAGAGAAATACCAAGGGCTCAGAGAAGAGCTGGAGAAGGCTTGGAAGGTGAAGGCAACAGTGGTGCTCGTGGTGATCGGTGCACTGGGGGCCGTGACCCCCAAACTGGATGAGTGGCTACAACATATCCCTGGATCTACATCCGACATCTCAGTCCAGAAAAGTGCAGTCCTAGGAACAGCAAGGATACTGCGCAGAACCCTCAAGCTCCCTGGCCTCTGGTAGAGGACCCGAGCTTGGAAAGCGGATGAGACCACCGCGTAGGGTGAGAGGGATCATTTTTATATATATATATTATATATATATATATATATATATATATATATATATATATATATATATATATATATATACAATATATATATTTTTACTAGAAATTCTGGCTGTTTTTCCACAAATTTGACATTCTGGTAATTTTACCTTTTGGTTGGACAGTAAGAACAGATATGCAGGTGGAGGTAATGCTCAAAATTGATAACAAATTTGAGATTATTTTACCAATCAAAATAATAATTACACTTTGCATTTTACACAGATTGTCACTTATTGATGATATAGATGGAGAGATTTTGGAAAAACTTTGTCTTATTGTTTCTTCACAAAATTGACTGATCAATGTAAAAAAAAAAAATCAAAAATTTAAATACTTACTACAGAAACTGGCAAAGCAAACAGAGTAAGCATTTGGAAAAAACAAACAAATACCGAAACTAAAAAGCCCTGTTATTAAGTGCATGAGCTGAACTTGCTTTGGCCAAGTGTCCACAAAGGCTTGACAGCTGCAATGGGGCGGGGTTATCTTACTATCTTATCTTTATCAACAGGATAAAGAATCAACTGTGATCAACAAAGTTACATTTGTAACAATCAAAGAACAGTAGCAACAATGGTTCAAGTTTCAGGAGATACATAGCTTACTTTTTGCTCCTCTACTGCTGCGTATACTTTGCAGGGTAGCGTCTTGTTGTTTTTAATGTATCGATAATAATAAACAACTCCGGCTCCAACCAAAGACCCCAAAATCCCAGGTCCAACTACACGGCGCACCCCCAACACTTGGATACTGCGGGGAGTGCGCAGAAGCCCTTTAAAAACAGCAGCGAGCCTTCCCCAGCGGGCCATCTTCAGAGTTAGCTTGTAGCGCTACTTCGCCCAACCTAACACTTCCGGAAAGCTACTGCACTGAGCTGACGTCATGACGTCCAGGACCAGGTGTGTTCTCATTGTACATTGGGAGCTACAGCTTTTAAGTATTTTTTCTCGAATATAAGGAAAGTTTATCTAAATATTATTATATATAAACATGTTCCCTAACAAAATTAGCATTGTAAATGTGCTTGTGTCACCAATAAGGTTCCATGTCTGACTAATAGCTAAAAAGTCCTTAACGAGTGGCCCCAAGTCCATAGTTGTTGCTCTGTGTGAGCAAGTCTAAAAATGTAGACTGGAACTGAAAAAAGTTCTAGGAATTGAAAAAAGTTCCCACAGTGGGAAAAGACCAATTAAAAAGAGGGAACTTGGCTCTTGTGTGTCCTATACCCAAGGCCAAGGGTAAAAGGAGAAAAAGGGCCACACTTAAGAGTTAGCTCCAGTGAATGCCAGAAGGTTAAGATTCTAGACTCTTATAACAGAAAAAAAAAACAGAACAATCAACGTATACATCATTGTATGGCTTCATGTCTTAAAATAAAAATTAAACAAAATCAACCAACAATTAAAATTCAACCTAGACTTAAACTTAACGGCCATTGACTTGACCTGGACTCAGAGACAGTGATTTCAGACAACTGTATGTTTATCCTCAAAAATCAAACAAACTTATGCACATGATTAGAAAACATTATCTTAAAAATAGTTAGCAATAATTAAAGTCTTTAATTTTACTGAAGAAACAGAAATGTCCCTCACTTCTCCACTTGTGACGTGGACGTTCTTAAAAAGAACAACTTTATAAGAAACACATGCATTGCAAAAATAAACAAGCTGCATTCTGTATTTTGGTATCAAAGCCTTAGCTCATTTTTGTGCATTCACAAAGGTTCACCATACGAAAACTGAGACTAATCCAGGACTAAAACAACTGAACTAGACAAGGACCATCAGGAGCATAGGCCTACTTCAAATCAGAAAAAAATAAACTGAGACTTTTAAAACAAGATTTTTAGGCCCACTTTGGATTTGAGTGAAGCAAATATGCACAAAAGATGTGTCACCATTAACTTGACATCATAGTTGCATTAGCAAGTTTGGAGGTTTATTTAATGTCATAGCAGCAAGTTTTAAAGTAACAAAGACATACACACTGTAAGATAATCAATGAAGGAAACAAAAGTTTCACAATATTTTTTCTTCGGTCATGGTTTACTCTTCTTATTTATGTTGGTTATAACTATGTTCATTATGACATAGTTGTAATTGCCCTGTGTGTTTCAGAAAAAGTGATGAGAAGCAAACATTTCAAACACACACAGTGGTGCAGGCTAAATATCTGCCATGAGCAATGAGAAGGAACAATCACAGCCACATGAAAATACTTAAGCTCTTATGATAAAAAAGGTGTATTGCAATGACAAATGTATTGATTGGTTTACTCAATTTAGTTCCACTGTCCATAAACCATATCTTTCTCTCTCAAACTCTCACTTTTGCAGACTGCATGACATGGCACTTATGTTAAAATAAATGCAACAAAATAAAACATTTCCATTAAAACATAGCTTATTTAGATTTAAATAAGACAGCATTAATGCAGGCAGAACCAGAACACTCTTCATTGACAGTGAATTTAAACACCGCAACATCCATCGCACTCTCACATCTACAAAGTACTTTTGGTGCTTTCAGAGAGGAAGACTGTAAACAAGTATGTGATTGATCATTCAACTGGAACACATAAAATCAAAGACATTTACAATCAGAAGAGGTTTGCCACTTTCTAAGCTGGAATTCTCGCTTTTTTAAAGAATGGCACCATTTTACAGAAATTATATCATTAATGTGAAAACTTTATTCCAACGCAAAATTTAGTTTCACCTGTGCAGACAGTAGTCAAGACTCAGTAATCCTCAGAACATTTGGTTATGTTTCTTTGTATAGAGGACATGTACTAGTGTACTTGGTAATATATATCTATCTTGTCACAGACGCACACCGACTAATAGAGATCTTATTGAGGCTACTGGGAACTCCTGACAAACCTGATGTTGTTACATATAGACATATAAAAATAGAACAAGCCTACCTACAGTACAGTATGGCCTGCTGGTCTTCCTGGTAAAACATACAATTTAATAGTTGTGTACTTATATACACTGTATAACTTCATAATCCTAATTTGCATATTTTCATGTGATAAACATTAGGATATTGGAGTGATTGTTTCCTTTGACTTATGTGGATTAATAAAAATGTTAAATTGTGTCCATTTCATTTCAGAGTATTGTTTTATTAGAGCACTGGATTTATTGGTATAAATACAAAGATAAGTATATACAATTTCTGACATTTAAACTTAGATTTTGGATCTGCTGAATGTCTAGATTCAAACACAGAGTGGTTTAATCTATGTTGTTTAGTGTTTTATCATAATTTTGGGTACCACTGCATCAGCTGAGGTTCAACATTTCACAGCGGCAGTCTTTACATTCTGTGAATAAAAGTCACATTAGACATAGCAAACAATAAGTTGGCCATTTTGGCCAAGAAATCACAGATCAAAGACTTTTCTCTGGTCTGACCATACATCCAACTCTTCTAACTAGCAACTGCAAACAGTGCCATACACGCTCTCCTCACATTCAATTATTGCAGTTCAAGCTCTGTTCTGCCCAAATGGTTTCAAGAACATAAAACAAAAGCAGTTAAACGGGAGCACTAAGAAATATTTCATGCAATGCTTGGGTTTTCATCATGTATACAAAGGCATTGTGTTACGTAAGCTTACTGTTACTTTGAGCATTGACACCTCATGTATTGAATTCAAATTTGATAAAGAGCTCTTTGCCTGACATTAGGAAAATAATAACTATAACCATCTTGATGATAGTAATATAACTTAAAGTGAATAGTGACCATGATGAGCTCAGAGAATTACACCAGCATTCCGTTATATTAACATCACTCAAAGCTTGTGGTGCAATGGGATTACATGTTTACTTTACACAAGTCTGTGTTTAAAGTGCCCAACTGCCTCAAGTAAGCTTACGTGGGTGTGACAAATCAGTTTACATTTGCAACTAGTTATGGTTTCCTTCCCATTTTCTCACTCTAACAAAGAGAATAAATAAAAAGTATATTGCTTCAAAAAACTTTTTCTTTTTTTTCTTTTTTAAATATTGTGAAATGTCATTCACCACTTCTCAAGTTGTCTAGATAGACAGAGCAATACATTATCAGTCAAGATACATACAGAAAAATGCTGTGAATCCAAGAGATTAAACTATCAACAATGAGACGTGACAGTGACTATTTCCTGGAACAATTGTTGGAGTCTGACTGTGTGTCTCGGCCCACCTCCTCTCTTCCAGCAGGTGGCGTTCCTGTATTGCCTGGGTGAAGGGGAGGGGCTGAGAGATGAGTCTGTCACAGTTGAATCAGTCCAATAGCCTCAGTGTGTTCCAGCGAGTCACTGAGGGTCTGAAAACCTAGCTGCGCATGCTCCCAACCATCTCTCTCAACATCCTTCTGTCCATTCACCCACGCTCCTGTGCCTTTAGTCAGTGACAACTACAGGTCACAGAATTTTCATTTGCTCTTTCCAGAGGTGCTGGAACCCCAGCCCCACCTTCAAATTTATCTGCTATTTCTGATGTGTCTAGCTTCTCAGAGCCATCTCCCTTCTCTGACCTCTCCTTCTCCGAGCGCTCTTCTCCTTCCACCAGTTCAGACCGCTCCGACCTGGCGTCAGCATCACCTTCTGATTTCTCCTTTCGCTCAGAGCGATCTGCCTCCATACCTGAAGTACCAGGTTGGTCCCACTTAACCATGGACTCCTGCTCTGTGATAGCGGCGGTGATGTTAGACGTCCAAGCCTTTAGGTCCTCCTGAGCAAACACAATGAAAAGTTTTTCAAAGACTACAGTGATACAGTATGTATTTATATTGAGTATACATGTTTTTTTTTTAAAGATTGCTTCCTTATCAAAACACAGCTCACTGTTCTGTGAGGTAATATTCTTTTCCATCTGAGCATCAAAAACACATTTTGTTTTATGCTACCACTCAAGTAGTCAGGAAACAAAACCACAAGTTCAAATTGGTAAAGCTAAAACCCTGTTTTTTATATATATATATATTCCTTCCCTTCCACCAGCCTGTATTCATATACAGCGTTTTGATCATCCAACCCCACTGATAAGGAGTTGACAAAAAGACAAACATTACAAAAATGCTAAAACAATAGTAAAGCTAAAAAACAAACAAAAAATGCAAAAATGTCAACAAAATATACCATGACTAAACAATCAGAGAAAGTAATATTAACAATGACAATGACACAAAATAAAAATATAAAATAAAACGAGAAAGGAAAGAGAAAACAAGGTAGGAATAATAATAAAAAAAAAGATTAATTTTAGAGCAGTTATTTTTCTCCTGTCACGTTGTTTTAAATTTCTTAGATTTGTGAGGTCATGTAGATTTCTGAGATCTTCGGAACTGTTTTTAAGCCCATAAATTATCCAGTCTTCAGGCAAGTTCAGTTTGTTTATTTCCCCTGAGTTATTTACGTTGCGTAAAGTGAATGGAGCTAATTCAACTTCTGACATGGAAACACATGACTGTTAAGTGTGCTTTATTGGATGGGTTTTTAGTTGTAGTTGACATGAAATGTTAAATTAAAGATACTAAAGAACATGTTTAGACAAGAACAATGCAAGTAATACATCATCTTATGTCCTTTAAGATTTCACATGAATGGAATGTTCACTCACCTCATCTTTAGCATGGAATATGAAGTTATTTCCATCATTCATTCTGGTACAAAAACATCAGAACAACCACGTTTAGCTTGTGATCAGACAAAATTTGAAGAGCTAAATGATTTACGAAGTATCTAACTATATCTTACTGGACAATGAAGACATTCTTCTTCTTCTTGTAACCCATAGATGGGTCAAAAGTGCAGTTGCACATGTCCACCGATGGCTCTCCGTTGTAAGTTGCAGTGTGATTTCTTGCATCTTTGTAGAAACTCAACTTCCCATCTTTCAGCACACAGTAGACATTTACCCAAGTCTTACTAAAAAAAAAAAAAAAAAAAAAGAAAAGTTATTATAGTAGCATTTTATACTAGAATTATTTTATATACACAATTTTTTTTGCACACAATTGTGGTTTTAGTTCGAATGCACCTCCAAATGAGATTAAGAACTCATTTGTACCTGTTGGGGCTTCTCTGCTGAGCTTCCAGCTCAGAAGTGGTGGCTTTCTTACGGTAGAGGAAACCTTCGTTCTGGGCAGTGTGAGAGGGGGGCTGGGGTGTAGTTGGTGCACCAGTGGCTGGTGCTGAACGGGATCGTCTCGGTTCCTCTGGTTCTTTTGGGCGGGGCCTTCTCCTGGGCTTGGGTCTATCTCTGGCTCTAGGCCGTCCATCAAACCTGGTCACAGGAGCAGAAAGGCTGCTGGGAGGCCGATAAGGCTCTCCTCGTGCCTGAAAAACAAACACAGAGAAATGATAATGAGAAATTACGACAGATTTTTTACATACCCAATATCAGTAGGTGTGGGCAATTAATCAAATAATTAAGAAATCAAGATTCTGTCACATCAAATTGTCAGTTATTTGGTTGTAAGTTTTGATTTGAAAATTGATGACCAATTCTTTGTCAGTAAAAACTTATGGATTAGACTGAATCTAAAATCAATATCAATCAATAGGAGGGATAAAATCGTGATACATTTTTTTAGATCACCCAGCTCTATATGTGGTAGTTTTTTTTTAAACTAATATTGATTTTACAAAAATGTTTCTTAAAATGCCTGTTAGTATTGTGAAGATATTTACATGTGCAGCTTCTCGCTCCTGAACTTGCTCAACAATCTCTGCCATGGTGGATCTCTTCTCCCTGCAGAAGTATCACACAAGTCACAGCGCATTTGTTAAAACAAACCATTAGATTGAATAGTCCTAAGTAGTAGTAGACACAATTTGTCAGGTTGAGCCTACCCTGAGCGTCTGTCTGATCCCTCCTTCCCCGATCCCTCTAGGTCGCTGGAGTCCTGCCTGGGTATCCTCTGTTTGCCACTACCCTCTTGCTCACTGGATGACTGTCTTTCTAATCGTCTGCGGTAACGCTCTTGTCGCACATCATAGGCAGTTCGTTGAGCCGTGCTTGGATTTCCTGTTCACTGGAAGTTTGACGGCCCAGCTTGTACTCCCGCTCCCGCCGCAAATGGTCCATTTGAGGGTCAGAACGGCTGCCACGGGGGTCTCTTTGGAGGCGTCCATGTAGTAACTCCAGCCCAGACTCTGGCCCCATGTCGGCCATGGGAATGTCTCCGTACTGCTCACGCTGAATCCTGCTAGCCTCCAGAAGTGGGTTCACTGCCTTGTGTATGTGATTGATTCTAGGCTGCATAAAATCAGCTTTCAGGTGCTGCCAGGCATAGGCCATTTTAGGGTCCATGATGCCCCCACTCTGGGCCAGATAACCTGAACTGCCTAAACTACCACTGCTGTAGTGGTTTTGTGCCAGAAAGCCTGAGCTGCCCAGGCTACCACTGCCCTGATAATTCTGTGCTAAGAATCCAGAACTCCCCAATTGAGACTGTTGTGCCAAGTATCCAGAACTCCCTAAATTAGGCTGTTGACCCATGTATCCAGAATTTCCCATGTTTTGTGTTTGTGCCAAAAATCCAGAACTTCCCAGGCTCTGTGGCTGAGAAAGAAAGCTTGGACTCGACAATCCTCCACTTCCTGGCTGCTGAGCCAGATTACCCGAACTCCCAAGCCTTCCACTGCCTAAATGGTTTTGGTTTGGGTGATTAGAGCCAGCGCTGTTAGTCCAAAGTACCCAGAGGTTTCACCAATGCCCAATGTTTGATGGTTTGTTCCAAAATAGGACAAGGCGTCAGCTCCTGTACACTGAGTTGCCAGAGCAGACAAACCAGCATCAGCTGGGGCAGGTGTTAGGTGATTCATTCCCAGATAGGAAGAGCTACTGATTTTGGCGGTGCCCTGCTGATCGAGTGAATGATAGCCTGATCCGTTCAGGACTGGATTGTAACCACTAAGGGCTGCGGACAGTCTTTGGGACGCAGGGGTGGCTCCCAACTCCAGAGCACTCTGTAAAGGCTTGGGTTCTATCTGCGCTTGTACAGTCTGCCTCAGAAAAGGAGAGGTAGAAGTAGATGAAGCACCAGGAGTCAGGCAGGACAATGGAAACATTCTACGACTGGACAAGGGCATCCTTTTCTCTTCTTCCTTTTTCTTCTCAGCCTATACAAAAATAGTTTTGTGTTATTTTGAAATGTATATTTTAATGGATGCTGATAAATGTATGCATGCAGTTATGGAAGTAATGATTATGCGTAATAAGACCAGAGTGAATGCAGCACATGCAAAAGAGAAAAACAGCTATAGTGAAGTCATGGCATGCGCTCAGCGCGCCTACTAAGCAATTTCTTGGGTCACTTTTTTTCTTTTAGAGCCATTAAAGTGTGACTCCAACACAAACTGATTAAACATTTATCTCCAGTCAAGCTTACTGCAGAAAGCTGGCGGAGGGAGCTGAAGCGCTCTTTCCAGGTTACAGCAGCCTTGCGGAAGGCTTCATGGCGAAGGATGAGCTGCTCCACCTCGTCTGTCTGGGCTTGGGCTTGCCCCCCCTCAGCCTCCCGGGACGTGATCAGCGGCTCTTTGGCCTTCAGCCACGCCTCCGCCTTCACTGTCTCCTGCGCAAACTGGAAGTGCTCCTGCTCTGTATGGCCACAACAAGAACATGTTTTACTTTTGTGCACTACTACTTTAGATTTCAGTAAAATGTGATATGCTAAACATTTCATAATGTGCCAAGAGGCGACTCACTGCATTGCAATCTTTCTTGGTGTTTTTCCCACTTCTCATTCAGAGCGTTTTGTTTTGCCAGGAGACTGTCCAACTTCTCTTTTATCTATATTGATAGTGTGGTTAATATAGCAGTTTATAATTATGAGTACAGACATTGACAAACTTCATAACAATGTCCCTTATGTTAGCAAGATATTGCTAACTTATCAGACTAACCTCCTCAGATGCAGGATTGCCTGCAGCGATGAGAATTTTGCCCAGATCTGCACACTGCTGTATGGTCTTGCTGCGGTTTTCTATTTTGGCTTTTTGCTCCTGGTGCTGTCTCATCATTAGCTCCAAAGATGTTTGATCCCTAAGAAAGTATACACTCCTTATTACTAACACCCAAAGTATTTACAAAAGGTATTTTTTAAAAAGGACAAATTATGAAAGATATAACTGGATATATTAAAAAAATATAGATATCATATATGATATAGCTTCAGAATATTGTCCTTTCTTTTTTGTAATATATCTTAATTCTACGCTGCTATACCTTGGCTCATCCCACATGATCTGTCCCATGATGCCTTCCATCCACATCAGGTGTTCTCGAACTAGAGAAAAGAACTGCACTTTGTCAGTCACTGAGGTGACCTGGACTCGGCTGGCCTCACAAGAGCTCAGAAGTTCTCGCCACGCCTCCATGATTTGCTGCTCTTTAACCATAATGGCTTCAGCCTTCTCCCCAGCATAGATGGTTCTAAGTTGGGCTGCATTCTCCTGCATCTGTCTCACCTAAACAGCAGACACAGACTTCAAACGTCATCTCTTGGAAGATGAACTATGGGAATATTTTTTGAAATAAATGTTAAACAAGTTATTAACACAAAGAAAAATCTACCCAGCAAAAGGGTAAACAAAAGTAAATACAAGTACAGTCCTTTAAACCAGATATTTTTTCTAAGAGTGTAATGTGGTGTACCTGTGCCACTAAGAGTTGAAGGGCATGCTCAAATGAGTGCATGAGTCTCTGCAGGGTGGCAGGGTTGGTGATGTTGGCTTGGCATGCCCTCACCTCTGGCAGCTGTTTCATCTTCCCCATAATTTGAGCCAAAATCTACAACAATACACCAGTGTCATAACAGACTACAATAAATCAAGTCTGTTGCCGTGTGGCATGTATTTGAAAAAATTGAGCTTGTTGATACCTCTTTGCAGTCAGTAAAGAACTTGTGTAGTTGGTGTGAGGCTGCGAGCATCTGTCTACGAGTTTCCATCAGCTCCAGTAGGTCAGCCCAAGACTCGTTTAGTCCATCCTTCCACTCAGCGATAGTGGCTGCATCGGAGTGGCCGCAGTCAATCATTTCATTCACCATCTTGTTCACCTGCTCTAACCGCTGTTGCCCAATACTGTTAGTTTCTGCGGCAAATTTCGGTAAATTTCTCCTGAAGGATCTATAAAATAGTACAAAAAACACTTTTACATTTTGACTTATTAGACAGGTAACCGACACCATTTGAAATATATAAAGCAACTTCAGAAAATACAATGTATTTTGTGAACTAGTTAAATGTCCTTGTTCAAAGGTACAAATTACATTATTAAAATTATACTATCCACCAAGCTGGTTTGAAACTACATAAATGGAACGTTAAGACATATTATACTTACTGTGACCTCCTCGAGGTCATTGCCAAGATCTGTAGAACTGGCAACTGCTTCACGTTCTGTGATCCACTTCTCTAGTTCCTCCACCTCCTTGTTGAGCTGATAGAGCCAGTACTGCTGCTCCAATCTTGTCTTCCTGTGTTCAACCATGTCCTTTAGAGACACATAAAGCCGGTCTATGTGTGATTGTTGTTTCGTGATCTGCTCACTGTATGAAATAAGAAGAAAGAGTTATTTTTCTCTTACTACTGAAAGCATACAGTACACATGTAACCCTTTGGCTAACCTGTCAGGATGTCCTAGCCCTAAGAGACATTGGCACTGCTGGGAGAGCATGCCTACAGTCTCTGCATAGGTCTCTACTGTCTGTTCCAGAGCCAGGTGAGCCTTCAATAGCTGCAGAGTGCTGGCCTCATCCTGGGAAATGTACAAGTTCTGTTAAAAAAAATCATTTATGCACTGCCATTAAATAAGTACTGTGTATTAATACTTTACCGTGCCCTTCTCTTCATTGGCCAGCTGTAGCTTTTGCTCAGAGAGCCAAGACTCCACTTTGGCGGCCTCTGTGTAATACTGTTGAGCCTGGAGTGTGGCGTCCAGGAGTACAGCTCTCCGTTCAGTCTCTAGCTGCAGGACCTCCCACAGTTGCCGCACATGCCCCGCCCCCTCTCGCACAAACTCCACTTCAGGCGTCCGGAGAGATGCGATGATACCAGCGCGGTCTAGCACTTCTTCGACCCGTGCACGCCGTCCTGTAAGCTCCCTCTGGAGAGTCTGCAAAGCACAGAAGGCAGATAAGAACACAGTTCAGAGAAAGACATCAGCAATTTGGAACTCATGTACCTGATGTTTTTTAACAAGCTGCTGAACACTTTGAAGGTTGTTTCCATATTCTTTAGATGACGCTAGAGGAAGCCTCTCCTGAATCCACAGCTATGAAACAAACAAGTCATTTACTTATGCAGTAGACACTGGGAACTGAAATATCTTAGACATTTAGAGGATATATATAGTAACAGTTTTTGTAAAAGCTTACTATTTCGTCCTCCAGGTCTTGTGCGACTTGGTGCATCTCTTTTGAGGCCAGCAGGATACGACGGCGCTCCTTCAGTGGCTCGATGAGTCGGACAATGCGTGTCTCTACCATTCCAGATTGTTCAGCTCCCTCCTGCTCACCTGCCATCAGGCCTCGCTGGGGGAGGCAGACCCCCTGTAAGGCACCCAGGTCTCCCACATCTTTGTAGAAGTCCCCAATTTGGGACTCCATTGCCTGTGGCACAAGAGTGTTCAAAGTCATATTATACCACACTGAAAAGGATTGTATGAAACGAAGGTTCTTTATAGGAAATATAGCATTTTAAAATTTCTATTTATTATTATAACTAGAACATTTTTATGTTTATAACAAATGATAAAACGTAAGCCCTCACTTGGAATTTCTGCAGCTGCTGGTTGAATGTGGGCAGGTGGTGGGCCTGCTCCAGCTGAGGTGGCTGCTGCTCCAGGTGGGAGAGCTGGCTGTCCAGGTCCGAGTAGCTCTTGACTGCCGGCTCCGGCTTGTTGTTTTCAAACAACTGCCGAGCCTTGGCTTTTGTGGTGTTCTCCAGATCGGACCAACATTCTCTGATTTCTTCCAGTTTCTGCTGAACCACAGATCGCAGCTCAGGCTTTTCCTGGATCAGCTCCTGTCCTCCTGCAAACCACATCATGTTAGTGAGGACCACCTGCTTTTCATATACTGTACCTCATCTTGTGCTTGAGTGACTTTTTGTGGTTGCTCTTGGATGCACACTTTAATGCCAACCTTTGCTTGAAGGGGTTGTTTAATATTATGTAATATACTCAACACACAAAGCCTACAATTTTAATGAAATACAGTACATAATCTAATTAAAGACTTATTTAAATAGTCCTGTAAACAAGCATATATCTGTATTTAATACTATGGTGTATATGAGCATTTTAATAACACTAGAAAATTAAATATTGCATTGTACATAAAAAAAAGCTTGGCCATAGACCAATTTATGCAACTTGTAAGCCTGGAACAGGGTAAGGGGCAGATGTACAAGCAGAGTGTGGCCTGGGGCTGACCTAAAATTATGCATTGTGACTCTAACAGAGCCATCATTTGTCCTTCAGCCAAGTATTCTAGATTCTTTCCATCTCTTCTTGAGGGCTAATAGTTATTCAATCTTTAGACATTTCCCATACCATCTGATTACGTCGGATGAAACTATAATCAACTAAAATGGAACATCAAAAACAACAAACTCACCATGCGTGTCACTACCTAATGCACACTGAGTGTTAAAATGTTCTTTCTGAGAAAGGAGTGTGAACTTAAAGGAGACCTATTGTGTATTTTTTTCATGTATTTAGTAGAATAAACTATAATGTATGTAGGTCAGTATAATTTATTTACTTCATCGCAAAACACAAGCTAAACATTTAAATCGATTTGTTTTTAATGTTGTAAAATGGCTATAAGACAATTTTGAGCCAACATGGTTTAGTCAGAATCTGATTTTTATGAGTAATCACAAGTAAATACAGACAAGTGGGGGAGATAAGTGGTAGGTGAAAACAGGGATTTCAGCTGCAGGACTAAACAAGATTACTCAAACATGCAGTAATCAATCTGAATACAACTTTGAGTAAACTAACAATGAGAGAACACTGTTAGAACATGGCTAAAAAGTTAAAAATAGCAGCAGATGATGCCACATAAAATAAATGAATGCTAATGAATATCTCAATACATTGCCTAGTATAGTGTCCATAATATGACACAATACTCACAAAATGTTTATATTTCATTTTCAACAATGAATACTTATCAGAAAGATTTATATTTTCTACCCGTGACATTAGAAATTAATTCTGTTCACATACAACACCAAAAGCTTGAAAGTTTGTATCTGTGGACACTGTGTATATCCTATGGCGTTTATGATGCGGTGCTGCCCTTGTCCTCTTGGCACAGGTCTGCTGCTTAACTGCTGCTAGTGCTCACTCTCTCCCATCCCTGTGCTCCACTCCTATCTTCCCTCAGCCTCACTCTCCCTCCCATAATGCAGAGCCAGCAGAAAGCAAGGCACTCTCTCTCTACTGCTTGGCTTTACTGACATACAGAATGGCCTAAGAAGAAACCAGAGAGGGGGTGGAGGGGGAAAGAGAGAGAGAGGAAGAAGGTAAGGATTCAAAAGAGAAGGAATGGATAGGGCTTGTGTAAGACATGGTTTTCTTGTAATGTTGACAGTTGCTGTGTATGTGTATTTTATCACCATGTATGAAGTATGCTGTAATGGCTGCTTTGTGTTCCCAAATTCTGCAGGCCTGTAATGCTGATGCAGCATAGTGAAATAGTAGGAGGGATTGACTGCCTTGCTTTATAGTACTGACACAAACAAAATGTGTTCACACGGTACACTAGAAAGTAGCACTGCACTACGCACAATCTGCACTAACCCACTACAGTAACATGCTTTCTACTGCTAAAGCAAAAAAAATTATGCCATGCTCAATTCTAATTTGACAGCCCTAAAATAATTACACCCATACACACACAAAAAACAAGAAAAAAATAAACCCCTTAAGGTACCAAAAGGACATGTGTGCAGCAACACCCGCTTTTTCTCAAATTTTTACATTTTGTCAGAATAAGCTATCAAACTTCTGGATAGTTGGAAAATTAAAAAAGCAAATGTAGCACTCCTAATTACAGTTTAATCAGCCATTCTTAGGCCCAATGTCTGATCTGACAAACAAAAAAATCCTAAAAATTTGCAAAAAAGTTTAAGAACCTAACCTTTTTCAAATCTGTTTTAAGTAACTAAAAATATTTTTTAGTTAAATTACATTCAGCTTTAAAAGAAAAATGGTAAAAACCCAAAATATTCCGAAACTTGTATCATTCTGGTGTCTCCAGCTGAAGAACAGTGGAAGTCATTTTCTAATATTCTTTAGTACAGGTATTGTTCTCCTTTATAACTAGAGTCAATCACAGAGCAAAACTACAAAGTCTCAGTTTCACGAAGATCCCAGCAATTGGTGTGTGCTCCAAAGGGCTCTGAAACCAATTCACTTTGAATTTTACACGATTTTAGTTGGGTGATTTACTGAAAAAAATAATATTACTAAAGCTGCATTCAAACCACACATTATGCTATATCTATTTATTAATATATATGACAAAAGCTTCTTAAATCATCATATCCATTTTAAGAACTTGTGTTGGCAAATGTACAACAAACAGTATTATGCTTATACAGATACTTTATAAATATTTGAGAACTGGTACAAAATGTCTAGCTACGTTACTACAAATCGGCAATCAACAATTGCTTTTTCTTATTTGCTTAATTGATTAAATGTCACCAAAGTGAATTAGTTGCACAGTGATTCTGCAAAACCAGATGCCTGTTCTGTCATAAACAGTTGCATTAGAGTAATAAAAATGAGCAATAGAGGCAAAGTATGTCTTATATTCTCCCAAACTGTTTGTTTTAGTATTTACATAAACAACTGTGTGTGACCTCATATACGGTGTGAGGTCAAAGCTGAAAGACTGTTCTTAAAAAAATGACAACACTGTCACCGCGCCACGCAATGACACTAAAAAACCCACTGAATTTACTCATAAAAAAAACGTCTGACATAAGTATGTATGTATTGTACTGTGTTATTTCTGCTCTATAAACCAATTTGGTGTAAATACTGTTTGTTGAGTATTCAAAAAACAAATGTTATAATAAAATATTTCTACTATTTTATCATTAGCTTGTTTAAAACAATTAGTTGTACAAAAGTTTGAATTTGACATGTCATTGTCTTATGCCATTATTAGTCATAGTACGTACTATTCCTACAGTAAATAAACACAGTTGTACGACCACAAGTAAAACTGGAGTTGTACATGTCAAGTAGAGCAGCACAAGGAAAAATATGTGCATTTGTTTGGTTGTTTTTTGTATTGATAAGCAACAATGTTTTACCTGTTTTAGCTGCTGTCTTTATCAAAAGTGATCATTTTATCCTGCCATACTTCTCATTGTTAAGCGGCAGCCTCTGTTGTTAGTATTCTCAATTACTGATAAGTAGAAATCACATAAATTTCACACTAGTCTGTTTCTCTGGGCAGTTTAAAAAGAGTTTGGGATGTGTGTAGATCTAACTTTTTAGTTAATTTCCTGTCGAGATAAACATACAAGCAAAACAAGGGTTACAAATAATGGTGACATTCCAGTTTGTTTATCTATCAAATTGCTTTCACCTGATTAATGGTTTATACCTCTGTAATATACCGGTACTGGCCAATCTACAAGAAACAAAAATACGTCTTCTCTGATAGCATGAATAAACATAATGGCAATTTTATTTTCACATAAATTATATTAGACAAAAGATTAAAAGTTTATAGAATGACCAATCCTCAAAATACTATATATGTAACACTATATTCATATGAATAATTCTACCATAGAGTTGTATCACTGGTGTTCAGTTTTATTTTTATGAGTGGCATTTTGAGGACTTCTGACCATAAAAAAAAAAAAAAGTTTCCAAATGATCTACAGCACTCTGAAATATACAGATTGGTTGTTTCCCTCTGTTGGAAATGATAACATCATCAAATTGTAGGAATATCTAAGCTGCTTTAGCCAAAACATTTATAAAATAACACTAAACAAAGGAGTTTTATAACCACCAAATAAACGAATGACTGAAGTTTAGCATTCGGCATCTTGAAATCTGTATTGGTTTAACATTAGCACAATCCTGAACTCTGTTAAAGGATGATCTAACCATAACACTCCTTTCTTTAAGGGTTTAATGTTTCTTTTTTCAAATCTTCCAGGACATTTGTGCAGTTGTAAATATAACTAATGTGTGCAAGTGATGAATTATAGTGTATTCTAGTCTAATGTGTTTGTTTACAGAGGCCTGACCCCTGAGCCTGTGAAAGGCTTGGCACAAGGACAGAGACAGCTCCTGTAACACTCATCCACACGCCCAGACCAGCACAGAGCACAGAAGCGTGTGGAGCTCCATGTGCTGACTAAGGCCTGAGATAATCGAGGAAGAAGGGGCCAAAGTGGGAACCCATCCAAAAGGACGCTGAGTTCTGGGAGCACGCAGGACGCAGTGTCATGTGCCCTGTGTTTCTCAGGTAACCACACAGAGGTGCAGCGGTGGTGCTGGAAGGCTGATGTTATGACTATGGATGGACAAGGGCCCTTCTAAGACGCTGCATTGAGCTACGCACAGGAACTTAAGGAAAATCCTGCCAGTCAGCACACAGGCCGAACTACAGCGAGCAGCCATCTTCGGCTCACAGTGTCAGTGCCTTTGTTTTTTTTCATCTGGTATTAGGCATGAAAGGTTATACAAATACGCTGATCATTCAGAAAAGAAGCAGGATCCTGTTTCAGTTCATTTTCAAGCTGAGATGCTATTCTAAGCTGAGATCCTCTAACTGTTTTACAAATGTACAAAAGCTAGCTGCACAATTCACAACTATAAACGTTAGACATAGCTCTAAGAGGAACAAAGTTAAACGTTTTCAGCCTCATAACAAGCTTTAATTGATATTATGTGTCTACAACTAAATTACAAATTCTAGTCTAAAAATCACATGCAAATACATGTAAACCATCACAAAATAGACTGAGAGACAACTAGAATAGGGTTAGATAGATAGATAGATAGATAGATAGATAGATAGATAGATAGAAGATAGATAGATAGAAGATAGATAGATAGAAGACAGACAGACAGACAGACAGATAGATAGATAGATAGATATGAAAGAATGTAAAGTAAATAAATCTATCAGATTGTCTCCAATGAAGTATTCATCAAAACATTACAGTTATGTAGAGGACTGAATCAGCAGACCACAGAAACCAAAACCTTTAATCAAAATTGGGAAACTTAAGAACCACAGTATGCTACTGTGGATTAATTTTAACACTGTATCAAGTATGTATTTAGTGTCAGTTCGCATACACTGAAACATTTCTCATATTCATGGAACTTTCTGAATGATCTGTTTTTAATTAATTGAATTCATCTATTTCCATTAGGCCAATACTAAATAATAAGCAGTTAGATCCACTCAAATATTTACTACAAACAGCAGAGGCTGAATGTAAAGTCTTCACGACCATCAAAATAATTCTATATTGGATTAATTTGTAAGTTAACAACTTCAAGACTCAAACTTGTGAACTAAAATCCTGACATGCACAGTTGTTTAAGAAGACTGCATTTGTGAAATACTTAACTAAATTTTGAGGTTCAAACGAAACAGAAATATTCTATATATACCATGTGTGTAGAACTCAAGTACTGTATCTATTCCTATCAAACTAGCAGAGTACTATGGGTATCCTAGGAAGGAAGTGTGTGAAAACATTGACAGATTATGCATCAATCACAGCTAAAGCAATGAAGTTCCTAAATATAAGGCAATGGGATAGTCAAGAAATTCATTATCACATGAATCTCATCTGTGAGACTGAAACCAACACAACCACCTCAGCAATAACCTTGACTGTGTAATTCAGGATGTCCCCAAGCTTAGTGATGAATTGAAAACAAAAGGATGACACCTTTCACACCTCACTCTCCAGGGCGCATGTGTGTCGTGCATCCTCCCAAACTCACCTGCTCTGCCTCTCTGACCCCCAATCCCGTTCGTCTCTCTGCTCTCTGCTCACCTGTTCTATCTTGGCCAGCCATTCCTTGTTGCGGGCCAGCTCTGCCATAAAGGCCTGGTGCTTCAGCCACTTCCTGTGCAGCTTCTGGGCCTCATCCCGCGCCGTGTCTCGGGCCATAAGCATCTTCTCCTGCGCCCGCTGTCCCAGTCACTCAGCTAGGGGAGACAAAAATAGCCACCATCAGGAGCCCAATGTTCGAGCCAGCCCCTCTCCCCCCTTTCCCACAGGACGTCCTGTTTGCCTCTTCTATGCAAGGCCCACCAGCTCCTCTCAGTAGGGGCCTGAGTACCTGAGCTGTCACTACCCACCCTAACCCCACCAGACACCCTTTTTCTGGAAGAAAAAAATCAAGATAAGCACCTCAGCAGCAGTGGTAGCAATGGAAGAACTCAAGCCCTTCCACTGAGTCGCCCCTGGGTCCTCATGCCCTACCGCTTCATGGGTCTTGCGGTCCTGATGCTGCAGTGCCTGCTAGCCAGTCTGGGAGAAGGCAAAAAACAAGCAACCAAATAGAGGAAATGCACCAATGACACACCGCTAAAGAATGACACTAGCATCCAAGATTCCCAGTGGGTAGTGGGTTTTCTTCTAGCCCCAAATGTCAATTACAATCCATCCATTAGGAACAGTGGCCAAGTAGCATAGCCATGGAGAATGTTCGAGCCAGGACCATCCAGTACTAGCCAGCCCAGGTCAATCTGTAGTCCAGTCTAATGATGCCGTAGACAGGAGGAGGAGGAAGAGTTGGAGTGGGAGGAGCAGGGCGACCAGGATGCAGAGGCAGTGCAGTGAAGGCCGGATAACATAAGCTATCCTCTCCTGAAATGCATTGTTCCCCTATTCCAAATCTGGAGGAGCGGGATGATGTGAGATGGTACACTATTTCCTTTCCTCAGCTCCCCTTCCCCGTGGCCCCGAACAGCTCGTCGGCGCTTGGTGCATGCTGCTGCAGTCCTTGCCTCTCAGCTACGTTGTGTGTGTGTACGTGTGTGTGTGCAATCACAATCAGCACTGCAGTGCCGGAGCAGAGAGGCTGTGAGAAAGAGAGAGAGGGAGCGAGAGAGAGAGAGGGAAGGAAGAGAGGGAGGGAGTGGAGGGGGACAACCAGGAGGAGTAGGAAATGGAGAGAGGGAGAAGAGAGTGTGCACAAAAAATAAATAAAAAAGAAAACTGAGAGAGTAACTGAAAAAAGAGGAAAAGCTGGTGTTGGTGTTTGGGGGTAGTGGATTCAAAAAAGGGAAAAGAGAGCCTGCGTCATCCTTCAGTGTCACCAGGGACATTTCTCTGCACTAGAAATGACTGCACTCGGAGCAGGAGCAGGATTTGGGATGGAGGGAAGGGGGGAGGTGTAGTTTTTAAACAGCTGAATGAGAGGGGAGAGAGATGTGTACATGGCCCACGGTGCAGCTGACTGATTCGGATCACTGTTCTCTCCACATGATTTACAGGCGATCTGTAGGCTTCTACTGAGGACAGAGGCACGAGAAGGCACTGAGGCTATTAGGTTACATTTCACATGAATTATACATAGATGTAAAGAAGAAGAATTTGTTTTCAAGTGAATGCATCTTTTGATTTGCAATATGTTATAGGAGCTTTAAAAATGTATCTGCGATTATATTAAGGGACCACAACAACATAAATGTGGCTATGATATGCATAAAAAATAAGGTTTTATGAAAATATATTGAATTATTTGATTACCTGATACGTTAAAAAGCACATTTAGATTGCACCACACCACACATAAAAACATTAAAAATAATAGGTTTGGAATACATATGATTTATGACTACATTCTCAGCCCAGCCCATAATGACTGTAAAATTACTCAACTACATGCTACTCTGCTACATAAATGTTACTACAGATTTCTACATTATGTGGTTGCAGAAGGATTTGGTGCCACCTAGTGCTACAAGTAAATTAATGTTGGTATGGGTTCCACAATTAAATGAAATTCAATCAAATACGCCAAGTCAATCGATTAAATAAGCAAATTACAAACTCTGGCACTTCTTGCATTTAATAATTGTTATTCTTGTAGATTAAATGTGTTTTATTATTTCAATTATTTAATGAATTAATACCTTTAATCTCATATTTTATTTGATAACCAAACCGAGCCCTATTATTGAAACATACATCATAATCTAATTACTATACTGGTCAGAGATATTCCATATTTTGCCCTAGTATCTGCTCAAGATCACCCAAAACCAACAGAAATTGTGGTAAAATTTCTGTTGGTTTAATATTACATACCTGTGCTGCACTTGGGACAAACGAGTTAGGTAGGAGAGAGTGTTTCCAGGTTGCTGAATGTCTCTCTCAATTTGTTGTTCCATGCTGATATCCTGTGCAATTAAAAAAAAAAATCTGAATTAAAAAAAAATAAAAAATAATACAAAGAAATAACACCTGAAACAAGAAATTCAATAGAGCCATAATGCTGATAATGCTGAATGAAAGATAGGTTACTAATATTGTGCTCATGTCACATTACTTACCTTTGCAAAATATTATTATTTTGTATGTCAATGAGAAAATAAGCATTTAGTTTCATTCTTTAAAACTGGTTATTCAAATGTAATTGCTGTATTAAATAAACAATCTACAAAAACCTTGTGAGGAGTTTGGTAAATAATCTATTGGGGGGAAAAATGCACTGAACATTTTACACCAAATAACATTTACATACATTACTAACATAAGTAATAGCCCTGATTGCTAACAAAAAGCCAGTGCAGAACGCTGACACCCTCTGCTGGACAAACTCAAGTAGTTCCATCGTTAGTGTGATGTTGTAAGCTTTCAACAATGAGCACAAAAGGTATATTATTTTTGCAGATTTATGATTGATTTCACATTTGTCTGGCAAGAGGTTGAATTCACATGACATCACATTATATACTGTAGGCCAGTAATATGTAATAGAGATTAGGATCAAGCAGCTAAAATTCACTGTTATACAAAAAGTGAATGGCTAATCAAATTCTACAAAGTGAACACAACCAATCAACCTGAAATAAAAAGCTTCAATACACGTTTTAAGACATTTCTGTTGGTTTGATAAAATATTGTCTGAATATCGTCATCGAGGTATGCTAAAAAATAAATAAATAACATAATGTGCTTGTCTGGCCATATAAGTCTAAAAAAAGCATAGAACCGGTCATTTTAACACACATTTACATGTAGATTTAGTTATATGGAAGGAGAAACCCCATTTGATCTAAGTTAGAGAAACATTCCTGTATTATTACACAATTAGCTAAACTGAGAATAAAGCAACTCTCAAAAGTATGTAAATTGTCACTGATTTCTACCCACCTCCAGAATTGGAAAGCAATTCTCGAAAATAGGTTTAAACTTGGACTTTAGATTAATTGTATTTTGTTTCTGAACAAATCTGAACACCTCTACCAACAACTATATTGGTTTGACATGGAATCTTGTTCTATCAGTAGAGGGCAACATTTCAACAGAAAAGGAAAGGTGTAACTGCAATAAAGACAAAACAATAGGTCATAGATGAATAAATGGCAGGATGTCACACGATGATAATAGAGATTGAGCTACCAATACACAAAGTTTTAATGAGCCAGCACAGTTAACTGTTCAAATGATATATAGACAAAAATGCTACTCATACTACAATTTATAAACAATTTTTTTCAAGGCTGTGAATAATTCAACGTTGATACCAAAAAGCATAGTACAGACCCAGACCATAAACCAGGGCCAGGCTATATTTAAAGTACTACAAGAAGAGTGAATTATGTGACAACTTTTCTGACCTTTTAACCACAGCCAAAATAGTGTTTCTTCTTCATTAGCTTACCAACATGTAATTCAAATCACTGACACATGCTTAAAAAAATCCTGCTTGAAAAATGTTAATTTCTGTCTTCTCCCACTTTTCTGAAAAATCAAGATTCTGGGGATGGATGAAAAAAAAGTCACATAGCTATTGTTCAACTACAAAAACATGTAAATATAAAGACTTGCAGATTGATACAATAGATTTATCATTACAGTTTAATTTATCACAAAAGACCAGAAAATGTACAATATGTCTTGACTTTTAGAACAAAATGTTGCAAAAAACAAACAAACAAACAAACAAAACATAAATAACATTTCTGGCATAATCTTACCAGTGTTAATAAAAAGCCTGAATAGTCTTCCTTAATCAATAGTATCTAGTATCAGCAAGCAGATCTCTTTCCACTGGGACACAGGGGTTAATGACCAAAGCCAAGTTAACACAAGGTTATGAAGTCATAGGATGCTGGAGGCACCATCTAAACCGCAACACTATAATTATGAATGACTGGGGATTACAAACTTTCCTTTTTCCTTTATTTTCCACCACTTCTTCCGAGCCCTAGCTGTATATTGTCAATGAGACAATGTAATTTACTGCCATTTTATTGCACTTGTTTGATTTTAACCTCCACAAACATGTCTTTAGGAAAGCAATAAACCTATTAGACTCATTTGACCAAAGGATTACAGCAGAGATCAGCAATTGTTGTGAGGTTTGACTTTAGCTGTAGTAAGCTGTGTGGGAACTAGCCTACAGACAGTTAACCTTGACCACATGTTCCAACACCCCAAATGGACCCTGTAATGATACCCTGGTATAATGACTGACTTCTCGCTGGAAAGAATGCAATATGAATGTACAGTGCAGCCCCCAGAATTTGTGCCACTTTTTGTAGTACATTACTGCATGCAAATAACTTCATCGGTGTTAAGTGTCCAATGCAATAATGTATTTTTAACATTCATGATTTGATAGTTTATCGTGTGGCTTAAAATGTGTGGTTTAAAATGAGCTTCATCATTTGTATAAGAAAGTGGGGCGGAAGTGCGCTGACATTCCGAAGGAAACAGTTAGACATGTCATGACACTATGTACTGACAGATATGCATGGTTTTGTTACGAGTTATAAATCACTTACAGAGGTAAAATTGAAAGGTAAAGTATTGTTAGTGACCAAAGCTTTGTTGTTTTTCTCTACATAGCAACGCTTTGAAGATAACCCTATAAATAATCAAAAATGGTACTGTATAGAAACAAAAATGGTATATAAACTCATATGCACATATTTAGATAGCATGTGTTTATTAGTTTCTCTCATGCAAGCTTTTCAGTTCAACATGCTGTTTTCCCCCTCATAAATCACAACTGCTCTTAAGCAATAAACTTTTGGAGATACTTGCTACAAAATAAGCTCTATGACTAACAACCCGGACTACGACATAGATTTGGTGAATAACATTTTCTATGTGGAGCTGCATCTGTTGAAGTACCTGGGGCATTGTTTCTCACCAACACGTTTTATAGCAGTCGTTTACAGAGAGGTATTACTGCAGCCAACAGCACATAAGTGCCAGTAATTTCAGACTGAATGATTCACAAATGTGCTGTCAGGAGTCTCTCTGTTGTCACTTTTTGTGTGTTGGACTAATGCAACAATTCAGACGCGTGACAAGTGTTTATATTTCATAGATACAAGGTGACAGACAATAACAAGAGGTGGACTAGACTCTACCTCACATCAAAGCCACATGTTTGACCTTGTGTAAACCTCCAGATGAAATACAAATATTTCATGTGTGTTTGAGTGACGGTAGAGGAAAGTGTGAGTCAAAGCAGAAGCTTTACTTCTTCAGCGGCAGGTGTCTGATACATTCAGCCATGACGGGCAACATCAGCGCTGACAGCAGAGATCAACACTGACAGATGGACTTGCTGGACAGCTGAGTGTCCTTCAACAACGCCAGCCAAAACCTCATGTAACACAAGACACAAGTGCTGTCTGAACAAGAGGCAAGAAGCATCAGAATCACAGGCCTAGGCTTGAACAATACAAGGAGTTTAAATGCACTGTAGCTTGATAATACTTATATAGTCTATAATACAGTATTTACAATAGTGTCTGGCATTTGTAATTGACCAACAAACTGACCAACATCACAAAACAAAAGTTATTTTTGCACCCAATAAAATGTATGCAATGAAGACCAGGAATAAAAAAAACATTTGATCATGTTAATTTTGTGTTTTCTTGTACTTCCGAAAGATTTTTTTTTTTTTTTACATATGTCACACTCTACAAATATACTGAGTACAAAAAAAGCAAGATATGTGCTTTCTACGTATTCATGGTAATTACTGCAGTCAGACTTTTAACAATTATTTACCACACATCTCTAATGGAAGTTTTGACCACACCTTGTAGTTTATTTCTAAATCCTGGATGTTGTGAGGTTGTTGTATGGAAACACAGCTCTTTAGTTCTTATATAGATGTTTTATGGTATAGTTCAAGGGAATGCATAGGGCACTCCATAACCTTAATGTGCTTCTTCCAGAGCCACTCCTGTATTACTTTGGCTGTGTGCTTTGGGTCAATTTCTTGCTAGAAGACCCAACCACAACTCATCTTCAGGAACCTCAACGATGGCATGAGGTTCTTGTCCAAAATAGTCCATTTTCAGTATATACAGTAATATTGTTCTTATTGCCTTCCACATAATGAAGTTTTATTGGCCTCTTGGAAGAGAATACCCAACAAGCATAATGATACCCCTTCATTTGGATGGTGTTCTTTAGGTCAGTAACTCACTGATCTAAAGAACACCACTGCAAGGAGGTGCAGTGAGCACCTCCTTGAGGGAAGCACAATTAGTAAAATACAATACATTAAGCCCTAGGAAAGGTTACTTTATTTTCAGGCCTCAAGGTCGAAAAGGTTAAAAACCCTGTTTAAGGGTTGTATTCAGCCTGCCTCTTTCTCCAAATATGCCAAATTGAGTTGAAACAAAGCAGTTCCATTTTTGTTTTGTCTGACCATAACATATTCTGCCATGGCTTTAAAATGCATATGTAAAAAATAATGTTCTCAAAAAAATTGGTAATATTGTGGAAATCCCAAAATTACCATGAGATCAAAAAGGTCACATAACTGCTTGTACAAAAAATAAATGATATCATTAGAGGATACAGCTGAATGTTTTCATTGTCAGAAAACACTACCCACAGACTAAAAATGACAACATTGATTGCAACAATCATAATGGTGGTATGACAAACACTGATGGAACAAGATCGCCACAAACTTTTTTCCTAACTGCAAGGTGAGAAAATTCCTTGACAAACACCAAAAACATGCATTAACATACCACTGCAAAGCCAAGGTTAGCGAACTTACTCACTTATTAAGCCTAACTACCCCTTTGCAAATATACATCTATAACTTTTGGCACACAGACCTCTAATAACAAGCAGCTAACAACCCGTCATTATGGGGGCTTGAGGAGGAGATTTACAAATCTAGGGTTCAGCGGAGTTGGACAGGTTCCCCTCACTTGAAATGGTTATTTCATCAAGGACACACTGAGCAACGTGATAAAATCTTATGATTTATTCTTGGCGGCTGATAATTACTGGTGTCTTGTCACCTGTCAAAATGAATGGACGGGGAGAGTCCGTGGCTGTAGTCACCATGCTCTTTACACCACCATAGTAAATCTGACATGTTTGTGAAGCCATAAATCAATGCTCCTCTCAAGACACTGCTATGAGTTCTACATTTCAAACTCTCGTGATGATTAAACAAATGGGGAAAATGTGCAGGTCAAAATTAGTGACTTTTATTGTGATAACAGGTGTATGAAAGTATGAGAGTGTGTTAGAACCAGAGCATGGAAAACAGCCCATCACTATGATGTGTGTTTGACAACATGGATACCATATAGGTTTATTAAAATACTGTAACTATTAAACAAAAATGAACTAAATAATCTAAAAATAATGAAAAAAGTAACAGGGAAAATGTTTTCCCAATTCCATCAAAGGAATATGCTTACACCTCCTAAGTGTCTCTGCTAGATTTGTGAGCACTTAAGTACAGACCAGAGTTACATAAAGTGCAGTAGATTTGCTTTGAAAAGACAAAAGCCCTCTTAAATAAAACAACACAAGTCTGTGGTTTTGAGCTAACCCTAACCCTAGCATTCTGACTGATACTGATACTGATAGGACCATGACTCTGTGCTGCACTAAACATTGAAGCCTGTATCAAATGTAGCACTAATATATTACAGCCTGTCTGTTTTCAAATTCAGGCACAGGATAATTCTCTCACATTATGCATACATAATTTGCATAGGTAGAATTGTAATAATCCAATGGGTGTGAAAAGGCAGCATAATGAGTAAAACTCACAGTTAGGCTGACCCCATGAAGAAAGCTGTAAAAAGGTTAGACCTCAAATCAATACTTGTACTCTGAGAGCTGCAGAGCTGGGCTGTAATTGTTTTAAAGGTTGGCGTCTCAAAGCCGCAACACGTACAATAAAAGTCGGGAGCAGGAAGGAAGCAATGCTTGTGAACGACCCCTGGTTCAGTATCTGAGAGTCTGGCCTTTACTTACCTGACCTGCTGCACTTGGCCAGGAGCTTAGCTAAAGGTCAGTCACATCACCTTTCAATGTCCTTTATCCCATCCTGCAATATCACATACATCCATTTAGTAGACATAGGCTCCTTTTACCTCCTTTTGTTTTCTTAAAACAGAATATCACTTTTACGACTCTTTTCAAGCTACTACTATAATAGTAACAACAATGATGCCTTATTCGATTAGTCTTATTCATTTACTGAGTGCAGCATGGTATGAAATCAAAATAGCTAAGTATAATGTTAAAATGTTGTCAATGAAGATCGATGGGCTAAGCCAGCAGCAATTGTAGGTCCTAATTGTAAAATATTTGCCCTTGTTTTTCTGTGTCTTTGATGTCTAGAGTTTGTACGGCTTCTGTCCTCAGGTGCTGCCCAGGCCTGATTTATGGGAGAGGTTCCAGCGGAGCTCCTCTAAATTACATGGCCCTTAAGCTTAAGCGCAGAGAGATACACAGGGAGAGAATGGACACTGTGAAGACAGCTAATTGTAAGGACAAATCTAAACCACTGCAGATAAGAAGGTTCCTCTCTTCCCACACCTGAGAAGGAAAACACAAATAACTGCTGCTCACATAATGCCTCCTCAGAATTCATGGTATGTCAATTTAAATGTGTTCAAAAGCAGACTTTGCAGCAGATATAGTTGATCAGCTATAGTTATGCAAAAGATTCAAGGTCCAAAACATGTAACGTATGAGAAGCTTTTCTTTTTTTCTCTTTGAGTCAATTCTAAATCTTCATCCAGATTGTTGTTGAATGTTCCAGACGGTTTTGAGGTTAACTCATTGCATTGTTTTATACAACATTAAGCTGAAGTGATTGTGTTAGATCATGTAAGAGATAGAAGGGAGAGTCAGAGGAGGAGGTGACAGTGCCATTTGGCCCGAGGGCCTCCATAAACCAGGAGATGGAGAGAGTGCACAGTTCCTCACAGGTACCTGCATCATGTGACCAAAGCAGCTTTAAAAGGCAGGCCAACCTGACGCAGAGTTACAAGTAACCACAAGATAGCAGGAGTCAGAGCAGGAGAATACCTGGGCTGTCGGCACAGCGTCACACACCGACAGCCCCGCACACAGGAGAAACCAGACAACTCTACAATACGTTTTGTTATTCAAGACTTTTTTTGTTGTTGCTTTTTTTGTCCTTGTTAGCATCATGAGCTGCAGCAGTGTTGCTGGTTCAGAGTTCTCTGAGGAAGAGTTGGAACTTTGTACTCTGGACCAAGGAGAAGAAGAGGGAAGTCCTAAAGGATCCTTCCAGGATAGTGAAAGTTCAACCAGCAGCCCAAGTGAGGCAGAAGAAGGCCAAGCCAAGAAGCGCAATCGCCCAGTGCGCTCTAAAGCTCGAAGAATGGCTGCTAATGTCCGTGAGCGCAAACGCATCATGGACTACAACCAAGCCTTCAATGCCCTAAGGGTGGCACTTAATCATGACCTCAGTGGAAAACGACTGTCAAAGATAGCAACTTTACAGAGAGCCATTAACCGCATCTCTGCCCTGTCGGTTTTCTTGAGCTCAAATCCTCCTGGAAAACCGTGCAGCCATCGCGAGTGTAATCGAGGCTCAGCAGGGCTCTCTCGCATAGAGTCCAGCAGAGCCCCTGTACCCCACGTGGAGCAGCAAAACTACGTCCCCTGGCACACGTCCATACCTCATCAGAGGTCACAACAAGTGTCTCACATGCACAGGTTGTCTACTGAGCCTCACAGTTACATGGACAACTCAGGGTCCTCGTGCCCTCCATCACCACACTACCCCTGCTATCCTCCAGAGGCACAACTCTACTCCACATATGGACATTGTGGAAGCCCTCACGAGCATCCACCCAGCCCCCTGAGGTACTCACAAGCAGGGGAAGGCCTGGGCTACCAGTCTGCAGTGTGGGCCTCATGCACACAGGGATACATTGATCCGTTTGTGGAACCATCTCCAGCACCTGGACTTCACTGGCCAGTGAGCTACCTCCAGGAGTCAGAGCACACCCTGTCATTGTGCCCAGAGATACTTTAACAAACGGAAATCCCCACTGTGAGCCTTCGGACTGCACCCTCAGTGTCCTAAAAGGATATGCTGAAGCTGGACTGTGAATCACTCAGCTCAGTGTGATACACATGTACATGTGTAAATGTGCAACGGCATCTAGACCGCAGAATGTTGTAATCAGTGCAGAAATGCATTTTGTTTTCTGATGATGTTCTCTGAATGGCTTTATTTAGAGGTTATGCTATCACAGCCTACATGTTGTTAAAATGCAAAAAAAAAAAAGGACACTTATAGCTAACCCTATGAATTGTATATGGTCCTGCACTTGACGAAACCCAATGTATTACACTGGTCAAACCAACAAAGATGTGACTTATGGCAAGTTTTGTAAATGTATTTATTATTTTTATTCTTTTCATGTTTAAAATATTGTTCATCAAATGTTTATAACAAATTTAAATAAATGTTTTTTTTTATTTAAAAAACTGATGAATGTGTCATTGCTATTTTACCATTTGCCAAATAGTGTGCAGTACAGTGAACATGCATGTCCATGTGAGGGGCAGGGCTGTGTGAGTTTGATTATAGCCCTAGGTCTGCAGCTTCTACCGTTCTGCCGTTGAGATGACAGAAGTCCTTCACTGTGTTGAGAAATGTCCTTGCAAGTCCATTCATGTCATTTTTTGTGAGAAGGGGAGTTAAGGCACTATTTACCCTCAGCTATAAAAAGTTCAGCCTATTGGAGAAAGACAACAGTGGTTTACCTGGTGCATGCAAAATCAATGATCATTCCAGAGGTACCAGCAACTGCATCTTGTAAACACACACATTTAAAGTCTTTTTGTTCTCTTTATGCACAACTCAAAGTGAGGCAAATGAAGTGGTTTAAATCCATTTTATCAGTAAATTTATCCATTGGCCAGGTCAACAACACTCAGCACAACTGAGCAAAACCACAACATGCTCATCAACAAAAGTGTTCCCTCTCCTCCAGGGCCAAAGGTAACGGAAAACAGCTTTAATATTAGAGCTTGGGACAGAAGCCACCGACAGATTTATGTGGGTTCAGGAAGGAAGAGTGTGCCCGTCATCAGCGTGGTGAAATCCCCTGTCGTGCACACGGGCCCGCAGGTGCACTCCAGTGAGAGCCACTTTTTGAACATCCTGGAGGTCCTTAGCCAGCGCCCAACAAAGCTGCTGAAAAGAGTTGGTCTAGGGAGAGGGGCCAATTAATGGGCAGGAAGGAAATGGACAAAGAGATGGTTCGAGAGGTGGAAGAATAGGAAGAATTGGGAGGAGAGCTTGTCGTGGGGCTTCTTCACAGACATGAATCATTGGAAAAGCTTTAGTCACTAGTGAGAGACGAGAGTGACTGGCAGTGCTCTGTGACGGCATGTCTCTCTCTCCTCCCTCTTTGGCTCGATAACGCATTTCTTCTCACATTGTGGCGGTTTATAGACTTGTTTGGGTCTTCAAGGACATACAGGAGTAAAAGTGGACTGATGCTGCTATGCAATTACTAAATGTTCAGACTTATAAAAGCACATAATTATTGCTATGAAGTATAGCTTATAAATGCCTTTTCTTCAAGCTTGTTTCAGCAGATTTTTAAACAAATAGCGCAAATGCTTTTCTAATAAGTAAGGCGACAAGGCGACTGTTTATAAACAGTTTCAGCTTGCACAGTATCTTTTGTCAGACTAACCACGTCAAGATGGTAAACAGTTGTATGAAGAATAAAAAAGCTAATAATGACTAATTTTTCATAAAAAGCCATTTCATTTCTGCATCTGCTTTTAGTTTTAGATTTGCGTCTTATTTAAACTTAACTCTACATCAACCTTTTTTGCCTGTCAAACTGTGTATATAGGGTTTAAATTGCATTTATTGGGAAATTGTATTGCAAATAGAGCAAATTAGCAACTTTCAGGTCAAAAGAATCCCAAACCTCTGTGACATCAGCTTGAATTGTTCACACAAAACTGCACTCATTACACGCACATGCATCAAACCAATCACACTACTGCGCTCCACTCTCAGATCCTCATTTTTACCTTTTTCTAATGCTTTTCAATGACTTTGCTGTTTGAAATGTATTTGTAGGTGAAGCTTAGGGGATGAACTTCTCTTTAAGTTACCTATATGATTGAGGAAAAAGTACAAAGTTGTGGTTCAAGAAATTACTCAAGTAAAAGTCAAAATGATTTGAGGAGACATGTGCTCATTTAACATCTGAGTTATAACATGAAGTGATTTAGATGGGAAGACAAGATACACACACAAAAGAAGAACCACTGCAATAGATGTGTCTTAAAACCAAATCCAAGCGTAAACATAAATATTTTGTCAGTGGTAAAGATTTTACTCTACATGTCTGAACTGAAAACAAAATCTATACAGCTTGACATTGTGCTTAAGAGAACAAATAATATTGTACTGTAAATAGTACTATTAACTAGTTATGGCAAAGTGCTATGAGAAGTAATTCAAAACAGACAGGTCCTCAAATCTTAGTGAAAGGACCTTTACTGGTTTTACTGACAGCAGTTCTGGGAAACTCTCAGAACAGCCCGGCTGCAATGTTGCTTATGATCAGATGAACAGAAAGTTTCCTCATTTGATTATGGCACTGTTTAAAAACGATGAACTGTTTCAAGTAGAAAATGTATAATGCAATTGCTTTGTTGGAGAGATGCAAATTTAGAAGTTAGTATATTGTCAATAAGTGTACACAAACATTAGGCTATACATTAATAGTTGTGTTGTTGATTTTTTGTGAATTTTTACGGCCCCACACACATTTTGAATGAATTATGAACTACATCATCTTAAATAATGTTTTTAAATTATTTCATATTTATTTTTGGTAATAGTTTCAAATGCAGTTTAGTGATCATTTAGAGAATTAAGCCAGAGCAGAGATTTGTTATTTTAAAGGAATTCTCTAAGCCGCTGTTTTTACAATGCGTGTGACTCACCTGAGGATTTACTTCACTTCTCTGACATGTGAGCGTGCCAGTGATACATCGCTTCTTCAGACTGTCCCGCCTCCCTGACATCTCCCGCTGGCAAGCTAATGGAATGAAAACAAGAAAACATGAGCGCAATAGTGTCAGGACATAGGGGTGTGTTTACTTGATATATGAGAATGAGTCAGCCTGTTTAGTGTGGATGCATGTTGATTTTCATTACACACTCAATGTAACACATTATAGAGGCGCACAAACATGCACAAGCCACTGTGACATCATTGGTAAAGGTGTTGGAAACATGAACAGACGAACAAACTGACAAGCAGGAACAAACATATTATAAAACACAATATGACATCCAGGTAAAAAAAAGAAGAAGACATTCCAGGTTGCACAATATTTATATTGCAGTTTATACAACTGTTACAAGAACCATTATGTAATGTTAAGGCCCAATGGTGAGTAAGGTATAAAAATTTGATCAGCATTTAGCACTTTTAAATAACGTTAGGTTAGATGAGGGATAAACACTGTGTCCCTCACGAAGCATTCAACAAATTATTTATTCATTAAAAAAAAAAAAAAAAAAACAAGCTGGTAAACATGTTTAAATAAATCAAATGCCAGCGTAATGTTGTGTCATCATGAACACTGTATTGCAGGGCTATTCAAATAGCGGCGGCCCACTAAGCAATATAATGTGGCCCACCATGGTAAAATGGGCCATACACTGGGCCACATTGTAAAGAAGCCTGGGAAACACTCCGTATCTGATTTACAGTGAACAGTGATGGTATACACAGCAACATAATGCTGAGCATAAGACTAGCCCATCATAGTAAAGTGGGCCATGGACTGGGCCACATTTCTTGGTTAGATCTGGTATTCAGTCGCCGGCAGTACTTTTAAATCAACTTAATCAGCTAAAATGCCACTGATCAGTTTTGTTCATGGTTGACAAAATGTGCTCTAAGTCTGTTCTACATTATGGTTCACCCCTGAAGTAGCAAACATTTAGACCTAAAGACAGAGTTGGGTTAACTCTAGGTTGAGCCTAGTCCTTTATCTGTTGTTCTGATTTGCTCACGCTCTAGTTTTGATTTATCTCTGCAAGTGTAAGCCTGTTATAGGACAGAGCAATTTAGACATATTTTCAATTTACTAGACATAAGTTCTTGGAGCAGTTTTGTTGTGCGGCCCACAGACCATAGTCTTTTGAAAAATCTGTCCCGCTGGAAAATATAGTTGAATAGCCCTGCTGTATTGTGAGAAATCTTAGTACACATTACTACCACTAGATGGAGACAGGACAATGCAAAAACGGTTCAGTTTTGAGCTGAGCAGTCTGACTCTAAAAGGGAGCAATCTTATTTCATACCAAGAGTAGGATCAATAGAATCTATTGCCCATGATAATAACTGTGTGTCTGCAGAACAGTCTATTTAGAAACTAGCACAAAGGGTGAGTGACATGGCGCTTATTCTCACACAATTGTTATTGAACGCTTTCTTTTCCTAGCTCTGGCATCAAGAAAAGTCATTTTGAACTGTTGAACACAATGCACCAAAAACTACATCTCTTTGTGGTTATGAGCATACTATAGTATCAAACAAAATATCTCAACCCAAGACTTGTGCAGTGATGAAAACATTTAACTGTAATAATTTTCTATTAATTATAATATAACAAAAAACGACCAAACCGTTTTGCATAGTAATTGTTTTGGGAAGGAAATGTCTAATTTATTAATAAAAAACAGATAATCTTTTAGATTGTTGTTTGCAGAAGATACATGTTACTTAAATAAATTAAAACTATTTTTAAACTTGCTAACTGTGCTAATTCAATAACAATATCTGAAAATGTTACGTACAAATTTTATTTTAATACAAACTGACAAACATGTGAATACTGACATGGGGATTCTGTTGACAAAGCATTCTCACTTCTCAGCAAAAGGTTTTTATGTATGGAGTCCAGTGGTTCAGATACTCAAATTTTATCCATCGATGTAAAAACACAGTCTTGTGTGTTTGTCCTGCGGCTAAAGCAATCCTGACAGTCTGATCCTGACCAAACCGTTGTTTAAGATCTGCTACAGACAGGCTACACCA
The DNA here is from genome assembly GCA_038363315.1 of Mugilogobius chulae. NCBI lineage: Eukaryota > Metazoa > Chordata > Actinopteri > Gobiiformes > Gobiidae > Mugilogobius > Mugilogobius chulae. Next base: position 10,425,231 of record CM076406.1, on the reverse strand, counting down.
GCAGCAATGAAGAGGGGGTCAAAGATCAGCGGCGGGGGAATTGAAAGAAAAAAAAACACCTTCAAAATGTACAAATATATGTGTATATGTGTGTGTGTGTGTGTATATATATGTACTAAATTTGTTAAAGATTCAAGAAACTACACTAGAAGAATAATTAGCCTGCTGAAGTTCATCATCAGGTAAACTGAGAGATCAGCTCTTTTTAAATGGCCGCGGAAGTTCTATCCAATTCATTTAGTTTTTTTGTGGTTTATGAAAGAGAAGAAAATTCCATATTTCTACTTCTGTCCAGAGCTTGGCCTGATTTACCCTTGCACAGTGCAGCTGAGGTTAAAGAAAACTGAACATCATTGAATGCAATTATCAGATCCACAATGTTTACACACATTTTTTTATTTTTATTGCTTAGGCTTGTTTGGGTTGGTGTGTCATTTTAGATAGTGCCTGTGAAGTGCTGGCAAAGCTAAATTAATTTATAAAGCAGTTCATTATTAACACGTTGTTGCTTTTAGTAAGCTTAATCAACACTATCTCATACAAACAAATATTCACTGATGCAAAGCTCGAGTAGAAAAGTGCTACAGAAAAAACGTTCCTCAGTGTGTACCACAAGCAAATTGAGCTTTCAGAAGGGATTAGCCGTCTATCTTTCCCAAATACCACACTATGGATTTTCTTCGTCCAAACTAGATGTAGAGTTCCTCGTGAGGCATGAACTGTTGACTGAGAAAAAAAAAAGTAATGATGGAGGCTGTAATATCTGAAATCATCAGGTTTATAGATTTTCTGGTCATGTGGGCTCTAACTTGAATATAAGCCTTGTATAAATCTACTCTGTGCTGTTACAGTTGCTAAAAAATGCAAAATTGAGACCTATTATGTTTAATTCATGGATCAACAACTGACATTTTGTTTATTATAAACAAAATTTGATCTAATGCAGCTAGAGAATAGAAACAGGTCTATTAACTTCCTGTTGTAAACAGCAGAACTGGTAAGCCCCGCCTCTTCTTTCTAAATTTTAACTGAAACAAGCAGCAGATCTTAAATTTCAGGTGCTTATTATTATTGTTGGAAAGTGGCTACATGACAATTTTGAACTCTACATGTTACTTAGCCTCAGTTGTTTCTACTGTAGGACAATACAAGATTTCTCAGACATGTATGAACCCAACTAAATATAACTCTGAGGATACTAATGATAAGAGATACAGTTTTAAAACATCACAAACTCAGAAAAGTAGATTTCACATTTCACAACAGTTAAACAAAGAAAAAAAACATAAGTAAATAAATGAAGCAAGACTGATCTTAGTGGTAGGGGAAAAGAAGACACAACCTTCACAGACATGGTTAGAACATGCAAACTCCACAAAGAAACATGATTGAAAGATGTGCTGTAATCTTGTCAGAAAGATTGACGTATGCTAAATTGGATATTAAAGAGAATGATAAAAAGACAAATATGTACTAATACTGCCCTGCATATACCCGAGGGCCAAATGCAGCCCTCCAGATGATTTCTGATTAAAGGTCCACCAATCAAATATATCACTGAGATGTGACTGTAAAACTTTAAAAATGCACTATTACATTTTGTCCAAAATGTTCCATGGCAGAGCAGTTGGACCCTGGTTACCTACAGTACTTTTATGTATTTTATCACTTGTGTTTGTGATGTAAATGTAAAACAATGGATGTGGACATATTAGAATATATGCTACATTAGGCTTGTCATAGCCTAATGGTGGTATTTAATATATATATAGATAAAATGTGTCCCTCGACCAACTCTGACTTTAATTTTTTTTTGGCCCCAGCTCCATTTGAGTTTGAGACCCCTGATCTAAAGGATCTATAAATAGGAGTTGAATCTTCACTCCTGTACTACGACATGTTTAGAATACCAAACTCAAATGCAGGGCCATGTGATGTGTGTTTCTAAATGTGATTGCATATTGCTGAAGTGTGCAGCAGAGTCTGAGAGCAGACTGTGGCACAAAGGTGACTCTCTGACAAGATGACACATCTCCCAATCCGGCGTGGATAAGTTGCTCGGCTGACACTGAGGTTACAGACACGCGGGGATAAGCTGAGAATAGAAGGCGGCAGTTCTGGCTCTGGGCTCAGAGCGGGGGACAGAACGCCAAGGTGAAGATGCCTTTTGCTTATATGAGCGCCTGCCCCTAATGGAGTTTCTGCCTTTGATTTTGTCTCTGCGCTGTGACCGGCTTCTTTCAGCTTTTCATTAAATTCAGGCTCCCTTCATTTGCTGGAACAAGTTGTTTATCTGCTTGGAGATGGAAAAAGCTATTGAGTCTGCTGTTGATATGCAGCAGGAATAACTAGAGCAGGGGAATTTGATGATATTTACTACTAAGGGTGTTTTTGTTCAGCGAAATGGATAAATATTAAAATTTGTCAAAAAAAAAATACATCTAAAACATAAATTGTTGGTTTGATGGGTAAGCTCTTTTTTCATAAATGCATTACACATAAACCTATGATCTACTGCAAGATGTGTTGTCTACCAACTCATTTTCCCTTTAATGCAGCTCTGAGGACAGTCTGTTCCAATTAAGCCTGCATCTTAAATAGAGGGAGAAACCCTAACAACAAACATGGTGAGAAAACATCTGGGGCGTCTGTCAACATGTCCGTGTCCATACTGGTGCGACTTAGATCTCTGTGTTGAGCCCCTTAGCAAAGTGTGTGTGCGAGCTTGTGAGAAATCTGCTATTCATAACTGTCAGCAAAAATTTAAAAAAGGAGCTGTAGTGTGAAATCCATTAAAAGTAATATCATTATGTTATAGCAGAGGCTTTCTACAGGTATTCGTCTTTGAGATTTGCAAACAGTTACTGCAAGACAAGCCTTGAGTGGAGATTTCTCATTGGTTCTATGTGAAGGACGTGATTCAAAGTATGCAGTGTAGAACAAAGCAAATTAATAGATCGAATACTTTCCCTGGAGAAAAAAATTCTCTCCTCCTCTGACCTGAAACTTGAGGCTGTTGTGTTGGTATGGTGCTGCGGTTTTGTCCATATTGGCCCTGTGCTCTGTTCATTAGTCTTTGATTTGTCCATTTCCCTGTTGGCTTGTGCACTCTTCGCTTGGCTTCAATTAGATTTGGTGCAAAGAGGCTGCCGAGCTGCTGACTGCACTTCAAAAGCCTGTGGTGATGCTGTTTGGGCAGGGGAGTAAAGCGGACTTGTTCTAAAATTAGCATTACATATTTATTGCAATAATGTAGAGGCGGGTTGAAGCTAAACTACATGACTTTATGAACATGGATTAATACAATATTATTCAATTAGTTAAAACATTATTATTCAAAAAGCAATTCTCTAAGCCTATGAACTTTTATTACCATTGATTTAAATAATAGCATTGGCACAGGAAAAACATAAGAGATAAGCATTTTGCTTGTGTATTCATTCAATCCATAGATGATTAATGTCTGGTCCAACGATAACAGCACAATGGCTGACAAAATCGTCAATATTAAAAAGTTAAAGGGACAGTTGTACTGTTGTGGTGGACACGCTGTATTTTGTGTCCTACACAAAACATATTTTATTGTGAAGGGACAGTGGAAGGAGTTTTGGGCAGATGTTGTACACAATTTAGAAAAGCTGATTTTGTGTTTAGTTCCAATTAAAGCTACCGACTTATTTTGAGAATTCACTTCACAATTATTCTGACGTTTCTATGTCTTTTTCATTTTACTGATGCTGAATAATATATATTTTTTTTTTTTTTTTTTTTTTTTTTTTATTTATTTATTATTTTTTTTTTTATCTGTGAAGCCTTTGGAAGCGTTTTGTTTATGAAATGTGCTATATAATAAGTGGATTTGGATTTGGATTTAAATAACTCAAATTCACCAGTCATATGTTGTTGCTATTTTTAATTGTTTCACTAGATTAGGATTAGGTTTAGGAACAATTCATTTGGTTAAAAATAAAGTTTTGGACATGGGAAACTAGAACGTCAAACATTTGCGAAGTGTATCCAGCAGCTACACTGTTAGTCTTCAAATTCAATATATTAAATGGAATGTTTTGTTCATATTGTTCAACTCTGATCAAAACTCACATATTTGGCTTTTATCATAGCCTTTATTCATTTTTTCAATTATTATGAATTTATCGATTGTGATTATGAGGACTATGATGAAGATTATTATTATTATAACAGGGCCCACCAAATCTAAAATGGTAATGAGCTAGATGAGGGAAAAAATTAACTTTTGTTGCCGTTCAGTGTTATTTGTGGCTCTTACTTTACAAACAGAAGCAATATAATATAGTATAAGGAGTGTTTCAGTTCAGGCACATAATTCAGGGTACAACTGAAAGGACACAGAACAAAATGGTGTTTGCGAAATGGTTGGTGTTACCTCAGAAATGTCAGGATGGATGTCATTTCTCCGGGGACCTGCTAACACCATTACTCACGACGCCTGGCAGAACAGATAGAGGGAAAAGTCCAAGGCGCAGCAATTTCACCCACTCAGGTTCCAGATGCCACCAATTGGAAGAAATATTTGATGCATCTGTTCCCATCTGTTGACGAGGAAAAAAATAAATACGGGTTATATATGGAGCTGGCGTACCTTCTGCTATCTCATGTCCAAACATTAGCTTAAATACATCAGACATTTTCTCAATATCACCACTTATAAAACTCATCTGCATGCATAATAGATTCTATAGCTTACGAGGTCTGCAGCCAGATCACTCCAAGACGGTAATTTGGCTAATAGAGAAAGGCCTAAATTATTGTGAAGCGTAAATTGCTGTTTTAAAAGGTTATCTGTACCCTGACACTGGACCACCTCCTAGGAATATTAAGAAGACACCTTGTTAAGTGATTGGACAGGCCTATTTCTGCAGCTAGCTCCACCTCACCACCCTTAATTATTCGATTTTCCACTCGTCTTAGAACACACCTCTAATTGATTGATTTTATTCTAAGAAAATTGGTTGCGAGCGCCTCCAGAAGGGCGGCAGGGGCAAGTTGGGGTGAGCCAAGAAGTAGCTAGACGAAGAAGAGTAGAGCTTGGAATTCCTTTTTTCTTTGATCGTTAATAAGCTCTCCAAGCAATTACAGCCTCTTGTATTCCATAAGCTGTTTCAAACCTTTTCATCAAGGGGCTTCAATATCTGGAGGTCAGCTGAGCCTTCGGCCTGAATGAATGTTCTGCTAGTGCCGTGTAGGTTCTTATATACATTTGTACAATCCCATTCAAATGTCTGTCCTCTGGGAAGCACAGCAAAAGGCCATAGCTGTAATGAGAGTTCCAAAAGAAGTTGCGTCATTAGTCATAGATAAAGATACATTATGCCAGACTTACACAGCCTCTGGGCATTACCGTATTTTTCTTTCACTTGAGTTTTTTTCCATCTTCTTTGCCGCCCGAGACTCACAATTTAATCAATTCCCTCTTCGGAGGCTGAGAAATAGAAAGAAAAGGCAATTACTGAAAGGAGAAAATATGATAAGGGCAAGGGATTGAACTCCAACTGTCAAAGCAAGATGGATTAGTTCGGAACGTTAAGGTAAGTCAAACAGGCTTTGTATTTACAGTGTGGTGGAGGAGAATGAAGCCCAAACATCACAAGATCAAGGGCCTACTTTCACATGCGCACAGTTTGTCTGCAGGGAATATACTCGAGAGTGCACCAAGACGGGAGGGGAGTCAATAATAGTGTAGGCCCAGAAAAGCTCACTGTGTCAATTTAAAAAGACCAATGGCAAAGAACAAAATGAAGAACTAGTAAGAGGTTATTTTAGACAGCAGACATTTAGAGGAATCTGATTCAGTTCTTTTACTGTGTACAATAACAAGTATGTTTGAAAAAAGAAGAGGCAGCAAATTGTATCTTAGATTTGGTGGTAGCATAACTGAGATGGCTTAATGTCCACTTTAACAACTGCATTCTATTCAAGTTGCTATTGCTGCTGAATGATAAATAATTACTTTAAATCATTTGCATTTGTTATTACTCTAATGGCTTAATATTTCAATGTGTGTAACATAGAGATTTGGGAAAAGTACTATTCTATTTCATATAATTTGTCAGTTTTTTTTTATTTCCACTATTTATTTTACAAGCTGACAGGCCGTAGAGTTTGGTTAGTCTAGTTCCATTACCGCTGAGGTAGAAAACTTGGGAGTCGACGTGCAACAAATTCAACTAAGTGGAAGTGACTTGTTCACACTGTTTCAGGCAATTTAAAACACAAGCAGGAGTTCTCTGCGGCCACAGCCACCCACAATCCCCCAAATGAGAAGACGTGTGTTCAAATAAAACAATTCTATTGGAAAAATAGAAAAGTTTTGGATTTAACAGAACATTTCCTACGAACGTCTTAATACATGCAAAACAAACAAATACTATTTATGCGTCCCTACACCGCTAAGCTAACAGTTACTCAGGCTCTTCAGACACATTTGCTGTGAAAATCTAATGTCACCAGCTGCAATTGGTGAAATGAGTTTTCCAGCATTCCTTCTTTAGAATGTAAATGACTGTAGAGAAAATGAAATTGTGGGCATTCATAAATTACCTTTTCGACTTCTACATAAGGTTATTACTTTTTTCTGTGTGTGAATGGGCTGGTGAAAAGAACATTGTGCTACATACTGAACACAGGATTCAAATCTTTTAAACTTACTGTCTTTAGCTCTGCAGAGCAGATAAGCCATAAAGGGAACAATAGCACACATATGGAACAGTGCACTTAAGACTTGACAAGCACCATTGAGGAGTTATATATAATAAATTAAGTGGTCAAACGTTGTATTCATTTAAAGACAAATTCTATTGCTCAGCAACAAAGGCAACACAAAGCTTATTTTATATTCACTCTCTATTATATTTTTCATGTGATTTAATCTAGATAAAATAACATTTATGTTGTATTTTTATTGTGAAACAAGCAAAAAGCAGCGTACTTATACTTATATTTATTTGCTTTCTATATAGGAGGTATTCAGTGCAAACAACAACCAACCTATGAGCTTATAGTAATTTATTTTTAGTATTTAGGAAAAAAAAAAAAAAGGAAATTCTGCATGTTTTATAGGAAGTCAAAATCTCATTTGTATGCTGTTTTAGACCAAGTAGAAGTTCACAATGAGTAACAATTTAAATAATGTACATCAAACTATTAAGTACTAGTAAATCTCTGCATTGTGTCTTCTTTAAGATGATTCTTGCTCATTTCAATGTTTATGATCAACTAAAGTTCTAGGAAAGTTTTTTTAAGCTTTTCAATCATTGTAAGGTTATCTGACTTGCTTGGGCAAATGTATTTGTATAGCCTAATAATTTATCAACTAATTAGTCCAAAATGGAAGTTATTTCAGTGTGTACACACTTGCAAACAAAAATTACTTCAGTGATTTCTATAAAACCCAGCCTAAAGTAGACAACTACTACCAGGGCTGGAACAAATAGGATTAAACTGGGCTCTATCTGGGCCCGACTATGGATCCAAAAAAAGTGTCAGTACATACTTACATTTTCTGGGTTGGCCAAATAAATGTTTTAGCAGAACCAGAACCATCTAATACAGCTATAATTACAATCTCTATGCAGGTAAAGGATTTGTCTTGCTAATTCATTTCAGTGTGGTTCATATGAGTAGAATGGTTAGTTCGACACGTTCTAATTGTAGACAGACCAATTCTGCGCTTGTGTTCATACAAGGTTAATTATGTGTAGAGGAGCCAGGTGTTGTCTTTGTTACTCTTATAACTGAGGCTGATTAACAAGACTGTCTCTGCCGCATAAAGCCCATTACACTGTGGATTTCGCTGGACTATCTGTTTATAGAGCATGCTCATGGCAGACATCTCCACTTGTCAAACACAGGTGCACACTCCACTGATGAATAGCTCAATGGAATTCAGGCATGCCATTTTCGAGGTTTGGCTGTGTCTGCTCATCGCTGCAACACTGTGTGGTAATAGAATACTAATAATAAGGTAGTTACACTGTTAAATGGCTCTATTAAATAATTATGAGTGAATGTTGTCAAACAGACGTATCCTCACTTCAGAGGCAGATCTGTGATCATCTGTGACCCCGATAGATAGAAAAATCTGAAACTGAAACAAGGTCAAGTATAAATAACAACTATACAATGATAACTATAGAACTATAATACAATAATTTATGTAGATTAGTAATTTTCATTTTGTTTTTGTAATACACAAATGTGAAGTAAAACAGCTTAGAATAGAAAGAGGTTCATTTACTTCCTGTGCAAAACGCAGAACTGATAAGCCCCGCCTTTTAAGTGTAAGATGTAGGTGGTAGGTGAGAACAGGGCTTTTCTGAGCACTCAATCATCAACTGCAGAACAATACAAGATTACTCAAACATGCAGAAATCATCTTAATAAAACTTTGAGTAAACTAATGATGAGAGAAGGTAGTTATAACAAGGTAAAAAAATACATTTTACACAATAGGTCTCCTTTAAAATTGTTTGGTATTTAGTACAATGTATAACATACGTCTTTTCATGGTGATATGATTGTCATGTGAGGGTAATCAAAAGAAAAATCCAAAATGCAAAACTGCAAAAAATAATGTTTTAGTGAACAAACTACAACTCAAAAACAGAGAACAAAATTACTTGGGAAAACATGACTTGGGCAAGACAGACAACGACAATGTACCGACAGTGGACAAGAGACAAGAGGATTAAATACACTAGAAAAAAGAACACGTGAAGCACATTAGGGCGGGCAGACAATTAACAGACAGGAAGTGAAAACTCACAAAATAAACGCATACACAATATTTCAAAATAAAACAGTCAATAAACAGGATCCATGACAATGTTGGCAAGTAACAATATACTGTATGTATTTGGGATACTCAAGTAACTCTGTTAAAGTCATTCTTTCATTTTGTTGTTTTTGAAATACAGTTACTTTTCTAAAATCAGAGGAATGCTTTTTGATTTGAGTCAAATGTCACATAATAGATAAAAAAAATATTGTAAATATATCAGAAATCAGTTTCTGATTTGAACAATGGAATACAATACAAAATACAACACTGATACATCACTGTAACAAGTATTTTATTGTTGAAAATTGACTTTGAATATTTTTGTTTCATTTTTTACACTGGGTGGAACTAGATCGTAAGAAAAAGTGGACATTTCCTAATCACTTAAGCCCAAGATAGCTAAGGCTACTCTTCTGAAATGGAAAAGACACTGGCCTTTGTAGTGACACTTTTTTTTTTTTAAATAAAACTGGCTAATTTGTTTTCAGTTTGAACTAAAATAGCAAAAAAAAAAAAAGACTCACAATTGTAGTGAATGCTATTTAAACATCATAAACCATAATACGTAGACTATAAGTTTGTCTTTTTTCACAAACTTTAAACTCTGAGGTCTATATAACAATGCAGCTAAATTGTAGAATTGCGTGCCAGACTACAAACAATTGTGGTTATGACGCAAGCATGTTCTATCTCAAGGATTCTTCTCAGGTTTCCTACAAAACAAGTGAGTCATCTTGTACACAACTTGTGTGCAATGAGAAATAAAGCAATTTACTATGGCTTGCAATAGAAACATCACAGTTTGATATCTCCCATTTACACAAGTTGTAGAATATTGTGTGGTGCAGAACTATTCCTCTTCTTAATTACACTTGTCCTTTGCCTACAAGAAGTGTTTATCTGAGCATTAATAACACAAATAGAGAAAGTCAGTAGGTTGTCACAGCGAGGCACCTGCTTTGTTGTGCTGCCACTTGGCGAGAGAGAAGTAACATTTGATTGTGCATCTATGTGTGAACGGACAGCCCTTAACAATCCTGCAACATTTAACATTTGAAACGCTCGCCCGCCTCTTCACTTAACTTTTCACCTCTGTTGTTCTGTAATTGCCTTCCACAGCGTACATGCTGCAGAACTAATGCGCCCAGCTCACTGTCTTCTATTGAAATGTCAAATTGTTTTATTGAGAAAAGAGACCCGCATGCTGGTCAATGATCCTGAAAGACTATTCAGATGAAACACTGACTAAAAAACAAAGCTTGGAGACCATTGTGTTTGTAGAAGGAATTGCTAAACAGGAGGAGGCTTTCATAGATGATCTGGTAAAGAAATGTCTAATACTTTCATTGTGAGCTTGGAAGCAATGTATGCACAAGCTGCTTTCACAATTGGGGCAACTTGCCACCATTTGGCCCTTCTATAGACTCAGTCGAAAATTAGACAGCTAATTAGAATGCTAGAAGGTTACCTGAGCAATTGGGAGTCACTGAGGTAATTAGAGCTACATAACGCAGAATGCACCTGAAAAGGAGAGCAAAACAGACAAATATTCAGCAGGGCAAAGTTCAGTTTCTGTTCCTGAAAATCTTAATTAGTTGATAAATGTGTGGATGAACCATTGGCCAACACAGGAAGGTTGAGGAAGGCACTGTAGCTGCTAGCATACCAATGCCGGGAACTTACTTTAAAGGTATAACATTAACAAACTGTGCTTGTTGGTACAAATACCCAAATTAGAACAGCACGAGTTATGAATGAAAATCCCAATTTAAATAATAACAATAAGCTAATGGTAAATATTGCACTAATTTATTAAGAGACCTAAATGCTGCGTCCCCAGGTGATTTTACACATAAAACCCACAGTCTATAAAGATGTACTTACTGTTCATGTGGTTCTTGTATTTGCTTCCTTTTTCAGTCTTACATGTTTGTGGGGGGGGGGGTATCAACAGTATGATAACCACAACCAAAAAAATACCACAGCATGAGGGTATAGTGCTTAACATAAGCAAGTGTTTCTGATTGCTTGTAAGAGACATTGTACTTTTGTTATGTTTTATTTTGCTGTCCAGGTATTTAGGCACATGTATACAAGCCATTTTCAGGGCAAAAAATTTGCTTAAAGGAGTTAGATCTATTTACTATAAACATAACTATAAACGTAACTATAAGCTTTGAACCCTGCTGTCTACAACGATGCAGCTAAATTATTGATTCTCATTGACTTACTATACTATAAACAAGCAAGGCCTATATGTTTATAGATTTTTGTTTTTAAAACTAGTTGATGTGGCTTTTATTCAAGTGTGCTAAAAGAATATGGTAAATGCCTTCTTGAATGATGACCTTTTTTGTGCTGCATTTTCCTCAGACTAACATAAATGAGCTCTTCCAATACCATCAGAAGCCCATCTTTGGTTTATTGATAACATGGCATTTCAAAATGACCTTAAATTGTTATCGTGCATTCGCTGCACTACTGAAGATGCTAAACTTCTACGACCGTTAAAGAATGAGAGTAAGGAGGCAATTGTTCGGGATGCACAATTGCTCACGCACAAGCAAAATAAAAAAAATAACACTTTCAACTATTCTAGTACTACAGTGCAAATCTTGAACCCAGTGCAGTAGGATTCTTTAAAAGATATTTACACGTCCAAGAAATCACTTATACTAACATTAGAAAAAAGTGGCTCATTATCACCAGGATAATTTAGTGTTATCAGACAGCGAGCGTGTGCTTGGAATAGCACATTAGTCGCTGACAGCCTTATGACGCACGCTTGATAAATGCCTAAATAGCAACGATATGGTTTTAGCCCCACATCGAGGTCAGCGGACAACAAGCAGCTTTTGAGGAGCCACATTGTGTAAATACAGCAGTGAATTAAAACAGTCTATATCTGAGTCAACAAAAGAAATAATTTGATGCTAGTTTTGAGACTTCTATTTACTTTATGTCATTTCTTGCCTTGGTGTTCCTAATACTTCATAGAGAGCTTTTTGTGTGTCATTTACAAGAGCAGTGACAGATAAATTACAGGCTAAGAACTATTTCTGCTCCGGTGGCCTTTCTTTGGCGGCAGATGAACAAACGCGTCAGTTGGAGTGGATTGATCTGAGCGTAAATGAAATGTCAGGTATCAAGAACACAAGCAGCCATGCTATAATAATTTGTCTAATAAGAAGATCAAACCAATAAGCGCTACACTGACATTGCCAAATTAATTACATATATTTGTGTGTGAGCAGTCGGTGTAATCTGACAAGTTAATCATGCAGCACATCGTGAGACTTTGAAACAATCAGGCCTGTTCTGAACTGCCTGGTTGCCATTGCTACAGAATAGAGGAATAGACGACAGCCAGATCAGACCTCATCACTGAGGGTTTCTATGACAACTGGTGTCTAAAAACCAATTGGGTAAAATGAAATCCATAAAAGTGTTTTATTTTAGACACAATATGAGGCAGTATTATCATTAACACAGTATTTCATTTGTATAAATTATTCAATTAGGTAGAGGATTTGAGCTTACATGTCCAGAATTGTATGTTTGATTTGTACTACAACTACCATTACCATGAATGAGCATTGAGCACAACTGTCAATGCAACTTTGACTTTAGGAAAGTTCAGGCAAAACAGGCGTGCTCTTTCAACTTTCAAAAGAACATAAGATTCAGACTTGGAGCTGATGCTGCAGTCTCTTGTGTCTTTGAAAAGTACAGTGTGTTGTGGTCATCCTTAGAGTTAGACCCGCAGGAGCTGTCCTGTTCCAAGGACATTATCCAGAGAGGCACAGCCTGCACCCATAGAGAAATGGATTTGTTGTCATTTTGAGCGGAGTCTTAGAGGCAGCCTTGAAGCAGAGAAGCATATAAGTGTGAGCCACAGCTGGAGGGAGAAGCTAGCCTCCACCACATACAGGAGTGCACCAGCCTGGGAACAGCAGGGATGGGAATGTGCCCCTTCAAAAATGAATGGCGCACCCAAAGGCCCACAGTAATGAGCACTTCCTCCCAGCACCATTATGGCTGCTTAACATGCAGAGGGAACGCTGCACTTCACATCAGCCTAATGTGGGGCATCTGAATAGCCAGAAACATCACATTCAAACGTCACTAAAGTCAATGGGGCCCTCAAGGGCCAAGTCAGGAGAGACTGGCCCCCTGTTAACCGAATGTCTATCTCCAGACTTTCACCAAAGCACCTTTTTAAAAAAGTTAAGTCACTATGCCCATGATGCCAGACCTTGTTGGTAAAGATGTACATATTGGAAGTAACAACATGCATAATCTGTGGCTTTTCTGTAAAATGCTGAGGGTAAAAAAAAAAGTTTTGTATATTGTATAACTTTAAATGTATGTTGTGGCTTAATGTTAAAGTAAATGCAATGATAAGGCAGGTCTAACCACCATTCAACATTTCAGTGTGTGGTCTGCTTTTAGCATTTTGTGAACTCAGCCTTGATTGCAGTCAGCTAGGCTGACAACGTATTATCACAAGAGGTCTAGGTACATAATTAGTGCAAGTGTGGAGGCTTGAGTGAAGCTTAACAAGCTAATGAAAGAAAAAAAGTGTGCTAGTGAGTGGAGCTTTATAACCAGCATATTGTTTCATATTACAGAGCATTAACTTCAGTGTTTAAAATGGTAAGTCTGACAGAAGACCATGCACTTGTGTAAATGCACTGTTTGCTAATCAGGCTGACTCAGCATTCAGGTGACATTAGCAAAGAGACAGAGGTTTGTTTGGTCCGTCATCCAAATGTTGTTGGCATTGTGTTTGCTCACTGCAGTAAACAGCCCTGGGCTCAGTGTCAGAAGCAGGAGAGGCAAATTGGCGTCTGGCTGTAGACCTCTCGTGTCCCGCCCACCTCTTGCTACAAGTCGGAAGTACCGCTCGGCACAGGCTGGATGCCCATATTTGACAACTCTCTTCTTTTCCCAAAGCCATAAACCCTAACCATTACCTTACTCATATTTCGGAAAAAAATAAAATAAAAGCTTTTGCTAGCATAGTCACGTGCGAAAGGTGACTATATATGGGCGGCACTGGGTCTATCGAATGGTATTTTTGGCCTGCAACGAAAGGTAGTTACCAAATAAAAAGCCCATTGATACAGGTGATATAATAGAAGCTCTAATTGATCCCTGATGTCTATCTACCTATCTATATACCAAGGCTGTGTCCCACGTACATAGGGTAGCCTAGACAGGGCACCCTCTCTTTCCCCCCTTCCCCCCTCTGGTCTCATGATCTGAGTGCGTGTGTGTGTGTGTCTTGTGCGTTTAGTGTATGTTTGTGTTGCCACTGCCACATTCCTGATGTGGCAGTGTTAATCAGTGCCAAACATGAGCCTACACAGAGTCTTCTTCTGTGGAAGAATTGACTGTCTGCATATCTTTATATTTTTCAATCAACTACTTACAGTATATCTAAAAGCACAAACCCTAAATGTAAAGAAACAACTGCAGCAGATTTGAACTATGGTGCATGTGTGTTTCTGGGAAACAGCAGCAGAAGATATGTCAGTGTCAGCCTCCATTTCAAAGATATGGATTGACTTTGATGAAACGATATATAGATTTTCCAGTGTGCTTTTTTCCTATGGTGCTGCATAGGAAGTGTCAAATAGATTTAGAGTCAATTTCCTTGGAATTGCTGACTTCTACAATAATACTAATAGACTACAATTATAATTCATGATTTGTTTTTTTATGGACATAGACGGCATCAAAAAAGATTTCTTCTTTGATGTTGTTGTACCATTAAAAAAAAAAAAAGAAAGAAAAACAGCTGAGTAAGGAATGATGGCACCTGTCTCACGCTGAGAACAAGGGGTGCGGTAGCACGAAGAAATACAGTTTTAATAAAGTCCCCTTCCCACATAATCAGATGTGTTTTATTAAATAGCTCCTGGGATCCATGGGGCTTATTTATGAGTAGCAGACGACACTAAAAGTGAATTGGGTTTGTGTGCTGAGGGCGTAGAGACAGAGAGAGAGAGAGAGAAGAGAAGGAGAGAAAGAGAGAGAGACAGAGAGAGAGAAAGAGAGAGAGTGATATTGCGTCTGAGTTCTACTTACCCTGATGAGTTAGACATGACTGTGGGCCTGTGGAGATAGCTGTCTTATATACTATCCATTAGCTGACATTTAGCTCGCCCCGACAACTGCCCTCATTAGGGAATAGGCTTCAAAAATTGATAGCCGGCTTCAGAATTGGACTTTGTTTTGTTGGCTCTTCTAATCTTCTTATCGCGGGAGGAGATAGCACATCCCAGGAATGGAACTCGCAGCTAATCCATTTAATTTGCTACTAATGCACATAATGAGGAGCGCTTTCCCTGGCAGCACACAGCAGCCCAGATAGACCCTTCCATGACAACAACATAAACATCTCATCCTTAAGAGATTTGGCCAATATCAAACGAGTTTAAAGTTGCATCTGCTTTGCTCTGGGTCTTTAACTTTTCAAATAAATGTCAAATAACTGTGTGAGCTCTGGAGAGGAAAGGTAATGCAAATCAAAGCAAGAACACAGCGCCAGGACTAGAATTAGAACGTGAAACTATATACTAATAACAAGCCTAATGAGATGTTGGGTACTGTGCTATGGAGCTGGCTCTAAGCTCTGGAACACACTGCTTTTTCATGTTCGACCTGCTCCTATAGTGGACTGTTAAAAGTCTTGGATTTATTTATTTTAGGTTTTTTAATATTCTATGATATATATAATAAAAATATATATATTTTCATTTCTACTGGTTTTATTAAATTTTCATATATATATTTTTTTTTTAGAATAGTAGGTCAGGTTGTACATTTATTATATGTTGTGTTTTATCATATGTTTGTGTCTGTACAGCAACTTAAAAACGTTTTTGTTTGTGAAATCTGCTATATAAATACAGTGGATTTAGATTTTCAGCATTTATTTACATCTCCGGGTATATACGCTGTGTTTCTTTATGTAAGGAATTAGATTTGGAGATTGTTAGATGCCTTCTATACTGGAAATATAATATTATTGATCTTGTAGCGAGTGTGTCAGTAAAAATAAAACAGCTGATGCTAAAGTGTGCAAGCTTTGCATTGCTAAGCATGTCGGCTGAACAACAAATAAGCTGTCATCACTGTGTGCACTGTAATAGTCTCAAGTCTTTAGCCTCACAAGTCCAATGTCAAAAAGAGACAAGTCTAAGTAAAGTCCCAAGTCAGAGCCCAACAAATCCAAGTTAATCCAAGATCTTTGATTTTAGTTTCAAGTCGATATATCAAATTACCAAACATACATTTGATGCTTCTGCAATTTTATAGATTTTTATGAATTTGTGCTCACAAAAAAAAGAAGAGAGGTGGAATATGTTGCAGCTTGTTAAATGTAAAATTGCACAAATTCTTATTTGATGAGAAGCATCAAGTCATAATTACACTGCTCCAAGTCAAATCCCAAGTCATTAACCTTCATGTCCAAGTCAAGACCCAAGTTTCTCAAGTCAAGTTTCAAATATTCAAACAGTGACTTAAGTCTGAATTCTCTTGAGATGAATACATTTGCATTATAAGTATTCCATTAAACCTCGTAAACAAATTCAATATCTTTATATCTTTAAAAGATATTTTTTATTTTATTTTATTTTATTTTTTTTTTGCATCTTTTGAATTGGAGTGGTTGGCTGCTCTCTTGCTGTCTCTCTGGAGGCACTGAGCTCTTTTTGAAACTTTTTTGGATTTTAGCTCAGTTTTGGCAAGACAACTGTGGACTTCAACCAACTAAGACGTGTGGCCTCTGATGTTCAACAAACATGAGTTAAGTACTGTCAGATTTGTGAAAAGGAGACATCTGTTTTTCTCGTTACCATGGAGACCAAGCTAATGCTAATGCTACCTACGCTAGCTTTGGACTTCTGAAATGGCAGACTTTCACACCTGAAGCAGCAGAGGACGTTGCAGTGAAAATAGTTTGATTCTTGGGATTTCATCCGCCCTGTGATGTTCAACAGACACAAGTTAGGATTTAGTGAATGGAGTTGTTTGTTTGTCTTGTAACCATGGAGATGGCACACGAAGCCATAGACATATAATTAGTAGACGCGCAGTCCGACTCTGATGCTATCGAACACTTAGCATCTGAGCTAGTCCGGTAAGATTTAAGCTAGTCCGGAGCGTTCAACTGTTTATTTTCCTATAGCCATTAGCATTAGCCCGCAAAAAACGCAAGTTATGAAAGATCCAGAGCATGTCAGCTGGTACAAACCTACAGACCACATTTAGCAAAGGTCAGAGCCTTTTTACAAATTATTGTTGAGTTTACAAACCGTTTAGTTTTTTTGTTGTAGGTAAAATGTGTGTATAAAACTGCTAACAGCTAACGAAGTTATGCATCTTTTGAGACTCCAGTGATCACCAAACGTTAGCTTTTACATATTACTAGTGAGAAAAGCAGACAAATTACATAAATAACACCAAACAAAGTTATAGCTTCACTTATCTGTGGAGGCGCGTCTGTCGCATCGACAACTGATGGAGCATTTCCAGTCTAAGAATATAGTAGTTTGAGAAATACAATTTCACATCTCCAAAGTTGTTTAAAGAAACTTCATAAGACACAAATCAGTCCGTTTTGCTCGTCGTTTTGCTGAAATCGCTCGTTTCAGCTCATTTTATCCATAAAAGTGCAGCTCCTGCCATTGACTTCAATTGATTTGCATCATTACCTCTACCGGAGGAATAAGGCGTCGCGCTGTCCGTGTTGTAGCAACAGAGCAGAGACGCTGATTGCGCGTCTACTAATTTAATGTCTATGCACGAAGCTATGAAAGCTAACTTTGCTGGCTTTGAACTTTTGAAATGCTACAGAACTTTTACATCTGCTGCAGCCGAAGCTTTTGCAGAGGAAGATTTTGTGGGGATGGTCTTATCACCGACTGAAACAACAGAAGTTCACCTGCTCCATCTGGACCTGACTGTGATGTGTCTACAGAATCAACTTGCTTCACCTGCACCAGACTGTCATCTGTTCTCTCACTCCGGTTTCCACCTCCAACTGGACCTGCTCCTCCAGCTAAGGCCCTGACTAAGCCAAGCACAACATCATGGAGATTGTCCCCGAGCGCCGTTCAGCGGCAGCACACTGCTCCTGACAGACGCCTCAGCGGCTCTGCAGGATGGGTCAAATGCAGAGAATGAATTTCCCTCTCGAGGGATCAATAAAGTATTATCTTATCTTATCTTGTTTGTATATTCATCGCAGTTGCTAGATTCCATTACTGACCTTTCTTTTCAAATATGCAAGATTTCACTATCATACAACAACAAATCCACCTACACCGACATATAAATGTAATCCCCTGCCAGTAACATTTCTGTTCTTGCATAAAGTCTCAAAAGTTTCCTGAATATATGCTGCTCAAAAGAAACAGTATCAGAAAAGCAATAACCTTAGGCCTTTCAAACCAAAGCCATAAATAACCATCATTAAAACACTAGATCAGGGCCGGAGCCTGAAGTTGCAGACTTTCACACAACACCATTAAATACTTGGTGGGGTTATATTTCAGTTTAATTGTTCATTGTGTTTTTGTTTACTTTTTTCCACAGAGCTCTGCAGGTTTGCTGATATCTCACAATGCTGTGTGAGCAAAGCTTCTGGCCATTACTGCAACACAAGCTCTATAAAACGACAACATAATAATGAAGTCATACGCTCTAAGGCTGAACTGAATAATCTGATTATACAAAAGTGTCCTGCATCTGCATTTGAATGGTCACAGCGAACCTAAGCTGTCAGCATACAAACCATCGTCATCTTAGTCCAAACACAGCTCTGATATCAAACTAGAGAACTTAAAAAAGCTTTCGAAGTTTGAATCAAGTTAATTTGTCGCAACTCTACGCTCACCGCACTTCAGTGATTATGAGAGCACCACACACTTCATTTGATGCGTTCATTTGCATTTTCTTCTCTGCCATCACAAATTGTACCTTACAGGCTTTATATCAAAAGCAGAGTTTAATAAAGAGAGGGACCTGGCATAATCTCATTTCATCTGATTTAATCGCTTTGTTTCTGAGACCTGAGCTAGAGGCAGTCTTCGGCACTCTATTTGTTTGACTGTAGCAAAAAGAACATGTTAGGTCTGTCATCAAGGTACAACATGTCCAAAAATCTCATCAAGAAAAGCAAATAAATGTGCACCGTACTGAAAAACTGTGAAGCAAAAAAAACAAAAAAAAAAAAAACAGTGAGTTGTCAGCTGCATCTTAACCATTGTTACTAATGCTGTTTTAGAACAAAGCCAAGTGGGTCAGATCTATTTCAAATTCATTCTCAATGGACAGATTAGATTTGGCATTTCGCTTGTACATGCATGTTATCGGAAAGTAGGAACAGGCCAAAAGAACCCATGCAGAGGTATGCGGACCCCACATGGAGATTGCCGTGGGCGGTCAAAGCAGAAATTGAATCCATAACCCCCCACTGTGCAGCAGGAGCGGTAAAGCCTGTGCTTCCAGTCTATTAACTCATATTACACATTTGAATATTGTAAAGCTATGTACATGTGATATGACAACATGAAAATATGGGGGATGTGCTTCACAGAAAGATTGAGGTTTTGCCGAGTTTTTTTATTAGTATCTATTATTACTGGGCCTAATCAAAACCTGGTGTGGTTCAATAATCCAACATAATCCAACAACAAAAAGTGACAAACAAAATGATAGATTCTTTTAGTAATAGCTTTGAAATGAGTATAAATAGAAAAAAAAACACAGTACATCTCAGCATATCCCACAAAATGAATGGGAAGCAGTTTATTGACTTTGTGAGTCTGAATTATTGTGAAACTGGCTTTAAACTTCCTAAGCAACATGTTTGGATTCCATTGTCTTCTTAAGGCGGGCAGACGCAGCGATTTTTACCTATTTTGGGACAATTTTACACTCATGCGACAATTTTGGCGATCAGCCAGAGTTTTAGCTCAGTCGTGTGTCGTGCATCGTGTAGTGTACATGGGTAACGAAAAGCGATAACACCTAGCGACCAGCTTCCGATCAACAATCGGAGGATCGCAAGAAAATCAAACTTGTTTTGGAGCATCACCACTTCCGGATTCTTCTTCTTCTCATCCACCTTTTATGTTGTGCTTCCAGATACAGGAGTCTGACGCGCTGTGGTTAGACGTACAGTGTGTGTATACTCAAATCGCATAAGACCATCCGGTCGTATAGTGTGAGGACATGAATCATGGGCTGCTAACTTTTGACCCTAGCGATTCTCTTCTACAGTTTGCAGGCTCTGCAGACCCACGACTGAAAACATCGCACAGTGTCTGCCCGCCTTTAGAGAAGACATGAGTCAAGCTAAAGCTAGGCCCTCCACAGCTGAAGTGACAAACTGTGGATTTGGACCTAACACTATCTATAACTGCTCAGGAACTACCATAGAACACAGTTTTAGGGGTGGAGGGACCGAACAGCAAACCTATCTAGACAGAAGAAAAAACATGTTAACTATACAACTAACATTCAGGCATTTATATATATATAACACAACATTGTCAATACACTATACACTGCATACGTATGTGCACCAGTACCAAATTGCACCACATACCTTCATGGTAATCCTCAAACCATTGCCTACATAATTATTCTATTACACTGACCTGACGGTGCCATGCTCCTCCAGTGGCAGCCTGTCGGGGCCACTCCACACAACTGTAGCTTGAGGACCACTTGCCTCCCTGAGGATTGGAGTCACTTAGCATCCATTTATCACATCAGAAATGAGCTCGGCTGCTGTCATTACGCTCAACCACTGAAAGGTAATCAATCTGTAGGCGATGCCCAAGGAAACAGCGCTGAGTGATTGATGCAAGTATGAAACAAGACATAACACAAGGTAGAACTGGAGAAATGCAAATAATCGCAGTGTGTGTGCTGGGAGTTTTGTGTATATGAGGTTGTGGAAAGAAGCTGGACGGCTCCTTAACAATGTGAAATCAATGCGTTCTTCGTCTCAGTGCGGTATGAAAGGGAATACTCTACAGAGAAAGTGGAGGGTTTGAATGAGCCCGGCATAGAGACATGATGAGAGAAAGATAGATAAGGCCATTGTCTGATTGGGGGAGATATGCACACAGTCTGCACACAGCTCTGTCTCCCAAACTGCTCCTCTGAGACCGAAGCCTGTCTTTGAAGCTGGCAGGTGGAACGGCAGCTACAGACGCTTCACCGCGACACATTCACTGCCACCACAGCTCCATAGAAAAGGTGTGTGTGGTGCAGAGAGAGGGAGTCCATAGCACTAATGAAAGATTTTAGGATAGCAGATGCAGCCTGTGGACGGTGGAATATGCTTTTTGCTGCTGCTGTCATATAAACAAGCTATATATACTCAAGTCCCAAGAAATGTGTTTTCATTAGAGGCACACATATGGTCTGTGCAGTGTTGAGGAAGAAGAGTATTCTTTTTTAGGGATATGTTAGAATTGTTGTTATCTTTTCACTGGAGAAAGCATAGAATGTTTAAAACTTAATTGGAAGACAAAAGTAACCGTACATTTCCATAAAATACTTGCTTGAAATATAGTTTGCTTTGTGATACTTCTTCCATTAATGGATTTCACTTGGATGTCAAACCATCATTTATGGATTTATACACATTTAAAGTTCCAAATTGTCATTTGGTAACAAGTCACAAAAACAGAAGATAAAAACTATAAAACTGATGAAATCACAACTTTTCAGTAGCATAATTTTACTATTCAAAGTATGAACACATTTAATTAAATTAAACCAACCAAACCCGTCTAAAAAAACAAGACAAAACAAAAATTTTCTGTCATGTCGTTGGTACAACAAAAGTAAAGAGACATTTTGATTATTGAATATTTTTTTTCTTGTTTTTGGATTTTCTAGTTGTGTGCATAATGTCAGTGGAGAACATACTATTGACATTTTAAAACATTCTGGTGTGTCTATGCAAAATGCATCAATTTTACGTTTTTCACAACGGACCCATTTATTATTACAAAAAAAAGTGCATCCATAAAATAGACAGTTCAAAGTTTTGATTTCTACTTTACAGAAGTTACATTTTGTATCTACAGTAGTATATTTTGGAAGGAGATGATTGGATGGATATATAGAATATTATGCAATATTTCATAATGTAATTCTTTTATTTTATTACTAAGACTAGGCATTTTCCCAAATAATGTTTGATAAATTCCATTTGATCCATATAAATTTTCTTCTAGGTTAGAGTCCATTATTATTTAAGCTATCTCTAATAATATGGTTTCATTTGGGACTTTGAGTTTTGGACTTTGTATTATTATTCCATTGATACATAATGATTTTTTCAATAAGATAATCTGGTGGTTTCATTTGTTAGTGGTAGCCTGAGAGCATAGCTATAAAAACTGAATTCAGTTATTTAAATTTGAAAAATAAGTTTTCATAGCTCAAAAATCAGTTCTAAATCATTCATCTTCTAGCGCTTTCTTTAAAGATTTTTTTCTTGTTGTAAGATTCTGTATTCACAGCTCCAAATGATTGTTTTGTGTGGGGAGAAGTTATGAATGTAACATTTTCAAGCCAAGTCTGTTGATGAAAAGTAATTTTGTAATGCTATAGTAGCAGGTTAAACAAATTCTAATCCTATAGTTTTTTTGAAAATATTTTAGGGAATGCAAAACTAAACTGAGTTAGGATATTCTAAATATTTACAGGTCATTTCACTTTGAAGGTATTGCTCATCCATTTAAAATCCAGCCTTTTTAAAAACAACCTTCACTTCTCTTGTTGTAATTTCTTTACAAGTATTTATGTCTGTTTTTCCACACAAATTGATTGATTTCTGTTCATGTGTTGTCGTGGCCAGGTATACTGTGCAGGATAAACTAATCTAGAGGTAACTTCTGCCTTTGTCAATAAGACTGGCCGATAATAGACACGCCTTTCTAGCCACATGCTAAATATCCTTTTAGTTTTTTTTAATTTTAGAAGAAAGCTAATTTGAATGCCAAGGTATTTTACATTGTTTGTGATAGAAATATGATTGATGAATGCACTATTTGAACTATGTATGGGTAAAATTTCAGATCTTAAAATATTTAGAAATAAACTAGAGCCATGTGAAAAGTCATTAATGTTAAAGTTGACATAAAATTCTCTTCAAATCGCATGCGTTACAAATCTCATTTGTGTTCTTGAATGGTTTTCAAAAGTTTAAACACAATAACAATGCTAGGCTCTACATTTTCTGAATAATCCAGCAGATCATGCCTCAGCAAGCTAACTAGCTAACTTGTGAAAATCAAGTCGCATTTCTGTTAAGCGTAAATATCACATGTGTATGGATATTGATGTTTTGTCTTTTGCTACACTGCTCTTCTGTGCTGACTAGACCAAAATGTGACCAATCTGCTTCCAACATTTAGCAGTTTAATCCTGTAAGAAAGAGAGTCCTCTTTGATGTGATTTATTGGCAGACTTGATTTTAGTCGCTGGGCTGGCTGCTGTTAAAAGCTGGGCTAACGTCTTTGTATTCTGATGAGTGAGTGAAGTGTCAGTGCTGGGATGACCTTTGATGGTGCCAGGAGGAACAGTGGATGGTGCGTCATTATAACCTTGAATGACAAGTAACAGTGGCTGTACTCCGGCTGATTCTGCCCAAGGTTGAGAAAAAGGAAAGAAGAAGAAAAGAAAATAAGAAAAAACGCTGGATGAATAGATGAAAGAAGGCTGCGTTCTGAATTACTGCAAGGCTTTTTCTTAAGATAGTGCCTACAGTAACAAGGATGTCTCTATTGTAATTTCAAATGGAATTCTTCATCCTCATCATATTGGCTCTTATGAATGTTACATTAGCTTTGATGTATTCAGTAATCACAGCACGGCAGGCCGGTAAAAGGTGGTTCTAGTTAGTCCCTGATGTTCTCCAAAGGTTATGGAGACAAACTGTGTGCACCTTCTTCAGCGCTCCATCTAATTTATTGAAACGTCTCTTGGTGTTAAGAGCCGAAGTAGCAGCACATCACTGATTTAGCAACAGCTATAAAACTCAGTTATAAAAATGGACTCTGAAAATAGACTCTGGCGTTGCCCACTTCTTCACATTGTTAGTTTTCTTCAAATCTGTCATTGTGGCTGAAGTACTCATCCTTAAAAGACAAGGACACCAATACTGCAGACAAAAAATAGCAAGCCAAAAAAAGTAATAACCAGAGCAGAGGAGCATTTGCCACTTACTTATGAGAAAAATGCTCCTTCAAACATTTTTTTTCCCCCAGCAGCTATACCAGATCCAAAAGGCGTGATAAATGGGTTGCAATTACTTGTAACAAACCATATCAATCAGGCAGCATTGTGCTCCCCATTCCTCAGAAATAGGTCCTTTTGTTGAAAGTCCTGATAGGTTCAGTAGCCTTCCAATATATTCTGTGTGTTTGTGAGCAGGGCTGTGATTTAGAAGACCTCTGTGACCCCCGAGCGTACAATGGCCATGGCCCCATCAGGTATATCATCTGGTATTCATGACGGGAATCTGCGGATAAAAATAGCCTCGCTCATATAGGGAGGCAGGTGCTGACAGGCGTGAAGGCAGCACACGTGAGGACAAATAATGGCAAATCATCATGAATGTGACATGAAAACAGAGCACACTCAGGTGCGCTGTACAACAAGGCAAATACTACAGGCTATCATCAAACCAAGAGGGCGACGCACAACGCTTTATCTAAAAAAAAAAGAAAGAGAAAATAAGGAGCTAGGGGAAATATTCGTTATTGCACTGGTGAGAGGTGGGTGTTTTTTTTTTCTCTGGGTCTAAATGTGATTTTGAGTAGTGCTGAACAACAGGAGGAAACATATCTAAGTCCAATAATTCAAGTAGTTCAATGGCCATGCAATTTTGGAATCCTAAATCTCAACAACAGACAGTGAGGCATGAGTGGTTCTAGAGAAGAATGTTGTGTCAATGCAGTACACTTGACAAACCCTGTTCAGTCTGACAGAGGCGGTAGTGATCGAAAGTACCACAGAATGAGACCTTCACTTATCAGTGTTTTGAAAAGCAATATATTTATAGTTTTGTAATCTTACTTTAATAAAAAAAACAATCTATAAACTTTAAAACAGCCCCTTCAAACACTAATCACAATCTCTCAGACAATATGTTCATACAAGCTGGGTATATCTTGGATTCATGTGCAAAATCAAGTTTTAATCCCAGAAAACACCATTAAATTTGGAAACAGATCACTACACATACAATGAAAAAGTACAGTAAACAGGTAAAATACAAGGAGAAGCAAATGCGTAAAGAACACGTCTTTCAAGATTGCACAGAACTACACATCAACATTCCATAATAGGACTTGAAGCACATTTCTTGGAGGTAATGGCATGTCGGACACATCAGATCACGGTCCCACTGTGCATGCTCTCTATTCCAAGCACATTATGTACTTATAAACTACTTCAAACATTCCTCACAAATTTCTCTTTTTCGTCAGACGCATTACAACGACACAAGGCCATTGCCGAAAGCCAATCACTTAGCGCTGGGGGATTCTCCAGAAAGATGATCTGGCCTGTCCTCTGCATTAGACAGCAGCTCACATCCACACACTTCATCAAAAGCATTATTTCATTATATAACATTCAGGGGAGAAGAATGGTGCTTCCTGCAGTGCATTACTAATTTTTCCATCAGAAGACTCATTAGCTCCCTGCAAGAGCAATTGCGATTAATCACACTGTATTTCTGGTAAACAAACATGTCAGATGGAGCAGATATAGCTCCAAAATATGATTCATATCCATCATTTGGCCACTTACTTTACTTTTTCTGTGAGTACAAGCTGACTGAATAATGAATTTGGCCTTGTGTCTTTGTTCTCTAAAATGGAAATTTTAATCTTGTAACAGTTGGCAGATTGAAATAAAGGCATATTCAAATATAAGATTAAAGTCAATTTCAGTACAAACTAATTATAGACTAAATTACAGCATTGATGGGGGGCATCTGTTCAATCTCAATGATTGACTCAACAGTCAAATTAATAGTATAATAAAAAAGTATACATTTTTCTTAGTGAACACAATCTTTGCATGAGCAAACACAGTAAAGAATCTATGCTAAGTACTTTAGTGACAGACAAAGTCACGTAAGCAGAGTGAAGGCAAATGTTGTGTGGGTTCATAAGAATACAGCAGAACGTTTGAAATGTCCTTTGCACCTCACAGTCCCAGGGGCTCAGGTATGCATGAGCGCAGCATGAGCGTCTGTGTGCTCAAGGAGCTGAAAAGGTGAAGTGATACAGACAGGAGAAGGCTCACGCAGTGGGAGTCCTGAAGATGAATAAAGAGGAGCCTCTTCATGTATAAGTCATGCGGCATGATGCGTAAACACTGGAGGCTATCACTGCAGCGCATCACGTCAAAAGACTGAGCAGAGAGGTAAGGGGCTCACAGAGAGAGATGTTCAAAACATGTCCTTCAAAAATCATCTCCAGAGGTCACCATGTGTTCAGAAGAGCCACAAAACCTCATTCATCACCACACATCACTGAAGAAGTCACACGCCTGACAGCTGCACAGGTTAAGTTATATATATTTTAAATCTAATTTAAATGATCTTGTTTGATTACACGTTTCCTATTTTCCCTGATGTTCTTAAAATGTACGTTGCAACACTGAAATAAAGGATATCTTATCTTATCTTAATAATATTCTACATATCATCACAGATAAGAACTTAAGGTAAGGTTAAGGAATTCTAAAGATGATGTGTTCTGAACTATTTTCATTATGATGCAGAATGTTTAAAACACGTAGATCTGCAAAAGATGATCCTGTTATACAAAAGTCTTAATGTTTTTAATTTTGACCACAATATGATGACAAGATGTCCCACTTAGAAGCAATTACAGTGAGTATGAAATGATGCAACAGTTAAAACATGTAAACAGTGGCACTAAATCCTCTGTGCAAGTGGTGACCCAGTTTTTATATTGACGACACAAGGACACTGCAGCCTCCATGCTTCAGGATTATAGGCCTATCTTTGCACTACAATTTTTCAGCTGGCTTATTGTTGCACAAACCAACAGGATTTTCCTTTGAGATCACATAAGGCAATTAGATTACGACAACTTTGTCAGCACTGAGTTGGTTCAAAGTAAAAAAAAAAAACATCTGCAAACTTCTAATGGAGGTCAAAATAAAGAACGAGTAAAGCAAAACTACAACAGCACTTAAATATTTCTCTGAGACGACCTTGCTTTTTGGCATTTGAAAAGAAAACTAAAGCGAGCCTTTGCTTTAAGTGGGACAGTACAGTTTAACAAGCTTTTCATTTTACTCCAAATTTCATCAAGTGGTAATTTGATTGATAGATACATGTTTTAGTATTGTGAGTGTATTTTCAACTAAACCCTACATTTTGTTATTCTTATTTGGAAAATTCTAGTTCAAAGTTATAAAATGTCACATAGTAAGAACTGAAAAAAGCGTTAGCTCGTTAGAAATGTGGTCGTTTATGTTATATAGCTGTTATATATTATGCAAATAACAACTTAAAGGGGACATTTTATGTAAAACTGTATTCTCAAAGTATTGTATTTTGATTGATTTATGCATGTTTGAATAATCTTGTGTTGTCCACCAACTGATGCTCCAGTGCTCAGAAAATTTCTGTTTATACCAACTACCTAATCCCGCCCTCTTATCTGTATTTATTATTTATGTTTTATGCTTTTCAACCATAAGACAAGTATTTTATAGCTGTTTCTTTTGCAATAAAGAGGGAGGGCTTAGTTTTGACCAAGAAGTCAATAATCCTGTTATATTTATTATTATTATAAAAAATACTTCTCAACCAACATTTTTGAGTTTTACAGAAAACAAAATGTAAATTACAGATCTATGCTTTGTTTGAATCTGTTTTCAATTCAATGCTAAGCGATCTGGGAAAAAAATGAATTACATTTTTTTTCTTCGTACTGATGCATCTTGATTTTCAATAAAAAATAAAAACGGCTTTTATTAAGATAAACAAAAATGTATTAACATTAGGTGACTTCTGCTTCAAATCACACATTTTTACTGACTTGGATTGGTTGCCAGTCTTTCGATTCAAAATCTCCAACCAAATAATTGACGATTTAACATGACTCAATCTTCATCTCTCGATTTTTTAACAGAACGTCAATGAACCTGATTTTAAAAGCTGTTTTAGAGCAAATACCTAATTATCTACATGTGTCATGTTGTAGTTCAGTAACAAATGCCTGAACAATAGCACAATGTTTGTTTTATGCACTTATCGGGAGACCTGTTGTTTTTCTGTGTATTTAGGAACAAACTGGAACATATGAAGATCAGCTATGTTCGTTGTAAAACACAAAACTGATCTAAAACTGCTTAGAAAGGAAAACCACTCCACTGACTTAAAACTGCAGAACTAATAAGTCCTGCGCTAAACTGTAACAAACATAAGATTGTAAATGAGTAATTTCTACTGTTGGAAAATTGCTATATGACAATTTGAACCCACATGCTTTACTTATTTTTGGGTAATTAAAAGAAGTGGTGGGGATAGGTGGTATGTGAAAACAGGAATTTTTTTGAGCCCTCAAGCACCAGCTGCAAGACAACCCAAGATAACTCAAATACGGATGAATCCATTACTTTGAGGTAAACTAATGATGAGAAATGCAGTAATGACATGGTTGAAAACTGATAGATCCCCTTTAAAATGTGTGTCATCTTAGCAAATATCACCTTTAGTGCTCCATTTTTCTCACAATGGACATTTTTAGTGATGTTGAAAGCAGTGTACATATTGACTGGGTGTCCTGGCGTAAATTGCGCAGAACAGCAGTGAATTTTCTTCGAGAGTATGCACATTAGCTGCTTAAGAGACTTATTACAAGGATCATATCTCTGGCTGGTGGCTCTCTGTCTCCGATCCAAATGGGAACGGAGCCGTTTCCATTCAGGCCGTGATTGCTTGCAGATGATTGAAAGAGGTAGGGGCCTGATTGTGTTTGCCATGTCTAAAGCTTTAACAGCACAGCCCTCCTGGTACCTTAATCCAGTTTATCCCTCTGTGCCTCCAACCAGAGCCTGCTCATAGTCCATATCTTGATTGTTCACCGACCTTGAGCAAGCAAATAATAAGAGTGCTCAGTTAGCAGCATGAAGCATCATTTGGAAAGATGGGCAGGAAAACGTGTCTGATTACAAGTAAACCCTTGAGATTTAATCAACATGGGCAGTTTCTTTAAAATAGAAATGAGTATTAGCTTTAAAAGATGAAAGTCTGGTATACACACATATTGGAATATTAATAAAGCATTATATTAGCTTGTTGTATGCAGAGCCTCCTCATGCCTTACAGCACAGTGCATTTTTAATGAGAAACTAAACATAGAGCTTTTCATCAGACAGAATACATTGAGAGTCTATAGAGGAAAATTGTGAGCGGTAAGCCGTTTGCCATCTATTCATTGTCTGTGGCCACAACAAAAGCCTGTTTGCACTTCAGCAATGATTAGCCAAAAAGTGTGAAAATGAAAAAAAAGTAAAAATTTATTTTTGCAACACCAGGGAAAAAAATGATAATTAATTTGAAGTCTGCCAATTGCTTGTTTTGTGAGCAAAAATATATTAATATTAAAAAACTGTAATTGCAAATGTGCTTATCTGAGCTTCAACCAAAGTGTCTGGAGAGAGCAAAAATATTTTCAAACTTTGCTATCTGTTTGACACGGAGCAGCTTAAATACAAAAAATAGAAACTGAATCCTCTTATAATGAATGGCTGTCATCTCATTTAGAGTCCATTTACTGGTGTACAGTTAGTCTCAAGACAGATTTTGACCTTTAAGAGCTACTTTGCGCTGATGTACCATTGAGAGATAATCACTCTTCATTTAGTTTGAATTTTTAAAAGCATTTCTACATCAGAGTGAACATTAATGCTTAGCTTTTCCAAGCCCAATAGACACTTCATAACACCTTATCTGAAAAGCCATATTCAGACAAAATCGTACATGCGGGGGTTCAAATAAGTGTGAGAATACTGGGCCAGAGCCAAGTTTGTATCCAACATGTGGCACACCATTCTGTTTCCTTGATACAGTGCTGTGTAGATACCAGTGGCCTAGATGCATAGCTAATGTGCATAATTCATCTTTGTCTAAAAATAACTTAACTTTAAATATTTGAATGTTCCACAAATCAATCATCTAAGCCACACCTACGTCCATTACATTTTTGAAGCTGTTTTAATGGTCTATGATTTTTATAGATTTTTGTTTTCCCCCGTTTTTCATTCTGCAGTGTCCTGTCTGCATTATGTAGCTGTTACTCTATATAAAAGCCTCATCTTGTTTTTTGGTAATGGTCTGATTCAGCATGTCTGCTCCCCTGCGCAGTGTGTAGAATTGGCAGGTCAATAATTGATTCAATATTCAAGTCCGTTGGAAGCCAGGCAGCTGAAACTGGAACTTGTGCTGCGCTTTGTGTTCTGAACCCCTCCAGCTGCGATTGTTCTCCTCGCTAAATGCTTTAAAACGGTGAAAAAGAAAAGATGAGGAAAAAAACATTTAGTAACATGATTGGTGGAGGCAATATTAGTTAGCACGGTAAGTTTTAAAGACCACATTTCTAAGCCTGACCAGACAGTAGTTTATAAAGCTATGCCTGATTTTTACTTTCTTAAAAACGTAAACAGAAATATTTCACGTTAAGCTTTTGTTTTCAGTCCATGTTTCTAATACATTTTGAGCTTCAAAAACGTGTTTTATGTATTTTGACAACTTTTAGAAGTGATTTGTGTCAGCATGCTAGCAAAAGTTAACCACAATGCTAGCAACAATAAACAGTGCACTTCCTGGATTTTAGTAGCCGAGCAATCTATAAATAGTTGTAGACAGGACACCTAAATAAATACTTTAACAATATATATCAGTGCTAGAGAAAAAATGATTTTAAGATATTTCCTTTTTTTAATGGAAGCCGTCATTTGTCCATGTTTTTTAAACTACGTATATATACAGAACACAGAGTCAGCGTAAAAGCTTAAAAACTCACCACTAAAAATTGTGATGTAATTTAGCTCTTGATGCCTCTACACAGCTTTACAATGACTTACCATGTAAACCTCGGTGCAGAAATGCTGTCTGGTCTGAACGCAGCATAAAAGTTAATGCTACTACAGATGGTGTCTACTTCAAAGTCCATAGAGACACATTAACAAAATCTTTATAAAAATATGGCTAAGCTAGAAATACTTTGAATGGTCAATTGAATAGTCAACAATCAGTTTAATCAGTTGATAATTAGATTAATCAAACAATTTTTTTGACATTGTGATTGAATAGTGCTGGTATCTTCATATTATAATGTATTTTATATGTGCCTGAGAATGAAATACTCGACTAAAAAGATTACTTTTATATATATTTTTTCCTTTGGTGACGGTAAATACATTTACTTTATTACACTGTGAAAATTTTGACTTTTTAACTACAGTACATAACTTAAAATCTCCCTGGTTTAACAACAGGTGAACACTCTATGACGTTGCACTGTAAAACTGTAGCCAATCACTGTCAAATAGACTCTTTTCATACAGAGAAAACTGACAGCCATATTTTTAAACCAAAAATAGGCTCATCAGATACATTTCCACAGTGAAGCAAGTGAGGCTGGTAGGTGGACACAAAATGTTTCCACCGGAGACGTAAATATAGAAGTGAGTGTGTAGTGCTGTTAGGGCAGAGAGGTCAGTGTACCGCAGGGAGAACAGGGAGAAACGAGCTGAGCTTTTGAATCCAATATGAGGATCTGGAGAGCAATGAAACCAGGGAGTTTAGTGTGGATGAAAACAAGAAAGCCTGGAGCCTTGTGCATGAGATGTAGAGGCTAGACAGGGCCCTTCTGGGAGCCCAGCCAGGAGGGAGCTGGAGCAAGGACATGAGATGACTAGTTGGACAACTGCAAAAAGGTCAAGGAGGACTGGGTGGTGTGATAATGACACCTACCCAAAGTGCATAGTAAGGGGCATGCAGAAAAGGAAAACATAAAGTTGACACAAAAGAAAAAAAACAAAAGATCTGCAAAACTAGCACATAAATTAATCTCACACTACTCATGTGTGGAAACTAACTAAGACTAGGGTGTACTAATACAATCTGAATCCAAAAATTAAGAACTTAGATTTACATTAACTTAAAAAAAATGCTGAATAAAAGAAAGATATCTTATCCATTATATAAATGGAGAAAAATTGAAAACACATTTCAAATCTGAGGTTTGAGCTACCAGCAGATATGGAAGCAGATGTGCAAACCTTAGGGAAGGTAAGTGTTATTGAAAGATGTAATAGGTCACATTTTTTACAAGATATAAAGACTCCGGACTGAAGTAGTGGAGCAGAAGCCTTGTAATGGTGAGGAGGGAGAAGATCAATACAAAGAGATGGGCTGAAGGAATGAGCAACCCAACTGTTAACAACAGAAAGATGAGAAAAACAAACGGGGTTCAAAATCTACTGGTAACAGGTGTACCTTAAGACTACTAAACTAGATGAAATCATGTGAAATAACTGATGATGAGCTCAGTTAGACAATAAAGCTTAAATATAAAAAGCCAGTAATCTGTACAATAAAAAAAATAACATTCCAAGGACTGTACTTTTTGGAATGCTTCACGGCTAGTCTGTTCCAACCTTGTAAATTGAAGCAGAAACTGTGGTAATAAGCAAGCGATGCAGTCTAATTGAAAAAGAGGGGGTGGCTAATAGTGTGTAGGAGAGGACAGGCTGGAGGATCGTCTGGAGCTTTGTGCCGCAAAGAGACAGCAGTGTGAAGAGAGGAGCCTTGCTATCTCAGTCCACTATGACAGCCAGGCATCACCGCACCACGACGGTCAAAGTGTGAACTGACCCAAGGTTGGATAAGGTTAGAAATTGGCTGCACTGCTGAGGACAAAAGTGCAGTAGTCAGAAAAAGCAACCAGGGTGAGAGGAGAGAGAGATATTTGAGCAGGAATGAGGATTCAGTGAAGAGGAATAGGCCACAGACAGTGCCTATTTGACTTGGCGTGTCCTTCCACAATGCACTCTCAGGGTTTGTGTTGCTGTGTTGGTAACTGTTCATGCGGAGCGGACCAGTCACACAGGGCTGTGGCACTACAATTTATCCACAGGAGAAAAGCTGAGAGCAGGCCATGTTAATGCTGATCAGAAAAGAGGTGTTTTGCTCTGTGAGGGAGGTGCTGTCAGTCCATATAACTCCATGTACAGCCAAGCAAAGACACAGCTCAGCTCACGCCCACTACTGATAACACATAGCGTCCACATCCTGATCAGATGGTGAGTGTGAAGTATTTCATAAGTATTTGTAAAATGCAATGAAAATTAATTACACATTTCTGTTAAATAAGAAATTAACTATCTTTTACTCTTTAATGTTTTCTCTATTAGAACTCCAGGCTTTTGCAAGACCGAACTATTGAAAAACACGTCCTAATGCATTATAGGAGCAAGGCCTCAGAAGGTCAATCAGCCAAAACAAAACAAAATGGTGGCACGCTCTGTTTGCTACAGTGCTCTTTCAAGGCAGAAGCTGCACGTGTGGCGCTGTTCATGGTGCTGAAATGATAAAGAGCATCTACTTCTCCATTCTTATGCATGGTTATAAAGTATTTCTTTTAGTGGGCCAAATTGGTTTTCTGGAATGCTGACATTATGTATAAAGTTGACAAGAACTCTAGACTTTGAACAAAACAGATTCAAAACATGTCAATTCAAGTTGGGATTTGCAATTCATGCTGTGCCCTATATGTAAAGGCCTACAAATTGACACTAAAGCAATATTGAATCTATAGTCAAACATTGATACCAAAAATTAAGTAAAAACCAACAGTTATTATGTATATTTGCATGATTCTTGTCTTATAAACATGCTCTCTAAAACTTACTTTGGTGTCACATCCCTTTGCTGTATGAGGCTGAGAGAGGCAAGAATGGTATCTCACAGACAGGACTCCAGCTTTCTGAAGAACCATTGTTAGAACTAGCACGCGTCCTTTAAGGCAACATTTAAATATTTTTACAAAGATTTTGAGTATCATCCACTATAAAAACCCCATGGTAATAAACAGTATTTCTTTGCAAAGAAAATTAAGTATGTTGTCTAAAATATCGCTTTAAAAATAAATGTATAGTTATAATTGTGGTATTAAAATCAGTGTATGTAGCATATCGAAAGTGAATTTGAGCATTTAGTATGTATAACTCATGTATGCAACTCTCTGCTATTGTAAATGTTAATCGGTCATTACTACAGTAGATCATCTGAATGTGAATACAAACTGAGACGACACGTTAGGAGCGGTTACTTAAGGTGGTGAATCCTCAGAGTAAACTGTAATCCGTGGCCTCCACAGTGTAAGCGCTACGAGCAGTGGACCGCGCTGGACTTTGGCATCACGTAGATGTGTCGCGTTCCGATCACCAATGCAAATACGAACCTCCCTCCTATACTTCCTCCTCCACCTCTCCCATCATCACCTCCCAGCACCGGCACGATTACTCTCTCACACACGCGCGCACACGCACACACACGTCTTGAACGCTGCTGGTGCCAGGCTTTGAGAGAGCGACGGAAAGAAGCAGTTCAGGCTGAGGAAGCGAGAGAGGGAGAGAGGAGCGAGAGGGAGCCCGCTTATATAACAGTGGCTCAGGGAAACGCTGGGGAGCTCGAGGAGACCTTCACTGGACAATAAGCGGGAATAAAGCAACGTGAACGTCCGTCAGAGGATACGTGATGGAGCGGTCCCGTGCGCAATGCTCCAGCGGTGAAGGTAAGCTGCATAATAATAAACACACTCTACTGTAAATGGAGGAAGCTCGGCGAGAGCTTTAAAGATGGAAGACCTCGCTTTTGAAATAGGTGATGATACGTGTTTACGCCCGCTGTTTACACACACACTTGGTAAAGATTTTATCCAATGTAGATGAGGCACAAATCGTTGTAGTATGCGCTTGAAGCCGTAATTGTTCAACAAGAATCCAGCATCACGGTCAGACCAAAGACTGTTTTGTGCAAACTGTTGCTTCATTTATTGCTTGCACCGCACCCCTACTTTTTGGGGGCGGATAGTTGAGTGAGAATAGTTCAAAAGCGACAAGGGAGACCTGGGGTGCAAAAGTGGAGCTGAAGGGCAGAGAGAGCGTGACGGCCCCAGACTGTACGAGGCATGGCTGGAGCATCAGCCCCGAAGCACTCCGTAGTGTAGCCGCTGGAAGTGTGGCCGTGCAACACAATGAAGCTCTAATGCGACTGAAATTCTGAACGGAGTGCTCTAAAAGGGTCAGAACTTAACTCACATGCTGTGTTGAAAGACAAGAATGAAAGTGGGGTTTTCACGTCAGTATCATTTAAAACCATCCATGGCTTTAGTTTACAGCTCGAATTTGCAGCAGTATTCAGTGTCTGTCCTATTTTCTCTGACGAGAGAATAAATGTTCTATATTTTGTGGCATAATCCCCGTCATGAGCGCTCGTAATGCGCTCACCAGACACTTTTATCACATGATGTCATTTGGGCTCTGATAAGTGACTTACATTTTCTAAGCTGGGCGATACTGGTCGTATTGGAAAGATCATTTTGATACCATGGTGTTTAAAACAATTTACAGAACAAAATAATTTACTTTGCCTAAAATCACATGCGTCTTTTACTTTTCCACACATTTGACAGGATCAGTGTTTGCACAATTTTGATGATAGCAGTGAATTAGTCACTCAAAATGACTACAGGCAATGAAGCAGGCGACACTTACAATGTATTGCAAGATGCTTCAAAACACAATCCAGCCCATATGTCAACATGAGCGGTGCCTCTAATCCTGTAGGCATAGCACATCACACATGAATGTTGCCTTTTCTGAGACCTTGTTTCTATGCCTCAGCAGGTGTTCGACATGGATCCTCCTGAACCCTGTGACCAGAGTTTGGAAGAATAAAGCTTTTGTGAGGCATCTCTACGGCTGTGGACATGAACTTAAAACCACAGTCTCAGACAAGACTTCCTGTAGGGAAGCACTGAGACTCCATCTTCTTGTTTCAGATGTTCTTGTGCTTACTGTGGAGACAGTGACTGTGTGGGGATGCTACCACTGCACAGACTGCAGTGCCTTCTGAAGCGTGCCCACATGCTGTTGCTTTGCTTGGGCATAGCATATTTAATGGCAGGCAGCCTGCTCTTGCTACAGCGCTCCAGTGTACGAGTGGGTCACTCCAGCCTAACCAACGCGCCTCCTTTGTCCCTGGCAGCTCCTCCTGTGGCCCTCAGAACTGTGGGGTTAGGGGTGAGAGCACGCTCACGCTGGGCAACCATCCCAGTGTCAGCTGGAGGAAGCAGGCCGGGTCGTGTGTCCGCATCACGCAGCCTCGGGGTCCAACACCTGCACCGCCGCTGGTTTCACAATTTGTTGCCAGAGGGATCGGAGCAAAGTCTGTCACTACACAGGAGTCGGCACAAAGGTAACTGTGCTGACACTCACGCTATGGCTCATATACTGAACCACAGAGCACAGTTTTCTTTCACAGCCACAGTAAAATATTTAGCTTATTTGAATCCTATAGAAGACGTCAGATCATTTTTGGGGGTAATAATGGTAAATGATTATTGTAATTGCTTTTGTTTCAACTCAATATGACCCAGTGTCATCACTGTTTGAAAAATCTTAAATAGCCTACAGGAAAGTGGTCTGAGACAGGGGCAAGTGAAAGTCGAGAATTTAAGGGCCAAGAGAGAATAAACCTGCATGAATCAAAATACAACTCAGAGTGGGCTTGAAAGGGAACATTATATAATTATAGAAGTACATTTTGTATAATATTGTAAATCATCTTTAAAGAAGGGCGGATTATGGTCACAAAGCCTGAGGAAGCCACCAACATTACTACTGGTTGGTACTAGTCACCAGAGAACCAAGAATCCAATGTCAAAGATAGTTTCAAAAGATGGTGTTATCCATCACAGTAAAGGACTGAGCCCATAGAACATTTAGACAAGCTTCATAATACATTTATATGCCATTTTACGTGTGGCTGCTTCAGATGGTGTAGATAGGCACTCAGCCCACAGATCCACTTTGAAGCAGAAAGCTGCCACATGAGCAGTTTCTATAAGATAAATTAGTATTCTACAATATTTCAATGATCCAGAGAACTCATAATATTATATGCAGACCAACTCACAAACTCAGAGATTTGCATAATTTTAGGGTGTTTGGCAAAGGTTTTGCCATTTTGCTGAAATGTTAAATACAATAGAATTAGCCCCACTGAAACATTTGTTCCTCCAGCTTATCTTTGAAAAGCATCCTACAAGTGCTCTTAATCCTTTTTATAAACTGACACTACAAACCACTCAGTCACTAAGTAGAGTAATACAAATGAAAAATGTTGAAGGCCTGAATGAAATCAGTTCCAGTAACAGGCATCTGGCAAACATTCATTTTTGTAAATGTATTAGTCTGGACACTATCAAATTAGCCAGGTCCATAGTGCCACACATAGGAAGAGGAACAGGCAGTAAATAAGTGGTGGCTTTTACAGGTTTTCTCTAATACATTTATCAAATGCTGGACATTTCTGCAGCCAAGTTTGGCTTTTTAAAAACCGCCTGTATTTTAGATACGAGGAAAAGAAAACTGTAAGCTTGAAAGATGAACTAAAAAAAGGACAGGTTGTTCAGGGTTTTTTTAGGTCCCTTTTCTGATCGTATGTAAAAATGATGTGCTGAAAAACAATTACTTTCTTTAACTACCAACTTTACAGTAATGTTCACAACATTTATTTAAAGCAGAATAAAGTAACATTTTTACCTTGTTAGTGTTATTCTGTGGGTCTCTGTAATGGTTACATATGCATTTTGGGGCATTTGAATCATGTGTCAGCTCTCTCAGCTTCCTCCTGTAGGAAATAAGGCACATGCAAATTCTGAACCCTGCCTACATTCTCGACCCGAAGTGCTCTCCTAAAAAACCCTAGCTCTCAGTAAATGTGTTTGGATGTGTTTTACAGCTGTATTTCATGTTTTCATTTTTGTGTAAAGATACACAACACTGAGAAAATGAGACAATAAAAAGCTGAAGTTACAATTTGTTAGATTAGTGTTGTATTTACACAAGAGAGATGTAATGGAAGAGCACTACCACTTGCTTAGTTCTGCCTTAAACATTCTTAGATTTTTGTCAGACACATTGCAGTTGAGTAGTAAAAAATCTCTGACAACCCTTGTCATTTTTGTAGGAATGTGTCAGTTTTTTTAACTGTCAAGAAATACCACTTTCATAGAAGCTTACAATAGTTGAAGTCACAGTCAAACTACTGTGGAGAACATTGAATATACAGGTGCGCACAAGCATTCTGAAAGACGTATTGTAAATTCTCATAGTTAGCCTGGTTTTCACTCCCCAGCTAATACTATCTTTTCTCTGGGTCTATGAAGAAAGAAAACCCATCTATCTTTTTAAAGAACTACAAAATCAATTGTATCATGTGTGAGAATCTGAGCACGTCCCTCTATTAACCCCGAGCCTGAGTTCTTTGTGCTGTGATCAAAGCAGTGGTCTGGCCACTGGGGGCAGAATGGGGGGCATCATACCCTGATGGGACCTGACCACATGTGAGGGCTTTTAGGTGTTTAACATGGATGACACAATCTCCAACAGAGGACACTCTAGAACCACTTAGCTCCTCAGTTTATCACTTCTCTTCATAACAACATATTGATCAGAGATTACTGTATAACCGTACTGAAAGCTGAATCTAATGTTGTCAAGACATAACATTTAAAAATTATCTTCTGCACTGCAGCAAAACAGCTTCAAAACATTCACAATGAAGACGTTTTAGTCCATGAAAGCTGACATCTTAGTGGACTGGAGAACTATAATTGCTATAGACCCCTTGAGCAATAATGTGTGCTTACAAAGAAATGCACATGCTGGCCTGCATTCAGCAGCTGGTATTCATAAGAGCACTTTTATGTGTCAGCTGTGGGGAGTTTGATGTGGCTCTGCGCTAAAGTGAGACCTATCTCATCAGTTCATCATAATAGTCTGTCAAAACCTGTTGTGACTTACATGCTTCTCTCAACAGATATTGCTTGTGATAAATAAAATTCACTTAAACTACACTGCAGCAATGAATGCTTGTTTTTGCTATTATTGATGTTTTTATTAGTGTTCTACAGTAATAATAATAATAATAATAATAATAATAATAATACTATTATTATTATTATTATATTATTATTATTGTTAATGACTTATATCCCTTAAATGTCCATGGTAGCATTTAATGGCTTAAAATGGTTATGTATTGGAGCTTACATACAAAGCAAAGACTAACGAAACTATGAAGACACACACTGATCTGTCATCTTTTGGATAGTAAAACCTCACGGACTGAATATCACTGTTAAACTTTTTTCCTTCTAACACACAGGAACATACATGGGTTGCTTTCTTCACAATGCAAGTGATCAAGCTCTGGGAGGAACCATGCTTTATGACCTACGCAAAATGACCAGCTCTCTGTGTCAAGACACCTGCTCCGAAAGGTAATGCATTCATGCAGCTCCTCAAAGGCACCGCAGAAGGCCTGCGTTTGAAAAAGCCTTTTAGTCTCTATCTCCTTCATGAATGGTTCCTGTGTTTAAGCCAGAGGAGAGCCAGGTGGCTGTGTGACAGTAAAAGATGAGGGGAGAGCAAGGGGAGAGTGAAGAGCAGCCAGGACAGAAGGCTGGATGCAGAAGAAGGAAGGAGGGAGGTGTGGATGAGTGAGGAAGCTTAATGAGCAGTCCACAGCAGATGCTGAATAAATCAGGGCTTAGAAGTGTGCTTTGGTCCAGGAACGGACACTTCAGAGAGGGTCAGTACGAGCTGTATTTTCATTAGAACTGAGAAAAACTGGCCAAAGCAGAGAAAGAGAAAAAAAGAGATACATGCACATTTTCTTCAGATATTACCACAAAATGACCTGTATCAATTATTCCTTTTTATACAAGTATAAAACTGAAGACAGCTGAATCCAGTCAAACTTTGACTGTGAACTTGATCTCAATGTTCCTTTCCACAATCCAGCTTTTTACCTGAGCGCTCCAATTACTAAGATGAGCCAAAGTAAAAAGTCAAAGCAATTTATGAGGAAGCTTCAAAGGACACATATGAAAAGGTCACTTTTGATGAGGGGCCCATTTTCCCTATGGAGGCATATGAGAGTGAAGAAAACTGAGTCGTACAAACCTTCATCTATGAGGCACAGATGAGACAGGACAGAGTTCAGCTGCTTCACTCAGGCCCCAGAACAGTGGGGATTTAATGCTCAGAGCTGAATTATATGATAAGTTGTAAATGTTAACTAATGTCTTGTGGGAGGGCTTAGCCGAAGGGCAATAGCTTGAGGTTATTGATTGCCATGAGCGAGGGCGATGCAGTAACGGCTCCTATGTGTGTGTTATGTGTGTAGTGGCTATCAGTTTGCCGGTTTGGAGTATGGAGCAGAATGTCACTGTGGGAACAGGATCAACAGCCCACGTGCCCCAGAGGAGGACTGTAGCCTGGTGTGTCGGGGTGAGAGAGGGCTGCATGTGGAGGAGTGGGTCGACTCTCCGTTTACAAAGTGGAGGAACAGTTGCCTGGTCACAGAAAATGTGAGTTGTTCTTTATGATGCTTCTGCAATTTAGTTTGATGAAAACAATCAAAGTCAACACATGAGGGGTGTGTCTGGTTTGTTTACTTTAACTTTTGATACATTACAGCAAAGTGTGCTGTTCTTTAGTAGAGGAGCATTCATCGTAAAACCAAAGAAAGAAAATGACACAAGTTTGAGTGATTGAACTGTTCTGTTTTCACAGCCTGATTTAATTTCAGATAATAACACAGGTGTGGTTTTGCATAAAATTATGCTTAGTACAGCTTTAAATGTTGATTGATGGAAACCACTAAGGATTTTAAGTGAGTTTGACATTCAGACAAAGCAGCTGCAGAGCTATTGCTAACCTGGAGACTGGCCATGACCTATATATATATATATATATTTTTATAATATATAATATATATATATTATATAATGGTGAATTATTTAGTCCCATATGTCACTATGTAAGTGCAATAAGGATATGTGATAATAGCTGAATTCAAACAGCTAAAATATTTTTTTGTTCTTGCACAGAGTAGCTTACCTTTGTCTTTGCTTGTTCTTTACTGTTACAACAATGACGCTGAGCTGTTTATTTTGCAGTCAGGAACGTTCACTACCGCGGCTGCTTCCAGTTGCTCAAGAGCATTATTGGCACATTCCCTTTCTACTCCTTTCAGCCCAATCTGACGGCACAGTCCTGCATTGAAACCTGCACAGATAAGGTTTGAACCGACTTTGAAAGGACAAACTGATGTGAAACATTCTCATTTGTTTAAAACAAGGACTTTCAATTCCTCAGACTATTAAATGTACATAAGTGTATTTTACTGGGATAAATGAAGAGCAATTTAGTTATTTAGACAAAAGTTGTAGATTATATGTTTTAGAGAGGCTAGTTCTTTAAAGATTTTCCTGTCTTTTGCAGGAGTTTCCATTGGCTGTGTTGAATGGGCCTCACTGTTTTTGCACATGGACATCATCTCTGTTCAGCGTGACTGAGCTGTCTGATAGTCCGCAGTGTGTGCAGACCACTGGGCCCAACCAGACCTCTGCTGCGCTGTATACAACACGCACTGAGCGCGACCACTATCACGTCTATCAGACACCGGTACTTGGTGAGTGACTTACAGAGTTGATGCTTTTAAACTCAACAGTGGAGACAGGCCCTTTTCATTAGAATGCAGAAGAAAACAAAACTCAACTCAATCTTTTTTTTTTTACCTCTGAGGTCACATGGGGGGGTTAAACTTTATATTAACTACATCTTGATTAGCCTTAATACACTCTTAATAAAGCATGAGTAATGGATTCATTCTTAATGAACAAAATAGGCTATTAAGGCTTAGTAACGACTTAATTACTACGAGCCCTTCCCCTCAACCCAAAATCCTAATCTTAGCTCCTTTATTGAGCAGTTACTGAGCCTTAATAAACACTTCCATTCATTAATTGATGATAATTTGTCCATTAATTGTTAACTCTTTATTTATGCTATAATAAGGCTTTAGTACGGCTAAATAAGGTATAATTAATATAAATTGATACCCATGGGGTTATAACAGTAGCCCACACAGAGGTCAATGGAGCTGGGTCAGGCAGACTCACCACTGAACAGCCTTTGCCTGCGCTTTCTATCACAGCTCACTATTTTTCTGCGGAATATAGTTTTAAAATTAACGTTCTATATAAACTAATATAATTTAAGTATTAAATATTTATTCTTTTTTTTTTTTTATTCTTCCAGAACAACAAAGGTTCTTAATTGAACATTTTCAATCAACACATTTTGTGAATGTCAGTATGTCTGTAAGAAGGCTTTGTCTGTATGAACATACCATGAATGAAGCCCAATGTTTGTAATGTTTGTAATCAATGGTGACAAATAAATATTTTAATGTAATATGAGTGTCAATTTCAACAATAAAAAAAAATAAAATTAGTCTTTATTATTGGCATATGGTTATACTGTTCTGATCCTTGCTGATGTCACAACACTTACACTTACATTACATTGGTTCTTTGTCAGTTCATGACTATTTTGATCTGAAACTTGCTCTGTTTGCACTACAATAACCAAAAATGACTGAAACACCCTATACACAGTTTAGCTTCACTTGAACCTTGTGTATAAGGCCGCTGAATTTTGTTGCAGAGAGACTGTAATGTCTACATGAGTGCATGTCTTCAGAATTGGTTCACTTCTGGTTCATTGTTGCCTAAATGAGGAAACACTGT
The DNA here is from genome assembly GCA_038363315.1 of Mugilogobius chulae. NCBI lineage: Eukaryota > Metazoa > Chordata > Actinopteri > Gobiiformes > Gobiidae > Mugilogobius > Mugilogobius chulae. The sequence continues at coordinate 10,382,421 of CM076406.1, read as the reverse complement.
GTTTGTAGACTCCAGGTGCAAGGAGAGGATGTTTCTGCCTCAGAGATCCAGCTCCCTTGTGGCTCTTTCTAGTTTTCCTGGTGCAGGCAACACCTGGGTCCGACACCTGATCGAGCTCGTGACAGGCTTCTACACCGGCAGCTTTTACTTTGATGGCACGCTCTATAACCGAGGTGTGTATGTGCATGCAAAGTGTTAAAATGAACAATTCAATCAGTGCTGAGTGTTGTGGAGGCTGACAGAATCAATTCAATTGTTGGTCACTGCCAGGTTTCAAAGGCGAGAAGGACTATTGGAAGAGTGGCCGTAGCATCTGCGTGAAGACTCACGAGAGTGGCCAAAAAGAAATCGAGATGTTTAGTTCAGCCATCTTACTCATTCGGAATCCGTACAGATCGCTCATGGCTGAATTCAATCGCAAGTGTGCTGGGCATTTAGGGCACGCCTCAGACGCACAGTGGAAAAGTAAAGGTAAAGCTTCAATCACATTTGGACAATCAATTTGTTCACCTCCGAGCATGAGTGTCTTTTTAAGTCACACAAACATAAATTCAATCACTTATTTAATAGAAGAGATACAAGACAAAGAGCTTAGTATACTTAGCATCAAATTGAGCACAACATTTTGCAAGGACAATGTAAATATAGGCATGATTATACGTTGATTGATTTATAATTTGTTAAAACTATTATAGAATATGCAATATAATACCAAAGATAAACTTACATACATATATGGTCTGTGATTATTATTTTTGGAGTGTAGATATGTTAGTATTAAGTATTTTGTATAATTAACTACAACCATAAGGGACATCTGTACTGGCAATTTACTATGAAGGTCACATTTAAAGGCATTACTTGCATTTGTGGATTGTTCTCTATACTAAAATATTGAAAATAAGGGAGCACAAACAACATAAGTCATTGGCCATGGATGGAGTCAATGACACCAAGAGCTCCAGCAGGGCCTTGAGAGTGGAAAATGGCTTGAGCGTTACACTATGAGGCTGTCGTGGATGTCCAATCAGTTTTGGTGATAAAACAATTACATGACATCTTTTCTTGTCTTGTCTTAGAGTGGCCAGAATTTGTCTCCAGCTACGCCCCTGGTGGCATCTCACGCACTGAGCTGGCTGAAGTTTGGCAAACGGCTGCTTGTGGTCCATTATGAGGAGCTTCAGAAGACGCTCATTCCACAGCTGCGTGTCATTGTCTCCTTTTTGAACACTACTGTGAATGAAGAGAGGCTGATGTGTGCTCAGGGCAACCAGGACGGCCATTTTAAACGCTCGGGGTCACAGCGGCCCTCCTTTGACCCCTTCACTCCTGACATGAGGATTATGATCGACACGTTTATTCGTGATGTGGACCAGGCATTACAGAGCAGAAACTTGAGCGGACTCCCACAAGAATATGTTCCGAGATGATGAAGAGGGAAAGGTCCTTGTGTTCAGAGGGACTTTAGTTTCTAAAGCCTCTATCACTGTGAACGTTCGCAGAGTCACGTAAACAAGTCGCTGATGAAAGACTGACGATGAAACAGAAAATGCTGCTGCAGAATGTTTTAAAAGCTGAAGGCTGCTGCAAATACCATGAAGGCACGTTTGTTTACGTTTGATTTGCAGAGGAGGATTAATGAATCTTAATGCACTAAGTGTGGGAGCTCTTTTATAATTCAGATCAGAATTATGTTTTTTTTTTACACCCACAGAAACTTAACACACATTAGCACATTCGGACTTCTTAAAAGGACATACAAGTGTTTACAGGTTTACAAGATGTCACAAAATTCTTCACAGTCTAATTAGAATTTTGTTATAAATAAAACTAAGCTGAAGTTAAGTCTCTCTCATTTAAAGATTTACACTATTTTTGTTTGCTGGATTAAAAAAAAATATAATAATAATAATCTTATAGTGCTTCCTTTGTTTTTTTTTGTATTCATACATACTCATGTACGATAGGAATGTGATCATTTAAACTAGGACAGGGGCCATTTGGGGAACAAATCACCTCTACCAAATAGGCCTGGGCAATATTGACAAAAATGAATATCATGATACATTCTTGGTGCGTTGTGATAAGGACATTTGGACAATATTCTGCCAGTTGAACATAAACGTGATTAAAAACTGGAAAAACGACAACCTTAAATATGCCACTAAGCTTAAAACTGGCTGAATTACTTTGTGTAACATGATTTGGACAGGTTTAGACAACTTGCTTTGTCTATTAGAAAATATATAGCATTACTTATTTAGACTTTATAGTACATTTTCTCCAAAACAACATTCACAATATTACCTAAAATATGATACTGTATATTGTCTGTCTCTACTTCAAAAGTCTGGCTTCTGCTCCAAACCATATGTTTTACTGACAGAGCATTAGCTGTGGAGCTCCGGGTTCAAAAAAACACACTTACCTAATTAATGATTTGACATGACCGACTATCTCGCAATTTCTTGATTAATTGCCCCAACCCTAAATTAAACCAAGCATAACTTAGGTTATAGAAATAAGATGATTTAATACTTCTACTGCCATTGGTTTGTTACATTAAAAAAATGTAAACAGGTAAATCCTCCCGGCTCACACACAGAGCAGCCGAAGCCTTCACTAGACAACAGGAGATGAGTCACAGCAGCAGTGAAGCCGATAAAACAGATTGGATCTGAGGTTTTATACAAAGTAGCCTCTCGCTTTCTATGTTTCACACACATACAAGTGAGGGATATAGACATCTAGAAGTAACTAAATTTATTTTTTACTCAAGGTTTTAAAAAAAAGTACATACAGTATATCGGCCTCACTTGTAGTAAAGTAGTAGACAATGAGAAAAGATGATTTAGCTGCAGTACTGCATAAGCCGCAAGGTTCAAAGCTCGTGAAAATGTAGCATCTTATATTACAGAACTTAGGGTAATTACTTATACAACTTCATTATGATACTATAATACAATAACCCTACAAGATGGATGAGGAGGACTGACCAATAAGAGACGAGTAAGAGGAGAAAGTAGAAAGCAATGTTGTGTTTGGGCAAACAACAGCATTAAACTCAAAATAACAGAATTGCACTAGATTCCCACAGAATATAACAAAACTTCCAAAGTAAAAAAAAAAGTAGACTGTCATGTTGATTTTAGTAAGGCTGTCAAAAAATAGAAATAAAAAAACAATAAAAACTCCTGATGAACAAAGATAGTATTAAAATGATGAACTCATTTGAGCAGTGCTAATGAGCTTCATCAGAATTAGGCTGCACAATATATCGAAAAAATATCGATATCGCAATATTGACACGTGCAATATCCATATCGCAAGGATGTGCAATAATTTATTACATTTTATGCATTATTCATCCGTTTTAGCGCCGAGTGGTTTGACTCCGTTCTCGTCTTCTCCTCTTAGAACAACTTGTGATTCGTGTTGGTTTAAAACAAGATTGAAACGCACAAAAACTATAGTTGTGATAAAGCTGTGACCTGTCAGGCATAATGGTGTAGGTACCGACTGCGGTTGCCAGATTTTCAGAGCAACCAGCAACTAAGCCGTATAAAAATCGTCCTAAACATGACCGCGCCTCAAATAAAAAATAAGTTAATAAAATGATTAAGCAATTACTAAGCCACAGAACGTGTGCAGTTTATACGCACATCGTTTAATAGTGTAATAACGACTTTAAATAAATGTACAGAGAAATTCTTATTGAAAAATAAATATCGCAAAAATATCGAATATCGCAATCTCAGACCATATCGCATATCGCAGAAATTTTCAATATCGTGCAGCCCTAATCAGAATTACTCAGGGGAGATGACTTGATATTCTGAGCTGCAACCAACTTCTGATTTTGTTGTTTTAGATTTTGAAATCTATAGCAAGGAAAGCTGGAGTACCTGATTTTCACATTTCACACAACATTTTGTCCGACTAGCTTTAGGCTTTCCTTGTGTTTTTCAGCACATGATTAATAGTCACACATTCAACATTGGCAGCAATTGCTAGGCTTCACTCATGTGACGTGGGAGACGAGGCAGGAAGTCATTTTTCTCACATCTATTGTTTCAGGTTGGGTCAAACACTCGGGTGAGTAGCTAGTAATAAATAATGCTTCAGTAATGCGAACACAGAAACACTTTGTCTCGCGATTAGACCGGTCAGCACAGAATTTGGGCATGTTGAAGAGGTAGAGTGTGTGAAACGCTTAGACAATACATATACAGTTTATGTGAAGAGCAGTTCTAAACACTGCTAATTAAAAAAAAAAAATCACAAAACCTTTCTAAACTCAAAATGGCTTTTAACAAGGCTCTTACCTACCGAAATGTGGCCGTTGGATTTGTACCAGCTTACACTCTCTTTTATTTTTAACATTATTTTATTTCAGGCTAATGCTAACGTCTAAAGAAAAATACATGGTTGTCCCCCAGTCAGCACCTCACAGCAACTACTAAACAGTGCTTCAATAGCATTACAGACTGTTTCAGGTCAAAGTGTGACATCATTGTGAACTGGCCTGATTATTTCTGAAACACCTGCAGGGGTGCCACATCTTCAGAGACAAATAGGTGACAGGCCTTTGAAAAAGACAAAACAAACCATCTTATCAGTAATAAAGACTTAAAAAATTATTTTGTCAGTAGTCGGGATATTGTCATGGATTAACTTGAAAACCAGCTCAAATTCACAACCCTTGACTGTCAAAGTTGTGAACACAAAATTGTATTGCAGTTTGTTAATCTACTAACACATAATGATTTGATTAAACTTTTAACACCACTTTGAAGAGATATCCAGAAGACACATACTGTAAGCTCTAAGTACATAGTTGTAAATAAGAATACTATATCAGAAAGCATTTGGCAATACACAAACATTATGCTAACAATATCTAACCAAAGTATCAAGTCATTTCATGAAGTAAATCAAGTTGAACTCTTTACTATTGTAACCACAATATTTTGTAGCAGTAGCTTTATTCCCCGAGGCCTGCATAAGTTTGAAAAACAGCTTTATTAGTGCTGTAAAGCAATAAGTCTCAGATTTAGCAGTATTCTGTTATAAAACTCAATCAAGTGACAGACTGCCCAGGTTTGATTTGTACTTACTATTCCTGTGTTGTAGACACGACTCCAAAAGAGACAACTTCTTCTGCAAACAAATCACAAGCAGACAATTCGTGAACTTAATGAAAGAACTGCTTGTGCAACACTGATTTTTGTTAATTCCATTACTCCAATTTAAATGTTTTCTCCTCTTGATCACTTTCTTTTTTTTTTTCATTTTCAATATACAAATACAACATCAGTCATCAAAATCACGACATCTCCACAGAGAGTCTTTACAAGAGATTATTGGTATATGTGCCAGAAGAGTCAGTGGTTTTACCTGTCACTCCTTCTTGCTCAGGGTGATCCGCTTGTGTACTTCTCTTGCTTTACTCTGTGTCAGTTTGTTCTGAGAGAAACAGACAGATCAGAAACTTGACGTGTTCCACAGACAATAGCTCATTCTCTTTAAGATAGAAAATGACTGTTATACCAACACAAGAGCAGTACTTTTATCCAACTGTATTTGTACGTACTGTGTGGCACTTCTTGGATGCAACGCTAAACCAAAAGAAGTGCTTTAGTGTCACCTGCTGGTAAAGAGTCATATCACAACTGCAGCTGAGTTGTAAGTTAGACTACTACGTATGTTATGTATAGGAAAAACTTGGACTTTTGCACCATTGAGGTCTTCTGTCTGATTAGTTCAATAAATGTACACATTCACAGAGTAGTGTAAAAAATTATCAATATAGCACAACTTCTAAATCCAGCAACATTATGAGGTGTCCAAAATGTCAATGTTTTTTTTTTTTACTGGGATATACTATAAGGACTATTTTTGGTATGATTTAAACAAGTTTATAGCTTAAAAAGCAAGTTAGCTAAATGTTAATGCATTGGTTCCAGCCCAATAGTTTTGACAAAAAAAAGCACATAAATCTCTTGCTTTGGAATCTGGAAAATTTGTTTAATAAAGCATTAAATTTTATCTGCCCAAGCCCTCAAAAACCTTGCCCTAAGAAACCCTATATTTTTTACTTTGTGACAAACTTTATAGTGTGTGAACCTTTATCTGTAACTGTTGCTGAGGGTTGCGTTTGAGGCTTGGTTCAACTTTAGAGTTGTTTGGGTTTTGGAAGCAAATATGTCGGAAGTGAATTAGAAGACCAAAAAATTAGCACATTGACTGATAAACATTAAGAATTGAAAAGTAAAGTGTAACTTAACTTACATTTGCAGTACTAACTCGTTCAGTCTATCTGGCTTTCCCTGGTGGTCTGGTCTGGTCGTCCATGATACTTTGGTACAACTACAGAAGGACTGTGGCGGGAAAATCAGTCAACGCCATGACGCATGCGTGATTTTGTCGTTTTTCGTTTATTTTTTCAGAACACACCTGTGCTAAATTAATTGTGCTGTGTTCATCGCACGACAATCTATTAAAAATAATATTAGCTTTGACATTAGCAGCAGAATAAAAGAGAAGACGCCAAAGCTACTGTAATACACATATTTGTCCACGAGATGGCAGCAAAGCTTTCGCAATTACACAACGATTCAGTTTTAAAATATCTTTGATTACAATGGCAGTAAATAAATCAACTACAGTATTCGCAGAGATTGATAAGCAAAAACACGGACAAGAGTAGATCTAGCTCCTTCAAAACTACAACACTAAAAATGTTTCCCTGTGGAAACTTTTGGTGATGGTGAGTGTGTCTGACAGGCGGCGGCAGTGAGCTGTGCTGTGGGGATTTCACTCAGGCTGGTTACAGACAGACACCGCTGATCCGCCCGATGACACAGACATATGTATGTATCCGAGTTTTCTTTTCCTCCAGTGGTTTTCTACCTGTGTAAGGAAGAGGACAGCACTTCCAGCATCATGAATAAATAAAGATGAATAGCCTAAATGACTGAAGAAAGAATGTTCTGTGGGAATGTGGCATTTAATTAGGCATTACAAATAGAAAAAGCTGTATGGTCTAATGATAACTCTGACCCTACATGAGTGTGTGTATGTGGATGTGTGAACTTTGTGTAAAAAAAGGCCAAGGCCTAAATCTTTTCTCTTTACTTGTCCTAAGTCAAGGTCACACAAGAACGCCCAGAGAAGTTTTCTGCCGCAAAAACAAAAAGAAAATAGTTTTATATTGCAAGGGAAAGTGCTTTTAACAGGGACAGGACAGGGGTCATCTTGTCACAAAAACACCACTTATTTCCAGTGATTACAGTTAAGTATCTAATGGGTGCATCATGTGGTTTAAGCTGAATGGCTGACTGTAAATGTCACTACATTTGAGTTTGCCTCAAGCATTTTCCCATGTGCTCTTGGTTACACAGTTCATGTTTAACAGCGGGCCAAACTTAGAAATCTAAACCACAAATGACAAATCCAGCATCCAACTTGTATGGACTGTTTCTGAGGTCACAGAGTTTATTTTTGACACGTGGAGTTACCTTATCATTTAGTTGACCTATTGCAGTTATAACTTGTAAACATTTTAATAAAATATTACATAGGCGAAATTTGGTCAAGATTTAAGACATACCTCTAGCTTATTTTTTTCGTGGGAAACATTTTGAGTCAGTTATATGCGCCATTGTTGAATGCATTTGAATTCCGCAGATCTGTTTACACTGATCAAAGCTGTGACATGTGCCTCTCTGCTTTGATCATCTGCGAGGTTACTGAGCCTGTTCGGGAGTCATTCCCATGTCAAGCTCAAATTCACCTCAAAATACAAAATACATTTCTTTTAAGACAATGGAGGTTATTAAAACAACTTTAGAACAAATATAAAAACTATTCTTTTTTTTTTTTTTTTGCAACAGTAAGTGTTCACCTAATTTCGTGCAGTTGGCAACCTTATTACTGTTTAACCTTGGCTTGGCCTATCTATTGTGTTTTTGTGAGTGTGAGTAACTACCTCACAGACTCAAAATATTAGACCAACATATATTTACATAACATGTGGCTTCATAAAGGTTTGTGTTTAATAAAGTGGACAGAGAATAAAAGTTTTATGATAGTCCAAGAGAATAAGTAAGCTTTTGTTAATGCTGACTGACAGTATTAAATATATACTGTATATGGCATTCATTTAAATTTGAAGGTGCGTCTTATCCCATTTACATTGTATTATTAGTGGTTGTTAGTTTCTATAAGAGCGGCCATACAATGTCTTACAATAGCGTTCAAACTAAATTAGTCATGGCTTAACTCAGTGCATGTAATCCGTTTAAATGAACAACAGATAGGAAGAGTCACATTTCATATGCACAATGCAGCAGACACTACCATGTCATAGATGCACTTTACTCTCTGGAGCACATAAACACTGTACCTGTTTTTGGTGTTTTTATGATTGCAGAACATGTGAAAAATCATAGAGAGCAAGTGCATGATGGGAGTGGAGGTAAGTCTTTATGACTTGGCTCAACTCTGTGCTTTGTTCCTTAATGGTTTTCCATACCACTGTGTGCAGAGGAAGGCCATGCTTTTTCAGACTTTCTGTATTGGAGAAATTAGGATGCAGTCTTCGTTGTCAGAGGCGAGGAGCTGTCTGCCACTTTCCCAGCAGCCCTTGGGCCGGTGACAGGGAGATGGATGATATCTGCAGCCTGCTGCACTGCTCCCCCAGCGCACACAAACAGCACACACAAACACAAACACACACGGACTATATCCAGCTCTGAGCCAGCACACAAGAATACACACACAGTCCAACACACAACTCTCTTCCTCTTTCTTTCACTCCAGCAGGAAACTGACACCAGGAAACAGTATTTGTCTAATACACCTCTCTCTTCGCCGTGAGCAATAAAACCTATATTCCACACATGAGGGAAAACAGGAAAACACTGAAAATGTAGGGCAAATGTTTACAAGAAATAAATAGCCTAACACAAAGTTTTTGCAAACCATCTTTATTAAAATTAAAAGAAAATTGCACAATGTATTAATTCTGTGTATATTAATTCAAAAATACATATCTACATTATAGATTTTCATTTTGTTAGGGACAACTTTAACATTTGAATTTACACTGTGGCCTGGGTGTGTTAGTAAAACATTTACAGTACACTGATTCTTAACAATGTCCTTTGCATTATATTTCTGTAACACAAGTCAGAGTAGACTGTGTATGTGGAGTAGTATATGTGCAGAACATGGTGAGAGTTTTAATGGCAGTCCACGCTCACCAAGCAGACTCTAGTGTCTGTTCTCATTGTCCTTACCTGCTGTCCCTGCTACGCTGCGATGTTCTTGTATTCAGGACCCAATCCAGAGGCCGTGTCACCTGAGCAACGCTGACTGCATACTAATCAGCACCAGGAAAGACCTCAGTCTGTCCTCCTCAGTGCCTGAAGGAAAAGCTTGCTTCATTGTTCTCTGCAAGTAACAGAGCAGAGCGTTAGAACAAAATATTTTGCACAAACAAGACAAACATAGGGGCAAATAAGGCGAGGAAAAAGAGGCAGAGAGAGAGAGAGGGGAGAGAGACAGAGAAAGGAGAGAGACAATGGGAGAGAGAGAGAGGAGGGGTGTTTGGGGAAACATCCATCACTGTTTTAAGTGACTGCAGTGGGCCGGGGCAGCGAAAAGGTCGTCTGGTCTCTCTGTGTGCAGTGGGCACCTGGGCAGAGAAGAACGCCTCCAAATGACTCTAGGCTAATTATGTGGCCCAGGCCGTCTGTTACTGAGCTCTGACACTTTTACTAACTCACCCGGCCAATGCAGTGCACAGCAAAACATTCCTCAAATGTTATTGAAAAATATACAAAAAAAGCTTCTGGACTGTACCTTAAATGTGGCTTACCTAAGACCAGTGACAGACACTTGCAGACCCTCATAGACCTAAAAGATAATAATAAAGATTTAGGCAAAAGGCAAAAGCAGCAACGTGAGTTTACTGATTTAACAGTGTTTTTGTTGTTTGTTTTGTTTTTCTGTTGCTTCTGAAGGGAAATGACAACAGGGACCAAATGTTATTTGCAGAAACAAAATGAACGGCATCCACCTAGATATACACATGAATCAAACTGGAAAACCCGAGGCTGTGAAGGCGCGGGTCACTATAACTCATCTTTAAGCCAAAATATGGATCATAAATATAAGTTCCCGTCTGAAGTGCTGCTTCTAAAGTACTCTGAGAGCAGAGGGATGAGGGTCAACCAGATGAATTTATGATTAGAGACAAAAAACCTTTGAAGTTCAGGTATCACTTTTCTCTGCCAACTGTTTAACTGATGCCCGGTGGCTAAGGGGTTAAAAGCTTTAGTGGCCATTCAGGACCAACAATAGGTCATGTTTGAGTCCCAACCACTGGACAGCCAACCTGAGAGACAGAGCTTAATTATCTCAGCCAGTTACAGTTCAATAACTCCCATCAAGCTGCTAGCCAGATAGCAGGTTTCCGTAGCAACGTCTTCGAAGTGAATCACAGATCAGAGGAAGAAGGGGAGATAACAGACCCATGGAGGGAGCAGAGCCAGAGGAGCGCGGGGATCGTCCCTGGACTAGAGCAGACCTTTAGACTGGGCACTGGGGACTCGCACACATCCAGCTTCTGTTGGCCTCTGGCTCTCGTCCGGTCGCACTCGGCTGCCTCCGAGCTTTGTGGTGCTTTTCAATCACCAGCCCCATTCTACAAGCTCACAGGCCTACGGTCAAAATCTGTGCCGATCTTTTTCAGCACTTCTCCCAGAAGGTTTGCAGGAAACTCAGGAGTTTATCACAGGGTTAGCAATATTTTTTTCCTCTTCTTTAAAAAAACAAAACAAAATAAAATGGCTGCTAAAATGATTGCAGAAACATAAACTATACAGACTTTGAAACTGTGTCCTTTTAACAAAACACAACAATAAAGACAAAAGATGGAAATTCTCTCCCTAAAGTCTTTACTCCAAGTCTCATGAAGATTAAACATGAATCAATCTATCTCTCTCTTTTTTTGTCCAGTGCCAGTTTATCTTATTCAAACACACTACTACATCAGTAGATCTACTGTTGTCAGAATACTATAATTTCAAACTCGATTAAATTACTATAAGATTTAATACTCAACACGCAATAATAATTAAAACAATAGTGCAAAAATGACAAAAATCCTAATATAATCACTCCTACACCTTTAAATCTTGCCTGTTAATGTACTAATTCTGGATCAACACTTTCTCAAATTTAATATCAGCTTTAGTATCACATCATAACTTGTTTTCAATACATTTGACAAATCTAAATAATAGTAACACTTTTTACGCTATCATATTTTTTCCTCTAAAACCAAGCAACCTTCTTCAACCTGAGGAATGGTAGAGGCACAGGTGCTTAAGAGTTAGCGCGTTCAGGTGGCTGTCTGGCCTCCTGCCGCAGTGTCTGGAAACTCAGACACCCCAGCCCCCCGCCGCCTCTCCTGCCCCTCTCTCTGCTCGAGCCACCATACCTGCACCCCTTCACTGTGAGCTGGGATCTGCTCCACATTCTACACTCGATTCTACCTGTCTGACGCTAAAAACAAACAAAAAAACTCTCCAGTTCAATAAAATCATCTGAATTCCCCGTCAGCCGAAATGTGTTAGGCAAATGTTAATCTGCCCGTATTATTTTTATCGGGCCTGTGTGGCAGGCTGCTGTGTTCCATGACCACCTCAGTACAATAGAATGTAATCTCTCTGACACACTCGCCTCATCAGCTGGAGCCTCTGGTTTATCTGCACCTATTCAAGCCCAGAATCAATCTTTCCTGCGCCAAATTAAATGACACAGGGCAAGCCTGTGTTTAGTCTGTATATTCAATTTCTTTTTCACTAATGAAAGTATTTGATAATTGTTCAATGAGAAGTTGCATACTGACACTGTGTTTATTAAATCTAAATACATCTTGAACCTATGCTTCAAATGTATAGTGCAAGAGCCAAAAATATATATATAAAACAGAATTACTGTACATGTAAGTTTCAGCTCTATAACTTGGGTTGCAACAATGAACTGACTTACACTAAAAAAAAATAATAATATTGGTATATTGATAAACTGGCCTATAGTCTACAGACTCTAAAACGTTTGAGAAAAATGTGTGATTGTTAAATTGTAATTTTCAACAATACACTTTATTTGTAATAATATAAAATTATCGTTAGTAGCAGCTTTATCTATAGAATGAATCTTTGTTACATGGCATTTTGAGCCATCTTTGTACACAAACATGAATGCAGAATTTTGATTATAAAAATCTGTCGTGGTTTATTACTATCTGATGTGAATTTAACTCAAAGCAGATAACGCACACTCAGGCGCATTTGGTGAACTCGTCTGACTTTGACCAAACTTTGAATTCCCTCTTCAGCGGAGTTACAAACTAGCCAGGAGCTAGCGCCTTTTTACGGGGTGATATTTATTGGCTCCTTGGCGGATTGCTGTGAGCGCGGCGCTTTGTTAGTGCTGGGGGAGCTGAGGATTTCATCAGAGGGCCGGGTGCAGTGTGTCAGACAGAGCCTAATAAAAGTGTCTAGCTGTTTTGTGGGCACCCGCTCCGCTCTGGCTGTGACTGCTCAGCACTTGTCGCACCGTGCCGGCCTGTTTGGTATTCACGGGGCATGGCACTCTTTCAGCTGTTGTTGCTGGGGGCTCTGTGGCACAGACACACACTGATTAGTTGGCATCGGCATTGTTCACTACGAGACCAAGTGGGAAGACGGGACGAAAAATATATAATTAGGAGTGAGATAGAAAGAATTTGAGAAAGAAATCAGTTGTTTTAAACTGCATTCCTAATATAGGTAATTTAGCAGAAACTAGGCTTTCAGAAAAGCATGATGCCTTGGGAAAAATGGAAAGTTTAAAAACCAGGTCAAGCTGCTAAAGTGAATGAATTTACACCTTTGAATCACATAAAAGGAAGTGTTTTGAGGAGGGCTAATACATGCTGATTGCACTGCCACAGACATGCTCACAAAAGACCAATTCAGTGTTTTCATTTTCTTTTCAATCTTGTCTTTCACCGGGCTGTCTGCTTAAATTACAATGTATGCTTGAATGGTGTAAAAGCTCAGTTTAAATATTGATTTAGACCATTAACCAATTAGATTGTGACATCTAATGACAATGTGAGGACTCAACACATCATTGAATTAAAGAAGCACAACACAATGTTCCAGAGCTGCTGATGGATGACCAAATTCAACTAATGAAACAGTAAGCACATACCCATTCCTCCCAATTCAACTAATGAAATATATTTTCAACACTGAATCCATGTGAGGTATCAAAACATTTATTCTAACACTGGCTATACTGTGCTGTAGTGTTGGGAAGATTTTCTAGAGCAAAGAACTTCATCCACAAATAAAAAGTATGCTTCCTGTGTCTGGACTGCATCTACCTGTGGTCTAATGCACAGTTCTATAATGGGCACTGATATACTAAGATGACGTGCTAACAGGGGTTAATGGACATCAGAATGTGAGGAACAGATAAGCTGAATCCTGACATAAAGAGTCATAAACTTTCGTGAAACTCAAACACTGCAAGTTGCACAGTTATTTTGTCTCTAATGCATCGCAACTTCAAATACATGGAATGTGCAACTGCTGTGACCAGTGACAGCCCAGCATCAGCTATTCCAAACATTATCACATCAGCATAGGGTTAGCAAAAATGCTCTTTGGCTTTCTGTCATTATTACTGTGTCCACCCAGCCACATATTTTCATCTGTCACGTATTTGAATTATGTCAAGTCCACCCAAGAAAGACGATTGTGCCCTCCACCAGCGTCCCAAGAGCCTAACCCGTGATATTTTATCAAAAGAGCTCACAAGTTAGGGTCTCAGGGAGCAGGTGAAGTACGCCAGTCTACAGAGGAGCCGCAGTCAGCTGCAGGGCACACACACACGCACACAGTCAGTGCCACTTAAAAAGTTTCTCCTTTTTGCCTACAGGCAGCCCAGTCAAAAGTTAAAACCTCTGTGACACAATGGCATCTTTGACATCCACAACAATGGAAAAGCTGCTTTGCATCGGTTTCCAGTCTTTCATTGACAAATAACTTATTTAACCCTGAACAGTTACTACAACTGCCCACAAGATACAGGCACAGAGGTGGAAATACAGTATTATTCTTCAGAAGTATGTAGGTAAAATAAGTCAACAATTGCAGTTGAATACAAACATAATATTCTAGATCTATAACAAAATATTACCAATTTAGCAGACACTACACTCCTTTAATGGTCCAGACAGAGGCAGGGCTCTGCAGACTGCACTGGCGGCTGTGCGCTAACTAGCCTTTGTGCTGGCATAGGAAAACATCCAAGTCAAGCATCAAGATTGTTTCTTTGTTCTTAAATACCTTTACTTTTTGCTTAATGGCAAGATGAGGTCCTCCACTGGACTGTCCAGACATCTCAGTGTAAAACATGACTAGTAGCTTCAATACCAATATCTGCTTCAAGCACAGGGACATGCAGCAATAGCGTTCCACCAGAATTCAAAAAGAAAAAACAAAACAAAACATGAAAATACAGTACATTGTTCTGACACCCAGCTTAAAATGAACAGCAGCACAGAAAAAAAATCCATGTTATTTCTCTTAACTTGCGGTACACCCTATCGCCTCCCGCACACTGCAACACCTTTAATACTAGCTCCTGCCACCTACCTGTCCAACTCTGCTGCTATGGCAGCATGCTTGGCACATAATAAGTAGTTAGATTCAAACAAAACAATCCATGGTAGATATAAAGCTATATTTTTTGAGTTAAATTTGCAACTATTAAAATAGACACAACTACATGTCGTGCAATAATAACAAATCATACAAGACAATAAAGTAGGATTCAGAATATAATCTCAGTCTATCAGGTACAAACACACCACTATCCCCCCACCCTTCTACCTAGTCCCCATCCCACACCACCCACCTCTCAACTCCTCCCCCTCAGACAAAAAAAAATCTGATAGATGTCTCTGACTGTCTCTTCTCTCTGGGGAGCAGCAGGCAAAGTGGAGGCTTCCGGAAATGAATGCTGGCTGCCACCCGACGTGTTGCCTCCCGCTCATTGCTCCGTCTGCCACTGACTACGTCTTTTGTTGTCCGCGTGAGGCGGGACGAGGAGAGCGGGTAGAGGAAAGAAGAGTGAGCTGATGTGGAGCAAGAAGTCCAAGAGACGGCCGCCACACGCAGGTCAGTGAGGTGGGACGCTCCCCACTCCCCAACACTGAACACTGTGCTTCATCCCAACACTTGCATTATCAGCTGCATCTTGGCGCCGCGCCCCCTCCCTCTCTGCTCTGCTCTAGACAGCGGGACACCAGCCATGTCGTGACACTGTACTCTACAACTTACACTTTCATCTTTCTACAAGCATACACACCAGACAGCTTACATTACTTTAGCACAAAAACCTCATCCTTTTGCTAGTTGGCCATTAAATCACCCGCCCCTTCTCACTTGACCCCACCAGCACTCTGTCCCTCCCACAGCCGCCCTACCTGTCTGTCTGCCGTGTCTTTACTCCTGTCTGCAGCTGCTTTGGCCAAAGTGAGATACTGCAGCAGAAGTGTGTAGTGACAGCTTTGGCTCTTCCTCTCCGCACACTCGCTCACACCCTCCATCCAGCCTTCGCCGGTGAACACGTTTCTCCCTGCACTGATCAATTTCTTCTCTTTTCCAGCGGCACACACACACACACGCACTTCTGACTGCAGTGAACTGGTTGGCCGAGGTGGAGGATGCGCTGTAGCAGTCTTACTGTTTTTACACAGGCTAAGACATGGACAACACCATTCTCAACCCATTTGCAACTATTCCATTCTGCAGTATAAGATAGGTAACTATTTTTAAATGCAGATCCTCCAAGAAACAGCTGTAAAATGACACAAGCATCAGTGCCTGCTGTGTGAAGAGCATGACACAGGATGAAGTGAGACATTATGGCGGCTCTGCTATCACTGTCAACTCATAGTCAGACTGTCACATCGTCAGCGCTGTGGTCAGGTCCACGTGAACCAAACACTTAGTGTCACAATATTGTGACTGGAGCTTGTATGCAGCAGCCAAGCAGCACACGCACAACAGATGAGACAAATCAAACACAACTATTTGTCACGCTAAACAAGAGGATGGTGTCAGTCTTCGTTGTGTGACTGGTTTTATTTATTATCAAACAAAAACACAACTGTATAGAACTGCAGAACAACTTGAAAGGCATAATGTGTTTCATTTTTCTTATGTCTGAACGAAGGCTGCCCTTGACAGCTATTTCTAATCTTGGGGCTTAATCACCTTCAACACCCAGGATAGATTAGGGTTATGACCCTGTGTGACATAGAGGGGGCAGGGAGGGAACAGCAAATGTTATCATTGATTGATTATGCCCTTTAATTCAAATAGAAAATGCACTTTTAACAGAAAAAGGCTTAACTGTAAAATGTCACTGACAATAGGTGTGTATCGCCTTAAGTCCGACAGAAAATACAGGAACAGGGCAAGCAGAGAACTGACGAGGGACAAGTCAATGATGCAGCCAATGTCAAAAGCGGGGCCAGGTTGAAGTCTATGGGGGATGGTGGGTCTTCATAGATTGGCTTGGTGATGGTGCTGGTGATGCAGAGAAGGGGGGTGGGACTTGGGCTGTACGCTACAGCCAGCAGGGCCAGCAGGCAGCCGTATAGGTGATCAATCACTAGTATTACCGCCGTGTCACTGCGGAGTCTGGAGCTATCGCCGCATACACACATCACCCCTTAGCACACAAACATCCAAACACACTCCAAAGAAAAAGGCTTCAACTGGTGCAAATAGTCAGTCCCGTTTTGACTTGTGTCTGTGTCTATGACAAGTTCATTTAATTTACTGTTGTCAGTATACTAAAATATCAAACGCAATATACTTGATTTTGATGCTGATTTTGATACTACATTCTAAATTTAAAATAACAGTAAGTCGTTTTTTAAACATTGTGTTCTCAAAGTAGTTCTGATAAAGCTTAAAGATTAAGATCAAAATTGGTCTTGCTAGATTTGTTCTTAGTATCAATAAATACTGTAAATAAATAAATATTGCTAATTAATGAATATCTGCTTGTGATACATTTTACCTTAATGTTTATAGTTACATCTTATAATAACTCATGATCCTCAAAATAGATGTGCAAATAAATTACAAAAGAGCAAGTAAACGATGCAGCACACCCTTGAACAAACACCTCTAGAGTTTTCTTTTTCAAAACATGCCAAAAATAGCTCCACACAGGCTGAAGATATCCAGACAGATATCCCAAACAATGGTCTTATCTGAGTCAGAATGGGAGCAGGAGCTGAAGGAGGAGGAGGAGGGTGCAGGAGGAGGGGCCTTTGCCAGCCAGCTCTGCGAGCGAATGGCCAGCCAGCCAGTCAGCGGGACATTAATGACCATCATGTCTTGTCACACAAGCTGTCGGCCAGTCAGCAGATCCTGCCCTTGTCCCTGCCCTTCTCCGATCAATAGCATCGATTTGTCTCAGGGGTCAAGGGGCAAGAGCGTATCAATACAGAGAGAGTGGCTGATGCAGCAGGCGCAGAGGCTGACTCCAGACAGATCAATGACACCCCCGTCTGCCACCGCTGTGTTATGATTATTCATTTGCCATTAACCCCACCACATTAGGGGAATATGTTTTCCACTGAAGAAATAGTGCTCCAGGCGACTGAGCTTGATAGGAAAGTTCGGTTTTACGAGTCGGTAGCTAAAGCGCCGTCTGGCTAGACACTGTTTAAGAGGCATACAAAAGGTCACCACGTTTGTGACGTCACGCACAACAGCTCATTTCTTGATCCTAAAGCCTTCACTGAGGTGAGCTGCTATATATAGCCAATATATTTTTGATTGTTCCCTGTTTGATTTTATCTTGTTTGGATTTTCCTAGAAGAGTAAAGCAAAAATATAGTATAATGATCCAGGTGGTGGGGCAAATAAAATAAAATGTATTAATAGCAGCCAGCCTATACTGATTGGGGGATTTGCTAAAATGCTCTAGTATCAAGAATAATTATTACATAAATTATGGATGCTATGATCATCCCTGACTCATTCTTTACTCATGTGAACATAGTGAACAGAAATGTGCAGAGGCTTATCTAAAATAAAGACGAGGACAAGAAGCTCTTATAACAGCCGACTTCTTGCAGGCGCGGCTGAGAGCCTGAACAGACTAACTAATCCCAACATTTATTTGTGTAACCATTCCCTAAATAAAGGCCCTGCTGGAGCCAATGGGCTTGTGCCGTGTTGCCGAGGCAGTTGTGGAGTGCTGAGACAGCATTCATCTCACAACGCCTCGTTCCTTAACATGTAAAGCAGCCTGTGACCGCAGAGGTGAGGATAGGCCAGAGATTCTACCCTAAATAAAAGCATGCATGCTGAGTTAAAATGTGGGCACTATCACCATCTACAGAATGCACAAGGTATCTGCAGCAGTGGAAACAAAACCTTATTGTTAGGTGGCACTTTATGGGATTTACCAGGATGATTCTCTACAAACAAACATTCCATTAGCTTTAGCTTTCAAAGAAAAACAAACAACTCGAATTTATTTTAACTTCACTGTTTATGCAGTGATAATTTTTATTTAATTATTTATTTTAATTTCCTGTTAAGTCCCATTGAGATTCAGAATATTCACAGAATATTACATTCTAAAAATAACTCTCAACATACACAATGTATAAGGTATTTTGTTGCTCTATATAAAATGTTGATATTCACATATTTTACTGCAAATAATAATCTTGCCTCCCGCTACCATGTGCTATAAGCAGCAAAGTACATGATATCTAACATGATTTATGATTCATGATTTAGGAGTTTTAGTATCCAAAGTAATATGTTTTCTGCATTTCACTAAATTAAAAGCTGTAATGTCAAATACTCCAAAAACTGCCATAACCTCTTGAAACCAGAGTGCTCACAGGATAAATGGAACAAACTGCACGAAGGTGGTCCACTTAGCCAAGGCCCAAACACACTGACAGCAAGGTCATCCATCACACCCCAAGAAATGTCACCAATGACAAAGAAGTACGTGAAAAATGAAAACAACAGCTTCAACTAGAGCTGCATTTCAAATTTGGGGCGCCTTTCAAAGAACCTAGCAGCAGTAAATCCAGAACTGATCCAGCAGTGTTGATTTGGGGTCATTTTACAGACTGTGGCTTTGAGACAGATGGAGCTGAAGTCGGCCACATTGACATGGCTACAGTAAACAGAGACTCCAGTGTCATATATGGTTATATTATAAAAGCATACACAGAATAGACAGCTTAAACAAGTTCACATAAGGAAAACCTTTATAAGAACATAAATAATGTCTAAAGTAGAGAGGTACAGAATCAGCCAACAAGGATGTCAACAGGAAAAATCAGTTTGACACGGCGAGTCAGACTGAAACTAATCATTTCAAACTTATGTTTATGTCCAACAATCTGTGCATCATAATGTCTGGTGCACAGTTCACACATGATCCTCTTTAAACACTCTAAACACTTGCTGAGATGTAAATTCAGGCCCCAAACACAGCACAAAAAGGTGACTGACAACAATAAATTGTGAAACCATTTTTGACACACAATCAAATTAAAAGAATGCAGCTCAAATTCAAAGGGGGCATATTCTGTAAGTTTGCTACAACAACTAGCAAACTGTACTTTAAAAAAAAAATTCTAAAAAAAAATCTATTGATTTTATTGCGATGAACACTGACGTACAGCATGCTAAAAAAATAGTTTTCTTTTAAAAATATATTTATTTTAAGCCAAGCCAATTCTATAAACCTGCATATACAGATGTGACTTTCTCATGAATCTGATCTGAATATGCATTGTTTCTAGATTAAATAATAAACAAACAAACAAACAAACATTCAAACAACTTTTTTGGAGGCTGATTAAAACATCACTATTTACATTTGTGGTATTTTTGAGGCAACTGTATTGAGATATGCATGTATCAGGATGTGTATCGTTTGGTGAGGCTCTTGGCAATACCCAGCCCCAGTTACAGAAGGTGTGTCCTCATAATTAGTTTACTACAAGTTGCATTTTGAGTGATTCATGCATATTTCAGTTTTCTTGTATTGTCCTACTACAATGAAGCTCAAGTGCTCAAATTATGCGGAGGCTTGTATAGTTCTGCTGTTTTAAACACTAAGCGAATAGGTCTGTTTGTTTTCCTAAGCCGTGTTAGATGCATATTGCAGTTTATGGTAAACAAAATGTGAAATAATGATCTCTGCTTTTGAAACTAAAACCCCTTCTTGTGTAAAGCAATTTCAGGCTTTCTTTACATTGTGTGACAAATTGCAAAGTATATGTAATTCCAGAAAGTAAATTAGAAGTTCTGACCCGCAGCAGGGAGTCTGACAGTGGCTGAGCATTGATATAGTTCAGCTGTGAAATGAGACTCCAGGCGTGTAAAAACTATTTACTTTGCAGGCCAAAAGTGCTCCTAAAAGCCTTTAACGTTGGGCACAGTCAGTGATTGTTCTGCCGATGCTAGGACTTGGATGTCATAAGTGTACTCCAAGGAAAGCTAGAAGGTTGTACAGTTAACTCCCAGGGTGTAATTCGAAACCATACAACCTACTACCTCAACCCGGATGCACACACTAGCAATGATAATACAAATTTGTGTATTTGAAGGAACGTCTCAAAGTTGGTAAAATGTACGCTTAGGAAAAAGATGATATGTAACCCTAAACCGCCGCAATAAAACAAATTCCTAATCTGGAGGTTATAAAAAGTTATAAAAAAGCACAAAAAATACGACGTTCACACCACAATGACAAAGACCCACAGAAGCGAGCTTGTGCTGTCAGATTTGCCACAAGATCGGATCTACGGGTTTGTGCCAAGAGGTTAAGCCTCAAAGTATCAAATGAATAAAAGAAATACAAATAAATAAAAACTATTGCATGAGGGTTGTAGTAAGTGTAGTCAGAAGACAATTTATTGCTAAATTGTGAGATGTTTAGACAAAAAGTGTGGTTAAGCTGTTGGTAAAAGTCACGTAGTTCATGAAACAGATGGTGTTAACTTACCTTCATCGGTGTTTTCCACTCTGGGGGGTACAAGGTCAGCTATTATTCTCCCCCTAAAAACAGGAAAAGAGAGATTTTTTCAAAAATGCGCACAATAATAAATGGTCTCCTATTGTTGCAACATTTCAAAAGCAAAATAACCAGTAAGAAAATGTAACAGTGTTGAGTTTCCCAGGCAGATATTGACCCATATAATGACTAGTATGCTCTTCCAAACTACCCACAAAACTGCCTAAGCATTCCTCTTGCTGGCAGAAGCTATGAGGCTGTGGTGAAAAGTTAGCCAAGACCGCAGATAAAAAGAAAAATAGGCTGGCTGAGAAAAACGCCGATGCAACCGAGCATGCTTCAACCGGTACCATTAACCGAGCCAGTGCCAGGAACCACAAATGATATTAGAAAAGTGTTACGGCCGCAATGCGACAAAAGGAGTTTTTAAAAGTGAGGGGGAAATGTATCTCAAATACAGTGCCTCAAACGGGTTTCTGTGTAAACTCATAACTTTAGTAGTGCAGCATTTCTGTCATATTTTGTGACATTAGGGGAGGAATTCAAAATGAAACAAATGTCAGACAAAACTCAGCTCGCAGACAAAACTGGATCAGTTAAACGGCACACTGTCCGCCATTTTCTCAGACACAAAAACAAGGGAAGAAAAGAAGTGAGGAGAACTGATTTGCTGGCATCAAAGGTAATCAAATTTTACCCCATTTTGGCCTCTGTACGTCTCTTTTCTTTTATTTTTCTCACAGAAAAACAACATTCCATTTGAAGAGGTCAGCTGACTTTGTAAAGATATCTTTTATCCAAATAAGATCACCCACTCCCCTTCCTGCATCTAAAATCTGGTGCATTTTGGTGAGGAGGGGACAGCGGTCCAAAGGGTGGTGTTAGGAGTCATGGCAACCTGGGCCTGGAACGTAGCCAAGCACCCCGAGGTGACGAGAACTCAGGGCAGGAATGCCTAGTGCCTTCCAAAGTCAACTCCACGGGAGTGCTGGTTGTTTAAAATTACACCTCAAATGCCAGGATTGTTCTGAGAGGGGAAAACAAAACTCATGACAGTCTCATGAAAATATTTGGTGACCCGTATTTGACATTTAAAAAGTGCCTTGTGCCATATGTCAACAGGAATGAGTGGATGACTTAAAAAAAACTATTAGATTAGATAGATTAACTATCTTTATTTATATTGCATTTTCTTTCACACTGGATGATTTTAAAAACAAGGTAACTTTTGAAAAAGATCCAGGACAGATCTGACGTCAGTTAGTTTTACAGACAAATGAAGTATTACATAAAAATGAACAGCTTCACAAATTAATGCTGAAGTGAGTCAATAATATTGAGGAGTGCGACCAAGAGACACCACCGATCCACGAGTAATGTGATTTTAATGCCAGTTAAGCTGTCTGTAAGGAGCCCAGATTATTAGACCTATCTCTATATCAGTAATCAGCAAGTGCTTGAAACAAAGATTCCATCTTGAGAGCAAATCAAGCTGTCTGAGTGGTGCATCTGAGAGCAACCGAGACACATCTACAGCTATTACTATGAATAACAGCCTCCAACTTTCAAATGTGTCAGAGCAGTCCTCTGGCCCACAGGAGAATTGTGATTCAATTATGTACTTGCCTATGTGCTTAGCATATTGCACACCATGGTGTAAAAGATGATGAAATCCTAACTGCATTACAGCACCAATGTAATGTTTTTCAACATTGAAGATCACTTTGAAAAGTACCATGTTCAACAGAGACAAAGGATAGACACCAGCGGTGCAAACATGAGGAGCTCATCTGCTCATATTAAACAGAGCCTCTCAGATAAAGCGCTTCTAAATATTCCCCCACTGAGGGTCATCCCATATCCTGAAAGGCAGGAGGCCAGGGTCAGAGTTCATAGGAGAAGGGGGAAGGACTTCCCTTGGGTATGGTCTGTACCATTACAAGCCAGACAGGGGTGCAGGCACAGACAGACGTCTCACCAAATGACAGCAACCAATATTCCCAAAACAAACAAGTTTTGAACTGAATATCATGTAGCTGGAAAAAAATAAAATAACATGCCATATGCTGAAAAGAACCAGTTGTTAAAAGTTTCTTTTACAGAAAACAATAGAAAACTATCGTGTCCATAAATTGTCTGAGACCACTGATTTGTCAGTGGTCTCAAATTGTCAAATTTCTTTAAACTTTACATTATATTTCTTATTGTATGTGATTTGTTAATTCAAATATAAATGTGTAATAAATTACACCTATTTATATAACAGAGATGGTTACGGTAATAGAAAAAATGTGAATAACAAACTTAACAAAATATTTTGGGCAAATTCCTGAAGGATGTGTGTGTTTTATTCTCCACAGGCTCCATGAAGACAGCTTGTTATTTCTGGCTTCACGCTCATATCTCTATTCATTTCCTTCTGCCTCCAGCCATGACAGAAAAACAGTCAACAGGTTCATGCAGACACAAGCAGATGCACTTGTGTTTCAGGGGACAAAGTCATGCAAATACATACTGCAAACTGCCAAAATTATATTACAATATTGGGGCAATGTTTTACATAAACTAAATGAAGCTTCAAAAATGGCTTTGAAGTAGATTTTTCATTTCAAAAGAAAAAAAACAAACAAACTAGAGAATGGGGTTGTTGTTATTGTAAGTGTTTCTTTAAATTCAAAATCTAGTTTCCACGTAAAATGCATTAAAAAACTAAATAAATGTAACTAAACATGATACATGCTGTAATAGTTTTGAGGAGCTAGATCAGTCTGATGTCCGGCCAGGACAATGACTTTGTCTGACAAACCTGTCTGTTGATCCTGCTGCCTAGCACCAGACAAAACACTGACAATTTTACAGCAGCTCATTGGCTGCAGCTGACTCCCTGACAACCAATCACAGCTCAGAGAAGCACGGATGGAGGGCAAGTACCACGAGAGTTGAAGGAAGAGGAAGAGACTAGCAGACACAAGTAACCAGCATGCTGGAAAAAATACTACTGCTTCTAAAAATAGCTTTCGATTTTTATTTTTTCAAAAATAAATAAAAAATAAATATAAAAATAAATAAAACAACAAATAAATATTAGAATTAAAAAAACAAACTATCTGAACAATAAGCTAAAAGGGCATTTGATTTTGAATGACACAGGATTGATTAGGAGGCTCTGAACAGCACTGCTATCAGACCATGCTTTTATCATCGCTAAAAGGGATCAATAAATAATGAATTTCAAACGGTGGAGTTTCACAAACACAAACGTATCCTACACGTGAGTGCATAAAGTAACCTCTGAGGATCGATGAATATGACATTACACAAAGCCGGAGGAATGCATCTTCTTAATTGACCTGAGCATTTCAAATTAATTCCAGTGACAATTAAAATGGATTGGCCAGTGTGGCACCTTCAGCTGGAGCGTTTTATGGCGTGTGCGGCTCACCTCTCGACCTGGCCTTGTGCTTTAATTACCGCTGTTTGATCAGGATGCAAAGGCAATGGAAGAATAAAAGGATTACTTTAGCAATTTACATAGCTAGTAAAACATCTCATGGTGATTTCACAAGTAATTACATGTATAAATACATGTATGTTGTAAACAGTAATCAGAGTCAACAAGCAAATTACAAGAGTGTGTGCTGTTTGTTTCATAACTCATCGTAGTCTTAAAATTAATTGCAATTATGTCATTCTTATGAAGAAGACATTATTTAACTCAAATTGCTTAATGTTTTCAGACAAACAGAAATGCTTGTAGATGCTGCATTAAAAATAGTCCCAAGCTTTATTGTGAGACCTGCTTTGGAGACAATTTAATATAATCTCTTTTAATATAGGAAATTATCTTGTTTATTTTTAAAGTCCAAAATGTCACCAGACTTGTTTTGATTGTTTCAGCTCACTCAACTTTGATGTTGTTTTTGCCTTTCTTAAATGCCGGCACTGAAACTGACTCCAAAAAAGGAGGTGTTTGGTATGCTCAGTAAAAGAAAAAACACAAAACTAAAGAAAGGTGTCCAACAGTAACACAAAAGCCTCAATAACGCATAGCTTTAAATAAAAAGTTAGACAACAATTCAAAGGACATTAAGAATAAAGTGGCAATATAATGCTTAATTTTCTGCATTTGCCACACCCCACACAGGCTGGGAATTGCTCCTGACATGAATACAGGCAAAAGGAGAGAAAAAACTCTCATTTACAATATATTAATAGACCTAGAGAGGATAAAATTGCACATTAGCGCAGGTGAGCTAAACATCAAGGGACTCATAAGGCATTAAATGGTGTTATAATCAGGAAGCCACAGTTGTTAATGTGCCATTATTCAACAGAAATGTGCAGCGTGCATTAGTATTTAAACACATAGTAGCTCTTCCATACAGCAAAGTCTTAATCCTTTTTTCCACAAAGATTAAGCCAAAAACTAAACTAAATATGATATTGGACTGAACTTTTCTCTACACTGTTGTCATTTCGCTCCAGTTTACAATTGGATTGTGCCATCTGTATTTATACACATTTTTCATCTACAATTTAGGCCTCTGCGATTGCTGGCAATTGCAAGCTTAAAACAAAATATTTTTGTGAATAGTAAAAGAAGATTTTGCATTATATGCAGTCATCTTTTTTCTAAATTGCTACAAAAACAAAAAAAACTGAAACGCTGATACCTTATACAAAGCCTCTAAAGTCATCTTCACCTCTAATGACCAAAAGTGTGGAGGACCAGGTGTGCACATTTCAAAGTAACTCTGAAATGTTTGGCACTAGTCATTTTCTGCAGGTTATCTCCAGACGAGCAGGGCCTAATCGACTACATTACCAATGACTCTCCATTATGGAGGCCGGGCAGGCAGTTATCATAATGATACCTTTTCTTGGCGTGTCCTTACCAATGCTTTCCCAAAAGATAATCCCACTGCACAACCTCTCATTATCAAAGCAATCGTCTGACAATAGGGAAGGAACACGGCCATAAATTAGTGCAGGTCTATGGAAAAATGATTGCCGATTTAGGCTTTAATTAGGGCCCATGCAAAACAATCAGAGACAATTAGGTGGTACCAGTCAATAAGCCGAAACTCATAACGAGGAGGAGTAGGATTAATATGATGGGGATTTTTAAATGGATATGTGAGAGTAGATGGCTTTGGCGCACACTTGGAAAGTAGATAGAATCTCATGAGGTAATTCAGCAGGTGAATCACTTCGACTGAAAAAGGCTATTCACTTTTAACTGTAGAGTACGGGTTAGGGTTAGGAGTACATGTTTTGAGGTAAACATCTCAATCATTGTAAAACATACCGCAACAATAACCTTAACATAATGTGTGAAAAATAACCTTAAGGAATTATCACTAAGCATTGTTATTAATAACCATTGGCACACACCAACAACAGCTCCTCTGGTCACTGGAAAAGGTTTGAGAAACAAGAAAGTGTTGTTCTCACACCAACTGCAAAAGTGTGATACATATTTAATGATGTTGAGATTTTAAAAGAATCCTGCGCAGCTTTTGTTGTTTCCATTATAATACTATATGTGACCCAAAGAATTGACATCTGATATTTCATTTGAACTTAAAACTATTCCAAAACTAGATTTCAAGCAGAGGTCAAGTTAAAAGCAATAATTGTTAGACACAATTATTAAAAACGATTCTAAAATAAACATACATTAAAATAATCAATTACTACTATGCTGATGTAGGGCAAATAAGGTGACCCTTTTGATTTTTATAATTGGCTTCAAAATTCCTGGAAAGACACAATAAATGGTTATCTACAAAACATGCATTACAGTAAAAAGTGAACCAACAATCAAATGACTCTTGTTGATGTTTTTTGTTTCTCTACCTTTTTTTTTTGCTTTCTAATAATAATAAAAAAAAACTGTCTGAAACTAAACTACTCTAGCAGAACAACTTCTTCAAAACTAGAAGTGTAAATGTATCTGATTGTTACCCCTCGGTGAAACTGTAGACCAAAGTGAAAGTGACAACTGTGGAGAGCTGTACAGTGTAGCAGTGGATTCGTTTAACTCGAAGGCCTGTGATCCTTGACTTTCACAAAGATATATGAGACACGTGTGGACCAACAGAGCTGTGTGCGATACGACTGGATGTACAAGAGGAATCTGGGCTTACAGCATTAAATCACATGCAGCTGGCCATAGCGCACCAACACAATCAGGCCGTTTGTTTTTAATTATCATCTTTCATGTCTACATACTGTACATCCACTTTTATTAGAAGGGAATTGTATTCAAATGAAAAAGTAGACGCACAAACTTTTAGCTTCTTTTAAAATGGAGACAAGCTGAATGGCACTGCAACAATTTAAGAATCTGTATTTTCTGTAAAGAACTGGGTATGATTGCATAAAAGTCCACCGTAATTTTGGGACAATAAGCAGCTTTTTTGCCATACAACAATGCAGCTAAATGATTCTTATAAACTTACCATTATTTTAGTAATCAGCAAGTGATTATTGTTCAGATTAGTCAACTAGTCAAACAGTTATTTGTAATGTATGCTAAGTCTTACATGCATTTTTAGGGAAATTAATGCTTGTAGGTGAGAATATTTACAAATAGATTGTATTTTTGAGTGTTTAAATTTTAACTACATTAAAATGCTTCTGAATTTTTTGTGTTTTAGAGTGCAGGTTAGATAACAAGTCATGACTAGTCAATTTTTCATTGCAATTCTTTTGTATAATAACACATATTTAATGATACATTAATAATGTGTAATTTTTTTGTGTTGTTTTGTTTTTAACATATTTTTACAGTTACATTTTTAAACAGCTGAAGATGACCATAAAAACAGCAGAAATTGACATTGTTTTTTGCTACATGGTATAACGCTGTTATAAACCTATTGATGCTAGCTTCTAAATAAAGTAAAAGTCATTATAAATGGATGAAATAGCATCAAATACTCATTAAAAGTTTTTTTTTCATATTATTTACACAATATTATTAAGTATTATGCATAATTAACTATGCAATCTAATTGCAAGGTAGAATCATCTCACAAGACTTTACTGTTTGTTGTTATCTTCATATACATATATTATAATTTCTTATCATGTCCTCCTTTTGTACTTCCTTGTTCCTATGCACCAGCCTGTGCTCCGAACAATGCCTGTGTCCAGTCCAGCGAGGGCACTGGGAAGGGCAGAACATGTGGCCTATGTGGCAGAACACAGCATGTCAGTCTGCTGCGACGCCGGCTTCTGCAAACAGGAACCAGGAGCAGGAGTGTGGATTAGAAACAGCACTATATATGTTTCCACTGGGCTCTCCCCTGCTGGGCTACATGGTCCCTACTCCCTTTGTCTGCTGTTAACCCGTTAAATCCCGCGGAAGAGCCCATTCACAAACGTGTCACACACTCCGGGGGTGCATTTTGTGTGGAATAATGATCTTAAAGGGGTTACACAGCATTGCCACTGATCCCCCACCGCCACCTCTCGTAACCTCCCCACACACTTTCCATTGTTTCCAGGGGTGTTTGCACGTTCAATTACTGTCAGCTCTTGTTTTTAACTTCTTAGGAGAACTTCAAAACAACAAGAGGATGTGCCACAAGACTTAATGATGTCCTGAATAAACTCCTCAAGCGCTTCATGGAAGTGGAGCATGCACAGGCCTCCACTTTAGGAGCAAAAGAAGGATATTACTTTTGTTATTATTTCCTGTGCTTTTCAGAGTAATATAGCCTGGAGACATTGGCCAATACCACCCGTTTAGAGCTGTGTGCAGAGTTAAAGACCAAGAGCACACGAGCGAGAAGAGTTGCAGGTTCACAGAAAGAAAGTGTAATTAGACTGCAGTAATGCCTTCCATGATTAATGATGTGGGCCTCTGGAACCAAACCACGGGCCAATGGCAAATTACCACTATAAAAATAAACTGTGATGTGGATGGGTCAGCAGGCCGGAGCACTCATGTCTCATAGTACTGTGTATATTTATATACAGTGTACTATAAGAGAAGAGGGAACCCAATTAAAGTCTGGCCACTGTTGTAAAAGCTACATTGTGCTAATGTGTGGGCAAAATAGTTGTCAAAAGTACTAAATATCAAAAAATAATGAGTATTAAAACTAGAGATCGAAGCTAGACAAACATTATTGAAAGTATAAATAATAAAGACTTTTCCAGTTTTAGATCTTTTTCAAAACTACTTCTAAGAGCACAGAGCTAATAAAAAATAAAAATAAAAAATAATAAAAAATAAAAAAAATGCATTTTGAATTTATCATAGTACTGAAATTGGTATGGAGAATCAAAATATTCCAGGGATGAAAGCATAATTATCCATTTGCTAGTTTGCTTTGGAATAATCTGCTTCTGTATTTTTGGCCAATGGCTTTTTCACATTTTTTACTGTTTCTGTATTGACCATTGACTGTTTCATTGTTTGATTTTCTAACGATACTATTTGTTAAATCAACAATCTTCTGAAGAGGTACCTGTTGTTGTGATTTTGGTACCTACAAATATAACCTGAATTGAATAACTGAATTAGTATCAAAATCAAAAAGCTATAAATGTTGCAGTAAAAAATAAGAATGTCCTAATCCTTCTGGTTTAAAATAATTCCATACAAAAGTGCAGTGTCTTGGTCTACAAAGCCGAGTAAAGCAATGCCCGGAGTGCTTCATGCAAAATTCCTCGTGAGTCTCAAGAGAGCTGCAGAGTCAAGTTCACATTTCTTGTCAAATTGTGACTTCACTGCTCGGCACATAACCACATCTGATTAGTTCTCCGTGTCCCACTGCACTGACAACACACACACGCCGTTCTCAGATGAAGAGCACTTGACACAGTCCCAGTTTGAACTCCTGTGTGCTCTTTACTTTTATGACAGATAATGCTTTGTGGTAGCCAGACAGTATTACTTGCAAAGCCAAAACAGCAAGCAATCAGGGAATATTGCGGTTATGAATCAGCTATAGGAAATGCCTGAGCTGCTGTCAAAAATGTGACAACTATGCAATTACTTGTCGTTGTGTAACTACAGTGTCTTATGCATATTTATTTAACTTATACCGTGAGTTCAAATTATGTGTATGTTTTCCATCATTGCCTGAAAAGAAAAAAAAACATATCAGCAATCTAGTTAAAAGTAGATTTATTTTTTAAAGATATGTTTAACAATGTAAATTATGTTATAAGGAAGAGATTTCATGACCGACTCATCCTTTGATTAGTAATGATTTGTAAGTAATTTGATTTGAATTGAGAATATACAGGTCCCTAAAGCAAGTTCAACAGTATTCAGCACATATTAAGTTCACAACACCTCAAAACAAATGAAAAAAAAAAATGAAGCTAAAATATTAATTGCATATCATGGTTTACAAAACAGAAGTCACTATACAAATGAGTGCTAGTAATGACATATAGTCTGACAAACACTTGTTTAAGAGCAGTAAATCAAGGCATGCACATATACACCTCCAGCCCAGTTATGGCCAAACATAAAGAAATATCCCAGCTGAAGATCTACTGTTGCCAATTAAGACTACAACCATGCACAAATACAAACCCATTCACTCTTTCTATTAGAGACAAATAGACAACTGTTTAATAAAAAGCTTGTATCGTTAATTTGAGTGTCCATTTTGTCCAATTTATTCCAAATAAAATAGAAAAGCCCCAGCGGTGAGCAGTGCTGTCCCAGTTCGTTTAAATGCGGCACTTCTTTCACTGCTGTTTAATCCAGTCACATCAGTTCCCTAAGCAGGTGAAGTCAGCCAAAGACTTTCCCACGGTCTGAGAGTAAATCCAGCGCCCCAAGCTCTTCCTGAGGGCCGGCCATCTGTCCGTTCTGTTTGGAGTGTGTTAGGGGCTAAAGCGTCAGCTGCATGACCAAATTCAACGTTCCAGCACACCCCTCCTTCCCCAAGAAAAGCCCTAAGTAACCAGCCAACACACAGGCACACACAGCTTGTGCCTAAACACAAACAAATCAACAAACAAACACACACGTGTGTCCACATTGCACATATTTGAGCTAACCTTATAGGCACACTTTGGGTATATGATAAGCTATCGAGTTTCAAAAACATATCAGTTAAGTTTTGAAGAAAATATCCATGATTTAACATAAGTTTTGAGTAAAGAATTATCATTAAAGCTCTACAAAGCAGTTGACCACATAAACCTTGACCTTTGCTCCCTCAGAGTATAAATCATCTTTGCCTCTGACTCACACACAATGACAATCTGCATGCAGCATATGACTAACAATCTTTGCGCGGTGTAAAAAAAAAAAAAAAAAAAAATTGAATTTTTTTTTTTTTTTGCGTGATCATGTGACGCATTTCATTCTCTACACATGCTGCCGCCCCCATCTCACCATCCCAAAGCTTCGCCCTCCTCTTTTCCTTCTCCAAACTAAAGTCCTATCATTTTAGTTTCCTTCTCAAAGAGCGACTCTGCTGCTCACGAATTTGGTCGTCGGAGCAGCCTGACGCAGTTTTAAAATGCGTGACATTGCCTCTGTGGGAGCATGAGAACGAAGCTTCCTCAATAGTAGGGTCCCCATACCCGGGCCGTAACCATGGAAGCAGATGCTTGCCCTCCCGGCCCTCCTTACCTCCTGTCGATCGCGAGCTGTGAGCTGCTCCTCCAGTGAAAAGAGGCAGTGCCTGCCTTTCTCCTCGCTCTGACCGAACTTGCCCCACTCCTCAAAAGGAGCCATTGAGCAGGTCACTGGTCTAGACTTGTTTGCACGGTCCAGGGAACAGCCTTGATGTAACCCCTGCTCCTCTCTCTCTCTCTGTGTGGCTGCCACAGCAGCCGCCCAGCGACTGCAGACTGTGGAGGGGCGCGGGGGGGACACTGGAGACGTGGATTTGAAAAGAAGCCCGTCCGATTTTGCCATTGTGCCTTTTCATTCATCGATCGAATGAGTATCGAACCTTCTGTCCCTGTGTGTGTGAAACGGATAGCTTAGGCAGCATTTTTACTCCCTCACTTCTTAGGTCTGTGTTGTGGGCCTGAAGCATCTCTCCTGTCACAACTTGTAAAAACTTTCATTTTAATTTAATTTTATTTTTTTTTTTAGATTTTATTACATTTTCTGACATGTATAATTCTTTTTACCTTAGAGTTTGAATGCTTTGATTGTAATATCCAGATTCAATTCCTCAAGCAGGTCACTAACAATAAAGAATCCAAAAAAATAAATAACAAGAATCATTATGATCATCATAATAATGAAAATTACTTATTATGAAATACGTTTAATTAATTAAATAGACTATTTACTATCAAATCTATTTATTTTTGCATAGCCCAAAATCACAACAATTGTCTCTAAGGATCTCCCAAGATAGTTAATTTAACAAACATGAGTGGTAGAAAATAAAACAATAAAGCAGATTATTAGTAAACAAGCAAATGAATAACTAAAGTCAAATTAAATTATGAGAAATTACAAATGATATGTTATAATGTTAAGAGCAGACATTTTAAATCTGACTTTATTATCCTAACTTTACTCAAATTGATAGTCTTTGAAATTGCATTTTATGTTTTGTATGACACCACTGCATTCCATACACAAACTATAACACACACACACACATGCACACACACTGTAAAAGTCTAGTTTATTTTGTTTTCAGAGTGTAGTTTGGTGATGTCATTTGTAGTGCTGACGACATTGGTGGGTTTTCATGTTGATCTCTCACATTTGAAGGCTGCCTGAGCCTCATAAATTTGTCTGAGGAGAAGATGAGAGGGCAGCCACAGCGTCAAGGCAGCTTTAGCAAAAAAATGAGACAATCAATGTCAAAATATCAATATTGTTTCAATCAGACAAGGCCATGTAAGTTCAGTCTCATACAACAAACTAATTTTATATATTCACAACTAGCCATCATGTACCTCTAGATTTTTACCTTCCTAATCCAAAAGTTGCACATTTTCAACATTTTAAAAGACACACACACAAAAAACATCACACTACAAAACCAAAAAACACTGTAAGCAGAGCCCTATGAGCCGTCTGTTTCCATGCTCCAAGTGACAAGTTGCTATGCAGGGGCCAATCAAAGGGGCAGTAGGGGGAACAAAATAGGGCAGAAAATGAGCAAATTCAAAGGCAGAGGCAGAAGAGCAAAGGAGCCACTGAAGTAAGAAGGCAAAGGCATTGTGTTCGCACTACAATCAAAACTGCTCCCACACCGGTACCAGCTCTGCTCCCAAAGCCGCATCCTGGCACGCTCCCGCCGATCAGCAGGACACCCCATGAGAAACGAACGGTGTAACAGGATACTGCAAACACTATCACGACCATTTATGTATATGTAGCAATGGAATTTTAGCATGCTTTGACCATTCATAGTTCAAACAAGGCAGTTTCCTTAAGCAAATAAATGTCTGTGTTTTAGTTTAATTAGGTGTAAAAAGGATTGAAATTGCAGATCATTGTTTTTTGAGAGTTTTGTCAACAATTTAATAATTAAATACCAAATATCTGAACTATTATAATAGATTTTTTTGATATTATTATTATGTTTTATTTATTAGTTTTATTAATAGACTACCATGATGTCCTTAACCTGCATCATTATTTTTTTCAAATCTGAAAACAATGAATGTTTAAATCTAAAGTTAATCAAAAGAATATAAATGACTTCAAATCATTTTAAAAAGATAAGATAAAATAAACATAATATTGCATTTAATGGTTAATTTTTTTTATATTTTACTGTAAACACAGTAAGGCTGCAACGGTTTATCTGCCCTTCCAAGACTCCAAAATACATTTTATATCAACAGAGCATTATTAAATCCAATTTTTAATATATAAGCATATTTGTTGCACCATCACAGCACACAGCAATATTTTGATTATGTATAATTTTAACTTGTGCTTTTTTTGTTGTTATTAAAAACAAAACAAAAAAACTGTGGCTAAGCTCCAATACAACCACACAAATGCAGCTCATTATTATAAATCACATTTTGCTACGACAGAGGTGCCATGGCCAAACATTGGGGGTTGACTTGAACAATGGTGAGGAGGGGTCAGGGGTCTAAGTGCACGGACAGAGCTCTGACAGGGACAAGCCGGCCAAATGAACCACAAAGACAAGCTCATGTTACAACTTTGCACGAGCCCCCGTTTTACACAAATCATGAAGGCTCCATAAAACGCAGGGATAAAGTCTGCCCTCTCTACACGATGCGACGCAGCTTTTCTCAATTATTGTCATGTGCAAATATTTATGTTTTATTTTTATAATATTAAATCAAATGTGTGATCCTGAGCTTGACACAGAGCTTGTAAAAAGGATAAAAAATGGTAGTTGGGAACTTCAAGTGCAGTGATTGACAGGAAGACACACAAACAGATGTTCCCCCGGACGAACAAGTGAAGCTAGGATCTCATCAGCGATATCATTCTAGCAAAAACATAGTGGCAACCAAGCGCCAAGCGCAGCTCGGACTTGCCTCTGAACTGCCCAACACACACCATAATAAGGCAGAGCACAACCCAATTCCTCTTCTAAATTTTGCCTCTCCTCCAGCGTGACCCAGAGCTGTCCCGGTTTTGTCGAAATGCAGAGTGAGCAGCCAGCAAAGCGTGTGACTTGCGGCTTATGAGAGATGTAGCAAGAGAGCCGACATCTGGTTTGATGTTACACACACTGGCAAAGAACAAGAAGACAAGCACTTTTAGAGACACTTAGAAGGATAATTGTAGAGTGAAGCAAATTACGAGAAACTGAATCTGTAATTATTCAAATTGTTATTATTATGCAATTTTCAGATTTCAGTTCATGCCAAAGTACACACACACACTGAACTCAGTCGCTGATGAGCAACATTGAAATTCTGAAATGTATTATGTATTAAGGGTGCAACTATTAAATTTATTAACTAACTAATCATGACAAGTCAAAAAATACTACGTAATCCTAGTCGTATTTTGATAATAACAAAACGTGGCCTTCACAAATGCTAAATTTATCTTTTATAATGAAGACAGACACATTATTGTGTCAAAATGTATGAAAAAAGCAAATCCTAATTTACATTAGCAGTACATTTTATTTATGCTCTCTATTTAGACATCATACTTAAGTATTTATTTAGTTGATCATGTAGATTAAAAGACAACAGAAATTATCGATCAAAAAGTCTTGTTTCTTTTTCTAAACAAAATTGTGCGATAATTTCAAAGCAATAACAAACTGCATAAAACTTTAAGAATGTATGGAACTGTGGTTAAGGAGAAATGTCTGCTAGGTTACTAACCGACTTTCAAAAATTAAAATGAATCCAATCTGTCCAGCTAACCAAGACGGCCAAACTCATCAGGGCCACAAAGCCATGTGCTTCCTCCTCCCTCAGGTCAAGCCCCTTGGCAGCAGCACAAAGCAGAGGGCATCATAATCTCCTAAACCCTCCAAACCACCACAGCTCAAAATGTTAAGCACAACTTCAACATCTTCACTTCAGTTCGGCCCTTTCAAATATTCACTCAGAAATCTCAACATTTCAATTAAATCTACCTTGTGTTCAATTAAGGCTGGAGATTACACACGTCAGATTTGGTAATGACTGTAGACATAAGGTATCATCGTGCTCTGTACATGAAAAGCATCTCTAATGTTGAATCAAAGACTGATGCCTCGGAGATCACCAAACATCTGACGTGTGTGATCCTGCTTTGTCAAAGACAGACGTGCGTTTGCGTACAGCATGATGGGATGCTGTGATAGGACAGTTACGTCTGCACGGTGCTTTAAAAGGTGAAGCAGAACAAAGGGCCCTCACCATAACTACTCCTCAAAGCACTATTTAATTAGGTGTAAAGCAACAAATCCTTCCCATTCAGGGGCCCGACACTTACGGTGCAAAGAGTGGAGTATAGCGGCTGAGAGAATGCCGTCTTAACACTAGAGGAGTGTCCCCTCCTGGTGCACTAATGCCTGTGTGTTAACAAGCCCAGTGTCTCCAGCTCCGACTCATTGTCTCTTGAATGGGCTGCTAATGGACAGACAAAATAACACAACTGGCTGTGGCCCCACCATTGCTGCTCATTTTACAGATGAAAATGTGTGCTAAAACTGCAGGCATACTGCACTTTCCGTTATTAAAAAAAAGAAACACTGTTTTGGAATGAACAAAATTCAAATGCATTGAATCGACCAAACTGATTTCGAGATTTTCAAAATAATAAAAGTACCAATGCTGTCAAAATGCTGTTTAGCCTAGAACAAATTTAAGAGCTAGCAAAAGCTAAGACAATGTATTTTGTTTATTTTGATAGAACTATTCTGTCAATTGTAACTAAAATGTTGAGCAGATCAAATTTGTACCACTCACATGAATATTACACTCTTAAATTAAATGTGAGTAAAAATACCTCCTTTTTAAAATTAATTGGATAAAAGTCATCAAAAAGCAAGACTTGAAAAAGTCTAGAGAAATCCTTTTTTACAAAGCGTTGGACTAAAAGGGAAAAATAGCAGACCAGACAAGAACTTGGTGGTGGGCTCTAATCCTAAAGAATAAAACAGCACATCTACCGAGACAAATCTTGTTGGATGGATCCCTGCAGCTCGATCCAGGCAGAGCAGTCCGGTGTGGGAGGCCCATTGTGGGGAGACTCATGGGAAGGAAACACTCTCACTATTTATTAGAAACGGGACTTATCAAATACCATATCAATTCAGAGACAGCATGCTAAAAGTTAATTTTTCTAATCTAGCATAGAGACATGATTTTCTTCTTGAAAAGAAGACTTAGAAATTACACTTCTTTATGAATAATTAATTCATTATTAACAAGAAATAAAAATGAAATCTAACAGTTGGTAAGTTCATAATTGCGATTTGCTTAATTGTTTTTATTTTCTGAATGAAATTTATACAGTGTTTGTATCATTGTAGTGGATTGCAGTAATTTATTTTAGATTGTATTCATTTATTCTTCATGTATTTCCCATTCATGTTAACAATTAAAGAAGCTAACTATTTAAATGTGAATTAGGTTATAATATAGATACATAAAATATAATAATATTAAAGCTAAAAGCAGTGAAAATATATAAATAATTCCTCCCTAGCTGAGGGAGAGAGTGTGTGAGACAGAGCCGCTGACAGAAAGTGCTCAGTGTAGCCAATTGTGTGAATGCAATTATAGCCATCTGCTTGTTTTATCAGTAGTGTAAGACTATGTCTGAGAGCATGTGCCGTCACGGACAAAGCCTTGTGGTCTGAGGATGGGCTGGACACTGCCTTTAAGCCGGCTCGGGGTCAGTCTAAACACTGACAGCTATTCATGACCAGATCAAGTTGATGGGAGATTCTGTCCCTCCTCTGCCCCCCATTTCCATATGAATGCCCAGTATGCTAAGCAAAAAGACAAGCAAGCTCCGGGACCCACAGCCACTGCAGGGAGACAGAATACTTTGCAGTGTGTGCTTTGTGCCTTCTATCCCACAAAATAAAATAATACTCCATTACAGCACATTTATTCTGAATAATAAAGAGATAAAAACACTATAAAAACACTGAATATCCCATCCAACACATCTTTCACTCTAGTCAAGGTCAGCTCACTGTCAGCTGGGCTCCTGTATATGAATCAAAACACACACACTTAGAAATGCTTCATCATAATGGTCCTGGCCACACCGGCATCTCAGAGCAAGCTCTCTCTTGCTGCAGTTACACAAAGAGTCACTGCTGAAAGGAAAACAGCAGGAAGCACAGAACGCCAATGAACATGATACACCCCAGAAGTAAAAGGCAGAGTTCAGGATCAGGCTGTTGGATACGCAGAAGAGCAGTGCAGATGTGCGCACCATGAGAGTGTATCCTCGCTCTGGAGCCTGACAGGCCCGGCTGAAGCATCAACGCGTCGCTGTCACATGTTCAAACATGTGTCTCTTACACATGGGTCTCCAAACACGCAGACAATGCAGCACACTCCTATTGATCCCCTTCTTCACTGGTCCAGAGGCAGACCCGGTCCCTGTTCGAGCTGTTTAAAGGTGGGTTCAAAACCAGGACATCTATTACAGCAGGGACGAGGGGAGGGAGGCACACAGCCCTAAATGAAAGAGAGCAACTAATAACCAGCAGCACTGAGCAGCGACCCCGAGTCTTTCTGAAGAGCACAGCAGTTTACAGGTGTGCTCCAGATTCATACTCACATTTGCAGAAGAGACTGTAAGGTAAAGAATTGATATTCAGCATGTATTACCAAAAAAGTTCTGTTACACAAACTGCATGCATGACTTTAATTCAGATTGACAAGCATCTTAAGTTAATTACCAGAAATTAAGCTTAAAGTTTACATAAAAAAAAAAAAAACTTTCTAAGTTCCTCTTGCTTCTAGTTCAAGCCGCAGGCCTGGTGTGCAATAATCACATAACAACTGATGAGAATTGCATTTTTGCTACAGCTTCTAAGAGCAATTGCATTAAAGGCCCTCACTGCTCAAGTTAACTGTGTTAATGCAAATTCAGTCAGTAATAATCAGTCGGAGACATGCTCATCTGTCAGTTTCTCTATACTTCTCTGACCTGATCACCACACTGGGGTTCTATGTTCATGAGCATAAATCTTAGGTTGCCCCGAAATGTCATTATTAATAATCTTCACAATATTGATAGACAAACAATACACTACTTTTTTTTTAATAGATGCAGTTAAACAGTGGACAATTCTTATAAAGTACTCACACTAAAACAATTTTATATTTACATACAGAGAATGTCGTGGATCGTGGCCAGACTAGAATTACCTACAAACGCTGCTCACTGGATGAATTAAGAAGTTACAAAAACAAAGATTGCTGTAACAAAACTTTACATCCTTTCAAAACACAAATCAAACACAAACTAGATAAAAAGGAGGTG
Source organism: Mugilogobius chulae (assembly GCA_038363315.1). NCBI lineage: Eukaryota > Metazoa > Chordata > Actinopteri > Gobiiformes > Gobiidae > Mugilogobius > Mugilogobius chulae. Next base: position 10,343,369 of record CM076406.1, on the reverse strand, counting down.
TGATAATGTTTTTGGGCCGAAGTCCTATTGGGTTGGCCTGGTTCTGACTGACTCAATAGCCTTCAGCAATGACAGGCCAAATCTCACTGCCAGCTACATAAACACTGAGGGAAAATGACATCACCCCTTTATCATTTACTAGATACTCTCGAGGCTCCAGTTCAGCAAGTTCACATGCTCTATGCAGATGGGGCTAATGGTAACTCACTGAAGCAAGATATCTGTCGCATAACAGGCACCTTTTTCAAATCTTTCCCCGCGGGCTGGCCTGCTTAACAGACGCTGCAAGCCATTACAAGAGGATTGAGTTACACTTTGGGCTCTGGATATTTTCCCTGTACTGTTACTTTTCACCTCTGTATTTACAACGATTCACAAATGATTCACAGATTCACAAATGTAAATAAAAGTTTCAAGAAATAGCACAAAATGTTAGATATCTATAAACGATAGTGGTATTGTGAAAGCTGGTTGTCATTCACACACAAATAAAATACCTAACTTTTAAATAAAAGAAGACATTTACTGGTTCGTTTTAGTTAATTCTTGTAGCACTTGAGGTTGAAGTTCAAGTCTAGCACAATAAAATATCACATTAAAGCCTTGTTTGAGATATTGTACAAGTCTCTTTTTGAGGAATTTAATTAATTGTAATTACAGAAGATTCTATTGACTTGATATTCTAATTTTTCATTTAGCTTCAAAATAAAAATTGCAACAGAATTATCAAAAGTTGTATCTTCCACTTCTTGCATGGAGCATGAAAGAATCTCCTTTACTGAGTTAGAATGCACAAGGCCAAAGGAGCAAGTGCAGGAAAAAAAAACAGTGGTCCACCATTTGGACTGTGATCTATTCATTGCTCCCGTTTAATTTCTTTTGGGTGCATAATCCTTTCAGTTTCAATAGCAAATTTAACAGTCCCTAAGGCCCAAGCACCAGACTGGTCAATACAAAACCAGACAACTAATTACTGAGCACCGTGCACTCTCTCCTCCCTCGGCCCCTGCCCCCTCCCCTCTCCAGCAGCTGTGGGGTTCATGTACACAAGAGCAGCAGTCAGCCAGTATTAGGTTTCCACTTCCCAGATCTCCCTTAAAAGCTTGTCCCATAATGGCCCTTCAGTCACACAAACACGCATAGGGTTTCATAGAAAACGTGCACACACTTGGACAACCACATGTGAATATATAGACATTCACTTAAACCGTTTTGATGACTCTTAAAATAGGCCCCTCTGGTGGGCCTGCCACAACTTACTCCACTTGGCTTTGTTTCTTTTCATAAGTCTCACTCATAGGTTTGTTTGAATAGATATAATTACGGCAGAATTTTTTAAGACAAAAGAGCATGCTGCTTTTGAAAATATAATACAAACATATAAAATGTTTTCATGACCTGTGTTGTGAAGAACTGTAAAATCAAATATCATTGTTTATAAATACTAAAAAAAACAAATACTGTTTACAAGTAGGATAACTACATACATGTCCATAAAGCCCTGCTGTTAAGTGGTAGCTTTAAGAGCGTGTAATTACCGTGTAATTGATGCCTTGTTTTTCAAGTCATAAATTGCAGTACAACTTGACAGGCTGTTTACCTAATAAAAAGGGTTAAAAGCTGACCTACATCACAGCACTGCCTTTACATCATTTGATAATTTTTCATAGACCAGCATAGTGAATCAACTGATGAAAATAAATATTTCTCAAAAACAAATGCACTATTATTTTCTTTGGTTGGCAAATTATTTAAATGAAACATGTAGTGCCTAAGAGCATAAACAATACATACTGCAGTGGAGTTGATCTGTGTGACATACTGTATTTAGAACATTGTCTAATATTTCATAGTATAAAACATTGATAACATGTTCTTGATACATGCTGTTATGCTGTCTAGGGTCTATAAACAGAGCTTGACTTGTCACACAAAAACTTGCAGCTCCTAATTTGCTGATGACTTTAAAAGTCCTGCGGTTAAGATCACTTCTCTGAAATAATAGGACGAGTTACCCCCTGGTGACCTGAGCGTGCCATTCTTTGTCTCACTGATAATGTTTGTCTTTGCCCATTGTGTCTGCATTAGCAGCCCCACACCCCCCCTACACCCCCCTACACCCCCACGCCCCCCAGCTCACAGCGTCGTGACAGGCTCCAAAGAGGAAATACTAAATGTATGGAAGCCATTTCCCTGTAAGCCCTTGCTTTGGACCTGCGCACCTGATGTCCTTTTTGTAGAGCTCATATGCTGAGGGAAAAAGCTGACACAGAATGTTAACCCCACAAAACAAACATTGAAAGCATAAGTATAATTTGTCTAACTATAAAACATGTATTAGAAATTGTGATAATTAAAAAAGATAAAGCAGTGTTAGATGGGCGGCACATTAAGAATGGATCAGAATCAAGTGGACACACTCTCCAACACAGACATGACATCACCCACTTAAAAATCCAGCCCAATGGGGACCACTTGAGCTATAAATCCAGTGTCTTAGATGTGAGCTTACAAAGTTAAAATAATATTTTTGAAACAGTCAAAAATTTGTGATGAACGCCCAAAACCATACTTTGTGTATGCATTCAAATCAGTAGTGCACATGATGTTTAATAAAAGAAAATCTGTTTTTTATTTTATTTGTACTACATCAATCAGGACCAACTAAAAGAAGAAAACAGGCTACACAGAAACTTTTTTCATAAAATCCTATAAGATCTGTACACAACTCATCTGTTCTATCACACTACATCTGTTCTATCAATTGCACAGGTGCTTCAAAAGTTTCAAGTTAAGAAGCTGTGTTGCTGAAAGAAGCTGATGCAACACAATTGCAATTCAGTTTATGAGGACAAGTAGCATCACTGAAATATTCTGGTGTGTGGTACCAAAATGTCATTAAGTACATCGCAGGTTAAACAAACGCTAAGGTAAATCCAACATGTGCCAATGCTTAAGAATCAACAAGAAAGAGTCATAAACTCCACACCACAAGGTAACGCTAAAACCACAATGTTTAATTTTTTTTTTTCACTAAGTCACAGAAAGAAAAAAACACCACCTTTTTCCTGAAGCCGCCAGACCATGCCTACTTTTGTAATTTTTGTTTTCATTCTGAATGGCACCTCTGTCACTCACATGGTAGCAACAGACTAACAACTAATAAATCACAGCCTAAGTGTGCTTTTCCTTTCACTGCTCGCAAACAACTGCACTCATTTATAACCACAGAGCAAGGCTAAAAGTGGAGCACGCAGGAGTCACTGAGGTTAACTGACCATATGTTTTCACCTGGCATTAAGGGCAACAACAAACCTGACTATCATTTGTTCTAAAGGGGCCTCTGAAGCGGTGCTATAATCCAATGCTCATAGACATCTTACTTTTCTTTCATTCAGTTCAAGAACAATGTGAGATTGACTAATATACATATTTACACTTTATAATTAATATTATATATTTTTAAGGAGAACAGGTGTGAAGAGAAAAACTTGAATGGCAAATATCCAAGAAAACTGAATGATAGAGATGTTGATACTGGAAAACAAATCAGTGGCTCAGTGTCTTAAAAGCAGAAACATTAGGACTAATTATGGCCACACAGGACCAAAGTTTGGTTACCAGAACATACCACCAGCACATTATGAAGGATGGGACAAACCCTGAATGCAGACTGTGTGGGAAATTTGAAGAAATCATTGACCATTTAGTCGCAGGCTGTCCAGAGTTGGTTAAAGCGCAATATATTATCATCACAACAGGGTAGCTGCATATGTCCATTAGAAAATCTGTCAGGAATACGGAATAAAAATGTATGGAAATACCAATCTATACAGACATTGAAAATAAAGCTAATAAGCTTAGTATTGCAATTAAAAACAAAAGAAAATAGGAGTGTGTATTAACTGATCTTGCAATGATGCAATTCCATCTGAAAGGAACACCTCAGTTAAAGTATGCAAAAAAACTGCATGAGAAAAATCGAAATTAACAAACTATGGGGAATGAAGACACAGACTTCACCAATTGTCATTGGAGTGCTTGGACTTGCCAAAAAATGATGTTGATAGGCTCACAGTCAAATACCAGGAATAAGAGCTCTGATGCAGGTCCAGAAAAGCACATAGTAGTAGTAGTAGTATAATAATAATAATAATAATAATAATAATAATAATAATATAATAATAATAATAATAATAATAATAATAATAATAATAATAATAATAATAATAATAATAATAATAATAATAATAATAACCAAAGTGTTGCTTGGGATTAATACACACATTAGTAGTTCTTAACACATTTACAGCATAAAAACATAATCATTATTACTGTACCAATGATACTTTTAGTCGTCTAAAACTTGTTTGTACTGCTTTGCCATGCTAGGTCTGGTGCCTTATTTATGGGTGACCCACTTGTCTAAATTAGACCACTACTACAAGCTATTTTAACAAACGTAATGTTGTAAACAGTGAAAGTTTTCAAAGTGTACATTTTGTTCCTGCAGAAATCAAGTTTTAAAAACAAAGTCTCAAAGAATCGAGAACATAAACGCCAGTAGAGATACTTGATTCCCCTACTACTTAGTTGGCTAATGAATGGAGGGACTAGGGGAGACATAGCCAGCCCTTCTCAAAGAAGAGAGAGAGTGAGGTCAAAACATCACAGTGAAAATGAGCCTGTGAGGTGAGACACAGGAATCTCAGCCATGATGTTTTCTAAAAAGAGATCTATAATGCTTTAGAGACCAAAGCAGAACTTTAGCACTTATAGCACTAATCAATCCCTCATATTCTGTGTTATTATAAGGTGATTGAAGAATTATTAATATCACAAATGAGCTGCTGTTGAATCGTGAAGCTTTGGCTGTTTGGGGTAAATCCAAAAAAATATCCAATATCCATTGTGCTGTTTGGGCCAAGTGCTAGTCTCTTTGACCCCTCGAGACACCCTTCCCCCACACGGTCCCAGCTCTACCTTGACCCTCGAAACTTCTAATTCAAAAGCACAAAGCCTTCCTCAGCTCTAGCGGCAGCTACAAAACATCAAAATCAAAACTAAATATTTCATAAAGAAAAAAACAGCATTACTAAAATGCCAAAAAAAGAAAAGAAAAGAAAACTGAATGCTTACAGAGTGCTGTGGTTTAGACGTGTGGCCAATCTCAAAGTGAATAGAATACTTGAAAAGTAACAAGAAATAATTCAAGAAATAACTTACCACAAAGAACATGAAATCTGAGCCTAAGAATTGTCTCCGATCCACTTCCATTTTTGAGCTCCCATATGGCACCCCCGCCTCTCCAAAGAGGCAGAGGGTAACAGGCACACGCAGGGAGGGAGTGAACATTGGTCGTGGTGAAGAGATGGAGGGGACCGCTGCAGCTGTGCATTCGCATCAGTATCTTCCAAATCCATTCCACTTTTCCAAGTGTGTATCCTGCACAAAACACGAAAAAAAAAGCTGCCGAACAAAGTGGCTCACTGACACTGGAGAAGGAGGAAGGGAGGGAGAAAGTGAGAGTCCTGTGCTCCAAGTAGTACGGCAGGAAAAGAAAACAAGAAGCTCGAGAGGACTCGCGAAGGGCCGAAGCAGAGAGCAGCACAGGTTCAAGTTTGTAGCATTTCCTTTAGTTGTGCTCAACAACTTCTTAGCTGCCGAGGAGGAGGGAAACAGGCTGCGCAGACGAGGAATAACACATAATACCTTCCAGCTTCTTTTACCCCCAGCGCTCCCTCCCTCGCTCTCTTCTCTCACTCTGGATCACTCCTTCCCTTCGGTCGCTCGCTCTGGTAATAAGCCTGGCTGCTACAACCCCTCCTCCGGGCGCTGGAATGCAAGGCAAGAGTTTCAAGAGGCCCAGTTAGACAAGCTTCGGAGTCAGTGCACCTTGACCCTCAGGTCAGACGCAGTGTGTGCGTGGAGCATTAGTCCTGTCTGTGTGTACTTACATCTGAGGGGCCAGCCTGGGATGGCCAGATCATATAACCATAGTGGGGCTGCCACTTGACGAAGACTACTGTTGGACAGTTACAGGACAAAAATCAGTAGTACACTACATTTAGAGAGTTACAGGAGCTTACAGGAACTGCTTTTTGTATCATGTAAAGTATGGAGACATCTGCAATAATAATATTGAGAAGAGGTACAGTATCATTCTCTGCAAAGCTATTGTTAAGGATGAGGGTTAGTTCCTTTGTTAAACCCTCTTCTTCCAGGTTCAGTATAAAATGCAGGGGTTTGTATCCATCTTAAAGTGGGAGGGTGAACTCAATAGAGCTTGAGAAGAAGATTAAAAAAAAGTGTTGCCATGGGAAATCCACCTTATTGTTTGAACCAATACAAAACATTCATTTGGATGCACTAGCAAAAAAGGTAAAAAATAAAATAAGATAAATAGCCTGAGGCACTACAGATAAATATATTTATCACTTTATTGTGTCAGAAATGTCTTGAAAAAAACTTACATTTTGATTTATATGTTAGTATCTTTATTTTTTAACATTTGGCTAACTGAAAATTGTGTGATTTCACAATCTTGAGCTCTACAGAATTAGAGGTAACTGAGGTTAATTAAAAGAAAAAAATCGAAAACTAGTACATTTGTTTGGATGGCTTTATGTAGCAGTGTTTATATTAGTAACTGTTTCAAAATGTAAAGGTATTTTAATATTCTCGAATTTAAAACACAATAGATCGTTTTATCATTGTTATTCTTAAATGCTCTCTTTTATGTCTGCTATTTGTTGGATTTTAATATTGTGGCGGTTAACTGTACACTGTCGGCGCTGTCTTTGTTTGGCTGCCTGCAATAGAAGATTTTAAATCCTTCCAATCAGGCAGGTGTGCGTCATTTGAATCAGAGAAGCTGGTACTGTCTGCCAGTCAGAGCCCAGTATTGTGGCTGTTCTGCATGTAAAAACCTATTCTTCAAATTCATTCAAGTGTTCCTGCTAATACGGGTCCCTCCTGCCCTCTGTCTCCAAAAGTACATTCTGTGCTTTTCAACAAAATAGTCATTTGTGCCAGTTACTTGCAAGCTGAGCCAAAAAAACGCTACTTTAAGCATTTCATTTGATGTGCAGCGCTTGTAGCTGATCCTATAAAACATAAATATTATTTACTTACAAAAACTGTAAAGATTTGATTCTGCATCTTAATTGTGAATTACAATTTTTCTTGATAGTGACATTTGGATTATATTAATTCAATTCTTCAGTAATGTGCTTAAACATGTCTCTAAGTTTATGCAGACAAATGTGAAATGTAGAATTTATGACCTATTTTGAAAGTTTTAGGTCATAAAGTTGACATAATATATGCCTATTTATATCAATGTACTTGATTTTTTATTGTTTCATGTTTTGAAAAAAGCATTCAAGATATAATCTGCAATTTGATAATGATTTGATTTCCCACCTCTAGTTGTAAATACCTAAGACACATGGGTCATCATTTCTAGTGATCATAAATCTAATCTCAGTACAATACAGTAACAGTATGACATATAGGAGATAGCTAGGCAACAGTGAATGTGTAAGATGAGAAATTTACTCAAGTACAAATACTGACAAATGTTGAGTTAAATTAACTATATAACTATATAAAAGAATCACACTTGTGTATACTGTCTAATCAAATTATTACTGATGTTACTCACAATCTTAAATAATAGGAATTTTACAAATGGCATTTACCTCTGATTCTTCCTCGAATTCACTTGAGCTGTACAACACATGAGATTACAGCCTGCTGCTGCCCCCAAAGGCCAAGCTTGGACGCATTTTATATTGACAAAAGAATATCCAGACTAGTAAAATTCAACTATTTTTAGAGTCCGATTCAAACAACTGTATCAACCCAACCAGGAGCATTTAGTTAAAGAAGTAAATCAGTATTCTACAAAATCATAACACACATTGTGGAGCAAGTCTAAATAATGTGCACTGCGGTCAATACTGTACATAGCACCCAACAGAATATTTTTTTACATTGCTCTTTGTAGTATAGATTTAAAGTAAATAGAAGATATAACGATTAAATAGCTTATTTATTTTTGCATAGGAGACAACATAGAGACAGATTTAAAAAGAGGTGTTTCTTAGCTCAGAATCACATGGGCTTTTTGTAACTCCCTGCTATACTCATGTGATTTTTTTTTAAACTGATTTTAGAAATAGAATTAAGAATGTTTTTCTTGTTGATAGAGTTGTTGCTAAACCAGCAAAAAATAGAAACCCACAGGAGGTCTTCAATAAAAATGACAAGATAGAAAGGACTCAGAATGTTTGTCTGATAAACAATTGAAACCTACCTCAGAATCACTGATAACCTAAGTTTGTTTAGTGAGGAAAACATCTATAAGTTTACTTAGTTTTAGCTATTTTCCCACCATTTGATAGATGTTTTGTTTATCTGAACTGTACTGTGTAGAGCCAGAAGCCTCACTTACTAGATCTTTCTCTCATATTGGGCTAACTCACAAAAAAGGAAAAAGAAAAAAATCAATAGTAGCAGGTTTTCAGACTCCTGAGGGTCTGGACTTTATGATTGATAAATTAGTTATTGTGGTACAACAAAGATTGGGTTCTTTCAGTTATCATAGTGAATATATTTTAAAAGAACGAGGTAAGGTTAAGAAGAACAGATAACAAATGTGATTAGGGTGATTAGGTGAAATTAAAAACTATAATCTGCAGGCTAAATTTGAACTGTACTTATAAACTAGTAAATGTGTCATATGTTTTGTATATTTTTAGACCTGCAAAACATGATTAACTTAACTGCTTAAAGCTAAGTTGATATGTTTTATAGCACAATCTATTTTCTGTCCTGTCAAATCAAACAATATCCAAAGCATAAGCTGTTTGTAGGCACTGAAAGAAACAGACAACAAGTGTGTAGTGTACATACTAACTAATTAGTTCATTATTTCATTAAAAGTAGATTTCAGTCGACTAAATCCTTCTTTGGGTTGTAAAGGATGCTGCTACATAAACATCTATTGATGACATTGATCAATAATAGGCTACTTACCCAGTGTCCTCTCAGAATGGCATTTACATGGTCATGGAGGAGTTAGATGAGGTGAAGTAAAGTTCATGTAGCTAGCACATTCCCCAAAGCGCACATAAATGAAAGACAAACAAAATGAACTTTAATGATGATTTGGTAAGGCATAGAAAGCATCATCGTTTTGTGAAAGCGCCGCGAAAGGCTAGCATAACAAGCTAGAGATGACAATAATAAATAAATAAATAAATAAATAAATAAATAAATAAATAAATAAATAATAAATAAATAAATAAATAAATAGTTGTTATGATTAGGCCTACACAATGTTCTAATCTGTGGTCTTTTAAGCTTTTAAACTAGTCCTCACAAAAGTAACGTAATAACAAAGCATTTAACGACACATGTGGCTAACATGCTAAGCTCACGTTACCTTTTGTAAGTTAAATTAGCAAGACAGCTAACCTAAAAAGTCAGAAAGTGCCCGTTTGAAGAAAAAATTTTGTGGTTACATTTTTTATTTATTTATTTATTTATTTTGTGTTTGCTAAGATAAAACTAAAACAATCTCTTTACCTGTCGGTGTGCTCTTCTCTGTGAAGTCGACACCACGTGTTCACCCTAAAGTTTAAGTGTGATCCTAGAAGATATGTTTTCAAGGCAATAATAATAAATAAATAAATACAATTAGAGCTATAAACTTCCTCCAAACAAGTAAAAACAACACAAATAAATAAATAAATAAATATTTATTTTTGGACATGAGCCTGCAACATGTTATGTATAGCTGGATATTCAGAGTAGTTATGATTTAACAACAAACACATTAGCAAAAATAATTGCATCTTAAAAATAAAATTAGTCTCTGGATGAACTTTAATGATGATGACAGATTTCTGTAGCCTAGTCCTTGACAAATAACAACAAACATAAAAATAGCCTATAACCCCATAGATACAGTGTGTAATGTCATCATTACACACTGTATCTATCTATGTCATCGCTTGATAGAAAACAAAATTGTGCTTCTATCTTTATTGATTTATCAAAGCGTTTGATTCAGTAGATCACCAAATATTAAAGCAAAAACTTGTGACTATTGGACTTTCAGAACAAGCAGTTAGTTGGATTTCGAATTATCTTTGTGACCGATCTCAAAGAGTTAAATGTGATGACCAGTGTTCAGATGAGTATCCAGTTATTCGAGGTGTTCCACAAGGGTCTATTTTAGGCCCACTTTTGTTTACTCTTTATATAAACGATGTGGGACAGAATGTAAATGATGCAAATTGTCATTTTTATGCTGATGACATGATCATTTATTCTTTTGCATCTTCACTTACTGATGCCATTGTCAATTTGCAAAATGCATTTAACATTGTTTGCCACAGTTTTTCTGAATTAAAACTCTCTCTTAACACCAACAAAACAAAGTTGATGCTGTTTAGTAGAAGTAGAGCTACACAGAATGTCCCTTCAGTTTGTACACCTGACGGCTCAGTTATTGAAGTTGTGAATACTTTTAAATACTTGGGTGTCATAATTGATGATGGATTGTCTTTAAACCACATATTGAATCTCTTGTCAAAAAGCTGCGTTTGAAATTAGGTTTTTATTTCAGAAACAAGCTGTCGTTTTCTTTCAATTCCAGAAAGAGACTTGTTGCTGCAACATTCCTTCCTGTGTTGGACTATGGAGACCTTTTGTATAGGCATGCTCCAGCCCAAGCTTTGCGTTCACTGGATTCAGTGTTTCACGCCTCTTTGCGCTTTATAACAAACTGTGGTGCACGGACCCATCATTGTGACTTGTACTCTCGTGTTGGATGGCCTGCTTTAGCCACGCGGCGGCTCACACATTGGTACAGGTTTATATACAAAGGACTTGTTGGTCTACTTCCTTCATACCTGAGTGTGTATCTTCAACGTAGGCCTGATGGACCTCATCAGTTGCGTTCTCTCAGGATGTCTACTCATTGATTGTTCCCAATGTTAGAACAGAAAAAGGCAAAATGTCTTTTCACTGTGCTCCACAGATTGGAATTTTCTACAGAGAGTTTTTAAACTCCAAACTCTTGTCTCTATGGCTAGTTTTGACTCTCTTCTGAAAGACCTGGAAATGCAGTCATTAACCTGTAACTGTTTTTAATGGTTTTTAATTATGTCTTTTTGTTTGTTTTAAAATGTTTTGTGTTGTGTTGTGGAAGCCTCTTGGCCAGGACTCCCTTGTAAAAGAGATCTTCAAATCTCAATGGGACTTTCCTGGTTAAATAAAGGTTAAATAAATTTTAAAAAATCAGTTACAGTACAATATATAAGTTAATTAAAGTGCAAAGGATGATAGTATTAAAGTGGTGAAAAGCAGCTGTGTGCAAAATTATCAGTTTATATTACAGTAGGCTACCTGGTATAATATTTCAAGAGCAGAGTAAAATAGTAGTTAAAGTGTAAAATATACCCCTTGTGGGTATCATCAGACGGCTTTGTACCTGATGGTATTGCAAACATGAACGAGGTAATATTATTACAATATTGGTCTAATCTGATGGAAGTGATTATTAGTAAAACATTAAAAGCTGTCAGTTTCAACCCAGAACTTTCCCTTTTATAAAACTTGCAGGTTTAGTATAAAAATAAATGTCTTTGGACTAAACATAAAACAAAACAGAACAAGTCCATTCTTCTTCTAAATCTGTGCAGAAATCTGGAGCCAGAGATTGACTTTCATTCCCAGGCTTAAGTGAATGGTGGTATTCGTCACTTTTAGGCTCATTTTCCTGGACTGGACACAACTCAAGCTCTGACAGTGAAAAACAGCTCACACAGTCAAACAGGATTTCAGTGGAATGTGAATGCATATGCACACATTTACGCTTATGAAATGACTTTAAAGGTGTACTATTTAACTTGTCATATACTGTATCATATCCAGTTGCAAACTGATTTGTCTTCATGTGGTATTGCTCTTCCCTTGAATGCATTAATTTCAAACACGCTTTCAGGTGTGTGTTTTGTGTTGTTGTCTGTTAGATATTATGTAGTTTATTTGTGCCATCTGCTTGTTTCTTAAGGACACTGATTATGCTAAATGACGTTTTCTATTTTTAATCAAGTCGTAGTCTCAGAAATTGAACTTCCCAGATTTGTGATGACGTAAGTTTCTGAGATTTTCTGCACTTGATGTTTATAAATCATTCCCATTTGGAACATTTCTGCAGCATCACCATAGCAAGCTATCAGTTTGATTATCTCCCAAGTGTAGTTTCCTTTAAAGCCAGTAGATGTAGCTCTAACTCAATTCATAATGTGGGAAACGTCACCTGTGCTTTCTTACTCAGTAGTTTTTTAAAAACCTAAAATGGCAAAGCAAAAGTTCTCAAGGCAAATAATACATTATACTGTATTTATCAATTAAATTATGCAATGGGGAGAACAAGGCGGCCAGAAGGTAGACCTTCATTGCCAAAAAGCTGACAAATTGATAAGAAGTGCTTTGGCTATTAAGCAGGTTGAAGCAAGCCTTTTAATTTCAACTTCATTAATTTGTATAAAAAATACATGTAGCCCATTTAACTTAATTACAAAACTGAAGAAACCTAATATTGGTTTTAGTCAAATAATCAAATGAAACTAAATGGATTAATTGGGTTGTGGTTTTCTTTCACAAACTTAGGTCTTGAAACTCGGTGTGTCTACTCTTACATAATGAATGCATATTGGCTTGGCAGTAAGAGCCGCATCAGTCATCTAGACAACTTCTTCATAGCAGCTGCCAGCATGAAGTTCAGTGTCACATGCATTTATCAAATTGTTGATATAAAGAGAGGTTCTCCGAGGACAAGCCCATAAATGCCTTTAACACCATTTATTCGCTCCCCCTGCCAAACAGCCACAGGGTTTGAAATAAAACTAGATATGCCAAGTGAGCTGGCAACGGGAACAATGCTCTTAAGTTCCTCCGTGAACTACAAGGTGGGGAGGGGAAATTACAGAAGGAGGAATGGAGCGAGGGCTTAAGGTAATGATTTATGTCCTGTTTCAAAGGAAGTTTTTAAATGCTACATTTTTTGTCTTTATAGATTTCAAGTCTGTACTTTTTGCTGATAAGGATTTTCCTCCAAAGTGATTAACTCTAGTTTAACTGCTTCAAATCTAAGCAAAAGAGAAACTTAATTTGTCCCACAATGGAAAAGTTCAGAGTTGCAATGCAAAGTATAAGATTATAGATTTCTAATAGGTTCTGAATGAAGCATTGTAGCATGTAGGTAGATATTTTGTATTTTTAAAACTGATACATATCTGTCCATGATGCAGTTTAAAGATATTGCATTTGTTTAGTCAGATTCACTTATGCAGGTGCTGTAGGCTTGTAGGCCAAAGCTCTTTGATGGCATCTGTTGGTGACATTGAAGACTGCAATTCACATTCTGTCTTGTCCCCTATGGAAAACTATTGAAGCCCACTGAAACATGAATTTGTTTTATTCTTTGTAAATTGAACATATCATTTTTTGTAAGTTTCAGTTGTTCAAAAGTTCACAATTACGCTTTTATGGCTGATCTTTATTGAGTAGCAGTTCAGTAAAAATCCCAAATTGGCAGAGTTTGCAGCTGTTCCTCCACTTGACAGTGGCCTGTGTCCATCCTGTGATGTCCAGTCGACCCGTCATCCTGTTGCAGTCTTATCAGTCCAAACACATGTGAGGTTCTTTTCACCGGAAAACAGGTCATTTGTCACTTTCCGTCCCAAAATAAGGACACAAGCTTGGCCTTGCAGCTACAACCTAGATGGCAAAGGGACATTTGAAAACAAGAAGATAGCACATTTACTTGAGTAACGTTTTGGAAAAAAATGTATTTGAGCATTTGTTTGTTGGTTCCTCATCAAATTAATGAGAGATGGATAGAAGTCCTCCCTGGATCTCAGTGGTGTAGTAGCAGGTGCTCTTCAGAGACAAAGGGGCATGAAAATGTCTGGCAAAAGAGAGAGAGAGAAAAAAGCAACTTAGTGATGAATGATGAAGATTGTCGAAGTCTTAGACAATCTTCATCAGGGCATCAGACTTCCTTTATGAAACAAAAAATATTGTTAGCAATATGAGATGATTTAAACACGTGTGTCTCTTGTTTAGACTGAAGTACATTCTGTGAAAAGACCAGATTTCGTTTTCTGTTACTAGAGTACTTTTTTTAGTACTGAGAATTATTATTATTTTGATGTATCTACATGAGTACAGATGTTGGCTCCATACTCACCCGTATTTAAACATTCTTTTCCACTAAAACTTGACAAAATGCTGTAATGTTTGTGATGTTGTAGCTTGTTTCTCATGTCAAGTCAAAAATGAAAAAAAAGGGTAAAACCGCTCAGGCAAATAAAGTGAATGCTGATTTCTGGTGGAGGGAGAGCTGCTTATTTCCAAGGCAACTGAGCCAACAGCAACAACATGAGCGATCCCACGAGAACAGATTTATGCTTAGTATTGGTCATTACAGGGGGATGTTGATTAGCTGTGCCCGGGCTGTCGGCTCAAAGCAGCACATCTCAGCAGTTCAGTGGTGGATGCTGGGCTTCCATTAATGAGGCAGTCAGATGGGCTGCCTCACCTTTTGTTTGTCCACTGATGGAAGTCTTGTTTGGCACAGCTGCGTCTCCATGGAAGTGGCACCTTGAGAGCCCCCCACACCCTCCTTATTGCAGTAGACCCCTTCCCTTCTCTTTCCTCCCCTCTCTTCTCCCGGTGTGAGGCAGTATAGCTGCTATTAAACACCAGTCCTTGGCACACAGCCCGGATGGCATTTCTCTCCCACTCAACGTTCCTCTGACCATAAAACAAAGTCTAACAAGGGCAGGGACTCTCGAAAAGCAGCGTTAAGTGTTGAGCTACCCAGGCGGCAATTTGAAATCACTTTTTTTTTGTAGACTAGACCTAATTTTGTGGGATGTTAATTGATATTCATTCTAAGGAGATTAAAGTCTAAAGTGAACAAAGATGGTAAATAATGACTTGAGAATAGCCATGCCTTTTATCCAGCCAGTGGAGGTATATTGCCTGGGGGCGTACACTGCAGCTGCACTTCAGTCTGTGCACATTTACAAGTGGGCATTCCTGAACCACACAAAGAGCTGACTCAACTAAATGCTGAGTCACTGAACTTGAAGAAAGTAGGGTTTGATAGTAGCACTGAGTGTGACTCGTTCATCCATGTGATTGCAGATTGCATTGCCTTAAAACATAATAAAAGTTGTGTCTTAAAATTGCATTAATAACATTGTCAAGGTTATTTCTTTTGGAGGAAGCTATTTAGTTTAGTTTATTTTGGATCTTTGGATTTGGTCTGCAGAGGCTCATTGTGGCCTACAATACTGTATCTCTCTGAGGTTCTTACAGAACATTCCCAAGCACAGTAGTGCCAGAGCGGTTAGCTCTTGTTCTGCTGCACTTCGGCACCTGCAGTACAGTTTTATGTGTAGACTGATGAACTCTACCAATGATACCTGCTTAGGTCAGTCCTGAGATCAGTTCTGTGAGGTTCTTCAGTTGTGGAATCTCTGGTGAACAAGTCTTTGCAGATCTGTGTTTATGCACAATATGCAATCTATTTAGATCAGGTGTGTCAAACTCAAAGGGCCACATTTGCATCGTGGTTTTACTTGAAGGGCCAGCTGTAACTCAAATTTACCTTACTAAGTCTTTGATATACTGTATGATAAATAATAGTCTTTGTGTTTGATTTTATGTATTTATTGAAGTGACAATTACTGAATATATTTCTGCATTAGTCTGAAAATGACTCTTTAAGTTTCACACAAATCTTTGCATTCATAGATTACTCCTGTCTTTAATATCAGATAAAATTATGTGAAAGGCCACAGCCTTATGTTTGAAAAATGTGATATCATGTATTTGCTCTTTGTGTCCTAATAATTGTGTTATAATGACAATAAATAATAATAAATTCGAACATCTTATTTTCTGCATGCTTAATATTTATTTATTTTTTTCATCAAATTTTATCGGGTGTGCATATACCAGAACATTTGCTTTGCTTTGAACTATATTTACAAAAGACATTGTTCATTGTCAGTGATCTTTATGAATTGTCTTGCAGCTGCGCATAGTTCAAGTTTAATTCTAATAGATGATTATGTAATAATGCATTATATAGAACTAGTAACTGAATATTTTTTGTAAAACCCAAAAACTTGAAGCAAAATCTATTAAGGTTAGAGGCTATACCTTAGTCTCTGTGTGGAGTTCTGTATGTTTGACCCATCCTTCAGTTCCACTGGAATATAGTTCAGCAGCATCAAAGATCCTTTTTCAGACTGTGGAGTCCATGTTTTCTTTTCTGTAGTAACAAAAGAAAGATAAGACTGTGAAAGCTAGAGAGAATAACACATGATTGTTCCATTATTTATAGGAAAGATGAAGGTAGCCAGTTGTTCACCAATACAGGTTTAGGTAAAGATGTGATTTTGTATTGAAAGCAGATTATTTAAAAATGTTGAATGCAAGCAGTTTAAAATGTGGTATCTGAATGTGAACAACATAGTCTGGACGTCTAGTGGTACAGCAACTTTTATTTTTATCCAAATAGAACTTCCTCGAAATCCAACCACAGAAAACTGGCACAAGCATGAGCACCCGGCATTTGTTTTAGAGAACTTAAAAAGACATAATTTATATTTTCATAAACATTTGTGAATGTAATTTAAGCCTGTGGAATTTTTTGACTGCCAGTCGAAATCCTGCCAACACATTCCCACTGTGAGAGGGTGTATGTGAAACGCAGGACTACAAAAACATATCTACAGCTTCACAGACCATCCATAAAAGCTTGCATATACATTACAGCCAGAGCATTAAACGCTCTTGACCTTTCAACAAATTTACTGCGGCCAAATGCAACCGCTTTTTACAGTTGTTGCAAGCTTATTGAATTCACAGTAAAATGGAAATTGGCAGAGGTGTGTGCCATGTCTCAGCTGCTTTTTTTTGCCTTAACAATAGCAGGTCATGAATTGGTTCTGCAGTGCTTATGTTTGGATGCAAAGGGGGAAACCAGTCCAAACCACAAATTAGGCCTGTCCATCATTGCTCATATAAACTGGCCAGTGTCTGTAGTCTGTAATCATCACTAACTTGGCTGCATGCTGCACTTCAAGTCAATAAAAATAATGAGTAAAATTAAAAAGAATAGAAAGCCAATAATGATAATTAATGTTCTGTAAACAAAGAAGGAGCATCTACTTGGACAGGTCGATCATATGAGGCCAAGAGAAGGTGGTTTAACAGACACACTGAGGACTGAAGATAACTTTGTGGTCTTTGTGTGTTTGAAGGTGAAATAAGGACAGGAAGCAAGCAGATAAATCTTGTTATATTACTTGTAGGTCTTTAAGCAGATCCCAGACTACTTAGAAGACAAAGACAGAATGATTTCAACAAAGATGTAAATGGTGTGTGAATTTTGTCAATATCACCCAGTTCTAATTGACAATTCTGCGCACTTTTATTATGTAATTAATTGTAATCAACTCCAATTAAATGATTTCCCAAATAAACAAAGTGTTTCTGCACCAGTGAGTAGAGGTGGGAAAGTGTGTATAAAATTTTAAATATGGTTAATGTTACAAATGATTTAATTTATACACACAAAAAAGACCGTCAAAAACACAAACTAAAACGTGAAGTTGTCAATGTCCAGGTAAGAATATAAACTAAATATTTTTCCACTTTGGTGAGTTATTTTTTAACAAACATATCATTGTCTGACAATAGGCTTACTGGTGAATCACACTGAAGAATGCAGAGGCACTTGTTACATGCCAATACAAGTTCATCCAAGGTCACTGACAGAGAAGGTGAAGTGAGAAAACTACTTAAAGAACTTCACCTTCAAATATATTTAAATATAAATATATCTAATTAACAGAATTTATCCCAAGGTTGAATTAGAAAAGCATATTCACCAAGAAATGCTGCATGACTTAGGTAAAGCAATTAAAAAACACAAAAAAATGCTTGCCTTTTTTGCACTCCTGTCGCGAGTGATCAGTGTTGCTGGAAATTAGCATTAGTTCAGGAAATTAGTTCAAAAAAGAATCATAAAAACAAAAAGCTGAAAATCAGAGTGTGTTTTTCATTAACTTGGCCACATGCTGGAAGGCTCAGTCTTTATAGCGACATTCATTAAAGTCTGATTCAATAAGGGTGCATATTAACGACTCAATTGTCTCTGCAGGGGGAGGCTTTTGGATCAAGGTCATTTTCCTGCTTCTGATCTGAAGTTCAATAGATGTGTTATTTTTGTAACTTTACACAGAATCCTGAATGCCAACTTACCTTATTGCCAGCCTCTCAGGTGGTGTAGTGGTAGTCAAGATTCAATCTGTCCAATCAAATTACAGGCACCAAAACTGTGTGACAATGTGTGAAATTCAATAGAGAACACATGTTAAGTTGGCCTAAAGGGCCATAAATAAAATTTTATTCTCTCGATTTATTAACAAGCCACAGGACGTCCATGGCTGTCTACCACAGCACTTAAAACATCTCATTCTGGCACAGTCTACAAAGACGTGAGACCCATTTGAGATACTGCGAGCCGCCAACAATCTGGAGGCTCTCTTTTCTTACTTGCTTAGAAAAATAAAGCAAAACATGGTAATACTGTACCAAACTGGAGGCAGAGCAGAAGGTTAACTGTTCACAGGTAGGAGAAATGAGTCGGGCTGCGGAGCTTGTATCAAACAACTACAAGGAACTATGAAAAACTTAAACTGGATCTTTGCAAAGCTGTAATAATGTGCTTGGCTTTCTTTTACGGTAAAACTGCTACCGTTCTGATAGTGTCTCTCAGTTCATTATCCTTCCACCGGTCCATACCCCACCTCTTCTTCCTTTCTCTCGCTTTGTTTAAAATAACAGTGAAATCATAACCATAATAATAAAAACAATAGCAGCAAAAAAAAAGATGTAACAGAGGAATAAGAGCTAAAAGCGATGACCCCTGGATATTGAAGGAAGGCGTGGGTTAATACAGGTCCATGGATTGGGGCTTGGAGCAGGCCGTTGTCATTGGGGAAATGTTCCTCCAAGCTCATCTGCCTTCACTGGGCACCCTCCCCATGACAGACATGATGCGATTGAAGCGTTCAAACAGCTCCAGGGCCGAGTAACTGGGGACCTTTGGGGGATCATGGAAGCTTTTGATCTCTGTTGAGCAGTCCAGCAACTTGGGGAGGAAGTCAGTTAATTTCTCCTGAAGGTTTGCTGCAAAGACACAGACAGACAAACATTCAATCGGTGGGTGCACTGTAAGAAAATCAAAAATTAAAATAAAAAAAAAATCAAGAGAGAGAACATGAGCTGGACTCGAACGTGGGTGCATGCAATATATCCAAAATGCAGTTTTAACCCCTTGACTAACTGCTATTTGAGAAGAAAACAAGAGGGCTAATCAAGTTTAACGTGGGAAGTTAGTACAGTACACTATGCTAAAACAGTTAATCACCTACAACTTCTGAGACTGAGTGACTGAGTTCTAACTTCAACCCACCCGTACAAATGTCCATGTAAAAAGATGATGAGTGGTGAAAGTGATTAGATGTCAGTTGAGTACTCACCTTCCATCTCCTGGCCCAGGTATGAGCACCAGCGGTTGCGCATGTCCTCCACGGCCAGCAGGTCCCTCTCAGCGTCATGTATCAGCAGCAGGGAATACAGGGCACCACCAGCTCATTCATGACCCCCAGGCCAGTGCTCACCTCGGGCTCCTCTCCCGACTCAAACATGGCGGCGGCCTGCTCGTTTAGTTTCTGTGATGACAGACATGAAATCATTAACATTTTATAAACTGCAAAAAGGCATGAACAAATTGGACGAGTTCGCATATGTTCCACTGTAAATCTTTCTCTAATAGCTTTGGCTTTTTTGTTTGTTTTTGAGAAAAGAAAAGGAAAAGGAGACTTCTGGCACTAATATATCCTAAATATCCTTTAACCGGTTTATGCACGGCCTATTTTGCTTTCTTCTCTTTGAGAGTGAATGTTTTGTGTAATGTTCTTGGCCAAACCCTTTTTAGCGTCACAGACAAACTCACTGACCTTCTCTTTCTCACTGGAGGGAAAGGAAAGAAGGATAGAAGTCCTTTTAAGCAAGTTTTGAATTAGTGGCTGCGAGGCTACTTTTGCAACTCATCCAAGTGCATTAACTGTGTCAATGTTGGTAGTGTTTCAATTAAAACAAGAGTTGAGGGTAAACAGCTGAGTGGACAGAGCCGAGGTCCTGGCCCATGTGCATGTGCTTGTGCTAGGCCGAGGTCGGAGGGTTGGCTGAGGACACGTTTGTGTCTCATGGTAATGTGTTACACTCTGCGGCCCTCCTGCTTCCTATTCCCACTTCAATGATTACATTATGAGCACAATGCCGGTGTAAGGTTACCGAGTGCAGCAGAGAGGACAGCCTAAGACCAGTACAAGCCTGATTCAACCAAAATTCCCACAGCGCTAACCAATAATACCAGAGCTTGGTCGAAGTCAAATGAAAAGGGGATCACATCACAGTGCTCAAAGGAACATCTGTGAGAAGATAAAACGTCAGAAGAATTATCCAAGGGCTGTAGAGAAGTCAGAGCAATATCAGAGCGAATCATTTGAGTACCACACGCTGAAATGCCAGCTCGTGTTTATTTGCCGAGTCAGTTTGCTGGAGAAGTTTTAGATGTAGAAAGGAAGTTACAAAGAGATCACCATAAGGCTTTCATTCAACAATCAACCTCAGCAGGGGAGATCTTTCTGATAATCACTGTAATTAAGACTTAAGGGAATAAGCCACCTTCTGTTACTTCACTCAATAGCAGAACTCACCAGCAAACACTCTCGTCGGTAATGACCCAGGAGCTCTTCATCATGCCCCCTGTACAGTCCTTTAGCTAGAAGCTCTTTATTATATTGGTAGGCATATATTAAATACATTAGAGATTCCACAAAGCTGAAAACAACAAAAAAATACATTAAAATAGATGATGCATTGCTGTTTAGGGGTAATATTTAGGAAATGGGTTGCCTAAGACAGCTCCTTTATAAAATATGTGCTAGTATTATACGTCACTGCCCTCTGCTGGTCACACTGAATAGCAGACAAAACAATCTAACTTCACATACTTAGTCTTTTGAAAAAGCTCCAATCCAACAGTCATTAGAGTGGTTGTCTCACGAAAATTTCTGTAGTCTTGATGCCAGATCTAAAAGCAAAAAAGAAGAGAAAAGTTGAGAATCTTTTCTTAATGTTTGAGTTTGCACAAAGTATTATAAGCGGAGAAAAGTTAAGATTAACCTCATATTCATCCATGTTGACCTCTTCCGGCTTTATGAGGTCCAGTTTGGCACGTGCCACACTCATAATGCTCTTACATCTGTGAAAGAAAAAGCAGCAATGTGGTGAAGACAATCTGGCATCAGCATTGAGCAGTGACTCAGAGCAGAGTTCCACCCAGCCCTGAAGCTTTAGCAGAGCCGCTAGTGCTGAGAGAAATAGTCAGCCACTCATCTGAGAATGCTATTCAGACCACACACACATAAAACTTGATATATTAATTAAACAAAGAGTTGAGGGAATCAAGCTTTGCTCATGCATAATGGCACAATGTATTAATGTTTTGTAGTTGAAAGCAAGAAGTACAACCACAAAATATCTATTGAAAAGTTACTTATCTAAAATATCAATAGATATAAGTATGCTGGGCATGAGCAAACTATTAAAAGCCACCTTACTGCTACTCATTTATGCCTCTACTGCCCTCTGCTGGGATTTGAACTAATTTGAGAAAGTTTTACCAACCTCTCATCAAAAGCCAGGTTCTATCTGCAAACTGTGTGAGAAGTGTTCTCTCCAGTATCTTCTTAGGAGCCTGGTTTGAATGAAGTAGACGATGATGTGCTGTATTCGGTAGTCATTCTCTGGGAAGTTCTCTTGAGCAAATCTTAGCAGTCGAGCATATTCCAGCTTGATGGCCTAAAGCACAGATAAACAAAAAATGTTTTGTTTTTAACTCCACTGGCATGTTAGCAATTGCTCCCCTCTGTAACTTCTTAAAAGATGTGTTGAAGACATTAAATACATTATGTATTTATATGTGCAAGATTAAATAAAACATACATTTTTTAGATTAAAAATGAATTTAAAAACTGCTGACAAACAACAGAAAAACATATGTGGGAGAGGATGAAGGTGAAAGAGGTGAACAAAAGTATATGATGTACCTTAAAAAAGGCCGCCTCTGGCCCACTCTTTTCATAAAACGCTGCTGATTTGCCAATGCCATAATAATACCTGCATGTTCGGGGTCATCATAGCCTGCCCAAGAAGCAGGAACCATGTTAACAGAACAACAGCTCTTTGTGCAAACATGGGTATGTCATCTACTGTTTGTGCACAACAGACAGCAACCACAGTTGGGCATGCCAATCGCACAGCCGTCCATGCAGTAAGTAAGAGTGCCACAATCGAAGGGCAAAGCCTACAATGTGTTAGGACAGTATGGAAATACCAACACCAGAGCTGGTGTGAAAGACAGCCAGAACTCAAAAATGACCTCCACTCTGCGACCCGAAAATGAAGCCCATTGTTACTGCTACCTACAGCTATACTAAAACCATAGCTCATACATGGTGACAAAAAATGTTAAGTGAAATTATATTTATATGGATTTTGTTAATTATAATTTCCACACAGACCAAAGCTCCCAGATAAATGTCAACGGCTTTGTGCCAAGATGCAGTCTGGCTTGAGGAAAGATGTTCCACACAAGAACCATGCATAAAGGCTAGATTAGAGGTCAATCTATTGTGTGGCATTTCAGACCTCAAACCAAGCTTAGACCCAGCTGGCATGAGGTGTCACATATTGATTTGAAAGAAAAGCCAGTGAATGGGGCATCAGTGCTCTCATTCCGGTATGTCACAGGCAAGGAGGCTGAGCAGGGTTTAGCTTAGACAGAAAGCTACCTCGTCATCATATCCCCCTTCCTCTGCCTCTATGACAAAGTTCCAACATGAGGATGGCCACCTCTACTGTGCGCTGGCAGGCACTGTTCCTCTTTGACCAGTCAGGAGAAGGCCGAGGGGGGCTGGCCTCAGGCTGAAGGAGGAGGGAGAGTGAGGAGACTGTAGAGAAAATGGGACAGGTTTAAAGAATGGGTGACTGATGGAAGGGGACAGCAGCATCTTGTAACATCCTACTTTTCTATATATGTTGAAACTATGTAAATATTTAGGGTTTTATATGTGCGTGTCAGAATGGCGTTCTGTACGTACAGCATTTAGTAATGCTTCTGGACTTCTTTCTTCTTGTTCAGCCACAGCTTTGGAAATAGCTCTCTCTGTGTCCTCCTGCAGGTGCTTTGAGTCATTGGTTGGCGAAGGTTGCTCCATGTACTCAGGGTCCTGTTGTGGAACTACAGGAGAGAGAAGCATAACTAAATACACTAGGATTAAAAAGTATACATGCTTTTGTCCAGATAATCATGACAAATACATTACAAAACCCACCTGCATTGTCCGGGGTGCTGGACTCAATACTCATAGGCTGAGGAGATGAAGAGGAGGTTGAGGTGCTAGATGCAGCCGAAGCAGCAGCCGCAGCAGCTGCTGCCAAAGCCAGTTTTTCCTGCTGGGCCTTGCGGCCTGCAGAGCATCCCACTCTAAAATCTCCTTTTCAAACATCTCATTGTCCTCCTTCACAAACTGTTTCAAGTCAGGTGGGAGTTTATCCAAACCACTCAGAATCTGACCTGTTTCTTTATCAAACTCCTCTGAAATTACAAACACATAAACTGTGACTGATCTGACATAAATTATAAAAAACAGTAAAACACCATGAAAGTGTGAAAATAACCTTCTATTAGGAAGGGTTTCTTATCATTGATGTACATGAGGCAGTAGGCACTGGCATTGCGGTAGCCACCAAAGGAGTCCCTCACTAGCTCCTCCCAGGACGACTTGGTGACAGAAATGTCATTATACTTCATCCAACAGCGCTGATGGGGGTCATAGATGTACGCCCAGTAGTGACCTGCATTGGCCTGGCCTTCATGTACAAGAACAGCATGGAGTCGGTATGGGACCTAGAACAAAAGGATTATAAAGTCAAACATGTGATGTCAAAATGTACTTTCCATGATATTCTCATGGAATTTCTTCATTATGCCAGTAACCTGACCTGCATCATGGATTTGTCGGAGTACATTAACTCAATGGTTCTGTGAATTCTGGTAATACTGCCCTGAAGATCTGATGACAAGAAATACAGATTTAGGATTTTGTGTGCCTTCTCCACAATGCCATATACGTATAATAATGGTCAAATAAAATACCACGAGTGTCATTTTCCACTTCACTTCTCCATCGGTGTAAACACCCTTCAAGAACCCTCAGCTCCTCTTCAGTGATGTGGCGTGGAGCAGGGTGCATAGGAAGATCTGGAGGTAACCGTGACTGAGTAAAGGGTTTATGAATGGGCACTCTTTGCTGCTGCCCTCCTGTGGAGGCTGTTGATGCAGCTGGACACATGCTGTCAAGTGGAGCCACAGAGTCCTCAATTGTGCTGTAAAGTATACAAATGAACTTAAACATTAACATTTGATATTTCTACATTAACTCTAGTTTAAAACATTTGGAATAAAGACGACCAACTGTAAATTGCTACTAGCCTTGATGGAGGTAACGGCTGACTTGTTGCACCTCCAGGAGCTGCTGAGGAGTCAATGTCCTCCACAGGAGAGGTGCAAACTGGCTTACTGGAGGCAAACTCCATGGCGTACTGGAGAACATCTGCCAGAGGAAACCTCTTGGGGCCTGAGCCATAGCTCAGATACCTTTAGGAGAAAAAAAAGAAACAAACAAACAATAACTATCACAATGGACCTATCTACATCTAAAATAAACTCTCTACCTCTCTAGTCGTTGTTGGAGTAATGTAAGGTGCTCTTTCAGCCTTCTGATCTCCTCTCTCTTGATTCTAGTTATTTCACGATTTCTGTCCATATATCTAAAAAATATAAATATTAGATCACTTATAAAGCTGGGCGTTGGACAAAGTATAAAAAAACAAACCGCACATACCTGTCCATGTAAAGCATGGAAGGAAACTCAAGTTTGTTGTGAATTTTCTCTGGACGTCCAAGAGCTTGGTTGAACTCAAATCGGGAAAGTTCAAAAGTCAAAACTGGTGGAAGTTCTGTAAACCAGTGCTGGAAGACAAAGGGAGGAGCAAGTAAGAAAACATTTTACTACCTTTTGGGATTTACAATGTGCATAAAAAGGCCAAAGTTTACTGTGTGTAAAATCAAAAGACAATATTTTATTTTGCATCCCCAATGCTATATAATTCCTCACTATTCACAGCTTTGGATAATAAATGTTTGCCTTGAGCTTTGAACACTTTGAACAATCAGTGTAACGTAAAGAACTTAACAACTAAAAAGGTCACCGTTTTGTGACTAACCTCTTGTCCAGATCGTGCTGAATTTTCTGCTGAATGGAGGGACTCAATCTCACCCTCAATCATGGCAGCCTCAAGACATTCATGAAGGTCCTTGAAGCCATTCACCTGCAACGGGTACTGCCCAAACATCTCTGTGTTCTCAAACTTTTTACCTGATAAATAAATGCATACAGATGCAGAAAAAATATAAAGAATAACATTTGAAGAAAGAGAATGCAGAGCACGTGTCAAATATTTAAATTAATTTTACACGTGTTTTACACAAAAAGAGAAGGCAGAACACATACAGTACATCAAATATTTAAATTAATTACACTTGTTTGCTTCGAAGTTGCTTTAGACTTGTTCATCAGGAAGCATTATGATGATTTAAACAACTAGTGAAAATCTCCACACAGTCACACAGAGGGAGATGCTAGCGGACATGCAGATGAGGCATTAAGGTCATTTTATGAGTAGCAGAGTCCACTGCTGGCCCAGCTTTGTGTGGCTCTGGGCCAGTATTGTCATGCATAATAAGCACAATGTCAATCAGCCGTCAAGGTCTCCTACAATCAATGCAACCACCCTGCTCGTTTACATGGACCACATCTCATTAAGGCAAGGTCACCTTTCATTACTAGGGGCAAAGACTTGCTTGCATTTCGCTACTGCAATCAGAGTGTGCCAGCCCTCCTTCCTTTTGTTATGTTTTGTACTCTTTTAAATTTGTGATTAAAAATATTATCTCACCTTCTAGGACACCAACAGCAAGGAAGCGCCCATAGAACAGCTCCACCATAGGGTTCTTCGGCTTCTCGCCCTCCCTGACATAGTTATCAGTGAGTAATGAATAAGAAACCACATAAGAAATAAGAATGCTATGCATAAATCACAAGAGTGAGTTTGTGCTTACCTGTCTTCTTCAGCCTTCATCTGAAAGGCATCTTCAAGCCAATCCAGCAGCTTGTGAGTAAACTCACTCACATCCTGCTAATGATAAAACAAAGCAATGAATATTTGTCTCTCTTGTTGTTATTGCTTGGGCCTCTGGTCAAGTACGCTGTTCTTAAGATTTAAGGTAGATGGTCTTGACAAAGGAAATGGCTTAATTTCAAAGAGAAGCTGCAGGTCCAAAGGCCACTCTAAAAAGACATCAGTAACCTTCTGTAATTCAGTTCAATGTCTATCTGACCAGCCTAATACACCAAGGAGTGACATGAGAGATGAGCAGAGGCCACAAGCAGTGACCTAAGTTGGCCTCTCCTGCCACAAGCTCTATGCTTTGCTTATGTAAAGACAAGATCAGTGTCTC
The DNA here is from genome assembly GCA_038363315.1 of Mugilogobius chulae. NCBI lineage: Eukaryota > Metazoa > Chordata > Actinopteri > Gobiiformes > Gobiidae > Mugilogobius > Mugilogobius chulae. Next base: position 10,316,548 of record CM076406.1, on the reverse strand, counting down.
CCCTGTACTTGGCAGATGGGAGAAACTGGTCAATAATGTTTGAGCAAGTTCAAGGAGGATAACAAGAGGGGCAAGATGACTAAGGTGAACATCAGAAAGGATAAGCGTTTCAGACTAGTATGATCAGAGCAGCATATAAAAATACTTGAAAGAAGACTTGAAAGAACCAGATTACTTGACTACTAACACAACTGTGTTCACACACTGGTTTTGTCCAGCTTTTTGTGATACATTACACAGACAAAAAACCTTTGTGAGGGGAAAAAAGATAAAACATTACTGTTGTTGGTCTTTAAGCTTACGCTCAAGTCCTTTACTTTGGTATTTCCATGACTTCACAAAAGTCCAGTGTTTATGTCTAGAACTGACTTTGGTCTCCATTTACTGACAAAAGTGAGAATTACAAATGAAAAATAAATGCTACCTTGCTAAATATACAGTTCTAAAAAATGCTATTTGATGGCTCAGAATGAAC